>OY829542.1:3144187-4573489 GCA_963691705.1 Viola odorata
CATCCAGGGCAAGATGCCCAAGTGGCCGCGATGCAGACCCAATTAACCGCTATGATGGGCATGCTTCAGAACATGACCCCTGGACAGTCAGTTCAGGTCAAGACCTGTCAAATTTGCAACATGCCTGATCATCCTACAGATGCGTGCCCCCATATCCCTGATGAGATTCAAAGCATCAACGCTATTGGAAATTACAATCAGGCCCCATACGGACAGAATTACAATCAGGTGTGGAGACCACCAAACTCCGGCTGGGTCAGCCATCAACAAGCGTCTGGACCAGGACAACCAATGCAGCACAATCAGTACATGAATCAGGCCCAGCCACCTTTCAACGCCCAAAACTTCAAGCCTAGATCTACCCCTCCCAACAACCAACAATCTTTCTATCAACCCAATCAGGGCCAGACCTCCAGTTCTTCTGCCCCACCGGTTGATGAGGTAGCTCACTGTAGGAACGCCATCACTGATCTACAAAAACAAATGAGCATCATGTCTGATCTACAAAAACAAATGAGCATCATGGCCGCGGACATGAAAGAATTGAAAAACCAGGGCAGATTGCCGCCCCAGACTGAGGCCAACCCAAAGCACAATGTGTGTGCTATGACTCTTCGCAGTGGCTACGTTTTGCCCCGTCCAGAGCATCCAGGCCTCGACGTCGATAAATCCTTTCCAGAGCATCTGGGCCTCGACGTCAAAGAGTCTCTTGAATCTGAAATCTTGCCCAAGAAAATACCCAAAGCCAAGTTCATTGGGCCTAAACTCCCGGAAGTGATGGAGGATCGCATTAGATCTCCACGAGGGATGGCTCCACGAGGTGATACAAGCCCACAAGAATTCACCCAGGAGTATATACACAAGATCCTCGAGCCGCCCTTTCCTCAAAGGCTCGTCAAGACCAAGAAGAAGGAAGAAGACAGCGAAATCCTTGATATGTTCAGAAAAGTCATCGTCAATATCCCACTTCTCCAGGCCATCAAAAATGTGCCTCGCTATGCCAAGTTCCTAAAAACGCTCTGCACCAACAAATGCAACTTGACAGGGGTAAACAAGATAAGTGTGGGGGTCCAGGTCTCCGCTCTTATCCAGCAAAAGATCCCTCCAAAATGCAGTGACCGGGGCATGTTTGTTATCCCTTGCACCATTGGGACAGTCAACATAGGAAAAGCTATGTGTGACCTAGGGGCCGGCATTAATGTCATGCCCTTGACGATCTTCATCAGTCTAGGCCTGGGTCCTCTCGAACCAACCCAACTTGTTATCCAGTTGGCCGATCGTTCCATAATCCGCCCTGAAGGTGTGATTAAGGACGTCTTGGTCCAAGTAGGCGACTTCCTATTTCCCGCAGATTTCTATGTCATTGCAATGGAAAACGAAGAATCTGCTAAAGCCACGGATGTTCTTCTAGGGCGACCGTTTCTAGCTACAGCCAGGGCGAAGATAGACGTTCACGATGCATCTATTTCTCTTGAGTTTGATGGGGAAATCATCAAGTTCAAAATGATGGATGCCATGCAATACCCCTCCGATTTTGCCTCTGATCTCTCTTGTGTGAATTTTGTTGATGTGATTGACCCTCTAGTCGATAAAGTTGCTGACTTAAATTCTTTTGAACCCTTACAGGTTGCCCTAGATTGGAGCATCACGCCAGCAACATTGGACGTCTTGGCCTCGACGATCAATATTCCTCCGGAGTTGCATACCATCGTTGCAGCCCTAGAGGAAAAGCCTCTTGACGCCTCCCTTCAAACTGATATCTCTCCTTACCACGGTCAGCACACCAAACTACCTCCATCCCTTGTGCGGGCGCCTATTCTTGAGTTGAAAGCTCTTCCAGCCCATCTCAAATACGCCTATCTAGGTGCAGACGACTCTCTCCCAGTTATTATCTCCAATAAGTTGGATGATTCCGAAGAATCTGAGTTGATTTCCTTGCTCAAAGAGTTCAAGTCAGCCATAGGGTGGACTATTGCCGATATCAAAGGATTATCTCCAGATCTATGCACCCATCGGATCCATCTTGAGGACGCAAGCAAAACGGTCCGCCAGCCACAGCGACGCCTGAATCCCCCAATGATGGAGGTGGTGAAAACAGAAATATTGAAACTCTTGGATGCGGGTGTGATCTACCCCATTTCAGACAGCCCTTGGGTAAGCCCCGTCCAGGTCGTGCCAAAGAAATCCGGAATCACCATTATAACTGGCCAAGACGGAGAGTTGATCCCGACCCGAATTCAGAACGGTTGGAGAGTGTGTATTGATTATCGGCGTCTGAATGCAGCCACCCGGAAAGATCATTTCCCTCTCCCGTTTATTGACCAGATGCTGGAGCGCCTCGCGGGAAAGACCCATTACTGTTGTCTAGACGGATATTCCGGTTTTCACCAGATCCCAGTTGCCCTAGACGACCAGGAGAAAACCACCTTCACCTGCCCCTTTGGCACCTTTGCATATCGAAGAATGCCGTTTGGACTTTGCAACGCCCCAGCCACTTTTCAGCGATGTATGATCAGTATATTCTCCGAATTCGTCGAAGAATGCATCGAAGTCTTCATGGACGATTTCACCGTCTATGGCAATTCCTTCTCTGAATGCTTGTCCAGCCTACGAAAAATTCTTCAACGTTGCGTCGAGACCAACCTGGTTCTGAACTTCGAGAAATGTCACTTTATGGTAGACCACGGCCTCATCTTGGGCCACATAGTCTCCATCAAAGGCATCGAGGTCGACAAAGCAAAAATCGAAGTGATTGAGTCACTGCCCTATCCTACATGCGCCCGAGACATCCGTTCCTTCCTAGGGCATGCCGGCTTTTATAGAAGGTTCATTAAAGATTTCTCAAAAATCAGCCAACCAATGTGTCGTCTATTGCAGAAAGATGTTGATTTTGTATTTGATGACAAGTGCAAGTCAGCATTTGACTCTCTCAAAGCCAAACTGACGTCTGCACCTATTATTAGAGCCCCCGACTGGTCCCTTCCCTTTGAAATCATGTGCGACGCCAGCAATCATGCTCTTGGAGCCGTCTTGGGGCAGACGAAGGAAAAAGAACACTATGTGATTTATTATGCTTCCAAATTACTTGATCCTGCCCAACAAAACTACACAGTCACCGAAAGAGAACTCCTGGCTGTTGTTTATGCCCTAGACAAATTTCGTCAGTACCTCTTGGGCACTCACGTCATCGTCTACACCGACCATTCTGCCCTTAGGTGCCTCCTGACGAAGGTAGATGCTAAACCACGCCTTATCCGGTGGATCTTGCTCCTCCAAGAGTTTCATCTCCTCATCAAGGACAAGAAAGGTGCAGAGAATGTGGTCGCAGACCATTTGAGTAGACTTCCTGCCCAAGATGATAATTCACTAGTGCCAATCAGGGATGTCTTCCCTGACGAGCGTCTCTGTCTTGCCCGAGCTGTCCAATTTCCATGGTTCACGGATATTGCAAATTTCTGTGCTACAGGCTCTTTCCCCGCGGATGCATCACCTAGCGAACGCACCAGAATTCGGAAGCAAGCGAAATACTACATCTGGGACAGCCCCTACTTATGGAAACATTGCTCCGACCAAGTGGTTAGGCGTTGCGTGAATCTTGAGGAAGTGCCCTCAATCTTAAAGTTTTGTCACTCTTCCGTAGAGGGAGGCCATTTTGGTACCAAAAAGACCGCAATAAAAGTTCTCGAAGCCGGATTCTTTTGGCCATCCCTATTCCGTGATTGTTATATGTATTGTGCGTCTTGCCCTAGATGCCAAGCTACAGGGAATATTGGTGCACGCAACCAGATGCCCTTGACAGGTATCATCTCCTGCGAGATCTTCGATATCTGGGGTATTGACTTCATGGGGCCATTTCCGAATTCTTTCGGCAACACCTACATTCTCCTTGCCGTCGACTATGTTTCTAAGTGGGTCGAGGCCAAGGCAACGAAGACGGATGACTCAAAAGTGGTTGTCGAGTTTCTACGCTCCAATATTTTCAATCGATTCGGCACCCCACGCGCCTTAATTAGTGACCGGGGCACCCATTTTTGCAACAGAATCGTCTACTCTCTCCTCCATAAGTACGGAGTGACTCATCGCGTCTCCACCGCTTATCACCCCCAGACGAATGGGCAAGCTGAAATTTCCAACCGAGAAATCAAAGCAATTCTTGAAAAGACAGTCAATCCGTCACGGAAGGATTGGAGCACTAAACTTGGAGATGCTCTTTGGGCTTACAGGACCGCTTTCAAAACCCCAATCGGGATGACTCCGTATCGACTTGTCTATGGCAAGCCGTGTCATTTGCCAGTGGAGATTGAGCATAAAGCTTTTTGGGCCATCAAGCAGGTCAATACAGATCTTGACCAAGCCGGCCAAAACCGTCGTTTGCAAATCCAAGAATTGGAGGAATTAAGAGATGATGCCTACGAGAATGCCCTCATCTACAAAAACAAGACAAAAGTTCAACACGATAAGCTTCTTGTTCCCAAATCATTTGCTGTGGGACAGAAAGTCCTATTATACAACTCTCGTTTGCGTCTGTTTGCAGGAAAATTGAAATCCAAGTGGACAGGTCCCTATCTAGTTACCACGGTTTATGATCATGGAGCTGTCGAGATCCAGAGCCTAGATACGGGCGTCGCTTTCAAAGTAAACGGTCATCGCTTGAAGCCATTCTATGAAGGTTTCAAACCCTTCACGACCGATGAAATGAGGGTGGCAGACCCACCAGTCTTGCCCTAGACGCATACCATCGTCCAGGCCTGGACGAAAAAGATGGCCGGTCAAGGAGGCATTCCATGCGCCTCATTTAATTTTTTCCCTTCGAATCCCTTCCTTTTAATAATTAATTAGTTATTTTCGTTATTTATTTCTTTACTTAGTTTTTATTATTATTATTTCCTGATTTATTTGGTTCATTTAGGCATCCCTTTCCATTTTTCCCTGTTTCATTTAGTTTTTATTTTTATTTTTATTTTTTCCTTTTTGCTTCTTTCTCCCGCTTTTTCCTTTTCCTTTTCAAATTTGAAGCAACAATTTTCCCCCTTTTTTGTTTTGCAGGTTGCCACCGCGTCCTTCCCTTATCCTTATCCGCAATCCGCGTCGTCCTCTCAAGCGGCGACACGCGTCAAGCAATCCACGAGGGCGAATCAGCGCGCGCCACGCGTCTTCAACGCATCATCCGGCCAGTCAACGCGTCATCGCCCCGCAATCCGCCTTGCCAATGACGCGGTGACACGTGTCGTGCAATCCCCCTCTCCAGACAACGCGCGACACGCGTCCTTCCCTTATCCTTATCCGCAATCCGTGTCGTACAATCACGGTGCGCCACGTGTACACAATCCACGGCCTCCAACCCCTCAGCGCCACGCGTCTTCAACGGTCATAAGCCAGTCAACGCGTTATCCTCGCGCAATCCGCGTAGACCAACCAGAGAGCGCCACGCGTCCTACGTCATCCAGCATCACCGCGTCCTCCCTTGGCGATCCGCGTCTCAACGCGTAGGCCAATCAACGCGTGCCACGTGTCTTCAACGTCAGCGTGGCTTCCCCTGTCGCGATCCGCGTCTCACTCCCTCACCCAACCGTCGTGCGCCACGTGTCATGGACGCCCCCTCAGCCTCACTTATCCATTTTTTTTTTCTTTCCTTGTTTCCTTTAGCCCTTTCCAACGTTCTCCCATGTCCCTTTCACCTTTACTCCATCTTCTTCCCTAGAAACCCTAGCCACAAACTCACCATGTCCCCCAAAAGACCCCCAAGAATTAAAATGGTGGCCCACAAAATCGGGACCACTAGCCGCAAACCCACTCCTGCCCGAAAAAACCCCTCACCCACCAGCTCATTGTCCGCATCGCCGTCAGCCGCCGATTCCGGCCAATCCCACTCTCGCCACACCGACTTAGGGCCGGAAAATGAGGAAACCTCCGACCACCAGCCTCCGTCCGATGAAGACTTAGAAGTCACCGGGTCTAATCCGGCGACCCACACCATCACTAAATCCGGTCGGTCGGTCCCTAAGATCCCGGACCTCAACATCTACAAGTCGGCAGCACCGATGACTGAGCCGACAATCGCCGTCGAAGAGGAAGCCGCGGTAGGGGAAGAGGAAAAAATAATCTTCGTCATGAGGAAGCCTAAAACACCTTTGTCCGTCAAGGTTGAGGAGGTTACCATCGACGCCGGCGAACCATCGGCTCCGGTGAGTAAGAAAAGAAAGGCCATTGAGACGGAAAAAGGCAAAGCAAAGGTCGCCACCAGATCTACAAAACCTCGCGCCACTTCGCCCGCGCCAGCTTCAGATCAGGTTACATCTGAACTCGCCGACCTTAAGGGTTGGCTCACTTTTGATGATAAACACTCTCTTGATAGACTTGTTACTTTTAACTCGAAAGGTGTTAGCCCATGCGCGCGCCTTGATCTTGTGTTTTTGGACAAAATGGGTATAGGCTCTCGAGTTCGAGAGCTTGTAAAAGGTATTGGGTGGGAAGCTTTGTTCTTCCTGGAGCACCCGACCTTTTCCGAGCTCTCACTTGAGTTCTATTCCACATTTTGGCTTGCTTCGGACCAATTCAAGCCTAAGGGCAAGACTGGTCCGTGCCTATCAGCCCCCGATATTGTACATTTTAGGCTGATGGGAAAATGGCGTAAGATGTCTGTCGATAAGCTGAATTGTGTGTTGGGTGCTGTTAGTGTTGATGAGCTAGAATCTTCTTCGTATAGATCTGCCCATACCATATATCCTACTGATTTTGATGCTGATGTTGCCTTTCAGGAGCTGACCGGCAAGGCAAATGCCGAGTTCAGCCCTAAACTTGCCAAAGGACATGAACTTTCTGACCCTGCTCTGAGGATCTTGCATCGATATTTGGCCTTTACTTACTCGGGCAAGCCCCATTCTTCTGGCCAGTTATCGATGCAAGAGCTGTTTTTCTTGTGGTGTATGAAGCATGCGATTAGGCTTAATCTTGGGTTTTGGTTTGCTACTGCTGTTTCATCTGTTCAGGCCATACCTCGTAGTCCTGTCATGGGGTCATTGGTCACTAGTATTGCTATAAACGATGATTTTTTTAATTTGGTTTTGCCTTGTAGCAATCTATCTGCACCTGTTGATTTTAAGATGCTAGATCCTAAGACCCTCGATCAGATGGGTCATTTGTGTGTCTCACAGCGTATATTGCAGTTTAGTACACGTTGTACGCAGGTGAAAGATCAAGCATTCGGCACTAAGCACCAAGGAAACTTCATGTACCCGACTGATGCCCAAGCCACGCATCCTGGCCAAACTAGCTCTGCCCCAGACGCTCCGACCAGTCCCGGCCAAGATGATCCACCTAGTGCTCCATCAGCACAGGATGTTCATCCTGCCCTCCTTGCCGCCACAACTGAGACAAATATCCTCCTCCGGTCCATTTTGAAGCAACTACAAGATTTGACCACGGAAGTTGCTAGGCGCAACCTCCCGCCTATGTAGCGTTCCCAGACTATGTCCCATCGCCTTAGGGCAATCCGCCACATTCCCCCCCCCTCCCCCTGAACTCTTTTTATATTCTGAAACTCTCATATTTGTTTTGTGCTCCTCTCTCGCATTGAGGACAATGCGAAGCCTCAGTGTGGGGGAGGGTTTATGTGTTTGTGTGATATGTTAGTATATATATTTGATTGCATGCTTTGTGCAAAAATTTAAAATTTTTCGGATTTTCACTTTAAAGGATTTTGCTAATTTGGTATCACTGCCCAGTTTTAAAACCCCCCCCTTTGTATGGACACACTTTTGACTTATGAGCACATAGAAATGAACTGCCTTTCATGTTAGTCTTGCCCTAGATCTTGCATGCTTTGTCTGCTAGCTCTTATAACCTGCATCTGCACTAAACATCAGCAATCATTTATAGCACCTTGTGAGCATTTGAGCCTAAACAGTTGTATTTTTCATGTGTGATTCAATGCTTAGCTAGGCACTCAACTAAGTTTGCATGAGACCCCTGGGTATGGGCACCATCAGTCTTAGGAAAGCAACAAAAAGACGAGAAAAATGAACTTTGCATCTTTGTTTTCTTTTCCTTTGCTTTCTATCCCTTCTCTCTTTCTTCATCTTGCCCCCGACGCTCTTTCTCATCTTGCCCCAGACATCTTCTCATTTCCTTCTCATTTCTCTCTTCTTTAAACACCTGTTCTAACTTTTCTTGATCCTTTTTTCTTCCAGGTGAGTAGTATTTGTCAGAGGTAGCGGGCTAGATGTTCAGCAAAGCCTAAGTGTGGGGGAGGCCGACAAGAAGGTGCAGATGCTGAAAAACATCTAGGGCAAAGTCATCAAGCCCTAGCCGAAGTAAGTTGGCAAAGTCCTCAAGCTAACTCAATCTTCATCAGCTGAAGTTTGTCGAATTCGTTTTCATCTTTTTCAAAAAAAAAAAAAAAAAAAGAAAAAAAAAGAAAAAAGAAAAAAAAATATTCAAAAAAAAAAAATTCAAAACCAGAAATAAAGCAAAGAAAAGAAAGTCTTATCTGGTTTCAAAAAAAAAAAGAGTAAAGAAAAACGAAAGAAGGCAAAGGTGCGAACAAGAAAAATGAAGTATTGTCAGCATAGCTCCCAAGAGAAGAACTCCCCCAGACGAAGAACTTCATCTAGCCCTCGACTGTCTGCCCCTGACGGATACTGCCTCACCATTTCATCTCCATCTGGTTTTTTCGTTCCATTCTCCTTCTCTTTTCCTTCCTCTTTGTGCTCTTTGTATATAATCTATCCTTTTGCTTTTCCTATTTTCTTTCTTTCTTTCTTTCCCTTTTCTCTCCATATTCTTCATATTCTCTATACAGCTTTCCTTTCAATCCTTTTTTATGGTGCAAAGTTCATTTCTGATTGTTGATTGCCTAAGCATGTGGATTTTAACTCGGGTTGATGTGCAAACTATGTTGTGTGTCTTGTTAATTTGCATATTTGAGTGATGATACACCGAGCCTAGTTGAGTGTGAGTGTAAACACTTACCCTGGTGAGAATTGCTGATGCCAAGTCTGATGTGGTAAAGTTTCTTCATTAGGGTCGTTATCCTAATGATTTGATGCAGAGTTATCTAGGCGGAGTATGTCTTGCCATGGTTAGGGCTGATTGTTTGGTATGTTAATTCTTGTGCTATGGTTGGTTGTGTTTGTCTGTGTCTTGGGGTGTGTTTTCCTTTTTGATTGCTCGAGGGCGAGCAATGGGCAGTGTGGGGGAATTTGATATGATGCTTTTTTATGCATGTTTTTCCCTCTCTTTTAGGTCTAATTTCACACTTGATACTACTAATTTGGCTTGTTTTCCAACCACTTTGTAGATTTGGACTAAAGGGAGAAACTTGCTGAAAAGCGCGCCATTTGGATGCATTTTTGCTGATCTTTCATCGTCGAGCCCTAGATGCAGTTTCATCGTCGAGACCTACTGTCTAGGCCTAGACGAGATCTACTGTCTAGGCCTAAACGGAGCACGAGGATGTTTCTTTTCGGATGACGCTTGGCCGAAGATGCTAAAAAGATTCTAGCGGGATTCCATGTGCAAATCATCCAGCTCATCAGAGAATATTCCTCTATACCATTTTGTCCCCTAGTGGGGTTGTTAGGCTATATATAGAACCTTAACTTTAGGTTAAAGGGGGCTACTCTTTAGTATATTTTTCATCTTTTTAGGGTTTTCAATCATTGTAGCCACCTCTCTAACATTGGGATTTGTTCTTCCTTTATTTTTCCAGAAATTGGAGCCCCAAGCTCCAATTAGTTTTTAATCCAGATTTTCGTTTTCATCTGCACCTCTTCTCTGTTTATGTTGCTTTCTCCATCCATTTGTGTATGAATTCCAGCATGAGTGGCTAAATCTCTTAGTCTTGGCAGGGGTGTTTTAAGGATTGCAAGAGGATAGTTGGGAGGTCAAAGTGTTCTTAAAACGTGTTCATTGTTGTATCCGCTTTCTTGCCATTTTATTGTCATTTCGTGTGAGATTTGTTGGTAGTTTGATCACCTATTTGCATGTTTCTCATGAATATTGTCATTTCCATGGTAATAACTAACGTGAGGCCATGGAATAGAGTAGGCACCTGGTCCAGAGTCACCATGTCGTTTGGTCCAATCTGGCTAGGGCAAGAAACCGGTTAGGGCAGACTTCTCAGTGTCTAGCCCTAGACGTGTCTTCTCTCCACTTCACGGGCCTGTGTGTATGACCCATAAGCGTACCTTGGGCACAGTGTCACGGCCACTCCCTTAAGCGTACCTTGGGAGTGACTTCTCTTAAGAAGAGAAGTAGGGAATCTCCGTGAAAACAGGGTTCCTATAGCACGTCTATGGCGTGAACGCAGTCTATCCTTGCACCGATGACCGACTAGACCTCGACGCAATCCGCCGTCTACCCCTGCTAAGATTTCTCCTTTTATCTGATCTATTATCTTTACTTACTTTGCTATCATCTTTATTACACTTGTTAGTCTTTACCATTTTTATTGATATTCTCTTGCTTTATTTTCGTTCCCTTTTTATTTAATTATTTTGTTTGTCTATTATTACTTGTTATCTGCACCTTTATTCTCTGTCTCAACATCAACTGCCATCGTTGGCTAGATTCGTCTAGACCAACCAAACCCCCCCCTTGTGTTACTTTTATGTCTGTTGCATTTTCATCCTCATCATACATTTAGGGCAAGATTAAATTTAGTCCTTCATTTTCCCTGTGGTTCGACCCTGACTTTCCGCTATATACATTAATTTGTGCATCTAGCCTATCAGGAACTTTACAAATATTTTATTACTTTTGACGCGCGTTTCGACGGCGCGTCAGTGTGTACCGGTCGCCTCGTCCCTTCTGCCGGCGATACGCTCCTGGCCTTAACTGGCCGGGTCGTGCCTCCGGCGCTGTTACTTTGAAGAAATTAGAGTGCTCAAAGCAAGGCTACGCTCTGTATACATTAGCATGGGATAACATCATAGGATTTCGGTCCTATTGTGTTGGCCTTCGGGATCGGAGTAATGATTAACAAGGACAGTCGGGGGCATTCGTATTTCATAGTCAGAGGTGAAATTCTTGGATTTATGAAAGACGAACAACTGCGAAAGCATTTGCCAAGGATGTTTTCATTAATCAAGAACGAAAGTTGGGGGCTCGAAGACGATCAGATACCGTCCTAGTCTCAACCATAAACGATGCCGACCAGGGATTGGCGGATGTTGCTCATTGGACTCCGCCGGCACCTTATGAGAAATCAAAGTCTTTGGGTTCCGGGGGGAGTATGGTCGCAAGGCTGAAACTTAAAGGAATTGACGGAAGGGCACCACCAGGAGTGGAGCCTGCGGCTTAATTTGACTCAACACGGGGAAACTTACCAGGTCCAGACATAGTAAGGATTGACAGACTGAGAGCTCTTTCTTAATTCTATGGGTGGTGGTGCATGGTCGTTCTTAGTTGGTGGAGCGATTTGTCTGGTTAATTCCGTTAACGAACGAGACCTCAGCCTGCTAACTAGCTATGCGGAGGTATCCCTCCGCGGCCAGCTTCTTAGAGGGACTATGACCTTCCAGGCTAAGGAAGTTTGAGGCAATAACAGGTCTGTGATACCCTTAGATGTTCTGGGCCGCATATATATATGTATGTATGTATGTATATGTATGTATGTATATGTATGTATGTATGTATATTAATACATAGTATTATATAAAAATAAATTTCAACTATATTTTTAAAGATAATGCAATCAAAACGTTAGTTTTAAATTAAGTTTAGTCTTATAAATACTTATATCAACTAAAATTATATATTATGTAGTATCCGTATCCTATAATTTTTAAATTTTTCGCGGCGTAGTATCAGTGTTCGTGTCATATTCGGTGTCTGTGTCTATCTCCGTGCTTCATAGCTATTAAGGTAGCGTTTGGTTGGCGGAATCAGGGAGGAAAGTGACTCGGGAATCTGAGATTCCGAGCTTTATTGCGTTTGGTTGCGACAAGGAATCACTCTCCCCTAGAATCCAACTTTCCTTGACCGCTTTGACTTTCCCAAAAATGGGGGAAAGTGATTCCTTGGCTAAGGGGTGGGAGAGTGATTCCCTCCTATAGGGAAAGTAATTTTTTTTTGTTAAATGACATATTTATCCAAAATTAATTATAAAAAATTAACCTAATAAAGCATCTTCTTTTTTCTCTATTTTCTAAAACTTCACCAAACTATATTAATTACACAAAAATTATAAATAATTATATCTAAATTATAATAATTACATCAAAATTAGATTAATTACATTAAAATTATAATAATCACATAAAAATTACATAGTAATGATGTAAATAATAATAGGTAGAAGAAAATACAGTTAGGAACGGGAACAAATCATCCAAGAAATCTCTATCCTAGACTTGTCTATTGTTGCAATTATATTTTTTTGCATTGTTAGAACAATATGTGTCATACTTTGCTATAATTTTCAAGAACTCTAATACGAAGGTTATGTCATTTCTCATGTTTTTTAACCTGCAAAAAACCATAGTCATAAAACAAACTCATTTGATATTTTGATTATTCAAAGATAGACAATTAAATAAAGAGAAAGTCTAACGTGTTTATAGGAAACTGTGTAGCACAATATATATAGAAAATAATAATTAGACACCTAACAAGATAACAAAGACACAAATATAGAAAAAAAGGATAAAATGGTCATTTTTTTTACTTTCCTTGAGGATTCCCAAGTACAAAACAAACACAATAATGTTACTTTCCCGGGAATCTTAAATCTCAACCAAACACAAAAAATTGACATTCCCCTCAATCATTCTCCCAGGAATCACTCTCCCGGGAGAGTGATTCCAAGAGGGAAAGTAATATTCCGTGAACCAAACGCTACCTAAGTAACCAATGCACTTAAAATCTATGATTTGTGATTTAAACTCAAAATTTATTATTTATCTTAATATTTATATATAATGATCGAAATTGTCATTTATTATTTAAAGAAGGAGAGGGTTAAAATTAAACGTTAACTTGTAAAAATAAATAATTCAGTACAATGAGTGAAGGAAGAAAACAAAAGAAAACAAAAGGGAAGAAATGAGAGTAACTATGAAGCAACAGTGCAATACACGAGAAATGTATTAAACTCTGACTCTCTTCCCTTTTTGTCTCTTCACCACATAACCTTACTCTTGCCAATTCCCAATAACAGGAACAGTTACCAATGCCACCTGTTTGTGATGACTCATAACTCTCTCTTTCTAAACAAATTTTATAAAAAAAAATTGTTGCCAAAAAGACGATAAAACCACTAAATTAGTAATCCATCTTTTTTAATTAATGGACGTTTTAAGACCAATTTTTTATCATCAAATAATATATTTTTTGTCTTACTTATAAGGAGGATTGTTATCAGCCGCGATTCTAGGAATTTTTTTAGTGGGGGCAAATAATTCCTATTAAGATTAATTTTTTTTTCCATTTTCGTATATTTGTAGAGATTGTTGATGTTTTAGGAACCTATAAGTTCGAAGAAAGTGAAATGGAGTTTTTTTTTACAATTGTTTTACTTGATTTTGTGTTATTTAGTTTGTTTTATTTTATACCATTTAGTTGGACTACATAATTTAAATCATTCTTTTATGTACTATGTATGTGCTTGAACAATTAATTTGTATGGGTTTTTTCATAAATACATAAATATATAAGTGGAAAAAGTAGCGAAGGTAATTTTATATACATCTGTTTATTTTGAAATATATTATTAATTAAATCTTTATTGTACTACATAATTTATTTTTAATGTACGACCTATGAGTTTGGAATTTAAATTTAACACATTTACATAACCACTATATCTATACTCCCTCCGGAATTTTTTATTTGACTCTTTGCTGTTTTTGTTACTGTAGCAATTACTTGACTTTTTGGTCTTTAAACTACTTTTTGTTACTGTAGCAAAGAGACAAGTAAAAAATTTCGGAGGGAGTATTAGTTTGTCAAAAAAAAAACCAATATTAATACTTTTATGGGGTAAAATTTAAAACGTATAAGTATAGGGATTGTTTTGTTTTTCACTGCCCTCATGGTGGATACGCCACTGATTGTTAGCCACATAAAATTTCTGGAGGGGGACAAAATGGCTGTCGTTAGCTACCGCGGCAACACTTTTTCAGGAAAAAAAATTCTTTAAAATTTTTACTCTACCTCAAAACATCTATTAATTAAAAACGGTGGGAGTACGTAATTTCTTAAATGTATTACTAGTGTTTTAATTTTGTAGATTGAACCATTAAACTTTTTTCATGTATGTCACAGAAAATAATAATAAAAACATAAAATAAATGTCAATTTTAGTTCATTTCGCGTCAAAATTGAATGAATTTAATATCAACGTGTTGTGGCATATTTGAAAATTTCAAATGGAAATTGCTCAAATTTATAGACAAAATGTTAAAATTATCCAATCGGTGAAAGTTTAATGATTTAATTGACTAAATTGAAACATTGATGATACATTTAAAAAATTAGGTATAGTTTGATAGCCCTACTATTTTTTGCCCTTTTTTTTTGCATATACATATGAATGTAGATAAGGATATTAGAAATTCGAAATGAATTCATAGTTTCTTGAAGGTCATTTTTAACCTCCTATAATTAAACCGATCAAAATTATCTCGCAATATGATCAACCCTGATGCTCTCACAGACTTTTAATTCAATAATAATAACAATATATACTTTCTTTCTGAAAAGAAAAAGAAGTACAATTTCTTACATGGATAAAAATTTACCTCTTGGATAGAAGAGTGACATCTTAGACATTAAAGGACTGGCCGGGGCGGGCATCCATGGGGGATGGGGATGGGAACGGAACGGACAGGAGACAGATGGAAACGTGAGCTTTGACAGAGAGTCCTTTGTGGGTCTAGTGATTCTACACTCCGGTTCAAGCTTTTTAAACTTTCCAAACAACGGATAATGCAAGTATTGTGAAATGCCGGGTAAAGTATAGTATACAGAAATAGACAAGAATTATTAAAACTTCTAACTAGTAACAAAATATGCATTGCAAACTTCAACGAGACTAAAAATTTTCCATTCCCACCACAAATTCAAATATCAAAACTGTATCTCTCAAACAATTTTAGGTATTAGATTTGTAGTAGGAAAACGGCAAAAAACCATGCATGTTATCACAAACAGACCATTAAAACAAGATACTCACTCTTTCCCCAAAAGAATAACGTTTACTATTCCGACACGTATCTTAAGGCGGCCGGATGACTCACTATTTGAAACAATTTTGCTCCTAATTTTTTCTCGAAAGTACGTTTAACATACGTTCGAAAAAAAGTACGAATTTTTTTGGGGTTAAATAGTGAGTCATCCGACCGTCTTGAGATGCGTACCGAAATAGTAAACGTCATTTTTTTGGGGAAGAAGGGAATAATAGATAGTAAAAATAAAATAATTCTGTGATAAGAGTGTAAACTAAGGGACTCGAACTCACGTGTTTAACCCATTCTGTAAAAATGTAAGTATGCATAAAAGAAATCTGAAGGAGATAAATAAATGAATTTCTTAACACAGCCGGAGGCCCTGAACTGAACTGGCGTTTTGCCTGTGTGATAGCAGATATAGGCTGTTAGTTAGCCTTTATTCTGTTCTGCACTGCACTTCTGCTGCTGCTATTCCTATACGGCCTGTTCTATTCTATCACAAGTCACAACGCCAGCACAGCCCTACATCACAATTCACAAGCAAATTACATAGAAACACCATATCAAACAGCATGTCATGGCATTTTCTTGTCGGTTGTTAATTATTTAATTAATTTATGGTCCCATCTCCTCTCTCTGCTGTCCAATCCCCATCCAATCTTGCCTTTGTCAGAAATGCCTTGATCCGACGGCTCACATCATCCCTTGTAGCCTTGTACCCAACGGTGCTAGTATGATGTAGGCCTGGATACAAAAATAAACGGCTGCCATCATCAAAACCAGGCCAGGGTATGTGCTGTCCAATCCCTCCTCCTCTCAAGTTCCATCAGTTGACCTCACTCATCCATCTTTTTATTTTTATTAACCAATCAGAGCTAATATCCAGGTGGAATCTAGGTGCCACGTATGCATACACCACAACAACCAACCACAGAAAAAAATAAATTAAATTAAATTAAAGCACGTGAGAAAAGAATGGAATGAAAAGACTGAAAAGAGGAGTACCATAATAATAACCAGATAAGAGTACAAAGATGCAGTGATCGTGTATTTTAAAAGAAATATGTATTGTTTCTGATCAAGGTTGGGCCTTATCATATCAGGGCAGGCTGAAGAATAAGGAAGCCCATCTCTCCACAAGAATTTATAATCCCACAAGTAAAATACATTTTCGTCAGTCCATAGCCATGCAAGACGAGAAGAATTCTGAAAAAAATGAGGTTGGGCCTTATCATATCGGGTCAAGCATTTACAATATCAAAAGTGTAAATCAACCCATGAACAGCATTCATTTCATTCTCACAGCGATTTTCCGATCCATAGAGAAATGTAAGGTTTTTCAAGCTAAGTGATTGTACTTGTAGTGTGTAATACAACTCATAACTGTCAAAAGACATGGTTAGGCGTTGGCTTCTCAGCTGGAAGTTGGAGTAAATCACCGATCGCTCCGCAGAACTGCATAGAAACAAGTTCTGAACTAATGAATTACTGAAAGTAATTTCACCACCATGTCAACTCTAAACAAAGCAAAGGAGAAGGAGAATAATGAAAGCAAATATTATGAGCACACTCACAAACTCAATCCGGCCTTTGATGGTAGCTACTAAGCCAGTATACTCTTCTATTTGCCTGCAGGATGCAAAAGCGATGCGTTAGTTTTTGCTTTCAATACAGGCTAAACGACCTCAACCAAGAGAAGTGCATGTCATGAACCAACAACATCAGAGTAACACTTTCATCAACCAAAAGGAAAACTTTTCCTTTCTGTACCTGGCTATCTTTTCCTCTCGTGCTGCTATGAAATTCAGAGCCTCCGACCAGGTAAACTCCACATGGAATCCTAGACCGACATCCACGAAGATGCGCTGTGTATCTGGTCTGCAAACATAGAAACACAATATACATGACGTTCCCCCCAAAAATAAGGCAAATAAAATAGGGAAATAACAAAGCAAGAGCATCATCAGCCCACAAGCAGATAGAATTCAGTTAAGAACATGGTGAATGAAACATCTACTGGAACATACTAGAGCACTTGGAGATAACAAGCACTTACACATCAGCTTGCATGTACACTTCAGAGCCGAGGTTTACCAATGTCCTTAGACTAGTGACACTGTTTTTCTCCAAGTTCTCTATGTTCCTTCGCAGATCAGAGCTGGAAGACTCAAGAAATGTACAATAAACACAAGGATGACCAAATAGGTTTCAAGATCACTCAAACTTCAATCGACACACAATCATCACATCAAAAACTTATAACCACCCTGAACCCAAATCCCCTAACTCATTAACCTTGTGCATCAATAAAAAACAAAGGATACAAAATCTTTTGTTGCCCAAACACCTTGTCCCTGCATAACCAGAAAAGAGAAGGCAATCATTTCACTGTCGCAAAAACACAAGTATACAACTGCCTCTTTCCTTGCCAACCCTCACAACAAATTGAAGGAGCAGTCGAGAGTAAAGACACTACCCAACAACTTCTTCTGTCCGGCAATAATTGAAGCTGTAGATACAAGATTCAATATGCATACCTTTGAGCAATGGCTTTAACAAGGTCAGGTTTCAAGCGACGATCAATAAACTCCTCAAACATTTGCACTTTTTCCTTATGATTATCTGCCATTCTCAAGTACCTATTCATATTCAATTGGGAACGAACGTTTTCGTTTAGGCATTTCCTCAAGCAACGCAAATGCACACAAACGGAGTGGGTATTGAGCTAACTACTACTGAACAAAACTCTTAACAATAAATTCATAGCTGCGCGCCTAAATTTACAACCTTCATCAAACCAAAATTAACCAACCAACTACTCATAGCGAAAACTCAACAACGTGAGGATGTAGAGTCGAGAGCGCGTGTACCTGACTGGCTGCGTAGGGCTACCGGAGGTTGCGTAACCCGAATGAATATACTCTGCAGTCGGGTCGCGGGAAGCCGACGAGGGGGAAGAATCTGGAATTATAAATTTATAAGTTAGGGAAAGTTTGAAACGGGGGAGAGAAAGATGGACAAGGTTTGGGTTTAATGGGCCGGGTTACCTAGAGACATTTGACTTCGCGAAAGTTCCCGGCCCAATCCGTTTGCACGTCAACCATGCAAATGTAATTTTTCTTTATTTTTTCAAAAGAAAAATGATTAGTTCAATTTGATTCGGATGCCATTAATGCTAGTAAATAACTCCTATTAATATTGCGAGAACTTTTTTCTTTCCTCGCACCATTAAAGAATTGGCGTGGGATTAAAAGCGTGACATGAGAAAAGATTTAAACACCGTTATGATGTTCAAGCATTTTCCAATGTTAAATAATTGCTTGCACCTCTTATAAGGGATATATCCATGCTAATCAGCAGAGATGGCATTCTTTTGTTTCCCATCCAAATGTACATTACAACCCCAAATTAGTTTTCTTTTTCTTCATTTACTTGCATCCATATGATCTGATTCTCTGCAATGTCATTGTTGTTTTGCAGGCAAAAAGAACCCGAAATCTATGAGCACGGTGCATCCAGTCGAATATGACGTATCGGAAATGGCGCCTGCAGCGCAGGATGTTTCGAAACAAGAGCCAGATGAACTTCTTTCTCCACCACCAACCGAGCCAGCAGACAATGGCAATCTGTGTACCTATAAGCATGTTGTAGATGGCGGCCAACCAGATATTTCAAAAGTGAGCCAAGCAGTTCAGAAGCCAGATATATCAGCAGATAATCCAAGACCTGAGAATTTAGAGAAAGAAAAAGCAAAATGGAGCCAAGAGATTCAGGAACCAGGCATATCAGCATGTAATATATCACCCAAGAATATGGTTATGGAGAAACAAAACGCAACTTATTCTCTTCCAGGACCGTCCAGGATTAACTGGAACTCTAAGGAACTTCATCAAACTATGGAAGAACAGAGATACACAACAATCCAAGTTCAAAAAGAGGAAGCCAATCTTGACGGTACTGTTATTAACACTTGATGCCATAATCAGTGCCTACAGTTATCATCATTATAATTTTATTGAGTTTAAATACAGGAAAACCAACAACGCAGAGTATCGGTATTCAAACCGAGTACCCTAAGTCAAGCAGTGACGTGCAAACCGGCACATGCAACAATCTGACTGATGTTCATGACAGTAAAAAGTCAGATGTCAGAGTTGGTAAGCCAACCTTGAATCATCTAAAAGGCATAAGAATTAACGGTGCAATTCCAGTGGACTTCCTTATAGTTAAAGAAGCCGATCCAGGCAAAAAAGAGCCAAAAGTTCAACAGAAACAGCCTCAGGCTCCAGGTCATGCTCGACAACAGCAGAATTTCGATCACTACAATCATGATATGGTGAATGATATTCATGAGGAAATGGGCCAGCTGAACTTTATTATGTGACTTCAAATTGGATGAAACTCTACTGATTATTATGGCAGAAATGACAGAGCTCAAGGATCTAAAGATAACGCAACAAAACAACATGGACGGAAGGTCCTAACCTACTTGATAAGTATGTACATATATTCAAATTAATGTTATGCGATATATATGAAATAGACACAGTGACCTTCTCCCCAAAGGATGTTGGCCTGACACGTCAAGAGGGAAAGGGAAGTATATTCTGAATAATACAAAACTACAATTAAGGTAGTTTCTCCTATACTTACCACTAACTAAGAATCCGCATAAGAATTTCAAATCAAAGGACTTAAAAATCAGGACAAAGCTTTCAGCATATACCCATGATGTCTGCCATTTCTCAATTCAAAGACAATGATGTAAAACCATCACAAGATTACAGAAATCCATAAAGCACCAACACAATAGAAGCTACAGGGCCAAGATAAGAATGAAGTGACATTAAAGAGAGACATGCACCAGAAAAGAAGAAAATAAAAACTCCAAACTGATATGCAGCACATACTATTGATAGATACATAAAGCCTGACAGACATAATCCATAATTCTGGAACTGTACACACACGATACCCAGGGTAGGAGTGGAAGTGCAAGGGAATTCACATAACTTGCAATAGCTAAATTAATGATGACCAGTGTACTTCCTGTACAATAATATAATAATGCATTCTCTCCGGTCTCCACTTAAAATTGTTGCGCTTTCTCATTCAAGAATTTATGCTCGTATTTTGACAAAACCGTTGTCATTATCTTGAAATTCAATCACCCCAACTAATTACAATATAAACCTCAAGGTTTTCATCAGATTAGTAAATAGTCATGGACCATGCAGGAGGCCTACCAACGAAGTTAGAAACTCGGGTGGTTCTGTATCATCTGAGAAATGCTGACAGCACAATAAACAATTATATAAGAATGCTAATGGGAAACCAATCAATGAGAAAAGAGTAGTACCATAAAATTTGATCTCCATGAAATACAGCCTTTTACATTGATTTATAATTATAGAACTCCTCATACCTTTTAACTTTCTCTTTTGGTGAAGCAGATCACTAAAATTATGATCTCTTGCATTCCGCTGACCTTTCTCTACAAACAAGTAGTATCTGATCTAGGTAATCACCAACAAATAATCCACGAATATAAACAGCTAATGAAGTTTCAATAAGCAACAAGCACCCCTTGATGGCCTTTAATGAAACAAAATCTGAATGTTCCCATAGCATCTCCCATCTTCAATAACTAAAGGAAGGTCTAAAATTGATAAATCATTTTACAAGATCTTGTCAGGATGATTCAGTAGAAAGAGCCATTGTTTCCAAAATTGACTGGCCTTCACCACCAGACGCTTCCATGCTAAAAGATCTACAGCTGAAGTAGAAAACTACACTCATCATCAAATCAACAAGCACTATAAATGAGTACATTATCACCAAAAGAGGACCTTCCCAGATCCTGGAAGAACCATCCCCATAGCTTAATGTCTTCACTCTATGCTGAAACAATCCTTCAACAAAGGCCATCCCAATTGTTGATCCTAGAAATATTAAAAGACCCACCTGCGTTTGTCCTCTAATTAGAACACTGGACCGAAGCAATGCTTGTGGCCCTGATACATCCTCCAACACAGAGATCACGATAGCAATGTTGCAAATGATAATAGCGTTGGCAAAAACAACTGAGAACAGTAATCCCACCATCACAGCAGCATACAAGCTTAAGTCCGGCCCCAAACCAATCACCATAAATGTCGTACAAACAGCGAAAAGGAAAACAAAGAACAATGTGAGGCAACTAACAACCACCATACATGCCCACAAGTACGTGAAAACAACCCTTCTCCAAATTTTACTTATTATCACTACAAATTTCGAAGCATCAGCAAATTTCCTTGAGTAAGTGCAATCCACAGAGTAAATAACTGCAACCTTTGATAACAAGGACAATGTGATAAACAAAGGGAAACACATTGTGGATGAAACAGCTGTCTCAGCAAAACGGTGGCATGACTGTTTGATAAAAGGTTTCAGTGGGAGTCCAATTGACTTGACGACTAACAAAAGCCTGACAGTGAGCCTCTTGACAACAGACTGATCAACAAATAAATTTGATAAAAGAATAGCAGATATTGGACAAATAAGTAACGCAGCAATCATCAAAAACGACGAAGCATTGCATCGAAGAATCCTCACAGTTTCTCTCAAGATCTCCAATGCATCCATAGAACGGAACTGATGATCAAGCCCATGGCCATGGCAATGACCATGACCAGATGATTCAACGTCAAAAGTCTCCAAATGGGCATCTTCAGATCCCTCCTTTTCATGCGTATCCAGCCTAATTCTAGGTGAAACTCCCCCAGAAACCTCCATTATCAACAGTAACAAAAGATACAATATTGTATACAGAATTACTACTACATAAGATCTCAATAAGCTACTTAAATAACAGAAAGCACATTGCTTTAAGGGGAGATGAGTGAATTACACGAAGGGATTGGGCAACCAGATCTTGCAATGTTGGAACGGAAACCTGGGTGTCACGAAATGGACATGGAGAAACAGCAGGAACAGGAGGCGCAGCAGCTTTGCAAATGAATTGCAGGGGATTCACGAGAATTTGGAAACGGAGGGATTTGAATTTGATGGGGAAGAAGCATGAGTCGGTGGATTTTTGGCGTGAGTGGGACGAATGGTGGGATCCGAAGCGTGTGGGGAGATGCAATCTGTAATTTTATTTGCACTTTTATATGGCGAGCTGCAGCTGCCATGGAGCAGAAACTTTGCGAGTTACAGCTTTTTCTTTTTCTATATAAATTTCTTATGAAAATGGTAAAAGCGCGGCTTAAGGCACCCCCAGGTCCCTCCAGTTAATATTTTCATTTTTGTCAATTCATTTTTTAAAAATTGTTCGTTTTAGTCCCTTCTGTTAGATCCGTTAGCACTGCGAAGTCCCACCTGACGGAAAAGGACTTAACGGAGACAAACGTCCGTTAAGTCCCATTATTTTATTAATTTATCTGATACTAGCACTGTTCACGGGCCCCATTTGTCAGATTTTATATAATTTTCAAATTTTCCTTCCATTTTCCAAGAAATTAATTAAAATTACCAAAATAAAATTATCTTAACAAAATAAATGAAATTAGCTTAACAAAATTAATTTAAATAACAAAATTAAATTATCTTATTTAATTAAACTAAATAAACAAACTTAAACTAAATAGTAATTTAAATTAGCATTCTTAATTAAACTAACTTAACAAAATTAAACTTACTAAATAATTTTTCCAAGAAATTAATTAAAATTACTAAAATAAAATTATCTTAACAAAATAAATAAATAAACTAACTTAACAAAATTAAACTTACTAAATGAAATTATCTTAACAAAATAAATGAAATTAGCTTAACTAATTTATCTTAACTCATTAAATTATCTTGTTTATTTTGTTAAGATAATTTCATTTATTTTGTTAAGATAATTTCATTTAGTAAGTTTAATTTTGTTAAGTTAGTTTATTTATTTCTTTTGTTAAGATAATTTTATTTTGGTAATTTTAATTAATTTCTTGGAAAAATTATTTAGTAAGTTTAATTTTGTTAAGTTAGTTTAATTAAGAATGGTAATTAAAATTATTTAGTTTAAGTTTGTTTATTTAGTTTAATTTGGTAATTAAAATAAATTAGTTAAGCTAATTTCATTTATTTTGTTAAGATAATTTCATTAAGTAAGTTTAATTTTGTTAAGTTAGTTTATTTATTTATTTTGTTAAGATAATTTTATTTTGGTAATTTTAATTAATTTCTTGGAAAAATTATTTAGTAAGTTTAATTTTGTTAAGTTAGTTTAATTAAGAATGGTAATTTAAATTACTATTTAGTTTAAGTTTGTTTATTTAGTTTAATTAAATAAGATAATTTAATTTTGTTAAGCTAATTTCATTTATTTTGTTAAGATAATTTTACTTTGGTAATTTTAATTAATTTCTTGGGAAATGGAAGGAAATTTTGAAAATTATATAAAATCTGACAAATGGGGCCCGTGAACAGTGCTAGTATCAGATAAATTAATAAAATAATGGGACTTAACGGACGTTTGTCTCCGTTAAGTCCTTTTCCGTCAGGTGGGACTTCGCAGTGCTAACGGATCTAACAGAAGGGACTAAAACGAACAATTTTTGAAAAATGGATTGACAAAAATGAAAATATTAACTGGAGGGACCTGGGGGTGCCTTTTACGCGGACCATATTTCTTATTGGGTCCAATGTTTCATATTTTTTCTCTTTTTTAAAAAAAAAGCTTAAGTATTTATTTTACCATATTTTTCTAAAAATAATCTATAAACAGAATATGCGATTGAATTAATTTAATTTAATTATTTTTTTACAAAAATTCTAAAAAAATGTTATTTTTTATTAAAATTTTACCTGAAATTAAAAAAATATTTTTTATTATTATTATTTTGACTATAAATTTCTTTAAAATAAAATTTAATAAAATTTAATTAATTTGATTGATTTCAGTAAATTATATAAACATAAGAATCAATTTCGGCTAAAAACAAAAATAAAGATTAATTCTAAAATTTTAAACTAAAATAAAGACTAAAATAGACATTTAGCTTTTTATTTTTGTAGTAATCGAGGTATATACATATTAAAAAAACTATTCCTATATAAGAAAAAAGATTCGTCCAAAAAAAGAGTTAAGATTTCAAACTAATTGGAACCCATTAGCATTTAACTATTTAAGATTGGACTCTTATAATTCCAAAAGAAAAAAATTAAGTGTCCATCGGCTCGGACAGCTTGCGCAAGGGCCTGCAAAAAAGACGGCTTATTGCGGGCCGTCTTACTGGCCCAACATAATTAAGCAAAATACATTTTGACATTTTATGTTGTAAAAATAGAGAATTTACCTCAAAATAAATTATTATATTTATTTATTCGGTCAAAATTAACCATTATTATCTAAAATATCATGTGCTATGTTTGATTTGTAAAAAATTACATAATACCTTGCTCACATGGACACATGATATGAAAATTATTTTTTTAAAGTATAACGTAGATTGTTGGAGTATTAGTGGCCACGTTGGACACCTTATTTAAGCAGGAAAATTAGAGGGAGTCAATTGATTTCCCACAAAATCTTTTTTTTAATTATTTTTATTATCAAATTTTTAGAGAAAACTCAAAACCTTATTGCTCCACAAATTTCTTTTTCACAGTTGAACTCTTTCACCTCCAAATCATATTTACGAAATAATTCATGTTATCATTGGGATTAAGATTCGTCAGGTACTTGGTGCTTCAAATTTTATCCTTTTATTTTCGTCGTTCGGTACGTACGCATCAGTTGACCAAAGAATCATTTTTATGTTATAATTAGTAGAATTGAAGTGTAGCAAAGCCATGCCAACCCTTTGATTAATTTTCCTTTCCTGGGTGATAACGGGAAGAAACAAAAGAATCTAAGCAAACTTGGAATTAATTGTTGCATTCTTTTGAGTAGCAGATAAAAATAATTGAATCAAAAAAAATCTGATATGAGTTCATATTGTCTTCGTGTGTGCTTGTGACCGTGTTTGTTGGTATCAATATGTATCTTCTGAGTAGTGATTAGTTTTTTGTTTTGTTTGATTGTAGGAAGACCATGGCAAAGAATCAAGTACCTAGGGCAATATTCCATCACAGTGGAAGGTTCACAAGCGGATTCAAAGGGTGCGAAGGTGGGTGCACATTTTCTTGGGACATAAATAATTTGGACGAATTATGTTATTTTGACATGTTAAGAGAGTGTCAATGCAAGGGTTTAAAAAACGTGGCCAATTTGTACGTTAAAATTCCTGGAGAGTCTAATAAATATAGAGTGTTATGCGATAATGTTGAACTATATACTTATCTACACAATTGTAATGTAGTATATATTTGTATTGAGCATAATATAAATGTGTCTGACTTGTTAGTGCCATTGCCTTCTCCCTTGTAAGAAAATATTGGTGTGTCTGTTAATACCCGGGAGTCATTAATTAAGGTGGTTGAAGTTTTAAATGAGGTTGTTAATGAGAATTGAGGAATTGGTGAGGTGAATAACATGGGTAGTAATGAAGAGAATGGTAATGGATTTGGGGATACAACAATAGATGGTAATCAGTTGCATAGTCAACCTGAGATTAATACACAACTTGGAAGTTGCAATATTAGTGATGCAGAATATGATTTTTTGTTTAATGGGATAGAAGTTCTAGTTGATGAGGGGAATATGGGATGGAAATTTGAAGAAAATAATGGTGTTACTGCCAATGAATATATGGCTGACCAGAATAGAGGTGAGGTGTCAATAGGAAACTCTGAGAAAAATGGCAATGGCAATGACAATGATGTTCTACTAGCGTGGACTGTGGTTTGTATAGAAGATGGTGCAAATTGGGAATGGTTTCTTAGGTTGTTAAAGAAAGATCTGGATATTTCAAATGGTGGAGAAAATTTGACCGTAACTTCTAACATGCAAAAGGTTATTGTTTATTTAAGTGTGTGTTTATTTTTTGTTACACACAAGTGCTTACTACTTTGGATACTAATCTTTTCTTTACATTTGGTAGAGACTCTTTAATGCAATTGATGTTGTATTTCCTGAATGTGAACATAGGAGGTGTGCAAGGCATGTTTGGGCAAACTGGCAGAAGAAGTGGAAAGAGGATGAAAGGAAAATGCAGTTTTGGAAATATGCAAAAGCGACATGTACAGAGCAACTGAAGGAGGAATTTAAGATGTTGAAAACTATGGGCAAAGGTATAATGGGGGACTTCCTAAAGTATCATAAGAAATTATTTTGCAAAGCTTACTTTAGGACAGAGCCCAAGTGTGATACGGTGGACAACAACATGTCAGAAACCTTCAATAGGAGGATCCTACAGGCAAGAGTGCTTCCAATAATTGCAATGTTAAAAGAAATCATGACAATGGTGATGACCAGAATTGGTGTGAAGAAGAATTATGAAGAAAAGTGGAAGACTGATATAGCTCCTAGAGTTGTAAAGCAACTAGAAGTAAACAAACAAGATTCATTTAATTGGTGTGTCCTTTCTAATAGAGATGATGAGTTTCAAATTATTCAGGGAAAGAAGAAGCACGTTGTGAAATTAGGGACTCAAACTTGCACTTGCAGGTCATGGTAACTAATTGGGATTCCATGCCCTCATGGTTACAGTTCCATTTTCCATTTTGGATTAGACCCTGAAGACTATGATTCATCTTGGTATAGCAAGGAGACATACTTAAAGTCATATAGCTACTTCTTGCATCCTACAAGGGATGTATTTTTTTGGCCTGAAATAACTAATATACCTCTTGACCCTCCATAGTACACGTCACAAACTGGTAGGCCGAAGACGAACAAGAAGAAAGACAAAAAGGAACCCAAGAAAAAAGGTAAGAAGTCAACTAAGGGGAGTTACAAGTCATGTAGCAATTGTGGACAATCAGGGCATAATGTTAAGGGTTGTAAAGATCTAAGGAGAGAGGTAATTTCATATCACTATTATTGTTTGGTTTATATTTGATTTCATTAGTTTAATTTTTAAGTTTATTTATCATCATAATTTGTATTGGTTGCAGAGATAATTAGTGACAGATAATGGTGGTGTTTGCTTTTGCCTTTTATGAAGATTAGCATCTTGGGAATTCCCAATTCTTCTTCTTTTTTGTAAGGATTAGTAATTACGTATTATTAATAATTTTATTTTGCTGGCATGTCATTATTTTGGGTGGCGCTTGGAATTAAAATAGTTTGTAGAACAATTCCTTATAGTAGGCCTTAGATAACAGTGCTAATGTAAGCCTTTTGTGTAATATTTTTTTCTTTCTATAGTCTGGACATGCGTTTGGGGCTAGGATCGGACAAACACTACCATTATTGGCCACTACCCCCGGGTAAGGATTCATGATTAAATATTGTTTAAAAAATATATTTTGTTAGTTATTTTATTGGTATGCCATTATTTTCTATATTATTATCTCTTTTTTTAGTTTGGACATGTCTAGTACTAGGAATGTACAAGCACCATGAACTTTTGTTACAAGTTCCAGCAATGTAAGTACTGTGTTTGAGTTCCTGCTAGTACTCATTTATACACTTTAAACACGTGTTTGAGTTTCTTTCTTTTTTTGCTTTTTGTGTATGCATTCTGCAACCTCAATTACTGATCATGGGTTTGAGCCATTGGGACTTAGATGGAATGGCATGAGAGTTTTGAGTCTCAACCAACTACAACGCCAATAGTTGGATAGACAAAATCAGTTGAGCAATCAAGCTTCAAATGCAGGTTTTGGGCCATCCACTCAAGGAAGCCAAAATAAATGAACAACAAATTGATTTTGGGTGTCCAGACTGTTAATCTTTCAGAAAGAAATACAGAAAAGTTCCAACATGAAATGGATTAATCTTGCTGTCCAAATAAATCTATTTTGGGTTTTTTATGCTTGTATGAACATTTTTAGGTTGGCAATTATTTTGGATAGATACGAAGGTTCATGTTTACTTTAAAAATATAGCATAGAAATTTGGTTTGTGTTTATTTTCAGAAATTGAGGATCCGACATCTTTATGTTATGCTGCAATGGTATTTTGATTTTTGATTTATGCAATTTTATTGTATTGTATTGGTTTAAATTTTTATCATTCCGATAGAGAATGCAATGTTATTTCCAAAAACTACTATTGAACTGGTCAAGATGGTCAAAATTAATACTCCAATAATCCACATCATATTTTAAAAAATTAATTTTCATATCATGCGTACATGTCAGTAAAGTATTATGTAGTTTTTTACAAACCAAACAGAGCACATGGTATTTTAGGTAATAACGGTTAATTTTGACCGAGTAAACAAATGTAATGGTTTATTTGGCTCATTTACAAATGTAATAACCTATCATGACTTGAGGTATAAATACAGCGGAGAATTCGGCTTTTTTTATATATATCTTAGACAAAACCCCCCATTTTGGCCTTTTATACTTGTACAAAATCAGCAATTTACGTTTTCTCTTTTTGATACCATTATTTATTATTATGTTAATTCCAAGCATAAAATTTATTCTTTTTATTATTTAAATAGAGGGAAAGAATAAAACACTAAAAACATTCTCTTCTGATTAAAAGATTTTTTAAAAAAAAGGTTAAATTTTCATGTTTTTGGATAGAAATATTTTTTATTAGTAATAAAACTCATAATTCCATAACTTACTATCCCTTAACAAACATGGAGACAAATATTTTTGAATAAAAGCAAAAACTACAATTATTAAAGGAGAACATTGAAAAATACGAAACTGAAAATTAGACTAAAATAAAAGATAAACATTAAACATTTTTATTTCTATTCCTTATTTTAATAGATTGAATCCATAAATTACTTCATTCCGATGACTGATGAGCAGCATTTACGAGCTGATTGGTGCGTCTTCTATGCTCATTACCTGTTAATTTCATTTTGCATAAACTTCTTCACCTCATTCACAAACAAACCCGACTCGGGCAATTCAGGATACGCATAAAAGAAATGGATCGCATTTGGATACTCCACCAAGTAAGCCTCTTTCCCCCTCTTCTTCAACCCTTCATAGTACCTCTTCTGCCGATCTTGCAGTG
The DNA here is from genome assembly GCA_963691705.1 of Viola odorata. Lineage (NCBI taxonomy): Eukaryota > Viridiplantae > Streptophyta > Magnoliopsida > Malpighiales > Violaceae > Viola > Viola odorata. Next base: position 3,173,420 of record OY829542.1, read on the forward strand.
GATCGTACCCTCCCACAAACACAATCGTCGCCGGAAACCTAATCCCTCTAATATCCACCGAATTCGGCCCGAATACATTCGCCACTGGGTGGTCACGATCCGCCCCTTCCGGCAAAAACGACCTCCACACCCAATCCAGCAGATCCAGATTCACAAACGGAGCTCCGTCTAGTCTGATCTCCGACTCCGTTCTCTCTTCTCCACCAAAACAGGGTTGTATTGATACAATCCCAGCAAGATCCACTTTACAAAATTGGCATTCACTAGCTTTTAATGCCACGTGGTGCGCTATGTTGGCTCCGGAACTGTCTCCGGCGAGGAAACTGTGCTTCAGATTAACGGATCCAGGAGGGAGGGCATTGATCTGTGTTCTATCCACGAATTCGATCACGTCCAAGCAATCCTCGTACTGGCACGGACACCGATGCTCCGGTGAGAGCCGGAAGTTAACGGAGATGACGACGGCGGGGAATTCGCGGGTGAGTCTGGAGCAGAAATCGTCGTACGTTTTTGAATCGGCGGACATGAAGGCGAATCCGCCACCGTGGAAGAAGAAGATGACGGGCAATTCGGCGTCGGCGGCGATGTTAGCCGGAGTGTAGAGTCGGAACCAAAGGTTGCGGGTCGGGTCCACAGTGATGTCGGTTGTTTTGACACCGTGTTTGGATTTGGTCGGGGAAGGAGGGGATTTGGCGTCGAGGAAGTTCATGAGGTTGCGATCGACGGTGCCGTCTGGGCGGCGAGTGATGTCGACCGTGAAGGAGAGGGCGGTTGCGAGAAACTTAACTTTGAATGGGAGGTCAGGGGATTTCTTAACGGCTTTTGATCGATCTTGTTGGTTTTGTTGGGATGAATGATGGATCGAAGCGAGATAGAAAGGGCGCGAAACAGTGAGCGACATCGTTTTGGGTTTTCGGGTTTCATGTTATGGAGGGGGAACTGAGAATATCAATAAATAAGAGGGTCCGGTCTTTGTCACTTGCACTAAAGTACAATAAGACAAGTAAATGGTTGTTGGGTACTATTTACTCCCTCCCAGATTTTCTTACACAAAGACCAATGCATATGATTAGTTATCTTACTTTTTACTAATCTATCCCATTAATTCATTAATTAGAACAAATCATGTGATACTTTCTCTCAATTACGTAAAAAAATCTAACTATTTTATTGGAAACCTAAACGCGACTGTCAAATAAAATTATTAAAAAATTTGGAAGGGAGTGTTTTTATTTTTATTGAAATAAGATAGTTTTTTTTTAGTAAATGGGAAAAAGACAAATGGACAAAAAAAGGGTTGTTGATGTTGTTTTTTTTATAAAAAAAATTCTCACTTGGCTTTAAAGGATAATAGTAATAGGAAAATGTTTGAGATATAAATTACTTTTTTCGGTGCAAAATAAACTATGTTTACTATTTGGTCACGTATCCTAAAAAAACTGGATGATTCTATTTGACCCCAAAAAATTTCGAACATACGTTAAGGATTTTGCACGGATTTTTTTTGGGTAAAATAATGAGTCATCCGGTCTTTTTGAGATGCGTGCCCAAATAGTAAACGTCGTTTATTTTCCACGGGAGGGAGTATTTTATAAACAAAATTGTACATACTGATGTGTTAAGATATAATTGGGGTTTATCTTTTTCTAATTAAGTTATATTATTATTTTTATTTAAATAAATAATTATCAAATGAATATGAAAATAACACATGTACTTTTTGTATAAAAGTTTGTAAAAGTATTTACATCTCTATCACTACTAATAGTAATATTGTCCGGTAGTGATAAATTGTTAGTAGAAATGCGTGAGAAGAAGTTTTTTATTATTTAGTTATTTTTAATTTTTTGGTTTTTTTAATAATAAAAAAATATAAATTGAGTTTTGGGTTCCAATTATAAAAAATATTCTCTTTATTGCGTTATATGTTGGAATTAATAGGAGAAAATTAAAACAACTGAAGTCTCATGGGTGGCTCATGGACATGAGAGTTGCATATGGTTTGTACTTTGTGGCCATAAAGCAATAAACGTACAGTTCATGGGCCATTACATTGTTTGATTCTTTAAATCATGAGCTTTAACCATTAAATTTGTGACATCACGTACCTTATAAAATTGCATGCTTATATCTTACCCTATTTATTTAACTTAACGCATATATCCTATATTTACCTTATCTTTGTAGAGCTTAGGGTTTTTTATTTAAATTTTTAATAAGCATAAAAAATATTAATTAAATATATAAAAATAAATAGGAAGAGGGTTTCGATATTCATAATACCCTATCTTAATAAATAAGGTAATTAAAAATTTATGTCCATACCCATACCTTACCCTAATAATCAAGGTACTTAAAAATAGGTTAATTTTTGGTTCCGAATAGGGTCGATACCCATATTTATTCTATTTTTTGTCATTCCTACTCACGTATGGACAAGAAATAAATGGTCCATGTTATGTTTATGAATTAAATAAATACGAATATTGAATAAATATTTTTTAGCAGCTTTTTAAAATGTCCACATATTTTTTCCCATTCTAATTAATTTAAAATTCAGTAAAAATCACAAACACATTCACTAATAAGTTATTAGACGAATCAAAATAGACAATAATTTGGTAAAAATTATGAGTCAATAATTCAACTAAATTAAAAAATTAAATCATTTAGAATTTTCCAAATATTGAACTGCAAAATTTTGAAAATGAGTCATTAGGTTACTTGGATTGAACCGATTAACTTGTCAAAAAATAATATACATTTATATTTTATAGTGTCACCTATTTTAATAAAGGGTAATTGCAAAAAAACTCCATTTACTATTTTGAAAAATATAAATTTCTCTTGGCTTTCAAATTTTTTATTCCCTTCCTCTGTACTAAAGGTCAACGACAAATACGCGTTCTCTGTTAATCAAACTAACAGATTACCTGCTACAACAAGTTTAAAAAAACAACAATTTTTTTTTTTAACTTGTTGTAGTAGATAATTATGTAAAAATAAATTAAAAAAATCCAAAATTTCTTTCTTTCTTATTTTCTTATACCAAAAATTTAAACTTTTTTAAATATTCCAAAATTTCTTTCTTATTTTCTTATTCCTTAATTTGTTTCTTTCTTTCGTTTAATTATTTTCTTATCCTGCATTTTCAAATCCTACATTTAATCAACTCAAAATCCTGCATTTTCTTTCTTCTTTCCTAATCTCCATAAATTTCCATCCACAATTTCCCATCTTTTGTTTTATTCAATTTCTTTTTTCTTTTTTGCAGAAATTTTTTGAAGAAGAAGATAGAGGAGCAACAAAATTCAAAACTCTTAGAACAAGGCCATCCGATTAATTTTTTTTTTAATAAGCTGGATGATTATATTAGCAAACCATTAGGAATGGCCGCAGAAAAGGACAGGAATATACAAAAGGCAAGGAAGCTGCTACTGCAGCCCCCAGAAATCCACAGAAAAGCTACACCTCACTAAAGCCTACAACGCAAGCAACAGCCATACAGCCAAATCAGCCCCACATGTGCAACCAAGTTGACGATTGTATCATCTGATCCGCCGTATAAGGGAACCTGGAATCTGTGCTGAAAATCCAATTTTGCCAATGTCCAAAAACGGCATTGAAGACACGCTGGTGACATGGAGTTGCCTGCTTAAATATAGTTGCGTTTCGATGCAGCCATATCGACCATAAAACAGCAGCAAGAAGAGATATCCACATTTCTTGCACACGCTTCTTAGGATTCCCCATGAGACACGACCAAGAATTCCATAGCTCCTCGACTTTCCTTGGTCTAACCCACTGACACCCCACCCACAGAAAGATCTTCTCCCATATCACATCTGCAAATGGACAGTGAAGCAGCAGGTGGTGGATGGTCTCGTCGTGATCCAAACACAGCGGGCATCTAATCTCCTCATGCTGCAGAATGCGACAGCGACGAAGGTAGTCTCGAGTGGCGAGGCGACCTTGCATTGAAAGCCACAGGAAGAAGCTAATACGATGAGGGACTTTGACCTTCCAGCAAGCTCGAAGAGTCTCGTTGACAGCCCCTCCAAACCGAAGGTTCTCCACACCCACTCTCCAGGATCTGATAGTGAACACCCCAGAATTCTCAGGCTTCCACTTCACAACAGACCGGCAATTGGTCTGGCTAGGAGAAGGGATGCTTTCCTGAAGATTTTCCAGTGCATCAGCTTCCCATTCGAAGAGTCCCCGACGCCAACTCCAGCCCCAGCTCCAAACGGTACCCTCCCAATGGCCAAACTCCTGCACCCGTCCCATCTGGTTGCAAGATAATGAGTACAGCCTCAGCCACTTGATAGCCAATGGCACTAAACTCGCCCACGTGTCCCACCAGAATCTAGCGTCAGCGCCGTTTCCAACAGATACACTTAGCTGATTTTGCCAAAAGCCAAAGAGCGAAGACGCTCTCCCACAAGTGCGCATGATATCTCGCCATATAGGAGACATCTTGTTAGTTTGCATCAACCACAATTCTCCCGTAGCTGCGAATTTATATTCCTTATGAACCATATCCACCCATAGTTTTTGGTCTCCCTTCAAGACACCCCAAATCCATTTAAAAAGGAATGCAATGTTACGAGAGTGTAAGCACCCCAACCCCAATCCTCCTGCCTCTACCGAACGAGTGACCTTCTCCCAACTCACCTTCACTAACCCCTTGGAGGAGTCTCCCCCACTCCATAAGAAACGACGCATAATGCCTTCACAACATCGGACAATTCCTTTCGGCATGAGATAGATTGACATGTTGTATATTGGTATACTATTCAGCACCGATTTTATGAGAGTCAACCTACCACCCAAAGAGAGTAATCCCCCCTTCCAAGTAGCTAGTCGCTTGCGCATAGAGTGGAGAAGGAAATCCCAGCTGGAGAGCCTCCGGGGGTTGAGGCCCACATAAGAGCCCAGATATTTAAACGGGAGAACCTCATACTTGCATCCTGCTCTGCCATCCGATTAATTAATCAAACAATTAATCAAAACTCAATGTCTGCCGTAACAATCCACATTTAATTTGGGAGAAGGAGGAGGAACATGTGGTGTGGTGGTGGTGCGCCAGATTTGCTGCAACGGTGGAGACTATTGTGGCTGTCGGTTCTGGTAAAAGCTCCGGCAGGCTTGGGTTTGTCGAATCGGCAGTGGGAAATTGTGTTCCCACTTCGATTCCGGTGTTTCCAGCCACTGATCGTGGTGGCGACGACGCTGCCATGGATGTCGGGATTGGGTTTGGTGAAGACCGAGGAGTCGTGGTTGTCCGAGTTGCAGAAGGGGCTGGCTGTGTCGAAGACAAAAAATGATGAGCAAAGAGAGAGGGAAGAAGAAGAAGATTGCAGCAAATAGAGGAAGATGATGAGCAGAGAGAGAGGAGGAAGAATTGATTTTGAAAAAAGAAAAGAAAAAATTTGTTACCCGGAAGGAAAAAAAGAGGCAATCGACTGGCCTGGGTCAATTTGGACGGTCTGTTAGTTTTATTAATAGAGATTGCGTGTTTGTCGTTGACATTTAGTACAGGAAAGGCGAAATAAAAAATTTAAAAATCATGAGAAGTTTCTATTGAAACTTTTTGTAATTACCTCTCTTAATAAAGTAATAAGTTAGCATTAACAGTATTCTAAATACTGATCAATTAAATATCATAAATTACAATAAACATCCAATCTAGTTTTGTACAGAATTGATAAGTATACTCAGTGTTTTTGGAATCGGATCGGCCGGTCCGACCGATTCAACCGAGTTTTTTGAACTTTCTGGTCCGATTCAGCTATCGGACCGGAAATGCATTTAAACCGGGTTGGACCGGATGAACCGACCGGTTTTTTGACAACCGACGAACCGACCGGTTCGATAGCAACCCGACTGGTTCAATGCAAAACGACGCCGTTTTGAACCCAAAATTCAAAATGACGCCATTTTGATTTTTTATATTTTATTTAATAAAAAATGGAAAATTTTATGACAGCTCAAAACGGCGCCGTTTTAGTTTGTTTAAAACGGCGTCGTTTTAGTTTTGATTATTTTTTTATTTTTATTTTTTTAAAATTTGATGGGCCAGTCCATTACAAGCATGAGCCAGCCCATCAGAACTTAAAAACCAGCCGGTTCAATCCGGTTAAATTATCTAAGGTTGAACGGTTCGATATGTGTCTAGTTCAAAACGGTCCAATGGTTCAATCCGGTTTTTTCCGGTTGAACCCGGTCGAACAATGAAATTTTTATTTCTGGTTCGCTATCCGGTCCGGTTCCAAAAACTATGAGTATACTCTTTTTTTTTATTTTTTATTTTTTTAAAAGTCATAACTGTATTAAAGGAAGAGAGATATGTGCCTGGTTGAATCTTCTCCGGTGTTGACTCAAGACTTTGACAAATGTGGTAATCTGGAAATCCAATAATTTCCCAGTATTATTATTATTCAAAGAAAGACTTTAAATATCGATAGAATCAAGAAAAAACAAATCAAAATTCAAAACTCAGCCAATCCTTTCTCTGATCTTTTCTCCTTCCCTGCATTAATCATCAGGTGTCAGCCGCACCACCGGTCTGCTCTCCCCCGATGGCAAAAAAACCACCACCATCCCTGCCGCCGCCACCACCACAACAAAAACCAGTTGACTTCTTCACAATCATAACCGAATCAAAACGAATCATCAAAACCCATCTCCGCCACTTCCTCGCCCTCTCCCTCATCTTTCTCCTCCCTATCTCCATCTCTCCTTTCATCATCCCCCAAAACCCCACTCTCCACCTCCTCCTCCTCATCTCCTTCTTCTCCAATTTTTTCTCCCTTTTAGCCATCGGATCCATCGCCTACAGCGCCTACCACGCCTTCTACGAGAGACCCATCAGCATCATCCAATCCATCAAGTCCTCCCTCTCCTCTTTCTTCCCTCTCCTCTTCACCTCCTTCTTAGCTAAAATTCTCACTTTCTCAATCCTCTTCGCAGCTGGAATCCTCTTATCCTTGCTATTCGTAGTTTTCCAGATCCTGATCTACTCGCCTACTTACACAATTACCCCAATCGTCGTTGTCGTTTTAGTTCTTTTCTTTGTCGTTTCGGTGTACTTCCAGATCAATTACTATGCTCTAGCGCATATGGTTGTGGTTATAGAATCGAAGTGGGGGATTGATGCTTTCAGGAGGAGTCATCATCTGATGAAGGGGATGAAGAAATTGGGTCTGTCGCTGTTGTTGTATTATGGTTTATCTACGGGTTTTTTTGTTTGGTATATAACAGCGCGGCGTGGTGATAAATCCTGGAGGAATTGGGAGTACGTGAGGAGTATGTGGTTATTACACGTGTTTGCAATAACATGTGTGATGATGTTGTCTCTCAGCAGCATTGTGTCGTTTACCGTCTTGTATATTCATTGCAAGCCCAAGTAGGCCTGTCAAAATGGGTCTGACCCGACGGGTCGACCCGTACCCGACCCGCAATTCGACCCGTTGGGTCATTTTTTTTCGACCCGTAAAATAACGGGTCAGAAACGGGTCGACCCAATAGGTCACGGGTCGACCCGTCTGACCCGTCTTAATTTAGAAGAGAAATAACCTATTTTTCGTCTTCTCTCCTCGCTTCCTCTCCTCCCAGCAAAAAGGAATACACTCCCGATTTCTCCTCTGTCAACGCCAACCCACCCCATCGTCACCACCATTTTCTCTTGCACATTCTTGCTACATTCCCAGCAGGAGGAGGCTGCGACTTGCGAGGCCCGTCGTCCCAGGTCTTCGCATCTTGTTCTTATACACCCGTAAGTTCAATTTCTACTGTCATTATTTCATCATCGTAGGTGTTGTTTCATGGCTGGATCTGGAAGACCCACTGTTGAATTTCAAGTGTGTTGTGAGTTCCTAATCAATTCCAATCTAATTACAGAATTGAGATTGCTGTTTAGTTCCCACAGAGTTGCATATGATGATTTCCAACCATGTCCATTTGTACCAAACACATTACTGCACGGTTGCAGTTGTTGATCTTTTTTATTTATTTTACTTTTGGCCAAATCAATTGCCCTCTTGTCTTTGCCCAAGCGCACTCCCTGCGAATCAATTTTCTTTAACCTGCAAACCCCTTTTTTTCCTTTGCTGCAGGAGCGGCCACAAGAACAATCAAGCGTTCCCTTTCTTTCAATTTCGTACAGGAGCCGCAAACACCCTCTCTATTTTCCTTTGTGTAGTACGCCGCTGGTAATAATAACAAGCTCTACTTCCCTTGTAAGCTTCTTTCTCCATCCTTATTTATCATTCATGCCCTTATCTGTTTTTTTCTTTTCCAAAAAAATCTCTTTTTTCTTCATTTTTAATGTACGATTCATCTATTTTCGATCTGGGTGCTTTTTATCTGTTGACATTTTCATGATATGAATGAGAGGGATCAGAGCTTATTTTTCTGCAGGTTTTACTTGAAATGTCATTAACAGATTAATTTTAGGTTAGTGATGTGTGGTATTCTCCATGAATTAAGAAATCAGATTTAGTATTTACTTAATTGGTTAATCAAGTGAGTAAAGTTTAGCATTTGAATCCGGTGGTAAACTTATGTAATTTTATATGAATAGTTCAGTGTATGGCTATAGTACCTTTGTTAGTTTTCATATCATGCTGATTTTAATCATTAATAATTGATAACAAAAGAAATGGATGTAGCATGTCAATCACTTAGCTAAACGGTATCCTAGTTATTTGAAATGCGATCTTGTCAGTAAGGCATAAGCATTATTGTGATCTTTTCAGGAAAGGTAAAAGTATTAGGTGGTTCATGCTACTCCAAAAGTAAGAGAAACATATATAGATATCTAGAATTGTAGGTTTTGGCTTCTGCAGTTGAAGGCTGAAATTCAATAGCTTATAACTTTGTACATTTTTATTGTTAATTTTTTTTAGCATTTTCCTTTTTTCCCCTAAGACTCCTACCTTCGGCTCCTTTATAGAATTAGATACTGGAATTTGTTTCTTTGACCAGGCTCACGGTTTTGGTTAATTAGGTACTCGCCACTGCATAATATCAGAAGACCATGGGAACAACATCCAGATCAAGCATGTCAGTACCCACCTACCATGCTATTGACTGCTGATCATGATGATCGAGTAGTGCCATTGCATTCTCTGAAATTATTGGCGGTGAGTACTTGGGATTTGTTATTAATTACATTTTCTACTTTATTTAGAGTTATTTTTGTGTTGGATTAATTATTTATTATTATATTTGCAATAATTTGATTAGACTCGTTGGATCGAGATGGAGAAAACATTATATATACAGTGATTGTTTTTTAGATTTCTGGTATTCAGCAACTATATATTATATATATATATATATATCTTATAGGTAGGGTTGTTTATCTCGCAAACATTATATATGCAATAATTCTATCCTTTTTAATACTCTATGATCATAGAAATAAATACTGATTGATGGTTTGAATCCGTAAAGGTTGCACTCTGTACTGATTTTCTTCTTTTGTCATCTTAATTCTTTACTTTGAGAAATGCAGCAATTACGGATGTTGATCACTAGTACTGCTAATAATGCATGCATCTAAGAATTGCGGAAAATTAGAAAATGAACCTTTACAGCTAGCTAGCTTTTGTGTTTCATTTATAAGTAAGTCTCACAGTACTTCTCATTTAACTATTTTCCTCTACATTTTTGCAGATGGATAATTCTTTTGAGGTTGAGCAAAGTGTGGATGAAATTTTGGGAAATGAGAGTGATGACATGGTTCAGCTAAATGCATCTACCTCGGAGTCTTCAGGTACAAAAAAGAGGAAGGTCACCTCAATTGTGTGGCAATATTTTGAGGACATGCCACTTGCTGAAGATAACAAGAGAAGGGCCAAATGTAAGATATGCAGTACTGTGTACATTTGTGGAGGTAGACATGGCACTAAAAACATGAAACGACACATGGAAAGGTGTCATAGGGATGCAAGTCAAGGTACTACTTCTATACACAATGATAATTTTGATCAAGATTAGTTGCAGAAACTGTGATTATGCATGATCTCCCTTTTCGGTTTGTTGAATGGGTGGGAATTAGAGATTTGTTGCTTTACTTGCGTAAAGATTTACATTTAGTGAGTAGAAATACATGCAGATCCGATTGTCTTAAGGTGTACAATAGGGAAAAGGATAAGGTACAAATCATGTTAGATGAAACACCTGGTAGAGTTAGTTTGACTTCCGATTGCTGGTCTTCGTTGACAACAGATGGCTATATATGTTTGACAGCATATTTTATTGATAGAAATTGGCAACTCCAGAAAAGAATTCTGAATTTTTGCTTCTTGGCTCCTCCTCATAACGGTGTTTCTTTGTGTTCCAATATAATGACATTCCTAAGGAATTGGAAAATAGATAAAAGAGTAATGTCAATCACATTAGATAATGCTTCTGCGAATTACACCTGTGTTGATTTATTGAAGACTAACTTAACTCAAGGAGATGGGCTTTTGTTTGGTGGAGAATATATGCATATGCGTTGTTGTGCTCACATTCTTAATTTGATGGTGCAAGATGGTTTGAAAGAAATAGACCCAGTTGTTCAAAAAATTCGAGAGAGTGTTAAGTATGTCAAGGGATCTCAGGGTAGGAAACAAATTTTTTTGGAGTGTGTTGCTCATTGCTCACTTGATGCTAAAAGGGGTTTAAGGCAAGATGTACCTACTAGATGGAATGCCACTTTTATCATGCTTCAGAATGCATTATATTATCAATGGCTCGTGATGTTCTAAGTATACCGCTTTCTACAGTTGCTTCTGAAAGTGCTTTCAGTGTCGGTGGTAGAGTGCTTGATCAATATAGGAGCGCACTCAAACCGGAAATAGTAGAAGCTTTGATTTGTTCAAGAGATTGGTTGTATGGGACACAAGGTAATATCATTTTAATTTATAGATTTTAAATTGAGTACACATGTAATTTGTTTAATATTTGTTTAATTTGTTTTTATTGTAGAGGTTGAGAAGTCAGCTTTGGAGGAGCTCACTGAAGATATTATTTCCCTTTAAATACATGCAATTTTAATTTTAGAATCCGTTTATTTCATTGTAGTATTTGTTTAATGTTTATGCTAGAATTTCATTGGATTTGTTTAATGTTTATGCTAGAATTTTAAATAAGTTTTTTTATTGCTAGTTTTCGTTTAAATACATGTAATTTGTTTAATGTTTATGCTAGAATTTCATTTTAAAATCCGTTTATTTCATTGTAGTATTTGTTTAGAAATTTAAATGCATAAAATATATAGTATGAAACTTGTTAATCGAAAAATCACGTCAATAATAATTTGTTTTTATAAAATATTTATTTTAAAATTTTTCATAAAAAAAATTGATATTTTAAATGCACCATTACTTTTAAAAACAAAAACCCATATAAAAAAAAAATTAAAAAAAATTAAAATTCGGGACAAAATTCCGGGTCGGGCCGACCCACCCGAATTTGGGCGGGTTGACCCGCCCGAATTTGGATCGGGTGACCCCGTTTTACTGTTCACGGGTCACTGATTGGTCAACGGGTCGCTCGCGGGTCATGCTGACCCGTTTACGACCCGTTTGACCCTCTGAAATTTTGTCTTCATGAAGACAAAAACATGTCAAAACGACGTCGTTTTGATTCGGCAAAACGACGTCGTTTTGCTTAATGGGTCAGATGGGGCGGGTCGGGTCGACTCGCTACCCTACGGGTCAAAACGGGTCGGGTCATTTTTTACCCTCAACCCAACGGGTCACAGCTAAACGGGTCGGGTCGGGTCGACCCGTTTGACACCCCTAAGCCCAAGGATGTTGATGGAGGAGAAGGATCGGATGAAGAAGAAGAAAATGATGCCAAAGAACCTTTGCTGGCTTCTGCTGTTTAATCTTGGATATAGACTATAGACGAGTCGTATGCTTCGTTTTGAAAGTGTGAATTCCGAATAAATTTTATAATATATATATTTTAATACATCAATAATTAATATGAAAATTTTGTTAAATTTATTTAAGTGTGTTAGTCTACAATTTTACGTAGTTTAAGATGAATGTTTTTTATTTAAAAAAGAAACAGAAGAATGTTATGTTTGTGGACTTTGAATAATTTTGTAATGTGTATATTTTTTTCCTTTTGTAATTGGAAGGTGTGTGAGGGTGCTAGATTTAATAAAAAATTTACATCTCAGATAATTTTATCATTCAGCTATTCATTTTTTAATAACTATTATACGCGTCTTATTAATGGTATTAATTGCTCCATCCATGTAAGAAAAACCACCAAAATTGATGATGATGATGATCGAAATGGGGGTTTAGAGCCTGGAAAAGGAGTTTTGATTTGATGATGATGATGATGATGATGATGATGATGATGATGATGATGATGATGATGATGATGATGAAGAAGAAGGAGGAGGAGGAGGATCCGAGAAATACGGGTTTGGGTAATTATTGCAGGTTGGTTTTTGGTGCTGGGCTCAATATGGGCCTGATGGTTTCGGGTATGTCATTCTTGCCTGATGGGCCTTTTCCTTGGGGATTACCTGTGTTGTTAACTTGTTTGATCGCTCCTGGGCTGGTCTCGACCCTCCTCACTAATACGATGTCGTTTGCTGTGTTGTATATGATGGGCTTGAGCTTGCCCGTTGATGAGATTGAGAACCAAGTGCAAGCCCCTCTACTCGTTTCTGTTTGTTAATTGATCTGACAAATTGCAAAAGATATGTTTCTTCGTTTCATCTGTAAAATATTTATTTATTTTGTGTGTGTGGATGAAATCTGTAAGATAATGTCTAGTACGAATGAACTGTATAGATTCCACCACCCAGTGTGTTGAACTAAAAACTTAAGTGTTTAATAACTTATACTTCATGAACCTTAAAATAATTTATGCATAAAAGATAGGATAGCAGATAAACAATCGGTGTTTTTTTTGGCTTGGACCGTTTCGTCTTGTATTGCTCCCAAATTTTGAAGGGTAAAAGGAAGAAAAGTCAATCACGACTTTTCCAGCCCAAAAAACAAATCAATACCTAATTACCCAGGCCCAGGCCAGGTCGTGTATTGCTGTGTTGTACATGTACCTGACCTGGGCAGTTGATGAGGTTGAGAACAATGAGAAGCAAGTGCAAACCCCTCTTCTCGCTCCTGTTGTGCAAAATTATGAATCTCTTTTTATCTGTAAAATAATTTGTGCAACTACCAATCTTTTTTTCTTTTTTTTTATCCTAATATATGTATACAATTTATCTTCGAAAAAAATGATAATTTTAGTACGTGTAGTTATAAAAGTGATAACTTTAATATACTCCTTAAATAAAGTGACAAATATAATATTTGTTCTCGCTTAAAATGATATTTTTGGTACGTCTATTCGTACAAATAGTAATTTTGACATTTGTCAAATAAAATTATACATACAGTTTTTGTATAATTTTGTAATCTATGGATGAATCACTTAAAAGCAAACAAGGATTGTATGGTTGTTGTTGCTATATTGTAGTGGATGCCTTAGTATTAGTGTCTATAATTTTTTTATGTTTTTTTTATGAGTAATAAGCTTAATTAAATTAGGCAATTTCGTCAAATTAATTCAATAAAATCCAGCATTTTATCATGGTATGCCTCGTGTTCATGACAATGTGCATGACATATTTTTTTTTTTTAAAAATGTTCTAATTTAGTATTACAAACATATTGTTGATGTAATGATTAAGGTTTTATTGACTAATATGCTGATCATATTTTTTAGAATTTATTTATTTTTAATCAATTCGGTTTAATCCGGACAAAATCAACCACTTTTTAATATAAAATTCAAAAAAATATATAATTAATTTAAAAATTCAGAAAATAATATAATTAATTTAAAAATTTTAGAAAATAATTTAAATTTTTTATTAAATAATGTAATTAATTTAAAAATTCAAAAAATAATATAATTAATTTTTAATTTTTAATTTTATTATCTCTTATTTCCTTTGTTTTCACTTCTCCTCCTCTTTCCAAAAATATCTCCAAAATAGTTTTATTAATTATTTCAAAAAATAACATAAATTAAGATTTCTTTTTACAGCATAGGAGAGATGATAAAGAGAGGGCGACGGTGTTGGGTTTGGTTGGGGATATGGGCAGTGGAGCGTGGCAGGCGAGAAGGATGGCCATGTAAAGGTGGCTCATTTTTTTGCGTATAGACATGAAATAAAAAAGAAGAAATAAAAGAAAGAAAGAAATAGAAAGAAGAAAAGAAAAAAGGAGGAGAAGTGAAAATAAATGAAATAAGAGATAATAAAAGAAAAAAATTATATTATTTTTTGAAATTTTGAATTAATTACATTATTTAATAAAAAAATTAAATTATTTTCTGAATTTTTAAAATTAATTATATTGTTTTTATGAGTTTATTTAATTAATTATATTTGTTTTCTGAATTTTTAAATTAATTACATTTTTTAATAAAAAATTTAAATTATTTTCTGAATTTTTTTAATTAATTATATTATTTTTCAGAGTTTATTTAATTAATTATATTTGTTTTCTGAATTTTTATATTAATTACATTTTATAATAAAATTTTTAAATTTTTGTCTGAATTTTTTTAATTAATTATATTTGTTTTTGAATTTTTTTATTAATTATATTTTTTTCTGAATTTTTTAATTAATTATATTATTTTCTGAATTTTTGAATTAATTATATTTTTTGAATTTTTGAATTAATTATATTTTTTGAATTTTTGAATTAATTATATTTTTTCTGAATTTTTTAATTAATTATATTTTTTTTGAATTTTTGAATTAATTATATTTTTTTCTAATTTGACACGTGGCAAAAATAATAATAAAATAATGATGTTAACGGCAAAAAATAACTATTAACGTTAATTTTGACGATAGGGACCCCGGAGTGCTAACGGAGATGACGACTGGTATCAAGTTGAACCGAATTTAAAATGTGGGATGAATTAAAATGAAAATAATAACCATAGGAACCCGGGATACCTTTTCCCTATATTTTATAGTGTCACCTATTTTAATAAAGTAATAAGTTAGCATTAGCAGCATTCTATTCTAAATACTGATCAATTAAATATCATAAATTACAATAAACATCCAATCTAGTTTTGTACAGAATTGATATCATTATTTTTTTATTTTTTAAAAGTCATAACTACTCCGGTGTTGACTCAAGACTTTGACAAATGTGGTAATCTGGAAATCCAATAATTTCCCAGTATTATTATTATTCAAAGAAAGACTTTAAATATCGATAGAATCAAGAAGAAAAAAAAACAAAATTCAAAACTCAGCCAATCCTTTCTCTGATCTCTTCTCCTTCCCTGCATCAATCATCAGGTGTCAGCCGCACCACCGGTCTGCTCTCCCTCCATGGCAACAAAACCACCACCACAACAACCAGTTGACTTCTTCACAATCATAACCGAATCAAATCGAATCATCAAAACCCATCTCCGCCACTTCCTCGCCCTCTCCATCATCTTCCTCCTCCCCATCTCCATCTCTCCTTTCATCATCCCCCAAAACCCCACTCTCCTCCTCCTCCTGATCTCCTTCTTCTCCAATTTTTTCTCCCTTTTAGCCATCGGATCCATCGCCTACAGCGCCTACCACGCCTTCTACGAGAGACCCATCAGCGTCATCCAATCCATCAAGTCCTCCCTCTCCTCTTTCTTCCCTCTCCTCTTCACCTCCTTCTTAGCTACAATTCTGACTTTCTCAATCCTCTTCGCAGCTGGAATCCTCTTATCCTTGCTATTCCTAGTTTTCCAGATCCTGATCTACTCGCCTAATTACACAATTACCCCAATCGCCGTTGTTGTTTTTGTTCTTTTCTTTGTCGTTTTGGTGTACTTCCAGATCAATTACTATGCTCTAGCGCATATGGTTGTGGTTGTGGAATCGAAGTGGGGGATTGATGCTTTCAGGAGGAGTCATCATCTGATGAAGGGGATGAAGAAATTGGGTCTGTCGCTGTTGTTGTATTATGGTTTATTTATGGGTTTGTTTGTTTGGTACTACTATATAACAGCGCGGCGTGGTGATAAATCCTGGAGGAATTGGGAGTATGTGATATTCCATGTGTTGGTAATAACATATGTGATGATGGTGTCTCTCAGCAACATTGTGTCGTTTACCGTCTTGTATATTCATTGCAAGGCCAAGGATGTTGATGGAGGAGAAGGATCGGATGAAGAAGAAGAAAAAAATGATGCCAAAGAACCTCTCCTGGCTTTTGCTGTTTAATCTTGGATATAGACTATAGACGAGTCGTATGCTTCGTTTTGAAAGTGTGAATTCCGAATAAATTTTATAATATATATATATATATATTTTTTAATACATCAATAATTAATATGAAAATTTTGTCATATAAAAAAAAACCACCAAAATGATCACACAATGATGTCATTTTAATGTTAGTTTTTTCACATAATTGTAGATTTTTTTTTAAAATTTTTAAAAAATGTTTAAAACTTCAAAAAAATATAGAAATTGAATAATTTAAAAAACCAATAATATTTTTTAATTATTAAAAAATATAAGAAAATATAAAGTTGAAAAAAATGAGAAAAAGAATATTCCGAAGTACAAATACTCCAATTTGCCTTCCGTATCTATATTAGGTACTCGCCTGATATGGTCAGATACGTCCAGATATTTAAAAATAATATTAAAAAAATTTAATATAGGTAGATATATTTGGAATATTTTGGGGACACTCCGGATACGTCTTGGACACTCCGAGGAATTATGTTTTTTTTTTCAATTTTAGAAGATAATTAATAATATAATTACAAAATAAATTTCTAGTATGGTGTATATTAAGGAAATTAAAAAAAGTCAATTGAGCAAATATCAAAAGTTTACATCAAGCTTTCACTCAAAATAGAAAAAATTAAAATTAAAAAAACTTGTGGAAGTAATAATAAATCTAATACTACTATTTAGCGTATAATTAGCATTAATTATTTAGAAGATCTAAAAAAGAAATGGAGGAAGTAATAATAAATCCAATTAATTAAAAACTTAAAAGTCCATGTACGCGTAGTCATATGTTTAATTCTGACCGTTTCGTTATATATTAAACTATTGTATTTGTTTAAAAGTCTCTGCAAAATTGCAAGTCACTGTCATCATGACTTTTTCAGCCAAAAAAATATATATGAATAAATATACTCCCATGATGTATCCAGGACAAGCTTTCATAATAATAAACTCACTAACTTCTCACTGCATCATCATCATTGTCCATGGCAGCAGCAGCTCCGTCGCCGGCACCGCGGAAGGCACGACCTCCACAATCACCACCTCCTCTCGAATCCACCACAGTCGCAGCTGAATACGGCCACATCCTCAGCGCCCATCCCCGCCATTTCTTAATCCTCTCCCTCCTCTTCCTCCCCATCTCCTCCTTCCCTCTCCTCTTCCCCACCTTTCATAAAACCCTCCTCTACGCCACCTCCGCCGCCCAAATCATTCCCCTCCTGATCTCCTCCCTCTTCATCTCCACCTCCTACCTTTTAGCCATCGGATCTATCACGCACAGCGTCCGCCACGCCTTCCACTACACCACACCCCTCACTCTCACATCATCCATCAAATCCTCCATCTATTCCTTCTTCCCTCTCTTCACCACCGCACTCTCCGCTCAATTCCCCGTGTTCGGAACCCTCCTCCTGCCCAGATCCCTCTTTCACCTCTTCGGGCTCCAATCGGGTCTCCATTTCCTGGTTTCACTGGCATTGACTGTGGGTTTTGTGATTATGCAGCTAAGTTGGGGTTTAGCTTACGCCGTGGCGGTGGTGGAATCGAAATGGGGGTTTAGAGCCTGGAAAAGGAGTTTTGATTTGATGATGATGATGATGAAGAAGAAGGAGGAGGAGGAGGATCCGAGAAATACGGGTTTGGGTAATTATTGCAGGTTGGTTTTTGGAGCTGGGCTCAATATGGGCCTGATGGTTTGGGGTATGTCATTCTTGCCTGATGGGCCTTTTCCTTGGGGATTACCGGTGTTGTTAACTTGTTTGATCGCCGCGACCCTCCTCACTAATACGATGTCGTTTGCTGTGTTGTATATGATGGGCTTGAGCTTGCCCGTTGATGAGATTGAGAACCAAGGGCAAGCCCCTCTACTCGTTTCTGTTTGTTAATTGATCTGACAAATTGCAGAAGATATGTTTCTTCGTTTCATCTGTAAAATATTTATTTATTTCTCTTTTGTGTGTGGATGAACTGTATAGATTCAACCACCCAGTGCGTTGAACTAAAAACTTTAATAACTTATACTTCATGAACCTTAAAATATTTGGGCCTGATTTGATTACGTCAGGAAAAAAAAAGGGTTTGGAAATTAATTTTCTTTACCCACGGAGGACAAAACAGATAAATGAAATTGATTAAAAAAAATTCCACCCCTTACATGTAAATAAGAATTTAACAACTTGGAATTGACTTGTACTCTTCCTAAGGTTCGGAATTAAGTTTTGTCTGTTAATTTAATTTGTTTTTTTTAAATAGTAAAAAAAAAACCGTTTCTCTTGTCATTTACAGCGTGGACCGGAGTAAATAGATAATTGTCATTTATGTAATTTACTTAAACTTGAAGTGGATGTTGTGTGTTTTTTGTTCCTGATGGAGTAAAACTAAAGAAACAACTGAATAACGTTCCGTCATCCTATCTCCATTCCCCTTCTCCAATAACAACACCACCATACGCAATTACGCATCCGCTATCTTTCCGCTCCTCCACCTTCAACCTTCTCTCACCCTCTGATCATACTCCTACTGACCATCAGATCTCCATGGCCGCGTCGTCTCCCCCGCCGGCGCTGTCTACGCAACCACCACAGCTCGACCTCTGCACAGTCTTAACCGAATCCAAACACATCATCAACGCCCACTGTCGCCATTTCCTCGCCCTTTCCGTCCTCTTCCTCCTCCCCGTCTCCTTTTCTCTCTCCGTGTTCCCCACCCTCCTCTCTCAATCACCTTCCCTCAACCCAAAGATCCTTTCTTTCTTTTATCTAGACCCTTCTCATCGCCTTTCCCCTGAAAACCCCACTATCCTACTCTCCTCCCTTTTCTCCCTCTTCGTCCTCGCTTTCTCACTCCTGGCCACCGGCTCCATCTCCTACAGCGTCTATCACGGCTTCTACGGTCGACCCGTCAAGCTTGTATCCGCAATCAAATCATCTATTGCTTCTTTCCTCCGGCTCTTAATTACCGTCTTATTATCTCAAGTTCTTCTTATTGGAATCCTTCTCCTATCCGGGCCTCTCTTGTTTTTGGTGGTTCAAGCGTTTCAGCTTGCTGGGTTTGAGTTTGATCTGAATTCAATATCCTCTACTGCTCTTTTTGCTATTTTCTGTATCGCTCCGCTTGTCATTTTGGTGCGCTTGAAGCTCAATTGGGCTCTAGTGGGTGTGGTTGTGGTGGTGGAATCAAGTTGGGGTATTAATCCTTTCAAAAGGAGTAAGCTTTTGATGAATGGAATGCAAAGAGTGGCTTTTTCCTTGCTGCTGTTTTTCGGATTCTCTATTGGGTTGTTGGTATGGGCTACTTACTTAATATCCTCATCCTTTGGTGTTGTGGGCGCTGGCGCTGGCGATGGATGGAAAAGTTGGGTGTTTGTATTGCAAATTGTGCAGACTTCAGCTATGCTAGTGATGCTGTTTCTCTACTACATCGCTGCAAATACCGTCTTATATATGCATTGCAAGGCTGTTCAGGGAGAACTTGCTTGGGAGATTGCAGAGGAGTTTGCTAGGGAGTATGTGAGCTTGCCTTTTGATGATGGCAAAGTTCCTCACCTAGTTTCAGTTGTGTAAACTTAGCACGCTTGTTGAGGTCAGTTGTTTGGTAATGTGCATACCTTCGTTTGTTTGCTGCTTTGTAGAATTTATTTGTCAATGTGAAACTTGTATATATAAGAATGAAATGAGCTTAGACATTGATGCTTATAACTCTGAAAATGGTTTCCCTTTTCTTCTGCTTGGATATTGCTAGCTGCGGTATCTGATAGTGAGTCAATGTATTGAATTATATGTCGAATTGCATTCCTTGTAGGCTATGAAGCTTTGTAAGTGAGTAGTGGCTTGAACTAGTCCTGTTTAAAACAATATATATGCATTTTAAGAAGTTGCAACTATCAATTAACCAAGTGATAAAAATCTGTCTCATGAACTGCTTTATTTCCATATGGACTTCTTGTAATCATAATACCATGCTTCATGGCTATGGTACACTTGGTTCATGGAAATTCCATAAACACCAATTAAATGCTGTATGTTTATAATACAGTTTTAAAAATGGAAATTCCATAGCCAGCGATGAAATTACTGCTTTTAAAGCATCACATGGAGGAGGAAATTTGTAGGACTTGAAACAAAGTTTGAGAGCACCTTTGTGCTTAGGCCATGAATGAGTAGATGCACAAATGCTATCGAGCTATGTTCAAATTTTTCCGATGCAACTTGTATCCACACTTTCCGGTTGTACATGCATAATTATGGTAATTTAGCACACAACATTTGTTTGGCTTGATTCCTTTTCTGGGATATATTATTGAGAATATTCCGATTGAGACTGTCTGCAAGTTGGATATTATCGAACCATGAAGTGTGAGGTCAGTTTCCACCTCCGTTCATTCTTACCATTGCATTGATGTTTCGTATCGTCTCCTCCTCCAGCATTTTGTACATGATGTTAGGTGGGTGGAGCTAGTGGATGGATGTTGATGATGAATTAGCTTTTTTGTTTACTTTAACCGGACATGGATTAGCTAGGTTGGTGTATCATTTGCTTGTTCATTAGAGTACAAACCCTTATTTCTGGAAAGTTTCAGAAATCCTTGTTCCTGTCATTATTGCATCTTTTATGTGAAAATACATTTCCTAAACAGGAAGATTTGGAGACTATGATTTGTATCATTAGATGTGTTGCATTTATTGAAACTGAGATGGATTCAATCTCTACTGTTCATGGAAACAGTTCTGTGAATCGCATTGTAATGGTGAATTTCGTCTACGGGTGGCAGAAATTTCATAACGTTTTTCGTTGGCAATCTCGTTTAAGAACATGGAAGCCGTATTGCTTTGATCCAGCCCTTCCTTCCCTTGCGCAGGTCTTTGCACATTAATAAAGCTCACATTTCACTTGCGTACTTGTACTTGCCAATTAGAACTGATGAAGTACCGAACATCAGCGGAGGGGGACTATTTTTAGGGTCAGCTCATACTTTACATCCTACTAAATGGTGTCGAACACTAGAACCTAAGAACCAACATAAGGGATGGTCATCTACACAGCACTTGTGGTAAAAGAAAGAAACAGGCCTGGAAAAAACAGAATTGGTTAGGAGCCTCAAGATAAAGCAATCCCAACAAAAAGCTCACAACGAGATTACAATTGTGGACTATAAAAAAATTTCAACAGCAAATTTGTTATCTTCTCATTCCCAAATGCAATAGCCAAGAACTGTTGGGTGCGATTACCCATTATATGAAAGCTTTACAGCACTCTCATGTCCTCTTCATGATGCCCCAACTCCAGAATCCAAAGCCTTATTGTCACATTTAAGCGCAAGGCGAGCGAGCAGCCAGTTAGTCCTTGTAATACTTTGCCCGAAAAATGAAAGAATGTTGAAACTTGCAAAACTAAATACTTCATCGATTGATGCATGGTCAAGCCTTTCTAGTGTTAGCCTGGCTAGATGAGGATCCGGCTTTCAATCTGAAAACCCCTTCATCCTGATCATGGCGGAAGAGAAGGTTACTCCAGTTAGTTGATCTTTGCTCAATTCTTGAAGGAACTCTATCGCTGTCTTCCCCACCAGATGCTTCATACCCATCACTAGTAGATCTTGATAATGGCATCCCATTGTGCGAAGCGGCAGCAACAGCAGTAGAAGGAAGACCAGTAAGCCTTCTCGACTCTTCGGCTCCTGATGAGGAGACACGGAAAGGGTGGATATCCGGAGAGTCTAAACTGCTTTCAGGAGAAGAAGCAACCATCCCAGCTGAGCTTGACATCGTTCGGCTTGTTTGGAATGCACTCCGAGCCTCAAGCTGAAGAGGCACCAAACTTGTGGATGTCTCTGTGAAGCCCTTCTCAGAAGCTAGATGTGAAACCCTTCTTACTTCCTCAATGGGTAGATCAGACGGAAGGCGCACCCGCTTATTAACTCGCCTTTTATTGTTGTCAACCCTTGGAACCATCCGACGGCTACTGCTGCCAAAGCTACTATCTACCACTTGCCCGAAAGGAGCATCCCGTCTCACAGGCTGCAAGATTTTGGACTTCTTTCTGGCTTCTGCTGCAGCTTTTGAGACTTCTTCTGCATTCAAACGCGCCAATGTCCATGGGCTGATCTTAACTGCAGCTGGATTCTTTTTCTTAACTGGTTCCTCTCCCCTTGATTTCTTTCCTAGTGAACTGACAGATGCATTCTCTGGAGGAACAACATCAAACTGGAAGAAAAGCAGTAGAAGTAAGCAGCATCAAAATAACAGAAACTTAAACTGCACCAGCTGCACTTAGTCTTCAGTAATCACATTGTGCATCTATCAACGGAATTGAAGCAGGATAGGTTAAAGTACCTGATCTTCCAGAAATAGGCGAGGCGGTGTGCACCATGCACCGCGGTGGAAAGTAGAAAAGGAACTTGCACTGCTCAATCCAGTAAGTGAGCTGGCAGGGGACATTTGGGGACTTTGCTGACCTCCGATTCCTTGAAGCTCTTGTTCCTGCTCCCTTAGAGCTATTATGTAATCGTACGTGCTGATTCCCTGTGAGACATACAGAACCACCTCACTACATCAACGCAATGTTTGTACTAGGAGATGGAAGAAAATCCAACACTAATAAGTTCTACAAAGAACATATATGTTGCCTAGGCTGATATGAAAAGGGAAAGTTATATGTGTATCTATCTAACTCGAAGAAAACTAGTTGCATACCTTTTTAATCAGGAGGATATGAAAGAAGAAGAGTTGGGCAAGAGGTAGCGTTGCAATCATGGCCAAAATGGTACATACTGACTGCAAGATGGTAAAATGACACCCCATTAGTTTAAGACATTACTACAGCAGCCCTAACTATAACCAATCTCTAATCCTCATCTTTTCAGTAGCTTGCTAAAACCTGTGACTATATAATCAGTTAAAAGAGCAAAGCATACCAATTAATTACTCAGGATAAGCAACCTAAAATGAGAAGTGCACTCACCACCACAATGACAAAGGGGCCCAAAGAAAAACTGCTTCCTAATTTGGTGGAGATGTCCAACGCAAATCGCTTTCGTTGGACAAAACAGCAAATAAGTACAAAGATTCCAGTCGCCCATTGAATAATAAGCTGCAATTCTCAAGCCCAAGGTGTACAAAGGCATATACATACCTGTCAATAATCAATTAAAGTGAAACTGACTTGAAAACTAAAGGCCTTCACTGGTTTATCTTCAGTTCTGGCAGGTGTATTGTGGGAAGCAAGGCGGAAAATTTGGGGTATGGAAACTGTTTGACACCAAGAATAGTTCAAGGATTTGGAATTTTGACCTGGAAACTCTTGAGTTCAAACAATGGTGAATGGTAATGATGGTAAAAAATGGGCAATGATGAGGTGTAAGCTATGGATTCAAGGGAAGGAGAGTAGTGGTGCAATTATTTGGAAATGACAAAGTCAAATTCAGAGAATCTATAAGCACAAACAACAATGTCGCAGGAAACAAAATTGTCTGATGCACTTTCTGATAGAGATCAAAGAAACTTGGACGAGGAAGGAGGAAGACTTTAAGATAAAGAGGAACAAAAACATTCAAAAGATCCTTCAGGTTTTAAAAGGTATAAGACGCAGGAGAGTGAGGTCAGGCCATTTGAAGATTCCAGCTAAGGCAGAATATAGAAGTTCATGCTTACCAGGAGAATAGCAGAAACCATTAGGGTGAAAAACTGTCTGTAGTTCCTTCTGCCAATGCAATTGTTAAGCCACTGCAAAGACCAAAGGCCATACATAACATTAGCAAGATCATAAAAGAGTATGAAAATCCTATGCAGTGAATATCTTTTATACCCTGCAGTGATGATCAAAGCGGTCAACACATTTATCACAAACTCTGCAGTGCTTGCTGTACTTGAAAACCTGGAGACAATCATACTTTCGTAAGCATAAAATTTCATATATTTCTAAAATAGTTATCAGAAATATTAAACTAGTAAAATTCTTAAATGTCCTTCAACTGATCAAAGAATTTCTTCCCAAAGTAGAACTCCACATTAAAAACCAAAATTTGCACAGATAACTTTTGTATTAGTAAAAATCCATCAAGACTGCTCCATGCTACCAGCAAAGCAAGAGGAAAAAGTGGATGACTTCAAACATCAGCACTAACCTCAGCTTCACACAAACTGCAATAGAACATGCCATCTTCACTCATGTGCTGTTCAGAAGATTCATCGCTGAAACTGCAGGAATTGCAGATAAAAGCACAAGGAGCAAAAGGCAATAAGAAACAAGAATATCTTGATGGTGCATTCTTATTCTGAATTTCTGCGCATGTGCCTTTCGAATTTGCATCTGCACTAACTGCATCGTTATCCACAGACTTTCCCCCAATCGTAGAAGCATTTGCATCATCATGCATTGATGATGTTGACCCTCCGCCTAATTTTGATTTCTTTTCTTGGGAATGTTTTTCTTTGTCTGGAGCAATGAGATACTTTTTAGACCTAAAAACTCCATGGTCTGCAGGATCAGCAGCGGCACACCAAATATATAGGCAAAAGACCGATGCAATCTGGAAAGAAAACAAGATATTACTCAGAGATTCAAGAAAAAAATGATGTTGCTAGAATTCCAAAACGAGAAAATGGCAAACATAAAAGAACCAAGCAAATACATGGTTATGCACAGCAATAGCAAGCACATGTAAGGAATTGCAACATGACTGAAATGTACACCCATTGATTGTTGAACAAAGAAATTAGCATTAATGACCATGTTTTAGCTACTAGCAAAATGTTCCTGGCGAATTATCAAGTCCACGGAAAGCAATTTGACAAGTTTGAACACCTGTAATAAACATGATTAAAGTAGTTGAACTGATTACTCTAGAGGGACTTGCTGACCAGTTTTGCACGCTGTTTAGTTCTAGTTGATAGCTTTGTAGTACAACTTTGATTTCTGCTCTACATTACATCAGACAATCGGGTTTTGTGGTTCATGTGGCATACAGGCAAGCTACAAATGCAAGTATCAACAGCCTATTTGACCTTTCTCTGTCACAAATTAGCAACTCTTACTGTCCCCGTACATTGCACTGCAAAATAAACGCTTGAATTTTACAAGTCCTGGGCAAAAGCCGTATTCAGATTCCACACCCACTATAATTGTTAATATACAGTTGATATCATCCCTCAGTCTCCCATACCATGAAACAATAGAGTCATGAGAAAATCTTGAGTGCCCCAAATTTTAGGATATACAAACGTGTAATAAACTCGAGTAATATGACAATGTGAACAACCTTAGGCGTAGCAAAAGTAAAAGTGTAGACAAAACACGGATTTCATGGAATGAGGAAGCCGAAAGGTAAAGTGGCAGCAAAAAAGCAAAAAAAAAAACACAGAACAAGCAAGATGAAACAGGAACTACCAAGAAGGATAAAAAACAGATCTCAGTTCCTGAAACACGCTAAAAGAGCAGCAATAAATATCAAGAACGAAAAAGGAAGAGGTGCGTGTGAGATGGCTTACTAGAGGAGTGTAGATTCCCGTCACAACATACTGAAGGATCCTTTTACCCACAAATGGAGCAAAGAACACATAAAAAGCAAACCCCAATGCCAGAAACACAGCAACAGCTACCACCTTCAGAAACCCAATTGACATTAAAAAATCAAAACTTTTAGCAACAGAGATGCAGAAAACTAAACAAACAACAAGAAAAAAGGAAATCCAAACCTGAAGTGGGTGGTACGGAAGTTGCCATCCATTCTTCCTCATTTCTAAGCCTAAATGCAGCAGCTGAGAACCAAAAAAGTTGCCTTGAGAGATGAAACTGTACTAAGAACGAAAAAGAAGGACTTGAGTCTTGCTTATTTCCTTTAACTTTCCTTCATTTTCCTTAACAAAAGAGATAAAGGTTACTCCTTTCACTACATAGCCATCTTAGAACAAGAAAAAGAGTGGAGAATGAGGCACCAAACAAGAGCTGGGTGATGAAGATATGACTGGGTATATACTACTGGTGTGGTATGTTGGATGGTGAGGAGAGATGTACAGTGAGGAAAGCTTTGTCTGCTTCACTCAATCATAGCCAAAACTAAGATAAAAATAGAGAGACTCAAAAATAAAATAAAAGGGCAGCCCGGGTTTTGGATTTTGAAGCTTCTTTTGTTTCTATGCAAACCCAAGAAAAAAAGCTTTTCACTTTGGGCAGAACACAAAGATCTGTAGATCACCACAACAACAACTCACAAGGGAAGGGTTCTTCTTCTGGATTTCTTTTCATGACTATAATTACCTTGGCAACCTCTTTATTTACCTTTTAGTATTTTCTTTCTTTTGATTTTCTTGTTTCTAGTGATACTGATAACCTTTTTCCCTGGCCAAATCATGTGTCACAGGCCTAATGCAAAAGCAATGGATGGACAGTTGTTGTTTGGCTTCACTTTTGTGTAATTGCCACCAACCTCCTCCTCCTCCTTTTAAAGTCTGCTAGTAAATGCCAACAGTAAACCTTGAGTCCTTGATGTATTTGTCCAATGTACTTGTACCCATCTCTCTCATTTTGTTTACCAATTACACTTCTTTTTTTACTTATTTTTATTTTTAACTGCCCCATTTTTTTTACAACTTCTTTGTCATGACATGCTTGTTTTTTCCATAGAATTTTTCAAAATATTTCTTGGGAAGTATAGATAGTGTAGTATATGGCCCCACCTCTTGCATGGATTGGGTTAATTGACAAGTAAAAAAAAGACTCTTCTTTTTGTTTTGGAGAAAGCAATGGGTCAGCAACACAAGACATGAATGAAACACAAGAAATGAAGGGTGGAGGGAATTGAGAATGAGAACCAAAGAACCCCACTTCTTTCAATGGTGTTCCTCCTTTTAAGCTCTTGTATCTATCATATTCATTGCCCTTATGGCATGCTTTTTGGTTGAAAACTGGTTTTGGAGACTTGGACAAATACCTACTATATTTAATGTTATTTCCTTCTCATAAAAATGGGGAAAAAATTGTAGTAGTTGATGCCTAGAAGAAGATGAACCCTAACTAACTAGCTAGTAACTACTAGAGTCTAGAATTTTGATTAGTTTTACCAGTTCCTCAAGGTCTCAAATTGGTTTGGTGATGGTATGTTTTTTTATTTCCTCTTTTTGCTTGTGCATAATAATGCCACCTAGTCAAGATTGAACTAAAAACAACCAACAAAGGATTTGATTGAAATGGTAAGATGGAGGGTAAGTATGGAAAAAGAAAATAAATACACCATGCCTACTCTTTCAATTTGGTATTCACTTGCTGGATTTGTCACCTAAACGTTTTAAAACTTGATTTTTTCATGATGTAATTTACGCGTTTTTTCTCTTTTTTATACAAAAAAATAAAATATTCGTAACTTTAGATTTAAAATTTTGAGTTTATTACTCTCTTTTTTTCAAAAAAAAATTATAAGGTGTTAATAATTATTTCAATCATGATATCTTAAAAGGGGTAGGAAGTAATAGGCACCAACAAAACAAATAAAAAGGGCCTAAAGGCATGTGTGCCCAAGTCAAAAAAGGACACATGATACAATATGGTTTGCTTGCTTGCTTCACTTTGTAGACATTACATTACAAGACATTTAAAAAGAATAAAGATTCAAGAGTAGACATTGCGACTCAGATTTAATTAACTAATTTAAATATTATATACTCTCTCTGCTGCAAATTAAATGTCTTTCTCGCATCCCAATATTCAGTAGGTTTAATACTAAAAATATAAATAAAAGTAAATTCTAAAACGACACGTCAGAGGGAGTATCAGTTTATAGAAAAAGATTGATCAATGTGGAGAAAGAGGTATAAGAAATTAGAGGGAAAGACAATGTGGGGTTTCCGATGGTGAATAGCAAACGAGATGGAGAGTGACCTAACGGTGAGAATGGGTTAGGGAACGAATGGTGTGCATTGCACAGTTCCAGTGCTTGGCTTGGAAGATGCACTTGGCTTTTTCTTGTCAGGTATGGAAGTTGATGAGCAACTTAAAATACTAGTAATCTTGACCAAAAAAATACTAATATAGTTATAAACAATGAATGGTTAGTTTTCCAAAGAAATTTATATTAATTTAAGTAAATAATATGAGATGGGTCTATAAATCTTGCTTTTCTTTTAATACGAGATTAATTTTGTTCAAAGTGAACCGACAATAAATTTTGAATAATTCGTGAACTTGTTCATTTATCTAATCGTTCATAATTTAGGGTAGTTGAGTTAAGTTAGATTCGGTGAGATTGTCTTCAACAAACTAATGAATAATCAATCGAACAAACTTAATTAATTAAGCAACTTTTAATTTCGATCTGGTTGTCTCTAAAAAGAAGAAACAGTACAACGTGATTACATGCAGAATTAGGGGTGTATAATAACCGAGCTGGACCGGAACCGTCCTTTTTTTTGCCTGGACCGGACCGACCTGGTTTCTTTTTTTTTTTTTGATCCGGACCGGACCGGACTGGAAAGTTCCGGTTCAGTCCGGTTCTCCATCCCTCAAATCCGGGAACCGGCCCGAAGAACAGGTAGAACCGGAAATATATATTTATATATTTATAAATATATATATATATGTATAATAATATCAAAATATTCATTTGGTTCAATGGTTAACTCATCACTTATTATATTAAAGGGGAGAGGTTCAAACCCTCTTGGCTCCACTTTTTTTGTATTTATGTGTAAAAATAAATTTTAAGTAAAAAAATATATATATATATATTCCGGGCCAGAACCGAAACCGGCCCAGTCCGGCCCGAAAAAATTAGAACCGGCCCGGACCGGAAGTCTCCGGGCCGGTTCTGTCCTGGACAAGAACCAATAAGTCCTGTCCGGTCCGGTTCTGGCCCAAGAACCAGACCGAACCGGCCCATGTACACCCCTATGCAGAATTAAACTGAACTTTTAATATCTGTCCCGTTTATTAAAAAAATATGGAATATATGTAGTAGGTGACCGATATTATCCACAATAATAATTAATTCATTAATTTTGTTAAAAATAAAATTTATCCCAAAAATTCAACTAACACTAATCTAAATTCAATTTTAAATAATCGGATGCTATTAGAATAAAGAGCTTATTCAGATATTTTAAATTACTGACGTTAAAATTTAATCTGATTCGAATTTGTCAGAATTCGAGCGAAAGTTTCAAACGATGAGACTCTCAATCCCCCCTCTCCCTCTGTCTCTTTGCATGGATATTAGCACGTGATCGAGCGTCGTGACCCTAATGTCATAGGACTGTCATGGCTACTCACCTGTAAATAGGGCCCAAGGGTGGGGTCTCCACTCCACCTAATCTAATCCGAATCAACCCGATCCAAGTAAATTTTTTTATTAATATATTATTAATTATCATTACAATATCATACATGTAACTAATGACCTACTACCTCCGGCTTTTAATATTTGTCGTTTTACTGTTCATGTACGCGTTTCGAGGAGGCCGAATGACTCACTATTTCACCCCAAAAAAATTTATACTTTTTTGTGAACGTACGTTAGAAAAAAAGTACGAAATTTTTTGGGGTCAAATAGTGAGTCATCCGGGCCTCCTAAGAAGGCGTGCATGAACAGTAAACGACAAGTATTTTCAGCCGGAGGGAGTATGTTATAAAGACGATCAGTGATCCAGTTGAACTATAACCTCTTGTGCATATTTTTTTTATACACTCAGCTCAGCATTTTTCTAGACCAATTTTCTTTTATTAAAACGAGTTAATTCCAACGAAAATATTTCAATAGAATATATCATTTTATTGAAAAATAAATTAATTTTTTACTTAATAAATTCAGGATTTATATAAAGTTTACAAAAAAATAAATTACTTGAAATACCTGATAATTATTATTTTTTTGGTTTTTATGTAAGGATAGCTTTCTGCTTAGGATTAAGTGGGGTGGAGTCGGATAACCAATACGAGAACCCTTTTTCCGCCAAAAGTTGATACCACCCAAAATAAATACTCCCTCTTTTTTTTATTTACTGTCTTTTACTATTTGAGTACGCATATTAAAAAATCCAAATGACTCACTGTTTGAGATAATTTTACCCTTTACTTTTTCTCGGACGTACGTTAAGGATTAACATACATTCGGAAAAAAGTACGAAATTTATTTAAGTTAAATAATGAATTATTCGATCTTCTTAATATGCGTGCCAAATAGTAAATTAAGAAGTTGCTTTGTTTTAGCGGAAAGAAACAAATGGTTTTTAAATATGAGTATGAATTCATAGATTTAATCTTTGTATACGCAAAATTATTTATTGGGAGAATTTTTTCCTTTATTGAACGAATTGGTTTGAATATAATCAAATCTTACTTCAATAATTTTAAGATTATTTGTGTTTCAAACCTTTTTTTTTTTTTATGAATCTAAGAAGATTTTTCTACCAAAAACAAAAACAAAACAAACTGATATGCCAAAAGAAAAATCAAGCAAAGTGGTTGTAGTAGTAGGCCATTTATTGTGAAATAGGGATGGGTTAATTATATTAATGGCTCATGTACTCAAATTATCTTATTAATTTAGTTGTTTTATGTATTTTATAAAATGCTTTCGTTTTTTTCTAAATGTTTTTGAATTTTTAAATATTTTTTTCTATTTTAACCCTATTTATTTATTTTTTAAAATTAATGATGTGGCATCCACGTCAGCACGTTTAATATAAAAAAACTACGTATGCAAATTTAACGAACACATGCATAATAGGAGGGACTGATTTAATGTTATTCAAGCGGTAAAGAAACTAAATTCAAACAAAAAAAACATATAAATACGAAATTAATAAAATAATTCGAATACAAAGCTTATGGTACATTTTTCAGTAGCAACATAAAGGAAAAAGGAGGACATGGCCCATCTTCATCTTGTGATAATTAATTTCATGCAACCTCCTCCATTTCTCTCCCTCTTTCTCTCCATATTCATGAGTAATTGGGCCCTAACTTTCCCATGGGCTCCACTATTTTGATCAACTGACCAGAAACATTAAAGAAGACCGGTCCGTGCTCTCATCATTTTGACCTTATAAGAGAAAAGAAAATAATAGTGAAAAACATGTGAAACATTTAATTATCTATGTACATATTCTCACCAACGATTATATAGAATTTTCCTGTGCATTGGGAGATCTGAATTGTCGTTTCTAATGTTTTAGATAATGTCTTTTGAAGATCGATCGTAGTTCTAATCGAGTTGCGGATTGGCTAGCTCGATCTTTGCTCAGTTTTACCTTTTGATTAATGAAAGTATTTATAATTCATGTATAAAAAAGAAATTCTCACCAAAAAGAAAAAAGTACGTACATAAACTTTCGAGTCATATTGGATCTAGTGGGCCCAACTTCTCACAAATGGGCCACGAACATAAACTTTCTTGGATGGCCCATGAAATGGATGGCCCAACATGCAGGAGGAACATGATTGACTAAATAAACGCTTTGTCATGACAATCCAACTATCCAAGTAATAAGAACACCAACAAAAAAACGTGCCATCACATAGCTTGTGTTGCTTAGAGAATAGTTACAAACGTGGGTAGGCCTTGGATTTTGAAATAAATAAATAAAATAGAAATTATAATCGAAACACATAATACTTTCTAGCAATATTACGACTACGTCATAAAGATACATACACTAAACAGATGTGCTACAATTTCATACGCAAAAAATCACTTTATTTATATTATGTTAACATAATTTTTTTTACTATTATTGACGAGACATGATAGCCATTAAATTCGTCAACGTATAAAATTAACATAACTTTTGAGATCATTAGTGATATAACTAATATCAAATATGAGATGATTAAATTCTGGAGATTGAAGACTTATAAACGTAGTAGTATTTTGGAGCAGTAATAATATAAGTATTCTAAAATAATTTTGTTACCTAATTGCTCATAAAAAGCAGAAAACTGATTTACCCGCGAAAAGTAGGAAGCGAAGGAAACGGAACGAACTGTTTGCGCGCGAGCCTTGTGTTTTGCATGATACAGTTGAATCTGTTTTTTTATCCTATTAATTAGTTTATTCTCTAATAAAACTAATTAATTATATCCATGAATGTAATTAACCATTACTCCATCTTACGTTGGATATTTAGTGATTAACACTTTTCGGGTCTCAACGTACAGGAAGAGGGAGAGGAGGCGAAATCAATCCGAGTTGCTCGACTCGGACTTTTCTCCGTTCCATGCCGGAAACTCTCCTCTCTTTCTCCATCCTTTCATACCCAGGTGCCTCTTTGTCCCTTCTTCTTCTTCTCCTGCATTTCCTTTTTTTTTTTAAATGTTTTTGTTGTTTCGAAGTTTTAACCTTAATGACCATCTCCGTTTTTCGATTTATTTTGTCCTGATAAGTCAAAAGTTGACCCTTTTGTTTGAAATCCTTCTCGGTTCTGGATTTCTACGCCCAGATGATCCAGAGGTTGTTTTTATTTATTCCCAAATTACTTGCATTCCGTTTTGTTTTTAGTTTTTGACGTTTTGTAATGTCAATGTGATCATGATATTGATACGTTTGCTGTGATGTTCTCTTGATTCGATTTTTCCTCCTTATTGCACAACGTTTGCTCCTATGTTATTACAATAACAGAAGTACTAATTTGTTTCATCTATTATGGGTTT
Source organism: Viola odorata (assembly GCA_963691705.1). Taxonomy (NCBI): domain Eukaryota; kingdom Viridiplantae; phylum Streptophyta; class Magnoliopsida; order Malpighiales; family Violaceae; genus Viola; species Viola odorata. The sequence continues at coordinate 3,206,337 of OY829542.1, forward strand.
TCTTTTTTATAAACTGTTAATGCAGGTCATTTTGGGTCCTCATTCTTCATGTTTTTCTTCTGACAAGGTAGTGAATTTGAATGTAATTTGGTGAGGAACAGTATTGTCATAACCTCACCTCTGGGCCTGCAGCAATCTGCAAAGAGTGGCAAGGTTTCCTCTCTCGAGTCTCGAAAGCTTTTCGGGTCGAAGGTGCGTATGGAAATTAGATACAGGTCATCTGTTCTGTTGTTTTATAATTTCCATGATTACATTTTTTTCTGAAACAAAAAAGTTGATGGAAAATGAAATGCAGGGCTCTTCTTGAAACTCATATGCTTTGAAAATTAGACTCTAAGAGGTTGGGGTTTGCACAAAACTTTTGGTGTCATAATGGGTGGCTGTATCTCAACACAATGCCATGCCAAAAGACTAAGATCACGAAAGCACCTTCGGAAATCTGGGAAACGACGTGGAAAGGTTTCTGCATCTCTTCCTGAAACACCTAGGAGCTGCCTGAGCAATGCCGGAATTGGTGATTACAGTGTTAGGGAGTTTGTTAGTGTGAACTTCGAGAATGGCGCTGCAACCAGCTGCACGAGATCTGAAGTTTCTAATAAGGGGTTCCATCTTACTCAGCTACAATGGAACCATAGTCAGATTGATGCAAAAGGTATGTTCTTTGTCTCCATGTTACTAATTTAGATTGGATATTTTGGTATTGGTGCAGCTCATGAGCAGTTTCTGATCATAACAGTTCAAATTCTTTGCAGGGACGTGCCAAGAGGAAGTATGGTTCGATTCGGTTAGTATTATCGATTCCGATTCGGATGATGACTTCTGTAGTGTTTATGGAGGTGACATATTCTCAATAATCTCTTGACAATCGAATAGAATTAAAGTTGTGAGTTTTCTGATTGGTACTAATGTTCTTTTCTGTTTTGGTTGTGCTAGATTGTTTTCCTTCAGTTGGTAACACCATGGGGAATAGAAAAAGCACTCAAATGCTTCAGTACGGAGCTTCTTCATGCTTTGTTGATACGAAGAACAAATACGAGGGCTTCTTTGAGAGTTACCTGAAAATTGATGGCGGAGTTCATTATACTGATGGTGCACGTGATTCCACAGATAATAATCTAGAAAACCGAAGGAGATCGACAGTCATTAGGCTTTCTATAAAGCGGAAATCATGTGACTGCGACGAATTCTGTAAGTAGACCCTGTAGGCTTTGTATTAGCTTTTCGAGATTTTGTGAAGAAACTGAACTTAGTTGCTCTTTGATTTTAAAGCATTTGCCTCTAGAGCAACCTGTTCCTTTGGTGCTAATGAAACATCAGTGCTAGTTTATTGAATGAGTCTATTCCTGGTCCCTTTAAGCTGTTAGTTGAATCTCACTAAACGATCGTGGATAATTGTATGAACAGGTGCATCTGAAAAATTGTTATACCACCCAAAAGCAGGATTTTTGATTCCACATGTAAATGGAGAGAAGCCAACTCCAGGAAGCTGGAGTGAGGTTTCGCCTTCAGTTTTTAAGGTCCGAGGAGAGAACTATTGCAGGCATGTAACTTGGTTGCTTATGTTACAAGTCATTTGTGAATGCTGAATCCCTACAGCTGATGCTCTACATTTTGATCTTTTATTTTTTATCACTACAGCCTTTGTGACATCACAGACTGAATTCTGTCAATTTATTTCTTACTTTTCTTTCCCTATTCTTATTCGATGATGTAAACACAAGTAACTAATTATGCAGAGATCATCAGAAGTGTCCTGCTCTTAACATCAACCCATATTTACCAATTGGGGCCGATTTATTTGTATGCCCGCGAAAGATTCATCACATTGCTCAGCACCTTGAACTTCCTAATGTGCAACCACACGAGAAAATCCCCTCACTCTTCATCATCAACATACAGGTTCACTCTCACTCTTCACCTATAAACGCATTGTCTCTTGGATCTTGAATACTTCGTTGATTATAAAGAAATGTAATACAGGAGAGGCAATTTTTGGCATTAAGTCTCCTCAGTTATGGTTTATTGTATGGTGTTAATCATGGTATTCTCCTTGCAGCTTCCTACTTATCCTGTAGCCTTGTTCAGCGGCGAAAGTGATGGAGAAGGCATGAGCCTCGTGTTGTATTTCAAACTATCAGAGAATTATGAGAAAGAAACCTCTCCCCAGTTTCAAGACTTTATCAGGGTATTTCCTGAGAAGATCCTTCTTGTAACTATTCTGTGATTTTTTCTTAATTACTTGATTGATCATCCTTACTTTTTGCCTCAGAGACTCGTTGACGATGAGATGGAGAAGGTTAAAGGCTTTAGAAAGGAGCATCTCGTTCCTTTTCGGGAGAGGCTAAAGATTCTGGTTGGACTAGTTAACCCAGAGGAAATGGATTTGAGTTCTACAGAGAGGAAGCTTATACATGCTTACAACGAGAAGCCAACGCTTTCACGGCCTCAACATAATTTCTTCAGGGTAAAGAAAACCCCTCTTGTTCTTCTGTGCCTTTTGCATGTAAATGGTAGTAACTACGAGCGAAAACTGGGAAACGATGAAAATGATGTAGACGTAGTGCGCATAAGCTGCATGATGTTTAGCATTTCATGGCATAACAATCCAACTTGTCATATCCTGCAGGGACCCAATTACTTTGAGGTTGACATCGATGTGCATCGTTTCAGCTACATAGCTAGGAAAGGACTTGAATCATTCCGAGATCGTTTAAGGCAGGGGATAGCGAATGTAGGACTAACCATTGAGGTATTTATCTAGCCATCGCAATCTGTTTCTGTCGTACGAAGAATAGAGTGTGCACTTTTAATCGAATATGAGGTTTTCCTTGCTTATTATCGTACATTGATTGTTTCATTTGCATGGTAACTGACAGGGGCAAAAGGCTGAGGAACTTCCAGAACAAGTATTGTGCTGTGTGCGCTTGAATAAGATTGATCTTGTAAATCGTGGACAGATACCGACTATCGTAACTAAGGAGGATTGATTTAAACAGGCTCTCCTGGAGGACAATAACAAAGGAACAGGCGCGTAATATGTTGAAATTCGACAACCCTGACATGTATTAATGGCAACAAAGAGAAAGGAAGTTCTGTTGTAGACTGAATATCTTGGGAATTTTTTGTACTTAAAGGCTGTGTTTTGCAGAGAAAAATACTTTGAAATCATCAGGTATGAGTTAGTTCAGTCCGCGGAGAAGTAATGTCATCCTGGTTTTGGTCAGTAGAAGAAAACATTAAAGCTGTGCAACTTTTAACTTTGTACAAGATAAAAACAACAAGAAACATCTTTTTTTAAGTCAATGCAGCTAACTTTGCGCAATAATCTAAAAAGTTAATAGTCGTTTGCAGAATAGCACCTCACATCTCTGTCACAATTTAAAAACTCATAAAGATGAGAAAGTTTGCAGCAAAAGTTCCTGTAACTAGAGATGTAAAGAACTTCTGTCAAACCATTGTTGAAATCTGAAATGAGAACAATGGTTTGACAGAAGTTCTTTACATCTCTCGTTACTTTCATATTTCCATGTACAGAAAGAATGCACAGAACAGAAATGTTGATTTTGTACTGAATATTAGCTGTTGGCGAAATGGGCATCCATCAAAACAATGGCCTCAGGTATGAATAAACAGATATTATTTCTTGAGATAATCCACTTTTCCATGACTCCTACACGGATAAAATCATGTAATCTGCTCTTCTTTTAACCGTAGATGAGCGATAGGTTGCCGATTATTGCTGTGGATGGGTGCATTATTCTGTGCTCCGTGCGGTTTCCACCGAGAAGCATTACCACTGTTGTTGTGACTGCTTGTTTTAGCAGCTGGTACATCATGGTTATGTTTGCCCTCGTATGTTGTTATGACAGCTCTCCGGTCTGTTGCAGCTCTCTCGACGTGTTTTCGGACTTTGCATCCCTGTGTGGTGCATTTATAGTAACTCCTGTATATCATTACAAGAAAGAAAATCAGAAAATTTTGCATGGAAACCCTTGAAACTTTTATCAGAAAAAACTAGCCATTGCAAAACAGTCACGTGATGCTTAGAGTACAAGTTACTATCTGCAGAATAAACCAAACTAAAGATTCTAACAAACATCAAATCAAAACCCTAATCCAAGCAATTTGTGTCAAGAAAGTCTAGTATTTTGATAACCCCATCTAAAACCCTAGCTGGACATCAAAATTACATTACAGAACAACGAAATAGACAAAGGAAAACTACCTTGGATAAGGATTGCCTTTGACAACTTTCTGCCCATACTTGCGCCATCTATACCCATCATCCAAAAGATCAACCTCACTGTTCGTTTGCACAACAATTCTAGGCTCCGTCACAGTTCGATGCGAAGAAACCGTCTCAACCACTCCTCCTCCTCCTCCTTCTGTATTTCTGCGAAGAACACACCACATTTCTCATCAAACACACCAAACAAGGAAAGAAAGGAAAAAATCATTGGGCATGTTTCAGCAGCAAGAGACTCGGAGTCTCACACCTCTGCATATCAAAAAAGTAAAGGAAAAGAAGCACATTTGCGACATTGATGATCATCTAAGAAGAACAGCATTAGTACATTACCTTCTCTTTGAATCAGGCTCATCTTCATCATTTTCATCACCAACATCCTCACTGTCACTCGTACCAGAAACCTGTTCAGGCCCACTAGTCCCATGCCTGTTCATCATATTCATACTCTGAAATTGAGAACCCATATCAGCATTCCCACCACCACCATCTTTGGCGGGGGAGCCTCGCTTACTGTTCTGTGGAGGACCATGATTGTGCTGCCCTTTGTATATAATCTCAGTAACTTGACCATCAAATGATCTCTCAACTTTCTTCTTCACAATGCAATTGGGTTGTGTGCATTTATAGTAACTCCTCGGAAATTCACTCCCTTTCACCTGTTTCTGCCCGTATTTTCGCCAATTGTACCCATCATCAACAGGTTTATCAACAGTAATAGCAGAAACAGAAACAGAATCAGAAGCTGCAGATTCCCTTGATTCTTTCTCTGTCACAAAAGGTTCCTGCTTTGGTTTCTCTTGCTGGACATGGAAATTGGAACTGGCCAGAGAAGTCACCTGCGCTAACGTTTGCTGGTGTGTCATCCCAAAATTCACCTGGAAAAATAAGAAAAAACAATACTTTGCTTAGAAAAGAAAAAAAACACAGGAAAAACAGAGCATGGTTGAACAAAAACAGAGTAAAGTTACTAACTTGGGGAGAGAAGAGTCCTCCTCCTCCTAGTCCGGGGGAGTCGGGAAAATTGAGCGGCGGTGACATGGTGTACACCGGTGGTGGAGGAGGGGCGGTTGAGAAGTTGGGAGGACGAATAACGGCGGGAGCAGGGGAGGAGAGGGCGCCGGCGAGGAGTTGGGAGAAGGACTTGCAGTCTTCGGAGTCGGAGAGGAAATTGGAGAGGAGGGTCATAGGACCAGGGCTGAAGAGTGAATCGGAGAAGGCGCGTGGAGGAAGGGAGATGGTGGAGGGGCGGGAAGATGGGGCGGAGGACGGCGGCAGAGATGATGATGATGATGATGATGATGATTGGTGGTGGTGGTGTTCATTTCCAGCCATTTTGTGATGTTTTCTAGATTTGTTTGTTTTGGTTGGAGTTTTGCAGTGTTAATAAAAGCTAAAAGCTGCTGCCTTTTTGGTTTTTGGATGATCTGAAATTCAGCAGAAAAGTCCACGCTTTCTACTCAAATGAAGAAGAGAAGAGGAAGAAGAAACCAAAAGGCTAACCAGTTTTTATATTTTATAAATTGCGTCTTTTTCAATTATCTCATCCCTATCCTTTTAATCTTATGATATCTTATTAGAATTGACCTTTTTATCCCTGAAGAATATAGATTTTTATTTTCTAGACCATCTTCTTCTGCAGTTTCTGTCTTTTGACTTTTGGACAGGGGAATGTAAGCAATTACTGGCCTACATGTAATGTAAGCCTTTCTTTGGTTGCACTCAACACCACCACATGTAACGTGCTGAATATATTTCTGTATTTGTTTAGTTCCGTGTCACTTTAATTCGTTAAAAAAATAAAAAACTAGGTATCGTACGTCTAATTCAGCTAATTAAGTAGGAGAAACTATGGTTATAACTCATAATGTATTATTAAATAGGTTGGAAAATACTAGCATTCTAAAGTCGAATTTGTGTATTTGTCTCTAACGAAGGAGACACTAGAAAGAATACAAGTTTGGGTTTGTTAGGAAGAGGAGAGGAGAGGAGAGGAGAGGAGAGGAGAGGAGCATGCACGTTTGTGGTAATGCAATGCCACTTGTGTTGTGTTTTTGAAGCCGCCTTGCCAATTTTTGTTTGTAAGTATTTAATTGCCCAAGACTTTGTGTCTCTCTTTTTTTCGATTAAGATTTTATTATTAGATTTTTTACTTTGAGTTTTACCTGAGAAATAGTTTCCGGTAAAAATATGATTTTTTTAACTTTAAGTCTTTTGAATATCATCAGAATTGCACAATTTATTTACTTTACTCATTTGAATATATTTTATTTTTAAAAAAATTATAAAATTAATCCCGTATTGGTTTACACTCTCAGTTTGCAGTTTGTTCAATTTGAACTTTATATTTACTTATTTCGACAAACTACACTTTAATTTTAAAATTTTCTTAAGACCTGTTTAGCTCCTCCTTAAATCTTTGGATTTTAAAATATTTATTAATTAGAAAAAAAGAGTGGAAAGATTTTTTTTCCTTTTTTTAATTTGTCACTTCCTCCAAAATTAAGATCGCCTTATAAATAACTAAACATGTTTATAAGCAATTTTTAAATTGTGGTGTGGTTTGGTAAAGTTGACGAATGTAGGATTCAAATTGAATAAATGGCAAACTGAAAGTGTGATTCGAATATTGAATACAAACGCGTAGTTAGTTTTATTGCTTTTTTCTTTTAATTTTTATTTACGTTTTCGACACATTTAAATCTTTTTGATAATGTGTAGTTATCTAATTGATGAAATAACTCTTTTTTTTTTCTCTGCCAATTATATAGTGACACATCAGCAAGAAGTTTCAAATTCCACTGGAATCATACTCCAGTAGATAAGCTCAACGTGCGTTTGTGAATGTGATTACTACTTTTGAGTAGAAAAGCAGAGTCGTTGTTTGTGTCAAATTAAGGAAGAAACAAGAAAGTCTAAAGAGGAATAACTTATGGTTGGTTTGTTTTCTGTCTATATTTTGGTTGCAAGTTGCAATTTCTGGACAAGACACGACTGCCAGTCTTTTTGTCATTTCAGTGTATGAACACCTAAAAGAGAACCCAACAAATCTGAGATTCTTTTGCAAATTTAGGTACTCGGCAGCCCAGTTAAATGCTGCTGAGCTCAGCGCTAGAAATTACGTATTAGTCTCGATTTTCCATTTTAACGTGTCCACAAAAATTTCAACCAATAAAATAATGCTCGATAATAACCACTCACCGAGTACCAATGTCAAGCTAGGTAATTAATAAGAAATATATATGACATATTTATGAAGAGACTAATTTCTCTGCTCATTTTTTATCACACTTTGGTTGTATTATTGATGCAAGAGTTTACTCCCTCTGGCACGAATTATATGACTTCCTCGCATCTCAATATTCAGTAGAAAATACATATCGAGGAAGCCGGACGAGGTACTATTTGACCTCAAAAAATTCCGTACTTTTTTTCAAACGTACGTTAATCCTTAACGTACTTTCGAGAAAAAATTCGGGGCAAAATTGTCTCAAATAGTGATTGTTCCAACCGTCTTAAAATACATTTCAAAACAGTAAAAGTAAATGCTAAAACGTCATATAAAACGTCCCGAAGGGAGTACTTGCTAAAGACTTTGCTTGAAAGTTTAAGACTCAAACAAATAATCACTGCAAATGTCAGAAATTCGGTGTTAAAAAAAGAGAGAATAAATAATAAATGCCATGATGTCTTCTTAATTGAAAAAAATGGCATCATCGAATCAAATTGATGTTTTTTTTATAAGAAAAAATGGTGGAAGGACAAACCGTGGGTGGTGTGGGTGGCTTGCTATTTACGTATGTTAGAGTCGGTACGCTCTGTAGTCGGCAGCCTGGCAAAACTGACACTGATTGCTGTGTTCATTTTTGAGAAAAAAAATCTTTTAGGATTGTTTAAATATTGTTTTTTGTTGTAATTAAAGAAAATTGAATGAGAACTGCAAATTGTACTAATATCAGATATGGCTGGGTTCGTGCATAGCACGTAGGACCATGTAATAATTTAAAAAAAATAGTAGCACTCGTATTTATTACTCCCTCCGTCCTCCATTAAATAATTTTCTAAACCAGTAACATTCAGTAAAACAAACACCAAAAAGTCAAGTAAAATGTACAGTAACATTCAGTAGAAAAATGACAATTAATGGAGGACAGAGGGAGTAATATTTACAATAATTTTTTTCTTAATAAATAGTTCATTTATTTGGTCCTACATTTTAAATATAAAATACAAGTACGTAAACTCGAATTCAAAACCTAACACTCACAGTGAGAAGTTAAACCTAGCTTGCATTAATGCTTATTTCTTTTAATGCAATTAATCTTACTTAGTTAATCACACTAATGATTTAATGGAGTAAAGGTTAATTTCACTATGAATCATGGTTAATTTAACTCCGATATAACATAGGTTTAATTGCAAGCCTTGCAACTTACATATACACAAATGGTATATATATTTTGGAAAAATCTGAATTTAACTTTCGCAAAAGGTTTAATTTGTACGTTAAAGAATCCATACATTTGCATAACATACCTCATTTAACGGGTCACACACAACGTCGCACATGGTTGACATTGCTATTTTTAGCTAACCATTTTCAATTGAATGAAACAGGAAGTGAGTTGGGTCGAGCTGGATCCGGATTCGGATCCGGCTAGGCCTGATAGCTTTAGGATTGTAATACTTAGGGCCTGCTTATTTGGGAGAGTTCTCCCGAAAATTCTCCATTTTTTTGAAAACTGATGTTCAAATTGGAAATCGTGTTCACTTTGCCAAATTTTCAGTTTGAAAACGAAAACGAAAATACTCTGTTTGAAAAATGATGAACAAATTTTGAAAACTCTAAAAAGTTGTTTTCTATTTTTTGGATTTTTTTGGCCTTGGCTTACTCGCGGTTTTCAATCTGAGTGATTAATGAATTTTTCTTAATCACCATTCTACCCCTGCAGCCTTCTGCATCTCCATTTGAACATTTCCTTAATCGCCGCTCCTCTTCTTCCTCCTTCGTTCTTCTTCTCCAAATCTCTTCACTTCCTGCAAATCAACATGGGCAAAGCAGCAAACTAAACGAACAAACCGAACAACAAGAAAAGAAGAAAATACCGCGGTGGAGAGATGATGATTTCGGATGGGTAGTTGGCTATGTGGTGCTTTTTTGGATTAATTTGGGTTTGGCAGTGGCTGGAATTTAGATTGGTTTTAGTATTAGGATAATTGGTTTGGTTATTTGGGATTGATTTAATGGGTATTGGTTTTGATTTGGATGAGGCTAATTTTTTGGTGAATGATTTGGATTAATTGAGAGGGTGGCAGCGGAGTAGGATTTTAATTAGATTTGGGGGGTGGCTTTGGTTTTGCAGTGAGGACAGCGGTGGCGCTGTGGTTGGTTTGGAGGCTGACCGACGGTGATTGAGGGAGATGAAGACGCTGATCGGCTGCAGTGGTGGAGATGGACGCTGACAGTGATGATTGGCCGCGGTGATGTGGCGGAGGAGCTGATTTGATGTAGTGGTTTGGTGCTGGCCAAAGAGTAAGATGAAGAGTTGAGAGTAATTTGCAGGATGTCTGTAATTTTTTATGTCCATTTTCTACTTAATTCAATTGCTTGCATTTTAGAACAAATTGATGATGAATCTGTTGTGAAATATTCAGTCTTTAATCTCTAGATTAATTACATGCTTTCAATTTGGTAAATTGATTAATGGTTTGCTCCAATTTCATGTTTTGAATTAATTTGTCAAATTACCGTATTTTTGAAATTAAATCTTGTGTGTTGAGTAATCGGATTTTTGGTTCGAACGGGTGGATCGACATTAATTTTACGAATATTTTGGTCGTCTCGGAATTTTGATAGACCGAAATTGACCGGACCTTGGTCGCCGGTCGGTGGCTCTGGCGACCCAAGGTGAGGGAAAATTTGCTTAGATATGTACCTGTGAGTTAATTTGCTTTAGTGGGGTTGTTTTTTTCTTTTCTTGTTACTATAATTTAATCCCTCCAACATGTTGATTTTGCTTTGTTAGATGGAATCAATTTGTGGCTTAGATTGTGTACTCGCTCTTGTGGTCTAGTTGTTAACATCTGATGCCATCTTGATTTTTGAACTGATCTCTTGTTTTGTAGATTAATTTGTGCTGTTAGTTATCAAGAATGAGTTTTTGGATCATGATGGAAGGTTTTCTGCTGCTTGTAAATGCGTTAGCAATACTGAATGAAGACAGGTTCCTTGATCCTAGGGGATGGACTCTTGCAGAAATGCAAGTAAGCAGAAGAAATTCAACGAAAGACCAGATCATTGGGCTCATACACGCATGCCAGTTCATGAGGCTACCTCGGTGAAGTGTTCATTGCTTGTGACACTTGTATTTTTATCAGTGTATATCAAGTATGTAGACACTTGTGACTCTTAATTACAAGTTCAATATTATTTTTGGACCCGTTCCTTGGTCACAACAGGAGTTGTCATGGCAATCTTCTCACCGCTGCTGTCAGTTTTGGTTATAACAGGAGTTGTCATGGCAATCTTTTCAGGTTTTGTGTTCTGTGCCTTGCCAAAAACACCAATATAATTGGCAAGAATCTGGAAGCCACCATCTTTGTCTCCTTTGAGATCGGATGGATTGTATGTGACTTCTGCAACGACTGATGATGGATATTTGCGGATTTCGTATTCTTTGGAAGATTGGATCACTTCATACTTTGGTGTTTCCACACAAATCTTGCCAAAAACTATACCCATCAAGTTGTTGGAACAAAATTGTTTTTGGTTTTGCAATAATTTGGAAAATAATGACGAAGTAAACACGATCTCCAGTTTTCAGATCAGGAAATAATGACGAAATAAACACATTTTCCAGGTTTTCAAATCAGGAAGTAGTGACGAAGTAAACACGATTTCCAATTTGAATCAGTTTTCTATTTGAAATGAAAAACAGCAAATTTTCGAAAAACAGCAAATTTTTAAACTGAAAGTTCTCCGAAGTAAACGGGGTCTTAGAGTTGGAAGCTTGTTGTTTTAAATTTGTTATTTTTTTCCTCAGGAACTTCTGAACGGGCTCTCCTTTTAGTTGGGCTTTACCAAAAGTTTTCGAAGGCAGAACAGTGACAATAATATACTCTGACCGAGTTGTTTTGGATGTTCATTTTAAAATAAATACTCCCTCCTATCATAATTAATTATTGTTTACTGTTTGGTCATATATTAAAAAAGTCAGATGATTCACTATTTGACCCAAAAAAATTCTGTACTTTTTTTCGAACGTACGTCCGATAAAAAGCTCGGGGCAAAATTGTCTCAAATAGTAAAAGACAATTAAAAAAACTAAGAGGGAGTAAATAATATTAAATAGTTATTTTAGTTAGATTTTTTTAGGTGATTAGTTGGTCTTTTCTTACATCTTTTACATTTCTAATAATTATTTTAAAATTTGCATCTAATGCGCTATATACTATTTTTTATATTTTTAATAATTGTAATTATTTTCTCCCTCTATTCAACTATTTTCAACCGAAAATAATCATTACCTTAATACATGAGATTGTAATTAAAAAAACATCTAAAAAAACTATTTAAGTTCTCTTACAAAATAGGTTTTATGTTCGAGTTACACTTCGATTTATAAAATAAAACTCAGTATAAACAAATGAGAATTCTACTTTGTGTTTAGAACATTATTTTAATTACTTTTAAATTAGTTAGATTTAATGAGAAAATTAAAAATATGGAATACTTTATTTTTCTTAATGACATTAATACTTTTGAAAATTTTTGAGGAAAAAAAAACCTAGAGTGCTTTATTATTGTGGATTACACTAATGCTTTAAAAAATCAGAAAAAACCTAAACTATTTTTCAAATTTTAGTTAAATCAACCAATTTAAGTCAACCTTCGACCAATCGATTTGTACACAAGCACTTTATTTTTACAGAGTAGAGTAGAGTAGAGTAGAGTAGAGTAGAGTGGAGTACTTTGACTGTCCTTTGACAGCACAAAACCAGAAAGAGTCGCGCACATCAGAACCGAAGAAATAGAAACTCGTGTCCTCAAGAAATCGCAAACATCATCAGATGGAGGACGTCACTGTTAGCTCTTTAACAAAACCAGTCCGTTGCATAGTTAAACTTGGTCAGTTGTCTGTCTCGTTGTTTCCTATGTTTACAATTTTACTTGAACTGTTTAAGCATCAATTAGATCAGTGTTTTGAAAAAAAGAAGTTTTCTTTGTATTGTTGGATCTTGTTTCCGGACCGGGTTGCGATTTTTGATGATGGAATGAGTGTGAATATGGTGGATTTCCATTTTTGGGCCTAAAAATGCTGCATAAAGAATTGAACTTTCTTGTCTCTTTACTTGTGCTGTGTTGACTTGTTGTGATGGGTATTGATTGCAGGTGGTGCTGCAATCACTTGCAAGAATGAGTTGGAGAAGATAAATGAAGAAAATCTTGAGATTGTTTCCTCACATCTAAGGCAAGCTATGATTTCTGGGTCTAGCTCTCAGAAGGTTCTTGGGATGGATTGGAGCAAGCGGCCCGGAAAATCTGATATTTCCTGTGATGCGGATGATTTTAAGGAAGAAGGTTTTCCAGAGTCCAGCAGTTTTGTTGTTGTTCATGGAGCAGGTTGTTTGTTTTCTATTTCTTGAATCAAAGGATTAAATGTGAATGTTGGTGATTTTGGAATGTTGGTCTTGTTTACTTTGGAGTGTTAGTGTTGGATTTACATAAATGAGCAATGAAGAGTATGGTTTTAGATTCGTACTTCGCTTTTGTACCGAAAATTGACAACATAGGCATGGCTCCTCATATTTACTCTTGTGGTACACTTAAAGATGGATGGTGGCATTGAATATGGGTTGATGTCATTGGTTTCAGGTTCTTTTGGCCATTTCCAGGCTAGCAGATCAGGGGTTCACAAGGGAGGACTAAATCAACCTGTTGTCCAGGCTGGTTTTGTTGCCACCCGCATTTCTGTAAGATCTACTGTTCTATACTCACCGTCTTCATTACTCATTTCTTTTATTCCTCAGTTAGTATAATGAATGCTTATGCAGTTACAGCATGGTGAAGCTTGTATCGATACAAGGGATTGGAAGTATGATCTAAGAAACCGTTACAAGTGCACCATGTGATTTATTTATTACACTGCATTTTCTCCTGTTCATATGGAATTCCTTAAACTATTAGGTATAGCCACAGTCGTAGAATGACTTCGTAGAATGACTGTTGTTTGAGTTGATTGAATTTGTGTTCTCCACTGTTACTGTTAGTATTGCTTTCTCATTTGATAAAAGCTCAAAGAGCTAAGTTTTTCTTTTGTACATAAGTCTACCTTTAGGCTTCTGGAATTTGAGCAAAAGGTTTCATGCTAAATGCATTAGAAGCTTAAATTTTTTATTGTGATCAGTCTCATTAAGTAGCTACTCTGTTATACTTGGCGAAGTGGCGGAATATACGTTTACTCTGCTGCTCTTACAAATCTTTTTAGCCACTTGGTTGAGATGAAAAATTTGACTAATTAAACTTATGACGGATTAGTACTATGTCTATTGTTTTTACTTTAGCTGCTGGATTATTCCTTGTGCTCAACTTGTATGTTTGGAATCATTTTAATATCCCCGTGTACTTACTCTATTACATACTCTTCCCTGTTATTTCAGGTTACAACTCTCAACCTTGAAATTGTTCGAGCGCTGGCTAGAGGTACTGGTCTAGTAGTTTTAACGCAAAACTGCTATGCAAGATTGGTGGTTTGCAACTTTATTTCTTGAAAACATCATTATGAAACAGTTGTCTCGTGTCTGTTTTGGACGTAGAGCATGCCACTCTAACCAAGTGTTATTCTTCCTTGCAGAGGGTATTCCTTCAACTGGCATGTCTCCATTTTCATGTGGATGGACAACCTCTGAAAGAAATGTTAGAGGCATAGAAATATACCCAACATGCATCAAGCATGGGAATTTTATTTATTTCACTTTTCTGTTTTCCTTTTCTCCTTTATCTACAAGACAAATTACCCTTATAATTCCTATCTAAGACTTGACATTTCTTTGCAGATGACATCTGCTGATTTGTCAATGGTGGGAAAGGCAATCGATTCTGGATTCGTACCTGTAAGATAGAATTCTTCAAACTTACATATTGAAGCTTCAAAGTTTTATACATTTTTTTCTTGGTGTAGACATCTTGATTGTGCTGTCACATGCATTTTAGGAGATCATGATTATTTCCTTTGCTGTTCTATGTTTTTGGTTGGCTAGACATACATCTGCGGCTTTATCTTAGATTTTTACTTTGCTTATAGGTTCTACATGGAGATGCAGTACTCGATGACTTACAGGTCTGGTCTCTCTAAGAATAGTCGATTGCCTTTTGGTTATAAAATTGAAGCTGACATCTACTTGAATTAAACTTTAATCAGGGATGCACCATATTGAGTGGTGATGTAATTATACGGCACCTTGCAGACCACTTGAAACCGGAATATGTCGTCTTTCTCGTATCCTTTTTTTTTTCATGGCATGATTCATAATATGGTCCAATATCTTGAATTTTCTTTTAAAGAGTAATGATTTGCTAGATGAGGATGCATTCATGTTTTTGCTTATTGCATTGTCAACAATATCATATGATTTAGAAGAGTTCCGTACCTAATGGAGAGTTTATGGGATAGGTCGGTTGGAGTATTAACTCACCAGTGGTAATCTGTACATTACTTATCTCGTCTATTAGATGGGAAGAACAATGAAATTTGTTATCCAATTAATGCGGATTAAGACAGATGTTTTAGGGGTATATGATCGTCCACCTTCAGAATCTGGTGCTGTACTCTTGAAAGAGATAGGTGAGCATTTCTTATAGACCTTTTTTTCTGTCTTTCAAAAATGAGGCCCAGTTTTCAATTCATATGTTAGCAACCCTTTTTTGTTCTAAACAGCTGTGAATGAGGACGGGAGCTGGTCTGTCGTGAAGCCAGCACCTCATAACATGAATAAGCAAGGTTCGTATAGCCACTTTCTGCTCTGGCTGGTTTGCATTGCATTTGAAATAGGTTGACTAGTCAAATTTGTTTCTTAGACTCATGAAGAAACCCTGTCCGAGAGTGCGATGCATTCTTAAATGGATTTCTTCGTTCTTGAACACAGTTGAGATAACCGTCGCAGCCCATGATACGACTGGGGGAATGGTGACCAAGATATCAGAAGCTGCAATGATAGCAAAACTTGGCATCGATGTCTACATAGTAAAGGTGATATTTTCCCGCCAAGTCCTTGGAGTGATGGTATTCGTCTACAAGCTTCCTAATATCTTTCCTCGTGTACTTTCCGTTATAACCATTTTGCTCAATTGGAGTGACACTTTTAGCTAATTACAGGCTGCAACAAGCTACTCACTGAGGGCTTTAAGGGGAGAAGTGAGAGGCGCCATCCCTGATGATTGGCTTGGCACAGCCATCCGATTCGCTGGTGCAGCAGCAGCAAATGGTACTTGCTGAACTGAGTCTTGAAGGTATCGATCCAAAGAATCGGATTTTCAAGTGTGCCATAGATACCCCATGCCCAGCTCTTGAAAATGTGGAGTGTTTCCGAACCGTTTACCTACTACCGATGCTAATCGAACAATTTGTGTAGTTTTACAGCTCTGTAACAACTAGACCAATATCCTTCTTTACTTTGAAAGAACCAATGCTTCTTTCACCAAAAAGCATGCAGTTTCACTTCTTTTTTCTCACGAATACGAATACCAGATCAGATTTTACTTCATGCTCCTCAATTTCACTGCTACAGTGCAAATGTATGATTTGCCATGTCAGGATCCAGCTTTCTCTTTCATTGTTCAGGACAGGAACCACATTCCACCATTTTCAAAACAAAAGAACAAAGATCTGGAAGACAAAATAGGTAATCTTCGAGCCAGTGCATAAAACATCATAGAAGAGTAAGAACAAATTGACAAGATTAAGGACAGGGATCTATTAGGAGAACTGTAAATAGTTTGAAACAACTTAAGGTGCCGAAAACCAGCGTATACAAATCCAAGACGACTCTTACTAGTAGAAACTTCTCACACAAAAATATTATAAATAAAAAGCCCCACTTAAAATGACAAGTCTCCAACTAGGAGAAGGCCACATCTCATACATAATAAAACGTTTCTGAAATGGGCAAAACCCACTGCCAACCTACAGCTATCATCTGTGCCAATACTGAACAGCTCCCCCAACAAATGCATGACTTGATTGATTAGTTACTTGGGACCGATATCCTTAAGGGCACAGATCTGCTCCTCTCCCATGGAAGACATCACAGTCACAACCAGGTCTTTCCCCTCACCAAATCCATCCTTGATCTGCAATCCAGAAAAAAAAAAAGACAGCATTATATCACTATGGAGTAGCATTATATCATTTTATACAGCAAAAAGTTGAATGCATGTTTCACAAATTACATTAGGTTCGCATTGAAAGCCATCCAAACCATTTAATTAAAAGACAAATCACCATCAATCAATAGATGTAATTTTGATCAGTAGTCAAGCACAGTACATACGCATTAAGGTTCCAGTCTCTAAGATGAAAAAAATCAGACCCAAAACCCTATGATGCATTAAAGTTCAACAAGGTAGTGAACACGATTGGCGGCATTGACATCCATTCAAACCAATTAATTAGAAGATAAATCAACATATACAATTTTGATCAGTAGTACAGAGGCAAAAACAATTAATCACAATATTTATACACATAGAACCAACCTGGGTGAGCAGACTGGGCATTGACATCCATTCAAACCAATTAATTAGAAGATAAATCAACATATACAATTTTGATCAGTAGTACAGAGGCAAAAACAATTAATCACAATATTTATACACATAGAACCAACCTGGGTGAGCAGACTGTCATCAGTTGGAAGCCTCAGGTCATCTTTAGTATTGCCATTCTCAGTCAGCAGACTCACCTGAAATAAATGATCAAACAGAAGAACTAGAGACCAAGAACATGACAACAGAAACAAGGGAAGTAAGATCATACAAATCCATCCTCAGAGATGTCAATAAGCTGGTAGTCAGTACGGGTGACATGAGGAACCTGCAGAAATAAAAATCAAAACAGAAGTTAATAACAGAGGCGAATAGCATAAAGAATAACTAAAGACACAAAAAAATCAAGGTAAAAAGCTCATACATCACAGTTATGGGAAGAGGGAACAATATCCTCAAGCTTTTTGCCATTGAAGATATCAATTGCAACAAAGTGACACTTAGCATGTCCGTGCTTCCCAGTTTTGGAGGTGGACACCTCAACAACCTGCAGCACAAAAACAACGAACACATATAAATATAGCCCTTCTAAACAGATATAATAACGAGAACACCACAGCAGCTGAATTAGATCTAAAAACCCAACAACGACCTATCATGAATCAACTGATTCAGGATTTGAACACTGATAGAAACCGGAAACAAACGCAGAGATAGCATCGAACAGTACGGATCTAAAAAAGAATAAAACGAGGGCGAGCGATTGATTGACTGACCTTGCAGGGACGAGCTTTGATGACGAGGTAACCGTTCTTGCGAATGGTACCAGCCTGTTGGGGGTAGGTCTTGGAGGCGCCGGCGTCGGCCTTTGACTCGAAGTGATGCTCGTCGTCCGACATGGCTGCGGCGGCGGAAGAGGCGGAGAAACAGAGAGGATGGACTCTTGTGAAATTGATTGAAAGAGGCGGACGACCGACAGTGTGGAGGAGAGATAGAGTTAAAAAGGATTTTATTCCAATTTATAGTTGGCGTGTTAGGGTTTTCCAATATACGGAAAGCTACGTTTTTATCCTTTACCTATCATCATTTCTCCAATTTCATCCCTCGACAAAACTCATCTCTTAAGTCCCTAATATTACATGTTAGTTTCATTTCGGTCTTTTTATTAAAATTATATTTGATTCACGAAATGTAACTTTTTTAAAAATGTGATCTAGAAAGAGTATTTTTTTTAGAAAATTATATTTATTTTATTTTTTGTTTAGTTAATTATTCTTTGAGAATCCTCTATAAAATATTGTTTTGGTACCCTCACTTTAAATTTAATTATTGGTATTTTGTTCTAATAGTGATATATTATTAATTTACTAGTATTACACCTATATTTAATTATAAAAATAAAATAAAAATTATTATATACATAGCAAAAATATGCCAATTATAATTCAATTTTCAAAACTAAATGATAAATAATTAAATAATTAAATAATTGAATTATTTTGGTTGTGTAGTCCTTTTTCTAATATTATTCAGCTTATAAAAAAATAAACAAGTAAAAATTAAAATAAATCAAACAATATGAATATGGTCTTTTTTATGAAAAAAATAAAAAATCAGGTTATAATTATCAATTTATAAAGTTTAACTTTCCTCGATTTTGAAAGAAGTAAAATTTCTCATCTTCTCAGGAATCATTCTATCTTCTCTATCATCAAATATTCTTAAAAAAATGTGTTCTTTGGAGTCTAACATTCTCGAATCGAACCAAATACAATGATCCTAATAATAAAGTATTCTTTACTTACTTTCCCTTTATATTTCGCGTACCAAAAACTATCTATATTTTAGAGAATTTAACACTGAAATGGGATGAGGTATACTAAATTAAAAAATATCACTCAATTTTATTTAACGTTTACATGAAATCAGTAAACGCATTAAATGATTAGTGAATATGTCTCATGCTTAGAGATTATGTGTTTGAGCCGGTGAAGGCTGGGTGGGTGGCTTGAAGAGTAATAGGATCTTATCTATTTAGATTATAAGTAAAATACTCTATAATTTATAAAAAAGAATAATAGTCAAAATGCATGTGCAAATTATTGTAAAATTACTCTAAGTATATAAATCAAACTAACGATATTTTATTTAAAAAATAAAAGTTCATAGTTCATACAACTAACCAACCACATACTAGTGACTAAATTGAAAATCAAGTGATGATCTAAGATTTTAGTAAGGAAAAAATCAAGGAATACTATGGTCTAATAGAACAAAATAAGTTAGGGGACAAAAATGAAAAAGTAATGATAATAAAAGGACAAAACGTAGTTTTTGCTTCTGATCTATGGGTGTTTACGTACTATTTAGGGTAGTTTATTTCCTCACCGTTGAATTTCAGGTTGTACGGCTGTGATTTGATACATAATTATATCTAGTGCCGTGGGCCCTAGAGGGTTGGTCAGCTGTGCGTTATAAGCACGCTGTGTCTGCACGTTGGCTAGTATCGGAATGTTGACTACAAAGGCGACGAGTGTGTGTGGATGATCACCTTGCAAAGGACATTTTTCATGGAAAAGAAAACAAAGTAAGAGCAAAAAGGACACTTTTCAATTTTAGAAATTTCAAAAACTATTTGATAATATCGTGAAAATAGCTAAAACAAATAAAATTTTGAAATAAATTGCCTTTTCTTTTATTTATTTTGTCAATATCATATGATATCTAATCATTACATTGAGTGCTAATTATTCTGAATTCAAACCGAATAGGATCTCAAAGAATGACAAAGCTCTCATTCACTAATTTTTGAAAAAATTATATAGTGCACCCAATATTTCAACTAAACGTATACCAAATATTTCAACTAAACGTATACTCAAATCAATAAGTGGTTACACGTGGACGAGGTCTATTTGGGGTTTATCCCACCACTATCTAGGTTTATAGTATTTTTAAAATTCATTTTTTTCAAACCATCTAATCTGTAAACACCAACTTTAACGGGTAGTTTTTTTATTAACTAATGTGAATGAGTGATCAGGATAACATAAATACAATGTATAATTACTCGTATTTTTTACACGCGAAGTTGAATTTCGAACTTGGAATCGCTAATTAGGTTAGAACAACTGACATAGGAGTTGATCAACATTAGCTTGAAGCGGTTGGCATTTGTAAACAAGAAAATGAAAAGAAAAAAAACATTGGTTTTACTAGAGTGCTAATAACTTGGCCCTGCTTTTCTTTTCCCATACCACTTATTTTTTAGAGCTGTGCTGGGCTCTTGTGATTTTAGGCCCAAGCCCGCGATGGTCTCTTTGTACTTCACATGAAAATGCTTTAGGTCAACAATCTATTCATCTTCTTTGTTTTTTACTACTGGTATTCATGATTTTTATAATTTTTTATGTTATAAATAATGTATCATATTTATGGTATTTATTTTGAATAAATTGCTAGCATGATACATACTGTTTGACGTTAATTGTAAAATTTTGAAGTAGATTAAACATAAAAAAAAAAAAACAAGTATTATGGCCCTTTAAAATTTAAACATTGGGTCTAATATTGTAAAAAAAAATTAGCCTTTTAGAAGCTTGCTCATGCTGCTTAGAATTTTTTACAAGTTTTAAACATTGAGTCTATATGCTGTTATTAGTTTAGAAGAAGTCAACAACATTTGTTAATTAGGCAAGTAAATACCGGATTAATAGAAAAGTCAAAATGATTAAAAAACTAATTACTATTTAATCGGATCCTGAAAATAGCCACAATCCTCCTATAAGTACAACCTGAAACCCAACTCTTTTCCTCACCTCTCTCCGTTTAATTACAATTTACAACGACAGCCGTTTTTAATAATTAATAATAATTCCAAAACAAAGCCAAAACTATTTAACAATGGAACGCTGCACTGCCCTTATCCTTGTCAGCTGCCTCGCCTTCGTGGTCGTGGCAGAGTCTCATTTGGTCGGCGGATGGAAGCCGATCAAGAATCTGAAGCAAGCTCATCTGAAGCAGATCGCCGATTTCGCGGTTGCCATGCACAACAAGAAATCGAATGCCAATCTGGAGCTTACTGAGGTTCTTAAGGGGGAAATGCAGGTCGTTTCGGGCATCAAGTATCGGCTTGTTTTGGAGGCGAGAAGTAAGACCGGAGGGAAGTGCAAGAATTACGAGGCGGTTGTCGGAGAGGAGGCGTTCAAGAAGACCAAGAAGACTCTGTTGTCGTTTAAGCTTCTTGGTGCTGCTAAAGCTTAAATGATGATTAATTAACGGAGGATTATTGGTTAATCTTGTGTGCTAATTATTTATAATTCTTGCTCCTCCTATTATTGACTTATTGGTGATGAAAATAATACAAACCCAACTTACATTTGCGCAGTTGTGTTTTGCTTCTCTTTTATACCATTAATCTAGACATAAATTTGGCGTTCGAATATGAGGTAGAAAAAAATCATGGTGAGATGAGGGTCGCCCCTTTTAAAATCTATGGAATGAAATCAATCTCTTGGTACATCAATTTTTACCTAAATAAAATAATTGGCTCAATCTATAATGTTGTTGTTGTTTGCTTTGTTCATATTCACAAAAGAAAGTATTAATGAAAAAGATAGTGAATTGACTATTATTATTATTTTGATGGCCCCAAGTATTATGTTTATGGTTAAAAAACTATTCACGTTCGACCATAATTAGTTATAAAAAAAATATTATTTCTTTGCGTTGTTCCTAAGGCTACATGATTACAATTAGAAGCCTTTAAAATTAATTAGCAAGAATTGTATTTTTTTTATAAATGGAGATGAGATTAGAACTTAGATTTGAATTATTATTGATATATTTACTATCGATAAGATAACCAATAAACGAATTGATAATAATTCTAACTTGTAAGTTGTAGCTAGAGGTGCTTAAGAGGCCACTCAGGCCCTATCAAGCCAACTCAGGCTCGTACCCAGATGAACGGCTACGCCTCAAGGTTTTAGGCTTGGGCGGACCCTCTCTCTCTCAGAGAGTTGCGTCGAGCCTTGTAGTTTTAGGCCCACGCCAACCTATTAATACTTCAACATAAAATGTTTTTGAGATGATTTATTGAACTTCTATTTGAGGTGGGATGATAAGCTTCTGTTTTTAATTTGTTAGTGTTCGTCAATAATATTTTTGTAAAAATTTCATTTCGAATGGAATTGTTAGTTATCTTATAGATAATATATGGTTTAATATTAATTGTATTTTTTAATTTTTAGTTGTGCGGCAAAAAAATCAGATAGTACTCGAACGAAATTATACCCGTAAAAAAAGAAGTTAAAAACTGACTAAAATAATTCACTAAGTGTTTCATTCTCTCGCAAAAAAAATAATCATGTCACAAGCGTTGTTCAAAATAGTCCGTTAGATATCCCATGACTGAGTCAAATCTTGCTATTATTATTAGTTCTGTTTTACGGTAATACCATAATTAGTTTGTTGTTTTAATCTCTATAAAAGTCTATTTTATAGATATATTATCGAAATTTTATCCGATGGTTAAAATATTTGTTCTTATATAACTCGGAAAAATACAATATACCGGATTAACAGGAAAGTCAAATAGATTAAAAATAAACTATTGAATCGGATCCTGAAGACACGGCTCTCCTATAAAATACCTGAAAACCCAACACTTTTCTTCACCCTCTCCGTTTTTAAAAAAATCAAATTAACCTTTCAAAAAATAAACAAATAAATCAAAACAAGCCAAAAAATAAAGGAAAAAAAGGAGAAGAATTAACAATGGAACGTTGCGTTGCCCTTATCCTTGTTAGCTGCCTCGTCTTTGTTGTGGCCGCGGAGGCTACAATGGTCGGCGGATGGAAGCCGATCAATGCCCTGAAGCATGCTCATCTGAAGCAGATCGGCGATTTCGCGGTTTCCGCGTACAACAAGAAAGCAAACACCGATCTGGAGTTTGTGAAGGTTGTTAAGGGGCAAATGCAGGTTGTTTCGGGTATGAAATATCGGCTTGTTTTGGAGGCGAAAAGTAAGAAAGGAGGGAAGTGTAAGAATTACGAAGCGGTTGTCGAAGAGGATGCATCAAAGACCAAGAAGATTCTGTCGTCGTTTAAGGTTGTTCATGATGTTGGTTATAAAGCTTAAATGATTTGATTGATCGACGAATGGAGATATATGATGTTTCTTCTAAAAAAAAAAGAAAAGAAAATAATCAACCGATGATTATTGATTATTTTTGTTTTATTTTGATGATTATTGATTATTAATATGAGTGCTAATTGCAATTCCTGCTACCCTATTATGTATATATTTATTGATTCATCGATGATAAAATATTCGGCACTAGTTCTTTGCTCGTTTGTTTGTTTATCAATTTTATTTTTAGAAATTAGTTTTGAATTGTGATCTCACCTCTATATTGATACGTCGAGTGATAAGAAAATTTATTCAAGTTTAATTTAGATATCAGATTCAAATTTGGAAGAAAAAAAAACTATATTTAAGTAAAATAAAGAAGAAAATCATCCATAAATTTGACATATAAGCCTTGTTCTAAAATATCTATGAAATTAGAGTAATTGTTTATGATACTATTTTTTTTCTTTTTCTTTTTTATTTTTATTTGTAAGATGAGCTAGAAGCCTAGAACCAAAAACTAATACTAGTTGGGTTGGGCCATTGGCGGGCCGTGTCCACTTTATAGCCCATGGGCCACTCTATTATTGCCGCACATAGTTATGAAGGAAGTTTCCATGATCCAACGTGGAGCGGAGGCTAGATTTTTACGAAGCATATCATAAGTTTTAATTTTTATTTAGAGACCAAGCTACTAGAACGTTAACGCAGAAATGTAATTCCGTTTAATAAAGTGAATAAGTTATTTTCCTATTTTTTCTTTTAATAACATTCGATATCCGATCATCATATTAAATGTCGACTATTTGAATTCGATCCAAATAAAATCTCGAAGGATAATAAATTTTACACAATTATGTACTCACCACTCGAACTTGAAAATTTTAATTTATCTGCTAGTTGATCTAGACTAGTTAAGTTATTTACTACTCCAAGCAATACTGGTGTGAAGTCCGATGTAAGGATAAGGGCGAGATGGGCTCGGAGTTGGACCCGTCCACCGTATTAGATTTTGGAACTTAATGTCGGTGGGGGGCATCCACAATGCACTCAATGGCGCCCACGTAATTAGAGTAGACCTTTGTCGGGAATTGAAAATCCTTACCCTTATCCTGCGCCGCGTAACCCGCGTATAAATCAAAAAGTCCATATCCGATTCTGAACCCCCTCCTCCCCCTTATAAATAAACCACCAAACCCAACGTATTCTTTCCAGATAAATCAACGGTTACATTAAATCCAAAAAAAGAAAGAAAAAAAAAAACAGACAGCTATGATGAGCAAACGCTTCCTCCTCCCTCTCATCCTCCTCGGTTTACTCGCAGCGACGGTTTCTGCCGCGGCGTTAGGCGCATGGAAACCGATCGAGGATCTGAAGGATCCGCACGTGACGGAGATCGGGCAGTACGCAGTGACGGAGTACAACAGGCGGGCGATTAAGGATTTGAAGTTGCAGAAAGTGGAGCAAGGGTTCTCTCAGGTGGTGGCCGGGACCAATTACCGGCTCGTTCTGTCGACGAAGGACGCGAAAGGCGTCGGCAAGAAGTACGAAGCGATCGTTTTGGAGAAAGTGTGGCAGAATTACAGGAATCTGACCTCATTCGTGCCAGTTAAATCTCGTAATTAGAATGTTAATTATAGGGTTAATCAAGTGTTTATTAGATCTTTAGTTGCTATTTTAATAATAGTTTGTGTAATTGTAAGAGACGAAGAAAGCTGCCGGTTGTACTTTGCACTATTGCTGCCTTCTTTTCTCTCCTGTCAATAAAAAATAACTAGTGCCGTTTTATGTGGAAGATATACTTTTATAATGCCGTTTTGTTGTGGTGGTACTGTGGTAGTTTTTATCTGTAGTCGGCACCTGATGCGGGCGACCTGTCGGTGTCAGGATTTAGGAACCAACTTTTTTTTCCCTACCAAAATCTAGATGGTTCTCATTTTTTATTAGAAGTCAAAGTCCAAAAAAATACCAATTTCATTTCAGATTAGGCAATTTTATAAGTGTTTCAATAGTGTTTCTGTGAAATAATGAAGGGTTAACTCTCCCATCAGATGTCAATTTTCTTCACTTTAATCATACAACATACACACAAAAAACCATGACCAGAACTTGAATTTCTGCCCAAGATACTAATTAAGACTTTTTTTTGGAGACGAGAAGATACATTCGATCTCCATGCAAGCTCAAGCAAAAAAGAAGGCAGCAGTTGGAAATTGTGGCGGCATTGATTGCAAGTTTACAGAGGAATATTATTGGCCCATTTTGAATCTGAAAATAGTGCAAGAAGGTATAGCCAGCACCAGAAATTCTATTCTCATGTCCCCTATTTGGCTCGAATCCTGAATAATCGACACCCAATGTAATGACTAAATTATCAAATAATCTCGAACAAAATAAAAGAAATTCCCACGTTGGTGACTTGTTCTAACTTGAGCAGAAATGAGGGCACTATATTCCAAAAAATGTGGGTGGCAAATTAATAAGGTTGCCAGCCAACTACCTTGGGTCCGATAAATACAACAAAATGAAGAGATTATCCTAAAATCTAGAAATAACAATATCAAGAATCCCAACTTGGTTAGAATCAAACCCAAATCATTTAGGATCGGACCAATTAGAAGCATTTTACAGGTGACTATTTTACAACACAATATACCATATGACAAACTTGAATTTCATTTCTGCTCAATTGACAAGAAGGCAGCAGTTAGCAAAATGTGGTGGTCTTGATTGAAAGTTTACAGAGCAATATTGTTCCCACATTTTGAATCTGCAATTTACTATGAAAAAGGAAGATAGGTTTTGTCTTTTACCTTGTTGACCCTGCATGACAGGAATGGTATCATTTCCTACTAGAACTTCCAGCAGAAAAAGACCTACTATGGCTATCATCCACTTTCTGTATAAATATTTCAGGAGAATGTTCCCTGTTGATGAGCATATAGAAAAACAAGCATATGATTAGCACGTACGGAACATTAACATTATAGTTTAATCAGATTGTGAAACACCACATGGGTGAACCCGCGTCGGATCATATAATCCAGAGCAAGCATAGAATAGACAATGTATAACAATGAAAAGAACGTCCAAACAAAAAGATGTAGTGCGATATGATATGAATATAGCACACAATGAAAGAAAATGCATGAACATAGAAAAGAAAACTCAAAGGAAATGTCAAAAGCAGTGGCATACTTTTCATTAGCTTCCTGGTACGTGTAGCTTGAAGCGACAGCCAAAAGTTGTCCCGTATGATTGTATGATAAGGACGCCACGCTGGAGAATCTAGGAAGCTAAATGCAAGAACATATTAACAGATATAAGACAGACGTTGGTGGATGAACAAATAAGTCGACGGTATAAGCATCATATGAAAACCGTTGGTAGGACAGATTGAATGTACCTCCAGTAACCTTTTCTTACTCTGAGCATCCCATATAGTAACGTAGCCTTCATTATCACCGGTAACAAAAGTACTAGGGATGCTAAATAAAAGTAAAAACACAGTTAATTATTTGTATAAAAAATACCATTTTCATTAAGTTTCACAAGATTTGTAATGGATAAAACTAGAATACACACATACAGAGGATTGAATGCTATATCATTAACTGACATAAGATGTGTCCTTCCGTCCTTTCTCTTTGGACAGCACCGGAAAATGTATCTGCAGTAGAATTTCAGATGCAAAAGGTAATGTACAAAATGCTTAGTTTTCTCAACTTATACACACTAAAAGGTCCATCAAACAAATTAAATGTTTTCCCCTTTCATTCCAAACTTCAAGAAATGATTTTGAGAGTTTATAGGCAAACAAAATACATCAATCAAATAGACACATCTAGGCTGGTAGCAAGATGACAGCAATAATTTTCATTAGCTAACAATACAAAGTGCATGCAGACTATGCAATTTATATCCGTACATCAACAAAGAAAGCTATGTTCATTAATAACTTAGTAACAGCAACTTTGTTATATGCACTTCTTGAGAGGAACAGTGGGTAACATGCACAAGAAAAGAAGAATAAGAATTTCCTTAACTAATAAGTAAGATTGCATTATTTTTGTTGAGTTCTAGCTTCTTACAAAACCTATAAACGAATCATTGCCCATAAAAAAAATCTAGGGCGAATTGGGTAAAGTTGCTGCTGGGTGGCTTTAGCTTAAACCGTGAAAAGGTGGATTGGGGTAGTTTTTTCAATGCAAAAGGAGATTGTTTTAGAGCCTAAAAACCCTACGTAAACATTTCACAATGGGAGAGAACAAACAATAAGTCCTCCCACAAAGGGAAGAACGCAAAATTATACTTATACAAAACTTAAAATAAATGTTTCAGATCTTCCACTCTTCACAAACTGAAGCAAAGCTAGATCACTCTTAGTAAAATTTAGAGACTAACCCAGGCCCGATTGAAGTTGATGGATTTGACATCTCCACTGCTACTCGTCCATCTACTGATCCAACAGCGTATCCTGAAAGGAAATACTCCATAGTCAGAGAGAGAGAGAGAGAGAAAGCAATATGCCATTGCATACAGTTATACAGAGATTCAAAGCTTGAAAGATCTTCTGACCACATGTGGGCAGTGTAAGGCAAGAAAACATGTAAGGTCAAATAAAATTAAGTCCTCACTTTCCCACATGTTCTAATGCAATATAACTAGAGTTTTGCAACAAAGAAAGGTTAACTCAATCATTGTTATAATACCTCTAGAATGAGGAATTGAGCTAACACATCTCACTTGCACATCCATACGTGATACTTTCTTATCTACTGGTCTTTCAAGGTTACGCAAATCATATGAATTTACAGATGCCCCCATAGCTACCACGAAATTATATTCAGATACTGACATGGCCTCGACTTCACTGTCCATATTTCTCAAGAAAGCAAGAGATTTTGCCAAGCGTGTATCCCATGCCATTATCTTCTTGTCCCAGCCACTTGAAATCACTAGGCCTAAGACAACCAACAAGAAGTGATCATTTAAAACCCACCCTTACGAATAGCAAGTTTCAACAACGAAATGATAAAATAGGTCGCACAATGTATTTGACATTTGACACATTTAGACGACATAGACATAAGTATACGAAAACCAAGCAGCTTACACGTTTCACTGGAATACCCAACACAAGTAGCTATATCATCATGATTTCCAACATTACTCTGGGCTCCAGAATGTAAGTCATAGCTACAAAAACAAAAATTACGGAAGCTAAAACCCCAAATTAGCTCAAGCAACTAAAAAATTATCAGTCACAAGAGTTCCAATCCCTACAAACCTTCTAATGCAGCCATCAGAGGCAACACTAAACGCTTGTGACTCCCTACGGAAGCAACAATCGAGCAACGCAGCTTCACAGGGAGCTTCTAATCGAAGCAAAGAGCTATCCACATCGTACAGTCGAAGGCTCTGCACAAATTATTGAAATTAAAGAGAAAGAAAGTTAAAAAGTTAAGGGATTTTGAGAACGGATAACACAATAAGATGGTAAAGTTGAAATCTTACGGAGTCCCAAGAAGAGACGAGGAGGTTGGTGGATTGCGGGGCGAATCGGATCCGGGAAATGGCGTCTCGAATGGGTTTCTGGAAATTTAGAGAGGCGCCGTGCATTGGCGGAGACTGGTGGGTGGGTAATGCTGGAATAGATGGATGAAACCTGATTTTGAGATTAGGGATTCGAATTATCGTAGAGAATGGAATGGAATTTCTGAAATTGAATTTGGGTTTTTGTCAACACAGAGATTAAGAAACTTTGCCCTAATGCCTAATGGAGCATACAACCGGAGGAAACTGGAAAATGAGGGGAAGGAGGAGAAGGAAAGAGTTAGAGTTGTCAGGTGTGGCTGCACTGAAGTGAAAAAGTTCCCGCTCACTGTTCAAAATTGAGATGTTTAAATAATTACTTGATAAGCGTGGATGAACAATTATTTAAAATGAATAGATATAAACATAATTATGCTTTTCACTTGATTTTCAAAATTCATCAATAATCTTGACACTTCAAAAGTGTTCTTTTTTTTCCATTTCATTTTCCTTTAGAAATGAAAAAAATACTCCTTATATATATTTCAAAAAATAAAAAAATAATTGTTTATTGTTTTTTATGTACCTTTAAGCTTTAATTATCAATACAAGTTCCATATTAATCTGGCAAATCAAAATTAATCTTAATTTTCCTGGAAAAAAATTAGTGCAGCCGGTGTATTTAATATTAGTTCTTGGAGCATGTGGTGAGTGACAAGAAGAAAGGGAAGAAGGAAGGATTGGAAAGTGCTGCAGCTATTCTTGGCGGAGTATGTCCTAAACATGCTGGAATAAGAATGGGAATAAATAAGATTGAGATTGAATAGTAATTTCTCTCAATTTTCTAACATTTGGGCTAATCTTATGAGAAAACACTTCCATTGCCGAAACCATGAATACAGATCAGATGTGCTTAAAAAGATAAAGCAAACAAGCAAAAAGTGCACAACAATCCAGCATGAATGAAGAAGCAGATAGACACGATAGATTGTTGCTAATACAACCATTCAACCAAAAGATAGAAGAAAAAAACCAAGAATTGCCTACTGGAATTTTGTATATATACACAAATGTAAGCTTATCCACCTAGCTAAAGATCCAAACATGAAAGGAATCTTTCTCTGACTGCCCCGCATTCCTTCTCCTTTAGAGCTTCAAAAATCACCGTGTTCTTTCATCTGGGATGAAGAAATCAAATCGGACATCAACAGAACCAGAAGTTTCTCCATTATCTTTGTACTCTATGTTTGTAATTGTTTCAGTCTCTTCCTCGCCCTGATACCCTGGTTTCACCCGGCGAACAGGAACTGTGACGGAGTACACAGTCCCAAGATCTGTATCAGTTGTGACACTTAGCTGGACTTTATCCTGTGATTCTATCTCCACAAATTCAGACAGAGCATGCACGACGTTCTTCACGATCTTTTCTTTAGCTTCATCACTAACTGCGCACCTGTCAGAGAAGAGAATCATCTTCAAACGCTGCTTGGCAATCCTCGCATTTGAGCTCTTTCTTTGTGTTGGTGATGGAAACATTATCTTCCAGGCCAAATTTAAACGCTCAAAGAAGTTCATGTTTATGGCATTTAGGAGAAAGGTCTCAGCATCTTGACTGATTGAAGTAGAAGACAGTTGATAATCTCCAGTAATCCCTGAAAGTCGGCTAGAGTGACAATTCACTTTACGACCCTCAAGTGTGATAGCAGGCCACTTATACGTGTTTTGGAAGGCGCTAAGTCTTCGATTCAGGAGACCACTGAACTCTACCTAAATGTTGCAGCACGAGTAAACTAACTATAGTGAGACATTTGCATTACTTTCAAAGCATAATGCAACCTTGCATATCAAATTTTCCTTCCACAGTATTTCAGCATTAAACGCATACAACAAACCAAAATTTAGTCAAGAGGAAATTATGCTAAAGTATTTCAAATGAGCATATACAAGTAATGGAAGTAGCAAGAATGAAGAATTACTTATTTGACATTTAGCAATGTGGATGCCTTGATCAGGTATGAAATTGACAACAACTACCTGGAGAGTTTTTCTCAGGTCGATATCCATACTTTTTCGTAGCTGTGCAATCTTACTAAATTACTGATTGTTTTTGCAAAGTGCTAACAACTGATAATTTGAAGGCCAAATGCTTCACTTGCAACCATAATGATGAACATCAGATAGTAAAACATAAGACCATGCACAATGCAACTCAGAAGAGATTTTGAACCAGAAAATTACACAATAATTTGGGGGTGACCCAACTGTACTTGTGTAAAATCATAATAACCAGAGCAGAAACGACAGCACAAATGAGGAATTCGACAACATGAACTGAAACAAGGGTAAGCAATGGGATGGATAGGAACATGTATCATGCATCCTGATAAAACTCATTCTACCTACCATAGAGGATGAAAGCAACCAACTTACATTAAACACACTCTAGAATGGGAAGCTAAAATCATTAATGAGAGTTACCTATTAACAATTTAACAGTCATGTGGACATTGTTCCCATAATATACCGACAACTATGACAAATATGTGATCCTACGCAAGACCTTGACCCTCACTTTTTCAACCTTACATGACAACACTGAAACTGCTTCATTTCCCTATTTTCCCTAAAAAAATCAGCAAGCACCATCTGAGCATGTTACTCATCCTAACCGTAAAAAACACCATACTAAGCACAACCAGAAATGCAACCAAGAGGTCCAAACCACAGTCAATCCAAATCACCAAACTGAAAAATGAAGAACGCCAGCAATTAATCAATCACAACACTCCAAGAGTGCCCTCTCGGCCAAGAACCCAAGAGTCTCAATTTCCCCCAATTTCATTTCCCTAGATTTTCTCGCATCCAAACATTAAAAAATCTCAATAAATGCTAATCAAAGAGCAAAACCCATATCACAAAAGATGCAGATAGTGACGAATTGTGAGTAAAAGTAACTAGAGGCGAAAAGAATGAAGGTAAAAAAAAGGTCACACCTTTGATGTCGAGGTAGAAGAAGGGAAAGAGCTTCGAAAAGGATGTTTGTGGTAAGAGGCTACTGTTGCAGAAACCCTCAAATCTCCCGATATCGACATTTTCCAGCTAACTCTCTGGAGTTCTCTTTCACTGCTTTACCTTCTTCTTCAATACCGGTTCTGTGCAGAGCTGTGCCGCCGTAGATATTTGGCATTTGGCGTCCAGCGGCTTAAAACGACTGCGTTCCAAAGTCCGGCAGTTATTTTGGATTAACCGTTACCGCAGTCTCAACTTGGGTAAAAACATGAGGCCCAAATCCTCTTGCCAAAAAACTTAAATATCTCTTACATTATTTATTGAAAAAAAATGTAGTTTTCTATTCTATATATTTATTTGATAGGCTACTTATGGCCCGGCTAGGTCGAAGAAGATGGTTTTATTTCCTAAAAAAAAGAATTTTATCATAAAAGGAATGGATATTAGCATAATTATGTTGTTACTTCAAAGTCATTTAAAGTGTGAAAATTATTATATAAAAAGAATAAATAAAACACCCATCTCTACTCACATTTCTTTTATAACGTATTCTAGGTATTTTCACTCAATCTAAGGATACTCAAAATTATTTAAAAGTGTTCTATTGCTCAAACTGTGTTGATCATTAAACCGGATTGAAGTGACTATTTTTTCAAAAAATATACATTTATATATAGCTTTATTAGGTTTTTTTTAATATAAAAACTTTATATCCAAATAATATATCAAAATTATTAAGTAGATTAAAAATTAAAATCATTAATTCTCCAAAGAGCCACGTACACGTAATGATGTCGTTTGTGTAAAATGATATTTAAAAAAAAAATTAAAATGATGAACTAGTCGGTTTACCGAGTCTAATAAAATCGACCAAATCGACTAATTTTTTTCGATCCAACTACATTTTGAGTCTATATAATCGAATTAAATCGAACTAAAATGATCGGTAAATTAGTCGGACTGATCGGTCCGATCCAGTTTTAATAACACAGGTAGAACTATACGGTAACATAATTATTTGGAGAGACTGATCACCCTCTAACGTTTGGCAATTTTCTTTGAGATTGATCTCGTAGACTCCTACTCTTTCGTACAAGTGCAAACAAAACATCTGTAGGGATGAAAAGAGAAAGCGCAAAAAGCAATAAGAAGTAAACTAAATAAATAAAAGAGACAAAACATAAAAAAATGAGTTGAGGTGATGGCGAACTAATAAAAAACCAGAACAAGAGAGGCAACAAAGCTCAAGGGATGTAGGAGTCTCTTCTTCCAAACATAGCCAGAGGGAAAGGGCCGCATCTGAAGCAGCCGCCAAAACCAAAAGCTGATGTTTTTCCGATTCCTGACAATAAATAACCAGCAACTCGATTTTAAACCCAAAACATCCATTCCTTTTCTACAGTGAATGGGTAGATGGCGAGTCACTGCGGCTCTTCTCCTCACCCACATATCCAGAAAAACCTCTAAAACCTCTTTGATACCCATTCCGTCTTATTGCCTTTTGCCCAAGCCTAACCATGCTTCCAATATCTTCAATTTGAGGCGTTTCTCTGCAATCCCATCTCGGGTTTCAACTTATTCCAATGATTTTGATTCTGGGTCCGATGATTTTTACCCTAGTCACCCCCCTGGAACGCCCAGAGAGGATGAAGAAACTGGAAAAATCCCTGTCAAAGCTTACTTCCTTTGTACCAGGTTTGCTACTTTCATGATATTTATCTCAATCTAATTACTTTCGTTATTGTTATGCCTGTCGAACTGAGCTTCAATGTAGAAAAAACTCTGTCGGATAACTGTTTCTGCAAGTTGAGGGAATGTCATTTTGGTATTATGGTTTTGTATTAGAATGACCTTTTCTTTATTTATTTGTCTGAAAACTGTTTCTGCAAGTTGAGCATAGATTTTGTGGTTATTTTTATAGGTGCAAAAGGAATGACCTTTTCTTTATTTATTTTTTTGTCTGAAAACTGTTTTTGGGACACTTTGGTTTTTGATGATGAAGGCTTGTTTTGGTTTCCTGCTCTTCATGTATGTGTGTTATCCTATTATCCACTTCAATTCTGTTGTGTCTTTTCGTAATTTGGTTTATCAGATTGATGGTTTTTGCAGTATTGATTTGAAGAGCATGCAAGCAGAGAATTTCATCAATGTTGTTCCTCCCACCTCACGCTCAACAAATTACATTGCCCTCAAATTCTGCACTTCCCCCACCGAAATTACTGTAAGTTAATGACAATAGTCTTGCCTTTTATGAAATTTGTTAATGCTCCTATTTTCTTTGTAATAGAGCTTTCTGTCTCAGACCATGTAATTCAACCTGGTTTGTCTGTCATTCATTTTAATGCATGACTCTTGGTTTAGGTACTTGGAGTTAAAGATTATGTTATCTGCCGCTACATGGTTGTATTCCAATATGGATCTGCTGTTCTCTTTAACATTGAGGATCATGAAGTTGAGACTTTTCTGGAACTCGTAAGAAGACATGCCTCTGGAATGCTTCCTGAGATGAGGAAAGATGGTACGATCCTTGGAGTTAAAGAGATGTGTATCTATGATTCTATGTGCAAGTATGTGTGTGTACGTTGTCATATTCTAACATGAAAAAATATTTTATTTGTATTGGCATGTTGAGTATGAAAACCTTACATACGGATTCTCAACACCTGACCAAATTTCTTCCAGTATAGAACGGAACAAAGGAATTGGATCCTGTCCTGATGATCCTGACTTAATATTTTTAAGTTTAGTAGAGTTCAGTTTGTCATACATACCATCCTAATCACTGACTGCTTCAAAGTTGAGTTGAGAATGATATTTGATAAATACTGCATCCACTAGTTTTTGTATTTTTATATTTTCATGTTAGGCTTGGAGAATGCAACTTATCTGCTGTTATACAAGTGCTATCTCCCGTCCCAGTTAATGCTATCAATATGCTATGTGGAAAGCAGTAGTGGTTGTTAGTTGGTTTTGTTCTGGGGGATTTAGTAGATAGAGGCTTAATAGTTGTACAAATTTTTAGATCAGTATTTATTTGGTATGCAAATGTGTGTCAGTAGTTTCTGAGCGAGTAGCCATCCACATTCTATTCATGTGATTATTTGTCATGTCTTTCGACTTCCATGACATTAAGACTCGTTTACATAATTTTCTGGTTCTTTTCTCTTTTTCCTTATGTGTGTCTAACTGTATATGTATGAACTGAAATGATTGATTTTCCTTTTTTTCCTATCTTCTTGTTGTATTAGATTATGCCATAAAAGAGAAACCACTTCAGGTGGAGGACATGCAGGGAGGCCCTGATTACATTGTGCTCAAAACTTTAGATACTGATAGTATTCGCATAATTGGAAGCGTGCTCGGGCAAAGTATTGCTTTGGATTATTTTGTTTCTCAGGTAATATTCTTGTTGTGATTCAGTCATATTTTGTTGATAATTTAATTATTAAAATTGCAAGTAATCTACTGTGTTCAACTGTGTAATGCTCGTTGTTATGTTTGGAAAATTTCTGCCATGGTTTAAATCAAAATGGCATAGTATATGGTTTTGTTAATAAGAGCAAAATTTTGGATGAGTCTACAGTGATCCCTCTCACATTTACAGGTTGATGGTATGGTTGAGGAGTTTGCTGGTATAAATCGTTTACTCGAAAAAACTGGAACTTTCACAATGGATAGGACAAAGCTTCTTCAACTTGTGGGAAAGGCTAATTCTAATCTAGCTGATGTAATTCTTAAAGTTGGTCTTTTTGAAAGGTAATTCCCATGTCTCCATTTCTTCTTTTGGATGCTTGATTTGGATGTCACTTCATCCTGTAAATCTAACTTTTCTGACAACTTTTTTCATAAAACGTGTCCGACAACTTCTTTTTTCATAAAACTTGTCTGACAACTTTGTATGCCTGAAAAACATGACAAGAAAACATTGCGACACATGTTGTAAAGAGGCCTCATTGCTATTGGTTAGCAACATGACAATAATTATTTTAGTCTTATCCTCCTTTTCCTGTGAGGTATGTTTGTTTACAAAATCCTGTTGCATTTTTTGTGACAAGAACTGGATCCTGCATCCTGACCAAACCTACCGGCCTGCAATGAGGCATTCTCCACTTGATCAGTTAGATGTTGGATCAAAGTACTGACATTGTCTCTGTGCTTCCAGGCAATGATGTCCTTTACCATATGTTTATTTGACCATATGTTCCCTCTCAGACTAACCTGATATCATTATTGGAACGACCCTACCTGTTAGTTCTCACAGATGACATTCTTGACAAAAGCATGTCCAAATTGAAGTCCCACGTTTTGACTTGAGATCATAAATTATTGCAGCAAACTTCTTTAATGAAATGTACAGTTGCATGTTAATAACAACTAATGATAATAGGCTAGTTGTGGATATTTAGAGATTCTAAAAGCATGACATATGTTGATTCATGGGGGTGCAATGTTTAGCCCCTTACGCAAGTACTGACTTTACTGTGCAGATCTGAAATTGCTTGGAGGGATGCAAAATACGCTCAGATATATGATTACCTTAGAGAGGAGTACGAGGTCACTCAGCGTTTTGGGAGTTTGGATTACAAGTTAAAGTTTGTGGAGGTATTTTTCTGCTATTATTTGACTACATCAATGATTATGGTTAGCTTCTTCATTCTTGTTCAAATTCAAGTAGCTATTTGGTAACCATTCGAAGGATAGTATTTGTTGAACATAACATTCAAAGGATAATTGATAGTTATTCGAATGATAGTATTTGTTGATCAAGCAGCTATTTTCTATTTCTTGCAGCATAACATTCATTTCCTGCAAGAAGTCATCCAAAATAGACGGTCAGATCTTCTGGAATGGTGCATCATTTTCCTGTTGAGTGTT
This sequence comes from Viola odorata, assembly GCA_963691705.1. Lineage (NCBI taxonomy): Eukaryota > Viridiplantae > Streptophyta > Magnoliopsida > Malpighiales > Violaceae > Viola > Viola odorata. The sequence continues at coordinate 3,242,897 of OY829542.1, forward strand.
GAGAATATTATATCAATATATGAGATAGTTCAAGGATAAGCAGCTGCATCTGTCTACCCAGTGACAGTTGAAGAATTCACACATTATAGAACTAGCTGATCAAAGTTTCTTAACATATTGCATTCGAAAGAACGAAAAAAGAAAAAAGTTTCTTAACATATTTTCTGTGAAATCCATTGTTGAAGAATTCACACATTATAGAACTAGCTGATCAAAGTTTCTTAACATATTGCATTCGAAAGAAGGAAAAAAGAAAAAAGTTTCTTAACATATTTCTGTGAAATCCATTGTTTTGCAGTATAGCACAGGGAAATTTTTGATATTCCATTTTGTAATATCACATTTATGATTTTTATCTAGAGAAGAAATAGAAGCTCATGTTTACTTCCTCCACTGTTGGTTCAGTTTTACCTCCGTTTGCGGATGTGTATGACAGATTGTATGTTACCGATCATCTGGTTATATATCCTTTTTTTATCAGCAGGTGATTGGTTCGGCATATAATTATTTACGTAAAGCACTGTACTTTTTAGTAGCACGACTCAATACGAATATGATAAATACTAACCCGTTGAGACCTAAACTTATATACCCTCCCTTTTAATTGGCAGTGCACAACTGCAGCATTTAACTTTGGTCTTTATCAGATGTTCTTTTCTTTATCTATATATCCTTTGGGCATCAGATACCTAAAGTTGGCCACTGTTAGTGGCAATTTCTGGAAAAAAGAAAAAAAATTCACTACTTTTCTAAATGTAATGCTTTCCTGCCCCAAGTTCTGATGGCTCCTGTATTGGGCCCATGTGGTACAAGGATTTATGCATCAACACAGAACTTTTTAGGCTATCCATGTGGTACAAGGATTCATGCATCAACACAGAACTTTTTAGGTTTGCATAACTCATCCTACATGTAAACTCAACAGAGGCAAAAGGATTAATTATCCATGGCACTGCATTCAATATCTGGAGATTACAAAATATTGATGCTACCCTGAACCTGCCAAAAATTACTAAAGATCGACAGCGATAATTGACCCTCTTTAAAGATCCTAATTGTAATAGATGCATTTTAGCCCCCCAAAAATAGTAATAGATGCTCGATTCAAAATTCCTGTACTCTGGTGCTAGTAAGTGGCACATCGTAGGTGATTTTTGGCCTCGACTTCTTCACACCTGCTGTAAACCACACCTTATCCGACTTGGAGCCTTCAACTGCGACACTTGTGACCTTAACCCACACCAAGACCTTTGTCTTCATACCCTCTATTCCTGTGAGCTTTCCCCTCATCAGGATCGCTTTCACTCGGGTTGCATACCTCACTACAGAAGAGTCCTTGAAGCTGACCTCACATGCAGAAGGTAAGTACACAACCAACTTGGCTTTTGTTTCATCGAATTCGTAACAGGTTACGTTCTGGGGAAAGAGCCCAGCTGGTAAGTTGTACTCCTTCAGAAGATCTGGTAGACTTTTTAGAGGTTTCCCTGCGTGACGGAGAAAATAGATGTAAGGACTTCGAAATATTGGCGCACACTCCGTCCATATGGCATTCATAGTGGACAGATATTTAAAAGAAAAAATGCTATTTTTCATAAAAAGCAAGTCATCTCCAAGATCTTAGCCTAAACAACAAACCCAAATGAAATGATCTTTATTTAATCAGTGCCAGTGCAATGGATTTCATAATGCAATCAAAGAAACGTCAAGCTGGAGTCATTTGTATTGAAAGAAAGGTGGTAAACTCATATGCTAACCAGACCTGTAAATTGCTTCTGCAAGGATATAACTGACTAAGCCTAAAATTCACATGCCATTGTTAACTACATCTGACAAGAAAGATTGTCTCGGAAAATTAACCGAGTTTCAAGCTATCATGTATGATCTTAATTCATATATGTATAATAAAACCTAAATTGACCTCCGGATTCCAGATGAGGTTCTACATAATTCCCTCATTTCAAGTGCACTATAACAGCACTCTAGGTAATCAAATACACCTTCTATGCAACGATAACGCTGATGGATAAGGAGGTCAAAAAGTAAACTCTCAGATATTAACAGGGAGACATAGGTTGACAAATTTCAGAAAGGCAGTATATCAAACATTTTCAGTGAAGGAACATATAGTGCAGAATGGAAGTAGTCCATTATATCCATAGCTAACATTACCATCATGTAAGTTTCCTACCTTTCAGCTTGTTGAAAATCCATTTCGCCTTCTCTTCAACAGTATTTGAGACTCTCTGCAGTAAAGTCACAAACAAACTTTTAGATAGTAGAAGCGTTATTATTCTCTACAACAAGCAACGCACAAAATGAAAATTGTATACAAGCAGAGAACACCTTGTCATATAAAAAGACACAACTGGAATTCTAAAATCTAAATGTCTCTCTACACGGTAACTATCAGTATCAACAAATTATCAAACAACAGAAACAAGAAAACCCATCTCCAATTTCCTATTTTCCTATTGCAGATTGAACAGTATACAGACAATTTAATCCAGTTTAATATCGAAAACCCATCTCCAAATTCTTTCCATTGCAATCAAAATCCATAGATCCGCACAAGATCAGTATAAAATCAAGAAGTGGGTACAGCCCAACAAATCCCCATTACCCAAAAACAAACACCAAAACTACCAAAAATGAAAGCAATCAAACTCAACCATAGATACAAGCAACAGACATGAATGGAAAGAGCACAGAAAGATTAAAAAACTACAAAAGGGTACAGAGGAAAAAGAAAAGATGGGAATAGTTACAGTGAGGTCTTCAGATATGTTAGAGAACTCCTCCTTGGCTTTCTTTGAGATCCAGAAGCTCCCAACTTTCAAGCTCCCAACTTTAGTTAGTGCTTTCTCCATTCTTGAGCGATTCTTGAGCGAGCGAGTGAAGTGAAGTGAGTGAAAGTGTGTGTTTTGATGGCTTTGGGGCTCACCTCACCTTCCTCACCTTCCTTCACCTTCCTCTGCCAATGACAGGCCAACCAACAATATCGAAGCTGGCAGGCATATAAGGACAAAGGTGCAGCTATGGTACCACTTTGAATATAAAAAAAGCGGCGCCTCACATTTTTCGAGGCTAGAAGGGAGTAAATTTTCTAAAAAAATATTGGGTTTATAGTAATTTCAAAGGAAGGTTCTGTTGCGATTCGGAATATTTTGTCATATATTCCCACTGTTTTTTGTTTTTAAAAGTTAAAACAATAAATCTCACTTTAAATTTTAAACTTTTTCCATCGTTATTTTAAAGAAAAGATTTTCTTTCTGAGTTCTTACAAAGAGAGAAATACAATGCCTAAAATATCGGTACACTACTTTCTAAGTAATCACGCAAAAAATGTTGATGAATAATTGTTTAGAGTGACTATTATTAGCACTACTCTTTCATCAAAGTTCAGTGGTCTCTATCGTTCTCCACCGTCGACTTTTAGGGTATGTCACATGAAACTTGCAACTTTAGGGAAACAAGATAGAAAAAAAGAATAATTAGGAAATAATCTTTTCTGGAGGCATCTATGATGAATGATGAGTGATGAATTGATGATCAACCAAATCAAAAGGGCAATTGGACGAGGTGAGTGGGCCTAAGCCCACGAATTTACCAGCTCAAAAGTTGACAATGACACCCCATTGATGATCGCATCTGATCCAGCTCAAAATGATACAATAACACAAATTTAATTTTAATGTTGATATAGCTTTTTTTTAGTTTTCAATCACATTTCCCCCCTTTCTTATAAGGTTCAATGACATTTTTATCCCTACAAAATAAAATATAAATTTATTCACCAGCTAAAAGTGTTGACGTATAATTATATGTTCGTATTTCATGTTTCGTATAATGACATTTTTAGTCCTTATAATAAATCGTTTTATTTAATTTAGTTTCTAAGATAAAAATACTCATCATAAAACATTTCTAGTAACCCGATTATAACTTACTGGTAAATTAAAGAAAAAATCATACTATAAAAATCAAATTAAACAAATTTAGATTTTAGGATCCAAATTAAATATAAAAAAAATGTCATTACACCTTAATTTTAACTATTTGAATTTGAATATTTCGTCCACATCTACCCTTCCTTCTCCATTAACTTTTTAGCTTTCTGAAAAACCTCCTTCAAAAATTTCCTAAACCTCACCGCATCAAGCTTAACATTTTGTTTCTTCAAATAATACACATGCGTCTTGCTCCAATTCCCTCTATAAGCATTTGGATTCTTCAAGCTACTCTCCGCCGCGCTAATCTTATACCTCATATACTCCATCCCGATCGCCATCGCCGGCCTCTCAAAATACGTTTTCGCAAGCCAATCCGTTCTGATCGGCACGATTTCCCCCACCACCGATCCGGGTCTCATCAGCAGAAAGTGGGTCAGCGCCGCCCCGTGGACGCCGATCATCGCGTGTGTTCTGTTCAGAAGCTTGTACGATTCAGCCAAACTAGTGTTCTTCTTCGGCTCGAACACATTCACGCGAAACCCCACCCCCTTAATCTCCTTGATCACCCGTTTTAGATTTAAAATCACACGACCCACGTTTCCTTTCCGGTTCACCAAGACGAGCAGCGGCCGGCGAGATCTAATAACTGTTTTCCCGGGTTTTACGGGTTTCAGATCAGCTCGAGTGTTGTACGCGCTTCTGATGAGCGCGTGGAAGTTTCTCAGGGTTTCTCGGTGGGGGAGCTGTGTGGGGTCCACGATCATGTTTCCGTGCTTTGACAGCCCTACGATTACCGACGGGAAACAGTGGGCGGTGATGTGGTTGTCCACGTCAATGATCGGGTGGCGGGTGAACGAAGGGAGTAGATCACCGTACTTTTGGGCCCACGAGAGACCCATGTTAGTTATCGCCAGGATGACATCTCGGTCGTGGAAAAATGAGTTGATGGTGTTGAAGAGAGGAACGAAGCCATCATTGAAGTCATGGAAAAAGTTTCCTGTGTAACCGCCCGCACTGAATAATAAGGCCGGGATATTGTGTGACACACCGCAGGGGATTTTTGGTGGAGTCGAAGTGATGGTTAGTTCTTTCACCTTGGACATCGCCGTTTTGTCTAATTTACGTGGGTAAGGACGGGTTTTCAGGATTAAATCCGGTGGAGTAGAAATAGTGGGGTCCAAGATGGAAACGGTTGATGTAATAGGGTCAAAGAGAACTGGAACGTTGATTGAGTACACATCCGAATCTCTATGAGAGTGATACGTGATGATACCGTTGGATTGTATTGGTGACAGTTCGCGTCCGTAGGCCGGTGTCCGACTTATCACTGCCGGAGGAATTAACCAAGGTTAAGAAAGTTCAAAAATAACAATGGTGGTAACTAAGCCAATAGTAATTTTCGGATTAAAAAAAAAAATCATAATGAAGAGTATTTAAAAAAGAAAAAATTACACTTCTAATTTTAAATTACGTCTAATTAGATCGTCTAACAAAAAAAATGTATCTAAGCGATAGTCATATTTTTATTTTTATTTATTTTTAAGATTAATCATATTTTTAAAATTTAAATCTAGCATTAGAGAGAACGTTTATATCATTATATAATTACTTCAATATTGGAGAATATTATATAATATCAATAAAATATATTATTTTCCCGTGCAAAAATATGGAAAGTATTTCTATGCTACTCCCTCCGGTTTTTTTATATGACGTTTGATTTTGTGGCACACATAGTAAGGAAGCCGAATGACTCACTATTTGACCCTAAAAAATTATGTACTTTTTTTCTAACGTACATTAAACTTAATATGCGTGCCATAAAGTCAAACGTCATATAAAAAACCCCGGAGGGAGTACAATTTTATTAGTAACTGTATAATCAATAAGGAAAAATATAAAAAAGTATTACTAAGTTACAATTTTATCGATAAAAGTATAATTATTTTAGACGAGTATTATATAACTGAATTTTAGAATCTTACTCGATTAAAAGACTATTAATATTAGAAAAAGAAAAAGAAAATAATAGCACGTACCTGGAAACCATGCCGTATTTTTGAAAAAGATGAGAGCAACAAGAAGAAAGAGCCACAGCACTAGAAAGCAAGCAGTCCCTGTTGTTGAAACTGCTCTGTTGATTATCATTATGACCTTATTTTTGTAGCTGATCAATTTTCATCTATTCTTTGTGTTGATATAGTAGACAGGTTTTTAGGCCAAGAATTAGAATAATGCAGTGGTTCAAAATCTGCAAAATAATTCATAGCCAGAATTGGATTTGACCAAACTAAGTAATTCTTACCATACAATTAACATAGATAAACATTCCAAATCTTTAAGATATGATAAAATCCTACCGAATCGTTGGGATTTTTTATATATTTACATCGAGTCAGCTTACTAATATAATATATCGAACTATGGAATTAGGGAGTGTAATGAAAATTCAACAATTTTTGAAAAAAAATGAAAGGAGAGGAAAGAAAATGAAATTAAAAAAATGGTTGCTATAATTGAAAAATAGTACAAATTTCCTTTCCTTTTCTTTCATTTTTGTTTCCACTGTTTTGTTTATTTGTGTTTCCATATTTGACAAAAAGGATAAGCATTCCTACTAGTATTAAGTAATCATTTTACACACACAAAAAATAACAATTAAGCAATCATTCCCTAACATCTCAGCTCAATTGGACCGAATAGAGATCTGATGGGTATCTCTGATAATAGGAATCTGAATTAATCGAAGACCTAGATACTGAGTATATATACTCCTTCAGTCTCTAATAAAATGACGTTTTTAAGATTTTTGTTTGTTTCAAATTAAATAACAATTTGTTACTTTTTAGATGATTTTTTGTTAAATTTTACTAATTTATTCCTAATTATTGAGGAGATATGATTAGTGGAATAATAAAGTATGGTAAGTAGAATAAGACAAAAAATATATTAGTGACTAATAATTATATTGGTATATGAGGCCCGCGACAAAGTGCGAGTTAATTTCCAGTAATTCTAAAACAAATTTCATCTAATATTTCTGCCCTGCTTTTTATTATTGTGGGCAACATCCCACTCGCTAATCTCTTTTTTCATAAACTTCTTAGATTTCTCATAAGCTTTCTTCAAAAATTCCCTAAATCTTACCAAATCAAGTTGAACATTTTGTTCTTTCAAATATATATTCATGATGCTAGCCGTCCATCTCCCTCCTTGCAAACCATCCGGATCTTTTACCACTGAGCTATTTTTACCGTACTTCGCCGTCAAACTACTCTCCTCCATTCCAATCTCATACTCCATGTACTCCAACCCGATAGCCCTAGCCGGACTCGCGTAGCATGTCTCCCCTATCTTTTCAAGCCCCAGCGGCACCACTTGCATGAACACCGCTCCCGGGCGGAGAAATATGGAATGCGTAAGCGCGGCACCATGTACCCCGACCATGGCGTGACTTGAATTAATCAACTCATAAGATTTATACAGTTCGGTCATAGGGCTCGGTTCAAATAGAATGACCTTGAAACCGATCTCTTCTGCCATTTGTTGCACTTCATTTTGGTTCAGAACTACGCGCCCAACATTACCAGTCCGACTCACCAACACAAGCCGAGGCTTCATTTTGGCCTTCGGTTTGCGAGGGTTGTTTGGGCCATGGCTATAGACTCGATCCAAGAAGGTGCGGAAATCCGCTAGTGTTTTTGGGCTTGGCATTTGTGTTGGGTCTATGGTCATGGATCCATGAGATATGAGGCCCAAAGTGGCAGAAGTAAAGCAGTGAGTGGAGGTATCACTATGAAGGTTTATGATAGGGTGTTTGCTAAATGCTTGCAACATCTCTGAATACTTACTCTGCCACCACTCATTAGCGTCTGATATCACCATGATGAAATCTTGATTATCAGGAAAGACAGAATTGACGGTGGTGAAGAGGGGGATGAACCCATCATTGAATTCATGGTAGAAGTTTCCTGTGTACCCTGATGCACTGAATACTATGGCTGGGACGTTGTGCTGGACTTGGCATTTTGGGCCTGGTGGGCCTGATGATGAAATAGTGAGCTCTTTAACTGTTGTCATTGGGAAATTTTCCCATTTTCGTGGGTAGGGTTTGATTTTCTCAACAATATGTTCTTTTGAGCTTGAAGGGTCAGGGTCTAGAGGATAAAATGTGGAGGTGCTGGGATCCAGAAATGTTGGGCCGGCGATTGTACAAAGATCGTACATTGGGCTGGACCGGTTGCAAGTAATTGGGCTAGGGCTTTCTTCAGGGGATTGCAGAGGAAATGGATCGAGTAGGCCTGCCTTGAATGATTTTATTAGGTTTTCCGAGCTTCTAAAAAGCACATCTGTAATAAAAAAAATAAAAAAATAAAAAAAAAGAAGTAAGAGGAATATAAATTATTTAAGTTATTTCTGAGCTCAAAATTCAAAACTTGATTAATATTATGGACAAACACATACACATACCAACATATAACTTATATACTCGATATATACGTGTAATATTTTGATTCGTCCATATGATAAAGTCTTAAGATAACACACACAAAAACTACCACGAGCTTACTAATTAAATAATTAACCAATTAGCCCATAATCAAAGCAAGGTATATGTTTCTACCGAAACAGTTTTGAATCTTTTGATCATTAGAAGTTAAACCTAGTGCGGTAATGAAATATGATTCTACCCGAAACAGTTTTGATTATTTTAAAACTTAATTAAGATGCGTTTTTACGACGAGATCTGTCAGCGAAACATCTAATTAAAATAAAAGAATATGGAATGAGTATTGAAGGATTGTACCATGGGCATACCTGAATACGAGGGTGAAATAGCCATCTTTGATTTAAAAAGCTTGGACATATTAATCTGAAATAGGAAAAAGAATATGAAGAAAAGAAGACAAACGATTGCAGATCTAGAGTTTCTCTTCTTCATGGTTATCTTTGTTTGTTTTTTCTTCGGCCAATGTAATACTCTTCTCTTTTTATCAGAACACTGAGACTTAACTTTGAGTAATTTGAAGGAAAGACACAGGAGAGTGACAGGTGAGAAAATGGAAGTTGGGTGCAATTTACAGTAATGCGACAGTATATTCTAACCTAGAAGTTACTAAGTTAGTAAAATTAGCAGCTGAAAATGGAAACAAGATGGGAATTTGAATTTCGCCACAGAAATAATTGAACGGTTACGAATTTCTCTTTTTGTAGGCGGAGGTTGGATTTCTGCTTGTATGCTTGACCATTAACGGATAACGATTAGCGGTCAGGAATTTTTTAAGGTTAAATAATTATAAAAGGAAATAAATTATGAACTAAGTGTATCATTTTTTTATAGGCGAATTAAGTGTATCATATATCCCCATTCAAATAATTTTTTATTTATTTTTTAAGGCTCAATTAATCATATTTAATGAATGATTCTCCATAGAAATGTGAATTTAAAAAATACATAAGAGCCTTTCACTTGTATAAAAATGCTAATATGTTTATTATTGCTTCTTCTTTTTATATAAATCCAAAATGATAGTACTTTTTAGATGCTAAAAGATCTCTCCTATATTCTAAAAAGCACGAACGCCTCTTTTTTTACGTATCCCGTGCCAGATTTATTTTTGATATTAATACTCATGGATACCAACACAATACGTGTTGAATTCATCACCTCTCGTGTTTAATTTGTTTGGTCATAGTTCTAAATAAATAATGATGTCAAATATATTTATTTAGTGCAAAATACATGCAAAACTCACTTTTTTATATTGATATAAATGAAATTAATAATAAATTGTTAATTTTTCTCCACACTTCTAGTTAAAATAATGTAGAAGGAAAATATTCTACATACTAATTAACAAATCCTATAAACTTTCTATATTAACTCATGTCAAAATTTGATTGATATACGTTAAATGATGGGCCTCTCAAATGAATTAATGCATATCATTAATTCATATTTTAACACATAATTAGTATGAAAAGTTTATAAGATTTATTTGCATATATAACACTATTCAATTTAGAATTTATTTTTATAAAATATATACACAAATGTATGCATTGTCCGGGCTATGTGAGCTCCTTGACTACAAGTTTCGTGAAAGAAGAAAAAAAAGAAACCATCAACACACCATACTAATATCATTGTCCATGAACTTTTTAGCTTTCGTAAACGCCTCTTTGATAAAAACGCGAAAGCTAACCATATCAATTTTTACATTTTGCGTTTTCAGGTACATGTTCTTTGCCTTCGTCCAATTCCCACCACTAAACGCATGTGGATCTCTAAACACCAAATCCTCAGCTCCATACATATCCGTCAAACTACTCTCTTCAACCCGAATCTTATACCTCATATACTCCAACCCCAAAACCCGAGCCGGCTTCTCGTAAAATGTCTTCGCCAGCCAATCTGTCCCGATCGGCACAATCTCCCCAACCACCGCGCCGGGCCTTTGAAACAACAAATGAGTCATGGCCGCACCATGCACGGCCAGCATTGCGTGGCTCGTGTGAATCAATCGGTACGTTTCCCTCTTAGAAATGGTTCGGTTCGGTTCAAACACCTTCACCCGAAACCCCACATTTTTAATCTCCTTTACCACTTCCTCCAAGTTTAGTATTGTCCTACCCACATTGCCCTTTCTATTTATCAAAACAAGCTGGGGCCCACCATTTAAGTTATCATTATTCATATTATTTGAATAATTGAATGTTTCATTAGAACTGATAATATCAGCTTTGCAGTAGACTCTTCGAATGAATGAGTGAAAACTGAAGAGCGTTTTTGGATGGAGAAGCATTTGTGTGGGGTCGACAACTAAGGGACCGTGTGATATGAGCCCTACGATTGCTGACGGGAAGCAATGTGTGGTGGTTTGATTGTCCAGATTGATGATGGGGAGGCGGGTGAGGTGCGGGAGGATATCCGCGTATTTTTGTGCCCACCCGCTTTTCCAATTGGTAATCACGAGGTTGATATCTTGATCATCATCATGGAGGAGAGTGTTGATGGTGATGTAGAGGGGGAGGAAAACATCATTGAATTCGTGGAAAAAGTTTCCCGTGTACCCGCCAGTGCTGAATACCAAGGCTGGACTAATGTGTGTGACGCCACATGGAGAGTTTTGTGGAGCCGATGATGTGACTCTTAGACTCAGCTCGTTGACTCTGGACAGCGCCGTTTTGTCTGTCTTTCTAGGGTAAGGATGGATTTTCACGAGAGAAGAATCTGGTGGGGCAGAGCTTGTTGGGTCCACTGCGAAGATTGTTGAGTGGGCTGGGTCCAAAAGAGTTGGGCCGTTGATGGAACATAGATCGTAATTTTTGTTAGAATAATCGCATGTGATTGGCCCAGTGGGCGTTTCTGGTTGAATTGGTGAGGGTGAAGGACCGGATTTTAGTGCCCACTCCACAGCGCCTGCATCAAAAACGACATTTCCCCCCATGTTTAGGCCTCATTTGATACAAGGTACAAAACTTGAAGTTAATAGTTACATAGTTTTGTAGTTGATATATGATTTTTCATTTTGCAAAATGGAGATGAAAAGAGAGCATAAAATAAGTAAGCAAGCATTCAAATCGATCGATTAGTATTTAAAAAAAAAAACGAGTCAATGAGTATGTAACTCATTGATCGTCTTGCTAGCGACAATGTTTGAATCTCATTTCTGCCTATTAATTTTGTAATAATTAAACTCATACCTGGACTATTGGATGGAGGAGCTACATATGGTTTTGAAATCAACGAGAGATTAGTCTCTAACGAGAAGAAAAACACAATAGTTATCAAGAATGCGATCACCGTTCTTGGAAATGATGGTTTCTCCTTCATGGCTGCTGCTTATGTGTGGGGAAAGCTACGGCGAAGGTAATGAACTACTTAAACCTATAGAGAACATGGAGAGCACGACTCCATATATTTGCACACATGAATTATTATTCATTATGAGATATTTAATCGAGACGTGGAAATAACTTGGGCACAAGTATAATTTAATTTGGTAGAGTGATTAAATTAATTATTATTTTTAATTATAACTTATAAGTGAATGCGTGTCACCTACCAAATCATTGATGTTCCTTTGGATTAATTTATAACCAATGTCAAATGTTGGGTTTGTTTAGTGGTTGTGACCTACACCCGTCGATTCCTCTATTATTGGAATCTTTCTTGTACAAAACATTAAAAAAAAGAAAAAATCATTATTATATTGTTTCTTCTTTTTTAATTTATTCACAAGAAATTTATGTTCAAACTCCCTCTCTTCACAATAAATTAATGTTGTTCTAAAAAACAAAAGAGATCGATCGAATCCACACAGTTGTTATGTACCAACTATTTGCATATGGACTTTGGAATGATATATAATAATGTAAACCTTGTTGATACCCGCAATTATGGGTTGGTTATACGAAATTACTAATTGAATCCCAACAATAAATGAGAATGTTAAATGAATCTTGATCCCGACCTATTAAAATATATAAATTTTAAAATTAGATCCGGTTAAATTAGACCCAATTTTAATTTTTTTTATTTGTATGTAAAAATTTCAGAAGAAGAGGAAGCATTTAGTAGGGTTCATGGCCATGAACAAACCATGAATTTTAATGGCAATTTGTTGTTACATAAAACAAATAAAAAAACAATTTTTTAGACGGGACAAAAGGTTGTCTCGATTTAGTTTCAGTCTCGTCTAAATTGAGACCAATAGAATGGATATAAGAGATCGAAATTAAATTCTCACCCTTACCCGCAACCATAAAGCCAACCCGAAGTGAAATTTAGCCTTAATAATCTCTTAACCAGAAATTACCTGGGTTATCTTCTGTAGCGGAATTGGACCAATATATTTTAATAAATAAATAAAAAATAATTAAAAAAGGATATAGATCTTAATTTTTTTTTTTGCAGCGTCATATATAGGGAGTTTAAAAAAAAATTATAAAGATTAAGGTGATAGTTTTTGAAAATTTTGGGAGGCAAGCTTTAACGTAGCTCCACCCTGGTTGTCTTAATGCTAGTTTTACCGGAAAATAATTATAGAGTGATTCAAATATTCTATTACGTAATTTGAAATTGTGTTTATCTTAAAATTTTAGATTAAATTGTCTTTAATATAGTATAATTCATTGATTGTTTTGTGTTGAGTACTCTCTCCCAGAACAATTAACTGTCGTTTACTGTTTGGGCACGTATATTAAAAAAATTGGATGACTCACTATTTAACCCAAAAAAAATTCCGTATTTTTTTAACGTACATCCGAGAAAAAATAAGGGGCAAAATTGTCTCAAATAGTGAGTCATCCGACTTCCTTGATATGCGTGCCCAAATAGTAAAAGATAGTTAAAAAAATTAGGAGGAGATATTAAACATCACGTCAGAAAGAAACTCCAATTAATAAGAAAATATAAGATTTAAGTAATAGATATTTTTATTACCGATCAGATAACTACATATTTATCGACAATTTACCATTTCTTTTTTAACATGACTCTCAACCTCTTCAAGATTTTCTTACGTCCCAGTCTTAATTTATATTATGATGAGAGGGTCATTTTTTTTTACCCAATATTGCTCGTCAAATTAATTTTTAACTCGGAAGGGAAAAAAATAGTTCTCGTTGAAAAAATCCAGTGGAGACACGTGTCATATGGAAAGCAGCCACAAAGGTACCGACAACGCGACGAATATACGCCACAACTAAAAAAACAAAGGAGCGGCCGGGGGATAATTGGTGGAGAAATCTGGAAACGACCACACCTGATTCCTGCTAGGGAAGAAGGTGCAGATTGAGTAGGGCCCACTGGCCCAGTTTTCTGCTTCCATTCCATCGCCTGCCTTTTTGTTTCTCCAAATTAGAAACTTGTTCGACAGGAAGTGTGGTCCCAGATTATGAGTTGACGTGTGTAACTGTCCAAACGTACAAGGTTTTTCTTGTACTTAAAATGTTTTCGCTGACGTCAAAATGTTTCCCCCCGTGTCATTATTATCACTACTGCCACTCTAATATTACTACCGCCACACCTAATGAGGCAATTATTTTCCCTTTAGTTCAACTGCTATTTTTAATAAGTATTTTTTTCATTCCAAGCACATCAAATCTGAATATAAAGAATAAAGACCAGCTAATTTTATTTTTTAAAATCTACTATATAAAGAATAAAAAATAGTTATATTATTAATTATCAGAGATCGAACTCATAATGTATGAATGTGATATAAAATCGACATACACTAACCAGTTCAATTATCAGTCGATGGTCTGGTCTACTAGAAAAGGAGAAAGGAAAAAATGGTGGAAATTACAAAAAGAGGTCGGTGGCTTGTTATAGGCGCTAGGAGAAATCTGTTATTACGAATTTATTACAATCAACACAAGCTTACAAAAGCCCATTTAAATAAATTGTAGGTCCATTACTGCACATAGCTACAATTGCCATGCACCAGAACTGGGCTTCAGATGCTAAGATTAATCTTGCTATATCTCATATTCCCCTCGCATACATTTTATTTTGTTTTGCTTATAGGCTGATGAAGTCTGAAAAGACATCTAGAATACAAAAGCTCATCACAAGATTATCAACTTCCATTGGAGGATCGCAGCAGATGCTATCGCCAGCAACAGCAACTTGTGAAAAGAAAAATGAAGGATTCCCCAATCTACAACATTTGCAGGCAAGAGCTAGAAACTACATGGAACATCTATTTTTCAATTGTGCTCACGCTGTTGGGTTAATTCAATCAAATTCTAAATGAGCAACGTAATGATTAATAAACATTGACCATCAAACAAATAAAAAAAAAGACCATCATGATTTTTTAAGTAAAAAATTACATAATTAAATTAATAACAATTCACTAGGTAATGATCAATGTGTATAACTAATACTTTCGACTATAAAAATTATTCAACATACACATGGTAAGAATACTACAGTAGAAACTCGATAAATTAATACTCGATTATTTAATAAACTCTCTAAGATAATATTTTTGGCCGGTCCCGACTCGGGGATAGGGTGCTAAATTAATAATTCGCTAAAATTATAAGATAATACATTTTTGATAATTTCTTTAGACCCCATATAAAATATAAATTAATAATTCCTTATATATAGCATATTACATGAATGATTTATATATAGCTTTTGAGTGAGACTTGGATTATCCTTATTGTGCTTGCATAATGCTCTTCGAATCTCGTCTGTCATTGTTGTTTTTTTCACACCTTTAAGATGGGAAGCCATGTTGTGTGTATGATTTGTTTGTGTTAACCTACAGTATTTTGATCTTGTTTATATAGAAAATATTTTTAATGTCCATAAAGTGATACATTGAACACAAGAAGCATAATAAGGTGGGAGATTGAAGGTTTTTTTCAAATTGGGCCCTTCATTTGATATACAGTACATGCATTGTATACAATAATTACAGTAAGTGGAAGCTTGAAAGGTGTTTGTAAACTAAGTATTTTACTATAAATTAATAAAATATTAATTAATATATAAATTAATAATTATTAATTTATCGATTAATTAATAACTCTTTTAATTAATAAATTTTGGTCGTCCCAAGTGTATTATTTTATAGAGTTTCTACTGTAGTACATTTTCCAACTAGGGTACATTCCTGACAGCAGAGGCATTGATAATTTTAAAAGTTGGTGGTCCAAGTCGGCAAAATGTTTAAAAGTCGTAACGACTGCGTTGCTGACTTATACTCTCCGGTTCATCTAGAAAAGTCGTAACGACTGCGTTGTTCAGCATGATCCTATCAATTCTAAACTTACAGCTAAGTAAAACATTTTTCTGCAATGAGGATTTCAGAAATGTTCATTTACATGAGTTCACCGATTGAGTTGGTGTCCCTCCTCGTACAAACTCAGCTCCTAGTGCTAAGTGGTCCACTCCATTAGACACTGATACTTGGAAGATCAACTTCATTGCCGCCTTTTCTGATTAAGATAAGCTGGGTTAAATTGATGTTGTTCTTAGAAACGGTCGTGTTGGTGCTGCGGTTACTTATAATACTCCTTGTTATTCTCCTTTAGTTGCTGAGGCTTGGGCCCGTGTTGGTGAAAGACTGACCTAAGGGGGTTGAAGCGATTGAAGGTAATTGTAGTAATATCGTCGTCGATTTGTGCAACAAAGATAGGCAGCATGATTCATGGGAGGTTCAAGCTATTACGCATAGAGCCTTCATAAATCTTAATAGGACTTAAGTTGTTCCTATCAGGTTTGTGCCTACAATTGTAAATAAAGTCGCTGATTGGATAGTTAAGTCTGTAAAAGCTTGTCTTCTCCTCTTCTTTGGCATCTAATTCGTTTGCCTCTGGCCCTCTGTTATGTGTTTTGGTTCTTCTTGATCAGTGATTGGTGAATTTAGGAACCCATAATATTATCTTGTTGGTTCTTTTGATTAAAAGAAAAAAAATCGTAAAGAAAATTAACAATTAACGATTATTATATGAATATAAAATGTTCCAATTGGTTGGAATAAAACTTGTAGTTTCTTAATCATTCGCTCTAATCACAAAATTTATAATCGGTATTCATTGGGTAAAAAATGTAAAGAGAAAAAAAAGGAATGACATCTTGTAAAACGGTGGACATGACTACTCGACGAGTCTTCCTCCCGTTTGATTTGTCTTTGGCGCAAAGTTTGTCGTTTCTTGAAGTGTGGGCCATAGTTGACACACAGTATAACACGAATCAGAGCCGATGAGCAAGATTACTTTGCATCCGGTGAGGTCACCCGCACCGTATCCTACCCTAAAGAATTTACCAATAAGGAGACAAATCAGGTAAAATTAAAATGTTGATTTGGGGAGGGAAACAGTTTTAAGCGACTTTCTCGAAAAAAGCCGGAGAAGATGCTCCATCACGCACTTCAATAAGGAAGTGGGGGCCCACCGAACGAGGGCAGTTTCGTCAGTACATTGCGGGGTATTACTGTTATTAATGCGAATGTGAGGGGTGGTTGCTTATGTTTTAGAGGCCCAAGATTCATGGATTCTGTTGGACACAAGGATTCGGTATTATTTTATTTTTTTTTAGAAAGAGAGAATTTCGCCCAAATATGTTCTTCTTGTTGCGTGTACCGGTACGGACAACTCTATGAAATTAGAAGGGTAGCAATATTATCAATTTTATACTGCTAGACTGATTGGTATAGCCGCTATATTTTATCCCTTTATATAAAAAATGAGATAAAAAATTTATTATATCGTTTTGGTTTTTATATTGGTCTATACCGGTCATTTCGTTCACACCAGTCAGTATTTAACCAGTAAAAACGTAATGGATGATACATCTCATCTCAATACTAAAAAATGAATCATAAATTTCTCGAATATTTATAAATTTGCATGTATATATTAAAAAAATAGGATACCAAAATGTTAATCGAAACTAGTATTTTAACTGAGACTAGTACATCCCATATCAATGGTCAAACCGAAACGCTTAGCTGTACGAGATTAACAACCTTGGTTTAGAGTCTTTAGTTTGGACCAAAAAAACACAAACATTTCATTTTTCATGTTGTGTTCGTGTATGACTCGTTTCTGACCGACACTCAACGGGCACCCACACGATACGTGTTCGACTTACCACTTCTCGTGTCCTATCTTTTTTGTCATAATTCTAAGCAATTATTGGTGTCAAATAGATATTTAGTGTAACTTATAATTGTTAAAAGTATTTATAAGACCAAATTTAATTTAAAATTGACATTTCAATTGAATTATACTTAGATATATAATTGAAACACATTTTTTTTACTATTATCAATGGTGTTTTTATATAATATATATTAATATATATATATATATATATATATATATATATACCGTGTTGGTGTCTTGTAATTTTTCATTTTCTCGTATCCTAATTTTGGCGTCCGCGTCGTGTCCCGTGTTTGTGCATCATAGGTTTAAATTTTAAAACTTTAAACTTTAAATATAGAAAATGGTTATGCCATATATGCCCTTGCTAATAAACTAACAGTAGGCTTTTGTTATGTTCTTCCAATGGCTACTTTAACTAATATTTAACCAAATTATTACATGTTATTACCACTCAATTCGATTATTGTGTAATTAATTGAAAATATTTGTGGCTTGCAAAATTAAAATTAAAATATATTTAGCAAAAAAAATTACAATTTAAATTCCAAGACAAATTAAACTCACCTCTCTAATACCAAATAGACATACTCATAATGCTAAAAATAGAAAAACCCACGACAATTAGAAAAAACTGAAGAAAGAAACCCGAAAAAATAAGAGTTTAATTTGTTTAAAAATTTAAACCGTTATTACTTAAGTGTAAATATATTTATTTTCTGAATATATTTTAATTTTAGTTTTTATTTTTAAGCCATAAACCTTTTCGGATAATTATTCAAAGATTGATTGATAACCACAGGTAATAATTCGGTCAGGGAAGGTGAGATATCGTTTTAATAGTTACAGGAGGTTTTTACTTTTCTCTTACTACTTCTCCTTTAAAATACTAGCTCGGTGTTATTTTCTATATAATAGGAAATAAAATTTCGAGATCGAATCATTTTATGTAAATAATTAAATTTTTCAAGTTAATATTGTCTTTATTATGATGTGCTATGAAACTCACCTAATAAATATTTGTAGAGACATTAATCTTTTATGGACCAAGCTAGTGTTTATAACTAGATAGATCTATAAAAATCATGAAAACTTGTACACTACAAATTATTTTCAGTCTTTATCTTGCTTGTAACAGCACTTTTCACAAAGTCAGCATGCTTTTTTTTATCATTTGGGTACATGAGGCTAGCATGCGGTTTCAAATCCTTTTGTGACGCCCGCACAAGTGGGGCCCACTAGTGTACCGAGAGCGTACGCATGTGGCTTAGTGAAATGGGTCAAGGAACCCGCGGAAAGCACGTGGCGTAAAATGTGGACGCCGAAAGAGGTTTATCAAGCAAGCTTGAAAAGGCTTGAAGGATCCGAAAGCTTTCGGAAAAATCTAATACATTGTGTAGATATGTGTGGAACCTTCCTGAAAGATTCTAAAAAGGTTCTAGAAAGAGAGATATGTATGGAACCTTTTACAAGCTTTCTAAAATGTGGTAAATGTATAGAGAATTCTAGAATAGTTCTAAATACTTAATCTCCACCATTGAATCAAAATGATCCTAGCCGTTCATTGAATAGATGATTGTGTATAAATAGAGTGCAGTCTCACTTGTACATTTACCCAAACATTTGTATTCAAGCATTGGTGCAATTGTTAATACCAAGCATTCTTCTCAAAACTATCTTGTGTGCTTTCTTTTTTAAGTTATTGTTGTGCTAACTTTGTTTTAAGTTTTGTGACTTTAGTAGTTAGGCTGACTTAAGAAGCAACAAGGAAGCTAGCTAGGTGCCGCGCGAGTTAATCGTTACGTAAAATACTCATCTCGTGACACTTTTCTAAGAAAGTCGCAATATGTAAATGTATATTGGGGCCAAAACAACACAACATGTACATTGCAACAATCTTATATCAAATCATAGCAAACACCCTGCCAAAATAATTTGTTGGGTACATATAATCATAAGTATAACTAGAAGATTGAACAAATTAAATGTGCAATCGTACCAAAGTATCATACAAATTCTGATAAGAATCCCACTTCCGTCTATAAAAATAAACAAATAATGATGATAGTAATTAAAAGTAATAAAAAATTATTGCATTGCCATGGCGGAAAAGCCTACCAGAAAATTACCTAACCATGCATCTAATTATGTCAATTGATTGTTTTATAATTATAAGTGGACCCTTGCCCAAATCTTTCCCACTATTGGAACTTTAGAAAGCTTCACATATTTTTTTCCATGACAATGACAACATAAGTGTTTAAATTGGACCACTTTTAATTAGGTCTAACGTTCATGAACCATAAATATGTATAAAATATCTGGAAAAAAAAACATATAATTTTCTTGGGTTTTTAATTAACAATATTTTTCATATTAATAACTTGATGATGATATGGGCCACATTTAACAGGCCTCATGGCCCAATGGAGATTGGAAACGGAAAGATAGCGACAAAAATGTATGGCAACTCGTTTTTGGTACTACTATAAATATAAATGTTATTTTCCTTTATTTTATACCTCTCCTAATTTTATTAACTATCGTTTTGATTTTGGGCACGCATATTAAGAAGGTCGGATGACTCACTGTTTGAAACAATTTTGCCCCTTACTTTTTCTCGAACGTACGAGCATTCTTAACGTACTATTTTTTTGTGTGCCCAAAATCAAAGCAACGTTTAATTAAACTGCGAGGCGTGCTATTTTTTTTGTTAGGAGCATTTTTGTGTGCTTGCTTTTTACATTAAAAATATAATAATTATAAATTTAATATGGTGATTAGTGTTAATTTGTCTCTTAGTCATTTCAAGTTTGGATCTACCTTTATTTGTCAAAACCTAAAAATATACATTAAATTAGTTTAGCTGTTCGGTTAGTGTAGAGGTTGACTTCCAGCTTTAGGATAACATTTTTGAAGTTTTTTTAGCTTTTTTATTGCACATCAACTAATATTCAGGTCCTATTTTGAGTGTAATTAATCGGAACTTTCATTATGGGTTTTTATTCAAACCCTTTAAAAACTGAAGTAAGTTGTATCGTTAGCTATTTCAAAGAATTTATTTTCCTCAAAACTTTTGGGTTCTTTTGAACTGAAAAACTGACTAATTCTCCATTTATCGATGGGAAGATCAAATCTTGTCCCGTATATAGAGCTCAACTTAAAAGTTAAAAACAAAAATGGAACTACAGGATGTCGGTTCGTATATTTAATTTGGAACAAAATGTTTGGCAAAAGATTTATTCTTTTTTGAAGGAGATGTAAAAAAACCATTGTAGATGCATTCAATGGAAGAAAAGTCAAGGAAAAAACAGATGGGATTGTCACTCTTGAGATACATTATTTGCTTAAAGCGTGCTTTCCATACGATATATATGTTTCGATATTCGAACTATTCTTTTCGATAAATGATTAATTTTAGTTGAGTATAGTCAAATTTAAAAAATAATATATAAATTTTCTATACTCGAATATGAGATTTAAGGTTAAAATTTAATGAACAAATCTTTTATGGTTCGACCACAAATAATAATGCCGAGTAAAAAAGGGTCCAAAAATTAAAAGCGAGTCTAAATTTGCTGATTTATACTGATGAATATGAATGAACGAATGTAACTCTATATGTATATATCGAACACAACTAATAGTTTCTCTAAAAAAAAGGGTCCACATAAATAAATCTTAGTAAAAAATAAGAATACCACCAAAAACCTATTCCTTAAAAAATTATCCTGTAACATTCTGAACACATGCAACTAAACAAAATGATTGGAGTAATATATATATGTATAGATTTAAGGTTAGGTCAGAGTCAGACTACATATGTATTGATTTTCTTCGTTTATTTACAAAAAAACCAGTTGATATCTCATTTTTTATACTACACGACATGTTAGAGTTTAACACTAATTAAATCCGACCAATAAACTTGTAGCTAAGAGATAATTTCGTATACAAATTTATATAATAAGCTTATATTTCTTGCAAATAATTAATATGTACCTCATAAAATTCTAAATAAATATATGAAAGAAAAAAAAGTACACCAAGCTTATAAATAATAATAAAAGATTGCTTTCTTGTGAAATTTCAACAGATGGGAAACCAACCGGTGCTGAAATGTGCAATGTACTAAGTCAATCCAACTCTTTGGTCCCCATGGCATGGATTGACTAGTTCCGATACTAAGATTTTAGAGTTAGGTGTTTGATTTTAGAGTTTTCCTATGATTATTTTTTCGTAAAATTATGAAAAAATTAACCCTTTAATTTTATAGTTTTTCTATGATTTTTTTTTTTAATTCGTGAGAGTTGATTATAATTAAAATATAATTAATTATTAAAATACTCTATAAAGCAATAATTTGGGCTTTAATTAAAGTCTGTTATTAATAATAAAGACAAAGTCTAATAATAATAATGAAGTCGTAAATCCTCAAATAATAGAGAGGTGTAAATGCTAAATACCTTCAAACCTAAAACTAATTATAGATCTGAAATTACAAATATGAAAAATCTAAAAAATAGTTTTCTCCTAATTCAAGGTCGAATTTGGGCTTATTTAGGTTATAGGTCAAAATTTTCAAACTAAATTTCAGCCCAATTTAATGGTCGCATAAAAAAATTAATTTTTTATACTTGAGTGGCGGTCTACTGCATTTTTTAATCTTTAGCTTTTGCCAGTTTTAAACAATAATTTTAGCGTTTTTTTATCAATTACAATACAATATTCCTTTCGTCAAAAATTACTTGATGCAGATCCACAAATTATGAGTTTTAAAAACAAATAATTAATACTTAAAGAAATGAAAAGTTACTTTTATGTGGAGCCCATATGTCAATTTTAATATTAAATAATTGAAAATGTTACTTTTATTAAGGTCCTACGCGTCAGTTTTTATATTAAAAAATGAAAAAGTTGTTTTTGTATGGAACCCGCGTGAGTTTTTATATTAAATAATTGAAAAAAATTGTTTTTATTAGGAACCCACGCATTAAAAATAATATTAAAAAATAAAAAATGGTACGAACAATAAAAACGTCAAATAAATACAAATCATAATTTTTGGGCTAAAATATTAATTATTTATTGACGGAGGAAGTATATGAATAGGTATACGAGAAATATGGTCGAAAAAATACTCATTTTTTTAGTGATTAACTAGTACTAACTACTAAGAGGAAAAAGAAAAAGAAGAAGAAAAAAAAGGAAAACAGAGAGAAGAAAAGAATTGAGTAGTCCCATCTTTTTCTTTTTGCCCTTTTGGATTTGGAAAGTGCATTTAAAAAAAAAGAAAATTCTAACTAAACATTCCAATTGACTAAGCGCCCATTGTTATGTGTTAGAGATATCTTTGATTATGCTGCCAAAAGCAAGGCCACGTGTTAACATCTTACGGTGTGTGTTTTTCTTTACAATTAGTAATTAATTAATTAAATTAACGAGGTGGTGGTACAGAGTACAACAACGTCTTGCTTACTTTGCAATTAGGATTTTAGGACTTTCTTTGTCTGCGTTATGACACAGAGGATCAACCAATGGGAAGCGAGCAGAAGTGTATCAGAAACCCAACCTTGTAAATATACCAAACTTGGAAGGGCATTTATTACACAATACGCAATACCTCAAGAAACCTCATCTGTCTTTGTTGTGAAAATAATTTAAAAATTAACTAGAGCTAATTATGATTAATCTGGTTAATTATTAGTATTTATAGAAAGAAAAGGAAGTTAGAGAGAATCTAGAAAATTCTCATCTGTTTAAATTTCTTAAAAAAAATCCATCCAGTAAGGAATGAATTGAAGAAGAAGAAAATAAAAAAGAAACAAAAATAGAAAGAAAGTATAATAAAATAAATATAGAAGGAAAAAAAGGGAAGAAATGCGAAGTGAAGAGAAAAAAAGCAGAAGAATAAAAAGAGACCGGATGTTGACAAATTTCATGTCACTGTTCTTAGAAGGTCGTTTGTTTGTGTAAAAGATTTTCTTATCTGGGATCTCTCTCTCTAACATCAAATAAAAATACTTCTCTCTCTCTCTCTCTAACAATAAAGCTCCAATCTTTTCCCCCATTTTTTTTAATTTTTTCTCCTCATTTTGTTGTTGTTGTTGTTGTTGTTGTTGTTGTTAAGACTTAAGAGGAGACAGACAGAGAGAGAAAAGAGGGTGGCCCAGCAGATCGAAATCTCCTTCCTTTTGTTCAATTTGGAGGCGATCTAAGCTTCTTTAATGGAGTTGCTATAACACTTCTTGTGTTACTGTTGCTTCTTCTTCTTCTCCTATTTTTTTCTCTTTTGTTTTTGACAGTGTCAGTCTATTGGGACTGGGAGTCTTTGAATTTTGGGTCATGAGATGGAAGTAACTTATGGAGGAATGGATGATTGAATCCATGGAGATATGAGATAAGAAGATGTGGGTCTAAGGTAATTTTCATTTTTCAATTTTGTTTTTGTAAGTAATTGGATTTTGATTTGTGGGTTTAATTATTCAAGTAATTTGGACAATTTGGTTTTACTTTATTTCTAGGATTTACTCAATTTGGAGTTTGATAATTGTTGGGTTTATGTCTTGTAGATTTTATTTTGCATTATCATGTTTTAGTATTTCATATATAATATACTTTACTGAATTCTTGTTTAGCTAATTCTATTGATGGGTGAGCTTATGGTTTCATATGGTAGGTTTTGTTGCTGAAATATTGCCAGTATCTTAAATGTCAGTTTAGACTGCAGTGGAAGGGATCTGTGATATTAGGTTGTGTGACTAGTTTAGCTGCTGTTTATTTATTTTCTCTCATGATGAGAGCTGGAGAAGGATATCTCGTGGTTTCCTTCTTGATCATTGATGCTGATTGAGTTCAGACGTAATCCGTTTGACGAATTTTTCTTGCATTCCTAATTTGCTGTTTCCCTTTATTTGTTCTTTTGGGTCGTGTTGAAGATAATGAGAGGCTTGAAATGGTTAATTTAGTGGCAGAATCTATTCCTATAAGGAATTCTATATCTACCGCTGACTCGGTAGTGCAAATTGATTTATTTGTTTCAGCATTATTTTTTTTTTCTAATATTGTTGCTCTGCAAGATTGCTTACGGGAATCAATCTTGGGGTTTATGTCGATGGTAGGTTCTAAAATTCACTTGTGAAATATTACTCAACCTCTCTATATTTGGAAGTCTCTCATTCACCTCTGTGTGAGTTTCATCCTTCCTTATATTCGTCGTAATCAACAGATATCTGTCTTCAGTAGTTTACCTGTACAGCCAGATTGTTTGATAATTTTTTTAGCTTGTGGTCATTCATTATTGTTGTTGGATTAAGGTGCCGAGACTGTGGGGTCACGTAAATACGTGCAATACAGGTTCTAGGCATTTAACCTAAATGCTTTTGAGCTTGTGAGGTACCTAAATACCATTCTGTTAAGGTCCATGGCATGGAAAGATTTCCCTTTCGACACTTTTTATCCAATATGGGATGTTGGAATCGGTTTCAAAGTCAATTATGTTTTTATTTTGTGGGAAATTATGCCTTTGCATTACCCGTCATCTTGCGTATAGTGTAATATTTTGCTGTTGAGTTTAGGTCGGGATCAGGACGTGCGAATCTGTTGTAGCTGTGCAATAGTTTGATATTTCATAATTGCCATGTTTTCCAGGTATGGGAACAAAAGTGCACTGTGAAAGCTACTTCCCAGGATATTTCTCAATGAGGGACCTTAATGAGGATTCTAACAGTTGTACTTGGCCCTTGTATTATATGGATAATACATTTGCAAGTGGCCAGTATTACAATGGTTTCCTGCCAAGGGCCGTCCCAGATCCATATCCAGGGAATGAGAAGGATGCAGTAAAGCGTACAATGCTCAAGCATGAAGCCATATTTAAGGATCAGGTATCTGTCGTTTCAAGTTTCTTTGTTAAGCTTTGAAATTCTCAGTCTGTTATTTGTGCAATGCCCATCATTATATCCTTTGATTGCATTCATTTTGAATTGATATTTGTGTTGTGTTGATGAACCTGAATTTATCATTTTTTTTCTCCCTCTTTTGTTCAAGGTGCATGAACTTCACCGCCTGTACAAAATACAGCGGGATTTGATGGACGAAGTTAGAAGGAAAGAGCTACATACAAATCGAATACCCATTGATACGTCATTTTCATCAAGTCCATTGGTGTCTCAAGTTTCTTCTGAAGATGCTCGGAAATGGCATGGGTTTCCCTTGGCAAATTTCGTTTCTGCTAGGCCATCTACTTCCGGTGTTGAAGACATCCATTCTCCTTTGAGTTCTTTGAAAGCAAACAGTACACAAGCTAGTCCATTGCCCTCCCAAAACGGAGGTACTCCAAAGGATACGGAGATTCTGGAGACTAGACCAACAAAGGTGAGGAGAAAGATGTTTGATCTTCAACTTCCAGCTGATCAATACATAGAAACTGAAGAGGGGGAGCAAGACAGGGATGAAAATGTTTCTGGTATTTCAAGTTTTCTGTCTTATCAGAACCATAAAGTTGCACCGGAGAGCGGAATAAACTCATCTCTTGCTGATAGTGAGAAGAATAGTTGCCTAGGAGACGCAAGATCTCAATCACGACTGAGGAGCACAACTAATGTAGCGGACTTGAACAAGCCTATTGAGGTTGAAGACAAAATTGCCTCTGCATATGTCAATTTTATTGGCAGCGTCTCGACCCATGGGGAGAGTCAAGGATATGAAGTTGCCGGTAAACAAAAAACGCAGGTCGGAGGTCCCCCCAGGGAAATTTCAGGGAACTCCCATCACAAGGGTGAAAACGGGACTCTTAAGAATCCACATTTGCAGAACAATACTAATGGAGAACATTGGTTTCCCCATACACTTGATGCAGGTAAATTTCCTCTTTTAAATCATTATTGAGCTCTTTGTTTTTCATTCTAACTCTTGTAGGAACTTCTACTTTGTTATTGGTGTTCAATTTTTTCACTGCACATCTTGTGCATAACTTTTGAGTAAGGTCTTGAACTTTCTTTTCCCCTGTGAACTACTGATAAAGAAGTAGTATCACAAGAGAACTTAGATCTGAGTTCTTGAATAGAGGCAAAATCGAGTCTAACATCTTTTGTTGTCTTTATCTTAATTTTTTTAGGGCATATACAAAACAACTTTAAGTTCATTTCTCAAGGTTTACAACGAGAAAGGTTAGCTACACCTTCCCAGCCAATACAGGTTCTGTTCAATAAAACTCCTGAAGCTGCTCCTCTTTTTCTACCCGATCAAAGCAAGATTGACCAGTTGAGAGAGAGAACAGCTCGTTGTTTAGACCTCTCCGAAAGGAGTTGTGAGATTTCCAACGCTAACGGTTCAGGATCAGCTGTTGCTTTTCATGCACCTGGTCCATATCCAAGTGCTTTGTCTTCTGATGTGAGCAAGTCCTGGGGTCACTCTGCTTCAGCTTGGGAAAAGCCTAATGGTAATCTAAGCCAGAAGTCGGTATCTGCTCAACTGCACCCATTTTTTAATTCAGCTGCTGCTTTGAGTTGGAGTTCTCAGTCATCAAACCAAACCCATGGTTTTTTGGCTGAATGGAGTTATAAGAGCAATGCGGCATCTAGTGTGAACTTTGGAAGTGAAATCCCTACTCGAAATGGATGGAGTTATAGCAGCAACGCTGCATCTAATGCGAACTTTGGAAGTGAAATCCCTGCTCAAAATGGATTTTATCATGGTTCTTCTTCTGGGTCCAAGGAGCCACAGGGTCGTTTTCCTTTGACTAACTATGATTATTGGAACTGCGCCAGTTCCAATAATGCAGTGTCTGAGCAGTTCAACCAGAGTTCAGCAAAATACTGTAAGAGTTCAAATTGCACGGACGGGAAGTCTGTAAAAGATGTTGACTTGAATGTAGTTCTTCCGAATGGCTCATCCCACAAGATGACTCCCCAGAGAACTATTGAGATCATAGATGTAGAGAAAAAGCCCGACGACCTTCCTTCGGCTTTGCCATGGCTAAGGACTAAGCCTGCTTCTAAGAATGAGGCTGTGAATAGAGTGATGGATCTGAATACTGGAGAAATGAGTTTTTTCCAATCCTCTTTGAATCAGTTGTCTAATAAAACTGAAGCTGGAAGGGAATTTAACGAAGTGGCTGTCCCGAATAAGAAATCAGCTTCTCATTCAATTGTTGCTGAGACCTGCAAAATTGAAGCAGGCGAATCCTCAGTTTGCAGGAAAATTCTTGGCTTTCCCATTTTTGAAAAGCCACATATCTCAAAGCATGGTTCTTCTTCTTTTAGCTCCCACTCTTTCCCCTCGTGTCAACCATCTGAAAGAGAATTAGAAAATAACAGGAAAAATAGAGTTCTTGATATTAACTTACCTTGTGAAGCGGCAGCTCCTGACTTTGATCTGCAGGTTGCAGCAGTTGAACTTGCTGTAAAGGAAAGAGAGAGCAAAGTCACCAATTTACGGCATCAGATTGATTTGAACTTTTGCATGACTGAGGATGAGGCTTCTTTAGTGCCTTCTGTTCTAGGATCTAATGCAAAGGCTTTCAAAGGAATAGATTTGGAAGCCCCTCTGGTTCTTGAGGCTGAGGAGGAGATAATTCTCATTGAAGAAAAAGTTGTTGAGGCACAGTTACAACCACTGCAGCATCCAGCTGAGAAACCAGACGACGACCTTATCAGAGTAGCAGCTGAGGCGATAGTTGCAATTTCATCATGTAGTAGCATCCGTGACTTGGATGTTGTACCTTGTAATCCGCCTGAAGCTTCCACAATAGACCCCCTTGGGCCTCTTCACTGGTTTGTGGAGATAGTTTCCTCTTGCGGAGAGGATCTGGAGAGCAAGTTTGACGCTGGTTTGAGAAATGAGGATAAAGGGGGATCTTCAGAAGGGTCTGATTACTTTGAGACCATGACATTGAGATTGACAGAGATGAAAGAAGAGGATTACATGCCAAAGCCTCTGGTTCCTGAAAACTTGATACTCGAAGAAACAGGAACCACTCCATCACTGACTCGTACCCGGAAAGGCAATGCAAGAAGAGGAAGGCAGCGGAGGGACTTCCAAAGGGACATCCTCCCTGGCCTAGCTTCTCTATCAAGGCATGAGGTGACTGAAGATCTTCAGACATTTGGAGGGATGATGCAAGCGAGTGGCCATCCTTGGCATTCGAGATTGACAAGAAGGAATGGTACTAGAAATGGGTGTGGGAGGGGGAGGAGGCGCACGGTTGTTAGCCCCTCCCCTGCTGTGACCGCAAGCCCACCTTGCACTCAACTAATCCAGCAGCTTAATAGTATTGAAGTTGGACTGGAGGATAGAAGCCTAACAGGGTGGGGCAAGACAACCAGACGTCCCCGAAGGCAAAGATGCCCTGCAGGTACTCCTCCATCCATCCCTTTTACCTAATTATGGGATGTCGGTTTTATTTCAGTTGAGAATTCTATAGAGGAAAAGCCAAAAAAGTTTGTTTCTATTGGCGTTCGAGATTTAGGTTGTTGTGAGTCATTGGGGAGATCCTTGTACATTTAGCACATAATTCGTGTCCCCTTGATTATCTCTTATCTTTGGGTGATTACCAACTTTGTATTATTCATAATAATGTTGCATGATTTCTTCCTGAATATATACTAGCACTCCTTCGCTCCTGCATGCGCTTCAAATTATGAGTCTGTTCTAGCTAGGTCTCTCAGGTAGTTTTCATGCTGCATCAAGTTCGCATTCTTGGTTCGGGTAAGGCATAGTTTCCCCGAAATGCCATAGATCCAACATTTTTGTAGTGACTGTAGATGGTAGTATGAACATTGGAAATGTGCGTTAGGATATCGACTGAAATGAATGAAAGATTAGGTTTCTTCACTTCACCCTCTTACTGCAAGGTCATGGTCAATATTTGCTTGAAGCAACTGTTTTTTTTATAAAAAATTTGAAAGTCGTGGAAGAGATGTTTATACATGGAGAGGACCAACATCTGAATTTGTTGGCCAATGAACACCTCATATTTGGAACTTCTACTTCCCTCAACTTTATTTTGTTTGCCGTCTCCCCGGCGTCCTCTCCAACGTAAGTGTAATCATGTTCGAGTATTGTTGGACCTGAAAATATAATAATTAGCGAAGATTTTCTAAAGAAAAGAAAAAGAAAGCATAATTTGGGTGCTTTCTATGTTTTAAAATCAAATATCGTATTACTAATTAGTCATTAGATCTATTCAACAATATTACAACTCAAATAACATCACCATAGGATTTCTCTTACTAAGCAATTTTAAAGCCCACCAACATTTTGCTCTCTAGTGATAAAGTGCAAATAAGATTAGTCTTAGTCTTGACCGACCAATGAGCTTTATTAGATATCAAAACTTAACCGGTTGTTTTTATGATAATGATTGTAATGAATTCCGAAATATGGTCGGTGAATTTTTCAGTTAAGGATTTATATTCGTAGGTGAGGTTAGGTCTACAAGAAGAGGCAAACATGTAAATGAAGCAAGCAAAGCACATCCTCATCCCATAATTTGTGGGGTTCGTATCGTAGTATTCCTTCTTGTTTGTTATATGACTTATGATCATGCACAATAATGGTCCATACTCCATCCATCCGATAACAAGTCTTTTTCCCACGAATATATTAACATGTAATACCAATTATTATATTGGATACTGATTATTTTAAATTCGAGCCGAACAAAAATCCTAAAAAATGATAAAAAAAATTCTTATAAATTTTAACTAGATATTGTGTCTCGAATCTAAAACTTTTCGACAAACTAGAATTTTTGGTATAATTTTCAATTTTAACATCTTAGGTAAAATATTCACGAAACCAACCAAGGAAAAGCTAAATCGTGACATGTCTATCATGTCAAATTATAGCGTGCGATTTAT
This sequence comes from Viola odorata, assembly GCA_963691705.1. NCBI lineage: Eukaryota > Viridiplantae > Streptophyta > Magnoliopsida > Malpighiales > Violaceae > Viola > Viola odorata. The sequence continues at coordinate 3,273,345 of OY829542.1, forward strand.
AGGAAAGATTTACAAAATGAACAAACCATTTCCAATCAACCAATACAAGTCTTATTAAAACTTAAAGGGGTAATAGCTTAAAGCACCCCTGTACTATCCGCGAAAAACAAACTCCTCCCATGAACTTCAAAAACGCAAATACACCTCCCCTGAACTACGTTGACCGAGCAAAGTGTGGTCTCAGTCCACTTTGACCAACGGGGCCGTCAGTTTGACCCCCTACACCCGGTTTCCTTCTCTTTTTGCACCGGTGACCTTGTAATTATTTAATTAGTTCTTTAAACCAATTTTAATTTTTGAAATTTGAAAAACCTTTCCTTTCTTTCTTCCAAAACAAAATAAAGTTTTGTTTATTTTCCCTCGTCGGAAAAAAAGGAAGAAATATAAAATAAAGAAGGAAAGAGGCAAGAGCAGCGCCATAAACTGAAAAGAGAGAGGAGATTCCGTTAGGGTTTAGGACCATTCGTAAAAGACGAAGCGGGAGACGAAGCGGGAGACGAAGCGGACGAGGAAGAACAGTATACGAAGAACGGAAGAAAGGCTCTTTTGGGAAGAAATCGTTCAATCGAAGCAAACGACGGACAGGACGAAAGGAAAAGGTGAATCTGTGGTGGGTTGACGCCGCTGCATTTGCGAGGTTAGTGATGGGTCTTTTTCCCGCCCTAATGACAACAACACAGCAGTAGCATTGAAGTGTGTGTCAGCATATTCAAATTGATTTTGATTTTGGGTTTTCTCTATTCTTTATTCTTTATTCCATATACAATTAGTTAAGTTCTGTCTTTTTTGTTTTCTTCTTTATCTGTTCAGATATGTAGTGTGGGTATCGAACTTTGTGGTGGACCATTAGTGAGGTTCCTTTTTGGTTGTTATCCATTATCATTTGTGGTCCTGCTTAGGGTTTAGTTCAATATTGGTAAAATATGCAATAAACAGTGCATAGAAATTCCTTAAATTGTGCAAAAATAATCGTTAAAATGTTGTGTAATCCCATGACAGGATGCTTATTCATGTGAAAATCTTCATGGGTGGGACGTGGATTCTACTTCCAAAACTGCAATATGTAGATGCAGTGGAAGTTAGTTTTCTTATTGAGCATGAAATGCTGACACTAGGCGATATACACAGAAGAGTAGAGGAGTGTGGATTCCATGCAACAGCTCGCTATTATGAGGCAAAATATCCATGGCAAGATTTTGAGGAAGGAGGCAGGGGTTTGAGGAAGGAGAAATACCTAAAGAGAATCACTGCAGAGATGTTGACCAATGGTGAGGATACCCTAGAAGTTTATGTGGATAATGGAGTCAACACCCCCATGTTGGTTATCAATCTTGACAGTAGTGATGAAGAAGTGGAAGATGTGTTTCCTGGTGATGAAGATGGGGTAGGGGCTGGGGCTGGTGAGATGTGTTCAACTGCTGGCAATGATAGTGGAGTAAGGGGTGTTCCTCTACTCCTACCGTATGTAGATGATCATCTGGTGGAGAGTTGTGATGAGGTTGGGAGTCAGAATGGAGGGAACAATGAAGCAGTGGGAAATGTAGAGGATGTTGTGGTGGATGATTGTGGGGATCCTGGAGGTCAAGATGATGGAGTTGTGGTTGAGAGCTGTGATGAGGGAGTTGTGGTTGAGAGCTGTGATGAGGGTAGTGCTGCAAATACTGAGTGCAGGGCTGCAAATAATGAAGAGGGTAATAATGATTGGGGGGCTGCAAATAATGAAGAGGGTAATAATGATTGGGGGGCTGCAAATACTCTTAATTCAGAAGATGGGTCTGGGGCTGATTTCAGGCCCAATGGAGAGAAAGATGGGCCTGAAATGGAAGGTGCTTGTCATGATGGGCCTGATGAAGAATGGAATGGAGATGATGAGCACAGTTATGACAGCCATGCTGACAGAACTTACCCATGGGAAATGGAGGGTGATGGCAGTAGTGCCTCTGAAGAGTTAAGTGACTTTGCAGGAACAGATGATGATGAGGAAGAGTTTGAAGGGTTTGATATAGGGACTGAGGATTTGGATGAGGAATTTTATAGAGGGGAAAATGTGGGGGATGGGGGTGCAAATGTGGGTGAGCAAGGAGAAAATGTGGATGTTGAGCAAGGAGAAAATGTGGATGTTGAGCAAGGAGCAGATGTGGGTGTTCAGCAAGGCACAACTGATAGGGCAAATGTGGGTGTTAATAGGCCACCATTACCAAACTTTGGTCCATATTGTGGTGATGTGGAAACAGATGAAGCTGATAGTGATATATTAGAGACCCCCCCTTGTTCTGACAGTGATGACGAAATTGAAAGGTTGAAGAACAGATTTCCAGTTTTCAATGAGAATAGGGATATGGCTGGAAAAATCAGATTGGAGGTGGGAATGTTGTTTGCCAATCCTGATGTGTTCAGGAAGGCCTTGGAGCGTTACTCACTACAGATTGGGCACGATTATAAGTTTGTGAAGAATGAGAAGAGCAGGATAACGGCCACTTGCAAGAATATTTGTGGATGGAGAATACACGCTTCACCTTCAGCGGACAGGACCTCATTCCAAATTAAGACCTTTCGAAGCACTCACTATTGTGGGAAGGATGTAGATCACACTAGAGCATCTGCCAAATGGATTGCTGAGACGTATTTGGCAGACTTCAAGGATAATATAGAGACTGATTTGAGTATCCTTGCAAGTAGGGTGAATAGAGAACATTTAGTGACAGTTTCACGATTTAAGATGGTGAGGGCGAAGAAAATAGCTCAAACTATGATTGAGGGGGAGCATAGTGAGCAATATAGGTTGCTGTGGAATTACGCAGAGGCAATTAGAAAGTCTAATCCTGGGAGTACAGTGAAAGTAACTGCTCCGCGAGGTGTCTTCACCAGATTGTATATGTGTCTTGCAGCTTGTAAGCGGGGATTTCTGCAAGGATGTCGGCCATTCATAGGCATTGATGGTTGTCATTTGAAAGGGAGATACAAGGGTCATTTATTGTCAGCCGTAGGAAAGGATGCTAATGGTAATCTGTTTCCTATTGCATGGTCAGTGGTGGATTCTGAGTGCAAGGACAACTGGTTATGGTTTCTTCAGAGGTTAGAAGAAGACATTGGGCAACTTGATGAATGGTGCTTCATGTCTGACAGGCAAAAGGTTTGTTTCTCTTCCTCTTTTGCAGATTTTAATTTTATATAACTCTATCTAACATATGGTTGTTTACGCAGGGTTTGCAAACAATATTCGACACTGTATTGAAGGATGTGGATCATAGGTATTGTGTGAGACATATTTGGAATAATTTCAAGGGTGAATTTGGAGGTAGCAAATATTTTAAAGACCAACTGTGGGAGGCTGCTAGAGCGAGCACAGTCACCAAGTTCAACATCCACATGGAGAAAATCAAATGTGAAAACCCAGCTGCATTCACCTGGTTGAAGAGGATACCACCTCAGAGATGGTCAAGGCATGCTTTCAACCCATGGGTGATGTGTGACCTCCTCCTGAATAATCTTTCAGAAAGCTTCAATTCCTACGTCAGGTAATGTATTACTTTCTTGGGTACTAATTATTTGGTGTACTTTATTTTTGGTGTGTTATAAGGTTATTGAGTTTCTTAATGTTTTCTCCTCAGGCTTGCAAGGACAAAACCAATATTGACATGCCTGGAGACAATTAGAAAATTGCTCATGAGGAGGTTTTACATAAAATATCAAGGGATGCTGTTGTATGAGGGTACAATCTGTCCAAGGTGGTTCAACAGGCTGGAGAAATGGATTCAAGAGTCTCTATCTTTCATTGTGTATCCTCATTCTCAGCTGCATAAGTTTGAAATAGAGCACATTACTGGAGAAAAAAGTATTTGTGACTTGCTGCTAAGGACTTGTTCATGCAGAAGGTGGGACCTAACTGGAGTGCCATACAGGCATGCAGCAACTGCCATCTTGTTCTTGAGGAAAAGTCCTCATGACTATGTTCATGTGGCTTACCGAAAGGACACATTCCTTGAAGCATACAAAGATGGTATTCTGCCTGTTCCAGATCAAAGTGAGTGGCCAGTTGTTCAAGGGCATCATGAGGTGGGGCCTCCAGAACGTATGCTACAAAGTGGTAGACCCGGGCATAAGAGAAGGAGGGAAGCTGGAGAGACTGGTCCATCCATTCCTACTAGAAGTAATAGGTCTGGGTTGGTGATGACATGCAGGAATTGTAGAGGCAAAAACCATAACACACGGACTTGTCCACTACCTATGAGGGCAGACTTACCACCTTTGAGGAAGAAAAAGAGAACAACCCCTAATGCAAACCCTGAACCTGAGGGAGCAATGCAGGTAGATGTATCCCTCTATTCAATCTTTTAAATTTCATGTTTGCAATATTGTGTCTAATTATATGTCTAATTATCTGCTTGTTTTGCGTTATAGGAAAATGTAAATGCAAGTACAGCTAGGTTTTCAAGGACATCCACCCCAGCCGCAGACACTTCGCCATCACCTGCACCTGCAGCAACGCCATCTCCATCACCTGTGCCTGCAGCAATGCCATCTCCATCACCTGTCACCGCAGCAATGCCATCTCCATCACCCGCACCCGTGCCATCTAGGAATGCTGGACAGACATCAAGGCCACAAAGGCCCCATAAGAATACTCCTTGGAGACCCCCTGGACTTAGTGGCACAAATCTCCCACCAAGGCCACAAAGGTCCAGTGCATCTCAGCCAGCCCCAACCACACGAACTACAAGAAGCCAGGCTGTGCATTCCAGGAAGTGGATACCATGAGAAGCATACACGTTGAACTTTTGTGGATCATTTTGTGTTTGTTGCAGACATGCTGATAGCTGCAAATAGGGACAGCTATTTAGGGAACTTGTGATGTACACTTGATGTGTAAGTGTATGATTTTGTGCAAATAGGGACAGCTATTTAGGGAACTTGTGATGTACACTTGATGTGTAAGTGTATGATTTTGTGCAAATAGGGACGACTATTTAGGGAACTTGTGATGTACACTTGATGTGTAAGTGTATGATTTTGTGCAAATTGGAACAGCTATTTAGGGAACTTGTGATGTACACATTATTATGAGGCAAATATTGTGCAAATGTCGTTAGCATATTGTGGTTATCGTAAAGGAAATTATTGTAGCGTGTATACGCACTTGTATAATACTTAACGAAAATATTAAGCGACAATCAAATATAAGTAATCAATATTACATAAAATGTATATTACATAAGCAAACCAGGAGCTTCATTACCCAAAATAAAACCCTAAACTTACCCAAATTAATACCATAAAATTACCCAAAATAAAACCCTAAAATTACCCAAATTAAAACCATAAAATTACCCAAAATAAATCCCTAAAATTACCCAAATTATAACCTTAAAATTACCCATATTAAAAACCATAAAAATTCAACAGATTCAAGCCCTAGAAAGTACAATAGAGATCAAGATTAATTGGAGAAGGATTGCAAGACACAGGACGATTGACGAACAATTAGTCCTATTATTAACCACTGCTGCTGGGTAAACTGGTATTGCAGCAACAATATCCTTCAAATCCCTGCGGATCACCTCGCATTGTTCCTTCAAACACTCCATAATATCATCCTTCACAGCAACCCAGTCATTAATTTCATCCCCACGAACGTTTGGCACAGAACCACCTTGCACATTGCACCATGCCCAGAATCCACACTCACCATTCGCACATTTATAGTACAACCTGCCTGGGTTACTCATCGATTCTGATATCTTAACCACCGCTCTTACCCCGCACTTGCACAATCTATTCTTGAATCGTAGGTAAGATCCTCCACCATTTCCTTCGCCAGTTCCTGCAGAAGCTGTGAATGAGTGGTTGCTCGATGAAGCCATGGCGATGGAGATGGAAAATGACTCGTTCCCAAAAGATCCAACCTTCCGTTCTTCGTCTTCCGCTTCGTCTTCTGTTCTTCGTGTTCTGTTCTTCGTCTTCTATTCTTCGTCTTCTATTCTTCGTCCTCTGTCCTTCGTCTGCTGTTCTTCTTCTGTTCCAAACCCTAACAAAATCGCAACTCTTCCCTTCACTGTCTTCTTTTAGTTCAATTTATACATGGTTTAAAGAACTAATTAAATAATTACAAGGTCACCGTTGCAAAAAGAGAAGGAAACCGGGTGTAGGGGGTCAAACTGACGGCCCCGTTGGTCAAAGTGGACGGAGACCACACTTCGCTCGGTCAACGTAGTTCAGGGGAGGTGTATTTGCGTTTTTGAAGTTCAGGGGAGGAGTTTGTTTTTCGCGGATAGTACAGGGGTGCTTTAAGCTATTACCCCAAACTTAAAAGCATTTAGATTTGCTTTCAAATTTGTCATTTAGGTCATATTTTCAGCTCCTAACGTTTTTTCTTATTTTATTTTAGATGTGTTACGTTAGCCTAGGTATAGAGAGAATGAAAAGAGAGAAAAGTACACGCGCCAGAAAGACGCGCGTGAGGAATGGTACTGAGGAGAAGATCTAAGTTTTGTACGCAGTCCAGTCGCACATCCTATTCCTATTCCTGCAGAAGATGCACATGATGATATTAGGCGTCAGAATCTTTTTAAAAAATACTTTTTTTTTATTATATTATATGAGTGGTAGGGTATAATCCTGTCCTTTCCTGCTCATGCAAAATCATGCCACGCTTAGATACTCTTCTCACCAATCACAATCATCCAATTATCACGTCACTGACCCTTTCTCTTTCTTGCTTGCTTTCTCTATACGACACCGTACCACTCCGGGTATTTAAGTATTTTACACTTGCTAATTTAATATATATACTTTTATGTGTGTCATGTTTTTTATGCGGTTATGTGTTCAATGTTTTTGGGCGACATATATGTTGAAAATATAAATTAATATAAATTAATTAGCAATTTAGTAACTTTTAGTTGGACACGGGAGTTTATGTCTACCTCCTTCAGCCCGGCCCAAAAATAAACGACGACCGGCCGAAAAGAAAAGCCCGGCCCAAATATGGTTCTTTAAATTGAGGCAAAAGAAAATGGCGGGGAAGAGCATAACTGAATAAAACCGATTGGTCATAGACTGAACTGAAAAAAAAGAAAGCGGGAAACGGAACGAAAAAAAGAGATGGCGGGGACCTTAGTTTCTCTAGCTCTACACCACATCTGCATGAAACCTTCTTCGTATTTACTGTGGAGAAATCTCTCTTACATGGCTCGTCTTCAGTTACCAGTAAACTCACCTCCGCTTGACCAATCTATGGTCACTTTTCGCCGAATGGCTTCGGACCCATATGTCTATCTTCTGAGTTATTGTAGGAGCGTCAATTTCCTCAAGAAAGTCCACGCTTCCTTGATTGTGCAAGGAATCATTTGGGATTTCCAACGCAACACTAAATTGGTCAGCTTGTATGGTCAATTCGGGCATTTACGGTTCGCGCGGTTGGTATTCGATGGAATGCCTGACCGAGATGCTTATTCGTGGAAAACGATGTTGAGGTGGTATTATCTGAATGATCTTTATTGTGAGGTTATTGGGTTTTATGGGCATATGAGAATGTATGTAAAGGAGCATGATAAAGCTGTTTTATCTATTGTGTTAAAGGCGTGCAGCGAACTGAAGAATTTAGGTGAAGGGAGGAAAGTACATTGTCAGGTTGTGAAATCATGGGAGCCTGATAGTCTTTTGTCATGCAGTCTTCTGGATATGTATGGAAAATGCGGAGAGATTGAGTGTTCTCGTAGCGTGTTTGATGAAAATCTTGATAGAAATGTGGTCGCTTGGACTTTAATGATTAACAGCTACGTGCTAAATGGGTGGCCTGAAGAAGGGTTGGTTTTGTTTAACAGAATGAGAGAACAGTTGATTGAGGTTAATGAGTTTACATTAAGGGGATTAGTTAGTGGATGCACAAAGTTGGCAGCTTTGCATCAAGGGAAATGGTTCCATGGTTATGTGATTAAAAGCGGTGTTGAATTCAATTCGTTCTTGGCGACATCGCTTCTGGACATGTACGTCAAATGCAGTGTCATTACAGATGCTAGGTCTGTTCTGGATGAGATGGATAATACTGATATGTTCTCATGGACAGCGATGATTGCGGGGTATGTGCAGAGTGGCTGTCCTGATGACGCTTTGATGTTGTTTAAGGATAGGAAATGGGCTACTATATTTCCCAATTTTGTCACTATAACAAGTATATTTTCAGCATGTGCACAACTGGGATATCTGAAGTTTGGAAGGTCAGTACATAGTCTTGGCATTAAGCATGGTTTAGGAGAACCAACTGCTATAAATGCGCTGGTGGATATGTATGCAAAATGCTGTATGAATCGAGACGCTCATTTCGCATTTGAGACCATTGGGAGTAAGGATGTGGTTGCCTGGAATTGTATTATTTGTGGGTTTGCCCAGAACGGCTCTGCATTTGAAGCTCTTGAATTGTTCAACCATATGAGAAAATCGCGAGTAATGCCCGATGCAGTCACTCTAGTTGGTGCCTTAACTGCTAGTGGTTCCATCGGGGATGTCCAAACTGGCGCTTCTCTGCATGGTCTCTCGATAAAGCAGGGACTTTTAGCTTCCAATGTCTATGTTGGCACTGCACTGTTGACCTTCTATGCCAAATGTGGAGATGCTAAATCTGCGCGCATGGTTTTTGATTGTATGGAAGAGAAAAGCACTGTTACGTGGAGTGCAATGATCGGTGGCTATGGAATTCAGGGGGATGGGCATGAATCGCTTGCACTTTTCAGTGATATGTTGAAGAAAGAGCTGCAACCCAATGAAGTAATATTCACAACCATCTTATCTGCCTGTAGCCACACGGGGATGGTTGGTGAGGGATGGAGGCTTTTTAGTTCAATGTGCCAGGATTATGACTTTGTGCCTTCCATGAAGCATTATACATGCATGGTTGATCTATTGGCTCGTGCTGGCAGGCTCGAAGACGCGTTGGACTTCATGGATCATATGCCGGTTCGACCTGATGTTAGTGTGTTTGGTGCTTTCCTCCATGGATGTGGACTGTATTCTAGGTTTGATATTGGAGAGGTGGCAATCAGAAGAATGCTAAAGCTACATCCAGATAAGGCTTGTTACTATGTACTAATGTGCAACTTGTATGCTTCGGATGGAAGGTGGAGTCAAGTTAAGGATGTTAGAGAGTTGATGAAACAACGAGGATTGATTAAATCCCCAGCTTCTAGCCATATGGCGATGGGTATTGGTAAGGGGTATTAATTAGTTAGATGAAACCGACTTGTGGCAAGTGGTGAGGGATTTGTCAGCAATAATGAGAAAATTCATCTTGGCGACAATTCTATGCACAACAGCAATTTCTCATTCTTATTTCAATTCTTTCATAAAGAAATAGAGTTGTTAGCTTTTGTATTCTTTCCATATTCAAATTATGATTTTGCTTTGAGATAAAAAATAGGTATCATCAGCCAAAGGACTACAGTTTTCTGCATTACATCCTTGCTCCAAACCCAAATTCAATTGTTCTAGACGGCTGTAAATATCCATCGCTAGCGAATGAGATGCATCTCCGGCTCCGAAGCTATGTATTCTCTTTCCTACTTCGATCGTACTGGACCCGGGTACCTTCTTCAGACCTCTATCATCTATCACTGATCTCACTTTCCTACATTCATCCCAGTTTCCTTCTTCTGCGTATATGTTAGATAACAGTGCATAATATCCACTTTCATCTATTTTCATGCCCAAAAGCTCTCTTTCGATACTTCGAATCAGGTCCAATCTCTGGTGTTTTCGACACCCGTTAAGTAAAGTACACCAAGAACCAGAATCTGCAGGGAATGGCATTGACTTGATCATTCTATAAGCTTCATTGAGATCCCCGGCGCGGCTAAGAAGGTCAACCATGCAACTGAAATGTTCTAAGCTGGGCTCAATACCAAAATCTCTCATCATGTTGAAATAAAACTTCCCTTCATCTACACATCCTGCATGAGCACAAGCTGATAGAAGATTCATGAATGTAATGTCGTTTGGTTTTATACCCAATTCTAACATTTGATTAAAAGATGAGATTGCAGAATCAATGCGGCTGTGTATTCCATATGCACCAATCATTACACTCCACGACACCACACTCCTTTCTGACATGGTGTCGAATACTCTTTCAGCTGTTCGAAGGTCTCCGCACTTCGCATACATGTCAGCTAAAGCTGTGTCGATAAAAAGATCCTGACCTATGCCGTATGTAATGACTTTGTGGTGAAGCCATCTTCCCCTTTCAAGTTGTCCCGTGTCGGAGCAAGCTTGAACTGCACTTAAGAAGGCCACATCAGTCATCTCGAGACGGTTCATATACAGTTGATCGAATAAATGGATTGCCTCTAATGAACTACCACTCTGAGAAAATCTGGAAATCATACAATTCCAAGTTACCAAACTCTTGTCTTCAATGTCAGCAAATATACCATATGCTGAATCTGGAAAACCGCATTTGATGTACATGTCAATCAATGTGTTCTGGACAAACTCGTTCAGATGGCATAATTTGAAGGCGTAACCGTGAATTTGGCGTCCGAGGATCGACAAACCTGCTTCTCCACAAACAGAGAGAGAACTAGAAAGGCTAAAAGAATCTGGCATCAATCCATCTTTCTGCATCTGCACAAATATCAGTAACGCCTCATATAACATACCTTGATGAGCATAAGCAGATATCAGCACATTCCATGACACAAGATTTTTCTTTCCAGTTGTATGAAGGACTTTCTCACTGTAATCCAATTTACCACATTTAGCATACAATTCTATTAGTGGTGGCCCGAAACTGTCATCTTCAAACTCCAAATCATTCTTCAAGACGAAACAATGTACTGATTGCCCTTGTCGAAGCCAGCCTAACCCAGCACATGAACTCAAAACACTCCTCATGGTGACGGCGTTCGGCTCCACTTTACTCTCTAACATCTGAACAAACACTTCCAATGCTTCTCCAAACCACCCACTTTGATTATAGCAGCAAATCATTGAGGTCCATAGTTTAATGCTCGGATTAACCGCATTTACGAAAACCCTCTCTGCACTTGATAGATCACCACACTTGCTGTACATTTCTATAAGAGAATTACACAAGGGTTCACAAACTCTAATCTTCCTTGTCACTATAAAGCTATGTACAGACCTAGCTAGTCTCAGGAAACCCAGTTCACCACAAGCTTCGGCAACGCTCAGCATTGTCACCGAATCCAGTTCAATACTTTCGGATGCCAGTAATTTAAACATCTCCAACCCTTTATTCGCTTCCCCATTATCGACATAGCTCGAAACAATCGAGCTCCACGAGACCAAATCTCTCACAGACATTTGATCGAACACCTTCCTGGCCTCAGACAAGCAGCCTAAATCTCCATACATACCAAACAGTGAGGTTTCAATCACCGCATCAGTGTCAAACCCACACTTAATTATCTTCCCATGGACTTTCGCACCGACACCCAGATCACCAAAACCTGCACAAGCTCTTAGAACAGAAGGAAATACGAAGCTACTGAGCTGGGTTCCGTAGTATGACATGCGGTGATAGAGTGAAATGGCTTGTTCGAAGAGATGGGACCAGACATGGCATTTTATAAGCACACCCCACATGAAGGAATCCGGATTGTTGAAGGATTGGAAGACGAGTGAGGAGGATTGGAGGGAATCCATTTGAGAGTAGGACTCAATGAGCTTGGTGGAGGCTTGTGGGTCGTTGCGAAGACAACCAGTGACTAAGAGATAGGAATGGAGTTGGGTTAGTTGTTTTAAGGTTATGCAGGACCTGAATAAGGGCATGTACAGCGTCATTGGAAAAGTTTGGCGATGTTGTTGTTTTTCCGCTTCATATGCTCTTTGCAAAAAGGTCTAATTTGGAATTTTACAAATATAAGGACCTAATTGAAAACAATGAACGAATGAATATAAGGACGAACTTGATAATATCATTAATTCACACAACTATATATATACCAATTCAATCTTGTTCTCCTTAATCAACAGCAAATATTAAGAGAAAAAGTACACCCTTTTAGCTTTCGTGAGAAACAAGTGGAATCTTGGTAAAAAGAAATATTTTGCACTATTAGTTCAATTTGATTAAACTCCTAAGATGAATCCTTGCCAAAATGAAGTTGTAAGCCAAAGGAACGAGAGTCTCGTGTTTAACCAGCACCTTCACCACTCTCATCTGGATCACTCGGCACTTCATAACGGGGTCTTTTGTATTTTTCGCGTAGCTGCTTGATTGGGATAAAATCTCCTGCTGAATCCGCTCCGTAGAATAGAAATGACAAATAGGGGTGATCAAACCTGCCCTGCACATGGTGAATTACATCTTACACAATGAATCCCAGATTCTAATGAGCAGGCACATGTTTTCATGCAAGTATCTAACACCATCTCCAACTTACCAGGTCTGGTGTTTCGGAGGCTACCAAATTTTCCTCAGGAACTGCAAGAAAGGAACAGCAACCCATAATTCGTCAGGCATTGACATGACAATTGACAAAAATATACAACAATAAAACATATCCTGCTTTTCCATCTAAGGACAGAATTATGTTCAGCAAAGCATTTTTGGCATTTGTTTCTGACTCTAAAAAATGAATTGATAGAGATGCACCAAAAGGAAAGTGTGGAGGATGAGATGATTACCATATGCCACCAGTAGATCGGGATATGCATGCACGTCAACCAACACCTGGAAAACAAAGCAGGAACCTAACTCAAAACATGGATGCATATCTACTACATGAGATGAGATGAACCCACAGCTATCTTGAGATGAGACTAATCATGTCATGCGAGTTTTCGACATGACTAACACGTGATTTTTTCCATGGATTAAGTGACTACATATTTGATTACCATGCTGCTAATGTCAGCATTGCTACCGTATCAGTAGACATCATTGAAATGAGTTTGATCCATTTTGACTCCATCTATTGAGCTAAGCAGGCCTTTGTAACAATTATTTTACTCAAGAAAATTGACAAACTGAGAGGATGCAAAGGCAAGCCATGGAGGCATGCGCTTTTGAGATCCAATAGGCCTCCCACATCAAAGTCTAACATCCTAAAGATAGTTTTGCATTATAATGAAGGATCCAACACCATATTTTGTAAAACGAAGAGGTAAGTAAGGGGAGTATGATAATAAATAAATAATGGATCAACCAAGACCTGATAAAATGGTTGATTGGAACCACGAGCCAATTTGTCAACCCCTGCAATTTCCATCCATGGAGTTGTTTCACAGCATACTGGATCCATCCCACAAACCACAGCCTGATAGCCTGATAAAATCACTATTTTGAGTCATGCAAACAGTAAGCTTCAAGCTCATTGTTATTCCTACAAAGCAGGGATAGCTAGTTCTTCTGCTCAAGTCCCTAGCTTGTATTCCTATCTAAGACCAAAATAACAAGGACAGAAATATGCCGAAAAAGGAAAAAAGATAATCCAAACAAAAAAAGAACCACACAATTTATAATTTGCATAGATTGGCCAATAATCCAAAATACAAGTGAAATGTAGTATGAGGCCTTTATTACTTTTTCCAAGAAATCATGACAGCTACTAGCGAAAGGAGAATAGTCAAGTTATTGATTTAGTATCAAAAGAAATAATCAAATTATTAGGTAATCTTGGCCACGGACAGAGCCAGCAAACATCAAGCTGTAGCACTTTGTTAGAATGGCAAGTACCACATAAGTCACAGGACCCAGGAGGTGTCAAAAGAATGAAGCACGAATTCTAACACATTACCAAATTCCAAATTCTACCAGATGCCCTTCTCGTTAGCTTTGAGCATTCAAAAATCCATAAGGCAACAGTAGTGTAGGGGTTTCATGAGTTATTCTGCTAAGACTCTGTGATTTGGGCATGGTTACATGCCAGGAGACAGTGTGGGTTGATACTTTCTACACACCATAATTCATAAAAGAGAAAAAGAAAATATATTTGGTGCCGCAGAAGCCATCACGTACCAAAAATTTTATGCCTCACTTTCTGTCCTAACTGAAATGCATACTGTGCATTTTCATAAACCAGAGCTTTTGCAGATGCAGCAAGAGACTCAGCCTCCAGTTTTGAAATTTGATCTCGTAATTCAGCCGCCAGAGCATAATTTTCTTGGGCAACTGCATTCTGCAGATCTGCACTGAAATGAAAGACGCACGAGCTGACAAAATTTTACAGTAATTTCAAAGTGAAGAAAATGTCATAAGACAACAACCAACCCCACCCACTGCATACACAAAACAAAAACTGCAGGAAAATGTTGCCAAATATGTCTCAAAAGACTTTTTAGTATTAAATTTGTATTTAAACCCAGAAGGATATAAGAATAATGCAATATGAGGCTCACCGTAGCCTTAGTATACTTAAACCCTTATCTTGAGCTTCACTCTGTGAGGATGATCCCCTTTTTGCTTCATGCTGCCTTATAACCTCTGCTTCAACCTTCCAAGAAGCGAACTCATTCAGCACGGGACCAATTCGCTTGATAACTCTAATTACCAGCCAGCTTATTCACATTGACAGCTATCAGTATGCAACAAGCATACACAATTTCTTGGCGTCAGAAATTAAAGCTCCAAATGGTTACATGCCAAAAATTAACGACACAATATCTGCAGTTATAGTTCCTATAAATTAAACATAGAAATACATGTAATAAACAAAAATTCTCTATAACCTAATATGAGATCTAGAGGCTTGCCACCACACAAGTGAACATCAATTAACGCATCTTAACAAGCCATGAAACGGTCCTTACCTCAGTAAGTTTGTTTCGCAATTCTTGTGCGATGTCATACTGCTCCACATTTAAAGCATACTGCAATTTGTTCAACAAAAGCTGTGAGCACTACGATCAGAGACATCTGAAGCTTCATTTTCTATAACACTATCTCAATCCTAAAAAACAGCTCTCAAACCTGAACTCGAGTTTCCAAGTCAAGTTGGAAAAAGAAAATCAGTATATCCTCATTAGCACTCTCACTACGCTCACAGCTCGCATCCAATTCTTGATCACCCCCTTTATTAAACAGCCATCCAGCTTCAACCCTTAAGTTCCTTCGTCCCATCAGGTGCATGCTTTGAACACTCTGATGCAAATGCCATTGCTTATGCAGCTTATCCGTCCCAGAAGCTACATGGGTTTTCCTCACTAACCTCTCATGACTTCTCCACAATGGAATAAACCCGCAAATCACACAATTCCCATTTGCCGATAGAGTGCTGAACGAGGAACATTGTGCCATTTCTCCCAGGAAGTACTACACATAAACTACCATTCCGCTTTATCAATCTACAACAAGAGGGGGGAAATCAGTCAGTGAGTGTGACCCATCAGAAAGATCCTTAAAACATAGTGCTTCGCAATGATGTTCGAAAAGGAACAGACTTGGCACCATAAACCAATCCGAAGTACTACCAGTACCCACTCTAGTACAAGTTTCTAAGAATATCAAAGACGAAAGCTCGTAAAAAACAGCAAATCACCATTGAGATACTAAGTTACTAAATAAAGTTACAATTTTGACGTTCTATCCTTTCTGGGTTTTTTCTTTAATTCATTCATTCAATCATTTTCTGAGCAACCAAGCAGAAAAAAAGGATTTGAAAACACATAAACAAAGACATCGACGTGGAGAAGGAGATGAAGCGGAGGCCTTACCGCAAAGCTGAAGATAATCCTCTGAAAAATACGCAAAGAAGTTCCGCTAACACCTAGTAGCAAACTTGCAGTGTTAGGGATCAGCTGCATACGCTGTGCTGTGGTGCGAAACAATGACGCGTGGAAGCTGCATACGATCATCATGTTTCATTTTTTTTTCAATTAGTAACTTTTTTAGTTACAGTTTTAGAAAGTTTTAGGCTAACCATAAATAAAATTTATAATTTATAATATTTTTTACTTCACTCCTTATATTTTTAAAACTTCAAATATAAATCCTATAATTTTCTAAAAATTATATTTGAATATTTTTTTAATAATTAGAATATTAAAAAAATATAAAAATTGTAGAGCAAATAAAATAAACATGATAGAATCCACCTACTGAAAAATTGAAGAAATTAACAAGAACATATAAAAAATTATTAAAAAGAAATCCTAGAATTTTTAGAATTTTTTAATGTAACTTTCTCAAAATTTTATAATAACAAACGTTAGAAAATACTATAAAAATGGATGATATTAAAGATACTACTAACTACTAACGCTTTTACTATCTTTTTTTTACTTAAATACACGGCATAATGTTTTTTATATCCACTTAATATAACATCATTTGTAAATGTCACATTAGTTAAAGCATTAGTATAAAAAATTAGTCAAAATCGTTTGTATATTTTTAAAATTTCAAATTAAACACGTAAAGTTGTAATTTAATTAGTTAATACATATCATCTCTTTGGGTTCGACTTTTTATATAGTAATGATAACTAATAATATGACCAATTTTAAAAGAAATCTAATTCAAGCCGACAAAATTTATATAAATGTTAATTTTTCACAAGATCCTATATTACAATTTTCTCAATTCAATATTCAATTTCAACTCTATTACACATTGTTTTGATTTCATCCGGAGGAAAAAAACTCAAATCACCTTGTATTATTGGCTACCATCCAAAACAATACAAAAGAACTTAAGATTATTTTCTTCAGAGACAAACAAATCATTACTTAATCAACAAAAATGAAGAGGGCGACACTAATTGTACTCGTTTTAACAAACAATGCAAGCTCAACCCAAGAGAATACAAAAGAACAGATACAATTTGTACACCATTGGAACCAAATGCAGCCTCCCTCCGTCGCAGACCGAAGAAGCACAGGAAACCACAATCTGTGGTCTACTGGACTTGCAGCATCACATACTTGAACTGTATCTGCAATGCCTACGGTCGGTGGTACACGTATTTCGTTCTTGGGTCAACAATAAGACCTTTTCCTCCATTCACTTCTAAATCATGTCTGCATGAATCACATCGATAAACCATTAGAATCTTCTCATGCTTGTTTCATCATTCATAACCACCGTGCCAAAATGGTAAATATCTACTGTTCAAACTGAGTCAAAAAACAGAAGGCAAAAGATCTCTACCTAGAAAGCTCTACCTTCAAGTGGACCAAAGCCAAGAACCAAATGGCGAAACATACTGATATGTAGAACCTCCCTTACACACAAAGCTAACATAGGTACTTATCCAGTGTTGAAATGCAAGAGACTAGAACTTAACTAACGAGAGCACCCATGAGACAAACTCATTACCAAATAGCCTAGTTGTTCCCCCAACATATTCATTGAAAATGCCTATATTGATTAAGAATTAAGATACAATAAGAAAAAGGATGCAAGAGAAGACTTAACTGGAAAACAAAGTCCGGGATGGTCAACTGCTCACGAGGAACATATCTGAATAGCTGTAGAAGCCGGTCAACATATACGACCTTCTTCCATGTCTATAGAAAATATCCAAGAAACGGAATCTCCATAAACTTGTGAAAGTAAATTCAAAATTTAACTGAACAATGACAAATAAAAGAAGGCATACCATACTATCAACAAACATTTGCAGAGCGAAAATGGTTGCTTTCAGGTGAAAGTTTGGGTGAAGAACATATATTGCCTGTACTTGATTCATAAAAAATCATCAAAACAGAGAATAAACATATGTGCAATTACTGATTAGATAGCTTGAGAGTTGCATACATGCAGATTACGCTGGTGTTTACGACCGAGTATTTGTTGTAATCTTCTCATCCATCCCAAGTCTGGTTGACTGATTAAGAAGGGGAAAAAATGCATGCACAAAGTGAGAAAACTTAGCTGGTTTCAAGAAAATTGACCGCAAGAAAAGGTCGTGAACTAGGTGTATAACAACACTTCCATACACTTGTAATGAAACACAACATACAGCAACACTTTGGTAAGACAATTAGCATTTTCCTAATTACGCTAAACAGACTGAAAACTCAAACAAAATAATTTTAGAGAGAATTGATTAAGCAAGGAGATCTCCAAACTAAACCAAAAGTTCTTGGTGTCTGCTCAACAAAATCAATCTCCCACGTCATCTTATTCTTTGGAACAGTTAATGCACATCAGTATCGACATAAATTCATTTCTTCAGCTAGTATACTGGCTTCATTTGACATAAAATACAAAGAAATTTTGAGAACCAAAACAATGATCCAAATACTAAAATTTTCTGCAAATGTAAGTTAGTGATTTGCAAATGAAACATGCAATAATAGTACTTACATCTGTAAAGATGCAGCAGAATGGAAATATACAATGCTATATGGCTTCTGAATCAATGGCTCAAATTCCTGAAATTTAACAACGGGGACGTTAAGTTAGAACCAAACAACCAACCAAGGGTCAACAAGGATGAAATAAAATAAAAATTCCTAAGGCAAATGCAAGAGTATTAATTAAGGACAGGCCATTTCCTAAAACGAGGAGACCTCAAGACCTTTTAACTGCTGGAATCCAACTACCAAGTGATAATTCTACTTCATTGACAGTAACTGACAAATAAAAACAAAAACACGAATACCAACTGCAGCGTTTTAGCAGACAGTAAACCACTCACCTTCACTACATGCAGAACAAATCGGTCCAAATCAAGACATCGAAGCAAAAAATGTGCTCCTACAACAACCATTACAGGGCGGCCCTCACTGTCAACCCCTCCACGATAACTGAAAATGTATATAGAAGAGCTTACTCAGTATATCTAACCTGAATTCATCAACCCAATCCATGCGCTCAGCAAACTAATCACTTTTGCAGTACAAAAGGGAAAGGTTTAAGAGACTAGAATACTCTATTGCTTCATTTGTGAGGGAACGACAAATATCAAGTCATGTTGAGAAGTTATGATTCACAGAGTTACTGTACCAGGGAGCCCTGGTTAAGTGGACTCAAATACAGGAATAAAGCGGAACATCTAGCTAAATTGATTACCAGAAAGGAATACCGTGCATGTATATATTAAGGAATAGGCAGAACAATAGCAAATGCTTACACAATTTTCATCTCTGCAATTTCAGACAGATTCAAGGAATTTGCTTTAGCAAGGTATCTAGAATGAAGTGAATATTCTTCAGCTGCAGACAGTGGAGGGCTACCAAGATCACCAAATCCAAGCATTTTAGCACAGTTAAATCCACTCTGTGCCTGGGCAGTTTTTTCCCATTGCTCCTTACGTCTCTGATCTGGATCCTTAATTAATGACATGAAGGCAGGATCCAGATAGGTATCTAGATATGAAGTCCTGAAAGAATAAGATTTATCTCTAGAGTCAACTGATAAATCAGGTTAATAGGCAGGTAAAGTTATCAACCAAAAATATAGGAAGGAGGCAGATGAAACAATCATGAAAGTACGTAAGCAACTCGGGGACAATTTACACATGCATTTCTCAGTTAGCATTTCTGAATCACTTCATGTTTATGAAACAAAACTCACATAGCTAGCCATGTACCATAGCCCAGAAGCAAATGAGGGGCCATAAGAAAAAAAAGTATAGCAGTTGTTTTTTTTCCAGCTTTCTACTAAACATTTCCACAAAATGATAATTCTGATTAACTTACCTTCGCACCAAGCCAACATCGCTGACAGGAAGCTCAACAGGAGCTTGGGGAGGTTTTGGCACATTTTTCTTTGGCAGAGGCTTTATTCTGATTTTGCGTTCATCTATTATTGTCTCACCGTTCTCATCTCCAACATCAGCAGGAAGCTTTGAGATGGCCAATTCCTCTTCATGTTTATCTCGAGGAAAGTAAAGTGGAAGCAATCTACATTGTCAACAATAAAGGGAATAATAAAAATAGGGTCTATAGAATTCTTAAAAAAAGAAGAGATATTACAAAACAGAAATAAGAAGAAAAAATCAAGCATGAGAGGCCTGTCTTGTATCTTGCCCTAACCAGTTGGGATACCTATATGTTGAAATACCTTTTATATATTTCAGTATCTGTTGATGTGGTATTGCAAAAGACCACAGCCGCAATCTTATCTTTCTGCTTTTCAAGAAAGCGCCGAACTGTCCCTGAATAACAGAAAATAAAAGTGGATAATGCTGTTCAACATATTTATGCTAAGCCTTCCCGACATAACCATCATAACAGAAGTACCCAAAACTATAGGAAAAATTCTCACTTATGGCTACATGTGCAGCTGGTTCACGCGGATAGTTTTTCCCCTCTGTGTATATGCAGCCCATAGCAATGCTGCATTTATGCATGTTAAGAAAGAAGTTAGCTCCGTGTTTTACAAATACATTGCAGAACTGCAACGAATAATAAATTGAATGCAGAAAGGAAATGGTGTGGCATTGGCTTCCAAACAACCTCTGAAGCCCATTTTCGATGAGGAGCTCAAGGCAAGACCGGTAACAGTGACTCAAAGCATTCTCTGCAGCAGTATGATATTTTACTGCATACTTAGGACCAACAGTATGAATTACTCTCCTAACATAAGAACAATAAAGATATCAGTTTCTACGTGAAACAATAAAGTTTGACTTAAAGCACCCAAAAAACAAATCCCATGTAATAAAACCCTGAGGTTTTGTTGGTTGGGGAAGAGGGTTTAAGAAAAGCAAAACTACACAATATAAGTTGCTTTGTACATTAAGCAGCATGCAAGATAATGTAGAGTAAAAACAAATTAGCAATCAGCTATAATCAACTCAAGAAGGCCTTGCTGGCTTCCAGACCAATACAGCTCTCACAAGTCTCACATGCCAATACAAACATAATCCACACTTCATGCTAGCTAAAACATGGAAAGAAAATGCATTAACCTATTCTACAAGTTTATCAAAGTTCTTGAAAAAGAAATCAAGATTCCAATTCAAAAATCTTCTCTAATCAATCATTTTAATGTTTGATACTCAAATAGGACATGCACACCTAGCAGGCAGGTCATATGCATTAGTAACCTTGGCCATCCCTGTACGGCATCCACCCTGTAAAATAGTAAAGGTACAAAAGGTCAGTTCCACTTTGAACTCTTCTATTTCTTTTTTTTCTTCTTACACAAATGTAAGTCCCATCTCTTGGATTTCTAACCTCTGTCAAAATTCCCAATCAATAAAAACAAGCCAGATGTAGTAAACACAATAGAAGTGAGCATTTTCTTTATTCACCCCAAAACATTCATGTTCAATAGATCATCATAGAAGAACAGAATGAAGTTACTGATTATCAACTAGTATATTTTACACAATAAAACTATATAACGAGTCAAATAGGTAATGCCCCATAACCAAGTTCTGTAAATGAAGCACATCAATGAAAAATATCAAATGGCAGTGTAGCAATAATTCATAGCATACCAAGGTTGCACATTCTTCTGCAAGACCAGGTCCAGCTGCAGCATGCAGACCAAGACTACTGTGTGCTTCATCCAAGTTCTGTAAGCATCAGTGTAAAAAGCATATCTTAATAGTGACATTATCTGACAAAACTTAGCAGTTAGTTACATAGTTCAACTGCAGAGTTCACAAGGGTTAAGTATCAAACAAATTCAAACAGAACAAGATTCTTTTGATGTACAAAGAAACAAAGATTTCCAAGTCTTCACAGCACACATTACTATTAGTGCTTCAGAATGGTCTTTCTATGCTAGAATACACTAAGAACAGGAGATGACTGGTTTGGTGCTCACTTACAGAACATAGGTAAACAACTTTATAAGCACTTAGAGAACATGACTAAAACTTCAAATTCCGGATTCCAATCGGCAACAGAATGCACATTATTAACACTCATAAACCGAGTGAAACACAGAGTACAATTAGAAATCAAATATTGGCTCCAAATTACGTCATATCCTTACAAATGAAACAGAAGTTAATAGCAATTACTGCGTTTATCATGAACCAAACACAAACACTTCATATCTCAAAGTCCAAATATGAGAATGAAGGTTCAAAAATCATCTATCATGTTTTAGGATGTCCATTTACAATAGAATCTGCAAATTTAGGTTACATTTTTTCCCTAATATTAGAATTCACCAAATCAAACTGAAGAGATCATGTAGCTTTTGTCTACTGCAATACCGTGAAACAGTTTCATTGCATCATTTCAGTTGAATGCAAAGACATGAAATGTGCAATACTGCAGATGACAAGGATAGAAATAAATAAATAAATTATAATTCTTGCCAATGCGGTCTGATCAAAACATTGCTTAGGATCCAGGTTTCACCTCATTTGTAGAATTCACAACAGCATCCACCTCAAGATTCCACGGGTTCCCCCTCCACAAGTAAATCTTTGAGTTAATTTCATGATCAACAGGAAACCTCGACACCATCCCATTGCTGCCACTTTCCCCATCAGCAGCGGAGGTTAAGGGATCAGGGAAATAAGAATTTGAAAATGATGGGTCCTCATTATCATAACCCAGCGAAAACCTGCTCTCTGCATCACTCCACCGTGGAACTTGATCCAAAGTCACAATAGAATCCCCATTATCAGTTGGAGACCCACCCCGGGTTGTGGTGCCTGTAGCCACAGGCCGGTACATTTGATGTAGCTACCGGTAAGAAACCTTAATACAGCAGTACCATTTTGCCCAATCCTCCTACAAACACAAGCCCAAAAGATCACCCACCTCAAATTTACGAAACAAAATCAACTAATCACATTTTTTCCCTGGAAGAGGAAAGAAGAACATCAAATCATCAGAGCAATAATTACTACATGCTATTCAAAACCAGAATTCCCTTTATATCAAAGAATTCCTCATCATTTCACATCCAAACAAAATTGCTTAAACATCTTATAAGCTAACCTTTACTTCATTTCCAATCACACCAATTTAACATCTTTCGAGCATATAAGACCGGAGAATCCAGAATTGAACCCAATTCAACAAATTGACTTAGTTAAAATCCAAACAAGAGCAGCAAGCAATACGGAGACTCAATATTAATCGTTTCCATTGGTTTCTGTTTCATGTGCTCTCAAGAGCAGCAAGCAATACGGAGAATCCAGTATTTAATTTTGAGAAAATGAGGCTCGAGAGAGAATTGAAAGAAATTATAAATCAGTAACGTACCTCTGATTTGGGAATTATGGAATTGGAGATGTCTTTTCTTTTTCCTTTTTTTCTTTTTGATTTGAACAGAAAAATAATTTTGGGATTACTGGTACCAGATGAGCTGGCCAGAGAAGGAAATAGAAATATATAAAGACATTTTATTTCGTTCGTCTTTTTCTGTGGAATAATTGACTTAAAATATCAAAACCATCCCCATACTTTTCACTTTATTCTTTTTACGACCTCGTTTTATTTTTTCCTACTATTCCATCTTTTAGCCATGAATGATTGTGATTGCCTGTCGAGAGCATCAAATATAGTTATAAAAATGGATATGAATATGAGTAGAAAAAAGGTTACAACTCATCACTTGTCCACAAAGACTTGTAGATTGTGATAAGAGGATCGTCCTTAGAGATCTGGTTGTGAACTGTAGTCTTGGTTGACTTCCTCGTCACTAGAGTTGAGTTGGGAGTTCCTGAAACTAAACAAACAAATAACAATTAAACAAAAAAAGTAATCTTGGTCAAGTGGATTGGCCAAGATTGGGTAAGTGTTGTAAAAGACTGATCTTGGTCAAGATAATTGGCCAAGATTCAAATGTTGCAAGTAAGAAGATGTAAACAATGGGAAAGAATTCCTAATAAGGGCGATACTGGAGCACTCATTCATTTGCTTTGATCATTGACTCAAGGGTTTTCACATTCCACATTCATAACATTGCTAGAGATCGGGAGGAACTCCTTTCCGATCCTACTTCCCTCCTCTTATAATCACCTGGCGGGTACTCCTTCTCCTGATGATCCTAGTCAGTAGACACCTTGCTGGCTAAAGGATTTAACCAGTTGACTGCTGTCTTGAGTCGCATGCGCTTTCTCAATGGAATAAGGGAAGACAATGTCTAGGTCAAGCTACTCCTCAGTCGGAGCCCTAAATTGTCAGTCTGGTTAGGCCCATACCTCTCAACACCTACTAACCTGTGTGAGATTAGTTGTCTACTTAACCAATTCGGTTTCGACTCGTCCCCTCCTCGGCTGACTGCAAATCTCTCACTAATACCTAAGGGTGATCAAACCTCGATTTTAATGGAGACCGGTTTGTTCAAACAGGGGTTGAGATAATTACAAATGAGAAGCCTATGAAGTTTATTTTGATCTCACGAAGCAAAGAATGACTCAACAACCCTTACCAGAAATGAGAGTTTAGCTACTACATGACATAATGAAAAAGACAATGAATATTGAAGAAATGGAAATTGGAATTAAATCTGTATTTTCTAAATGAAAATTACAGAGCAAGTGTTTTACAAACCAGAAACAGGCGATCGAAGATGTCCGTGATAGGCAGCCTTTCCTAGCTTTTAAATAAAAACTAGGATCCCTACCTACCACCAAATTTCAAACTAAGAATATTACAAAATATTTATTCAAAATCCGAAATTAAGATAAAGGAAAATAAAATATTGTTTGTTCAAAATCAGGATCGGATCAGGATCCACAAGTCCTTTCGCTAGCCGACTCTATCTTCTAGCTCGCATCCAGCTGTCACTCCAAGTCGCAACCACTCCACGATTCCTCAATCAGCACGCCTCTAGCTGATCAATCTTGTCCAAGCTTGCGGCTAAGATTAATCGATTGTCTGGGACACACTCAAAGCTAATGTTTCTTCCATCCTTGCTGCCTCCTTGCAAATCTGCATAAGTAGGGAAATTTTAGGTAGTTCTGCCATCTAATTTGCCAGAATTAAATGACAAAAATATACGAATTAAACCATCAATCAGCTTGTATCCTTTTTGAATGAAATTTATGTTTTTAATTGGAAAAAAAACTATGCTTTTATTGAAAAAAAATACAAAAAAATTATTTATTTTTCATCACCAAACTCAACTAGAATTATTATATTTTTTCCTCCCGTGCATGATTAGATTTTGTTAACTAATGATAGAAATGTAAATAAAAACTCGAACTCGCATTGTGTACGAAGTATCATTGATGTCCAAACTCATTGGTTGCATAATTTGCTTATTTGATGAACTGAAATTTATTTGGGCGATAGCAATTGACTAAGGATGGTATTGTAGCTATGTTAAAATTTTAGGGACCGCGTTAAGACCGTCATATTTAATGAAGGATGTGTTGTAAACATTTAGTTATTATTATGGACAATTATGATAACATTTGAAAATAATTAACGAGGATAGTGTAAACATAAAATTATAGGTGTTGTTGTTGGATTTAAATATATGGTTGACTCAAACACTCTTCCTAAAATTATAGGAGTATATCACTATTTACTTCATATCATCCAACGGCAGCTCACAAAATAGGCGGAGAATGGGAGACGAGATTTGAAATTGGGTCCGATTTTTTACCCACATTTTTATCACCAGTTAGACAACCAATGAGCTACGTACTCATTAGTTATATTAAACTTTTTTTCATTTAAAAAAATAATTATTATTTTATTTTTAAGAATAATTAAATGTGAGATACGAACTCGAATTTTTAACGATAATTTGCCACCATTATTTAGGAATATAATTAAAAGCACATATAATCGTGAAGAATATACTAAACAAAATTAGCATATGCTAATTAATTAAATTACAAAATTGTTGAAAGTGCTTCATTCTTTATATCCAGCTTTCTGTTTTAGCATAGCAATGAAGTTTTCTCTGTCCTGTGGCGACATTCCCTCCGCCGAGCAGTCTCCGATACCCCATTCTGCTCCACGTATGCAGTACTTGTCTTGAGTTTCTCGCTGATTCCTGCAAATTTCATGGAGATTAACACTCATTTTAACCAGAGTTTTTTGCAGAGTTGCATAAACAGAGTGTTTCAGAAAATTACTTTTGCTTGTTAAGCTTGGATTGCTCTAGCAGCTTTTTGAGCAGGGGAGAAGATTTGAATCTGGCATCATTCTCTGCATACTTCTTCTGGTTTTCTTCTGCAAGATGTTCATGGAAGTTAAGAAACCATTGTAGTAACATGAATCTGAAACGAAATTAAGATTATAATTAGAACTAATTAAACAGGAGAATCAACCATTAAAGCGATTAAGGAAGTCAACTTGAGGTAACTTTGGACCAGGGACTGATTCAATCCCTGTTGACCCTGACAAAATTCCAGCACTAGCTGCAAAAAAGAAGAAGCCAGAAACCACTACTCATCAGCCCAATCAGAAAAACAAAATGTCCCAATGCAAAGTTAAATTCCAATAAGAACATGAATTAGAAACCCAACAAATAAAATTCCAGTTAAATCACCTGGGTATGCAGCAGAGAGGAGTAAAGCAACTGAGGCGGCAAAAGGAAGTGACTTTTGAATGAATTGGCCATAAGTTACAGAGATTAAGGAAGAAGAAGAAGAAGAAGAAGAAGAATGTTGCTTGAATCCAAGTTGGGTTTTCTTGGGAAACGGAATTCTGGGTTTTTGGCTGCAGGTTGTGGATTTGGGAGAGGAGATGTGGAGGAGAGGGAGGGATTGGGAGAGAGAGAGACTCTTCATTTCTCTCCCTTTTGCACTGAGGCTGAGGTTTTTGGGAGGGAGATGATGATAAGAAAAGGGAGATCAGGATCTTTTAGGAGTAACAAACGGTTGATATCAATCTAACTCCATTTCATCTGAGCCAATCAGCCATTGGCTGCTCGTGTGGACAACCGGTAGGGACACCATCTCCACCGGAAATCAACTTAAGTTATGTTTGTATTTCCGACCGAACATGATTGATCTTAACGCAATTGTGGTTCAGACCTAAAAAGTTAAAATTGCAACTTTCTCCACACGAGTCACGCTCTACAATACTCTTATTAGAAAACGGGAGTCTCTTGTGATATGTTAAAAGTTACTAAAACACAATAAAATGAAATATGGTATCAAGATTTCATTACATCATTCTTAATAGTATAGTATTCTACAAACAAGATAAACAGACAAGTAATGATTTCTGGGTTTCACTCGGTCTTCCACTTCCCAATCAGTTCCTTCATTGCATTCTCACAACTTCCTCCATCACCAACAGCTTTCCTTGCCTCTTCTCCAATCTGTTCAGCTTGCCATTTCCACAAATCATTCCTCATCATTTCTCCAATCTTTCCTCCAATCTCTTCCCCTTTTATCACTCTCTCTCCAATCCAACCCCAATCCTTAGCCCACATTCCCAACCCACTCTTCTCCACAACCTCTGCATTAATCCTCTGATCTCCACCCTGCGGCCATCCTAGCAACCTCACCCCATACCATGCAGCCTCGACCACTGAATTCCACCCACAATGACTCACAAATCCACCCACAGATTTGTGTCCAAGGAGCTCACCTTGATCCACCCATTCCTTCACCACCAAGCCCTTCTGCTTCATCTTCTCCATCAACTCATCATCTCCAATCACATCTTCCAACCTATCTTTATCCTCTTTATCAACAATTTTCTCCTTCACAATCCACAAAAAAGGACACCCACTTCTTACTAGCCCTTCCCCTATCTCCCTTATCTGCTCCTTCATCATTGCTGTCCTGCTCCCAAAACTTATGTACACCACTGACCCTGGTTCCTGATCATCTAGCCATTTGATGATCGATTCCGCGCTGCCGGCCCGTTCTGATCCCTTCTCGAATTCACATGGCACAAGTCCAACGGTGAACAATGGAGGCAACCCATCCAGCAATTTCCCACCTTTTAGTGAGTCTGATTCCAATTTTTCAAAAGTGTTGATCAAAACCCCATCGAAGCTTGAGACTTTCTTACTGTCTTCCATGAAAATGGAAGCAAACAAGCTTTTGGGGTCTTGAAGGGGAGGGGGTAGTGATGATTTTGGGATTGGTACAACACCTGGGAAAGGGGTTTCAATAAAGTCACCAACTTTAGAGAAATCCGGACTGGTTTCGGAGAAGAAGGTGTGGTAAGATGCAAACAGAGAGAACATTCTTGCTGAGGAAGTGAAAAGGATGTACTTTGGGAGATTTTTTAAATTTGCAGTAGCTTCCAAAACAGGAGACAGTAAAAGCACATCAGAGACCAGAGCAGAGAGTGGTGGTGACAGAGATGAAACAAGAGATGGAAGGATTTGAAGTGAGCAGCGAGTTGCTTCCCGTTGTAGCCAAAATGGGTCGTTGGAATTGACAGTGGCGGGATCAACAGGAACTATATGAAACTTTTTTTCCCTGATCTGATCAGGAAATGCAGAGAGGAAGCGAGAAATGAGCTTAGACTCAGCAGCAGAGACGATTGGGTGACCCACGATGAGCGTGACCTGACAACCGTGGTTCGCAAGTGATGCAGCCAGTCGGAGAGTGGGTGTCAGGTGACCCATTCCGGCACTAGGAAGAAGAGCAACATGAGGGCGGTTGTGATTGCCAGAATAATCCATATGTATTGTTTGCACCTTCAGTGGCAAAAATTAAAAAACAGTATTGCCTCAGTAAAAAAGGTTAGCATCCACCAAGCAATGCATTACTATATATAAACCAAGCTGATACAACAACTACTAGCAGTAGCAGCTAAGGGTGGTTCTGGTCGTGTTCCCACACCTACCTCAATTTTTACCACATCTTCTCTGGTCGTGTTCCTACACCTACCTCGAGTTTGCGTTACACCAGTAGATTTGCTGCAGGAGAAGACGTAAACACAATATAGGCCACCAGATTATCTGGTGAAAGCCGGGTGGTAAAAAGATAGATCTACCATCATTGACTACATGGGTCCTGCTTAACAGGACCGGTACAATAATGTTGCAATAAATTCTCACCCGACACCAATACTCAGAAGTTTATGACAATCAAATGGTCCTTATATGCAGAAACCAAAGGAAACTTTTCCTTGTGCAATGACAAACTAGCCATACACAATAGATGCTTATGGAAAGATATGCAACAAAATTAGCCATCACAAACAATTTCAAAAGAGCAAAAGAAATATGTAGTTTTCATTTAATTATGGTAGGTTAACAAGTTCATTGGAGCTAGAAACCAGAGGGTTTTCAAGGACATACAATCGGCCAAGGAGAGCCACAGAACGCAACTACCACACTGCTACTCATCTTTTAACACCACATTTTCTTGCCAAAAGCCAAAAGCATAAAGCCACGCGCAAACAAACTATAGGGTTAAGTCATTTTTTGGCACCTGTACATTATTTGACTGACTCATTTGGCACTTGTACAGGTCAAACGGTTTAAAAGGCACCTCTAGTTGAAAGATATGACTCATTTGACACTTGTCATTGACGGCGTCCATTGGAAGCCGTTAAATGCTGACGTGGCACGCCACGTGGCATGACACGTCAACGAGTTGCGGACGTGTCATGCCACGTCAGCAAATCCAGCCCGAATCAAGGTGAAAACGGGTTTTAAACGGGTCAAATATCCGGCTGAAGAACGACGCGTCATCTATTGCGTGTGACAAGCACAAACTTGTCTAAGAGACACATCGTTCGTTGCTGAAGTGAGTGACGCGTCGTCTAGGTGGGTGTGACAAGCTCACACTTGTCTGAGCGACACGTCGTTCGTTGCTGAAGTGAGCGACTCGTCGTCTAATTGGGTGTGTAATCCCTGTCGCGTGCCTTATCCCTCTCATTTGTGAAATTCCCAAAAATCAATCTCCAAACCCTCTCCTCCCTCGCTCCTCGCTCAAATCGAATGGCCAAACCCTAATTTCACCCAGAAATCCTCACCTCCCGCTCGAAATCAGCCAGCCTTTTCCCTTTCCCTCTCGCGAATCAAATATCCCTCCCTCCAGTTCTTCTGGCGCTCGAAATCAGACCTTTCCCTCCCGCTCGTGAATCGAAATCAACCTTTCTCCTTGAGATTATTCAGGTATGTGCTAATTGTTTTCTTCTATTACAGTGTTTAATTGATTATTGTAATTAGGGTTTGTTTTAATTGTTTTATAATTAGGGTTTGTTGTCTTGTTTATGTCATTATTATTTAATACATAGCATATGACGAATTTTGTGCTTGTCGAGCATCTTGAGAAAAAAAATTTAATACTCAAAGCGCTGGATCCTCTTTGGAGGGAATTTTTTAATACTCAAAGCGCTGCATCTTGGTTATAATGATTTTAAATAGTTGTTTAAGTAAGAAAAGAATGCACTTAATTTTGACTTTATTTTGATTTTGGGTTCTGCAGTTGTTGAAAGGTTTTATTCTAATGATTTGTTTATTTATCTGTCTTTGTGCCCAGGGAATCAATGTTATTAAGATGATAGTCTTTAGATTTTTTATTGGTGGGAAATTTATTAGGTCAATGAGTGAGTGGATGTATGTTGGTGGGACCACTGTTGAGGGCACTATTGATGTTGATGTTTGTTCTTTTTTTACAATATTGGACATATGTGGTGAATATGGATATAAAAAAATTACCAAGTTATGGTATGCTGCACGGTCTGTTGGTTTGGGTTTGAGAGAATCGTTAAAAGTACTAGATGGTGACAGTACTTTTTATGAGTTTATTAATTATGTATTGACGAATAATCGTGTTGATATTTATGTAGAGCATGGTGAGTTGATGCATCCTTATTTTGTTGACCAGAACCCTAAGACCATGTTTGCTAAGTTAGGGATATCAGAACATGGACATAGGGTGGGTAGTGTGTCTAGTAGGGGCAAAGGTGTAGTGGTTGATGATGAGTCTGATGGAAATGAATTTGATGGATACTATAGTGGGCATGGTGAGAGTGATTATGAAAATGAACTCGATGATGAAATCCCAGGAGCTGAATATTGGATGGACTGTAATTATTTGTCAGCTGATGATGACGAGGAGTTAATGATGGCTCGGGAGAAGAGAGAGCGATTCTTAAAGAAGGCTGAGGGGAAAAAAAAGAAAGAGAAAAAAACAGTTGAAGAAAGAGAAAATGTGGAGGAACCTGATTTAGATAGTGGTCCTGCAGAGGGTGTGGGTCCTACTGGGGTGAGTGGTCATGGGGTTAGTAGGGCAACTAGTGGACCAGATGAGTTAGTGGGTGAAATAAAAAAGGGAAATGAGGAGAAGGGCAGCACCTCAGCCAACTGGTGGTGAGGAGGACAATGAGCTGTCTTGTGACAGTGACTCAAATGGAAGCTACTTGACAACCAGCAGTGACAGAGAGGCCGAACAAGCAAGGAGAATTTCATTTAGAAGGCCACGGTTCCAAAAAGGCCAGCAACTCTCCTTCTTTGCTGTTTGTATGGTATTTCCCAACAAGAGGGAGTTTAAGAAAGCTGTGGAGAGGCATGCCATATATGCTAGGAGAGATGTGAGAGTTGTTTGTAATTAAAAAACAAGGTGTAGGGTTGTATGTGCCAATAGTGAGTGTGCTTGGAAAATATTGTGTTCAATTGATGGTAAATCCGGTCAATGGATGGTTAAGACACATGTAGGACAACACGCTTATCAAAGGCAATTTCACATCTCTTGCCTTACTTATAAATCTATTACTGATTGGTTTTTGCATGATATGAATAACCTTACTTTGAAACTTACTATTGCTGAAATGAGTGACCATTTTAATGGCCAAACCAAGATCAAAGTTTCAATGGGGCAATGTAAGAGAGCTAAGCAAAAGATTGTTGAGCATTACATTGGTGATCCTCTTAAGGAATTTGCAAGATTGGAAGATTATGTCGAGGAGCTTAAGAGGAGTAATCCAGGGAGTACGATTATTTTGGAGACAGAAGATGGAGTCTTCAAAAGGATGTACGTGTGTTTTGATGGTGTTAGAAAAGGATTTAATGCTGCTTGCAGGAAGATCATTGGGCTAGATGGGTGTTTTCTTAAGGGACCATTCAAGGGTGAGATTCTAGCTGCAATAGGTAAGGATGTGAATGATCAAATTTACCCAATTTCATGGGCAATTGTGAGCTATGAGTGTAAAGATATATGGGTGTGGTTTTAGGAGTTGCTAATATTGGATTTGGATGTTATGGGAGGCAACTTCATTTTTGCTGCTGATGGGGCTCCTGCTATTCCTCGAGGAGAAGGATTCACGTTCATGTCTGATCAACAGAAGGTACATACTTTAATTTGTTAACTTTTACTTGTACAACCATAGTTTGAGAGAATCGTAACTTTTACAATTTATTATTTAGGGATTGCTTTCTGCGATTAAGGAACTTATGCCCTCAGCTGTCAGTAGGAGATGTGCCAGACACATTTTTGCGAAGTGGAGAAAGGAACACAAAAGTGAGGAATTGCACCAGCAGTTTTGGGTTACCTGCAAAGCATCCACTCCCTCAGATTTTCTTGATGAATTGGAAGTGTTAAAAGGTTTGTCAAGTACTGCCATGTCTGATTTTTTAGAGGTTAGTCCAACTCATTGGTGCAAAGCCTTCCAAAATACCTTTTGTTGTTCTGATGTTGTTGATAATAATATGAGTGAGACTTTTAATAGCTTGATAATAGAGGCTAGGTACAAATCTATTGTCAAACTTTTTAAAACCATTCGTAAATTTGTGTTCAAGAGGTTTAAAGAAAGGAAGGATTTTTTGTCAAAATTTAAGAATGGTTTTGGTCCCAAAATTTGGAAGAAGATTAATTATAACATGGAAGAGAGTGGTAACTTTTATGTGGATTCAAATGGAGAAGATGGATATAAAGTGCACCTTGATGAGGACACTAGTTGGGTGGTGAGTTTAGAGAAATCAACTTGTACTTTTAGGATGTGGGAATTGACTGGGATACCATGCTCACATGCCATAGCTGTCATTGTTAATGAGGGTAACAATTTAGATGTCACATGTTTTGTAAATAAGTGGTATAGTAGGGAAATATTTGAGTTGGCATATAAGAACCCTATTAAGCCTGTGCAATGCAAGAAATATTGGCCAAGAGTATCAGTTACACCGATCAAGCCCCATTCCCTTGTGAAATTCCCCGAGAGACCAAAGAAGTTGAGGAGAAGGGAAGGTTGGGAGCCAGCCCAGTGTGGTAATAAAATGAGTCACAGAGGATGGAAGATGACCTACAGTGTGTGCAAGCAATATGGCCACACACGTAGCGTATGTACAGTCAAACCAGTGAACCAGGTAACACTTATTAACTTGAAGTGCAATGATCATTTTGTTTGATTACGCTTACTTGCCATTACATTTAGTTGATTGGTCATCAATGCAGGTGAGTGAAGAAACCCCTGCTGAAACTAGAGAAACCCCTGTTGTGGCTGAAAAATGAATATAAAAACAGTTTTGTAGCAAGTAGCAAGGGAGATTAATGTAGAACATAAAAACAAAAGAATATTAATCTCACACCAAAACCCAAAATATTTCCTCGAGAGAGGATCCAGCGCTTTGAGTATTAATTTTTTTTCTCAAGATGCTCGACAAGCACAAAATTCGTCATATGCTATGTATTAAATAATAATGACATAAACAAGACAACAAACCCTAATTATAAAACAATTAAAACAAACCCTAATTAAAATAATCAATTAAACACTGTAATAGAAGGAAACAATTAGCACATACCTGAATAATCTCGAGGAGAAAGGTTGATTTTGATTCGCGAGTGGGAGGGAAAGGTCTGATTTCGAACGCCAGAAGAACGGGAGGGAGGGATATTTGATTCGTGAGAGGGAAAGGGAAAAGGCTGGCTGATTTCTAGCGGGAGGAGAGGATTTCTGGGTGAAATTAGGGTTTGGCCATTCGATTTGAGCAAGGAGCGAGGGAGGAGAGGGTTTGGAGATTGATTTTTGGGAATTTCACGAATGAGAGGGATGAAGCACGCGATAGGGATTAAACACCCACCTAGACGACGCGTCACTCACTTCAGCAACGAACGACGTGTCTCTCAGACAAGTGTGAGCTTGTCACACGCAATAGATGACGTGTCATTCTTCAATCGGATATTTGACCCGTTTAAGACCCGTTTTCACCTTGATTCGGGCTGGATTTATTGACGTGGCATGACACGTTCGCAACTTGTTGACGTGTCATGCCACGTGGCGTGCCACGTCAGCATTTAATGGCTTCCAATGGACGTCGTCAATGACAAGTGTCAAATGAGTCATATCTTTCAAGTAGAGGTGTCTTTTAAACCGTTTGACCTGTACAAGTGCCAAATGAGTCAGTCAAATAATGTACAGGTGCCAAAAAATGACTTAACCCTATAGTTTGTTTGCACGTGGCTTTATGCTTTTGGCTTTTGGCAAGAAAATGTGGTGTTAAAAGATGAGTAGTAGTGTGGTAGTTGCGTTCTGTGGCTCTCCTTGGCTGATTGTATGTCCTTGAAAACCCTCTAGTTTCTAGCTCCAATGAACTTGTTAACCTACCATAATTAAATGAAAACGACATATTTCTTTTGCTCTTTTGAAATTGTTTGTGATGGCTAATTTTGTTGCATATCTTTCCATAAGCATCTATTGTGTATGGCTAGTTTGTCATTGCACAAGGAAAAGTTTCCTTTGGTTTCTGCATATGAGGACCATTTGATTGTCATAAACTTTTGAGTATTGGTGTCGGGTGAGAATTTATTGCAACACTATTGTACCGGTCCTGTGAAGCAGGACCCATGTTGTCATGGACTAATCCTTTGGAAGCCCAAGGGATTAAGTTCGTGCGGCGTTCACGCACTCTCTCTACGGAACCAGCCTTTCACACACACCTTAGACCTACATCACCAGGGAACATAAGGTTAGAAACACAATAGGGCCATTATAGTTTATCATAGGCATAATATAGGGCAAACACATAGGCAATAGGGCATACAATCATGAAAGACATCACTTCATTGAATAAGCATAATATTATAGACAAGGGCCAAAAAGGTCGCAGACAAGGGAGCCGCCCGTACTAAGGCCGACTCAAACACCCTTCCAATGAATAACCGAGCCCACGGCACAAAGGGACTGATTACTCACTCCCCCAACCCGAATACAAAGATTACCCGTAAGCTCTCGTTAAGGTTAAGCGGCCATGGGCGTGAACATGCCCTGGACGAGCTTAGACCTTAACACTCTCCCCCACTCAGTTCGTCGACGCCCTCGTCGACCTATCTTCAAGGAATTCCTTAATCAATTCTTGTACATCTGCCAAGTCCTCTGCGCTTTCCCAACTGATCTCTTCATTGCCCAAGTCTTTCCACTTGACGAGGAATTATCGTTGGTGGATCTGTCTCTTCACATTTTGAATTTGCCGCCTGATTGCCACAGTGCGTTCGGCAAGGATAGCTTCAACCACCTTTACTGGTTGAGGCTGCACCTTAAAACGGACTTCAGCTCTGACTGGCTGATTTCTACTAGCATCTTCCTCATCCGCGTGAAACGGTTTTAAGTAGCTCACATGAAACACCGGGTAGCACTTCTTCATCCAATCTGGTGGGTCAACACGATATGAGACTCTGCCTATTTTCTCAATAATCATCACGGAGCCCTCATATCGTCGTAGAAGGCGGCGATCCTGTCGTTGGAGCGCTCGAATCTGTCCTGGCATAAGTCTCACCATCACCTTATCGCCAGCTTAGAATTCAAGGGCCCTCCTCCCTTTATCCGCCCATTGTTTCATGCGACAGGAAGCTCTCTCCAACAAGGCTTTGGCTATTTCAGCATTCTGCTTCCATTCCTTAGCAAAGTTAAAGGCACTAGGACTCTTCCCCCGATACTCGTTCACCGTGTGTGGGAACAATGGTTGTTGGCCTGTAACTAGTTCAAAAGGGCTCTTGTTAGTCGCAGAACTTTTCAAGGAATTAAAGAAAAATTGTGCCACATCAAGGAGTTCGATCCAGTTCTTCTGATTAGCATGAACAATATGCCTCAGATACTCTTCTAGAATAGCATTCATTCTCTCAGTTTGCCCATTGGTCTGAGGATGAAATCCTGAAGACATATTCAACCTAGAGCCAAGTAAGTTGAATAGTTCCTTCAAAAAAGTGCCAGTGAATCGAGGGTCCCTATCACTAATAATGCTTTCCGGGATGCCCCAATACTTCATGATATTTCTAAAGAACAATCGCGTCGTTTCTTCCGCAGTGCAACTCTTAGACATCGGAGCAAATGTCGCATACTTTGAGAATCGATCTACTACCACAAAGATTCCACAAAGATTCCCCACTTTTGGAAGGCAAGTAATGAAGTCCATAGATACGCTCTCCCACGGCCGGTTGGGAACTGGCAATGGGTCAAGTAGACCTGCAGACTTCTGTCTATCTACTTTATCCTGTTGACAAATCAAGCAAGTCTTCGTAAACATATGAACATCATCTCTCATTGCTGGCCAAAAGTATGCCTGCCTGATGAGCGCCAAAGTTCTACGCCAACCGTAGTGTCCTGCCCATAAGGTATCGTGACTGATAAGAATTTGTCTTCTGCCGAAGGATATATGGAGAAATTGGTCCTCTCAGATCAGTGCCCACTGCGGTCCGTAGTAACTGCAATACGCCGGAGGGGGTCTCCGGCGGAAACACTCCGATGCTTAAGTCAGTATGTGTAGTGAATTTGGCAGAGCTTGGGCCAGTAATTCGTACTTACCTTCCTCCTTTGTGGGGGAAGTATTTATAGATGAAAATGGAGCATTTCTGAGGGATCTGGATCATAAGGGGCGAACGCTCCCGTTAGAGGGGGTTAGAATTCCCCGTTGGTGGAGTGAGCTATCGGGGTAGGTGTTACCTATGTGAGGCAATGCCTACACCCCCAAACGGGAAGCTTGTCTTGGACTGGGATGGGATAGCGTCGTCTGTCATAACAGTGTTGAGTGTAAGACTCCCCCCCACTGATGTCGACCATCCCAGCGTCAGTCACATAGAGGGAGGCGATAGCCTCGATGCTGTCTTTGCGGTAGGGACAGTAGTTGTACCCTCTTCTCATGGTGTAAGACGAAAATTCCCTTGCCGATAGGCGGATTGTTATCATAAGCCCAACTGAAAATGAGCCCGAGTGTTTACTAAGGGCTAACGCCCTCTTCCCACGAGGTGTTCTTCCGTATATCGGAGCGTTTCCTCCTTAGAAGGTAGTTCGGACGGCTTTGTCAGAGCCTATAAATTGAAGTTTCTTCTGCGTAAGTTTCTTCGCATTTTCTCGTCCCTTTCTTTTTCATATTTCGCCATGGATGAGCTGACCCGAAATTTCCTGATCTCCAAAACCTTGACCTTGAAAAACCTTACTGAAGGGGACATCGACCTCCTGGAGAGGATGATCACCAAGACCTCAGAGGATGTCCTAGAACTGCAGGGGATACTGACCCCTATTTTGTCTAAACAGCTGGGGGTATCTCTGGAGGATTTTAGCCCTCTGGAGAGTTTGGCGAAGCTGGCCACCACTACTGCTCACCTTGATGTGGTTGCCTCGATGCTGCAGCAGAGGAAGGACTTACTGTCCTGCTGCCTGAAGGGCATGAGGGCCTGCTCTGCTGAGCTGACCTCCGTCGCTGACGCTTTGAGGGATATTCCCGTCGTGCCAGGGGAAGATGATGCTGGGTCCAATGCCTGACCGCTGCCTTTGTTTCCTCTTGTTGCTTCTCTCTTATGCTTCCATGTACATATCTGAACGCTAAGGCCGCTCAGGCCATAAATAAATGGTTATTTTTACCTTTTCCCAGTCTTCTTTTTTCTCGTTTATGTTCTTGCTGCTTTGGCTGAATATGCTGGTCGCAAGCCCAACTGAAAATGAGTCTTCCTCGAGATGTACCATTTCAGTGGTTGTGTTCCGGGAATTAGCAATGAATGTTTTGACTCAACTGTTTCCAAAGCCGCCTCTCCAGGGGTAAGTGGTTGGGTGGTTACTTGGTTCCTTTTGATTGGCGCATTTAGTGAGCAGGTATGCTGGTGTCGGATCAGATTCTGCTATTGCGGTTATTTTTCCCAGGCATTTAATTGATTTCTCAGGATCCGCTCGAGGATCGGAGCGCTACCTTGGCTATTTAAGGGAAATGCTTTCCCCTTTCCCTGTTCATCTTCATCCTTTCCTTCTCCTTGCTTTTTTGCAGGTTGGGATGGCCGGTTTTTACAGGCGTGATTCCTTGCCAACTCCTCCGACTTCGCTGGATTCGGATGATTCTCCTCTGACACCACCGTGGAGACCTACCAAGTGTCTTGCCAGTCGCCAGGGTCGCAAGAAACCAGTGAAAGTGAAGAAGCAAACCTTTGAGTCCTTCTTTGCCGGCTTTGTGCCCCACTACCTGATGCTATCGAAAGGTGATGAGACGTCACCGTCTGCCCTTCCTCCTCTTTTCGAGAAAGAGGCTCTTACTTATGGCACCAATTTGAGGCCAGCAGCTTCTACTATTGGGGAGAGTTCTCGTGCCCGTTATGACAAGATGGTAGCCCACGCGACAAAGCTCATGCCTAAACCTGCCGAGTATTCCCTTTCCTACAACAGTGGATTACCATCGTCCCCGGAGGACTATGATTATTGCTATGACGCGGACTGGGCTGATGAGGATTAACACCTTCGTGTTGTATATGCCTATTGGCATTTTATGAATGAGATGATGTTTTCTGCCTTTTTCTTTTGTCGTTATTTTCCATTAGCCTGCTGGTCTTGTTGACAGCCAACGCAAGCGGTGGGCCTTGCTGGGGTAATCGTTTCGTAGTTACTTTGACTAGGTCAACTCTGTCGCCCTTTTGGGGAATCACGACGAATAACTTCTCTTTTTTTAAATTTCTTTAATGCGCTTCCACGTGTTCAACTTCTTTTTACACGCGTCTCCGCTCGATTGGTGGCTCAATTAATGTGGTGGCATTTTAATCCTTTAAGAAGGGCCATTTTCTTTTTTCAAAACTTTTGCCCTTGCTTCGAATTTTTCCTCTTATCTTCCTTCGTCTTCTTCCCCGAATATCTTTTCTGCCGCCTGTCATCGTCCGCCGATTCCTCTGTAAATCTTCCCTTTCAAGGTACCAATTCAATCCTTCTCAGATTTCCTTTTTGCTGGTTTATTATGGCTAGAAATAGACCTCGTCAGGTTATCTAGAAACCCATGGATCCGGAGGTCGCGCAATCACCCAGTATTTTTACATGCGATGTGGTTCTGAAAGTCGAACTGGAGGAACATGGTATTACCTTTCCTCCTGGGTATGAGCCTTTTGCCCCTGGAAGTGATATGCGGCTCCATAATCCGGCGTGGGGTCACAGTAGGCTTCTTTACTTTAAGATGTTCCTTTACGGTTTCCGCTTTCCTGTTCATGAATCGATACTAACGCTGCTGCGGGAGTATAACCTTAATTCTGCCCAGATAACTCCCTCTTCCTGGTGTGCGGTTTATGCTTTTCTTCGCGCTTGCGAGTTGAAGAACATTTCTACCCCATCTCTCAATTTATTTCGCAAATTCTTTAGTATGAATTGCCATAATTGTTTAATCGAAATTACTCCTCGATGGGATGACGCGTTCATGCAGTCGTTCTGGCAGCATTTTCACGGCTTTAAGAAGGGTGTAGCTGATTGGAAAAGCAGTTTCTTTGTTCTGGAGCTACCGTCCCGTTTGTGGCGTCTTAATTTCAACCAGGAACTGATAGGCCCCATTTGGTCGAATCCCTCGATATTGACCAGGGCTGAGTTAGAGCAAGCTAACGCCCTATTAGACGAAGATACTCACTACCGCATCCGTGACTTTGCTTTGTTCAAGCCTCTGGAGGAGTGTGCTATGGGTGAGTCTGCCTCTTTCCGTGCTCTCTTTACTTTTGTCTTTGCGCGTTTCTTTTGTTATAAGATGCTAACGGTTAACTCCCAGGTGACGCTGACGCTCCTTTAAATGTAACGCCACTTCAAACTTTACCAGCGTCCCCCCCCCCCCCCCACCGAGGGCTCCAATCAGGGTAGCGTTCGACCCCCGAGGAGGAGAGTCAAGACGGTTGCCCGGGGAGGGCGGAGGCCCGTCAGCTCTGCTCGAGCTTCTCGCTTTGTGGAAGATTGGCTACCAGATCGTCACAAGGGGATGAACTCCAGCCCAACCGCAACGAGGGTGATTGCTAGTGACGATGAGGATGTGGATGTCAAATCGGACCTTTGTCACGCTTCTTCCTTGCGCCGGAAAAACCTCGATTGGCCACGAACGAGTGGGCCACCGGGACATCTTCTGTAGATGCAGCGACTGCTCCTATCCCTGCCGTCTCGCCCGAGACGAGTGCCTCCCAACCGGTGAAAGTTACTGAGGCGGCGGCTGCCACTTGCTCTACCGAGGCGGAGGTCCCACCGATGGTATGTCCTCTTCCTACAGTTGACGCTCCCGATTCTCCGATTTCTCACTGCATTCCTGACGTAGTGGCCACGTCTTATGTTGCGGATTCAGCTGCTGGGCTACCGCCTAAACCCCTTCCACAACTGTTCTTTTCTCCCATCACGAATGTTTTTCCCCAGAGTTCTTCTCCGGCTCCCTCAATCAATCTTTCTTATGGCGGCCCTAACGAGACCTCGTCCTATCGCATGAATTTGAAGGGATTCTGCTTTGATGGTCTTCGCGCTGTCAGGGTTCCCCAACCTTTTTCCAAAGACGAGTTTACTGCACCTTTGATAGGGGAGATGCTGGGCTCCCAGAAGGAGAAGGAGAAATTTCTTCAGCTTCCCCCGACGGCACGTCTCCGCCATGTGATGAATGATTCTCTGGATTTCTTCCGTCACCTGAACTATCTGTTCGAGATTCATGATCGCGAGTCACGCAATTTCTCCAACGCGTTGTGCGTTAAGAAAGTGCAGCTTGAAAAAACGGTAGACCAGACAAGGTTGCTAACACGTCTCTGCGACGAGTCGCAGAAAGAATTGAACAGAGAGAGGTCTGTCGGGAAAGCAAAGATGGAAGTTCTGGAGCAGAGTTTGCGCTGGAGAAGAAGAAAAATCTCCTTCTTCGCGAAGAGATATCAGCTCGAGACGAGGAGTCCGCTAGGACATCATTAAAGGAGGAATGGTGGAAGAAGAAGGTCTTGGAAGTCTTCGTTTCTGGATTCATGACCCGTTTCAAGGGTAATTTTTCTAACCCTGCCCAGGTTGCTGATGATGTTTTCTCCTCCTCCTTTTTCTTTTTTAATCTCCTCTCTCGCACGCTGCTGCCTTTTGGACAAATAACTCGCGTCGCTCTCTCTTTCTAGTCTGAGACTCCTGGTATTCTCTTTGTGAAGGTACACACCCTTTCTTTCCTCGTCACTTCTCTTTATTTGGGCATGGCTAAAACTAAGAAGCCTTCCGAGGAAGGGGATCCTCAAGGGTCCGCCGGGGAAGAAAAAATTAATATTACCCCCACTTCTCTCTATACTCTGCCCTTAGTTAATCGCAAGCTTGCTGAGTGCAATGCGCGATTTCCCAAAGAATATCCCGTGCGTGCTGCTTCTGAATTACTTCGCCTGAACAACGTTCTGCCCGGTAACAGTAGAATATTGTATGCTAAGTTGTTTGATCATGGGTTTTGTCTTCCTCTTGATCCGCTTGTCAAGTTGCTGTTGGCTGATTCTGATTTGGCTCCGGCTCAGTTGAGCCCTAACGCGATTTGTGTTGTTAGTGCCTTTGCCGCACTGTGCCGTTTCAAGGGGATCGAGTCTCCCACTTTGGCCTTGCTTCATGACATTTTCCAGTTGTATTCTCGTAAGGGGGTGATATCAATATCCCTCGTTATGAAGATGGCTCATTGAATCCCTTTACCTGGAAGCTTATGGGCATCGAGTCTTCTGTTCCTCATTGGAAAGAATAATTTTTCATTATTGATTTGCCCGAGCCGTTATGGAGGGCCGGCTTCAATGAGAAAATTAAAGATGGAGCTTGGGGCCATCGGAAACCCCTTTCTGATCCAGAAGATGGCTGGTTGAAGACGCTACTTCAACTAGATTTCAGCGTTGATGCCCGAAAAGTGGCTAACGGTCTGGATATGGAACAGTACAAGAAGGGTGAGCGTTTGACCTTTTTCTTTTGTATTGCCAAGAGGTACTAACGCTAACGTTTCTGTAACTGTGCAGTGCCTCCGCCTGGTTGGGAGCCTGAGTATTTCCGGAGGAAAAGGAAACAGGAACAAAGGAAGAAAGCTGCAGCCGAAGCCAGGGCTGCTGCTACTGCTGCTGAAGGAGAAAACACTGTTACCGCTACGGGCACTACCCAATCGTCGCCTCCTCGCACCCTCGTTGCAAGGAAGAAAAGGGCGAGGAAAACACGTGTCACGCAACCCGTTTCCTCCCAAACTGTTGTTTGTTCGGGGGCGACAGCTGATCCCATTCCTATCGGAGTACCTCTTGTTTCTTCAGTCACCCAGGTGTGTATTCATTTCTTTCTACGGTTTTCTTCTATTTCGCATAATTTTCTTATCATACTCTGCGTTTTCTAGGAAGCTGTCACTGTTTTTGTTCAGTCAACCTCTCAAGGTGACATGCCTGTCGCTGAGGTCCTTCGAGAGCGTTAGAAGAGGGCTCGCTATGAGCTTCAGCACAACCCATCTTCTTCTGCTGCTAATCCTTCTCTGAATATCCCTGAGGGCAAGGGTATTCCTGTTGACCAATCGCAGGGTATTGATTTCGGTGGTGGTCCTCACATTTTAGGTGGTTCCTCAATCTTCTCCACTGCGACAGGCTATAACCCGAGTGCCCTTAATCTTGAAGCACTTGGGGGAGACTGGTCCCCTGTGCCTAACACGGGAGGTTCCAGTAGTCGACCTCCTTCTCCTACCGCTCTGCTCTTTGTCCCGATGTCTCCTCCCCCTATCGCGAGAGGTGGCCCTGCTCCCGCTTTGATAGCCGGTGTCTCTCATTATAGTCCTCCCCTCATGCCTACTCATCATCTTAGTTTGCGCTCCTTCAGGGACAACATTTTGCAGTTTCCTGCCGAGGCTGATCACGATACCATCCTCGCGTCTACCTCTTATCTGGCGGCCGAAATTATGTCTCTTCCGAGGGAGAGGGATGCCTTCGCGGCTAGGAGCGAGCAGGAGCGTATAAACTTTCTTTGCTCCCAAGCATTATCTGTATTCTGCCATCTCCATTACTTGGATGAGGAGAATGCTAGGGTCGTAGCAAACGGACAGGGAGAGATAAACAGGTTGCTGAACGAGCGGCAGAGTTTTGTGGATGCCCTTAACGTTGCCAACCAAGAGACAGAGACTGTCCGACAGGAGGTGACGACTGTTAAGCAAGAACTAGAGGTTGTCAAGCTTGCTCTGGAGGAGGAGAAACGGAAGAGTGCCAATATGACCGAACGCCTTTCTCGGGAGGAGAATGAGTTGCGTCAGGAGAGGCAGAGGAATGCCGAGCTATCTACCGATCTTGCTCTAAACGCTGAGAAGAACCAGTGGTACTTGAAGGAAGGCGGAGGGCTCATGTCGAAGGCTTTGATGCATCATTATGGGGTAGAAAAACTCTGTATTGATGATCTCTCCGCGTATTTTGATAGTAGAATCTCCACTGTTACTGATGACGGCTTCTATCAATGGAAATCACAACAGCAAGGAGGAACCAATGCACCGCCCGCTCCTTAGGCTTTGAGTTTTAGATGTATTCTGATTTTTACGGCTACTGAGCCCTTCCTTGTTTTGTAATATTGACAATATCACTCATTGCCTTGGTTAGGCCACCCTTTTTGAACGAAATTTCCTTGTCTGCTTTGCTTCATAATACTGCTTGCGCGATTATTCACCCGTGGCGTTTGCTGCCGCGTTTCAGTAGATATGTCCATTTTGCTCTCGTATGTCTTTTCGTACAGGTTCTTCGGCCGCCTTTTTGATGGCCTTATCATTGCCCTCTGACAGCATTTCCAAGAATGAATCGGCGTTGCTCACATTCATACTGCTCCCTGTTGTTAGGGGAAGCTTTCTTGCCCTGTTAGGCCTGCTGCGACGGTGTTGTTGCAGTATGGATGCCTTTCCAGCCTTACTTCACCGGGTATCGCCCGCTCAGTTACTAGTTGGGGTATCATTTCCTTCCTTTCGTCGAAGGTTGGCTTGGGGAGTACCTCGTCTTAGTGAGCTGTCTGATCATGACCAGCCATCACAAGGATAGGATTTTCACTCCCAAGCGTTGAAACCTCGCGTCTCTGGAACGTGCCTCGTCTCAATGGGCCGTCTGTGTGAGCACGGTTACCACAAGGATAGTATTTTTACTTCCAGGACGGAGTTGGTCTCTCCTTGGGGTCGTGCCTCGCCTTAATGGGCCATCTATGGAAGCACGGTTGCCACAAGGATAGGATTTTCACTCCCAAGGATACCGGGGCGTGCCTCGTCTTAATGGGTCATCTATGTGAGCACGGTTGCCACAAGGATAGGATTTTCACTCCCGGGGGCGTTTGGGGTCGTGCCTCGTCTTAATGGGTCGTCTATGTGAGCACGGTTACCACAAGGATAGGATTTTCACTCCCAACGCTTAGCCATGCCAGGGCGTGCCTCGTCTTAGTGAGCTGTCTGATCAGGACCAGCCATCACAAGGATAGGATTTTCACCCCTGGCATTCTTCACTTATCTGCATTTTATCAACAGCAAACGCACAGGAAAATATATCTTGTTAGAATAGCATTGATATTACCAGATAGGATGGGCTAGTTCCTGGTGTGGTATAGC
Source organism: Viola odorata (assembly GCA_963691705.1). NCBI lineage: Eukaryota > Viridiplantae > Streptophyta > Magnoliopsida > Malpighiales > Violaceae > Viola > Viola odorata. Next base: position 3,317,821 of record OY829542.1, read on the forward strand.
TTCAGCCGAGCTATATTCCAAGAGTTTTGCAGGGGCATTCCATCGAGCGTTTCCAAGTGGTAAGCTCCTCTTCCCACGACACGGGTGACGCGATACGGTCCATCCCAGTTTGGGCTGAGTTTTCCCATGCGTTGCCCTGCCGCTCGTCTATCTCTGAGCACTAAATCTCCAGCTTTGAGCAATCGCTCTTTCACTTGCCGGTTGTGGTATTGTGCCATTTTTCTTTTGTAGTGCATAGTTTTCAGGAGAGTTTCCTCATGTGTTTCCGGTAGGGCGTCAAGGTTAGCACGTAACCTTCCCTCATTATTTTCTTCTTTGAAATGAGCCACCCGAAGGCTTATCGTCCCGATCTCAACCGGTGTGACAGCTTCGGTTCTGAATGCTAACGCAAACGGGGTCTCTCCGGTGCTGGCCTTGACAGTCATGCGATAGGCCCATAGTACGTATGGCAGTTCGTCTGGCCATTTCTTTTTGGAACCTTCCAGGTTTCTTTTGATGCCACTAAGGATGTTGCGGTTGGTTACTTCTACCTGGCCATTGGTTTGAGGGTGCACCACGGAAGAGAACCTTTGTTCGATCTGAAATTCCGCACACTGATCCCTGAAGAATTGGCTTGTGAACTGTGTTCCATTGTCGCTAACCAGTATGCACGGCACCCCGAATCGCATAATGACTTGGCATTTGAAAAAATGCCAAAAATTTTCAGTGGTGATGGTGGCTAACGCCTCGGCTTCGGCCCATTTTGTGAAGTAGTCTACCGCCACGACCACGAATTTCAACTGAGATCTAGCCTTTGGAAACGGGCATAAAATATCAATGCCCCGTTTAGCAAACGGGCATGGAGCGATTATTTCTGAAATTTGCACGACCGGTTTTCGAGGAATCTTAGCATATTCCTGACATTTCTGACAGGTTTTCACGAAGTTATGGCAATCTCCTCGTATAGTGGGCCAGTAGAATCCCGACCGAAAGACTTGGGCTACCAGTGTATCGCTGGTGATGTGCATACCGCATATCCCTTCGTGAATTTCTCGCAACACATGCAACCCTTCTTGTTCCGTTATGCATTTAGCGACTGGGTGGGAGAAGCACCTCCGTATTAATTCTCCATTGTAATATATACATCGCGCCGCCCATTTCAGGACTTTTCTTCTTTCCGTAATTTCTTCCGGTAGCCTATCATGTTTCAGATATTCTACCACTGGGGTTCTCCAGTCACTTTCTATTTCCTCCACACAAAACGATGCTTGCTCTTCCATGAAAGAGGGTGTGGATAACTCCCCGTAGTGCACTTCGTTGGGTATGGAGGCTTCCACGTTGGCTGCCATCTTGGCGAGGCTATCAACCTCTTCATTATTTTCTTTGGGGATATGTTCAAAGGTGACCCGAGTGCCTTTTCTCTGCATCTCCGACAGCTCACGCTTTACTTTGGCCAAGTATTGAATCATGATGGGTTCTCGGGCTTGGGAGTTTCCTAGGACTTGATCCATTATCAATTTAGAGTCTCCTCGTATTTTTAGGCGCAAGCCGCATTCCTCCTCCGCAACGATAGAGGCTTCGACGGAGAAGTTGTTTCCAATTCTGAGTCCTGCCAGCAGCGCCTCGTATTCAGCGGCATTGTTGGATAACGGCTGCAGGATTCTGATGGCGTATCGCATTTCCATACCGTCTGGTCCCACCAGGAAAATACCTGCACCTGCTAGCTCTTGATTTTTTGCTCCGTCCACATGAATAACCCATGAGTTCGCTAACATTTCCGGGAATTGTAGGCATGAATTTTCTGGTTCTTCCTCTGACAGGTCTGCCGACGCATCTTTGGTGAATGTGCATTCCGCTATGAAGTCTGCTAACGCTTAGGCTTTAATTGCCGGTCTGGCTTTGTACTGCAACCCATATTGTTCGAGCTCGATTGCCTAGATCAACATCATCCCTGAAGACTCAGGCTTTCTAAAGATTTTTCTCAGCGGCTGATCAGTGAGCATAGTGACAGGGTGGGCTTGGAAGTATCGGTCCATCTTTCTCGTTGCCTGTATTAGGGCAAGTGTTATCTTCTCGATGCGAGGGTATCGCAGCTCAGCATCTTTCAATATGTGACTCGCGAAAAATACAGGGCGGTGTACATGCCCTTCACTTCGCACAAGGACGGCGCTGACTACTTCGTCAGCTACTCCCAAGTATAGATATAGCTCGTCGCCGGACTCAGGCCTCGTTAGCACTAGATCGGATGACAAGTAAGATTTCAGCCCTGCAAACGCATTTTCACATTCCTCTGTCCACCCGAATGGGGCCTTGTTTCGAATGACCTTGAAAAAAGGCAGGCATCTCTCGCCTTGCTTAGATATGAACTGTCCTAACGCGATGATGCGGCCGGTGAGCTTCTGTATTTCTTTGACGGCCCGAGGGGATATCATGTCCTGAATGACCTTTATCTTTGAAGGGTTGGGTTGGATACCCTTCCGGCTGACCACGTAGCCCAAGAATTTACCCGTTTGGAATGCGAACATACACTTTCGTGGATTCAGCTTCATTTTGTACTTTTCCATCACATTGAAAACTTCTTCCAAGTCAGCAAGGTGGTCTTTGAAGCTTCGACTTTTGATCAGGATATCGTCCACGTAAGCCTCTATATTTTTCCCTATTTGCTTTTTGAAAACCTTATTCGCCATGCGCTGGAACGTTGCTCCGGCATTCTTCAGCCCGAACGGCATTGCGGTGTAGCAATATGTAGCCCTAGGGGTGATGAAGGCAGTTTTTTCTTCGTCTTCTATGACCATAGGGATTTGGTGATACCCCGAGTTGGCATCTAGGGAGCTTAGATAAGCGTATCCAGTAGTTTGGTCGACCAGCTGATCAATTCGAGGAAGGGGATAACAATCTTTGGGACAAGCATTGTTCAGGTCGGTGAAATCAATGCACATGCGCCAATCTCCGTTGGGCTTTGGAACTAACACCGGGTTAGCTAGCCAGGTTGGGTATTGGACTTCTCGGATGAACCCCGCATCCATGAGTTTTAGTAACTCTTTCTCGATAGCTACCACTTTCCCTGATGAAAAAGCACGTCGTTTCTGCTGAATAGGCTTGGCATCAGGGCTAACGTTTAGTCGATGTTCCGCAATTTCTCGCGAGATTCCGGGTATGCCCGCTGGTTTCCATTGGAATTCTCCCTTGCATTTTCTTAACAGCCGGGTTAGTTGCACGTTCTCTTCGGGGCTCAGTTTCTCGCTGACCAAGAGATTCGCTTCACTGTCCTCACCGATAGGCATTGACATCATCTGATCTAGCGGCTGAGTGCGTTTTTCTTCTTTATTGTCGAAAGGATCGTCTGCCACGCAAACGTAGCGGTCACAACTCCTTTGAGTCATAAGTGAATAACACTCAACTGCCAGTTTCTGGTCTCCTTTGATTGAGACCACGCCGTCCCACGAGGGGTATTTCATCCGCAGGTATTTTTGGGATATCGCTGCCCCGAAACGATTGAGGAACGGTCGCCCCAGTATGGCGTTATATGGTAACGTTAGGTCCACGACCAGGAATAATAGCTCTTCAGATCGCTTGGAGGTGTCTTCTCGGAAGTACACTGGCAAGGATGTTATTCCGGCTACCGGAATCGGTACCCCATCAATCCCAACAATTGGCCTCGTGCATGGCACTAGCTCGCCGTCAGGGCGTTTCATCAAGTTGTATGCTTCCAACGAAAATAGATTTACTGCGCTCCCGTTGTCAACAAGGGTTCTTCTCACCCCGTGACTTCCAATGACGGGTGTTACTACCAACGCGTCGTTATGCGGGAAAATAATGCCTTTTTTGTCTTCTTCTGAGAAGGACAATATCATTCTGTCTAAGGCACTGATCGCCTCAATTTTTACCTGCGCGTTCTCTCACTTGCGCTTTTCTCCAGGATTGGCCGTTTGTGGCAGGGCCTCCTCGAATTAGGGTGTTCCCCCGACGATGATATTAATCATAGGCATCTGATCGCTATGGACAACGAGAGCTTCTCTATTCTGTCCAAGGGGAATTGCGTTAGCCCCCGTGGCTTGTGAAGGCGTTTGCCTCTGGTCAGTTGTCATTCCAGTTGGGTTGTTCCTGGATCCTTCTCTTACCTTGGTGGCAAATTCTCCAAGGTAGCCCTCTTCGACCAATCGCTCTATGGCCAGTTTCAGTTCTCTGCATACATCTGTCGAATGTCCCTTGACCTTGTGGAACTTGCAATACGCGTTTTCCCTTCCCCCATGATCACTCCTGGCTTCACAGGAGCTGGGTATCGAATGGGCAGATTTCGCTGTTGGACTATCGCTAGGATTTCCGCCTTTGGGAGTATAAGAGATGGAAGGTCAGGATCATATATCCGGCCCTTTGGCGGATCTGCTTGTTTCCGAGTGGGGGACCCTCCGGATCTTCCTTTCGAGAAATTACCTCTCTGCCGGTTAGAGGCCTTGGCAGTATGCTCTTTTCGTTGTCCATGATCCTCAGTGGGTCGTGTGTCAGGGGCGCTGCTATGCGGGGCGTTAGGGGCCAAGTATGGGTCCGTTGGCATGTTTCGGATCCATTCCCTATTTTCCTCCTCTTCCATCCTCGCATAATTATGCGCTTTTAGTCTCAACGCATTCAGGGTTAACGGCGGGTCCACCGTTAACGTGTCTCTCAATTTTCCGTATTGACAATTGTATTTCAGGACCTCAACCGCAAAATCAATAGTGACCCCTGGCGTTAGGGACATTTCAAGATCAAATCGACCTAAAAAGTCGTTCAATGATTCCTGCGGTTTTCGATGAATATCGAATAGTGCAGCTGCTGACTTCCTGATAGGAATAGCCGTGCTAAACGACTTTTGAATTTTTCTTCCAGTTGAGAAAAATTATCAATAGACCCGGCCGGGAGTCCCTCAAACCAAAGTCGTGCCACTCCTGACAGCGTCATTACGAAGATCTGACATAGTGCAGCATCACTGCGGGTTTGGAATTGCACAAAGTCTTTCACCTTATTGAGGTGAGAAATGGGATCTTTCGTGCCATCATATGATTCTGCAGGGAGTTTCACATGCCGATGGACCCTGTGGTGCCTGACACGGTAACTGAACGGATGGCCAGCGTTAACATCAGGGACCCCACGAGGCTGATGTGGGTGTTGAATTTCAACGTCGTATCTGGGATTCTGAGGGTCATATTCTTGATGCCGCCTGGGAGATCGGTTGCGGCTTCTTGGAGTTCGAGCTCTTCGAGCTCGTCGACCTCTGCTGCTAGATATCTCACTGTATCTAGGAGATTGTTCTCGGAATATCTCCCCTCGCCGATCATCCCAGTGTTCTCTGTACTCATCACATCGGCGGGCTACCTCAGAGATAGGGATTTCCCCCCTGTATTGTCCAGAATGTTCAACAGGTCCACGCGTGAGCGGCAGGACATTTATGGGGGCCGATGAGAAAGGTAAGGAGGACGGGAGTCCCCCAGATTGTCGGGGCGATAATGGTCATTCGTTGACAATGGACGGAGTGAAAATTACTTGGGAGGACACACCAAGTTTCGAGGCATGAGGAGTAAATCTAGCAGCCATCTCTGTCAACTGATCCAATTGAGCTTGGAGAGCTGCTATTGAGCTTGCGAAAGGGTTGTTTGCTTCGCCTATCACGGATATACTTGCTTGGGGGGTAGAATGACTGGTTCCCGCTATGTGGGAAAAAAGGGAACAAATCTGGAAGGTAATTTCTTCCGTACTTTGCCTAGGAGGAGGATCTGATTCTCCCACAGTGACATCTTGCACTGGGGTAGAGATATCAGAGGTAGCGAAAGCAAAAAGTCATCGGCGGGTGTTGTAGGGGATGTTGGAGGATTGGGACAGTGCGGGATCTGACTCTGAGGCCATAACCCTTCTAGTTTCGGGGAGGAAGGAGCTTGGTTATTAAGGATGCTCACTTAATAGAACCAACACTCTCAATGAAAGCACCAATTTGATAAGAATTTGTCTTCTGCTGAAGGATATATGGAGAAATTGGCCCTCTCAGATCAGTGCCCACAGCGGTCCGTAGTACCTGCAATACGCCGGAGGGGGTCTCCGGCGGAAACACTCCGATGCTTAAGTCAGTATGTGTAGTGAATTTGGCAGAGCTTGGGCCAGTAATTCGTACTTACCTTCCTCCTTTGTGGGGGAAGTATTTATAGATGAAAATGGAGCGTTTCTGAGGGATCTGGATCATAAGGGGCGAACACTCCCGTTAGAGGGGGTTAGAATTCCCCGTTGGTGGAGTGAGCTATCGGGGTAGGTGTTACCTATGTGAGGCAATGCCTACACCCCCAAACGGGAAGCTTGTCTTGGACTGGGATGGGATAGCGACGTCTGTCATAATAGTGTTGAGTGTAAGAACCCCCCCCCCGCTGATGTCGACCATCCCAGCGTCAGTCACATAGAGGGAGGCGATAGCCTCGATGCTGTCTTTGCGGTAGGGACAGTAGTTGTACCCTCTTCTCAGGGTGTAAGACGAAAATGCCCTTGCCGATAGGCGGATTGTTATCAGTGACATTTCCGAAGTAATTTCCTCCTTAAATCCCCTCCTTTTGGCACATAGACTAACTGCCCCTTCGTCATTAACAAGTCGTCCTCCACCCAAAACCTTCGAGTTTTACCTTCTTTCACGAGTGTCAATAGCGCCTGTGCAATTGAATCTGACTTCATCTGCTCTCTAATTTCCCCTCTCAGCGGGGTACTGATTTTGCTTACGCTAGCCTGAGCTATCATACTCATGGAAGCCAAGTCACTTCTTCGGCTTAGGGCATCCGCCACTTGGTTGAACTTCCCAGCTTTGTGTTCAAAGTTCACATCGAACTCTGCTAAAATCTCCTGCCATCTAGCTTGCTTGGCAGTCAGCTTCGGTTGGGTGAGAAAGTGACTAGTCGCCATATTATCTATCTTCACTATGAAGTTAGAACCCAATAGGTAGTGACGCCATTTGGTGACACAATAAACAATGGCTAGAAGCTCCTTTTCTTGCACCGTGTATCTCCTTTCCGCGTCATTTAGCTTCCTACTCTCAAAAGCTACGGGATGTTGATTTTGGAGGAGCACCCCACCCAGCGCAAAGTCGGACGCGTCAGTTTGAACTTCATAAGGTTGTGTTGGGTCTGGGAGTGTCAATACAGGATCTTCCATCATAGCTCGTTTGATATTTCGGAATGCCTCTTCGCACTCCATAGACCACAACCAAATCACTCCCTTTTTTAGTAAGTTCGTAAGAGGGCTAATCCTCCTCGCATATCCCTCAATAAACCGTCGATAATAGTTAGCTAAACCCAAGAATGAACGCAGTTCTGTCAGCCCACTCGGAGGTTGCTATTCCTGAATCGCTTGTACTTTACTCATATCCATGTGAATCCTGCCACGCTCGACGACATGGCCCAAGAAGTTAATCTTGGTTTGGGCAAAGGCACATTTCTCCCTTTTTACATAAAGTTGGTTCGCTTTGAGTTTGTCGAACACAAGTCTCAGGTGTTCCAAATGCTCCTCCAAAGAGGTTGAATAAATCACAATGTCATCAATATACACAACCACAAACTTATCAAGGTAATCCCGAAAAACCTGATTCATTAGAGTGCAGAAGGTGGCATGAGCGTTGGTCAACCCGAAGGGCATTACTAAGAATTCAAAGGAACCATATCTCGTAACACAAGTTGTCTTAGCTTCATCACCTTCAGCTATTCTAACTTGATAATACCCCGATCTCAAGTCTAACTTCATGAAGAACTTCGCCCAGCTTAATTGATCAAACAGATCCGCTATCAAAGGAAGCGGATACCGATTCTTGACCGTCACCTTATTCAACGCTCGATAATCGATACACATGCGAAGACTTCCATCGTGTTTCTTTTGGAAAAGCACCGGAGCTCCAAATGGGGACTTTGCTGGTCTAATGAACCCAGCATCCAACAATTCAGCCAATTGTTTCTGTAACTCGGCCAACTCAGGAGGGGTCATACGGTAGGCCGCCTTAGCAAGGGCTTTGGCACCGGAGATTAATTCAATCTCATGATCAATATTTCTCCATGGAGGTAAGCTTTTGGGCAACTGGTCAGGCATCACATCTGCGTATCCAACCAACAGCTGACTGACTACAGGTGAGCATTCCGCCAATACACTATCATCACTCCAGGAGGCCATAGCTAAGAAGGTTGCCTCTTTTCTCCTTAGGCCGCGTTTAAGTTGCATAGCCGAGAGTAGTCTTTTCTCTCTCGTAGGGCTTATCATCACTGGGATTACCACAGGTTCTTCACCCATCAGTAAAAGACAACGAGCTGATGGGACAGGAACAACTTTAGCCAAAACAAGGAAGTCCAAGCCTAGGACCACATCAAAATCGTCGATAACGGCCACTACAAAGTCTACTTTACTTTTCCAAGAGCTCATCTGTATGTCAACATTTTTCGCACTTCCCTCCGTTTCCCTTGCCTCCGAATTCACCGCCTTCAGTTTTCCCCCATCCGGGACAACTATCACTCCCAATTTTCTTGCAAAGGAATCCGACAAGAAGCTATCAATGGCACCTGTGTCAATGAGGGCTTTCATGGAATAACGTCCCATTTGGACTGTCACATACATTAAGCCTTTCGCCATTTCTTGTGTGGCCAACTGTTTCTTCAAGGCCGATAAAAAACTTTTCTCTGAAGGGTATTCACCCTGGGTTAATGCCAACACCTTCTCTGGCTCAGGGTTCATAGATCCTCGAACTATCTGCAATGCACTTAAGGTAACTTTTGTAGGGCATTCGTCCGCTTTGTGAGGACCTTCACAGATAAAGCACGCAATAGGTCGTGGGACCCTATTGCCGAGCCTGTTAGGGCCTTGGAAGTTTGTCGGGTTCCTAGAGGGGAACCGATTCTCACTAGTTCCAGTACTATTCCTAGTAAACTTGTTCGACCTAGCATCTGATCCATTAGACCCTCCAAATTTTCGCTTTGTCCCAACATCCGATCTATCTTCTACTCTCTCCGCTATTGTGATTGCGTCATTCAGGGTCTTGGGATTCTGCCGGCGGACTTCATTCCTGGGGTAAGGCTTCAATCCCTGAGTAAAATTGAACAATCTATCGGCCTCCGACATCTCCTTAATATCGAGCATAAGCGTGGAGTATTTGTTCACATATTCTCTCACAGAAATTGTTTGCACAAGCTCACGCAAGCTCATACGAGCAGCATATTCCAAATCCTCTGGACAAAACGATTTCCTCAACTTCGCTTTAAACTCTACCCACGTAACAATGCTATTAGCGCGAGTCCTCCACCATACTTTAGCATCGTCGGATAGTAGCATTACTACGACCGTCAGTTTCAACTCGTTTGACAAAACCTGGCACACATTGAAATAGTTTTCTACGTCAAATAAGAAATTATCTATCTCTTTCGCACTCCTCACTCCATTATAAAGTTTTGGTTGAAAACTTTTGCACTTGTTTAGTTCGGCCATCCCCATTCCTGCAGGGCCAGGAAAATTCCTTTGCTCCAATTCATTGAGTTTGCCCTGTATCTCAATCAGGGAGGCGTCCAACAGTCCCACCTTCTTGTTGGTCTCGCGAAACATATCCCACGCTTCCTTGAGATTATCTTGCAATTCATCCACCCTAGTTCCGGTGGTGGTAAGTGCCACGTTCAGTTCTCTAATGTCTGCCCTCTCTAGCAGCTCATCAAGATTTTCCTGAAGGTCACCCTGTTTCTCTGGGGTTCGACCTTCGAAACTTAAAAGTCTCCTTGTTAACTGTGCTTCTAGCGCCTCTACGGGTCGCACTCGTTCCGCAAAGAGACGAAAAGTTTCCACATTCTCTTCGACAGAGAAATCATTATCGGCGCTCTCGCCTTTAAACATTTCATCGTATTGGGTCAGACGGGATTCTAGCATATCAATGCGTCTATCCCTCTCAAGTATCTATTCCAATGTTACTTCTGGCTGTGAGGAGCCAACACCTAGAGTCCTCTGACTCTGTATCCATGCATCAATCGCACTCACGCGATTTTCTAGTTCAGTGCACCTGACTTTCGAAGTCTTTGACATCTCAAAGAAATCGAAATCACTCCGCTACCAACTGTCACGGACTAATCCTTTGGAAGCCCAAGGGATTAAGTTCGTGCGGCGTTCACGCACTCTCTCTACGCAACCAGCCTTTCACACACACCTTAGACCTGCATCACCAGGGAACATAAGGTTAGAAACACAATAGGGCCATTATAGTTTATCATAGGCATAATATAGGGCAAACACATAGGCAATAGGGCATACAATCATGAAAGACATCACTTCATTGAATAAACATGATATTACAGACAAGGGCCAAAAAGATCGCAGACAAGGGGGCCGCCCTCACTAAGGCCGACTCAAACACCCTTCCAATGAATAACCGAGCCCACGGCACAAAGGGACTGATTACTCGCTCCCCCAACCCGAATACAAAGATTACCCGTAAGCTCTCGTTAAGGTTAAGCGGCCATGGGCGTGAACATGCCCTGGACGAGCTTAGACCTTAACACATGTAGTCCATGATGGTAGATCTATCTTTTTACCACCCGGCTTTCACCAGATAATCTGATGGCCTATATTGTGTTTACGTCTTCTCCTGCAGCAAATCTACTGGTGTAACGCAAACTCGAGGTAGGTGTAGGAACACGACCAGAGAAGATGTGGTAAAAATTGAGGTAGGTGTGGGAACACGACCAGAACCACCCTTAGCTGCTACTGCTAGTAGTTGTTGTACCAGCTTGGTTTATATATAGTAATGCATTGCTTGGTGGATGCTAACCTTTTTTACTGAGGCAATACTGTTTTTTAATTTTTGCCACTGAAGGTGCAAACAATACATATGGATTATTCTAGCAATCACAACCGCCCTCATGTTGCTCTTCTTCCAAGTGCCGGAATGGGTCACCTGACACCCACTCTCCGACTGGCTGCATCACTTGCGAACCACCGTTGTCAGGTCACGCTCATCGTGGGTCACCCAATCGTCTCTGCTGCTGAGTCTAAGCTCATCTCTCGCTTCCTCTCTGCATTTCCTGATCAGGTCAGGGAAAAACAGTTTCATATAGTTCCTGTTGATCCCGCCACTGTCAATTCCAACGACCCATTTTGGCTACAACGGGAAGCAACTCGCTGCTCACTTCAAATCCTTCCATCTCTTGTTTCATCTCTGTCACCACCACTCTCTGCTCTGGTCTCTGATGTGTTTTTACTGTCTCCTGTTTTGGAAGCTACTGCAAATTTAAAAAATCTCCCAAAGTACATCCTTTTCACTTCCTCAGCAAGAATGTTCTCTGTTTGCATCTTACCATCTAATTTGCCAGAATTAAATGACAAAAATATACGAATTAAACCATCAATTAGCTTGAATCCTTTTTGCATGAAATTTATGTTTTTAATTGGAAAAAAAAACTATGCTTTTATTGAAAAAAAATACAAAAAAAAATATTTATTTTTCATCACAAAACTATACGAATTAAACTATGCTTATGGAAAGATATGCAATAAAATTAGCCATCACAAACAATTTCAAAAGAGCAAAAGAAATATGTAGTTTTCATTTAATTATGGTTGGTTAACAAGTTCATTGGAGCTAGAAACCAGAGGGTTTTCAAGGACATACAATCGGCCAAGGAGAGCCACAGAACGCAACTACCACACTGCTACTCATCTTTTAACACCACATTTTCTTGCCAAAAGCCAAAAGCATAAAGCCACGTGCAAACAAACTATACCCGAAAGAGGGCTTTCCCACGCATGGCTGCTAATTTAAACCTAATGTAGAGTAGTTACTCTCATCCGTTTACAGGATCAACTAGAATCACCTACGCAGCTGAATTCTAGCTCCCATCTTTGAGAAGAGTCCAAATTACAAAACTCATCCTTCCAGCATAGCTTTAGCCGCATCAATCAGCAGTGGCCTAAAGTCATTTGACGCTCGACCGAGTACAGTGTATCCTTCCTTATCTTCCACATCCACATCTGCTCCATGTCTAATTAGAAGGAGCGCTACCTATCAACAAAAAACGAGTCAATACGGATAAAAGGAACTGAAGAACATTTCAAGTCAAGTAAAATAATCTACATTTGTCGAAGCATCTCAATTAATCAATCTTTTCAACAGTATACCACCATTCCACAGCAAATCAACATTAAGCAACATTAAAAGTGATGGCATTAGCCACATGCAGCTTCACAGCCAAATATGTATGTCAAATAGATGAAAAGTAAGAATAAAAGTAACCACCAATATGTATGTCAAATACATTAAAAGTAAGAAAACTCGGGAATAGCAAATAATTTCTCTATGACCTTTTTTAACATTCAAGTTTCCCTAGTTTGTTCTCATTCAAGCTTCACATACAAATTAATCTTTGAAAGGCTATAGTAAAAATCAATATCAACTCACAATATATAGGAAGTAAAAACTACAAAAATCCATGTTGTAGTATAACAAGTACAAACACAGCAGAGGTAAAGAACACTAAATAAAGCCTGTTGTAAATGAATGGATACACAAAGGATATGCAAACTCAACCAACAATCAGAAAGATAATTCCTCAAGGATGAAGACTTTATAATTTGCTGACAAAGAAAGTGTACATGTCTGCTTTTCAAGCTACTCTGATCAAGCATACCTCTTTGTTTTCACAAATGACAGCATTCATTAAAGGTGTTTCACCAGCTTTATCAACCTCATCAATCTCAGCTCCTTCTTCAGTTAGGAATTCACACATCGCCGAGTTTCCCGTGCTAGCTGCTCGATGCAATGGGGTGCAACCAACCTGGAAGCAGAGTACGCAATTTACCACGTAACTAAAGGAAAAAAGATAGCATTATTGATTTTGATTCTATTATCAGGCTGTGAGGCGCATATGTAAATGGATATAAATTCACAGCAAAACTACTGATAACAAAAAAAACACAGTTGTGAGAAGTTACAAGCCTTGTCCTTAGCATTAATCTTAGCGCCATGGGAGATCAGAAGCTCAGCAATCTTTAACCGCCCCTTGCTAGCAGCATAGTGAAGAGCTGTGCGACCACCATCATTCTTTATATTCACATCAGCACCTAGTCACAAAAACACTTCATCATTAGCAAAACTGCACAAACAATGACTCCACTAAATTCCCCATCCAAACAACACCAACATATCCAGTTAAGCTCAAATCACACACAAGCTATATACATAGTTCGTAGACGAGCAACAATAGCAATCTACACAAGTGAGGGAAGATGAAAGAAATTTCCGCACCTTTGCTCAATAGAATCTCCACAATTTCAGCATTTCCAATGCTGGCAGCGGAGTGAAGAGGGGCCCAACCTTCCTCATCCTTGCTATTCAACACACTACTTGTTTCCTCAGCTTCCGTTAGTATTTTCACAACCTGATTCCATGACCATAAACAAACTCAAATTCACAAACACAGTAACATATTTTAGTTGATTCAGCTGATGTACCTTGGGGTGGGAGGAGGATACGGCGACGTGGAGGATGGAACGTGCGTCGTCGTTTCGGAGAGAGAGCGCGTCGGACAGTCGTCCCGGCGGGAGGGATTGGAATGCGGAGGCATCGCCAGTCTCTGCCGCCTTAAAAAGGTCTTCTGGCTTGATTCGCTGCTCTACTTGGTTAGCATGATCTATCTCCATCTCTATAGGGTTTTGGGTTTCAAGGTAGGACGCTGAGCTTTGGAATGCTGGAGTAGCGCCGATGACAAATGACTATCCTTAGTTTGCAAAAAGTTACTCGACAGAAATTGACATTAACGTGGACTTTATTTTTTAATTTTTTTTCCACTCATTAAATATGTATAATCTTGAAAGCATTTCCATCTAAAAAATAATTAATTTAAAATTTTAGAAAAATAATATAATTAATCTAAAAAAATGATATAATTAATTTAAAATTTCAAAAAAATATTATAATTAATTTAATATAGAAAAATAATGCAATTAAATAAAAATAATAATTTAAAAATCCAAAAAATAATGTAATTTATTTTAAAAATTCAGAAAAAAATAATATAATTAAAATATCCAAAAAATAATAATATAATTAATTTAATGTAACAAATACAGAAAAATAATACAATTAATTTAATTAATCCATAAAATTAATATAAAGAGATGAGGTCAATCTTGGCATAGACTTCGTCGGTCTCCTGGTCAGCACGGAAGGAGGAGGTGGAGACGCGGCAGAAGATGAGAGGCCTGGAGGGATGGCCCGGCGCGCCAAAGATGAGAAATCAACGGCGGATTGCAAGTGTTCAGCATGGCCTTGAGGAAAGTAGAAGACTTTGGAGTTCACAGAAGGGATCTGGACCATGCTCCCAAGCAGTGATGGATCCAAGATTTGTATTTAGGAGGTGCGGGGGTTCGGGGGCAGCGGCTCAAATTTTTTTGTTGTTGAGTATTTTAAAAAGAATGCAAGCGAGCTGAACGAAAAATTGAAAAAATACTTAAGAGTATTTGTATCCATCACTAAATAATAAATATTTAGATAAACTTAACAAAAAGATAAATAAGAAGACAATATATAAAAAAAAAATTATACATTAAAATTCATACAATATATGTACTTTTTACAATTGTTCTTTACGAGTTTTCATTTTTTGATATCCTTGTATGATTCTCTCATTCTCTACACTATCAAAAATTTCTTTTTCAACAAAAGTAATCAAACAATCATTTAACATATCATCTCCCGTACGATTCCGCAGTCGATTATTCACAATGTTCATATAAGAAAAAGTCATTTTCACTGTCGCAGTTACAACCGGTAAAATCAAAACTAGTTTCACGAGTAAATACACCAATGGATAGACAATATGCTTTTTTCTTTCAACTAACTTTTCGGAAAGATCATTAATCTCTTTCAAATTTGAAAATCCAACATCCGACCGCATTTCCAAAATATAATTCTCAAGTTGATTATTAAGAGTAAGAACATCAATTGTAGAAAACTCATTAGGATAAAATTGAGTCAATTGAAGCAATTTCTCCTTATTGAAGGCAACAAAGGAGTCTCTTGGATTTAAACATGCCACACAAAGGAGTAATTCACTATTCCTCTCATCAAATCGAATATAATCAACTACTGCAGTCAACTGAATTTGATAATCTTATTTTATTTGTTTAGAAAGAGCCACTTCAATAATCAATGCTTCACATTTTCTCCAAGCATTATTATGACTATTATTAACACCACCAATATGTTTCTGTAATCGTACTTTCATGTCTTTCCAATTGTCAAAGCCAGTAGAAATAAAAACACCACTCCCTCCTTAGTCTCCATTCTCTGAACCCATCAAATAACAACATAAACAAAAAATTGCATTTTTGGATGAACTATACTCCAACCAATTACCAAATTCATCATACCATTTAGGATTAAAATGTCGTTGAATACCTCCAATTAATGTTTTAGAAAATTCTATGTCTCGTGGTTGACAAGGACCTTTCAACATTAGGATGGTATGCTAAAATTTTGGGTCGCATACCTAGATCAGCAGGAAGATTTTTCAAATCAATTTCTAAAAATTTCTTCGACTTCTTTGCAAGTCATTCTTCACTTTCATTTAGATCAACATTTGATGATATCGATAGTGTTTGAGTAAATGGTTTAATCAAATATTTGTCCATATCTAAAAAAAAAAATTATTAATACAATTAGCATATTAATTCTCAAGTCATATGGTGACGGAAAGGAGAACTGGATAAGCGAAGCTAGCTACCTGCTGCAGGCTGCGGCGATCGACCAGATAATTCTGTTGGCTGCAGTGGTGTGTTGGCGGAGAGCTGATCGGCAGCAAGCAATGGCGGCGTGGTTAGCGGCTGTGCGCAAAGTAATTACTGTTATACCTTACAATATTGACAATGCTCCAATTAAAACTCAGGGTCACGTTGGGGTATTAATTATTAATTGAGAATGAGAAAAAGAAAGGGCTGATATCTTATGGTATTTTTATTTTATCAGAAAACTACAGGCCATTACAAAAAAGTCATGTAAACAGCCCAATGAGTAAATAACCCAAATACAAATCGAGGCCCACATAATGAAAATAGAAACCCAATCAGTAAAGCCCAAACTTCCAAAACCTCTTTTTTTTCTGAAAGAAAAATCTACCTGAATGCAATGCAAAGGAGCAGCAGCAAAGTTTTTTTTTTTTGATTGGCTAGGTGGGGCGGTAGCCCACCCTGTTCATGGGCTGGATCCGCTGCTCCCCAGCACAAGCATGACGTAGCTGTGGATCCAACCCATTCTCCATATCTTTCATTGCTTCAAAACTGAACAAAGAGAACCCAGAAAACAAAAAAATGGAGAAGGTTAAGCAAACACCAAAGAGGGGCCTGTTAATTTAACTTGAAAGGGATGAAGGAGTAGAGAAATCATTAAAAAATATTGAAAAGAAAGAAACCCTGTTCATTAATTGCAAGATAGAAACAGTACAAATTTGAAATTTTACCTTGGAGATGGAGAAATGGAACAGTGGGTTTTATGAGTTTAAAATCCTTTTTTTTCTAAATAATCTGACGTGTCATGTGACACGGATTGTAAACAATATCACATCATCAAATTTATTGATTGTGCTCATCTTTACCTAGAGGAGTCAAATTAATATGAAAACATAAATAAAGGGATCAAATCCAACAAAAAATAAAATGAGGTACTGAATCAATACAAAAAATTAAATAGAGGTGTGAAAAATATCATTATCCCTAATAAAAATAAATATTAATTATTTACCCCGACGTGATAATGTCCGGAGTAGTAGTTAATCTCTAGACTCTAAAGTAATTATATAATTAATTAGTAGATTTTTAGATTCTAATAAAGTAATAAATTTATTGATGCAAAATCATCATATAAAATAACATTAGCTAATAATTATATATTATATATATTAAATAATTAGGTTTTTTTTTCTTAAACATTTTTGCATGAAGAACACAAAGGTCTTGAAAATCTTTTAAATAACTAAAGTTAAATTAGAAAAGATGTACTAATTCTAAATACTGGTGTTTTAAATTTATGGGTGAATTCTCGTGTGTTTGTCCTTTTTACAATAACTAGCACCACCCACCAAGGAAGGACCAAGGACCACCTCGGGCATGAAGAACACCAGTACTCCTCGGTTTTTGAAGTTTGATAGATAATTATTATGGGTGAATTCTCGTGTGTTTGTGCTTTTTACAATAACTAGCACCACCCACCAAGGACCAAGGCAAGGACCATCACTAGCATTAAGTAACCAAGCAACTAGCACCACCCACCAAGGACCAAGGACCATCACTAGCATTAAGTAACCAAGCAAAACTGAACTTGCATATATATCCTTTCGCCCCCTCTTCAACAATTCATCCCACCAATCTGAACCTCCCCAATAATTCTATATCCATGGATCTATTCTCCGGCAAGAAGCCCGCCAATCCCGGAGAGAAAGACCAACCACCCGCCACCGACCTCTTGTCCAGCGCCAAGGGTGCGGCGGTAGCAGCTCAATCCAAGGTCGTTGGTGCTGCAGGGGATCTTGTCGAAGCCACTTCTAAGGGTGTAACCCAGTGTGTAGAAAAGGTTCAGACCTACGTCAACCCTACCCCCACTGGTGATGAGGGAAAAGCACCACCGCCGTCCACGGAGGCCAAAGGTGATGAGAAACCCGGAATTCTGAAGACGGCTCAAGGTTTATTTTCGAAATAGACGATTTCAATTCTAGTCTTTAAGCTTCTACGTAAACCTAATTATGTGCTTGTGTTTGGTACGTAATCCTCCGGCCGGAACCGTGTACTCTTGAATTGTTATTGAAATAAATTATCCCTGTCAAATGATTTCCTAATTTTGTGAAAAAAACCGTCATAGAAAAATACAATAGTTAGTAAAACATAAGAAATTTATTATGTACTTGTAGCTTCGGCAAATTGGGTTTCTCGTGGATTAGGAAATCGCCATACTCGCTGCAGTATCAATGCTTGAGACTAATTAGGATTTCAGGGTAGATGGCCGGAGGGAGGACGGTCTGGCTGTCGAGCAGCGGCACCCCACCGCAATCACAACTAAGAAGAGGAAACAAATTATGGGTTTGGGAGAGGGAATTGAAGAATACGAAATTCGTTTTCTTCCAAAAAAAATTAATTTCCACCAACACCAAACGACATCGTTTTGGTGGCAGAATTATCCACGTCAATTTTCTAATGTTTTATTTTCCACGTCAGTAAAATGGTTAGGACTAAAACGAGTTTGCCAAACAGGTTTAGAGCTAATTTTGCGATTAAGGTTCATTTTAGCTAAATTAGCAAAAATAGCGTTTATATTCGAACATTAGGTACAAACTTGGGTTGATTTTACTACTTTTCCTATATATAATACTACTAGTGCACCGCGAACGGTAGGGGAGACCAGACCGTCGTCTCTGATGGAGAATCTTTTAGGTTTGCTTAAAATTCGCGTCAAAAGGGGCGTTAATCTTGCCATTCGCGATGTTCGCACCAGTGATCCTTACGTTGTTGTTAGGTTGGACAAACAGAAACTGAAGACACATGTGATAAGAAAGGACGTCAATTCTGAATGGAATGAGGATTTAACTCTTTCCGTCGCAGATCCTAGTCTTCCGATTAAGGTGACTGTGTATGACCAATTGACCATGACATTCACGAAAGATGATAAAATGGGAGAGGCAGAGTTTGATATTAAACCATTATTGGAGGCCTTGAACATGAAGAACCTAAACGCAGACTCTCCAAATGGCACGATAATTACTAGAGTACAGCCAAGTCGAGAAAACTGCTTCTCTGAAGTAAGCTGCATCACGTTTCGTGATGGCAAGATTGTTCAAGATTTGTGCCTAAGACTAAGTGATGTGGAGTGAGGCGAGGTGGAGATCGAACTGGAATGTATTAACCTTCCTGGTTCGAGGGGTTTATAGTATGATTGCTCGAGTATTCCCTTATATTTTGGTTATGCTCGTTTCAAGCTTCCTTTCATGGGGATGTCTCATAACGGATATGGATATGCATTGTGAAGTGAACTTCACCTCTGCTTCTTGCCCGTTTGTATGAGGTCTGGAAGCTCTTTATATAGAGAATTGTACAGTAAATGTGCTTTCCTATCTCCTGTTATGAATTTATGTACCCTTAATTGTATTTGTTGAATAGGAAGAAGATTGTATGCTGTAAAATCTTACCAAAAAAAAAAGATACATATCTTCCATCAAAGTCATCATGTTATTTTGATTCTTTTTATTAGTATCGTTGTTTTGAATAGTCAATGCATTTTTTTTCTTTTTGAGGGAGTATATTAAAAGAAAGGAGGGAGAACTAAGAAATAAAATATCCATTTTAATTTGAACTGATACCCCAATTTTTTTTTGTAGAGAATACTCTGCATTTCTTAACAAACAAACAAAGGAAGAAACCACCACTTCAGGTGAGCATATTTAAATATTCTTCTGCCTCTGCTCTCTCTCTGAAGAAAAAGAAGAGAAGAAGAAGAAGGAAAAACAAGAATGGCATCCAGCATCTCTTTGATGGGTATGCGAAATTTCCATTTCCTTTTGAGGATCTGGGTTTGGGGTGTAGTGAGGGGAAGCCATTGGAGCTTGAAATGCCGAAAGAGCTGTCGTTTGAGGTTTTTTTGAAGATGGTGGGTTCATGGTCAGCTGTGGTTACAGCAAAAGACCAAGGTGTGGAATTGTTGCCTGAGAATGTGGTGAAAGAGTTTGAGAATGCTTGGGGAGGACCAAAGTTGGTTAGGTCAGTTGTGTATAAGGCTTTTATGCTTGCTGGACAAGTAAAGCTGTGATCTTTGGCTTTGGTGTCACTTCCAGTTGATTGGAATAATTGGGTGGAAAAGTTGTGATCTTCTGCATAATATGCAGCAATTGTGTGTTTGGATTTTTATTTTCTTCTCTTTTGATCTTTGTTGCTTTCAAACGCAAAAAGGGTTTCTATTTAAAGCTACGTCATTCCTTCAATGGAATGGCAATTGGATGATGACTCCTTTTCTAATACTGCTGTGTTCCACTGGTTGAAGAGAATAGTAAAGCTTACACCAAGTTTAGACCCTAAATTTGTCCTAGAATCCCAATCTGCCTCATGTGTTTTGGAAATGTCAGCATTTCACCTTTTTTGATATGTTATGAGATCATTTATCATTGCATCCTATTGTTGTTCTTTTAAGTAGGTACAAATTGCAAGTTTGAGACTCGAGTTTGAGACTTAATTTTGATGACATTTCTAAAACATATGGTGCGGATTGGGAATCTAGGACAAATTAAGGGTTAAAATTAAGGTTAAGCGAAAACAATGGATGAAATTGACCTTTATCGAGAAATTAAGAATTCTGTAATGCAGGTTCATTGTTTGTTATGATTAAAAGTCAGGTTCATTTACCAGAACCATCTTTTGGAAAAGGGACCCACCTTTTCTCTCTTGGAAGGGCAAGTCAAGTTTGCCTTCTTCATGGGCAGAGAGTATGTGGTTTAAATACAGGAATACCAGAGGAACTCCTAGGTCGGTCAGGTGCGTATAAACAAAAGTAGAATAATCCAGAAATGGCAGGTTTGTTCGACAAGCAGGCGGCAATATACCTGGATGCCAGGCCTGTATCCTGTTTGTCCAGATCAATGGTTCTCAATGCTGGCTGCTCTCATCCCTCACCATTCTTTGGCTTGGGACCCTGGAACTGGCAATGGACAAGCTGCTATTGGTGTTCGTTCTCTCCATCCCTCAATTTTCATATGTTTATTGTTGTAAATTGATCATTTTGAATTCCCATCTGGGCTGTCAATATTCTCATCGGAGAAGATGGGTTAAATGCTACAGTTTTCAAGTTTCCTTGCAATCGCAGTTTATTATCGTAAATTGAGCATCTTTCCCCATCTGGGTCCTAAAAATTTCGATAGGAGATGGGTGTTAAACGCTGAAGTTTACAATTTCCATTGCAATTGCAGTTTATCGTTGTAAATTTAGCTTTTTCCCCATCTGGGTCGTCAATATTTCGATTGGATAAGATTTGCTAGATGCTAAAGTTTTCAATTTGCATTGCAATTGCAGTTTATTTATTGTAAATTGAGCTTTTTCCCCATATGGGTTGTCAATATTTCCACTGGAGAAAGATGTGTTAAATGCAAGTTTTCAACTTTCATTTCAATTGCAGTTTATTATGGTAAACTGATCATTTTTCTAGGGATCGGTCCAGGATGTGGATGGGTGATGCTGCGAGCTGGAGTTTGATGAAGGATGGATCTGAAAGTAGCCGGAACAATCTCTGCAAACATATCCGCTGATCAGCAGAGTCTTTACTGGCAATCTTGATAATAAATCTATGATCAAACAGGACGGCAGATCCGAAATTTGCGTTATTCCATGAACATCCATGGTGATGGTGAGTCGGTGACTCGTGTTTGGAATAGGATTATTACCTTCACGCTCTGTTAATTGCTTCAGGATTTGGCAGGGAGGGACAGGTTTTAAGGTATTTCAGTGGATTCCATCTATAGGCCACCTGGACTTGATCTGGGCCTGGATGAGCCTGGCTTGCTTGTTTGACCTGGATCTGGGCTAGGCTTTGCGCGAACGATGTGTCGGTTAGGATGAGCTAACTCAAACGACAAGTGGCGCATCAGAAGCAGAGCCTTTTAATGTCTAAAGGTATAGTAAGGTTGATGGATCCAATGATTGATGATGGCGGCCGGCGGCCAAGTGAGAGTGATTATAATTAGAAATACATGTTGCTCTTCAATATCCTACTCAGCTCGAGTCCGGATTTGTCGACACCCATTATGGTGACCAAATATCAAAAAAAATCTGAAAAGAGGCGGCTAATGATAAAGGTATGGACCCTTTGAAAGGAACACAGGTCAAGTCTGCCAGCTAGCAATCTTTATTGCTGTCTTTTTATCCAAAAAATAATCAGTTTTGTTTCTGGATATAAATTGCAGATCAAGAACCTATATATCCTGCATAGATAACAACAACCCAGCTACATTTTAGAGTACCTAAGATGAAGATGAAGACTCTTACAATCTTGGCATGGTCACTTCTTTTTTGTGTCCAAGCTACTACCTCCACTTCAATGGAGAGGTCATCGTACATTGTCCACATGGACAAGTCCGTAATGCCCAAAATGTTTGCAACTCATCAAGACTGGTACTCTTCAACCATTCAATCCACCAAGGCGGCCGCAAAGCAAGTTGCCTCATCAGATAAAGAAGACAGCCATTCCTCATCTTCTGCTGCCTCGTATGTTTACTGTTACGATAATGCCGCACATGGTTTCAGCGCAGTTCTATCCCTAGATGAACTTGAAACTCTCAAGACGTCACCAGGATTCCTCTCAGCTTACAAAGACCAGAGTGTTACACTCGACACCACACATACCAGTGACTTCCTTTCACTTAATCCAGCCACTGGTCTATGGCCCGCTTCAAAATTCGGTGAGGATGTTATCATCGGAGTCATCGACACGGGGGTCTGGCCAGAGAGTAAGAGCTACGGAGATGAAGGTATGACTCCAATACCTGCTAGATGGAAAGGAATTTGTCAGGAGGGACAGGAATTCAATGCTTCCTTCTGTAACAAAAAGCTTATTGGAGCGAGGTATTTCAACAGAGGCGTTTTAGCTGAGAATCCTGGCATTAACATCAGCATGAATTCTGCAAGAGATATTGATGGCCATGGTACTCACACTTCTTCCATAGTTGCTGGAAACTATGTGAAAGATGCAACATTCTTTGGCTATGGTACTGGTACAGCCAGAGGAATGGCCCCTCGTGCCAGAGTGGCTGCATACAAGGTGTTGTGGCCAGAAGGCAACGTTGCTTCTGACGTTATTGCCGGGATTGACCAAGCCATTGCAGATGATGTTGATGTGATCTCCATATCTTTAAGCTTTGGGAGTTTTTTAGAACTGTATGAAAATCCGGTAGCCATTGCTTCGTTTGCTGCTATGGAAAAAGGTATTTTTGTCTCAGCATCTGCAGGAAACAGGGGAACCAGGTTTGCGTCAATAACTAATGGGATGCCATGGATCTTGAGTGTTGGTGCTGGGACAGTTGATCGTTCTTTTGCAGGGACATTGACCCTAGGCAATGGACAAACTATAACTGGATGGACCTTGTTCCCAGCTAGTGCCATTATAGAAAATCTACCTCTTGTTTACAACAAGACCATCTCATCATGCAGTTCAAGTCAAGACTTAGACGAAATCACAGGCATCGTAGTATGTGAGGGCAGTGGAGATGGAGACCGGTTCATGCAATCTACAATTGCAGCATCACGCAATGTGGAAGGCGCTATTTACATTTCATCCGACGCTAGATTCTATGAATTTGAAACGTTTTCTAGTCCAGGGGTCGTGATAACCCCCAGACAGGCTGTAGATTTAATCAAATATGCCGAGACTGCAGAGAATCCAGTTGTGAGCATCAAGTTCCAGAAAACCATCGTGGGCACCAAGCCTGCACCGGCAGTAGCCTCCTTCAGTTCAAGAGGTCCTACACGATCCAATCCCCACATTCTGAAGCCAGACATCATTGCTCCTGGCTCATTAGTTTTGGCATCTTGGTCTCCAGTCGTCTCAGCAGCTCAAATTGGATCCAACATACATCTTTCCAGTAAATTCACGTTGTTTTCAGGGACATCAATGGCTTGCCCTCATGCTGCTGCTGTGGCTGCACTCTTGAAAAGCGTGCACCCGGAGTGGAGTCCTGCAGCTATTAGGTCCGCCCTGGTCACCACCGCGAACCCATTAGACAACACTCACACTCCAATCAAAAGAAACAATTTACTGTTTCTGTTCAGAAATGAAACTATTGATACTTCTGCATCTCCTTTGGATATGGGAGCTGGCCAGATAGATCCTAATCGAGCACTAGACCCAGGTTTCGTATATGATGCTACCCCTCAAGACTATGTCAATCTGATCTGCGCCCTAAATTACACCAATGAACAAATCTTGAGCATCACAAAATCAAAAAGGTATACTTGTTCAAACCCTTCTCCTGACCTCAACTACCCATCATTTATTTCTCTGTACAGTGAAGAATCACCACCAAGGATAGTTCAAATTTTTCATAGAACTGTAACTAATGTGGGCGGCGGAGCTGCAACTTACAAGGTCAAGGTCACTTCACCAAAGGGTTCAAAGGTTACAGTCTTCCCCAAGACCTTGGTTTTTGGCAGAGAGAATGAGAAGCAAAGTTACAATGTTACCGTAAACCACAAGAAGGGTAGAGGGGAAATTTCATATGGTTCGTTAGTTTGGATTGAACAAAATGGAGCTCGCACTGTGAGGAGCCCTATTATGATCTCACCCGTTACCGGCTCTGACTAGCTACTTACAATTTTTACTTCTAATTTTCTACTGTTATTGTTGTTCTTCAATTTTCTGGTGCTATCAGATAATAAAGTTCTAATCTCATCTCTTGTTTCTTTTGACCTGGGCAAATAGAATTGAAAGAAAGAGATACTTGTCATATCCTGATCATCACAACTCACAAGGAAATAGTAAAATCTTACAATTTAACTTTAATTTTGGAATCATGCCATAGCATATCTTTTGTTTTTGTAAATTATGTCAGTATAATTGATCTATGATGATCAACATTGCAAGGGTTTCTGCTGTATAATTTTCCTTTTGTGGGTTTCAACAAAAGATTATAAATGACATTACCAAAACAATAGAATCAATGTTTACCCGGATACTTCAGTGTGCCTAGTGCCTAATCACATTACCCAATTCCACTAATGAAAATAATATGTGAAATTGCATGATTAATCAGAAAAGATAAGCATATCATCCCCATATGAACTCCATGTTTCCGAATGAAACAGCGCCTAATTAGTCGGAATCAGTAGACTTACTTTATTTTGAGCTCCATTATAACAAATTTGCGGCCTTCTGCACCACCGCCGTTCCACTGCTTCTCATCAGCGCAAGAGTCAGCACGAAGCTTATCAACACCACCGCCGTTCCATTATACAACTGCTCCACCACAACTCCTATCAGCAGGCGCAGGATGGCGCCTGGTTCTGGTAGAGATTAGGAGGTGCGCTTTGATTTCTCGTCGTGTTCAAATCCTTTCCATTTCAGGAGAAAAATTCAAAAATAAACTGAACACAAGTGGAACGAAGTAGAGGGAGGGAGTCAAGTCGCCGACTGAGTGGACGACGTGTCAAACAAAAAAAACCTTTTGGTTCCATAAGAGCCCTCTAAAGATATGGGTTTGGACTTGGCGCCCAAATAAGGATAGCAATGATTGATGGCCGGACTACTTTTTCTTTCGGTTTTTTTGTTCATAAGCTTTTCTTTCGGTTTTGATCGAGTCTCGACTTACCGAAAAATTATTAGATACACTAAATGTATATAATACTAAGTTCGTCTATTCACATTAAAATATGAGACTATATTTAAGTTATTTTTTTAAAATAAAAGTGGTCACACTTGCTAATTTTCTCAATGCGGTTGGTTACCTGGGTACGCACTACATTGAAAAACAAAATACAGTAGAAACTCGATAAATTAATACTCGATTATTTAATAAACTCTCTAAGATAATATTTTTGGCCGGTCCCGATTCGGGGATAGGGTGCTAAATTAATAATTCGCTAAAATTATAAGATAATACATTTTTGATAATTTTTTTAGACCCCATATAAAATATAAATTAATAATTCCTTATATATAGCATATTACATGAATGATTTATGAAGGTTTCTTGAAAAATGACTCAATTGTCTTTTGTTTTTTGTTGAAATCAATTTCCCCTTGAATGTCGTCTCTAATTTGTTTGTGTTAACCTACAGTATTTTGATCTTGTTTATATAGAAAATATTTTTAATGTCCATAAAGTGATACATTGAACACAAGAAGCATAATAAGGTTGGAGATTGAAGGTTTCTTTCAAATTGGGCCCTTCATTTGATATACAGTATATGCATTGTATACAATAATTACAGTAAGTGGAAACTTGAAAGGTGTTTGTAAACTAAGTATTTTACTATAAATTAATAAAATATTAATTAATATATAAATTAATAATTAATAATTTATCGATTAATTAATAACTCTTTTAATTAATAAATTTTGGTCGTCCCAAGTGTATTATTTTATAGAGTTTCTACTGTATGTTTTTTATTTGTTAGGTGAACTTCTTAATTAAAACTAATATCTGGTGTCCTACATGTTTTTCTTCCATTCCTAAAATTTGAATTCAAAATTTTACTTAAAGTAAATAAAACTCTTATCATTTGACTACGATCAATGTTCATAATATATATGAAAACGTTTTAAACATGAAAACATTTCGATCATGAACAGAAATCTGAAATCAAAACACTAATAGAGTAACATCAAGAAAAATATAGAAAGATTAGTAAGTTGTAAAAATGTTTAAAATTCAAAGTAAAAGTGAAGTGATAAATTGTAGTATACATCTTCAAAAGGAAAAAATAGATTTTTTCTTTTCTTTTCTTATAACTTTTTTGCTTGCCGACAAGTATGAAGAAACACCACTCGTTGGCTTTCGAAGATTCGCACCCCCAAACTTGAAAATGCCTTCAATCTTTTTGCTTTAATGGGTGGGATTGTAGATAGTGGACTGGAGAGTGGAGAGTGTATAATTGTTTCAAATTGTTGAAAGACACACTCGTATACCACATAAAATAAGATTCGAATTCGAATTCGAATTTCTATTGGTATTTTTATCATCCATCCGAAAAACAATGAACTACAAGATTATTAACAAATTAAATTAATTTTCTTTATATATTATAGAAAACAGTAGAAATACCAATTGGAAAAACAGAAAATAGGATAATGTTCAATAAATGAAAGTAGCAGTTTGGTAGTAGTTGTCAACTTTAATTTATAGTGTCGGTTAAAGAAAGGGAAGGAAGAAACGAGTGGCCTGTGGCTGTATACCATCCCTCTCTCGCACGATCTGTTCTTCAAATCAAGATTTATGAAAGCAGACACGTTAATGGACATTATTAAAGTAGCCTTCGCCTGTCGGTGTCGGCACTCAAAACAAATATCTCCCTTGTCCCAATCCCACGGTATACGTTCCAATCGCTCAGCTGGACGGTTAGATGGTAGCTACTCGTTCCAATCGCTCAGCTGGACGTTAGATGGTGGCTACTGGCTACGGATAATGCACACGCGTCCAAACGTCGTTTAGTTAGTCCTTAAATTTAAATTAACTGACCAAAAATGCAAAAATTAAATTAAGTGACTCGATTTAATAGAAAGTATCACTAAATTATTAATTCATTGATAATTACGTAAGTAGTTTTTTCTTTGCTACCGATAATGCACCCGGGTCGTAAACCCACGTCGTTTAAAAAAAATAAAACTAATTAACTAAAATTATCAAATTAAACTAAATATTCGATTTAGTAGAAAATATCACTAAATTATTAATTCTCTCAAACATGAGTTTTTAATTTTACTATTACTTGCACGATACTCCCTCTGGACCATATTAATTGACTTTCTGAAACAGTAACATTCAGTAAAGTAAACACTAAAAAGTCAAATAAAATGTACAGTAATATTCCGTAGAAAAATGACGATTATTGCGGTCCGAAGGGAGTATTATTTATAACCGATATTTACTATGTGTAATTACCGTATTAATTGATGAGCGAACCAAATTTGTCAATATGTAACCGTTTATAACCGATTTGGTTATGATTTGTTCTTTTTGAGGCATTTGGATTGGATATAATTCTTATTTGGAGTACAATCTATAAAAATAAAATCCAAAAATTCTTTCATTTTTGAAGGTATATGTTATAGAATACTTTTTATATTTTATTTTATTAAAAAAATGGTAAAAAGAATAAAAAATCTTGCAACTTGCATATATATATATATATATATCCTTCGCCCCGCTCTTCATTATTCATCACGGTACCCTCCAACCACCATCCCAACCGACAATTAATAATCTTCCTCCAACTACCCATGGATTTCTTCACCGGCAAAAAATCCGACAAACCCGGCGAGCAGGACCAACCATCCACCACCGACCTCTTCTCTAGCGCCAAAGTTGTGGCGGAAGCAGCGCAGTCCTCATTCAACAAAAAGGACACAGCCCAACTAGACAAGGCCAAGGTCGCTGGCGCCGCAGACGATCTTGTCGAAGCCGCTTCTCGCTACGGGAAGCTGGAAGAGAAGGGTTATGGCCAGTATGTAGAGAAAGCTGAGAACTACCTCCACCAGTACAACACCACCGCCGCCGCCGCAGCACCCGCACCCGCTGGTGATCAGGGAAAAGCACCACCGCCGGCGGAGGCGAAGGCTGATGAGGCCGCTGAACACCCGCCACCGGCGGCGGCAGTACCCTCCGGTGAGGAGAAAGAGGGCGGTGATGAGAAATCTGGAGGTGGGTTTGGTGGTGCTTTGAAGATGGCTCAAGGTTTCTTGTAGAAATAGACGGTTTCAATTGTATGTCTTCGACCTTTTGCTTCTGTTGTGTTCGACCTTTCAATTACTTCTGTGTGAAACCTATAATATATGATTGTGTTTGGTATAATTAGATCTGTACGTGTGTTCTGTATTCCTCTGATGTAATCTAATCCAATTCTGATGATCCGTAAAATATTCGTATTTTAATGCTATTTTTAGAGCCATAAACTAATTTATTTTTTATAATATACTCCCTCCGAGATAAATTAAATGACGTTTTAAGATAGTAAAAATTCGTAAAATAATGATTTTTTATTTTATCTTATTTCACATTGTTTCATTTTTACTCCTAATTTTCACTCAAATTATTACACCATCATCAAATTGGGTTGATGCATAATTTTTTTTTTGTCATTTTGTATAAAATATATGCTTCGAAAAAAATAAAATAACAAGTATCATGAACGTAGGAAAGAGTCATTTAATTTGTCCCGTGAGGAGGATAATATAACGAGTTAAAATCATTGAGGTACTAAACTGAACGAAAAGTACCGGACATTTTCAACATTTTTCAATTTAGTCCAGACTTTAAGAAAATATGACTTTGACTGTTAATTTTGACTTTTTTTCCCCAAAAGGGAAAAAATAGATATTAGTTATTTCTTTTTTATAAAATTCTCTTTTTGATATGTTTTATTATTTCCCATTTCTTCCTTTGGTCTTTTTATTGGTAAATAATAATTTGATTTATTACCTTTTTTTAAGAAACCGTTAGAAACTTTTTTTTAATATTTTTTCCCCATTTTCTGAGAGAAAAAAAGTCATTAATAAACTATCGTCAAACAACTAACAAATTAACGTCATGATTAAATTGAAAAAGATAAAAAAACATCTAGAACTATATATCGGTCAATTTAGTATTTAGAGAATCTAATGAAAAAAACATAAATAAACCTCTTTATTCTTACCGCAAACTCCCATGGTTTAACAAGGTTGTACTCTCTTTTCCTTTTATTAAACGTCTTTTATTATTTGGACACGCATATTAAAAAAATCGGATGACTCACTATTTGAGACAATTTTGCCTCTTATTTGTTCTCGGACGTACGTTAAAGCTGATATGGTGCCTATATGGAAAACACACCGAATGATGGATCGTTGCTCAGCGACAAGGATTTGATGTGGAAAATATAACTCGTCAGAAACTCCAACCCTCCTAAGTGCGATACCTAGGCAACCTAGATGAAATCGTTCGAGGTTCTTCAATAGGAGCCTGACCCTCCTAGGTGCAATACCTAGACAACCCAGACGAACTATGAATGGAGTGATAACTTCGTGTTTTACTTAAGGCTAGGCGCAGCTTATCAAACCGGGTATAGAACAAGGATCTTGGAGATCAACTGAAGAAGACTCTTCTGGTTTTTAATTCAATTCAACGTAAGAAATACAAGTGTTTTAGCCTTGCCTTATATAGGCGGCCACTTAACAAATAAAACCCTAATTTAACTAGGAAGTTTATCTAAAGTAAACTACGTTGAGTTTATTAAAAACCAGAAGAAGATTTCTTTAGTTGATCTTCAAGATCCTTGTTCTATATCCGGTTTGATAAGCCGCATCTAGCCTCAAGTAAAATACGAAGTTATCACTCCCTTCATAGTTCGTCTGGGTTGTCTAGGTATTGCACCTAGGAGGGTTAGAGCCCTATTGAAGAACCTCGAACGATTTCATCCAGGTTGCCTAGGTATTGCACTTAGGAGGGTTGGAGTTTCTGACGAGTTATATTTTCCGCATCAAATCCTTGTCGCTGAGCAACAATCCAACACTTGCCGAGTCCTTTCATATAAGGACCACGTTCGAAAAAAAATACAATTTTTTTTTGGATCAAATAGTAAATCACCTGACTTTCTTAATATGCGTGCCCAAACAGTAAACGACGTTTAATTATGAAACGAGGGAGTAACTTATAAGGTAATACCTCTGATTCTAGAGTTATTAATCCCGTTTTGTACCAGCCGGTTTGCCGGTACGTATTGGTTTTTTTGGCTGAAATAGTATGGTGTAGATAATGTTTCGTCTCGTTTTTCATCTCAGACACCTAGGGCGAGATGCATTTTATAAACCGGCCTCGTACCGTCTCGGACATTTGGTGTTGCGCCTCCTCCTCCAATGCGATAGAATTGTATTTAAAATCAAACTCATACAATACATTATTAACCAGTGGCCATTAGAAACAGATGAAGCACAAAGAATTAAAGAAAATAAAGAGGTAAGGAAAAGAGCAGTAGAGTGATCGGTTGGAGAGGGAAAGACGGAAGGAGAGACAATGAAACATTCTCCCTTTACTGTTGTTTTTTAAAATAAAAACTAAATAGCTAGACAGCTAGAGAGTTCATGATGGAATCATGTGGGTCACATTGAAAGAGATGTTGGAGAGGTGCATCTCCCCCATTTGATTATTTAGACTTCATTATTTGGTAATGGAATTTGGATAATTTTTATTTTTGAATGTTGGATGATTAATTTTATTTATATGTATATTATAATTTTGAGATATAACACCGAAACGGTATATTGGTATTCTCGGTATCTGGTACCAGGAGCGGATCTAGGAGGTGGCTGGATAACTTCAGCCCTCTAATCAAAAACTCCATTATGGTCCCCTAAGTTTATTTTTATTTTATTTGTCAAAAATTATATATTCAGCCCTCAAAACTTTTGGAAGTTCCTAACTCTTTAGATTTTAATTAATCATACTTTAATTTATCTAAAAAAATATATATATTTGACACCAAAATATAATTTATACTTTAGAAATAATTTAAAATTTGGGGGTGAAGTGGTGTCCGCCGAACACAGTGAGAGACCTATAGGCCACTTGGCCTGGGCTGCTTCCTAAGCGAGGCCAACAAGATCAGCAGAAGTGGAAGATGGTGTTGTACGCAGCGACATGGACCATGTGGAAACAACGAAACAGCGTAATCTTCCGGCAAGAGGCTTATGATGAGCAGCGAAGTGTTAATCTTATCTATGTGAGGTGGCACTGGTGGATGAAGAGTAAAGAAGTAACTTTCCCTTACAGTTTTGATAGTGTAAGGTCTTCATCAGCTTGGTTGATAGGAAGACCTGGGCTGTCTTAGCCGTCTAGTTGTTTTTGCTGCTCCTACCTTGTGTTGTCTTGTTCAGTTTTAGTTTTCTTGTTGTATTGATGCTCTCCTTCCCTGTGCTGTCATGATCTTCATGACAGTAGCAGTAATAATACCTTCCATTTATTTTATAAAAAAAAATTAAGGTAATTTTTTAATATTAATGATACATAAATCAAAACTTGCTAACCTTATACAAATATTTCAATCTTGCCCCAAACCTTTACTTAATCTTAAAATGGCACTTGAGGGATATTAACAACATGAGTTAAACTGATAAACATGCATATGCATGACGAGTGCCACTCATTGACTTCTTTTTGGCTTTTGGAGATTCGCATATCTGTTCACGAAAATGCATTTTATTTGGTGAAAAAATATAAAACAATCCTAAATTTTAATATTTTATTTAATCACAATATTTAGTTTTATTTTTGTTTAATTACAACTTTAATCATCGTCATTCAATCACCCCCTATCGTAACAGAAATCAGACGTGGCACCGTTAACCGATACCATGTCAGCTTGCCACGTCACGTCTCCTGCCATGTCATACTCCACGTGGCGAGTGGGAGCCCGCCAGCATCTTCTTTCTCCAAGTGGGCTGGGCTATTACCCAAACCCAAAACTACAAACCATTTTCTTCTCCAGTAACTGCCGCCGCCACCTTTGCAGCTCCGACCACCGTCGGATTCCACTTGAACAGCCCAGACTCGCACCACTCTATCCATACAAATCAACCCTACTCATTACAAACAAAACTCATATAATACCCGTACAAATCAGGAGATGGTGGTTGGTGGCCGACAGTGGTGGTGTTGTGGCTTAGATGGTGGTGATGGCAGTGAGGTGGAGGTGGGAGATCGGGATTGAGAGGAGAGATTGAATTTTGGGCAGAGGATGTGGTTTTGATTTGGCAGGGGGATCCTCCTAATTTAATTTGGCAGAGATCCTTTTCTATTTAATTTGGCAGTGATCAGCAAAAGAGGAGTGGCGGCCACTCTCTCGTGAAGTCTGACATGGTAGGAGACGTGACGTGGTACATAATATCAGTTAACGGTGTCACGTCTGATTTATGTTACGGTAGGGAGTAATTGAATAATATTGACGACGATCAGGGTTGTAATTAAATAAAAAAAACTAAAAGTTGCAATTAAATAGAATATTGTTTTATATTTTATATTTAGATTATTTATTTGTTTTGGAAACGGATGAATAGATTTTATTTTATTTATTTACAGAGAATGGCTATATCCAAGACCAAGAGGGAGACCCAAAGAAGAGTAGGCTAAATGAAAAGAAAATTATCTCCAAACTATTTTTATAATCTATTTTTTATTATGTTGGTTGAGAAACATTGATTATCATTTATTTACTTTTATAAGAAAAAGAAAGAATTAAACGGTCCCACCGACAAATCAGTCCCTGTCGGTGTCGGCAATGGAAATTTCGCCCAATCACAATAGATACACGTCGGTTCAATTTGCAATTTTGGAGTACAAAACTAGAAAGGAAAAAAAGACTCCAATATTCTTGACTTTAAAAATTTTCCTTCGTATTTTATTAGTTTTAATATTACTCCCTTCATTTTTATTAAATAATTTTTAAAATAAAAATACGTTAATTAATTAAAGAGTTTTTTAATATTAAATAATTATCTCTTTATTTCATATTAAAAAAATTAATCAATCAGAATTCATCTCACTCTTCTGTAATCAAATAAATTAATCATAAAGTACCTAAAAAATTGTAAATAGTCATTTATTTAAGACCAAACATCTCTCTTTAAAATATCATCTATTCCAAACCGAAAAGAGTATCAGTTTGAGTTAAAATTTATGATTTTTTCTTCTGAATACTATGAAAAATAAAAATCTATATCATTAATTACAGTCAGTCTCATCGGTTCTGCTAAACTAATACTCAAGGTACTAATCAAGATGCATACTTTAGTTCATTTATCTTATTAATTTTAATTTTTACTTTTTAGAGCACAAATAATTTACTTAATTTGTAAAAATAAACCTTAAAGGAAATTGTAAATTAGAGAGAGTAAATAGGTTCAAATCCTTTTTATTAAATGTGCTATAATAGTACAAAAACAGATGTTGCAACATGAACATCATTTAGAGCCAAATTTTATGGTTGTTTTTTTTGAAAATATCACATAAAATGTTAATCATTTACTTGAATGAAAAAATTAAATCCTCAATATTGAAAAGAAGAAGAGAAAAGTTGGTGTACCAAAGAAAATATTGCAGGTGGCAACATGCATATCATAACAGCCACCTCATGTAATTAATAGGGACACGTATAGCTCCATCAAACTCAATAAACCGAGCCACATCCATCTATCTATCAATCTATAAATGCAGTAGTAGTAAACCAAGCTAAAATGCATAAACTCCTCTTGCAGTTTTCCTTTCTTTTGTCATTTGATCATACACCCACTCATTATATATCTTCCTCACCAAATTAATTACATTTTCCCATGGATTTCTTTTCCGGCAAAAAGTCCAGTACTAACTCCGATGAACAAGAAGAGCAACCATCCTCCACCAACCTCTTATCCAACGCCAAGAAGGTTGTGACGGGTGCAGCTCAATCCGTATTCAACAGCGACACAGACCGAGTTGATCATGGGAATCTTGAAGATGTTGGTGATGAAAAATATAAGAAAAGTGAGTATGGTGCTGATGGTGATCAGAAGAAGCCTGTGAGTGAGTATGGTGGCGAGAAAAATGAAAGTGGTGGGTATGGCGATGAGAAGCCAGCTGAAAGTGGTGGTTATGGTGATGAGAAATACAAAAAGAGTGAGTATGGTGATGAAGAAGTAGTACCTGGAGGTGGGTATGGTGAGAAGTATAAAAAAAGTGAGTATGGTACTGTTGAGAAGTCTGAGAGTGAGTATGGTGAGGAGAAGTATAAAAAGAGTGAGTATGGTACCGATGAGAAATCTGAGAGTGAGTATGGTGAGGAGAAGTATAAAAAGAGTGAGTATGGTATTGATGAGAAATCTGAGAGTGAGTATGGTGGGGAGAAGTATAAAAAGAGTGGGTATGGCGATGAGAAAGCTGAAAGTGGTTATGGTGAGGATCAGAAATATGAAAATAGTGCGTATGGTGACGAGAAGAAACATGAACAGAGTGGGTATGACGATGAGAAGTCGGGAAGTGGTTATGGTGATGAACAGAAATTTAAAAATGAGAAGTCTGAGAGTGAGTATGGTGATGAGAAATCCGGCGGCGGGTATGGTGGTGAGAAATATGGAAAAAGTGATCAGTATGGTGATGAGAAGTCATCTGAGAATGGGTATGGTGATGGGAAATATGGAAAGAGTAGTGGGTACGATGATGATGATCAGAAACGCCAAAGCGAGTATGGTGGTGATGAGAAGAAATATGGAAGAAGTGAGTACGGTGGCGAGAAATCCAAGGATGAGGATAGCGATGAAAAATATGAAAGAAGTGGGTATGATAATGAGAAATCTCGAAGCGGGTATGGTAGTGATCAGAAATATGGAAGCGATGAGTAATGTGGAAGAAGTGGGTATTGTGGTGATATACGAAATCAGAAATGGTTATGGTTTGGTTACTACTAGTTAATTCTCTAAGTTAAGTTATGGGTTCCTTACAATATTAATGGTGTTCAATCTTCTGATATATGATATATATGTATATGTGTATCTATATGCGTGTATGTGTATATGCGTGTATGTGTATATGTGTATATGTGTATGTGTACGTTTTTATTTCGAGTTCTTGTTTTCTTAATATGAATTGATTTTCTATTATTAAGTTGTTCAATCTTCGGTGCGTGCATAATTTTGGATGAAAACGATACATTATATTCATATGTACATATATTAAACGACTTAAAAAAAGAGGAAAAAATGGGTATGTAGTTGGACACATCTATATGGTTAGTTGGTTATATGAGTTAGACATTTCTTTTGAAATTTAAGTTTAATATGCATCTATCGGATTGAGCTTTTCTAATTTTCTGTTGAACATGATCAGTCATGTTAAAATAATCTGAACTGTTCAATAAAATTAGACAGATGAGATTAAAAATTCAAGTAATTAAAGAGTTGAACACTTGTTGAATTTTAATGACTGGTCAACTCATTAATGACTTGAATTTTTAATCTCATCCGTCCAATTTTATTGAACGGTTCAGATTTTTCTAACATGGCTAATCATATTCAAGGAAAAATTAGAGGAGCCGAATCTTTCATCTATCATTAGACAATTCAAATAAATATAAGCATAAAGTACAGTAAATAACTTCTTTTGTACTCACAATCACGAAATAAGATATATAAACCCAGAAATATATTTGTATATGTCATTTTGTACTCTCGAAAAGAAGATATACGTACCCACAACTTAGTAACTCAAAACTCGGTAAAAATACTAGAAAATACTTGGGATACAAATTATTTTATTTCAATTGATGTGTCAAGATATAATTGAGGTTTATCCATTCGTAATTATGTTATATTATTATTTTTATTTAAATAAATAACTATCAAGTGAATATGAAGATGACACGTCTACTTTTTATATAAAATTTTGTAAAAATATTTGTAATCTAACACTATTCAAAATATGATACAAGCTATAATTCAGAAATCAGAACTTATAAATATAATACAATTCCATCGTGAGGAAAACATAAATTAGTGCTTCTGAATACCTAATAAATTTGTCTATGCTTTAAGGAAAATCATGAATAAATAAATAAAGTGTAATCCTTGATTTTCATTTCAAAGTCCATATGAATTTGTCAATAGAAATATGACAGGATTTTGTCAAATTCTTGTTGTTACAAGAGTTAACTAGTTACTTGAATTTGATTTATCCCATTCCCTCCTTTCCCATTAATTGATTTGATACAAATCAAATACGATTTACTATATTTTATTGATTTTATCAATTCATCTAAACAAGTTGTGATAGAAATATAAAAATATATTTCGTAATCTTTCAATTATCACCGAAAACTCTTGAAAACGAGTATATATATATATATATATATATATATAATATGGAATGTTCATAAGCATTACACTATAACCTTTTTTTTACAGATCTTTAACGATCCAATCAAACGCGACTCGATAGAAATATAAGTTTTCCAAATTACTATTGAACTTTGACTTTAGTCAAGTGGATTACACCACGATTATTGCTCACACGGGACGACACTAACGAACACGTAACGAACACTGAAACGCGAAAGCGAAAGCGAAATATTCCCTTCCCTGTTGGTGGGGGCAACGACTTCTCTCTTTAATTACTCCCAGCCAATTTGATAAGACCAGCAATAGTTAACAACTCTTATCCCAACAAAAGCAGAAGAAAAGAAGTAAAAAATAAAAATCAGACCTCACCTCCTCCGATCAATGGATCCGACATCCGACTTTAATCACAACAAGCCCAACAAGCAGCACGGCGGCCGCCACCACCAGCAGGCGTCATCGGGGGAGCTAATATCCAGTGCCAAGTTAGTGGCGGAGGCAGCTAAAGCCGCACTCAACCATGAATCCGGCAAGATAGATAAGGCCAAGGCTGCGGGCGCTGTTGAGAATCTTCTTGGAGCCGCGTCTCGCTACGGGAAGCTGGAAGAGAAGAGCTATGGCAAGTACGTTGAAAAGGCTGAGGATTATCTCCACAAACAGCATCAGAACTCCTCTCCTTCCACCACAACCATCGCCCACGCCAACGCCAATTCTGGCCATTCAGCCGCCAGCGGCGGCGGTGGTCATGGGGGAAATTCAGGATCTGGAAGTGGGTACGGGGAGTATTTCAAGATGGCCCAAGGATTCTTGAAGAAGAATTGATTAATTATTGTAAATACGGAGTAGTATTAGTAATTCCTTTTTCTTTTTTTTTGACTTCTGTTCTGTTTTTTTGTTCATCTGTAATTTTTTTTTACTGCTCCTAAAAAATGAATGTATTCGTTTGAATTTTATTTTGTGATTGTTGATTTTGTTAGGGAATCATATTGTGTACGCACGTGTTGACCGGGTCTATTTTAATATAGTGTTTTTTGTTTGTTGAGAAATATGTTAATATAATGTTAAATAAATTTTAGGGAGAAAAAAATTGGGTAATTTTTGTTACTCTCCACGAATTTACAGTCAAATTCAAATACTTTCTGAAAAATATAATTTTCAATAGACAAATCTTACACGAAATGCAATAACTCCTTCTGTCAAATTTTAAAAAATTGAAAAACACCAAAAGAAAAATAGGAAGTAAAATAAGAAAGGAATAATGTAAACATTGACAATTTTAGACCATTACAAATCCAAAGTTTTTTCCATATTACTCTCTCCAGTTTGCTTTAAACGACTCTTACTATTTGAACATGCATATTAAGGAAACCGGATGATTCATTATTGGAGATAATTTTACTCCGAATTTTTTCTCGGACCTACATTAAAGATTAACGTACGCTTGAAAAAAAGGACGAAATTTTTTTGATCAAATAGTGAATCATTCAATTTTTTTAATATACATACCAAAATTGTAAGAATCGTTTAATAAAAACCGGAGGGAGTATTTATTATTTCAAAGCAATCATTATCAATTCTTGTTTGGAAAAAAAAAACAATTACTGCTATTTGTATCATGAATGGGCCCGTTGGCCGTCGCTCTACTGGGCTAGACTTCGGCCCAACTAATACCTGAACTGAAACGCGAAGTTTTGGAATAACCGACGGCTTAGCAAAATAATAAAAGGAAAAAAACAAAAAGGCATAACGAGAAAACAGAAAGCAGAGACGCCGGACGGAGGTGGGAAGAGAGGCAGAGACGGAGAGGGAGAGCGCGAGAGAGAGAGAAGAAGGCCTTTCTTTTGCATTTGATCTCTGTTATTTCCACCCACTCTTCTGTCTCCTCATCTTCTTCTTCTTTTCATACTTGAGCAGGTATGCTTTACTTCCCATTCCTCATTTTTCAATTATCATGTTCGATGCTCGACATTTCATGAAATCCACGGCTATAGATTAAGCAATTGTTTGATCCTTTCCTGTTCTGTTGCCACTTACAATTTGAGAAAATGTAGGATCTCGTGCAAATCCGTTGTCCCAGTTTAATGCATTTTTGTGCGTGCGTAATGGAGTTTCTGAATCTCGTGAGATTGTTTTTGGTATGGTTTGAAGAATTGAGGAAGTTATAATTTCAGATTATTGATTGCGATATATGAATTTTCTATGATGTGTTGCATGAATATTTTGCTTTACTTTATATCTGTTCGTCAACTTACTTGTAGGCTGTAGGCTGTAGCTAAGTGCATCCTTTAATGGCGTTTCTGATCTTGTTTTCAATGTTCTAGAGATGATTTTAAGAGTTGATGAAGTTAAAATGTCATAGTATTGGTTGCAATATAGTGTTTTTCTATGTTCTGTTGCATTCAACTTACTTGTAGGCTATAGCGAAATGCTCCTTTTAAATGTTTATCTGTGAGGGTGTGGATTCCTTGCTAATTCTGTTTTCTTTTGAATGTTACCTTTTCAGGTTTTGATTTAGTCTTGATCTGTGTGGAATTCTTTTATACTTGGAGGTTTAGTGACGATGTTCATCCACCTGCGGTTCTTAGGCTAAAATATCTGCTTTAGTAATTAGTGCCACTCAATGCGCTAGTTTCTGTCACGATGTGGAGTTTCACTTCAAGTGCCTTTGCTACTGTTGGCCTGAGAAAAAGTTCTCGAGAGTCAATTCCCACCCTTCCAGAATCCTCAGATGATGAGGTATGCTCAAATGCTAGCAGAGAGGAAGGGTTGGAGTGCCCAATATGCTGGGAATCGTTCAACATTGTCGAGAATGTACCTTTTGTGCTGTGGTGTGGCCACACTCTTTGCGGAAACTGTGTGTTGGGGATCCAGTGTACTGTGTTGCAAAACATAAAGATTCCCTTCTTCATTTCCTGCCCATGGTGCCAGTTGTTATCTCTCCGGCTAGTCTGTAATGGAAGTCTGCGATTCCCTCGCAAAAATTTCTTCCTGTTGTGGATGGTTGAGAGGCTGAATGGTGATAGAGTAAAATCCAGTTCCTCCACATCTGGGGTCGATCAACCAATTTGGTCTTCAAAAGGCAATCTGATTACCGAGAATCAGGTCAGAAACAGGAGGTCTTCATCCACTGAGTCTGTTGGACAGTTGGGCTCTCAAGGTGGTGATCATCTTAGTAATGCAAGGAGACAACATTCTCCCTTTCACAAGTCTCTGGATTTTTTTGTTCACTTCACATCCAAGTTCCCGCTGGTCATCATATTCCTTCTTATTATCTTTTTCGCAGTACCTATTAGTGCTGCCATCTTACTTCTTTACTTGCTGCTCACAGTTCTTTTTGCAATACCGTCTTTCTTGGTATTGTACTTTGCATACCCTACCTTAGTCAGGCTGGTGCAGGAAATAGTCTCATGAGCTGTTGTCGATTTCTTCGGTTTTTAGAACCTCAGAAATCTCTTACCCCAAGACATACTTGCCTTTGTTTTCTTTTTTCTTTTCAAGTACTGGTTCAACTTAAAAACTTGTCGACTTTATTCTTTGTAAAAGTCACCAATGTCTCTTATTTTGGTAACTCCTCCTGCTGGTTTGAATATTTGACTTTTAGAAGCTTTCTGATTTTAGGGACTTGTCATGTAATTGGAATTTTAAAAGGTCCAAAGGGCTTCTTTTCCTTGCTAAGTTTTACATAATTTTCTTTGCCCAGTGGCTATTTTAAAGAAAGAACTGCATGTATTTGGTAACTACTTGTGAATAATAGCTGATTTCTGTTCATTGCACGTGTTCATTGCAAGTCGGGATACTCTATATAAGAAATGTTTGTGTTTACATTTTTGTACATACAAGATCGTTGCCTGGTTAAGCTATAGACCAGGCAGAATTAGCAACAGAAGCATGTCCCATGAAGTGTTCCTGTTTGTCTGATCCTATTTGCCTTTTCTTTTGCCTTGAGCTCTTCATTTCTTTTCCTCTCTATAGCTTTTGATCTTGCACCTCCTACAATCTGATCAATATTATCCATCTCGTTCCGGAACTTTTCAAAGGCTTTTAATCTTTTTTGATCTGAATCACTCTGCTGTTCCAGTAAAAATATACAATGAGCTGCTAAAACTGGTTCGGGTTAGATTGCCATAAGGTAAATACCACAAACCTCTCTTTTATGAAGCTGATTTCTGGCTTTTGTCTTCTTTTTGTTCTCCCATGAAATTATTCTGTCATTAAGCTCCTCATACCTGACAATGTGTTTGTTAGAGGATGAACGATAGAATTCTAATTACTAGTAAATGGAATATTTAATCTAATCCTTGCGCATCTTCAGCATATAGTTTTCTTAATGTGCTTATCATGTCCTACCTCTTTTGGATCTTGGCGAACTTAGCTTTCTCCCAGGCATCTGCTCCTGTTTCTTCTCTTCGTGGTCCTGTTGAACTCTGCATCTTGGGTTCATCAGGTTCATGCTCCTCAATTTCAGATTTTTGGCCCGACGGCCTAGTTTTCGGCTCTAGGGTTTTGTGTTCAATATCTGTCCTGCCATCCAATCTCTCGTCTGGAAAAGTTGGAAATTTGATCATTTCAGGAATAGGTTCATCAGGTTGTGGAGCAACCCTAGCTGTTTGGACAGGTGTTTCTACATTTTTGCGGCTCCCTGTCGAACCTCCTCCTGATTTGACAACTTATTTAGTATTTAAACAAGGAACCAGTTTAAACTGATGCCGTGAAAAGTAGGAAAGCTTTTTTTTGAATGCTAATGTACCTGAAAACTCTTCATGTACGATAGCAGGTTCTAATATCCGTACCGGCCTTTCTTTCTTCTGACTCTTGATTCGAGTCAGGGAAGGTTCAGGGACACGAGGCGTCTTGACAGGTGTTTCTACATTTTCATGTTCTGGAAACTTGCTGACAGAGTTTCTGGGTTTGAGACTTGTGGTTGAACCTTCTCCTGATTTTGACCATTTGTTTAGTTTTAAAAGAGAGAATTATTGTAAAGCGAGGCAGGAAAAAGAGAGGAGGAAGCTCTAATTTTACCTGAAAACTGTTGATGCACTATAAAAGGTTCAAGTACTGGTGCTGGCCTTTCTTTCTTCTGGCTATCGATCCCGGTCAAGAAATGTTCAGGGCAAGTGCTCCATTTTTCTTGTTCATTATCGCTCGAGAAATGTTCAGGACAAGAAAAATATTTTTCTTGTTCATCATCGCTCGACTCTTCGACAGGTGTAATAGCGAAAGCTGCAGCTGCCACCGCGATCCCCTCCTCTGCTTTACTGGAATCATTTTCTTGACTCATTTGCTTGGAAAAAAATCTTTTTATCCAGCTCTTAGGCCCTTTTTCTGTGAAACCAACCGATAACGTTTATTTTTAGGTTCAAACTACATGTATCCTGGCGTAATAGGTTGCTTTCGGAAAAGGAAAATTATGCTATTCTTAAATGGTACCTTCTTCGATGGATGAGGCTTTTTGTGTCTGATTAGGGTTTTCCTGTCCAGATAATCTCACTCTAACGGGAAATGTGTCAATCAATGATTAAGTTCCTAAGAATTTAGAACTTTATGAGGAGGAAAATAGTTGCTGTACTTAATTACCTTGCTCGATTTAGCAGACTATCCATCTATGGAGGATGTATACCAGTTTTTGCCAGCTCAACTTCTTGAACTTTTGCTAGTTTTTTCGAATCGTGACTTGCGTTTTTTTGAAGGTAAAGTTTGAGGGCAAAGGGACTCTATTATAGGAGTAGGGTTTGGTGTTGGATTATGCTTTGCATGCAAAAGCTTCTCTGGTTCTTGAAAAGGTTTGCTTTGTCAAGAAAAGTATTCTTTTTCTTGATGCTAAATCTTCTTTAATAAACAAATTGTAAAAATAAATAAATCAACAAACTAGGGGGAAAAATAGTTCTTTGATCATTTTGACCTTGAAGAAGTTGGAAAATGGCTCCTAAGGCTTACAAGGAAACAAATAACAACCTAAAATACATGTAGGTCTTGGGTTGAGTCCCGGCCTCTTCCTATGAAAATAACCATCTTCTAGTTAATCACAAAAGTCCATTCCTTAACCTAAAGAGAATGAAAAATCTTCTAATTAAGCACAGGCAGGGGCCTTGAAATCTCTAAGAGTTGCAAAAACTATGGAATCAGCAGCAACAGAGATGGGAGTTGAAGGATCAACAAGCTTTGGTTCCAATGGAGGAATGTCGTGTGTACTTGTAAGCAACAATGGGTTTCCATTAAGAAGGAGGACATCGCTTTGAATGTTGCCATCTTTTGGTGTCAAATGGTACTCTTCTCTTTGGTTATTACTGTTATCATCTAACAGCCTGCGGTTCGATGTGTACTGATTCCCATCGTTGATCACAGAAACGTCGAAGGAAGTCGAGTTTGACATGTTGATGAGAAGGATAGTGATCCCGGGCTGAATTTTTCGTCAAGAAAACAAAGAATGACTCAGAATACGTAAAACAACAAAGGTTAAGTCTCTAGTTCAAATCACCAAGTTATAACGATATGGGCTTACCTTTTTCTTGGAGCAATGAGTGTAAACTCTCAGATATGGGTTGGTACTGTGTAGCCTGTTTTCCAGCACTTGCTTTCCCATCAGGCGATGCCACAAAAGTGCACTAAAATGCAAAACCCATGAGAATTGGAGGGCTGAGCAAAATCCGATCCAATTTATCGTAATCAATTAATTAACATTCTGGTCAATGAAGTAGAGCACATACCCATAATAATCTGGATTTGGAATGAAGCTTGTGGTATTGAGGAGAGCATAGTTTCCTCCAATGAAGGCTTGTCTGCAGTAAACCTTGTGATTGAAGGTAGATGTCATACCCAATTGGTCCAAATACCTATTTTTTCAGATATGTTAGACAAAAATGACAGATATCAGAAAAAGTCTGAAGGTAAACAAGTATGAATAGGAAAATTCTGACCAGAATCCATTAGCAAAGGTATGTGACACATCCTTGCCACCGCTGTTATAAGCACCACCAGCTTCCCCGACCCACGACCCGGCCCACGGCCCGAATTTATCAACAACATTTGATATATCTCTGAAAGTCTGAGCTATTTGAGACAAGTAGAATGGATCCTGAACCTTATTGATCAGATCCTTATCGACACCTGCACGTATCAGAAACGCAAGAATGGTTAGTTAGGAAAATGTG
Organism: Viola odorata; assembly: GCA_963691705.1. Taxonomy (NCBI): domain Eukaryota; kingdom Viridiplantae; phylum Streptophyta; class Magnoliopsida; order Malpighiales; family Violaceae; genus Viola; species Viola odorata. Next base: position 3,361,531 of record OY829542.1, read on the forward strand.
TAGTTACAATAAGCTAATACCCGCGTTGATTTTATTTTTACCTGCACCAAGATTGTAGATATGATGGGTTAATCCATCAACAACATCAGGACCTGTGACCTCTAGCAGCTTGCTAAACCATTCATTGTCGAAAAATCCGGCAGGACCTAAAGCCTTTGGCCTAGAATGAGGGTCTGGGTACAATTCTTTCAAGAGTTCTTTAAGGGCAATCATATCTTTACCATACTGTTCTGCTTCCACCCTAGCAGCAACCCCGGATGCGCATAACTCATTTCCTGACAGGAATTAGGGTTTGAACTTAAGCTGCTGTATAAAGAAAGAAAGTAATCAGGACTAGTATTAGATTCAATGGTTAGATTACCTAGTTCATAGGAATCAATCTTGTATCCTTTTGACAGACTGTAGCTCATGAAATCGCGAGCATTGTCCGTGTCCCAATCGCCAACCCAAAGGGTAGAACCATTCTGTTTCTTTCTCCCAATAAGGGCATTCAACCCAAAAGTGAGTATAGCACTGCAGAAAGAAAAGAATCGTAAAAATTCGATCTTTCTGGTTTTTTGTCAGGTCAAAAGAACATACTTGTTTTGCTTGAACAAGGCATTGAGCTGATCCCATCTGTCCATGGTAAGAGTCCCTCTGCTAAATCTAAACATCCCACCTGCTTGTTTCTTGAAATGTGGGAATTTCTTCACTGCATTTCCTACCTGATACACCACTTGATCTTGCAAAGATCCTCCAATCCTGATCCTCAAAGGATTGAAAGCTGTAATTTTTAGTAACCAATTAGAACCTTGACACTATAAATCAAAAACATTCCTCCCTGATCAAACAGGAAACAAAAAGAACCTTCTTTTTTGATCTCTACCGATATCTAACAGTATAGTTTTCTCCAATTCCTGGACTCAAAACAAAAACAACTAAGTGGGTGCCTAATTCACTTACCCTTAATAGCATTAGCCAGAATCTTGTTGTCCAGATCCTGAAAAACATTAAAACAAATTTTAAAATCAAACACAAAATTGGATCTTTTCCTTTCTGTTCATAAGCAAATGATTTAAGATCGAAAAGTAGTACCAGATTGAGGATTCCAGCTTCACCCCAAGGACACTGGTTGTAGTCACACTTGTCACTAGGCCACCAATCCAAAGTTGCACAGACAAAATTGTCATCTGTTGTTGCAACAGATGTCATTCCCCTCACTGACACATCAACATCTTCTGCCAAACAAAAAGATACACAAACTACTGATAGAACAACCAAACAAAGCCTAAAAGCAGCCATTGTCACAGTACTGAAGCAACTCTTAAGTCAAAAAAGAAACCCAAATTATTATTATTATTATGATCCTGAAGTGTGGATATTTATATAAATGGGAAGATACGAGGATTGTAGGATCCTAAGTGCAGTTAAGATACAGATAAATGATAATAATCCTGTGTAGATAGAGTTATGATAGTACTGCTGTTTTGAAATTTGTAAACTTCATTCAGATAGAGTTTGTATGAAAAAAGGTCTCTTTTTTCTAAACAGTCTTTCTTGAATCAAGGACTACTAATTAGACCCTTAAAAAAAAATACTAATTAGATAGAATCTTGATATTATATAATCAACTTATCTGCAAGATAATCAGAAATTATATCCTAAAAATCTCAAAATTATCATTTCAAAATTTTATGTGATCTACAATCACATTTGAATTTGATTTACCATCAACTTAAATTGGGAACCAAAAAATTGACCATTTGGATAACTTTTATTTTTATTTTTATTAATTATTTGTAAATATTTAAAATTGAACGTTAGAAAATGATTTATACTTTGGGCCTAGGCCCACAGCCCAAGTTACAACATCTGTATTTCCTTTCTTCTTTTGTCTTCAGAGACAAGGTGCTTTGGAAGGGAAGCCCATGTCAAGCAGTAGTAGCAGAAGATGCCTCTTGCTTTTAGAGAAATGTAAGAGCATGAAGCAACTGAAGCAAGCTCATGCGCAGACAATCACTCGTGGCCTTGCCACTAATTCTTTTGCTCTGAGCAGACTCTTAGCTTTCTGCGCTGATCACCCACATCATGGAAAAAGCCTCACCCACGCTTGGAAAATCTTTCAAGACATTCAACTACCAACCATTTGCATATGCAACACCATGATCAAAGCTTTCTTGCTGCAAGGTGAAATTTCTAGTGTTTTCAATGTATACTCTACCGTTTTCCAAAATGGAATGTACCCTGATGCTTATACTTTGCCTTATGCCTTGAAATCTTGTGTAAAGTTGCAATCTTTACGACTTGGGGAATTAGTACATGGGTGTTGTTTGAAATTGGGTTTTGTGTTTAATACTGTAGTGGGAAATTCTTTGATTTCATTGTATTGTGGGTTTAGTGACATGAGAGCAGCTAGGTACATATTTGGTGAGATTGTCTATCCATGTGTTGTGTCATGGACATTGATGATTTCTGGGTTTGCTAAAGTGGGTGATGTTGAGATGGCTAGGTTGTTTTTCGATGAGGCGCCGGTGAAAGATAGAGGAATTTGGGGGTGTATGATTTCTGGGTATGTGCAAAACAATTGTTTCAAGGAGTGTTTGTATATGTTTAGGTTAATGCAGTTGTCTGATGTAATGCCTGATGAGGGGATATTTTTAAGCATTCTTAGTGCCTGTTCTCACTTAGGTGCTTTGGACGTTGGGATTTGGGTTCATAGATATTTGGACAGCCAAGGGATGTCGCTGAGTGTTCGTTTGAGTACTGGTCTTATCGATATGTATGCCAAATGTGGGAGTTTGAATTTAGCAAAGACAGTGTTTGATAGGATGTCTGAAAGAGATGGTGTGTGTTGGAATGTAATGATTTATGGGCTGGCGATGCATGGAGATGGAGAAAGTGCACTTAAGCTGTTTCGGGAGATGGAAGAGGCTGGGTTGAAACCAGATGATGTCACATTCATTGCCGTGTTGTCAGCCTGCAGTTATTCAGGCATGGCATTGGAAGGTTTAAGGGTGTTGAATAGGATGTGTAATGTATATAACATCGAGCCGAAGGGTGAACATTATGGTTGTATGGTCGACCTTTTTAGCAGAGCTGGGCTTCTTGAAGAAGCAAAGGAAATAATCCAAAGAATGCCTAGTTCAAGGACCTCTTCTGAAGAAGCAATAGCTTGGAGAGCATTACTTACTGCTTGCTGTAACCAAGGGCAGGCTCGACTCGCCGAGGTTGCCACTGAGAGACTTGTGCGACTAGAAGTTCACAGTGGGGCTTACGTTCTGCTCTCGAATTTCTACGCTGCTAGCGGGAAATATGACGATGCCAAAAGAATAAGGAAGATGATGAGACACAGAGGGGTAGACAAGACACCTGGTTGTAGCTCGATCAAAGTAGATGGTACCATTCATGAGTTTGTAGCACGGGAGACAAAACACCCACACATGGATGAAATTGCATCCGTTTTAGAGAAGATGAACAAGCAGTTGACCTACTTGGGTGCTGACGCTTCCCCCGGTATGAATCACCCTGCTATTTGATGTAGCTATCTGTATCGCTGTGATGTCGTATCTCTGCACCCTGGTCATCGGGACAACGAGATCTCTGGAAAAGCCATTAATTTCTTCATCCGTTTTCCTCGTCAACTTCAGACAGTATCTCATTTCCTGTGGTAAAAGGATTCCGGGTATTGAGGACACGTGCTCACAGGGCGAAAGTACTTGTTTTTTTTATCAGTTTGTGCAACAAGCATATCTGAGCCAAGAAGCTAATAGTTTTCAGATGTGTATGACCAACTAGATTAGCGTATAAACTTGCAAGAACAATGAATTATTTTAGAGACATTGTACATTAATGTGTTTCAGATATGTTTTGCATAATAAACTTGTACCAAAATACTTGATGTTCTCAGTAGACTTGCAGGTGAGAAGGATAATATTAATTCTTTGAATGATATAATTCACTTTGTTGTTTACAAGAGAAGTAAATTTATAAATATTGCCTTGTTGTAGCAGTTACAATAATCACTAATCTAAAAAAAGAAGAGAAAAAAGAAATGATGTTTCTACTAGACTGCAAAATCAGCATCAGAGACTTCAAGGACCTTGTGGACACCTATTGGGTTTACACCTGGCTTGAACGCGTTTCCTTCAATGTACCTGCAACAATATGAACTCAATCATAAACCACTAATAAGCTATACGAATACTTAAGCCTCGATGTCTTTGGGGAGAATGAAACTCACATTTCTTTCAAGAATGGATGTTTATAAAAGGCATCAGGGATTCTCCCTGAAAATTGGTTGTGATCAAGGTACCTGCAGTACAGTAATAAATCATCTTAACGCAAATGAAAGAAACAAATTATCCATCCATGGAAGGAAACAACATCTAGCAATGTATTAAGGGTGCTTGAGAAGACGATTGGTCATTCAAATCACAGCCAACAATAAACATGTATTTTCCTGGGTAGCTAGACATGTCAGAATAATCTCTCAGAGGAAAATATAATCTTATCCTTGGTTCCTTTTACAGTCTAAATAATTGGGAGAAAGACCTATACTAAAATTAGGTGTTTTTTCCTTCATAAACATGTTCCTCTGCAAACATTAGAAACCAACCTTTTTCACCAACTTTAAAGCCTTCTGGGATATCACATCTAACTTCATCCACTGACATGTATATTGCCCAAGATAAAAGGTTCTAAGAGTCCCACGTAACATTTAATGGAGAAACAAAAGTAAAGGAAAACTACAAGAAACTTACAAGTGAGTCAATCTTGGTATACGAGCAAGAGCAATGGGTATTATCCCGGTCATTTTGTTGTATGATAGGTGACTGTGATCAACAAAGCAGCCAATTAGACAGAAGGCGGTAAAAAGAACGGAAACCAAGGTAGAAGATGATTTCCCTAGCCTAAAGTTCATTTGGAAAAGAGGAAATAATGAACATGAAATGAACTTACAAGATTTCCAGGTTGGTCAAGTTTGCAAGTTGAGCAGGGACTCCCCCGGTGAGGTAATTGTTATTTATATAGCTACAAATTAGAGCAACAAACAGAATTAATTAAAATTTTCACCAAGAACTACCAACGAGCAATCATACATTTGACCGATTGAATGAACTTACAGGTTGCGAAGTGAAGGAAAGCAACCTTCGATGCGTATTAGTTCCCTTATAGTACCCACCAAATGATTGTTGCCAACATCCCTACCCACATAACATATCAAATGTACAATCAGAAACATTCAAACAATAATGCTAACATCAAGTAGAAGACAAAGCAACACTGAGTAAATGATGGAATGTTACAACTTACAAGTGCCTAAGATTTTGCAAAGTCCCCAATTCTGCAGGAATCCGACCAACGAAGCGATTCTCATGCAAATAAAGATAGCGCAGCTCAGGAAGATTTGCAAGCTCCTTAGGGATTTCTCCTTTGAAATTATTGAAGCTCAGATATCTGTGAAATTTTGCTTCTTCAGTTACAAACAATAAGAATTCAAAACAATATCTAACTATTTCTGAAGAAATCCTGATTTACTCACAGATGGGTTAAGCTCTTCAGTTCACCAATTTCAGGAGGAAGCACATCTTGTAGCTTATTCCACCTCAAATTACTAATAACCACACAAAAAACCAATCATAAGCAAGCAAATGACTCAACAAGCAGACCAAACTACTCAATTTAGAATGAACAAAGGGCAATTACAGTATTTTCAGACGCTTCAATCTCCCAATTTGGGGCGGAATAGGTCCGGTCAGTTTGTTGTTATGTAGATCCCTGTTGTGCCCAAAAGATTCACAAAGCAAATTACAAATCACATAAAAAGCTTCCACTAACAGCTCACATTTCACTAATAAAATTACTCACAGCCGTGTTAGATCCAGCAGATTAGTCACAGCAGTAGGAAATGGCCCAACAATGGACACTGCATACACTTCCCTGAAAAGTAGCAAACAAACAGACATCAAATTTCACACGTAAGAGCTTTTTATCCAAATTTAACGAAAAAAGAAATGATTGTTAGGCAGCTTACAGTTCTGTCACAACTCTATAGTCACCGACAGTGGAGCAAGTAACCCCAGACCAAGGCTGCAGATCGCCGTCGCCGCAGGGATCGTCACCGACCCAAGCATAAACCACTCTCCACCCGAGCGAGGCCTTTATCTCGTTCAATGCCTTCACTGCACCAAATGAAACACTGTAAATAACTGATCACACGGTAACTAACTACTTTAACATGGAGGGGAGAGGTAGATCCGGAGATCTTACCATCGCGTTTTAGGGTTTTGGAATGAGCTAGAGAGAACAGGAGAGGGAAAATGAGGATGAAGGGGAGAGAGAGAGGAGACCACCGATCACGCGCCATTTTTTAGGAAATGAGTGAAGAGGAAGAAGCAGAAGTGAAGATGGATCTGTTGATCATTAGAATTGATTGGGAGGTGTGTTTTATAATTTATGGAGTATAATGGAAGGTCGTTTCGGTTCAACACGGAAATGTTATGAACGACAACTCGGTTCGTAATGGAACTGATCTTAAAACCAACGACGCATCGGTTATTAAAAAACAAATGTTAAGAACCCAATTTCCTCTTCTTCTTTTTAGGTTTATCTCTATTATAACTAATCATGTTTGTTTAATTATTTTGTACGCAGAATTAACATATCTCTAAAACTATTAAATTAAAACTAAGGGACAAAATACTAAATAAACATTTCACACTAATCATTTGTAAATGGAGGGTTTTTAAGCTCACCTCTATGTCTTCTATTAATTATTTATTATTTAGATGTATACTAGATTTTTATATTCAGATAGTAACTAGTATTTATTTATTTATTTAAATAAATAAGTAATAATACTTAATTTCACAACTCAATTAATTATGTTGGGAGAGTTATCACTTTTTGGGAGCGATAAAATTTGTACGAGATTAGTCTAACAGTTGAAAAAATATCCAAGGAACTAAAAAAAAAACTTGGATACTCAATTTTATAAAAAAAAACTTTTTAGGTACTATCTCGATCTACCTTTTTGGTAATTCTGTTCAAATATGGTCGAATCTCGAAGGAATGACTCTCCTTACGTGTTTTTCTTCCATTCCAAATAATAAAAATATTGGTATAAAAAATGTTTAGTATTTCTAATATGTTTAAGTTTTTCTTCTTACAATAAAAAAAGTTAACAGCTAGGAGATACGAACTCAAAATTTAACCAGACGTAACTAAAATCTCTTTGTTTTCATTTCTCACTATCATACACATACTAGGAAAGCATTTAATTGTGCATACAAAATGGCACATCCAAAAAAACAGGGAAATAACAACATTCACATCCACATACATAAAGAAGAACTGAAATACAAAAGAGGAAAAAAAAAATTCAGAAGATATATTATTAAAAATAAATAAATATTGTTTCATAGTATATATTAAAAAAAAATCCATCCATTAATTCATGGATATAAAAAGGAGAGTACCCAAATTGCCCCTCAAAACCATCTTTGGATGAACAATTCACATCAAATCAAATCAAACACCTCCAAATTAATGAGACTCATGGGACATTTCTCTTCAACTTTAAAGTCTCATCACACATTCTCCACCTCTACCTCTTTCAAAAAATTAAAAACTCCCCCCTCCTAATTAAAGATTGCACCCCAAACACAACAGTACCATAATTAATACTACTAATTTTATATATAATATTGCACCATTTCCATGCTTGTTTAAGATGTCAAGCCACATATATATATATATATATATATATATATATATATATATCTAGCCTTGCTCTCTTTTTTTCTTTCTCTTTTCCCCAAACTATAGCTTGCATTACATAATCAAAAACAAGCATGGAAATAGCAATATCTACATCTCAAAATAAGGAAAAAAAAACAAAAGAAGAAGAATTCTTGATAATAATATTGACTAGATATATATAGATGATCCCTACCAACGATTGCTCCTTGCTCCTTTAATAATTTCTTGCTCGAGTCATTGTAGCAATTAATAGATGTCTTGGCGGTCTCTGTCGATCGATGCAGATGATTGCGAGATGGATGACATAGCTATAGCGGCCAGACCAGACCAGGCCAGGCCAGCCATTTCTTGATTAATTACTCCATGGATTTTTGGATTGATTAAAAAGATGGCAAGAAATTAAAATTCAAAGAAAAAAGAGAAAAAAAGGGGAATTAAAGGTTACCCAAATTTAGCAATTAATCCTACTACTAGTAGTAGTAGTAGTAGTTTGTATTAATGTAGGTGAGAAAAAACAAGAAAAAAGATGGTAAATATTGACAGTGTGGTTAAAGTAGTAGTAGTTGGGGAAAATAAAAGAGAAATGGAAAGAAAAGAAAAGAAGAGGAAACAAGATTCTTTAATGTCTTGAAAAATAATATTAATTGTGAAGAGGGTTAGGCCCGGAAGGAACCAGTCTCTTCTCCACCCCATATCTCGGATCAATCTCACCAGGAGGTGACAGCGGCGGTGGCGGCGACCCAATTAGATGGCGGTGCTGTGGTGGGTTGTTCATGATCTGAAAGTGAATGCACATGGAACGTGGAGTTTTGTGAGGCAGAGAACCGCAAGAATGGCTGATCAGGCTGCGGGTGTGGCGGTGGCGGTGGTTTCCTGAAAGTGGGTCGTCGTCGTCATCAAGATGGGCGGCGGAGGAGAGGACGAGGAAGAGGAGAAGCATGGTCATCAAGATCATCAAGAAAGGGTACTGGCGGGACATGATGGAGGTGGAGGTGGAGGTGGAAGAGAGGTTTTCCACTGCGGGGATGACGGAGGAGGAGGGGGGGAGAAGTTAAGGGAGAGTGATGAGTAGAGAAAAAGGAGGGAAGAAGAAGAAGATGGGGGAAGATGAGGAGAAGAGGTTTTAAATGGGAAGCGAGAGACGCATGAACGAATTATAAACTTGCCAAATCAAGAGAGAGACGGGGCCCACTGCACTGGTGCTTTGCGGTACTCCCCATTTTCTCATCAAATTCGTCACGAATATATTTATGTAGGTCTCTACCAATTAAGTAGTATTATTTATTAATTTTATAGTCAATTTTATAAAAAATTAATGTAAAAAAGAGAGAAATTTATTTAATATAGGAAAGAATATTTTTAAAAATCAGGATAAAATTTGAGCTGTAAAGTGTAATTTTAATAAATATAATTTAATTCCAAAAAAATTACACTTATTAACCGAAAAAATTAACAATTTATATAACTTTTGCTAGTCTTTTTTATTATTACAAGTATAATTTTTTTTAAAGTAAATGTAATTTTTTGAGAGCTAATTTATACTTATTAAAAATACACTATAAATTTAGCTGATTTTAGAAATTACCCGTTCTAAATACCGTGCTTAATCATTATTTTGATATGTGTGAAAATTACTAATTTTTTTTTTTGCAAGGGAATAATAAATAAAATGTTAAATCATAGGTAAAAGAGAGCTTATGAATTTCACAAAAAAAAACATAAATTGTATTATGATTGTAAGATCAACCGCGACCAATATCTTTGGTGTCATAAAAAATTGAATCCATTGTTTGCTGAGAAACATTTTAATTTTGTAGTAATAGATATAGTACTACTCTCTTCATTCTCAACCATGTACAAAATCATTTGATCTCCGTGACGTGTGGGTCTACCAATTGGTGCATTTCCTTTGTTTTCTCTAATTTACCAATTGAGTTGTTTAAGCTTTTACAGAGTTGCATCTAAATTTGTCCAACTTTTTGAGCAAAGTCCATTAATTGAAGTCAAAATCTAAGAACTTTAACCCACATTGTCTCCATTTTTAAGCCCAGATTCTGATTAATAAGTGAAGCCCACCGCTATAAATGGACTCCATTCTACCAATTCTGCCTGCAACCTCCACCTAACCAAGATACCTTCAAATTTTTATTTTAATAAATGTGTTGTCACTGTGTTCTGGGCTTGGCGCCTTAGGCCGCGGTAAGTCTAACACGTGTCATGTTCGTCGTGTGTTAGGAAATGAATTTAACGCAGGATACGATAAAAATAAGTGTTCGTACTACATGATTAAAAAAAAAAAATTATCTATAAATTTATCACTTGATACCTATCAATAATAATTTAAATTCAAATTTCGCATCCATCTATAAAATAAGTAAGTAAAACAAAAATTATTGCAACTAGTTCCATGAATGACATCAACCAGGCTTTTAACCTCTTCATGGAAATTAAATTCTTACTGATATTTTATCACCGATTATAATAAAACATGTTTACATGTATATCTGGGTTATTTTTAAATGTATTTTTATCCTTAACTAAAAGGTGTTAGTGCTTGTGTTTGCAAATTGCATTCTTTGAACAATATTTTGCTTTCTTGTGCCTCATGGAACTCAAAAATTGGTGGAGATCTTCAAATCTAACGTAAGCAAAACGCACCTTGGTGTACAGTTTGGTGGATTGACAAAATCTTGTCAACCATAAAAAACTTGCACCAAACTGTCCATGTGTAATGTGTTAGTGTTACAAAGTTTTCTTTTTCTCTCTTTATCCTCCTCTTGTATTTTTCATAGGCAACTATATAAGATACATTCGAACGTACTAATAATTATTTAAAATTTTGATTAAAAAAATCGAACATAAAAGACTACTTCGAATGAATGGGGAATTATGTCGCTTTTTGATCGGTAGAATAAGACCTACAAGCTCTCTCTTTTCCACACCAATGAAGGAACCAAATCACTTAGTGAATCGTGAGAAGGATTTTTTGCTAAGCTAAGATCGGTGGTGAATCTAACATGTATTGAGCAGATTTCGTCATATATCAATGTTAGCAACAGCATTAAAAACGAATCTAACCATAAAAAATACTCCTAAATATTTGTAGTTCTTGGATCGCTCCGTGAATAAGAAAAAATGATGGTATTTGTAAAAAAATAAAAAATATAAGTATCAGCTTATCTCTAGGAAAGAATATTCCTAATCCCATAATCTCTCTAATCTGACATTCAAAAAAGAGAAACTGGTGAGCTGAGCTGAGCACATCAAAACCAGAACCAATCACCAATCCGTCTTTTAATTTAACAATCGCCAACGACCAATTCTTTCCCTTCCCGTCCCGCCACCGCCGCCGCTACCATCACTGACCATGAGACCGCCGCCAATCCTCGTTCTCCTCCTCTTCTCCCTCCTCCACCAAACCTCCCTATCCAAAACCACCCTCTCCGTCACCCCCACCACCCTCACCAAATCCGGCGACACCGTTACCATATCCTGGTCCAACATTGACTCTCCCTCCGAACTTGATTGGCTTGGCCTCTACTCCCCTCCTGATTCCCACCACTCGAACTTCATCGGCTACAAATTCCTCTCCTCCTCGCCCTCCTGGAAATCCGGGTCGGGCTCCATTTCCTTACCAATCACCAATTTCCGCTCCAATTACACCTTCCGGATCTTCAGCTGGTCCGAAACCGAGATCAACCCTAAACGCCACGACCATGACAACAACCCTCTCCCCGGGACAGCCCATTTGCTCGCCGAGTCAGGGGAAGTGGGATTCGGGCTTGGTCATGGGCCGGAGCAGATCCATTTGGCGTTTACGGATTCGGAGAGTGAGATGAGGGTGATGTTTGTAGAAGGGGATGGAAAGGAACGGAAAGTGAAGTGGGGGGAGAAGGATGGAAAGTGGAGTCACACAACGGCGGCGCGTGTTGGAAGGTATGAGAGAGAGGATATGTGTGATGCGCCCGCTAAGAGCAGTGTGGGATGGAGAGATCCTGGATGGATCCATGATGGTGTCATGACTAATTTGAAGAAAGGTGTCAGATATTATTATCAGGTACTTATGTCTCTCTTTTCTCCAAGGAATTTGTTTGCTTTCTTATGATTGATAATGTTTCAGTCCTCATTGTTAGCTAGCTCAACCAAATTTAGATTTTTTTTGCATTCCATAAATGTTTTTATATGTTTCTTTCAGTATGATGGGAGTTTTGTTTGTTTGTTTGAGGTAGAACTGGCTAAAGTTTGCTTCTTTCTGTGCCTTAGTTCATTAGATTTGGAACTTAATTTGCTGCTAATGTCAAAATGTGAAAGCTCATACTAGGTTATTTTGGTGATTTTCTGTTATGAAATTGTGCTATGGTTGCTTCCATAACAACAATACCATGGCCATCTCATGTTCAGGATTCCACCACAGTTTTTTTCTTCTGTTACCCAGTTACACTGCAATTTATATTCATCTTATAAATAAGGACTTGCGGTTAGCTTATTTGTCATCCCTCCATGTGAGAACAGGTAGGAAGTGACTCTAAAGGTTGGAGCACAACTCGGAGTTTTGTGTCACGTAATGGTGACTCATCCGAAACAACTGCCTTCTTGTTTGGAGATATGGGAACTGCAACACCATATGCAACTTTTCGTCGTACACAGGATGAGAGCATAGCTACCATGAAATGGATTCTCCATGACTTGGAAACTATTGGCGACAAGCCTGCTTTCATTTCACATATAGGAGATATTAGCTATGCAAGAGGATACGAATGGTTGTGGGACCATTTTTTCACTCAAATTGAACCTGTTGCATCCAAAGTGGCATATCATGTATGTATCGGGAATCACGAGTATGATTGGCCATTGCAGCCATGGAAACCTGAATGGTCCTATGGAATTTATGGAACTGATGGCGGCGGTGAATGTGGGGTTCCTTACAGTCTTAAATTTAACATGCCTGGGAATTCTTCAGAGCCAACAGGTACCCGTGCTCCTGCTACACGAAACCTTTACTACTCATTTGACATGGGAGCCGTACATTTTGTGTACATATCAACTGAGACTAATTTCCTTCCTGGGAGCAGCCAATATAGCTTTATAAAGCATGATTTGGAATCTGTTGATCGGAGCAAGACCCCGTTTGTGATTGTGCAAGGGCACAGACCAATGTACACGACGAGCAATGAAATTAGGGATGCCCCGATGAGGAAGAAAATGCTTGAGCACCTGGAACCATTGTTTGTTAAAAACAATGTTACTCTTGCATTATGGGGTCACGTGCACAGATATGAGAGGTTTTGCCCGATTAATAACTTCACCTGCGGAAATACTTGGAAGGGATCCCCTGTCCATATTGTCATTGGCATGGCCGGACAGGACTGGCAGCCCATCTGGGAACCAAGAGCAGATCACCCAACTGACCCCATATTCCCCCAACCTGCTCGATCTATGTACCGGACAGGTGAGTTTGGGTACACTAGAGTGTTTGCCACGAAGGAGAAGCTAACACTTTCTTTTGTGGGAAATCACGACGGAGAGGTGCATGATATGGTGGAGATTTTTGCGACTGGCCATGTTCTTAGTGGTAATGATGGGGTTAATAACGTTGTTCAACAGAGGGCTGAGGTAGTGGCGTCTACACTCTCATGGTATGTTATGGGAGCAAGTGTCCTGGTACTTGGCACGTTACTCGGTTATCTTCTTGGTTTTGTGTCACGTAACCGGAAGAAAAACGCCATGACTGGTAGCTGGACTCCTGTGAAGAGTGATGAGATATGAAATAGTCAATAACGTTTTGTTGCTAGCAATCGTATGAAAATCTTCCAATTAGGGTTGCATGCGAGCGAGAGAAGTTCACATTCAATGAGAAGAAGTTTGAAAAGCAAAACACTCTAGATGAAGTCTTCCATTACTTTTGGCAAGTAAAGGTTATATAGCTGCTCTGCATCATCAATACACTATTGCAACAATGGTATGTAAATATTCTTTTGTATCCCATGTTTTTATTAATAAAAGGCATTCCATACTAAAGAAGTTTTTGTTGTTCACTGCCAAATGTTCAATTATTTTCTTGTCAGTATTATTCTAATAATTTGATTATAATTGCACAAGGTAATGCTGATTTTGCAGTAGTAAGATTTTATAGATAAATTCATAATCACATGTCAAAACACAATTAGAAAAAATAAATTGCTGCTACATGTATACAACTAAAAAGATTAAAGTAAAGATCTAAAACGATTAAGAAAGGCAAAACACAATTAGTGACTATAAAATTTTACAATGGTAAAAAGTGAGCCAGCCAGCTGTACATGCTGCTATGTTACTAGCAGATAAAAAAGTTGGTGTAATTGCCATTGTTAGACCTTAGTTTCTTCATTCATCACTTTCCAATCAAATGTCTTGCTCGCTGATTGGCTCCTTTCACTCTTGAGTTCAGCTCATCCACATCATCACCAAGATGATCCAAAGCTTTGTTTTGCCTGCATGAGTTAAAAAACATCAAATTTCAATATTCATCCTCCAGACCCGACCATACTCGAATAGGATTAGTTTCGTGTCCCAAAAAATACCTGTTGAGTTCACTTCCCATATCAACAGCCATCCCCTTCAAATCTCCCAATATATTACTCAGATCAGAAAGCGCATCATCTTGCTTTGCCTTCTCAAACTGCCACAAACATAAATTATCAAACACAATGATGCCAGTTTCAGTAATACAACACTTCAATTTCAAATCACAAATCTCATTATCATCATCAATATACACAGACCTCCACTTTCTGCATTGCATTTGCAGATTCCGGTGGAGGAGTAACTGGAGCAGACCGCGACGCTGGTTTACCACCTAAACCCAACTTCTCTCTGTCCGCTTTGTTCTGTTGACTGTTCTTGGATACCTTATCTGTAACCAATTACAGATTAACAACATCATCATCATCATAAGTTCAAGCCAACATATTTTTCTCTTAGGAAAAGAAGCAAAACAGCAATAATGTTAGAAACCTGGTGTGCTTAAAGGTCCTGTTATATGCTTGGTCTTCTTTGGCTTCCATGGCTTAGAAAACATCCCACCCAGATTATTCAAAAGCTTCTCACCCTGATGATGTTTCAATCAGTAAAACATCGACCGTTAGAGGGTTAATGACATATTCCGTACCCGTAATCTATTTTTTGTGTGTTAAAATTGAAATCTTACCTTACCAAGATCCTTATCCATGTCAACAGCCATCAGATGGGTCCTGTTGATTTGTTCACCTTGATCATGTAACATATCGAGGGTTCTTGTAGCATCCTGCCTGATGTCCTCTGCAATCCTGAGGCAGTTATTGACACTCTTGGTTGTCTCCTCAGATTTATGAACTGCATATTTTTCCAGCTCTTGAACGCTTTGGTTCTCCAATCCTCCCGAATCGCGGAAATCATCCTTGTATCGGTCTTTTGCAGCCAAGTCGGACTCGAACGGGTTATTATTATTAGACCCAGAAGTTGAAGGACGATCCTGCTTTGTAGTAGCTTTATTATTTGCAGGTGATTTCAAGAATCCGAACATTTCTTTGCTGTTGTTTATGAGCAAGAAACCCAAGAAAGAAAACTTGTTCTGATCTGTGCGAAACTAAACCTGAAACATTGAAAACAAAAGTGCTAATTATTATAATAATTTGCAGCAAAAAGCACAAGCATTGCGTTGTGGTTCCAATTGAAATAAATCAAAAAAGAAGCAACAAGACCTGAGATCCCAAAAGAGAGAAACTGAGAATATGAAAAAGGGAACTCAAGGAGAAATTTCACACAAAACCAAAGATTGAGAAATATAATAACAGAAGGAAAAAAAATAGAGATTGAGAGAAAGAAGGAAAGGAGTGATTGATTGGGTTGGATTCGATCCGTTGGTAAAATTTCAAACAGATGGCAGTCGCGGCGAAAAAGATGAGCCCTCCAAATCTTAAATCCTCCTCCTCATAAATACTTTCAAAGTCGTTGGGATTCTTTTTGTTGGGCTTTTCTAATTTATGATCCTTGGAGCCCAATTATTGGTATCAAAGGCCCATCAAATGTTTATTAGAATTTGGTTCCAGTCTTTTATTGGTATTAAAGCCCATCAAAGGTTGGTTCAAATTGAAGAATTATAGGGATCGCTTAAAGTTATTGGTATATGAGAAAAGTAGAAATAGTAAACAATTGGATTGAATCCTGAAACTTAACCCTCCGTCACCATTAATAAAGACACGTTTGGTATTGTTTCTCTTTCTGATTTTTGCTTAATTTTTTAGTTTAAAATAAAATAGAAATTATTTTTTTTGATTTTTAAATTACGTTTTTGTTTTAAAAAATTATTCGCGGAAAACAAAAACAACTTTACAAAATATGTTTTCTATTATTTATTTATAAATAAACAGAATAGTAAAAACAATATCGTTACCAAACGCACGGTATTGGTGCAATTTGATAGGGGCCACTTGCAAATTGCAAAAGGGTGTCAACTTTTCATAACATGAAGGGTGATTGGAATAGAAGTAGCACTTTAGACATGTCCCACTTGGACAAGTGACCATGACAACAAAAAATTTGACCTTTGGTATCGTTAGTACTCCCTCCGTCATTTTTTATCAGTCGTTCTAGCCAAAAAACGCTTGCCTTCAATTAATTGACGTTGTTGCCATTTCGGTCCCTTAAGTTCGTGTTTTATCAAAAACGCCCATCGTTCCCTTGCTGAGCCACGCGTCATACAAGGTAAAAAAGGGAAACGAAAAAATTAAAGGACCATATTTGATCATAGTATCTCTGCCATGGAAAAGAAGGTGTCAGCAAAATCAGAAAAAGTTTTTCTCTCTCATCTTTCCTCCTCCGATTTCAAATCGAAAATAAAACATGTTTGGCTGCTCGGAATGGCGCGACGAGCATAGATTCTTGCCGAAAATGACGAACCGAGAAGAACGAGGGTGGTCGCGGCCGAATCGGACGCCGCACGCGCCGACGCGTGGCGGCGCGTGGCAGGAGCTCTGGCTGCTTCAGCGGCGCGTGACGGCTATTGGCAGCTCGGAATGGTGCCATTCGACCTTCTCCTGACTAGAGACGTCATTCCGCTCCTGTCTGTGGCGGAGGTGAGAATAGAAAACGATCACAGACGGAGCAATATTCGGACAAAGGGAGGAAGAAAGAAAAGAGAGAAAGAAAGAAAGAAAAGAGAGAGAAAATGAAGGATGGGCGAATCAGAGGGTGACACGTGGCGGAGATGCTGACTTTTGTCTCCCTTGGCCTAAAACACCGTGATTCACTCACTCGCGTCTGATAAAAAATGACGGAGGGAGTAGTCACTATGTACAACTTCAATCTTCAAGAATGAGTAACGGCCTGTTTAGCGTTTCGGTTCTAGTTGGAAAAGTGTTGTGTGGAAAGTACTTCTGGAAAAGTGCGGTGGGAAACGAGAAGTTGTTTTATGGTGTTCGGTAAAAATTGCGGTTAAAATTATGGTTAGAATGTAAAATGACCATAAAGGGCATAAACCCATTTTAAAAAAATTAATAAAAATAGAAAAAGTGGATCTAGAATTACTTATCTTGAGATGGAGATTTTATTGTGCTAGTTTTTAATTTATTTTGTTCTATTATATAAAGTAAAAAAATGGAATTAAAATTTAAAAAAAAAGAAAAGAAAGAGAGAGGGTGTGCGTTTCCCAGACTGGAGCAAAATGCTCTAGTGTGTGTTTGCAAGCATTTGCTTGCTTTTGAACCTGGGCTTCTCAAGAAGCCCCCAGTTTATGCTGCCATTACCAAACACTTAAATAGGAAAAGTGTGTTTGGAAACGGGCGTTCCGGTGTAGAACCGGAACGCCAAAGGGGCACTAAGTAGTTTTAGGTAGCGTTTGGTTTACGGAATGTTACTTTTCTCCTTGGAATCACTCTCCCGGGAGAGTGATACCTGGGAGAGTGATTGAGGGGAATGTTAATTTTTTGTGTTTGGTTGAGATTTAAAATTCCCGGGAAAGTAACATTATTGTGTTTGTTTTGTACTTGAGAATCCTGAAGGAAAGTAAAAAAAATGACTATTTTATCTTTTTTCTATATTTGTGTCTTTGTTATCTTATTAGGTATTTTTTGTTATCTTGTTAGGTGTCTAATTATTCTTTTCTATATATATTGTGCTACACAGTTTCCTCTAAACACGTTAGACTTTCTCTCTATTTAATTGTCTATCTTTCAACAATTAAAATATCAAATGAGTTTGTTTTATGACTATGGTTTTTTTGCAAAATATGACACATATTGTTTTAGCAATGCAAAAAAAACATAATTGCAACAATAGACAATTCTAGGATAGGGATTTCTTGGATGATTTATTCCTGTTTCTAACCGTATTTTCTTCTACATATTATTATTTACATCATTACTATGTATTTTTATGTGATTATTATAATTTTGATGTAATTATTATAATTTGTATGTAATTAATATAATTTTTATGTATTTATTATAATTTTTATGTAATTAATATAATTTTTGTGTAATTAATATATTTTTTGTGTAATTAATATAATTTGGCGAAGTTTTAGAAAACAAAGAAGGAAGAAGATGCTTTATTAGGTTAATTTTTTATAATTAGTTTTGGACAAATATGTCATTTAATAAAAAAAATCACTTTCCCTGTAGGGGGGAATCACTTTCCCTGTAGGGGGGAATCACTCTCCCCACCCGTAGCCAAGGAATCACTTTCCCCCATTTTTGGGAAAGTCAAGGCAGTCAAGGAAAGTTGGATTCCGGGGGAGAGTGATTCCTTGTCTCAACCAAACGCAATAAAGTTCGGAATCTCAGATTCCCGAGTTACTTTCCTTCTTAATTCCGCCAACCAAACGCTACCTTAGTGTCTTGGGTTCCGGCTTCAGTGACTCGTAATTTAGAGTTCGAATTTTTTTACGATTTATTAGTATCCATAACATTACTCATAATTAATAGACCTTTTTGCATGACTTTTAATTTGCGAATGCGAATATTTTTGCTCGTTTTGAACATGGAACAATTATTTTGAACACAAAGATAAGACGACAAAAACAACCTTCTTCTCTGTCACTCATTTTTTCCCTCTCCTCTTCCATTTTCTTCCTCACACTCATAAGTCTGAGATCTGTGCTGCAAAGAAACTAAGAAACAATGGCAACAACTACATTTTCAGCAACACAACCAAAGTCCATCATCACTCGTTCCAAATATGTCTCGAGCTTTACACATTTCAACTACAGAGCCGCTCACTCGAATCGTTTCTCCATCAAAGCTCCAATCTTTAACCATTCAAGAACAAGAACATTGTCTGTCAAGAACATTGGAAGCGATCAAAGACAAGAATTGAAAGACCCCATCAATGCAAAAGGTCCCATTTCACCAAATTGCTCACTTTCCTCTGTTTTTGCTCCGTTTTCCATGAATATAAAACTCTTATCATTCAATATAGTTTTTTTGGTTCTTGCAGCTTATCTTGACACTTTAGCTCCAGATTCTTCATCTATCACTTCCAGCATCAAATACCATGCAGAATTCACACCTTCCTTCTCCCCGGAGCGATTCGAGCTCCCTAAGGCGTTTGTTGCAACAGCAGAGAGTGTTCGCGATTTGCTGATTGTAAATTGGAATGCTACTTATGATTATTATGAGAAGACCAATGCAAAACAGGCCTATTACCTTTCCATGGAGTTTCTACAGGTCAGCTATGGCCTAATGACCTACTAAAAATGAAATCCTAATTTAGCTAAATCTAGTTGTTACAGAAGACTGAATTTAATCATTGCAGGGTAGAGCATTGCTAAATGCTGTTGGTAACTTAGAGCTTTCAGGAGCTTATGCAGAAGCTTTGAGAAAACTTGGCCACAATTTGGAAGATTTAGCTCAACAGGTTAGAAGATTTTATGAATATAATAACTTTTTCGACACAGAAAGAATGTAGACAAGAATATTCGAACTCGAGACCATGCCCTACCTTTTACTTGCTACATTATCGTAAAAAATCTCTACCTTTTCTGAAATGGACAGGAGGCAGATGCTGCATTAGGGAATGGGGGTTTGGGCCGGCTTGCATCCTGCTTTCTTGATTCCTTAGCTACACTAAACTACCCGGCGTGGGGATATGGACTTAGGTACAGGTATGGTTTGTTTAAGCAGCTAATTACAAAGGATGGTCAAGAGGAAGTTGCTGAGAATTGGCTTGAGGTACTGCTGCTAGGAGTTGGTTTTTCTCTCCTCTTGGCATAATCAGTAAATTTTCCTATCTGTTGATTGATCGAAACATCTTTGCGCAGACGGGTAATCCGTGGGAGATTATAAGGAATGATGTATCCTATCCTGTGAAATTCTATGGTGAAATCATTTCGAGGCCGGATGGAAGTAAAGAATGGGTTGGAGGAGAAAATGTAGTGGCTGTGGCTTATGATGTCCCAATTCCAGGATATAAAACTAAGACCACAATAAACCTCAGGTTATGGTCCACCAAAGTTGCACCAGAGAATTTTGATTTGCACTCTTTTAATGTTGGAGATCATGCCAAAGCATATGCAGCTCTAAAAAATGCTGAAAAGGTTTGGTTCAATTCTAACCCAATTTTTATACCATTCTTGTGTCTATAAATTTTTTTTATAAGTGGTTGCTGTGTTTATTTGTTTATGTGTTAAGATTTGCTACATCTTATATCCGGGGGATGAATCGACGGAGGGAAAGATTCTTCGATTGAAGCAGCAGTATACGCTATGCTCTGCATCTCTCCAGGACATAATCTCTCACTTTGAAAGAAGATCACAAGGGCTTGTGAATTGGGACATCTTTCCTGAGAAAGTTGCTGTGCAGATGAATGACACTCATCCAACACTTTGCATCCCGGAACTGATAAGAATTATGATTGATGTCAAGGGTTTAAGCTGGAAGGAAGCTTGGAACATTACCAAAAGGTCAGCACTCAGCATAAACCTGCTCTCTCCGCAACTACTTTAGTATCAGCATTAGCTTTCGTTCGTAAAATGATGTCTCAGGACTTTCTCTATGTTTTTCTTGGTGACTTTTGATTTACTTTACTCTATGATGAGTTGGCTTACAGTAGTTAGTAGATGTTCATAACAATTCTGTAATGTTATGGCAGAACTGTTGCATACACAAATCACACAGTTCTACCAGAGGCTTTGGAAAAATGGAGCTTGGACCTTTTGCAGGACTTGCTGCCTCGACACGTAGAGATCATTTGGATGATAGATGAGGAGGTAAGATACAGGTTAAAGAAGTATACTTTTGATAGTCTTATATCCTCTTCTGTTTCTAGTCAGCCTACCTTGAATAAAGAATGTGTTCCATGTGTTGGCCAGCTGATTCATGAAATAATCACGGAGTATGGCACGGAGGATCTTGCCTTGCTGCAACAGAAACTGAAGCAGATGAGGATTCTTGATAATGTTGATTTGCCTAACTCAGTTGCAGAACTGATTGTTCAACCTTATGAAACTTCTTCTGCTGATTCTTCTACTGAGGAGATGGAAATGTCTGATAAAGAAACTGAACCTACAGTGGAAGAACAGGACGACATAGAGGAAAGAAATGAGGTGACATTTGAACCGGATCCCAGTTTACCAAAGATCATCCACATGGCGAATCTATGCGTTGCGAGTGGATATGCAGTGAATGGTGTGGCTGAGATTCACAGTGAAATAGTGAAAAACGAAGTATTTAATGATTTCTATAAGGTAATCTAATCAGTATGCAACTTTATTTTTACTCTCCTTTGGACTTTGACATGGCATTGTTTTTGCTGCTATTATCAACATCCATTGCTCTTTTGTGGCAGTTGTGGCCTGAGAAGTTTCAAAATAAAACAAATGGGGTGACACCAAGAAGATGGATTCGGTTTTGCAATGCGGACCTTAGCGAAATCATAACCAAGTGGACTGGAACAGAAGATTGGGTCTTGAACACTGAGAAACTGAAGACACTTAGACAGGTAAAGTTGTTACATTTATCATCCTGCAAATGACAGATTCTAACTCGAAAATACGAGTCATGCGCAGTTTGCAGATAATGAGGATCTTCAGCTGGAATGGAGGGAAGCAAAAAGAAGAAACAAAATCAAGGTTGCCGCGTTCCTCAAAGAGAAGACAGGATATGTTGTTAATCCAGATGCCATGTTTGATGTTCAGGTTACTCTTTTATAAAACTATTACTGAAAAAACTCGGACTTTTCGTTGCGGGTTATGTTTGAGTTTATTGTTCCTGAACTTTTCTTTGTACTGCAATGTCAGGTAAAGCGCATTCACGAATACAAGAGACAGTTACTGAACATAATGGGGATTGTTTACCGGTACAAGAAGATGAAAGAAATGAGTTCCGAGGAAAGGAAAACCGCTTATGTTCCTCGCGTATGCATATTTGGAGGTAAAGCATTTGCTACATACATTCAAGCCAAGAGGATTGTTAAGTTCATAAGTGATGTGGGTGCTACTATTAATCATGATCCTGACATTGGTGACCTTTTGAAGGTATAAGTATAAATCTTCACTAATTAACATTCATGTCATTGATATTTTAGCAGATATCAGAAAAAATGGTCAATGCCATTTATGATCATTTCAGGTTGTCTTTGTTCCTGATTACAATGTAAGCGTGGCAGAAGTACTAATACCGGGCAGCGAGCTTTCGCAGCATATCAGGTAATTACAAACTGATCAAACTGCATGATTACAATGTGAAACGTAGCTTTTTGATTCTGAATTTTCTATCAAATATCGATCAGTACCGCGGGAATGGAGGCCAGCGGAACGAGCAATATGAAGTTTGCAATGAATGGATGCATCCTAATTGGGACATTAGATGGGGCTAATGTTGAAATAAGGGAAGAGGTTGGAGAAGACAACTTCTTCCTATTTGGTGCAAAGGCTCCTGAAATTGCAGGACTAAGGAAAGAAAGAGCAGAAGGAAAGGTAAAAAAAACTAAACACACACACTCTCTTTAGTTTAGGACAAGTAGTTGATCTCATTTTGATCTGTCTGATCAGTTCGTGTCCGATCCGCGGTTCGAAGAAGTGAAAGAATATGTGAGAAGTGGGGTTTTTGGCACCTACAACTATGAAGAACTGATAGGATCATTGGAAGGGAATAAAGGTTATGGAAGAGCTGACTATTTCCTTGTGGGAAAAGACTTCCCTAGTTACATAGAATGCCAAGATGAGGTGGATAAGGCCTATCAAGACCAAAAAGTGAGATTAATTACTTATGATACAAGAAATCATTAGTACAATACTTCCTTAAAATCTTAATTCGTGCTTAATATGAATGTTTTTTTTTTCCAGAGATGGACAAGAATGTCGATCTTGAACACGGCCGGATCGTATAAGTTCAGCAGTGACAGAACAATTCATGAGTATGCTAGAGATATTTGGAGAATTGAACCTCTCGTGTTACCTTTGAACTGAACCTCTTCTAAATTATGTAAGAAGAACCTGAGCTGTACTGGTGTAAACCTTATGCAGTTTATAGTTCTGTTTTTTTTTGTCAGCAGGGTACTAATCATGGGGTTTAAGTTGGGTAATTAGCACGAAACTGCAACCAATATTACCAATTTTAGCTTATGATAATAGAATTTTCAACAACAAGAAGGAATAAATCAAACATCACCAGGTGATGAATAGAAAGTAAACTAATCATGATCTTTGCGTTACACGTTCGATCGATAGTCCATCCGGATTAGTAGGCGATTGATTACGGGTGACGGGCCCACTATTCGCCAAATTTACAAGATTTCTGTACGACAACATAATAAAAACACGTGCATATATGTAAGGATGAAAAAAACTACAATGTCACCGAGCGATTTGTTCATATCTAATTTATACCTTAAATTTATGTTTGGAGAATTGAGAAATCATATTTTATGTGTAAGATTTGAACCAAAAGTATCAAACTATTAAATAATATATTTTATTTTTCTTTCTGAATGTTATATTTAATGTATTCGGTTTTAAAAGATAATGATTTTTCGGATGTGATTTGTTTAATAAATCTCCGAACTCGAATTCGAAATTTTGTTGATATTAAATATTATTGGCACAATATACGTATAAAAAGTTGGACGGTACTGTAGCTTATAGTGGATTACTATTTACGGAGTATAATTAGAAAGAGGGAGATGGTGGGAAGTTATTCGAATCTCTTTATTATTATTAGCTTGACTTGATCTTTAAGCAAACCCGTCATTTTCACCGAACTTCATGAAAGATCCATCTACTGTATATTAATAATATATAGTTTAAATTTTAAAATTAGAAAACCACCACATAATTCGCTGCTACATTTCACACATCACATCATTAGTCAATGCTGCTATAGAGTCTTGATGTTCAAATTCAAAGTTCAAACCAATTTAGGGCAAAGAGAATGCATCCGATATCACAAGATGGAAAGCTATAAAAAGAAAGAGAAAACGAGCTTATGATCCGTGGTAATTTTTATAGAGTAAAAAAGGAAAAAATATGGAGTTTGAGTTTTTTTATTTACATTTTTATAAATTATGTTAGAAAAAATAAATTGAGATGTACGAATCACAAGTAATTTTGAATCCAATGAGCTATAAGACAAATTTAATTCGCATTGGGTTGGTGTACTAAGGGATAAAATTTTTAAATTCTCACCGTAAGTAATTTCTGTTAGTCTTATACCTAAAAACTAACCAATTTAATCGAATACTTAGTGTAATTTTACTAAAATATTATTTGATACTCCCTCTGGACGGTATTAACTGTCTTTTTAGCACAGTAACTTTCAGTAAGTTTTACACTAAAAAATCAAGTAAAGTGTACAGTAACTTTCCGTAGGTTTTCGCCACTTAATACCGTCCGGAGGGAGTAATATCTAACACATACTATTAGGGTACTTTGGTAACTAACCAAACCTAAAACCGTAATATATATATATACTTAAGGATGTACTACACCTAATGTAAGGGTTTAAGGTGTGTAATTTCAGTTTTCTAAGAGGGAAAAACTGAACACCACAAGAACAAAAAGAGGAGAGAAAATCCTTCTTTCGTTAGTTCTAGCAGACCATTCTTGTCAAGCATTCGGCTCATTGTTGTGGATACCAATAGAGGGTGTTCGTCGGTACGGGCAACACCTGTTGGTTCGGTTCAACCTCTTGTGGGCGGTTTACCCATTTAAGTTTCCGAGTTTCGGTTTGGTGCTCCAACGATTCGATTTCCGGTGTAAGGTACACAGTTCAAATCCTAATCTTCATACATTATATTCGTTGGCTTGGTTCATATTTTGCGTTTCTATTTTTAAGCCTACCGTTGCGATTCTAATCGTAACCCAACAATTTCTCCATATACAAAAATCGAACCTATGATCTTACTTGTATATATAATATATAATAGATGAGAGAGTGTCAAATAACTTACATCAATTAAGATACATACTTGAGTACATGACATACATTGTTTGTGACGAGCATTTTTTATAGGCGAGGTGAAATTCAAACTTGAATTCGAGTCTATATTGGTATCTTTACTATGAATAATACAACCAATGAACTACATGCCCATTAGTTTGTTTGTGAAGAGTTAGAGTACAAAGTAATTAGTTAAGATTGTAGACATTTGTAAGTAAATGGATAAAATTGTCTCTTTATAATTAAATTAACCTTCTAAAACATCTCAAGGTTTTCCAATTTCCAAATTCACATTATAAATTGTATAAATTTGAGACACTAATGTTTTCGAATGCAAAATCATTATTCCATTACTCATTAGGAAGCAAATGTATTCCCCACAGAATTGTACGCACTAATTAAAAACAAATAGTATATTGTAAGTATATAGTAATTAGAATGAAATACAGCCATACATATAGATTCTAAAACTTTCTGTAAGCATTAATTAATAAAGGAAAATTGATGTTGAATATGCAATTATTAGTGGTGAATAGGGGTGGGCAAATGGATATTTCGGGTATTTCTAAAAAAAATATTTCGGGTATGGGTATTCCGAACTGTCTAAAAATATTCCCGACTCTGAATTCCAAAAACTTCTTCCCGATCTCGAATATTCGAAATTTTCAAAATTCAACTACCTGCAGTAATTTACAATTTTGCACGAATCAATCAACTACATGCCGCAATTTATAATTTTGCACCATTTAATCAACAACAACAATCCGAAGTACACAATCCAAATATACAAATTGCAATCCAAGTAATCCAACAATTAATTAATGTTTCAATTTAACCCAAATAATTCAACAAACAACAATAGTAATAGAAAATCTACTGCCAATCAAGTGATCTGATTTGAAGGTCCAACCAAGCAACTGATATGATTTGAAAGTCCAAACAACTAATTTTTTTGTAATGGTGGTCTCCACTACCATACGAGAGAATTCTAAAAATCAAAGTATTCCAAGAAATAGAAAATATGAGTAATTAAATGTAGAAAATAAATATGTACAGAACTCAATTGCAATAAAAAAAACTTACCATTTTTCCATTGGTCAAGTTCAGCAAGGTCCTCTTCAATTTTATGGATTCTCTTGATGACCTGAACCAATCTCGTGCATATATTAAGGCTTGCACAACTATTGGAGTCAAAGAGCTCCTAAAAGGGTCAAGGACTCTTCCTCTAGTACTGAATGCAGATTCAGATGCCACTGTGGAGATTTAGACAGCTAGTACATCCCTTGCCATCTTAGAAAGAATAGGGAACCTTAGAGCATACTTTTTCCACCAATCCAAGATGAAAAATGATTTGCCTCATTCAATAACATTCCCTTACAAGTAAGATTCCAGTTCTGACTTGATTTCAAATGTGCCTCCACCATTAGCTTCCTTGAACCTCTTAAACCTTTCTTCTCTAGCATTGATCAACTCAAAAGCTATGTCTACACAACTTTCTTACATCTGACTTCCACTAAACCCTCTCTTATCTAAAGAAGTTTCACCTACAATACTATGCTCTTTTCTATTCTTATACAACTCCTAGTACCCTACATATATCTTTTATGTATCCCTCTTCACTTTATCTGCCAATTCTTTCCCAACAATGTCCCCATGCACATCTAATAGAGCAAATGCCACATAATCCATCTTCTTTCTTAGATCAAACACAACAAGAATATAAAGAAGAGAATTAAACTTACCCACATTACCCCAATACTTGTCAAACTTTTCATCTATCTTTACTGCAAATCTATTAAGTTTTATGTCATTACTCTTCTCCCAACCTCTCAACATAGAAGCCACATTAGAAACTTGATCAAAATAAGCATTTGCAGTAACATATTTAGACCCTGACACAAAGCAAGTTAAATCATAAAAGTATCTCAAAGTCTGACATAATCTTCTTGCATTCACCCAATCACATTCTTTTAGTACACCACCTCCACCACCATCAGTTCTATATCCTTTCTCCATGTCCATGACATATTCAACACCATCATCCTCTGGATATTCCTCATCATCATCAAATGTCAGAATATCAGCCAAATCGACATCATTTGATTTCTACTTTCCTTTATTCTTTCTTTTTTCTTCCCTCATCTCAAGCTCAATCTTATAGAAATGATCCACATCCTTATATGCTTCAAAGGCCTTTTCAAACTTCAAAGCAGACTCTAACATCAAATAGGTGGAGTTCCACCTAGTACACACATCTAAACACAACAATGCTTTAGACTCAACATGCTCTCTTTCTGCACATTTCTTAAACTTAGACAGTCTAGATAGAGACTGACTAATGTACCTTACTGCCTCTCTGATCGTAATGATTGATGTTCCCACAGTGGTAAGCTCATGCATTACCATTAAATTGACTATGTGTGCAATGCACCTTACATGAAGAAACTCTCCCTCACAAATACTTGTACCCCACCGATTCATCCTCTTCTTAATCCAAGCAATAACTAAGTCATTTGAGCTAGCATTACCTACTATGATTGTAAATACCTTATTGATTCCCCAATCAATCAGACATTTCTCAAGAGCCTTTCCTATAGCTTTACATTTATGACTATTGATTGGACAAAAAATTAATATTTTTTCTGTAAATTTCAATCATTATCAATAAAGTGAGCAGTTACAACCATGTAGTTAATTCTCTGAATGGATGTCCAAGTGTCAGTAGTAATAGAACCCTTTCACAATTGGACATCAAATACCCTTTCAATCTCAACTTCTCCTCAACATACAACTTATAACAAAGTCTACTAATTGTGCTCCTAGAAGACACTACAAACTTATTCTGCACAGTAGCCATGAACTTCCTAAACTTTACCCCCTCTACAAACCTAAAAGGAAGTTCATCCTCTATTATCATTAGTGCCAAAACCCTTTTACAAGCTTCTTGGTCAAACTTCCAAGGTCCTACAACCTTACTACTATCAGGATTTACATAAGTTGTCATTTCAGTTTGCCTAAGGTCATTAGAATGAGGTGCCTCTCTACACTTTTTTCATGTGATTTCTCATGCCATTTGTACCATCTAACTTACAATCACATGCAATATCAGTTTTATAGTAAACACAAGTACCTTTCCATTCTCCATCCTCATTTCGGTACTTTATAAACTGCTTCCACACCACTAATCTTCCAGCAATCTCCTTCATTTTCTTCTCTTTCTTGACTGTAACAATAGCCGTAGCAGCTCCAACTTGTGCTTGCGTTTGTTGTGTTTGTGCATTTGCCACTGCCACCGCAACTTCTGTTTGTTGTGTGTCTACCATTACCACATCTCCAAGGTTATCAGTCATCTTCCTCTGAATTTTTGAAACTCCTAATTAATAAAACAGAAAATCAAAATTAGGGCTAGTCACCTTAGTGCTTGTTTGAAATCCTAGATTGAATTAAAAATAAAATTTGAAACTGATCATAACGTACCTACTAATCTATGAAAATGGTGACTGGTTGCTGGATTGAGAAATTGGGTGGTGGGCGACGTCGATGGTGTTGGTGAAGAAGATGGTGACTGGTGTTGTGTCCGTAAGAGTAGGGGTAAGATGAAATTGGGTGGTGGGCGCCGACAATGGTGTTGGTGGTATAGTGCTGGTTAAGATGGTGACTGGTATCTTTGTTGGTGAAGAAGATGGTGACTGACTGATGTTGTGTTGTGTCCGTAAGAGAAGAGAGAGAGGGGTGAGAAAATGAAATCGGAATTACCCACCCTAATACCCCTAAGTTCGGGTATTTTGAGTACCCGAAATTACAAAAATGGATCCCGTTCAGTTCCGAAATTAATTTCGCGTATTATATTTCCGATCTCGAATTTCCGATACTCAAAATTTAAAAAAAAAACGGGATGAAAAATTAAAATTTTGGGTATCGAAACTTTTACCCACCCCTAGTGAATAACCTAATTGGAAGTTGGGAGGACCTAATACTTTCACGTCACAGCAAGGACACCTTTTGTTTAATTTGGCTAGGCTCTTGTTTTATTAGTAGCTAGCTAAAATTATTATTCGCAAAGGCTATGTATGTATTTTGATAAAATTATTTTTAAGCCCTTGTCACACTAAATATTTATGTTCACACCCACCAACTCTTTTATTATTATAAAATAACATTTTTTTTAAAACCTTTGTTTTTCCATTTTCAATAAATGTTTAAAAATAGTCACTAAAATTAATAATGACTTAAAAAAATTATATTCCGCATTAATTCTTATAAGTAATTGGTTGAACTCTAAACCTCAGAAGATGTCCTATATATAATTAACCTAGACCGTGGCAAAATATATTAGTGTAGCATGAAAAATTTATATTCATATAATCAAAATAACAAAACCTTTTTAATCTATGTAAAATAAACTTTATACTACTACAAAATCTCAATGCAAATGAGCTAAATTTAAATTAAGCATGCAAGAACTTACTTCTTTTATCAACATCAATCGCTATATGCGGTGGGCCATGGACTAAAATCAAATTATTGAAACGTTCAACTCTTGTTAACAATTTTATGACGTTGATATTTATATAAGAAACGATGACGCATTGGTCCATCCATCCCAAAGTCATAAAAAAAAAGAAAAAAAAGTGATAGTAAGAAAGCCATAATTACTTGCTCAACCTGCGGTGACTCTTTGATAGCAAGTATAAGAGTTGATGGGTTCGTCTACGGTCTACGTCTATTAAAACTTGGACTAACTAGTTTTGTTTTGGTTTGGTTTGGGACCGGCCTTTAGTTCGAGTCTTAGTACGGATGAACTGGGCCAACCATGGTTTTAAAACCGGATAAATTTGGAAGTTAAGGCGGCCCGGAATAAAGTGGCATGTAATTATCGTACTATCCATGAAAAAATTAGTGTTAATAAATACGTAATTTATTAATTGTGTGTTAGTAATAAAGCATCATTCAAATCTAAATCTTATCACCGCTTATTAAAAAAGGAAGAAAACATAGCTGTTAGAGCTGAATTAACCAAAAATATGGTAGACAAACCGATACAGGCAACGGAAACGACCCATCAATCTATGGCTCCATCAGTCGTACAGTATGGCACAGAACACTGGATAAAAACCTAAGGCGCCACCAGTATTGTAGGCTTTGTAGCGCGGGCCCACTCTTACTAATCTCATGCGCGTAGGGGGGCCACTCCCCACCCTTCTTCTCAATTCCCTTAAATATCAGCCTCCCCTACTATACTACTACTACTACTAAGTACTACCACCCCTCCTCTTGTATTTTTCTAACTTATCTCTTTTTCTCCTTTTTTTTTATTTTCTTTTTTCTTTTTATTTTTTGAAAAAGTAAAAAAAAATAAAAAAACGAAGGGGGAGAAAATGTTTATGGTGTCTTGACGAGACACCTTTTCAAAAGATTTCACAAAGTTTAAAAGTACTACGCCTCCTCCTCACACTCCTTTCTCCTCCTCCAGCACAAACCACTTCTTCTTCTTCTTCTTCAAAACCCTAATTTTGGTTCCCCTTTTTCTACTCTCGATTTTCTTTCTCGAGAATCGATCGCCATCAGTTCACTCCAAATCTGTCATTCTTCCACTGTGTGTGTGCAATGGATGGTAAAGATAGCGCCGATCCGGGTGCTGATCATCAGTTCGCCAACGAATCAAGCTGGCCAGCTGACTCCCAATTCAGCGATGTCAATTACTTCTTCGCAAACGATAGGGAGAGCACCATCCTCAGTGAGTTCGGATGGAATCTTAACCCGGACAGACAAGGCGACCGGAGGATGAGTTCTGAAGAAGCATCGGAGGATATGACGGGAAGCAGAGTGTTCTTGGCGCCGGAGAGTAGTGGCGGCGGCGGGATGCAGGGATCTTCTAGTGGAGGTGGAGGTGGCGGTGGCTCATCGGCAGTTTCAAATCCGTCGGTTTCCTCCAGCTCCAACGAGGATCCAGCCGAGAAGTCGACGGGCTCCGGCGGAAAACAGCCCGAGATACCGTGAGTGGGTATATCCTTCTATATAGTGGCTGGTTTTGTAATTTAGCAGTATTTCAAGGGTGTGAAGTGATAGGCTTTTGCTCTTTCTAAGAATAACCCGGCTTAAAAATCAGAAAACAGAATCGCGTTGCCGTGATTCGTCTTCTCGACAGAGAGAAAAAAGAACAAGAAAACGAAAAAAAGAGAGTGCAATTTGCGTGTCCGTACATTCTAGAAACTAATTGCCACAAACACAACAATTCTCTGCTTCCGTTCATGCAACTTGCAAGTTGGGTTGTTTTGTAAATTTTAGAAAAACAAGGGCTAGATTATAATCGAGTGCCCTTCTGCACCGCCGTTATTGCGGCGGAAATGGCGTGCTCCACAACTCTTTTTTCTCTAATTAACGTAAAAATGTAGATTCAGGAAAGGCGGGGAATATAGTGGGGGAAAAAGGAGGAGGAGGAGGAAACAAAGGAAAAAGATGACTTTTATTTTTTCCATCTATACTTTTGGTCACATCTCATGGGTACTAGTTTTAGTTTGCATGTTCTTTTTGAAATTGTGGTCCGAGCTAAATATTCTTTTCTTTTTTTCTCATTGTTTTTATGTTCTACATTCATCTCCCTTGCTACTTGCTACTTGCTACTTGCTATAAAACTGTTACTTGTAAAATTATACTATAATTATTTAGAATGCCCACAAGTTGCGCGACACAATGCCTCAATTTCACCAAGTGATCAATTATTGCTTGCCTTCTGAACTTTTTAGATTTTTCTGTAAAAAATATTGGTTGGGTTGGATTAGTCCATGTGCATTTAGGACTGCTGATAATTACTGTAATTATTTGCTATTCAAATGCATGGTATGGTTTTCAGGATTTTTCTTTTTTATTTTGATAATTGTAGGTGAAATATTTTGTAGGAGTGCTAATAAGGAAAGAAAGAAAGGGCAGAAACGAATCCGGCAGCCACGGTTTGCATTTATGACCAAGAGCGAAGTTGATCATCTTGAAGACGGCTACCGGTGGCGCAAGTATGGACAGAAGGCCGTCAAAAATAGTCCCTTTCCCAGGTCTTAAACTTTACACTAAAACGTTGTTTTTTCTCGACTTTATATTTAATTAATTATTTATACTTGAGGTTCATTTCTTAACCTCGATCCCCTTTCACGTGTAACTGCCTCTGCTCGTTTTAGGAGCTACTACCGGTGTACTAATAGCAAATGCACGGTGAAGAAGCGGGTGGAGCGGTCGTGTGAGGATCCGGCGGTTGTGATCACCACATATGAAGGCCAGCATTGCCACCACACGGTTGGTTTCCAGCGGGGAGGAGCGGGGCTCATTAGCCATGAAGCTGCTGCATTTGCCTCCCACTTCAGTCCGCCATTCTCCCAATTCTATTATACTACTGCTGGAAATTTAAATATTCATTCACCAGTACTTCAAAATCCTCCGCCTATGGCTGTGGTGGTGCAATCGAAACAAGTAGCAACTGATCATGAAGCAGCAGAATCCCCCATCATACCGGAGCCAACATTAAGAATTACTCCTCCTCCGCCTGCAACGGACGAGGGACTGCTTGGAGACATGGTACCTCCTGGAATGCGCAGCAGATGAGAGCAAACCTAAGAAATGGTAACATTTTACTTTCCTATCATCCTATTTGATTTGATAATACTCTCTCTCCACTTAATTAAATGTCGTTTGATTTTGTGGCACGCATATTTAGAATCCTTAACGTACCTTCGGAAAAAAATACGAAATTTTTTGGGGTCAAATAGTGTTCGAAAAAAAGTACGGAATTTTTTAGGGTCAAATAGTGAATCATCCGATTTTCTTAATATGTGTGCCACAAAATCAAACGACATTTAATTAAGTCCGAAGGGAGTAGTATATTTGGTGCTATTAAATTGATTTATATATTTTAGGTTAGTGTCCAGAGAATAAAGAAAAACCAACAAATCTTTTTCTTTTAGGATAAAAATTCTTGAGCGAGATTTTCTTCTATAGTGTTCATGTTTTTAAGTTCTTATACAAGGATTTGAATTTGAACACATGAGATCTTAAGGGATCTTCTAACTTCTCACTAGTTAATCAATATCCTACTGACTTATATTAGGACATTTATATGTTTTCTTTGATGGGTCTAAACTCAATTTTTCTAAAAAGAATTACAAGGATTGAAGCCCTTAATTACCTCTTTGAGAAATCTTCTAACCCTCACTAGTTTATTTTTTCCGAATATTTTCATCTTCATTTTTAGTTGAATGTCATTGGAGTATATATTTAGAATTATTTTCTAACTCTTATATATATGTATATTTTTAGTATATATAAGTTTTTGTATAATTTATAAGTTTTTGGGTACAAGCAGCAATTTTAAGTTCAAATAAACATGATAACTAAGAATAGTTACAAAGGTTCCAAGCATAAAATGCACTAACCTAAATCATACTTTTTACATATGGTAATTAGGTAAAGAGAGAATAGAAAGTTTAAGACGTGATGAAGATATGACGTGACAGATGGAGATAGTTATAGTTAAACAGCAGTACGTACTGAAGGATGAATGAATGAGACGGTACGGAGGCCAGAATTCTCTTGATTGTGATATATTTGGGTCATGTTGCTAAACTTATCCGCTATTTATGCTCAACATTATTGCTTCTTCATCACTAGCTATCTCTATTTTTCAAGTAGATCGAGTTTATCGGATAAAAACATTTCATATATATATATATAAATGTAGGTTTTAGTTTTTAGATGTTGTTTTAATCACTAGGTTTTAGCAATTTTTTTCTTCTTCTTAAGGATAGTAAACTTATTAATTCGAAAGAGTTAGTATCTCTAAAGTATATTTTTTTTAAATTAATCAGTGTGAGTGCATATATATACCTGTTTTTCTCAATTATTATTATTATTAATAAACATTCTTTCCTTCTTGTTGTATGTAGCATACTCCATTAGTACTTTTTATGGCAGGGAGAGGGTAATATAAATATGCCAAGATTGGTGAAATGGCCTTATTAATTAATTTGGAGAGACACCCACTATTTTTTACGTTGGTGAGTGACTACATACATACTATATACTATCTCCGTCCTGAAATAACTGTCGCTTTGACTTTAGGCACGCATATTAAGGAGGTCGAATGACTCACTATTTGAGATAATTTTGTCCCGTACTTTTTCTCGGACGTACCTTCGGAAAAAAATAAGGATTTTTTTTGGGTCAAATAGTGAGTCATCCGACCTCTTTAATATGCGTGCACAAAATCAAAACGTCCATTATTTCAGGACGGAGGTAATACTTAAGCTTTATATTATAATATTTATTTTAGTGAACTTGGATATATATATAATGAAGTGTTTTATTTTCTTTCTCAATCTCTTCAGAAACCGTGGTTTTGCATGCGCAAACTGATGGTATAGGTACTGCACTGCGTAATCCCGACCCCTTCATGGTACGGACGTGACGACGCTAAAATAAATAAAGAGAAAGATGGAAAAGGAAAAAGAAAAAGAAAAGCGGGAAGGATCGTTAATGGGCTGTTGCGTGTGTTTGTGTAGAAAAAGGAAAAAGAAAAGTGTGGGGGCCATTCTTCTTAAATTCTTTTTCTTTCGGCTCATTTCGTTTCGTTCAGTTTGCGTGGATTTCGATGTTGCTTCTGTGTCAGCTTGCCGACAATCCCTTTCCACACTTTTTACTTTTACCGCTACACTCTTCCTTTTTACCTTCTTCCGTGGGCGGCGTCGCCAATCTTGTGCGTTTTCGCCGCAGTTACCATGCGCGCTTGTTTATTTGTTTCTTTTATAAATAGAATGAGATTCGAACATAAGTTTGAAATCCTATTTAATATTTTTACTACTAATAAAATTAGCACGTAATCAAATTAAAACATTGCTACACATGATATAGAATAATCCGATTGTAGATTTATTTTTTCCATATCAGTCAAAATTATCCGATATTTAATTATTATATTAAGTGCTAATTATTTCAGGTTCAAGCAGACTAGCGATAAAGTTCTTTAAACTCTTTCACTCACAAACTTTACCACAACTATACTTAAAATTGACCAGATAAGTTCTGTATACCACAAAATTGCCCACAAAATTCGTAAGTAGAATTATTTTGGTTGTGTTTTAAGGAAAAGAAAATTGATATTAAGAACCATAAAAATATTTGAAAAATAAGAGGAATAGGAAAATTTCACTTTCAATAAAGTCAAAATTATCATAAAAATACTGTAATACTAATACGTCAGTAGTGGACTTAGGGTTAACCATTACCTAGAGATTAATTTTTTTTTCCTTCAAGTCCCATCAATTAAGTTCACCGTTTATGGTCCTCATGCCAGGTTACAAATATTACTCTCTTAATCCTCTACAAAAAAATGATTCTCATTACTACGAAAATTAAGAAAATATTTTACTCATATTTCAATATATATATAGCTAATTATTTATAATAATTTTAGTAAATATAGTCGATCAATATTAAATTTGATTTTTCAATACATTAAAAATGTTAAAAATGACAAAAAATAAAAGTGAGTTGAATTTTTTTTTTTTTAGAACCGATAGGAGAGTACATTGCAATAACCCCCTTATAAGCAGTGTTATCAGAATCAGACCAGAACCAGTTGGTCTGACTGGTTCAATCGTAAAATTTTAGATTTTTGATTCGATTCAGCTATCTGATCAGATATGTATACGAACCGGGTTTGACCGGTCGATCCGGCCGATTTTTACACAACTGACAACCCGACCGGTTCAACGTCAACCCGGCTAGTTTAATATTTTTTCTCCAAAACGGCGTCGTTTTGATAATTTATTTTTTTTGAAAACTTTAATGTGCCGGCTCATTACATGCATAGACCGGCCCATCAGAATATAAAAATTTACCGGTTTAATCCGATTCAATTATCTAAGATTGAACTATTCGATATGTGAATGGTTCAAAACGATCCGATGGGTCAATCCAGTCAAACCTGATTAAACCCGATCGAACCAGGAAATTTTCATTTTCGATTCGTTGACCGGCCCGGTTCTGATAACTATATTTATAAGTTCCCTTCCTAACGTCAAATCACCATTTGCACGACCCATTAACGAAATAGTCTGAACCACTTTTTTAAAAAAAATTAGATAAGATTTTTTCTTGAAAAAGTGGAACTTTAGTAATAGACAAAATACAAATAAAAATCGAAATTAAAGAATTCAAACTTGAGATCTAAAATCTCCTTATTTTTTTAAAAATATAACCAAACTATAAGTTAATTGGTGGAATAATGGGAAACTTGGACGGACCAAAACAAATAAATTTTGTTTTTCGTAAAAGCATAAATAAATAAAAAATAATAATGAACCGAAACTAAGCACTAAGAATACTAAGCCTAATTGATCAAATCATCAAAATACTGTTAGCATTAGTTCTGTACCACACAGTCGTTCGGTTGAGATTGGGACCAATCTATTGATAAGTGCCCTAAGGCCTATCTATCGATAAGGGCCCCTATAAGGGCCAGAGGCTCATCTCCATCGTAGCTATCCATCAATCAAGACAGTTTAATGTACTTTAAATTAAATAGTACTCTCTCCCCTCCTTTAATAACCAATTTTTTGAAATAAAATTAAAAACCTAATTTTTTATCTAATTTTATTCCACATTATTTTTTTTCTAATTTTCACTTAAATTAACATACCATCATCAAATTAGGTTGATGCATAAAAAAAAATTTATCATTTCCAAAAATAAATGCTTCAAAAAAGATAAAAAAATGAAAACGTTAGTTATTAAAAGACGAAAGGAGTATTAAGTCTCGTGTGTATAAATTAGCCTAATTTAATTAGGTGGTCATACTGCAAGTCTGCAACTATTAAACAAAAGGAAAATTAAAATCTCAGAATTAAAAATTACATCATTTTTAGTTTGGCCCTATAACTAAGTATATAGCCCCTACTTTACTTGGGTTATGAACAAGAAATAAATAATAAAGTTTAAGAGAACAAACAGCAGAAAGTACGTCAGGATATGCTAAGTGTAGGACTGACCACCACATAACTTCCAGGATCAAGGCGAAATCTAAAATTAAATCCGAACTGAAGTTCTGTCTAACCTCAATATGCAGAATCATCCTCCTAACGATCCGATCAGGAGTTAATGTTGTTGGTTACAACCTAAGGCATCAATTCACTATGCAACTCCTAAACGAATCGCTAAGGACAGACTCAATAAGATTATGCCCTGCAGGAACGAAACACAAGCACCCTAAATAAGGCCATTCACAGATAAAAAGAGAGATAAGGTACTACTAGTACTAAATAGTTGAAAGGAGTAATTAGTGGCGTAGCGTTAATAAAATACTTTACCTATAAAAACTATTTTATTCATCTGCTTTTCTTCCCTCTTCCATTTCCGAGCAGGAACAATATCATATATCTCTTTCACGGCCTGCCAGATGTGACAAAACAAAACCATTTGGAACGTCATTTAACCAAGAAAAGGACCCTCAATTCATATCGCAAGCGACACTGCAACTCAAACATGGAAATCATTGACATGAACAAAACTACTACCAATCTGCCGCGAAATTTCTGTTTTCTTTTCAGTTGCATGCATAGACTCAATTATTAAAATTTCAGGCAGAACTATCATGAACTAAGAAATTTAGACACTATGGGAAGAAAAAAAAAACCTCATCACTAGATGAACTTCTCCTGATTGCATTTAGTTTAAACACTTACCTGCAAAGTATGTAGTTGATCAGAGCTTTGAACATTTAAAATCCCTTTACAACGGTATACATCCATGCCATCTTTTTTATCCCACAGAATCTCCTCGATCCATAAACGAACCTGTATCAGTTGGAATATCATGAAGTATTCAACACTATGCATGCAGCTAAAGTATGCACTCGAACGGTTAATATATAATAAAGGAAAAACCTAGAGAATACATAGAAATTGAAGTATCAAGTAGCGTTTTTAGATTCAAAAGGGAACCATCCAATTCAAGATATTTTTTAGTCTGAGACAGTTTATTTGACAAGCGTGAGCATTTTACACATGTGAGAAACTTTGAAGTGATAAATCATAAAGCAAAAGCAAACAGGTTGGCCACGCAAATCTTGTTCTGCTCATTCATTGTTAAGAGCCATACATTTAGCCAAGAGAATGACACCAACAGATGTAAGATTTCCCCATATTATTTTTATATACATGAAGATGTATGCCAGATGGAGTATCAGTCCTTGAAATTCACCAACTAGTCAGAGTATGCAAGATAATTACCCTTCACTAGTATTTTGTATCCATTTTATTCAGTAAAAACACTCTTTAGTTAACTTAGTATATGCAGTTATGACAAGTAGCAGCTTGCTTCCACGACAAGAATCTAATAGCAGCACAATTCCATCAACTTGGTTAAGCATAAAAATTGAGCCCTATAGAAAAACTACCTTGTCCAGATCAACCTTCTGTGAATCACAAATGCATAAAGTCCGCACTCCAACATCATGGAGATCTTTCGTAGACAGAGACTTGTTTTCTTCCAACAATGCTTCTAAATGAGATACATGCTAAAGACGAGGAGGAGAAAAAGCAAGTTAAAAACACGTCAGCATAAATAAAGTGAATGGAATAAGGGAACACAAGTGAGTTTTTTAAGACTTACAGCAGCATCATACCCCTGATAGTTTAATATCTCGGACAAGTCAACTTGACACCTAACAGAATGAATGATTTTGGCAATGGAGTTAATGTCATGTATTTCCCTCTCCAATTCCTCCAACTCCCCCCTCTCTGAAGAAACCAAATCAACCTTATTAAGGATGACTGCATCCTACAGCAAACAACAAACTCATCAGCAGAAAAGGAGCAGATAATTTGGAAGACAACAAAAAATTATCCATCCATGAGTTATGAAACACTAAAATCCATCTGTACAAATGCATATAAAATATAGTTTTACAAGAAACGAGAAACTTAAAAGCAGAAAGCAAATGATCAGTAGATTGATAAATTAAATAAACATCAATATATAACCAAACAAATATGTATGTGCCTGAATTCCTAGTAAAATATGATCTGTCTGAAAAATCAAAAGGGGAGTAAATTTTGCTAGGAGGAACAAAAAATAGAGTAACAAAAGAACTACCGCAAATGCAATTTGAAGAAATGCTTCAGGAAAGGAAGATGAGTCACGGCGCTTCCTTAGCAGAAAATGAAGGTTTTTGGCATCCACAACCTAATTTGAAGCAATTAGTTAAAAAATGCAAGTCAAAATTCATCAAGAACTAGAGCGACACAGGTACACGCAGATAAACGCTAAAATAGTGTGAGGGTAATATGTAACAACTCAAGTCAAAACAGCAGGTACATCCTCAACTTGGGAACACATTAATAAGAGATTATATAAATACAGGCATCAAGTCTCATAAACCAGGAAATAATCATTATTTTCAGCTCCTACAGTTTTATGTACACAACCAAACGAGAACAGGAAATGTTTGGAAAAAAAACTCCGAGTACTAGAATGCTAACACTGGTTGAGAAAGTAACCATCAATGCCCTGCTACTCAATTCTAGCTTACTCTAATTTATACCTTCTGAATTCCCCCATAATTAGATGAATTAATTCAGTCGTGAGCACGAATCCAACAGTTTGGATACTTCAAAAACTGGAAAACAATAACTAAAATACAAACACCACACCACAAAAACAAGTAAAAACTATCTGTCGACCTTTTTTGAAAAAACTTACAGTGATAATAGAATCAAGTTTCACAGAAGATTCCAGCTGATCATCCAACCAAAGAACAGAGGCTAGAGGAGCAGGATTAGCCAACCCCGTGGTCTCGAGTAGTATATGATCAAGCCTACAGAAAACAAATTCCCAATGCACAAATCAATTTGTTCAGACCCACTGAGCCTACTACAACAGTCATTTTAACAAGAGAAATTGCAAAAAATAGGAAGTTACAAGAGATACCTCTTCTTCATCTGCACAAGTTGCTCCAACGCTTGAACTAAGCTATGCTTGACAGTGCAACAAACACACCCATTTGCCAGCTCAACCCATTCCTCAACGAGGGCACCACCTTCCCCTTCATTGATCATCGCTCTCTCCACTCCAATCTCTTCACCAAACTCATTCAAAATCACAGCAATCCTCTTCCCATGTTGAGAGTTCAATATATAGTTAACTAGCTACACACCATCAACCAAATCATGGAAAAAATCAAATTTAAACCATTGAAGTATATTTTTCAGAAGCAACTAAATAGATGGACATGAGATATTTTACAGTGGATTTTCCGGCACCAAGATAACCGGTGATGATGGTAACTCCAACTGGAACGGCATCGCTTTGGGCTTGTTCTGAATTCGAAAGCTCAGGGGAAGTCTCGTCAATGTGTACAGCAAGCGGAGGATCCTCTTCTTCGTTATCCATTTTCAATACCGTCTTCGGCTCTTCTCCTTCATCAGTTCGATGACTTCGGTGAGTAACCTCGGTCATCATTATCGATCGCGCAGGGAAGTACTCTGCCGAGTTGGGCTGGAATAAAGCCCATTAAAGCATTTAGGCCCATTTCATGTTTTTATGGGCCTAAACTCAATGCCCGATCTACCGTCTCGTCTTCTTTTTATCCTCTCCCAATCGGATAGACTTTTTTTTTTCAAATTAGAAGGCTCGCATTTGAGACTTAATCATATTTGTTCTTCATAATATTATGTTAAGCTACAAGCATTATTTATTAATTGTAAATTATTATGGAAATAACGTACGAGTCGCTTGTCAATGAACATATAACTCATTAGTTATTTTGCTAGTGATAAAAATATCAGTAGAATTTTGAGTTCAACTTTTACCTCTGAATACAAACCACTTGCAAATACGATGTTTCTACCTCACAACTAAGTGTGCAAGTTTTGTGTTGCTTTTGCTTA
This sequence comes from Viola odorata, assembly GCA_963691705.1. Taxonomy (NCBI): domain Eukaryota; kingdom Viridiplantae; phylum Streptophyta; class Magnoliopsida; order Malpighiales; family Violaceae; genus Viola; species Viola odorata. The sequence continues at coordinate 3,402,590 of OY829542.1, forward strand.
TGGAAGCAACAATTTTTATATGAACATATGAGGATATTGCTCAAATAAAAGCACGCAAGAGAGATATTTGAATACCACAAGCATCACTAGAAGTAGAAACGTTTAAGGAGAATTTCAAGAAAAGAAAATTATATACACATGAATTATGATAAATCAAGGTTTGAAAGAGATGGATTCTTGACGTATTCTCTAACCATCTTTGTCAAAAACTGATCTTACATGTATACAGCCATTACCAAAGCGTAGAAGCTAGGTTTGCAATATTTCTAAAGAAGTTATTATGGTATATAAACACTGTCATATTCATCGCACTATATTTTGATTCATCGCACTATATTTTGCGAAAAGTTTTAAAACAGCTGCTTATTTACAAAACTCAAATACGAAACATTAAAGCGTCAATGCGAGTACTAAACAAACACCGTTGCACTAATTTGGTATTTTGCTAGCAACGACCAATTTATTAGTAGGTCCCGGAAATTATATAATGCACTTAATATTTTAATTAAACGTGTATTTAAATTAATAAAATTATTATATATGGATGAGTATTTTTGAAATTTATCCCACCATTACTTAGGTTTAAAGTGATTTTTAAATTAATCACATAATCTGTAACTATCAACCTTAATATATAGTTTTTTTATTAACTAATGTAAGTGAGTGAACAGAATGATATAACACACCGTATATATTCTATAATTAATCGACACCGGGCATTAATGACATAGCACAGGGAATTTCGTCGTCAACTGATAACCAATCAACTACGTGTTGTGTTCACACATTTATATTCACACGTGGGAGTCATTAACGCTCAAAAGTCCAACTAATTTTTGTTACGGTTTTTCAACTTAAATTGGACTAACTCATACACTTGTTGCCGATTTCTTTCACACATCAATCATTTCGCCTTGCGTTTGCTTTCACACATAAGCGTCTCCTTAATTAACACGGATATCTATACTTTTTATTTTATTTTTGAACAGACAGAATTTCTACAGTTTCAACAGCACGTTGGTGGCAGTTCAACGGTTCCGATTGGACGTCTTATTTGTCTTGCCTGAAATAGGTCTAATCGTTTTGAATCACTAGTCAAATTAAGTTGCAGTCATGTACTTGAAGCAGCTACTAGCCTACTACCATTTGATAGTAGTAAAATAGGGCATGAAGGAAAGGGAATTTATTTTTTTCTTTTTTTTTGGGGAATTTTTTAGTAATAAATATCTATGAAACTAATAAAAAAAAAATTAAAATTTTAAACACTCTCTCAAGGGTCACAGTAATTGAAAAAATTTAGTCAATTTTATTGTTGATGGTCTCGCTAATTTAGCATTCGATCTCAATACTCACTATTTTGTTGATTCTCATTCGCCTTATAGCCTGCACTTAAATCTTTTAGGAGATAATTTGGGTGTCCCATTCTCGAGAGTTGTTCTGACTTTACTGTTTTGTTTTTAGTTTCATTTGCAAATAAATAATTTTTTTAAGGGATAAATAAATATTTTTTTATACGGTAATAAAGTGATTTTTTGTTTTTTAATATTTTAATGAAATTATATCAAGATATTATTTTAATAATTATTGTTAGATTTTAGGATGGAATTTTTTTTAATGGAAGGGAGACATATTGCTTCAAACTATTCGATTAGAAACTTGTTTTTGACAGAGATGCTAGCACTAGTTGGAACTTGGAATGCATCCAAGTGAAGGTAGTCAAACTCGGCCTGGTTCGTCCGGTTTAATTAGAAAATTTGTGACTAGCCTGATGGTCGGATTTGAAAACCCCTCTCAAACGGATTTTTTAAACCTTAACCACTACACCAACGCTATATTTGTGCTATTATATGACAACATATAATATAAATATAAGATAAATCTCTCATTTATTTTTAAAATTTCTTATACTCTATGTAAATATTAAATTTTACTTATTAATTTATTAAAATTACGAGTCAATCCGGGTCTTTCCGGGTTGACCCTCTAACCCTTGATCCTTTTCCCAAATCGAGTTTATAACTGGTCCGAATTTTACAACTTTGATCCAACTATATATATATAAGTAAATAATTAAACAGTTATAAACAGATGTAAAATTCGAACTCGTATTTCTACTACTATACTATAGTACTATTTTATTTCCAACAGAAAATCATTGAAACGGAAAAATACATATTCAATTCTCATCATCTAATTTGTCATGAAAGATTATGGTTTAATTTAATCCATCACTTAAAACTAGAAGTCTAGAATACAAAAAAAGCAACCCGCATAACTTTTGGACAGTTAAGAATAAAGAGACTCTACAACTCTAATGAGCTTTTGCTTTAAAACCTATAGAAAATAAAGTTCGATAAAGATAGCCATATTTATATATAACTTAAAGTTAGTAACATTAAAAAATAAACAATTTTTTTAATTAAAAATTATCCATAATTGATATAATTCAACCGGACGAATCCCATTAAAAATTACAACCGATAGAATTGTAATGATGTAAATGAGAGTTTACTTATAAGTTATAAGTCAAACTTTTGCATATAGTTGTAACATGTAGTGTTTGGAACTTTCCAAGGAGCAATATGAATGTGCCATCGTCGCACTTCCACTTATATAGCAAGTGGAAAATGCACTTGCCCTCCAATAGGACATAAACCACCGCGCCCCTCCAATCCCATTATCCCCACTTTTTTATTCCTTTCTTTTCTTTTTAATAAAAATAAAAATCTTTTAGCTCCATCCATCTCTCTCCTTTATCTATATAAACTCCAAATTATTAGGTCCACCATTGTTTTCTACAAGTTTCTTTCATTTTCTCCTGTTGATTGCAATTTTCCCAATTTATCAAGACAGTACACAAGAATATGCTTCTTTCGAAAAGAAACAATACTGTTCTTGGATTGCTAGTGGTGATAGTACTGCTGGCATTAGAGCTTCAGACATGTTTGTCGTCGCAGATCAACAGAGCCAGTTTTCCAAATGGTTTTGTGTTCGGAACTGCTTCCTCTGCTTTCCAGGTACATTAGTTTGTTTCTGTTATTCTCTCTTTTATTATATATATATATATATATATATATATATATATATATATATATATATATATATCCACTTAATTAAACTTATTAAGTAACCATCTTTTTTCTTCAAAAGATCATACCTTCTTGCTTGTGTGGTAATCTGATGTTCAATTTTCTTGAGGATTTCTATTTTCCCTCTCCTATTTTGTTTTCCAAAAGATATTTTCCCTTGTACAGTGACTATTTTTTGTTCTTATTGTAAGGGAATAATAATAATAAAGAAAATTAATAGGAAAAGGAAGAAGGGAATATGATGGGGGAAACATAAATCTCTGGTAAACCATATGGGTATTGTTCAGAGTCGTAGTCATTGCATGTCACGGACGCGAGTGCCAGTCTCAGGTTTGCTTGTTTGTCGGTTTGCATAAACAAATTTTTTTACTCATCGTATCGAGTTCGAGTTTATAATAGAAAGAACCATGCCGAAAAAATATTACTTTTTTAAATGCTTGATAAAACTCAATTAGTTTCAATTGAAAAGACATTCGAAAAAAGAAAGAAGGGTCGATGAGGTCAACTTCACATGACCCGCTCACCTCACTTCTGTTAATTGAAAGAATCAAAGAAACTAACAGGTCACGGGGCTCTCTCTAACGTTGGGCCCACCACCAATGGTATTCCGTCTCTTTCTCGCCGGAAAACTGTTTTCGTCTACCAGAAAAACTCACCTGCACAAATTGCTGTCCAAATTCGATTTTTGACTATATCGATCGATCGTATCCAATTAAAACGTCTTGGTTTTAAGAATATTAAAAAAACAAAGAAAAAGGTAAAAAAAACAATAATTATATTCTTTTTCTATTGATAGATTGCCTTGGAGAGTACATCACAACACTATCAAACTAATTTCACATCCCTTAAATAAATAAATATTTTTTTTATAAAAAATTAATTTCATTCAAATATAGTCGAGACTCGAGTTGAAAGTAGCGATATAATTTTCCCTTTTCACTCAACTTAGAGACTCGAGTTGAAAGTAGACTAGTTTTTTTCATTCAAATCCTTTTATTGTTTTCCATTTATTTTATTTCTTTAAAAAAAAAATTAAGACTTAATCTTGTCCATGTACGGTTTGTTAATTTTGCAGTACGAAGGAGCAGTGAAAGAGGATGGAAGAGGACCAAGCATTTGGGACAAATTCTCACATGCTTTTGGTAAGAATTCGCCTTAACAATAAAATAAAATTGTGCCCATATAAAAATGAGTATTTTTAGCATTTTTTGATTAGAAACCTCATTAGTATGTACATAGTACGGGGTTGTGATGTTCGTATTGCTATCCTTGTCCGATCGATTAATGAATAATTAATATGCTGTGCTGCAGGAAAGATACTTGATTTCAGTAACGCAGATGTAGCAGTGGATCAATACCATCGTTTTAATGTAAGTCTTTTTTTCACTTTTTTTTACAGGTTTCATGTTTTGGCTGGATTTTTTTTTTGGTGATTTTAACATTCTGAGTTTGTGATTTTGATTGGAAAACAGGAAGATATACAACTGATGAAGGATATGGGCTTGGATGCCTACAGATTCTCAATTTCATGGACCCGAATATATCCCAGTAAGTTCTCTAAAGGATAGGGACTCAAACTCGAGACCTAACCCTTTTTTCTTTGCAAGAAGTACCATTGAGCCACAAGCTCGTTGGTTCACATGCGATAAAACCGCAAATTCTAGCATCAAAATAGGTTTCTGACAAATTTGTCTGTGAATAGATGGAACAGGGGAAATCAACCAGGCAGGAGTTGATCATTACAACAAACTCATCAATGCTTTACTTGCTAATGGTATTGAACCATATGTTACCTTGTACCATTGGGACCTTCCTCAGGCCTTGGATGACAGATACAATGGATGGGTCAGCCCTCAAATCATGTAAGATCGAGCATCAATGTTCTTACTTTGAATATAAATTTCCATTTTCCGATTTTGTATTGTTAAACGAGTCGCGCAATTGACAGAAAGGATTTCGCAACATTTGCTGAGACATGTTTCGAGAAGTTCGGGGATCGCGTTAAGCATTGGATCACATTCAATGAGCCTCACACATTTGCCATACAAGGTTATGATGTGGGTCTTCAGGCCCCCGGGCGATGCTCCATCATTCTGCACCTCTTTTGCAAAGCTGGAAACTCAGCAACAGAACCTTACATTGTTGCCCACAACACGCTCCTATCTCATGGAACTGTTGCAGACATTTACCGGAAAAAGTACAAGGTAAATTGATGGGAAGAACAAGCCTGTCTTGACTTTGTTTCCTGTCCTTTTTAGCTTTAGTAATTGTAAAATGTGCAGGCAAAACAAGGCGGATCGCTTGGCTTATCGTTCGATGTGATGTGGTACGAACCTGCAACTTACTCCAAAAACGACACTGATGCAGCTCAAAGGGCTCAGGATTTTCAGTTTGGATGGTATGAAAGATCTTTTTTTCCTGTTCCTGAACTAACTTCAGTTTTTTATTATTATTTACCAAGTTAATGTTAATTTCTCTAACATTTTCTATTCTGCTGCCTTCAGGTTTATAGACCCTTTGATGTTTGGGGACTATCCAAGCTCAATGAGAGAAAGAGTAGGAAACCGGCTGCCAAAATTCTCGCAATCCGAGGCTGCGCTCGTTAAAGGGTCTTTGGATTTCGTTGGAATCAATCACTACACCACATATTATGCACAGAACAACAACACTTTCGCTGGCGGTATAGTCAATCATTTGCTCAATGACACTATAGCAGACTCTGGGGCCTTAACCAGCCGTAAGTTAACATTGACAACTTACTACCGCAACATAAACTTTTAAAGTAGCCATCTGATCATGTTTCCTTTTCATTTACAGCATTCAAGCCGGATGGGAAACCTATTGGCGATAAGGTATGCAGCTCAGGATTTTCCTGTTCTGATCAATTCTGCTCTCTTTTTTACCTGACATTGTTTACATTTCTGAAATGGCAGGCAAGCTCTATATGGTTGTATATAGTACCTCAAGGAATCAGAAGCTTGATGAATTACATTAAGAACAAGTATGGAAATCCTCCGGTCTTTATTACTGAAAATGGTAAATCCTCCAGAAACCCATTTCCTAAATCTCTCATTTATCGATTAAAAGTTCGAAAATCATAACATGAATCGTTTCTGTTCGTAATTTTGCAGGAATGGATGACCCAAATGATATATTCAAATCAATCAAAGAAGCTCTGAAGGATGAGAAAAGAATCAAATACCATAATGACTATCTGACAGAATTGTCAGCTGCTATCAAGTATGAATAATCAGGCATTTATATTTGTAGGAAAAATGAAATTCTATAGTAATTAAAATTGATGATCTTTGTTTTGGTGATTGCAGAGAGGATGGATGCAATGTTAAAGGTTATTTTGTGTGGTCTTTGCTGGATAATTGGGAATGGGTAGCAGGGTACAGTTCAAGATTTGGGCTCTATTTTGTGGATTATAAGGACAAGCTGAAGAGATACCCTAAAGATTCTGTTCAATGGTTTAAAAGATTCCTGTCTAGGAATTAGATATTGCAGAAATTACTAAAGTCTGCATAAGCTTTTGCAGTAGCAAAACCACATTCACACACACATACACACAAATTTATTCTTACATGTCTTATGATTCTTGGTGATTTATATCCATTTAATTAGTTTCAATCACAAATAGATAATTGGTGTAAGTGATTAAACATTTATGATTCTTCGAAATATACGATACAAACAAATAGTTGGTGTGATTTTATATCCATTTAGTTAGTACAATTTGTGTAACAAACTTGTTTTGCAATACAAATAAATAGTTGGGTGTGAGTAATTCGACATTATCATACAGTTTTAGTCCTTAGAGACTTGAAACACTTTACTCTGAATTCACACATAACTTTGGAGTGTATATTGGAACATAATTTTAAGATATATCAGGAATACCTCTTATTCAGTATCTCTCTGTATAAAAATATGCTCGTGGGGGGCTATATTATGTGTCAACCTTTCATAATTTAAACATGTTTAATTTTTTAATGTAAAAAAAATTCAGACGAAGAATCTAATGGAAGGCCTAAAAATATTCATAGTCTTAAAAGCATTTATGAAGAAAGATCCCCTACAATTAAAGCAGCAAATCACCTTCCCTTATGGAAGTCCTAATATCATAGGAATAGGACAAAGCCAGAAAACTATATATACGAAGAATACCATGAATCTTGATCGTCTGTCTTAACAAATTCTCAACTTAAACTTTGTTACTAGCAGTGGTAAATTATTAACAACATGGATCTTGAGTTCAATTATAATGGAGAAACAAGTTCGCTGGAAGAAGGAACGAGAGACGATGAAGTTGCATTAACGTTGTGCGACTCAAATTCGCAAGTTAATGATGTCTTAAGCAGGGGATTAGGAGGGATTGGTGATCTAGTATGTGGTTACAGGTTTACACCCAATGGTCTGGTGTTGATGATTTATTATCTCCTGCCAATGATCATAGGCGTTCAACTTCCTTGCAACATTATCCAGTGGATTGATTTGTATGCTTGTGATCTCAACCAACTACCACTCAGTAAGTTCTTTTAATTATTTGAAAGTCTATTGCCAAACAGTTAAGAGTTCGAATCTTGACGCATATAAGTTTGAATTCTATTGTCAGTAGTTTGATAAGCTTAATTACATCCGATATATGCAGAAAAATGTAAATTTAGTTCCAGGTAGGTGTTATAAATTATTATTTCAAATCAATAAATCTACCTAATAATTAAGAAAACTAACTATCTATTAATGTTATGTCAATTCAAGATGTGATCAGAGATTTCAGAGAACGAATTTGACTGTTTCACTCGGGTGGAGAAGAGATATTCAGCCGGAGCGAAGAAGTTGATACGGAGAGCTAATAATGGTTATTGGAAACAAAGCGGTGAAGATAAAGTCATATTTTATAACAAAAATCAAATTGTAGGATTCAGGAAAACTTTGGTGTTTTACTGGGGAAATCCTGATCATTCTGGTAAGAAGAGTAATTTGAGCATGCATGAATATAGAATGCATCCCAATTTTGTTCCTGTAGGTTCACAAAATCAGATCATTAAGGACAAGGTAACAATATGATCTCTTTCCTTCTCTCGTTTTTTTTCATACAATAGGAGATTCGAATTCGAGAATTCAAAAACTCGAAAACTCGAGAACAACTAAATTACAATTTTGTGGAGACGTGTCTAACATTTGATTTTGATCATTTTTCTTTTCAGTTGGAGAGCTGTGTGGTATGCAGAATCCGGATCAGTGTCACGAATCAAGAATCCAACACAGAGGCAGCAGAGTAGACATTTCAAGGGATTAAATTGCTGCTATATAATGACTCTATTAGTTTAATGCCCAATAAATTATGCTATAAATACACTACAATTAAGCATATGCTACTTATAAACTATACGTGGTTTTGCTATTATTTAAGCTACAATACCAAAGAGACTCGTGTTCAGAAAGAATTTATTTAACTAAATTTAAGCAAGCTTCAATCAAAACCAGGCTCTAGAATAGTCCCTGTCGCCCAACCTCTAAGCATATTGATGGCAATTATTGCTCGATAAATTTTTGAGTGACTTACACGTTCCAGTCACCAAACCAATAAATTATTCAAGCTCCATTTTTTTCCTGTTTAGATCTCTAATTAATATTATTTTCGTATCGAATTAAATATCATTTTTATTTAATTTTACTTGAAAGGAAATTTCAATTATGGAATAGTTACCTCCATTTTTGCAAAAGAAGAAGAAATGGTTAAATCCAGTTTTACATTTCCATCTTAGCCCATCCAATTTTGGAATCATATCTCCACGCATTAACTCTCCATGAAGGATTAGGAAAGAGGTGTATCAAAGTTTGCTTTCACCTAATCCTAGCCAGGTTGTCCTACACCCGGCCGCACTGAGAAATTGTGAAAAATAAAATAATTACTTTTGCAACAAAATATGCTTACAATTGAAGTAAAAAAAACAAATGAAACGCCATCGTTTTGAGTATTATGATAATGACGTGTTAGGCGGACTTGTTCGAGTATATATATATATATGTGTGCGCGCAAAGGTGAAGGTCACTGCATCTCCTCATTCTTCGCCACAAACTCGTGCTTCACCATTTTCTTCTCTGACTTTTCTTCCCTAAGAGCAAACTCTCTCCATTCTCGTTGATCTACACAAACAACAAATCAAGGAGAGGTAATTTGATTCTGCATTTTCTTTTTTCTTTCCATTTCCATTTCATTTTCATTTGCTTGATAGTGTTGATTGATTGCTTGGTTTATGCATTTTTCTGGAATCACGGGCTATTCAATTTTGATACTTTCTGATTTGGGTTGTGCTTGTTTTGCCGAGTTGTTATGTCGTTTTGGGAAAAGTTGGGTTTTTTGGTGTGGGCATATGGATGTTTTATGTTATGGAGGTGGTAGATCTATATAGTTGGCGCGTTTGTATATATAGATCTATGAGATATTTGTTTGTTTGTAGATCAGTGATCTGAATTTGCATTGGTAAGGTTATGATTTGAATGGTGTCAATTGAGAAACTTAATTTGCTTATTCTTGCAACTTCAGATCTGGACTTTATATTGGTGGAGGTGTGTGTAGATCTAGCATGTTGATTGTATGTGTGCTTGTTAACTCTTTGTAATGTTTGTTAAATTCAAACTAAATGAATCAGAGCATGGAATTGGAGCTCATTGCTAAGTTTGATTTAGTTATACCATGATATACTGTGACTGAAATCAATTTTGGGTGGCTAATGCAATCTAGCTCTATTGCAACATTCGGGCTGCACACAGGCTGGTGTCTTTCATTATTATCTTTGCAAATCCCAGGAACAAGTGCAAAGAATCAATTCCTGAGTATCTATTGCTTGCCTATGGAAAGAAAATGGTGATCTGCTATGTGTGATTCTGCTGAATTTCCTACTTAAACCTTTGTCTTTTTTCAGGTTATCTGTCGCATTTTAAAATGGTGAAGATATGTTGCATTGGAGCTGGTTATGTTGGTGGGCCTACCATGGCTGTGATTGCATATAAGTGCCCGGAAATTGAAGTTGTTGTTGTTGACATCTCTATTCCAAGGATCAGTGCCTGGAACAGTGACACACTTCCAATTTACGAGCCAGGCCTTGATGACGTGGTGAAACATTGCAGAGGAAAGAACCTCTTCTTTAGCACTGATGTTGAGAAACATGTTTGTGAGGCTGATATTGTCTTTGTATCAGTTAACACCCCAACCAAAACTCAGGGGCTTGGAGCGGGAAAAGCTGCAGATCTGACTTACTGGGAGAGTGCTGCTCGTATGATTGCAGATGTATCCAAATCAGACAAAATTGTTGTCGAGAAATCCACTGTCCCTGTGAAAACTGCAGAGGCAATTGAAAAGATTCTGACCCACAACAGCAAAGGCATCAACTTCCAGATTCTCTCCAACCCAGAATTCCTTGCTGAGGGAACTGCAATTGATGACCTTTTCAAACCAGATCGGGTCCTTATTGGTGGTAGGGAGACCCCAGAAGGGAGAAAGGCAGTTGAAGCATTGAAAGCTGTTTATGCCCATTGGGTTCCTGTGGACCAAATTTTGTGCACTAATTTGTGGTCTGCTGAGCTTTCAAAACTTGCTGCAAATGCGTTTTTGGCACAGAGGATTTCTTCTGTTAATTCCATGTCAGCCCTCTGTGAGGCGACTGGTGCAGATGTCAGCCAGGTGTCACATGCTATTGGTATGGACACCAGAATCGGGCCCAAGTTCTTGAATGCAAGTGTGGGTTTTGGTGGATCTTGCTTCCAGAAAGATATCTTGAACTTGGTCTATATTTGTGAGTGCAATGGCCTTCCAGAGGTTGCAAATTACTGGAAACAGGTCATTAGGGTGAACGACTACCAAAAGACCCGATTTGTCAACCGGGTGGTTTCCTCCATGTTCAACACAGTCTCCGGTAAGAAGATTGCAATTCTTGGTTTTGCTTTCAAGAAAGACACTGGTGACACCAGGGAGACCCCTGCTATTGATGTTTGCAAGGGGTTGTTGGGCGACAAAGCTACATTAAGCATATATGACCCACAGGTGTCAGAGGAACAGATTGTGAGGGATCTCTCAATGAACAAATTTGACTGGGATCATCCCATTCATCTTCAACCAGTGAGCCCCATCTCTCTCAAGGCTGCTACTTGCGTCTCTGACGCTTATGTAGCAACAAAAGATGCTCATGCGGTTTGTGTTCTTACTGAATGGGATGAGTTCAAGAAACTTGATTACCAAAAGGTTTATGATAACATGCAGAAGCCTGCTTTTATCTTTGATGGGCGAAACATCCTAGACACTGAGAAGCTGAGGAACATTGGATTTATTGTTTACTCCATCGGTAAGCCGTTGGATAAATGGTTGAAGGACATGCCTGCTATTGCTTGAAGGCAGAATTGCAGATCGAGAGCGCGCGCGGGCAGGTTGTTGCAGAACCATGCATGACAGGAATTGTCATATTATGATTATTTTTTGCCATTTAGCAATTTATATGTTCTAGTTTTGGATTTTTGTTGTTTGTTATCTTGTAATGGATTCCATGACACAACTGTGTTTTGGATCAGTCTTTTGTTAGAAATCTGAATATGTTCTTCTTAATTGTTTACCATAATAAATCCAGAATCTCTTGATCATTTCTCTAGTTTTCTCTGTACATGTCATTCTCCTAAATTTGACACAAGTTTCTGATCAGAAAACAGAAATAACTAGTCATTTTTTTCCAGTATCTCTCTTTCTAGGACCAATTTTGTTTCTCATTAAAGTGCTTCCACTTCTACATTATTATATCAACTAACATCCCTAATAACAAATTTTAGGTTAATTAGTAAATTATATTCTCAACAATTTGTTATTCACTTAGATTTAATTTATATCTATTTATCAAAAGAGATATACACCTAACATTTAATTTTCCAGCTTCTAGACTAATCACTTTTCAATTTTCACTTGGTTATTAAATTTTAATACAGTTAATTTGATTCACTTCCACATGTATATACTTGTTGCTTTTCTATATATAAAAAATCTATAAATCCGTTTTCTAAATTTAGGAAAACGTACCTCCGAAATACTCGAAGTGCCAACCAAAATTCTGAAAATTAACTAAAAGGAAAATATTAAGAGCTTGGAAAAAAGAAAGAAAAAGAAGCAAAATCCTAGAGAAAATTATGTAACACCGGCCATTGATTAAGAATAATAATTAATAAGAGCTTAAAATGTGACAAAAAAAAAAGAAACTTAAAAGGAATAAGAAAAAAGAATAAAAAGAGGATATTCTAAAAAATATATATAAAGGATAACTAAGACTGGTCCGTCAATTTAGGGACCTTAACGTAATATCACAAAGCATAGCCCGGTTTAAAATATAACAAAGGTCCGCCTCATAAGTACATTAACCCGGATAGAATTCGGACCGCGTGGCTTAGTGTACATAAAAAAAAAGGGGAAAAAAATCGCGTACCCAAAATCGTCTTTCAAGGTTTTTTTATCCATATTCAATCCCAATTTCATCTTCAATTTTCTATCCAAATTCTCCCTATTCGTCGAATCGACTCTCGATCTGTTCAATTCGCGTCATCCTCTTCCGATCGATACCTCTTTCGATCTCAGCCGTTGATTTTTCACCTCCTAGGGTTAGGGTTTCGATTCGGCTCTCATCGGGCTATCTAATCTTTAGATCCGGTGTTTTTTTCTACCGATCTGTGTATATACGTCGATTTCCATGTCAATTTTGTGTCCAATTTTGTAGATTTTGTGTTTCTGTTTTGGCTTAGGGTTTCGGAGATTTCGATTCGATTAGGGTTTCTTTGAATCTGTAAATAAATATAGGGGTTTGATTCCTCTCGTCGTTGCGAATCTATACCACCCTTTGTCGACCGGAAATTTTGGGGTTTCATTACCGAATTGGATTTCTAGGGTTAGGGTTTTTTGTCGAAGGTCTTAACGTTCTGCTTTATCCAAATTAGTTTGGGGGTTCATGTCGTGGCATCTTTAAATAATATTTTAAGTACCTTTCAGTCTTCTCGTGTCCTAAATCAATTCCCATAGTGCCTCTGTCCTTCAAAGTTTTGATTCTGGGAAGTCAAAAGGCTAAGAGGTGGGCATTCCCTGATTGTTTAATTTATCTAACCCATTATTATATTATGTTGGATTTCTGACATTGTAAATTACAAGGTTTAGTTGGTCACTTGTTGCTCACTTGTGCTTGTTTGGACTGTTTGCATTAAGGCTAATGGTATTTGTGACTACATTATGATTCCGTTACTTGAAAGTCCCTTTGCTATGTTTTTTGCTCATGTCCAGTGGATTATCGTTATTACAAGTTGGTAAAATGCTTAATTTTTTCCTATTTATCTTGTAAGAACTATTGAATTCAATGTGCTTGATTAAGTCTCTGGCCAAGAATGACCATGTATATTTGTGTGTATATAAGTATTCGCATGTGCACATTCTGTCAACATGGCTGAAGTGTATGATAGGACTTTATTAGCATGCAATATGAAGTTGCTTATGTTACTTTTCAACCAGTCTCTATTTGTTGATAAATTTTTTCCTCGTTTATGCTGTCATGTTTTGCAATTAGGGTGTTTTCTCTTCTCTCTAAGATTAACTACTATTTTGGTTTTTTTGTTCTTTGAATCTCAATTGCATTGTTTTTTTCTGCAGAGTAAAATGGGTTTCAAAAGACCATTTGATAGTGAGGAGTTCCAAGAGGTTCCTTTTAAGCAAGCAAGACAAGTGGACTATACCAACAAGTTGACTTATATTGGTGGAAGTGTTCCTGGCAATGATGATCCTAAGAAGCTTGATGTTTCAGGTGTGCAGTTTTTTTTCTCTTCAGCATTTCACTATTTTTAGGTTGATTTGAACTTTCTGTGCTGATTAAACATTTCTGGCACAAACCACAGGTTACAATGATGAAGGCTTTCATAAACTTCAGTGGCATGATACATTTTATAATCATGGTGTCAATGAAATTCCAAACTTTGCCAATGATGGTGAGAACAGTGTTCCGTTGTCAATAGTCACCAGCAGTTCTAGCGACGATGATGTTGGGTCCAGAGGATTAGCTCACTTGTCTCATTCTCCAGGATATTTTGGATGCAAGTTTCCATGGAGAACATCTGTACCTTCTGAGGAGTCTTCTTACTTGGATGAATTTCCAAGGAAGCAAGTTCCTCTTGGACCAAATCATCAAGCCAGCATTCCATTGTGGGGTGACTCGTTTAATCTTGATGGTTCTGGATCACTCTATGACACTCGGAGTGAGAGTGAAGAGAAATTTATGGGCACATGCATCATCCCAATCCTAGAGTCAGAGTCCTCTAATGATGATAGTTTTGGTGTTGGAGGCAGCAGTATAGATTGTGGATGCCTGGATGAAGGCTCCATCAGGTGTGCACGGCAGCACATAATGGAAGCTCGGGAAAACCTTATAACATCTCTTGGGCACGAGAAGTTTATGGATTTGGGATTTAATGACATGGGAGAAGTGATTGCATGTGGATGGACTACAGAAGAAGAACGGATCTTTCATGCTGTTGTTTATTCCAATCCTGCATCTTTAGGCCAGAACTTTTGGAAGCACTTGGCACAAGTGTTTCCTTCTCGAAGCACAAAGGAAATTGTCAGTTACTACTTTAATGTCTTTATTCTTCGGAGACGGGCTATGCAAAACAGGTCTACATTGCTGGATATTGACAGTGATGATGATGAACTGCATGGAATCGGCAGAGATGCCCATAAATATCAAGTTTCAGCTGACGAGGACTCTGATGTTGAGTCTCTTGTTGATCAATATGATCAAACAGATGAGAGAAAAGATCCTCTTGAAGAAGAAGAAGAAGACGATGATGATGGTAGCGACAGTGATGATGGTTGTGATGGTGATGATGTTTGGGTTGGCAGTGGAGAAGGCAGCGGAGATGTTACTGGAGAAGATTCTGGAGTTGATCATGTCTCAGAAGCTCAAGACTGGAATTCACTTGATGGGAGTGGTTTTAATCCAGCTTCTGAGCAGTTCGATCAGAAGATGGGGTGTGTCCCGGGGGACTTCCCTGTTCAAGATGATTCATGCATGTCTTTTGAGTTCCAAGCAGACAAGTTTCACGCCTGCGGTCCAGCTGACACTGGGTCTGCTTTGCTGATCAACGGCGTGAAGAGTGATCATCATAGCCATAGCAAGCGCATCCCTGGTAAAGTAGAAGGGTGTAGCGATTTGGTGGGTCAGGTGTACTTGTTGGATTCCTGTGATGCTAAAGTTTGGGATACTCGTTACTCGAGTCCAATTAAAGGATTCGATCTTCTTCCCACAAGTAACATCATTGAAGAAATCTTTGGGCAAGGAACCTATGATGGCAAAGACAGGAAGTGAGCATGGCATTAGCTAGGTAGGTAGTACTTAGCAGTGCCTAACCTAAAAGGATCTTTCTTCAGTATACTGGCACATTTTGTGTCCTTTGGTAGTTCCCATGATTCTTCTTGTGCGATGGGATGTCTTGCAAGATATTCTTTCCATAGGATAGGAGATTTTTTCCCCTCCCAAAACAGGGCCAAAAAAAAAATCAAAAAAACAAAAAAATTGTCAACAAAAAAGAGTAATAACATTTTTTTTCTTAGGTTTTTATCATGTACATCCATTTTTGAAATGTGATCTCCATACCATTGTAGTACCGTTCCTCAATATGATCTTTTTTTTTGTATCGTTTTTTCTAATGTGATCTTAACTACTAAAGTCTAAGGTATTGTGGTATGAATGGGGCAATAATTTCAGTAAAAATTCTAATGTGCTTTAAACGGGTCATGATGAGTATTTTATTCAACGGTAAATAATTACCTATACTCGCGACCTTATTCGAATCTTCTCTTTCATGTCGAAGATCTTCATCATTTTCTCCTTTTATTCAAATGGGATTTACTCTGGATTTTTAACTTCAAGCACAACAAATTCTTGTATGTGATGCGAGTAAATAAAATGGATTAATTGTTGTTGATATTCCAGATCTCACTCAACCCTACAATCAATCTCACTAGTTCTCTTACGAACGTCGGGTAAAAAAAACCAATTGATTTAGGAAAAATATCAAGCCATATGATTTTATTTGTCTTGGAGCATATCTTCAATTTTCGTTGTTTCAATCTATCACTCTTGATTAAAGCACAATCCCCGAATAAGATTTTTTTTATAAAAAAATAGTTCGAAGCTTACCAAAAAAAAAAACTACGCACTAAAAATGACAATTTAAATGTCATATTTTACGTTTTATTTCTATTTTCTTATGAAGAATTTGAATCAACAATCTTTATTAAATTTTCCATACCTCTCATCAATGTCCAAAACTAGAATGTGTTTTACTAGTAACAGTAAAAACTGATCAGTAATTAAATTGAGTTGTCAATGAATATAATAAAGTACGAACATGAATACAAATTCGAGTTCGAGTTCGAGTTCGAGTTATAAAAGAAAAAAGAAATAAAAATTAAGTTGTAAGTTGTAACTCCTAAATCCATTAAACGAGTTGCAGATTAGCACAGGTAAGAGTTTAAAATGCGCATTACATGTACAAATTGACAGGCAGATCACTACAAAGGTGGGTTGACTTAATCAAACCAACTAAATTGGTGATTATCAAGTAAACAGCTCTATTTTGTTGGGCAGGAAATTTTTTATATATTTTTTTTATTATTTCAGCCAATCCTCACTCCACATGCATAAAAACTTACTTATTTAAGTAGCACTAAAATATTCACGACTCGAGTTTGAACCTCACGTGACGTTTACCTAAAAAAGAAAAATACTCTAGCATGTTCATACAATGGCTGCATTTCACCTTTAATTAATTATTTTTTGGTACAAAAAATTAAGACTAATTATTCGTGATTTTGTGCTAATTTATCTATCTTTTCTTTCTTGTATATATGAAGATGAAAAAACCATGTAAAAAAGACTAAAGATGATAAGAGCAATAAATGAGTGTGAAGAAATTGTAGTACTAAAAATGGGAATTCCCAAACAAATTAGAAAACCTCATTACCATATATATATGACAAAATTGAAAAGAGGTATTTTTCAGCACACAGGAAAAAACCATATCACTTAAACCGCAATTCGGTATGATTTGTTTAATCCAGTTTCCAATCAATTAAAATTAAATTAACGATGGCATAATACTACGAAGTATATAGCTTTTCGGTACATTTCGTTTGAGCACTATCGAGAAAAAAATAATAATAATTGGACGGACGACTAAAATCCTTAAATTTTAGTAAATATTGATCGTTTGTAGTGAATTATATTACTGTTACTAAAAGTTTTTTTAAAAAAAAGAAGAAAATTAATTAGCATTAATGAATTTTGATGAGAATGAGAAGTTAGGGGCAGGGCAGATGAGGAAGGTGAAAGAAAGCAATAACGGATGGAGATTCTGAGCTTTCACTTGAATAATAATAATATAATTAGACTACTACTAAATGTGTTTATTATTATTAATTAATGACTAGGATTAAGATTAGCATTATCAATTAAATTAAATTATGGTAAGTGATGAGCTGAGGAAGAAAAAGAAAAGCAACAAAGACAGAGGAGTGTAGAGGAGTTGAATGTGAGAGTATCTGCTAAAATCCTCAATCTTTGGGATCATCAGATGAAATCATAGCCGTCTGATCTTTGATACCGATTGCTTCTCACCTGAATACACGTGCTCTGCCTATCTTTTCCTTCCCTTTTCAATATTTTGCTTCCATGCATGGAATTCTCCTCCAACTACAACACAAAAACAAAACAAATTCAAGAGAGAGAATAATAATAATAATAATAATAATAAGAGGAGAGTTTTATAGAGAGCAAAAAAAAGGGAAAGAAAGACTCAATTTTTATGATTGTTTCTTCTCTTATACACACACTACTCTCTCCTTTCCTCTTCCTCTTCCTCTTCCTCTTCCTCTTCTTCCCCTCTCTTTGATTTCTTTCTTCCTAAAGTTTCAATCTTTTGTATAATAAAAGAAACACAAATGTGTGTACTTTAAGATATGGGATTTGAAGGGCCTCTGCCTCTTTTAAGTGGCTCTGATCTTTCTTGTACTTGACAGAAACTGTCACATCTCTCAACGCTTTTGATTCTCCTGATCAATCTACAGTATAAAGTAACTATTTTTCGTGATCTGTTTCTGTTGTTTTTAATCATCTATAATCTACCTTGCCTACTACTACTTACTTTGATCTTTTGATTTGATTCTTTGCTCTCTCCTTCTTGTTTCTCTTCCTTTCAGCATCTGGGCATACCAAAGAATGCAGCTTTATTGAAGTTTGAAGGTAAAAAGGTTTGATCTTTTCTGTTTCCTTTTTCACTTGGGTGTGGGTAACTTTTCTAGATCAACCAACTCACTCCAATGGAAACCAATCCCAAGAAGGATTTCGTTTGCAAGTTCTGCAATAAGAAGTTTGCTTGTGGGAAATCTTTGGGTGGTCATATTAGGATCCATTTTAGTGGTGGCAGCTCAGCTACTGCTGCTGCTGCTACTGATCATCATCATGCCCAGAAACAAGAGGAACCTAAGCTCAATTCAAGCAACAATCTTTCTGTTTCTGCAAACAACACCAATGGCGGAGGAGGAGGAGCTGGAATCCATATCCATGACAGGAAAGATGCTGTCTTTGAAGCTTGTGGTGGGCAATCTGGTGGTTATGTTCTTAGAGAGAATCCCAAGAAGACAACCAGGTTTGTTGCTGATTCTAGCCATACTAATTTGCTGCTAGAGAAGTTGTGTAAAGAATGTGGTAAAGGATTTCAATCACTGAAAGCTCTTTGTGGGCATATGGCTTGTCATTCCAAGAACAACTTTGAAGATCATTCTGGGACTAGTGAGAAGCTGAAAGAACTTATCTTGGACAGCCAGTCTGACACAGAGACCTCTGCTCCTAGTAAGAGGAGGAGATCCAAGAGAATGGTGAGGTACAAGACTGTTGGTGTTTACTCTTCTTCCATGTCTTTAGCTGCAAATGGTTCTTTTTCTTCTGCTTCTGATATTGAGCATGAGCAAGAGGAGGTAGCTATGAGTTTGATGATGTTGTCTCGGGATTCTGGTTTTAAAGGGTGTTTTAGTTCATTTGCTGATTCTTCAGATAACAATTCTGTGGTTCTAGAGGCTAAATCATCATCAACCAAGATGAGGATTATGGTGAATAATGGTGTTAATTGTGTATACAATGGGAATGAGTTTGTGCAGCAGATGAAGAAGGTGAAGCAGAGGGAGGGGATGAGTACTAAGAATGATGATTATGGTGATTCAGATTCTGGGTATTTTCGGGGTATCCTGAAAAGTGTCAAATCGGATGTTTCTGATCATGGGTTCACTGGGAATGATGAGTTCAAGAAGCATAAGGTAGAATTTGGGCCTACTGGGTTTGATGGTGAGGAGTTTGATGGTGAGTCAGGGAAGAGATCAAGCAGGTTTAGGCGCCTTAAACAAGGGTTAGGCAAGGGTTTGATCGAGGAGGACAGATACAATGTAGCTGATAGAGATTCTATGAAGTATGATTCAAGAAAGAGAAGCAAAATGGAGTCATACAATCCAGAATTTGCTCAAAAGAGGGCCAAATGTTCTTCCCTTGGGGGACATGAAACCAACCAAAAGAAGAGTAATGGACAAAGTGATTCCATTTACGAGAGTGGCGAAAACAGTATCGACACCGATTATGTCCCAAGTCCAGTTCCTACCAGTACTGCTAAGATGATCCAATCTAGCAGCAGAGGGAAAACCCCAATTCAGCAGAATGCAGCAGATAAAAAAGTTGGGTTGAAGAAAGGGAAAGTACATGAATGCCCATTTTGCTCCAAGGTTTTTAGGTCAGGTCAAGCTTTAGGTGGTCACAAGAGGTCCCATTTTGTTGGAGGAGGTGATGATAGAACATTGGTGATCAAGCAAGAGGCGCCTGAAATGTCAATGCCAAGACTAATTGATCTTAACTTGCCAGTTACAATGGAGGAAGAGGCAAATGGGTTCTTGCCATGGTAACAATAATTTCAAGAATTGGGCAAATGCTGCTGGTTTTTGGTTTCTAATGAGACAACTTTTTTGTGCAAAATTGGGTTTTTGATGATGATGAATCAATGGTGGTGGTGGTAAAAAGACTGTACAGACAACAAGACAAGTTGGTTGGAATGCTTTTTTGGGTTCTTTGCTTCAAATTAAAGGATGAAACAAAGGTAGCTCTGCCATTTGTTGCTTATGCAAAGTGTAAGAAGCAGCTTTTTTCTTTTATTTATATTTTCTTCTCTCATTTTTCAATCTTAGTGACATAAAACCTTTCAAATTTTCCAATTGAATTCATTGTCCTTTTTGTTCTCAAGAAGAACAACATTTGGGTATAGATAGCATTTTAAGTTCTATGTTTTTGTTCTTTTGATGAAATTGTATGGATTTTTCCATCATTTTTTTAGATTTTTGACTCATAAATCCAAACTTAGTGATGTTCTAATCTTGAACAAGTTAGAAATCAACACGTTTTTATTTAATAATTTAAAATAAATAAATATATGAAGAGCATGTAATGTGGAGAATTTTCTAACTACTAATAGCGGTTAGAGAAGCAAGGAGGGATTGGTGGACCACACTGATCTAGCCACTTGTTAGTGAGTTGTGAAGGTGATGGCTCCAAAGAGTTTTAGAGAGAGAGAGAGAGAGAGAGAGAGAGAGAGAGAGAGAGAGAGAGAGAGTTTGGCATTGGCATCAACTCAACTTACTCCATCCTATTCCTACTCTCTGTTCACTTCCAAAAAGAAAATGTCCATTGGGGAAAAATGCAAGCATCTCGTCACGAAACATGTAGTTTATTCGTTGTCTATTAATAATAAATTATTTTCAATATAGATTTAGATTCGAACCTCACCATAAAATATTCAGTAAGAAAATGTCATTTATTAAAAACTGAAGGGAGTATTATTTAGTGGATGAATACTTAGAGTTCATACTCAAAAAAGAAAAAAAAAGTTCAAATTATAAGAAGTTTATGGCAGGAACGATGTCGTTTTTCCTTTGTGACCAACTTAAAACATGAAATGCTATTGACATAACTTGCCGCCTCTCTTGTTATTGTTATTATTAAGATCATGTCCCTTGAAATTGAAAGGAGGACTATAGTGTGGAATGTGAGGGTGGTTGGACTACTACTGCTACATATACTATACTACTCTTAGTCTTAAAGATTGGGTTGTAAACCAAAATCATGACGGATCAAAATTTAGTTTTACATTTTTTTGTTCTTTGTTATCAATGGGTGGTTGTTTAGTCACCTACCATGCTACCCCTCCACTAAAAAAAACATGCTTATCTTCTAGTGAGTTTCTTCGTCTTTATTAACGAAGAATTATTAAGCTAGCGCATACGATTCATCTACTTTATACGATTAGTTATTAACACATGCTATTTTATTTTGACTAAAAAAATATTAGATTTAGCTATCTAGGGATTCTTTAATTGTCAATGTCGAATCTCATCAAAAATTGTTTCAACCGATTCAAGGATAAAAAGAAACACCATTTGACAAGGTAGGAGAGTTGTTTTTTTTATTTTCTAGGGAGTTTCTTCGTCTTCATTGATAAAAAGTTATTAGGTACATGTAGCGTATAAAACACACGATTTATTTACTTTATATGGTTGGTTAAGATATATTGTTTTGTTTTTACTCAATAAAATACTAAATTTAGCTATCTAAACATCCGAATTCCTTAATCTCATAAAAAACTGTTTTAACCATCTGAGAGTACAAAAAGCCATTGTTCATAAGGTAGGAAAGTTGATTTTTTGTTTCCCATGGGCGTTTTTTAATTGTATGACGACGACTCATCTAATGGTTGTCAATTTGATTATGGAAATTAACAGCCCATTCTTCACACTAAAGTCCATCGTGTCCTTGACCTAACAGTAACAGGATTGGAGAATGTGTCATTTCAACTAATTAAATCAAACCCTTTTGTTTTTTCCCCAGTAATGCGAAGCAATTACGATTACAACAATTTATAATTTTAGAATATCCAGCCCAAATCAACAATAGGCTCAATAAGGATCAAAAGTGGCCCAAATCAAGAAACGGATCCGTTAAGATTGAGCCCATTTTTCATTTTACCCACCCGCCTGTCCTGTCGTTTCCTTTCCTTCTCCACTACCATCACCATAGTAAAGGTGCTCCTTTTCTCCCGTCTCTCCCTCTCCTCGAAATCTAAAAGCCCTTGACTCACCACTTCTGTTCGACTCTCAGGTAAAACTACTGATGCTATATCCACTTCACTTTAATTTCAGCTGCATATCTCCTCATCGCCCATCGTTAGAGATCGCAGGTTTTCTTTTATACTTTGAAAATTTCTGATTTCTTTTCAATCTGTCGTCTACATCGGGAGTTTTGAATTGAAATTTGTTTGCTCTCATATGCTTACTTGGATGGTGTGTAGCTAAAGAGCTTGCTGCTTAGGTAGAATTGGCTTGCTAATAGTCTATCACTGTCCTGTGTTATTGGATTGTGTGGTGTTTCCCTTATACATTAGATGGGTATATGAAGAATGTGGTTTGCAAGTTATGTCGGTTGACATGAACTATCTGGTTTCTGCTTAGTAAATTTGACATTGTTGTTATGTCTATTTGAAATCGATTTATGGAATCCCCACAACTAAAAACAGAACAGGAAGACAATTTTTATGTTGGGGAAAGCTGGTCTGATTTGCAAATTCTTGTAACTGCTGATAAGTTAAGAAATTATTAAACATGTAATGATATTTTTATGAAGTGTGTTTATTATTCTGGGTAGTTGGAAAAGAAATGGAAAATGACCTGTTTGTTGTTCTGGTGTTTTGTTGTATGTTGTGCCATTTGTTGTCTTATCATCTTTTCCTCTGTTACTTACTATAAATGCTTCAACTGACATTTCTAATAGGTGGTAGCCTTTTCTTATTGAGTTCTGTTAGCTTACTCTTCTATCTACTCGTTCGGCATGTGATGGGCTATTTCAAAGACATTAGCTCTGTGGAATCTTTTTTTATTTTTATGCACATTGGACTATGACTATAGACAACGCTTAAACTGTGTGCGTAAGCAGCTTGGATCCTTTCTGAGACATTTTCTATGTATTTCATGCAGTAAACTTCAGGAACGCTCGACTGGCTCAGGCGAATTCATAATTTCCTCCATATGGCTTTGGTTGTTGTTTGTGGCCAGCCATGCAGTGGCAAGTCCACAGCTGCACTTTGCCTAGCTGAATCTCTCAAAGATTCAGAATCAAAGTTAACAGTTAGGATCGTTGATGAAGATTCGCTCCATCTTGACCGTAATCAGAGTTATGCCAATATGACTGCTGAAAAGAATCTGAGAGGTGTGCTGAGGTCGGAAGTTGATAGGTCTGTATCAAAAGATAATATAATCATCGTGGATTCTTTGAACAGCATCAAGGGTTACAGGTATGAGCTATGGTGTTTGGCTCGTGCTGCAGGGACTAGATACTGTGTGATATTCTGTGATGTGGAAGATACTCAATGTCAGAACTGGAATGAACAGCGCAGGGAGAAGGGTGAAGCGGCTTATGGTGATACTGTGTTCCTGGACTTGGCAAGAAGGTTTGAGAGGCCAGAAAGAAGAAACAGATGGGATTCTCCAATGTTTGAGCTATTCCCATACAAAGATGGAATTCAAAAATCATCTGTTGCTATATTAGATGCGGTTTCGTACTTGACAAAGAAAGCAGACTCCAATTCTCGGGATGTTAAGATCTTACAGCCAACGATTGCTACACAAAATACACGGTTTTCAGAGGCAAATTCTCTGTATGAGCTGGACAGGGCGACACAAGAGGTGATTACTGTCATCGTGGAAGCACAGTCCCAAGCGATGGGAGGGCCCCTAAATGGGATTTCTTTTGGCCAGGAGTTGCCAAGTCTTAATATTTCAAGATCAGTTGGACTACCGGAGCTACGGCGATTACGAAGAACCTTCATTAAATTGACAAGTCAAACAAGTTTAAGTGGACGACCTCCACCTTCTGATGCAGAGAGTGCGAAAAGGATGTTTGTCGATTACTTGAATAGGGAATTGGGAACTGCTTGAAGTATGAGGAAAGCGAGGGTGCTGGTAAGTATGAGAGGTAAGTGAAGATCATGAGTTACTGAAGTAGGGTTTTGGTCCCGTTGGATTTGAAATCATTGTTGTAAGAAATTTGGAAATTCAAACTCAAATTATATCATTAAATAGGACATGGATGTACCTTGGGTCTACCTACACATTTATCTCTGTTATTATGAATACACTTTGATCTTCTTGAGTGTCCTAATGTTTTCATGGAATGAAATAAATTCTGTTAATGGGGACAAACCCTTGTTAAATTCTGTTGTCAGTGGAAGAGACATGAATTACAACTCTGAGAAGCTGTTGTTCTACATACCCATTCAATTTCAATATTGCTGTCATTTTTGTTCATCTCTCCTACTCATTGCTTCAAGAGTCAGGTATGATTAACAAATTAAACTTTCTATGATGGGTTCCCTAAAAAAAAATAAGAAAAGTATTCTATGATGGGTTAGGATGGTTTTTTTTTTAACTTCTTTTTTCTTCTAAAAAAATAAGGATTTGTTTTTCATGTAAGATAAGAACAGTGCAAATGAGAAATCAGACAGCGCAGCATTCCCTTCTTTTGGCAAGGGAGTGCATCATTGGGTGCGTGGAGTGGTCCCTTCAATATTTGATAAGAAACAACTATTTTTGCTCGAGTCAGCCCATTAAATAATAAAATGTTCATTTTATACTAAGTGATTAAACGATTTCTTCTTAAAAGAGTGATAGCGGCCAGAATGAACGAACTTGTTTCTTAAAAAGTGATAGGGTCGAACCAGTTCCGAACCCGTTGATTGTTACTTACCAACAATCGGGTCATTTGTTCTGTTGTGCAAACAGAAAAAGAACAAAATTTGGGCTGTTTTCAATTCCGACCGTTAAACTTTTGCTAGTTGCCAACTTATACAAGTCAGATGCAAAACAAACCACCCTGTACTTCGAGACAACCGTAACAGGGTAACAGCTAATTGGGTATCAAATATCAATTTTCCAATTGTTCTGTTCCCTACCATATCATCTTTATATTCCGACCCAAGAGAAAATACTTAATCTCTAATCTAATTCTCCATATGAGAACGATAAGATAAGAAAACATATTATAAATTACAGAGAATTAGCGTATCGATATGAACTACTCGAATCGAATACTATGAAAAGAAATCTAATGAGGAATTAGTTGAGACTTGATTGTACTAGGGTGCAGTTAGATATTTTGTTAATTGAGAATTATTGCTGTCCCACATTTACTTAATGGCCAGCAGGCACAGTCGGCCGTAAAAAAACTTGAATTGAACGGCACATGCGCCCTAGATTAAGCTTTAACCAAAACTGTTATCAACCCAATATTGTTAAATTACTATTATTATTGTTTGGTCAGCTTTCAGTCAATATTTGTTTATGGGTCAAGCTAGCTACTGGGCACTAGCTAGGGGTGAGCATGGCCCGATCGAATTCGATTCGGTTCAATCTAAATCGGTTTCGGATTGGATCTAATTAGATCTTTCTCACTTTCAACCGAGCTGCAACTAAAATAGCTCGTCAGATTTAGGTTCAGAAAAGTTTAATTAGTAACCGATTAAATCTGACAATTTCAGTTCGGATTTCAATATTACATTAAAAAGTTCAAATATTTCAAGTTTTCGGTTCAGAAAATAAAGCATTTTATTAAATATTCTAATTATTCGTTTCTCAGTTTGGATCAATTCGTTATCGGATCTCACTAATTACAACCGAGCAATAACCGACTGAATTCGGTTCAGTTCGTATCGAATAAATTTTCTCACCCTAGCACTCAAAAATTCAAGCCATGATTAAGGGGTAATAGCTTAAAACACCCCTGTACTAACCGCGAAAAACAAACTCCTCCCCCGAACTTCAAAAATGCTAATACACCTCCCCTGAACTACGTTGAACGTGCAATTAGCCCCTTTTGTCCATAATTAATTACATTTTTTTGTGATGTTTTGGAATTTTTAAAAATGTTTCTTGATTTTTAGGTTAATTACATTTTTTTTAGAATTTTTACAATTTTTTTAAAATTGTAAAAATGTGCATTGAAGGGCCTTTTTGCCCGAAAACAATAGTCTAGGGGAGGTGTATTAGCGTTTTTGAAGTTCGGGGGAGGAATTTGTTTTTCGCGGTTAGTACATGGGTGTTTTAAACTATTACTCCTGATTAATGATTAATGTAGTGGGACACGTCTGGCCATTAAAGAAGAAACAAACTTAAACTAACAGCCAACCAATGATGTGGACAGCCGACTTTGATTCCTTCCAAAAAAAAACCATTATCCTCCCTCCTCCTTATCTCCTTAATTACTTAATTAAAGCCTAATCTCTTCACTTAATTAATTAACTAATACCCAAACAGATAATTACAAATAATTAATGACTTCCCCTTAGCTACTAATCCAGACGACAAGCACACAGAGTCGTTGTGTACAGTAACCACTAATTATCTGAATACAAACTTTTATAGTATGATTTTAATTTTTAAACAAATATTCCAATGTCGCATTTCAATTAGTCATTATCACAATATTTTTTTAATGGCAAATCATTATCAGATTGCTTGATAAAGCAAGTATACATTAGTCCTCTATTTTTCTTTACGTAAACCTTTTGTTCCCCCCAATTTGCGTTAGTTATTAGCATCTTGAGGTTAACGTTAAGTACTTTTTTTATATTAAACTTGCTGATAAATTGGATAAGATAGATACGCAGTAATCGATTTTATTTTTCGATTTTCTGGATGTTCTATACGCTCTTTCTAAATAAAAGATTAATCTCGTTGAATAATATTGAGATTCAAAAAAGATGACTATGATATTATGGTTTGTTTTATTTTTGAGACTAAAACTCGAGACTTTAATTATGAATACATAAATCTTGTAATACTTGACCATAACGAATATTTGGTTAGTAATCGGATTTTATTAGACAAATATAGAATGACTAAAAATGTGATTTTACTATAAATACTAAAAAAGATTTAGCGGGAGACTTTCTTAGATCTGAGCAAGCATATTACTGTTTTTCTAATATTTAATTTTAAACCCAAAAGAAATACACGGACTACAATTTTACAAAACTAGAAACCCGAGATAATTGGACGCTCTCAAAAATAGCTTCTCCTGCTCCCTTTGCTCTCTCTCTCTCCCTCCCTCTGTGCTTGTCCTTCTCTCTCTCTCTCTCTCTCTCTCTCTCTCTCTCCCCCTCCCTCCATCACTTTCTTCCTCTCAACTTTGCATTTTCAATCTCTGCAACAAACCAAAACCGGTGTTCTCCTAAAAAACCCTAATCGCTGCTTCGTTCCCGTTTGTTTTGTTTCCATTTCTGCTGCAATGCGCGTTCTATAAGCGGTTGGTTATGGATTCTCTTTTTTTGTTCCGATCCGATCTGCTTCCTTTTGTTTCCTTTTTGAGATCTGCACTGCTGTAGAATTTTGCAAAAGCTGCACATTCTGTGTCGATGCATTTCCTTATTAGTAATTCGCTGCTAATTTCGGAATTGGAATTTGATTCTTTAACGAACTGTTTCTTTTCATATCTGATAAATCAGTTATTATGATTCCGTTGTGTGTTTTCTTAAGTGAACTTCCAAACAGACAGTTATTGATCGTTTATTCTCTGTTGACTTTTTGCGGCAGGTTGATCTTATTTGTTGCTTTGCTGCTTGCCTCATCTACTCACTGCACACTGGTGCTAGAATTATAATCCAAGTGGCTGTGATCTCGTGTTTATAAGTGAATTGTATTGAATCGGCATTGTGTTTTCTGTGTTCTGGATAGATGAGAATTTGATCAGTAAAATCTTGCTGCGTGGCTGGAAGATCTATCTAGATTGTTGTCAAATCCTTGCTGGAATTGCGCAGATTCTTGGTCAACATATATAGAAGTTTTTCTGTTATGATAGGTTATGGTTTTCGCAGTTCTTGGAGGTTCAGGACCAAATTGGGTATCTAGTGGATTTTGAAGGGTGCAATTTGTGCAATTTGGACATGAGAAGCCCTTGGTTCAATAAACTATCTGCTATCATCGGCCCTAGACCGCCGCTTAGTTGGTTGCTGTTGTGCTTTGTTTGTGTGCTTGGACTAATTGCTATCTTGGGATCTACCTCTTCGAGTGCATTTGATTCTGTGAGTACCACACCCGTGCCAGATATTTTCTCTAATTATAGAAGGTTAAAGGAGCAATCAGCAGTTGATTATTTGGAGCTAAGAGCTCTCTCATTAGGAGCTAATCGGCAAAAGGAGCTGGGATTTTGTGGCAAGGAAAAAGAAAACTATGTTCCTTGCTATAATGTTTCCGGAAATTTGCTGGCTAGGTTTAAAGATGGGGAGGAGTTTGATAGACACTGTGAAATGTCAAGATCTAAGGTTCGGTGTTTGGTTCGCACTCCAAAGGACTATAAGATCCCCTTGAGATGGCCCGTAGGTAAGGATATTATATGGAGTGGAAATGTGAAGATATCCAAAGACCAATTTCTTTCTTCTGGAAGTATGACCAAAAGGTGTCTTGCTAACTTTTATTTAATGCTCATTATAATCTACTTGTAATACTTGTTATCCTTCACTATGATGATTAGATTGCTTATAATTTTTTCCCCACATTTGGATTCTTTTTAATTCTTAGGATGATGCTGCTGGAAGAGAATCAAATTGCTTTTCAAACTGAGGATGGAGCTATCATTGACGGTGTCAAAGATTATTCTCGACAGATTGCAGAAATGATTGGGTTGGGAAGTGACTCTGAATTTTTTCAAGCTGGTGTAAGCGCTGCCCTCTTGTCATTTTTCAGTTACTAGTCCCATTATGATTCTAGTAGGCCACTTTGGTTTTCAGAAACAGTAGTCGTCAGTATTGTTAAAGTGCTGTCCATCTGAACAACAGCAATCATGCTGCATGTTTGGCGCGTATCATTTTACTAAAGTTATGTTGAATCATCCATTTATGGGTTTTAACTGTCTTGTACGCGTTGCAGGTGCGAACTGTACTAGATATTGGTTGTGGATTTGGTAGCTTTGGTGCTCATTTAGTATCACTGAAGCTGATGGCTGTTTGTATTGCTGCATATGAAGCAACTGGCAGCCAAGTGCAGCTTGCCCTTGAACGAGGTCTTCCGGCCATGATTGGAAATTTTATTTCACGACAACTCCCATACCCAACATTGTCATTTGACATGGTTCATTGTGCTCAATGTGGTATTCTTTGGGTTGAGAAAGGTACTTTCCCAGTTTCCTGTATAGAAATTCTGATTCTTGCGTGTTTTTCTAAAGGTCCCATACATGTCAACTAACTGCTTTTTCTCTTGAAATTTGGAGTGATAGGTTTTCTAATAGTTATTTTTTTGAAACAGATGGTATGTTTCTAGTTGAAGTGGACCGAGTTCTGAAGCCGGGAGGCTACTTTGTTTTGACTTCACCTACAAGCAAGCCACAAGGAAGTTTATCGAGAATGAAGAAGGGAAGCATGCTGACACCAATAGGGGAATTTACTGGAAAATTTTGTTGGACCCTCATAGCTCAGCAGGATGAGACTTTTATCTGGCAGAAAACTGCGGATGCCAAGTGCCAAAAATCTCAGTAAGGATGTTGGAATAGTCTTCCATTCTTCTGTTTACTTCAATTCTTTGCCCCATTGGGTGGGTTGAACTTTGCTTAGACCACTTGCTGAATGTAGGCTTGTTCTTTTTCCTTCTTTGGATTACTTGAAATATGGAGATTTTCCAGCAATTTTGCTTTCTCTGAGTTATTGTGACTTTTGAAGATAATATTTAACAGTGCTTAACTTTTGCTCTTTGCTGCAGCAAGAAGGGTCTGCCACTTTGCACAACTGGGCACGATATGCCTTCTTACTACCAACACCTTGTGTCATGTATCAGTGGGACTGCTAGCAAACGCTGGATTCCCATTCAGAACAGGTCTTCTAGCTCCCAATTGAGCTCAGATGAGCTTAAAGTTTATGGAAAGTATTGTTCCAGCAGGCATCTTTTTTTTTTCCGCCAATTTTACATGCAATTCTACCTTTTCTTTGCCCTGCTTCCATTATGCTGTCTTTTTACCTTGTTGCCCTCTCAACAAAAGTGTTGGCAACATTGTGGTAGGTGTCCTAATATTTTAATTGTCATCCATTTCTTGCAGGAATTCAGCCTGAAGATTTCTATGAAGACTCACAGATTTGGAGATCAGCTCTAAGAAACTATTGGTCTCTGCTTACTCCCTTAATTTTCTCTGACCATCCTAAGAGGCCAGGCGAAGAAGATCCTAGCCCTCCATATAACATGGTGCGCAATGTAATGGACATGAATGCTCAATATGGGGGTTTAAATGCTGCATTTCTGGAGGATGACAAATTGGTTTGGATGATGAATGTTGTGCCTGTTACCGCTCCAAACACACTTCCACTCATAGTCGACCGAGGTTTTACTGGTGTTCTGCATGACTGGTATGTTAATTTCGTCATGGAAGTTGACAATTTAATATTATAAGGTTGTTTTAGCACCCTTTTTTTTTTGCGTTGCTTGGCTTGGAAGTTAGAACTGAACTTGATAGTTAAGTTTTTTTTCCATCAAAGTCTTTCAGAATGTTCTTTCCTGGAACTTTGTGATGTTCATATGTAAATAATGTGGCCTCTTCGCTTATGTTGAGTGACACTATTGTACAAATGTGGAAATTAAGATAGTCATGCAGAAGATCTTTGAAATGATGGTCCAGTTTTTGCTACTTGATTTATGTATCCATCATGAGCACGGCGTTATATGTTTTCAAGTGGTTCCTTTTGTAGAAAGATGTGCATGGTTTCTGAGTTCTCTGCAATAGGATAGTAAAAGTTGTTTTTTAGAGTTTAAGCTTAAAGATGTGAAGTGCTATTTGCACTTGTGATTCTCTCCTTTGGAACTTGATTAAACAACGTGATTCTTCTCTCACAGGTGTGAGCCCTTCCCTACATATCCTAGAACATATGACATGCTCCATGCAAATGGTCTTCTTTCACTACTAAGTTCGGAGAGGTGCAGTATGATGGACTTAATCTTAGAGATGGATCGAATTTTACGGCCCGAGGTATACACCATGTTTATTGTTGCGTATGCTTGATTTTTTTTTTCCAGTCTCATACCCAATGCTTATGCTCCAGTGGTGAATATGCAGCATTCTTTGACGTTAGGCTAGTTTCGTTATTGCTTCTGATATTTGTCACATTCTTGTTTCCCCAAGAAATATCCTCACAAAAGGTTGTCTGAAGTGTTTTGTCAGGCTTTCTTTGTTTGAAACTGTCTCCTTACCAGTACCACTACCACCCAAGAAAAAATAATCACCTGTCATTTTAATTGGTTTCTTTTGATATCTGTTGCTTTTTTATCAGTCTTTGCCAGCTTTTCACTTTTCTATCTATCCTACAATGATTTTCTTTTTTTAATTTCAAATCTCATTCCTTTAATAAATCTTGCCTGGCAGGGATGGATTGTTCTTTCTGATAAGTTGGGAGTTGTTGAGATGGCCCGGGCACTTGCTACACAGATACACTGGGAAGCAAGGTTGATTGACTTGCAGAATGGCAGTGACCAGCGGCTACTTGTCTGC
This sequence comes from Viola odorata, assembly GCA_963691705.1. Classification (NCBI taxonomy): domain Eukaryota; kingdom Viridiplantae; phylum Streptophyta; class Magnoliopsida; order Malpighiales; family Violaceae; genus Viola; species Viola odorata. The sequence continues at coordinate 3,434,358 of OY829542.1, forward strand.
CAAAAACCATTCCTCAAAAAATAAGTGATCGAGCTTGGAGATTTCTCAACAACCAAGAAAGGGGACAATCTTTCTGCTCGGGTAATTCTACTAAATCTGTTTGGAAGTTGCCAATTGTTGAATGTAGCCTCCATGTCATAATATTTCTCCTTTAGTATGGTTAATATACACCCATTAGGTGAGCGATTTAGGATTTAGGCGCCTCAGCTTTACTTGTTATCTTGAAGGTATGGATTTTAATATGGTATAGGCTTGTGTTTTATGGTTTTTCTTGTCTGATAGTCATGCGGGGGATGTTTTGGATTCTTTCCTTACATGAAGGGATTGGTTAAACCAGCTCATTCATTATAGAGAGACCATGAGCGTGGGGAAACAGGGCTAAAATAGCTATTGGTACAATAGTTCCGTTATGAATGTTGTCAACTTACGGTGAACTTCAGTTGCAGTTATACTAGAAAACCGTAACCCAAAAGTCATATTGTGTTTGATAACTTCATAATTCTAGTTAACCACGATAGCTGGGTGAGGTTCTAGAAGAAACATGGTGGTGTCGAAAGCTTTGTGGTCAAGTGGATTGCATGTGGTAAATGCGTTTCTGTTGAAGATAGTGTGGGCTGTTCATTCATTTTTTAGATGTGAAGTGTAAATTTGCATTGAAAGTGATTGCCATGCTCTTGTTCTTGACAGCGCGTGAACCATTTCGACAGCATCGCCACATGATAAATGCTTCAAGCCAAGTTTGATGGCTAAACCTGGAAAAAGAAAAAACCTGTAGATTAGAAAGGAGGCTTGCTGCGGAATTAGCTGTAAAGCTTACCATTTTTTTGTCGAGGCATTTGTAGCAATTCTTTCATCATTCTCTTTCTTTTTTCTTTCGATCTCTTTTTGATTTTTTTTTTCTATTAATTTTGTTGAGTGTTAATTTCTTTTATTTTTTTAAATACCACATCCATTCTGTACTGAACATTGCGGTTAAAGGAAGAAATGGCAGGTCACGAAATGATAGTGCAAATTATATTTTTTTCTCCCACGGGCTTGCCTTTTTTTTTAATCAAAATTCCTACCAACCTGAACGTGCAACATTATTATCAGTTGGACAATACAACTATATTCGTCCTTATGGAACACCTTCGGTTAGAAAGACTCCCTTGCTAACTGCAATCACTTTTTTTTTATAAGTAAATGCGAAAATTTGTAATATTATACTTAACTGTCGTTTTTTGCATTTTTTAAAAAATAAAAAATGATAGGTAATAAAATCACGATCGACTAGTTTCAATTAATTGCGCTTCTAATTGCGTTTATTACCAACAAAAAAAATGCGTTTATAAAGCGGGAATTGAGAACTCCACGCATGCGGAAAACTGTTGGGTATCTACTCCTAACTTTCAATTTCTGTTGCACACGACAGCACATTATTAGACACTTCCCATTACTGTTAAGTGTTAACTCACCTCATATTCAGCTTCTTGCGCAGTTTTATTTCCTTTGTTGTGATCAAATTGAGGTTTTTAAAGAGTGTGGATCACGTTTTTGCAGCATTGAATGGTTCTGTAGTGTTTAGGTCTGTTGTTTTGACATATGGCGCACAAACTGCTCGATGAAATGTCTCAGAGGGTTTCTATTTCAGTGTAATGTCTGATCAGTGGATCGTTTGCCTGCTTTTTAGTTGACGGCGTTCACTTAACTAACTGCAGTTACAATTATGGTAGGCAAGCGTTTCTTTCTTGTTAAACCCCTCCTAAACCCCATCTCTTACCACCACCTTCGTCTCTTCACCAGTGATTCAACACAAGTTCCACACTTTCACCACCACCCCACTCCTTCCCCACCACCGTCACCTGTCAATCAAGACCACCTCCGACGAGTCTGCACAATCCTCTACCAACAACAGACCTCGCCAGACTTCAGACTCTACACCAAACTCTCCTCCCTCGGCTTCAACCTCAACCATGAGTTCTTCCTCCAAGTCTGCAACGAATTCCCCGTCTCTTGGCGCCCCATCCACCGTTTCTACCAATACACACAAGAAGCAGCTCATAACCCACATTTCATTCATTCGGCCACGTCCTTCAACAAAATGCTGGATATCTTTGGAAAGTCAAGAAACATTGATCTTTTTTGGGACACTGCTCGAGAAATGGCGAAGCAGGGTCTTGTTAATAACAAGACTTATGTAATTACGTTGAAAACGCTGGCTTCAGTGAGGGAGTTGAAGAAATGTTTGGAGTTCTTTCACATGATGAATGAGAATAGTGTGGAGAGGTTAAATATGGTGATGGAGTGTTTATGTAAAGGGAAAGGTAAGGATAATCTTGTTGAGGAGGCAAAGTTTGTGGCTTCGAAGTTGAAAGAGAGAATTAGGCCTAATGAGGTTACTTATGGGTGGTTGGTGAAGGGGTTTTGCGAGGTGGGTGATTTGATCGAGGCTTCGAAGGTGTGTAATCAAATGATGGATGAGGGGCTTGAGCCTGGGGTAGATGTATTCGAGGAGATGATTAAAACTTTTTTTAAGAAGAATGAGTACGGTGAGGCGATGAAGGTGTTTCAAATGCTAAGGGTGAGGAGAATTGATGATTTGGGTTTGTCTACCTACAAGCTTGTGATTGATTGGATGTGTAAAAGAGGTATGGTTGGTCAAGCAAAGATGATGCTTGACGAAATGCGCATGAGAGGGATTGAGGCAGATAATTTGACGTTAGGGTCGCTTGTTTATGGGCTTTTATCCAGAGGGAGGATCATTGAAGGCTGTAGTGTTGTGCAAGGGATGGAGAAGCCAGATATCGGTGTGTACCATGCGTTGATTAAGGGGTTTTTGAGGTTGAAAAGAGCAAGGGAAGCAACAGAAGTGTTTAGAGAGATGATAAGGAGAGGGTGTGAGCCTACAATGCACACATATATTATGCTGTTGCAAGGGCATTTGGGAAGGAGAGGTAGAAAAGGACGCGATCCGGTTGTAAATTTCGACACTATTTTCGTCGGCGGACTGGTTAAAGCTGGGAAGTCATTGGAAGCTACCAAGTATGTGGAGAGGATAATCAATGGTGGACTTGAGGTGCCTAGGTTTGATTACAACAAGTTTTTGCATTACTTTTCAAGTGAGGAAGGTGTGGTTATGTTTGAGGGGGTGGGGAATAAGTTAAGGGAGGCAGGATTAGTTGATCTTGCAGATATACTGGAGAGATATGGAGAGAAGATGGCTACAAGGGAGAGGAGGAGGAGGAGGAATAGAGCAGTTGAGCCATGAGATAAGAGAAGTGGTTTGTTACTTGGCTTTGGATTTTTTCATTAACGCAACAAGGCACATGACATCTGATCTAACCTATATATTTGAACTCTTTGCTAGTATATATGAATAGCAAAACCTTGGCTGCCAGGATCCTTCGTGTCTTCATCAGTCACAAGAGATCGTAACTTTCAGGTCTAGGCTCCCTCCCAGAAGGTAATGCGTGTACATTAGGTTTGCTTAATGGCAGGGTATGGTACGTTGGAAGCCAAAAACGCTACAAACATCCTTAATAGTGCCATAAGCCGGCCTCATTGCCAAATTTTAATTAGTGCACGTTACAATACAAGAGTTCAAGCTCAATGAGCTCTTGCATAGAGTACATAAAATCAGATTTCCAAGCTTTAATCCAAACCCATAACCGAGCAAAAATCAGATGATGAACTTTATTCAAATCAAACTCCGTATGGTCAAAAGCTACTCGATTTCGCTCTAACCACATAAACCACGTGACAGTAACGAAAACTATGTTGAGATGTGCGAACCAAAGTCCCACATCGGAAAGAAAAGAGAAATAAAGATTTAATATAAGATGAGTTGATCTTATTAATGGAATGAGGTTTTTTGTGAAAACCGTGCGGGTTCAGGCTCAAAACGAACACTAACTTTTATTTCTTTGGCTTGGAATTTGCCCGGATATCCACGAGAGTGCCAGGATACAAAAGCCGATTGGAAATTCACTGGAAAATCATAGACCAAATAAATTGAGTTACCGGCAATGGACCAGTAAATGGTTGGCTAATTCCACTCCATTACTGCACATAGAACATTGATCTTGGCCAGCGCCCAAGATTCCACGCCTGATGAGGAAATCCTTGCTATAAATTCTAGTATTTTGCACTGCCTGCAAAAGGAATACTTGAACTTTGGTCGGGACTAATTTTGGATTCAACCAAGGGGGATTGTAATTTTCATTTCCAGTGGTTATCTTTTATCCTTAATTAAAACCTACTCTATTAGCTTTGTTAATTTAGTACTACTAGATTTTTAAGGCCCGTACTATAAACGTGCACATTGTTGAATTTTCCTAACCGTATATTTTTGTATAACTTAAAAGTAAGTACATAAATAAATCCGAGTAGTTATTTAAGTGAAAAAATATTTTACTTTAGCTCCTATATTTTTTAAAATTTATATATCATTTTTCTATATATTTTTTAAAAGTTATAATTTTGATTTTTCTAATATTTAAAAAATTCATTAAAATTATTAAAAAAAAGATCGTGAAAATTGAACATAATTTTTTTTAAGAAATATAATTTCCTATTCCAAAATTATAATTAAAATACGACAGTAGAATAGAAAGAGAGAGAGAGAGAGAGAAAGGGAAATCCCGGAACAGCCCCTCCGCAAGAAAGGATTGAATTGAACGGATCCAATTCCAAGTCCAAGAAAAGCCGAAACGGCAAACGAACTGCGCGCTTCCATTTCCACTTTCAAAGACCCGATCCATCCAACGAACCAAACCAACGGTCCAGATCTGGTCTTACCTCTCCCTCCTCAACTTGCTGCATCTCCCCCCCATCTCTCCCTATTTTAAACCCCTCCCCTTTCCTCACATCCAAAGCTTTTTTACCATCATTTACGATCGATTCATTTCCCATCTCTGTCAACAATGTCGAACGAAAAGGAAAGAGAGTCTCATGTTTACATGGCCAAGCTCGCCGAACAGGCTGAGCGCTACGACGGTACGATGCCGTTTCTGCTCTCTCGATTCCCGCATCATCGTCTCTATTTCTAGTGTTTGCTTAGATCTAATTGATTTTGATTTTTTTATTGCAGAAATGGTGGAATGCATGAAAAACGTGGCGAAGCTGGACTGTGAGCTGACTGTGGAGGAGAGGAATCTGCTGTCAGTGGGTTACAAGAATGTGATCGGTGCGCGTCGAGCTTCGTGGCGGATTATGTCTTCGATTGAGCAGAAGGAAGAGTCCAAGGGGAATGAGAATAATGTTAAATTGATCAAGGGTTATCGCCAGAAGGTAGAAGACGAACTCGCCAAGATTTGCAATGACATCCTCTCCATCATCGACAAGCATCTCATCCCCTCCTCTTCCTCCGGCGAGGCTACGGTCTTCTACTACAAAATGTATGTCATCTCTCTCTTTTTCTGCGTGTTCTTTCTGGCTAAAGATGAATGTTAAAATTGTCACTGTGTTTCATCCAATTTTGATGTCCTTTTGTTATGTACTGTTTGTACTTTGTAGTGATGAATTGGGAATTTTTCTTATTGTTTTTAGTTTGATCTGTTGTTTTTGTGGCCTGTGTTGATTCAGGAAAGGTGATTACTACCGCTATCTAGCTGAGTTCAAGACTGACCAGGAAAGGAAGGAGGCTGCTGAGCAGTCTCTAAAGGGTTATGAGGCATGTTTTACTTTCAATCGCTATTTGACATTAAATGAATTTGATTGAATTAATTTGATTTTGATGACCTGTTTGATTCTGTTGCTCTTATAGTCTGCTTCTGCTACTGCAAACTCTGATCTGCCGTCAACCCACCCAATTCGTCTTGGCCTTGCCCTTAACTTCTCTGTTTTCTACTACGAGATCATGAATTCTCCTGAGAGGTATGCTTGTCGTCGTTTTGAAGTATTGTTGTATTGTTATTGGTTGGGATCATCCTAATGTCTCATTGACATTCATTTGGTTTGATGTTTGTTCTTGTCATGAATTTTTTTTAGGGCCTGTCACTTGGCCAAGCAAGCTTTTGATGAGGCAATTGCTGAATTGGACACCTTAAGTGAGGAATCGTACAAGGACAGTACCCTGATTATGCAGTTGTTGCGAGACAACCTAACTCTATGGACTTCTGACTTGCCTGAAGATGGAGGTAATGTAGAAACTCTATAAGAAACTCGTGTTTTAACAATGTTGCTTATCTTAGAAACCTAGTGTAAAGAGCACTAGACTCGATTTCTAGCCCCATTGAAGTGTGAGTCACTGTCATGGGAAGGACCTTGGTGAATATATACAGTAAAGGAAAAGCCATGATGTTTGGTGGGATGTTAATGTGATGCACAATGCACGGATGACCCATCCTGCTGCAGGATGCTCACCTACCACAACGTCCATAAATGTTCCTCATATTTTCGCAGCAATGAGGCAAAATGATAAGCAAGTTCTTAAAGTCCTTTGGTGTTCTTTCTTTCCCCCTCTTTTTACCCTTATATGTGTGTTGCTTTTGCTTTATCTGTGTACCTTTTAGGCTTAACCTTACACGAGTTGCATTCATGCAGGTGAGGATAACTTTAAAGGTGAAGAATCCAAACCTGCAGAAGCAGAGGTTAGTTCTTCCGTAAATTTCAATAGCGAAACCATACAAATTTCTGGTTTTTTCCATTCTGATGCTAAAAATCTTATCCATTCGCAGCCCAAAAAGCAGGAATAAAGAGGAATTTGAGAACCCTGCACATGGCAAGTGGGTGATAAACTTCTTTGCAGAAAAGGATTCTTTTTGTTAGCTTTCTTCACCAAGTGAAGCATCGAGCAATGCAGACCGTTTACCAAGCTCTTTGGTCCTTTTTCCAGTCCTTACCAAAAGCGCGATGCTTAGATTTATCCATTGCTCTTTTTCGTTTTCGTCAATTTTCCTTTCTTCCAAACAGAAATTCTCTAGCTTTGCCTTATTTATTTTTTCATTATTCTTGCATGTATAATCTTCATTTAAAAAGTCATGGACACCTTTCATTCACGGTTATGCTACTTTTATTATACCCCACACAACTTCGTCTGCTTTTTTCCCTTTTTTTTTTTTATATAGTTCTGGTTGTGGATTCTATTGTCGTGAAGTGTTTCAAGCAAATAGTTTTTTGAATGATCCAACCAGCAACTCATTATTTAAAAGATCAAAGTGCAAAACCACTCACATTTTGCCAGTTTCATGCATTTCTTTTATGGACAAAACTTAAGGATAGAGAGAGGGAGAGACCCTTGTACCAGAGAAGTAAAGTAACGATCTTTGACACAATCCTTTCCTCCCATGGAAAATAAATAAAGAAGCACCAAAGCTATCTGCAATGGATCGATGACGTAAACACTATTGGGCCTGCATACAAAAACTTTATGGGACCTTGTTTCAGAATGATCTCGCTCCTCCCCTTCCCCACCTCAACCCACACCCAACACCAAACTCCCAAAACGAGGAAGGTCTTTCCCGGTGTCCTCTCAGGCTTCCCGGGAGGAAATCTAATTTCGTTTAAAAATTATCAAGTTTCAAAAAGGGATGATTTCTCCCAGTACAGATTATTCCATTCTCAAGGGTCAAACTTGAGGCCTTAGTTAAAAGTAGACAAGTTTCTTACCAGTTGATCACAACAAACGAACGTTTGCACCAAAACGGAATTTAGCGTGTAAAATATAACAAGGGCAACTTTGATACACTTCAACTCAACCTAGCTCTTATCAATTTGCGTATTTACATTTATAAATTAATTAAAAAATTAATAAACGCGAAAGAGGAAAGTCATGGGAGAAACAACAAATGAGAGTAACCTTTCTTCTCAAGTATGCTTCCTAGTTTCGATGCAGGCAGACAAGAAACACGGCTATAACTAGGAATTCCATAGTGTACAAAGGATTAGCTGAACAAACATGCCTGTAAGTGAACCCGCCAAACAATTTCTCTGAAATCACTCATCCTTCACAAAATAGCTTTGCGGCAAGGAAAAATCTTCCTCTTGACTCAGAATTTCTGCCTCTTCATCATCTGGTTTCTGAATTAGGAAAAAACAAAAAGATGCCAATCAGCAGCAACGTATCGCATCTTCTCAAACAACAAATACCAGATGATATCCCAAAAAGAAGTAACAGAATAAAAGATGCATGTTTGCAAATGCATCAGAACTCATTGTTTCAATCAATGTAGTTTTTTAAAAGTTTTAGACCATTGATCTTTCACCGATACCTTTAATTAAGCAATCATCCGCGAAAGACATAAGATAATAACAAGTAAAGAAAAACACATACGAACAAACTACTATCAGAAAATAAAAGACAAAAATAGAAAAAGAGGAAGCAATGCAATACCAGCACTTCTATGTTATAGAACCTGTCCAACAACTGCAAAACTTCATCAGGAGAAAACTGTCTGTCAAAACTGTGGCACAGGAATTGAAGTGTTAGAGTGTGTCAAAGAAAATACAGGTATACCAGAACGCTTGCATTGATGTCTGGATGCAAGTAAGAAGGGGAATTTATGAAGCAGCAGAACAGAACGACCTTCTCCGCAGAAATTCCATTAGACCATACAGAACAAAATGGCGATGCATGCCTGCAAAACATGGAGTCGACAGATCACATTTATCTTTTCTTAAATAAACAACATCATTGACTGGAAAAAGAAAAAAAACTGGATGCAGATCACTGTCAGCTACAACTCAATGTGAACTAATTGACAAATTTCTGTTAGTTATTACCATTTATAAGTTGCGATCCCGAATTTGTATGCCATAACACACAACAACACAGAAAATCTCAGACTACATAAGAACCTCTATTCCATAGTTTATTCAATTAAGCAGATTGAATGATCCAATGATCACATTCACAGATTTAAAATTGCCCGGTATAAATTTGTTTTGAATTAAAAAAATGTATTACAAGTAAAACCGAAATGTAAAAGAGGGAATTGAAGAATTTGCCTCGGAGCTTGACTGGAGGATAAATTTCAAGAGCTTCTAATAATCTAAGCTCCAATTCCACCTGTGATTGCTCCTAATTGACCAACCAACAAAAAAAGAAAATTCAATTCCCAGGAAAATGTTTGTCCGTGTGAAATTTTATATATATATATATATATATATATATATATATATATATAGAGAGAGAGAGAGAGAGAGAGAGAGAGAGAGAGAGATGACACCTTGGGCAGTGATGAAGCAGAGGAAGGTGGAGCTTTGCAGGGAGAATGTACGGACATACCGTCCTGTTCCTCTTCCCTCTCTTTACCACTACCACCATCCATGCGAGCTTTATTGTTTCGTGATTTTCCCTCTCAAATATGAAATCTTTTTGTTTGTTTGTTTGTTCGTTCCTTATTAGGGTTTTAACACATTGAATTTGGAATTTGAAGCAATTCCAGTTCGCTAGGGTTTTAGCTTTTGAATCCGAAATAAACATTGAAATAGAAGATGTTTGTGGAAATTTTGGGCCATTGGGCCTTCCGGAGTTGGGCCTGGTATTTTGTCTACTTGGGTTTCTGATGCTCTCTTTGTCAGTAGAAGGCCCAATAATGTGACTCAAACTAACCTTCTCTCTTCGAGATGGAGTGTAGGACTAAAAAGTTTTCTTCAATTTCTTTGCAAGAACCAAAAAAAGAAGTCGTATCATCATATGTTCAAAGATTTTTTCCGTGAATATCAGCCAATGTCGGATCACCATATTAAGAATCGATTAGAGTTGACTAGAACTTTTAAAAACGGTTGCACATTTACAACTCAAACTTAAAATTTTTAATTAAATTTGAACAACTCTATATTAGTTGATTTACATATTCTAATATATTTTCCAAAAGAATTCAAATCAACCACTTTTATGTTTGATAGTCTAACCATTAGGTAAAAACCAGCTTCAATAGTTGGTGTGTGAGACTTCTTGTATGTTGGCATTTTATGTTTTTTTAAAAGAAAAACTGAAATTGCAAAAGTATTCACTCAGTCCACTCAATTAGAAATAAACTTACTCGCACTTAATCAGACCTGTGAAGAAGTAAAATATTTTTAACAAGTGATTACTTTACGTAAATATCTAATTAATAACCTTCTTTTAAAAGAGTGATAGTGTGATCAAACCGCGAACGAATCGAGTAAAAATAACACAAAACGCGTACATGTGTATGGGGACAAATGTTGTCGGTACGGGGGTTTGAGATAATGTGTGATCCACTCGATTCCAGTTTTCCATGTAAGGTTAGGTACCTAAATAGATGAAAGATGAAATGATGAGGACCACAACGAAAAATGACGACAGTAACAGAAAGAATGATATTGAGTCATTGGCAAACAAGCGCTGACGACCAATACCTATTCGCCCACTCAATGTCGTTGCTGACTTGCTGGCTTTTGGCTTACGTAATGCTACATGCGCCCCCCCCTTAATAATTTGCTTCTTACAAAAACTAGTACTACTACATTATTACTAGGGGTGGGTATTCGGGTATTCGGAATTTACGATACCTGAATTTTCAAATTTCGGGTATTCTGAAATTTGAATTTTCTTTCCCGAACCCGAATTTCTAAAATACCTACCCGAACTCGAATTTTTGAAATAAAATTTCGGAAATTCTCGGAATTCCGAAATTTCCGAAATTACCCGAAATTTCAATTCCAATTCAACCACAAAAACCTTAAAAAAAAAAATCAACCACAAAACAACCTAAGAGCACAAAAAACCAGTAAGAATTGAACAAGGATGTGCAAAAATTGAATAATCACATTTCACAGCAGCATGAAATTCCAATAAATCATTCCTGTAGCCGCAAATAAATATATATACAATACTATAAAATAAATAAATATAATAAACAAATAAAATCTTACGAAAAAAGAAAAAGAAAAGAAAAAAGCCTCAATTCATCTCCACCACCGTAGCCGCCGCCTCCACCACAACCACCATCTTTGTAGCCGCTTCCTTCGCTCACGCCACCGGTCTTAGAAACCCTCAGATCTAATGGAAGATTGGTGGACGAACAGATCTGATCGTTTGGTGGTGGTTTTCGGTGATGACGATGATGAACGGTGATGGGGATTGAGATTGGGTGGTTTTGGTTGGGAGACTGTGGAGGTTCGGGGAGTGAGAGAAGAGACTGTGATGGACGGTGATGGGTGGGTGATGAACGGTGATGGATGGGTGATGGTAGATTGCAATAAATAAGATGATGAACGGTGATGGGCGATGGGGAGTGAGAGAAAAGAGAGACTGTGGCCTTTAGGTGTGGTGTGGGAGATTGAAATAAATAGGTAATTTGGTAGTACCACATAAAACGACGTCGTTTTATGTGGTTAAATTCGGAAAATTCGAGTACCCGAATTTCCCAACATCCATTCCGTACCCGAACCCGAAATTATTTCGGGTAGTACATACCCGAACCCGAAATTTTCGAATTCCGAAATACCCGAAATTCGATTCTGAAATTTCGGAATTCGAAAATTTCGGAAAATGCCCACCCCTAAATTTATTACTAAGGCTTTGATAAATTGTTTTATTATGCTTTTTTTAAAATAAAATAAAAAGTGAGATTCGAAATCTGAATCTTTTCTGGTATTTTATCACCAATAGACAACTAATAAATTACGTGATATTTTCAATTAGTTAAATACGAAATTGAGAGAGAAACAAAAATAATTTGCGATTTGTTCAACTAGTAAAAAAAGCAAATATTAAAGTCACAAAAGCTATTGAATAAGAGGTAGAAGCCAAGAAGCATTGAAATGTTGAAATGCCACTTTTCTTGTCCCATGATTGATGATGCACTATCTTATTCATGTTGTGTTGGTATACCATTAATCACCAGCCAATTAGGAGAGTGTGAGTCCTCCCTTAAAAAATAGGGTTAGAAATGTAGACTATCAATAAGGTAGTTCTAACTCTCTTTTTTTAATAAAAAAGAAAAAGAGGCAAGAATTAAGTAGCAAGCGATTTGTCTACCTTTGATTAAGGTTTTGAATTCGTATCTTGATAATAGAGTAAAATTACGTCATGTTGTGTTGGTATACCATTAATCACTAGCCAATTAGGAGTGTGAGTCCTCCGTCAAAAGATAGGGTTAGGAATGCGGACTAACAATAAGGTATTTCTAACTCTCTCTTTTTAATAAAAACGAAAAAGATGCAAGAATTAAGTACAAGCGATTTGTCTACCTTTGATTAAGGTTTTGAATTCGTATCTTGATAATAGAGCAAAATTACGTCATGTTGTGTTGGTATACCATCAATCACCAGCCAATTAGGAGTGTGAGTCTTCCGTCAAAAGAAGATAGGGTGTTAGGAATGTGTTGTAATATAGTTCTAACTCTCTTTTTTTAATAAAGAAGAAAAATAGGCAAGAATTAAGTAGCAAGCGATTTGTCTAGCTTTGATTAAGGTTTTGAATTCGTATCTTGATAATAAAGCAAAATTACGTTTGAAAACTACCCATATCTAAGGACGTGTTCGAATAAGATTAATCTCAATTAATAAGATCTAAAAAAAAACCACTGATAATACATAATCGGACTACGAGGGCATTATGGACCTCCCCCCGCACCTCCGGGGGGACCACCGCCAACGTATTAGTCAAGATACGGCCCAGCGCGTCTCTTGGGGCTAACGGCCTACATACGGCCTAACGGACCCGATACGCGCCCGTGGGAGACACGTGTCCCGCTAACGGACTCAGCGTCCTGGCGACACATGTCCCATCGACTCGTGTGGAAAGGCCTATAAATACCCCCCCATCCCCCACTCACGGGAGGTAAGCTCTAAACTGCACTATTCACTAAAATCCTTCACTACTCACACATCTCTCGTACTAACTTGACCGTCGGAGTCTCTACGCCGGAGGCCTCCTCCGGTACTTTTTAGGTACCGCGCGGTAAGCCGGGCCCACTGAGGGACCCAGTCAGCAACCATAAATCCACCCTACCCAACGTAATTACCATTTAACCCACTCACTCACTCTACTTCGCCCGTGAGCATCAGTTGATTCAAACTATCCGTTCAACTCAAATGATGGTAGATAATGTAAGGACAATGCTTGATCGATCAATACGGCATGATTGAGCACAAAACTTCTTCAAGATTAGCATGTTGATATGTTGATAAGTTAGTTATTACAAGTTTTTTTATCGATATTTTCAATTATTATATTTTTTCCTTTCGTGATATTAATTTCATTTGAACATAATCCGAAATGAAGAACGGGATGGTGAGTGTGGTAGGGGCTCCCTAAACGAATTGTTCCACATCATTCCAAATTTTTTTTTTTTCACTTTTCCCGAGAGAGAGCTATAATAAAATACTTCGAGCAATTTTTTTATTTAGAAAAAAACTAAAAAATCTATAAAAACTTTTTAATAATATACCAATAAGAAATTCAAGAAACCCCAACAAAATTTCTAATTTGAAAGAGTATTTTTTTTTAGAGGGAAACGGAAGCTAAAAGACAAAATACATAATAAAAAGCGCCTCTCCTTGTCTCTCTCTCTAAAACCAGTTTCTTCCATTATTGAACGTTCGCAAGAAAGCTACTAAGCTAAGCTTCTATTACTATTCACTCTCACTCTTTCTTAATACACTCTTCTTCTTTTTCTCTTCCTCAAAGACAAGATTCCTCTTCTACACAGCTAGCTAGCATTTTTCTCCTCTGAAATCTCCGCTCCTAATTCCTCGATTTCGCCGTCGTTCCTTTTCGTTTCTCTATTCTACTAAAATCAGAGCAGTGGACGGCTAAACCAGTTACAGCAGTAATGGCTATGGCTTCTTCCGTCACAAACTCTCTTCACTACTCTCCTCTCCAAACTCGCCGACTCTCCTCCCTCTACTTGTCCCCCAAGACTATCTCCCCTTCCAATGTCTCTCTCAAAACCCGCTCCCTTGCTGCTTCCTCCACGCCGCTGCGCCTGGCGTTCTCTCCATTGCCTGAGCGGCGAAGCTCTCCCGTCGCCGACTCCTCCGGCAAGCTTCCGTTGAGATTTTCCGGCTGGACTCAGCTGATTAATCGCCGAGGCTCCGCCGCTCAACTCCCCGCCGCCGCCTCCGCTGATGCTGAAGGGTTCGTAGTACATCATCACAATGCTTTCTCTCTTATTTTCTTAAAATAATTGATTATTTACAATTGCTTTCTTTCTTTTTACTGCAGTCATGTGGAGCCCGCCAAAAGTTTAGGCGAAAGATTTCCTGCTCTAGTTACGGGTTTCTTTTTCTTTATGTGGTAAGCTATCCAATCGTAATCGAGCTGTGTAATCTAATGTGAATATTTTGTTAATAATTTTCTATACAAAGTCTCCATGGTTGATTTAAGTTTTTTGTGGATGTTTTTTTCTCGTTTTTTTTCAATCTGCAGGTACTTTTTGAATGTGATCTTCAACATACTCAACAAGAAGGTTTATAACTATTTTCCATATCCATAGTATGTGCTTCCTTTCTATATCATTTTACTCTTTTCTATAAATGCCATATTGAATTAATCAGCGCGTGCTCTTTGTTGATCTCTGCATCATGAGAATGGAGTTGAAAAAACTTAGTGTGTGCAGGGGGTAATGCTTCACTGATAATATGTTCCAAAATGTGTAATATCGTTTCTTAATTCAAAGGTATTTCCTCTTTACTGGCAGCTTTGTTTCAGTCATACATCTTCTGGTTGGAGTAGTGTATTGTCTTGTTTCCTGGAGTGTTGGTCTGCCGAAACGTGCAGTAAGTTACAGTTTGCTCTCATCTGTCTCTGCTCTTTAAGCTGGAGTAGTATTTGACTCAGTCACCTAATTTCCTTTCTTACCAGCCAATTGATAAGGAGCTTCTGACGGTACTGACTCCTGTTGCATTTTGTCATGCACTGGGACATGTCATGTCCAATGTATCATTTGCTGCTGTTGCTGTCTCTTTCACCCACACCATCAAAGGTATAGAAACATAAACTAAAAGGAATAATTCTTCTGTAAATAGATTTTAAGGATGTGCAATATGCATCTGCTACATTTCAAAACTTGTGAAGGAAGTTTTCAATTGTCAAAATGTGATGTTTATCTGATCAGAAAGTAAAAGGAAAAGGAAGTGATGTTTACATAATGGTAGGGATAAATTCTTCATGGGGGTCTTGAGCATGTGTAGAAAGACAGGCAGGGCTTATATAATTGTCTATGAGATTTTTTCCTGCATAAGTTTCTTGATGGATTCATTTGCTAGCTGATAGCTACTAATGTGCTTCTGACTGACTTAGTCTAGTTAAAAGAATTGATACTTCATGTGATATAGAATTCCTCAGTATGCACTCTTCTTTTACTAGTAACTTATTGTCAAAGCAAAGTTGAGAAAGAATCTTGGTGATGTTTTCAGTTTTTAACTATTGTTTTCATGTCTGATCACAGCCTTGGAGCCATTCTTCAGTGCCTCTGCCTCCCAGTTTGTTTTGGGTCAACAGATTCCCTTATCCCTGTGGTTGTCATTGGCCCCAGTAGTTATTGGTAACTCATAGTTATACGGTCTCCTTCTTTCTGCTGAATTTATTTGATCTCCCCTTTTGCATTTATTCACTGAGATTTTATGACTTCTATTCTAGGTGTTTCAATGGCTTCATTGACTGAGCTCTCCTTCAATTGGACTGGGTTTATCAGTGCAATGATTTCAAACATTTCATTTACCTACAGAAGTATCTATTCAAAGAAAGCAATGGTAAGATTGCTAAGAATGTGTGGCCCTTGCTCTTCTTCTTTTCCCCACTTTGTGGACAGGGCATTGTGACTGCTATAAGTTCTAGTGTTCCTGTCATGTTTACATTTTTTATCCCAGATTATGAAGGTGGTTACTGTAACCTCTTGCGTTCATTTTTATTTCCAAGGGTTCTTCTGGAAATTTGATTAACCTCGTGTGGTAGTATGATACTTTGAAAAAGCATGTAAAAAATATGAAGCCTTTTGCTTTGAAACATCCTTACTACTATGAATCGCTACATTTACTAGTATAACCTGCCGATTGAATTGGCTCTTCGGTGTCATTGACTGCTGTTTAGTTGAGTCTGCATCCTTTACATCATTTGCGGCAGCCTTGTAAGAGATAACCTGGTTTAGTGCCAGGACCTACAAATGCTCCGAATATCCCTTAAAAGATGCTGCGAACTAAACTCACACAATTAAGTCAGTCGTGCAGCCAACAAATGTTGGCATGGAAGATCTTTTAGATACAACTGAAGAAGTGTTTATGTGGCCTGTGTGATCGAACTCATTTAAGCAATTATGTGTGCACACCCAAGTTGGAGAGTTGATATAATGTATTTATCATTCTTTGCATTAGACCCCCCATGTTTTTTGACACCCATTCTGATTTTGACAGACGGGCATGGACAGCACGAATGTGTATGCTTATATTTCCATAATTGCCCTCTTGGTTTGCATTCCACCAGCTGTACTGGTAATGTAACAGGAACCACCTGAACCTTTGACATCTTCATTATTTTTTAATGTATTACTGTTTTGACTATTGGGTCGTCTGATTGTGTTTTCAGATTGAGGGCCCTCAGCTGATGCAATATGGTTTCAGGGATGCAATTGCCAAAGTGGGGCTAACTAAGTTCATATCTGACCTGTTTTGGATTGGAATGTTTTATCATCTGTACAACCAGGTACTCTTCACTTCTCCTCCAAGTAACACAGATAAAAGCTGTGTGAAAATGGCTTGACTGGCAACCTTTCTTATTTTTGGTGTTGTTCAAAACTAACCTGAGTCTTTGTTCGTAAAAAACTGGTCAACACATTGATCCTTGCCTGTGCAATCTATTTATGGTCTTGTTCAGTGACTTCTTCATAGTTGAGGTCTGTCGATTTCCCTCCATAAGATGCTACATCCCTATGTCAGCTAACAAATTTATAGTGTGAGAAACACTCTATTAGTAACTCATGAATCTTCTGCTGATGTATGATTCCACTTTCATGTTTGCAAGAGATGACCCAAATTTTGCAGGCTAGTGCATTTGCAAATAGTCATATTTCATGCTTGTCATTTTCACATTAGACGTCTTTTCTGTGAGGATTTTATATTATCATTCCCTCACTCATCAGTTTTGAGAATTGAATTTGCAGGTTGCCACAAACACTTTGGAAAGGGTTGCACCACTTACACATGCAGTTGGAAATGTTTTGAAGCGAGTTTTCGTCATTGGTTTCTCCATTGTTGTATTCGGTAATTACTCTAAATGTTTCAGACACACACATGCACACATTCTTTTTCCTCTCATCTCTCATGACGCATAAATTGTGAACAATAAAAGGTTTCTTATAGCAATAGTACTGCGTGTCAATGTTTTGAAACAAATTAACTAACCGCTGGCTCAGTTGATGCAACTCCTGGAATAAAATATTCATTTAGATAAGAAATACAGAATTGTGCTGAATTTCACCAAACCGCACATCCAACATCCCGAACCCTTCTTATATCCTTCCGATAGAAGTGTTGATATGCTACGTGCAAGTCGACATTCTTAAATCTTTTCTGTACCAGAAACCTAGACTTGGCAAGATTTCATCTGTGCTGGATATAACTCGCATTCATATCACTTCCGCCATATCTTTTTTTACCATCCTAACATGACAACAATATTTGGCAGGCAATAGAATATCCACACAGACTGGGATTGGTACAGCGATAGCCATTGCAGGTGTTGCCCTCTACTCCCTCATAAAGGCCAACATGGAAGAGCAAAAACGGGTAAGAACTTTTACATTCCTTGCTCAACTAGAATAACCACTAAGCATTTCTTGTAAGGTTCGAATAGGAGAACAAACACAACCAAATTAGTTAGCCTTTCTTTCACATAGCTGACAATGGTACTTACTAGCACTCTAGCATTAATGGGAGAACAAGCACATACCTGCACTTTTCTTGTATCCGCCTATCGACACTGTTCATGATATTTTTCTTTTTCACTACTGCAGAAGGCCGCTGTAACGCCTGCATCATAGATACTGCTGGATTAACTCATTATGCAGAACCCTTTCGTTGACAAGGGCAATAAAAGCAAGCCGTGTGAAATCTTTGGAACATATTTGTTGAATCCAAAGATATACCATGGAACTGAGGTTACATGGATGCCTCTCTTAGAGATGGCGAATCGAATAAAATACCCACCTCCTATAGATGGCTATGCAGACTCATGCAGATAATTTTCAGTATGAGTATCTGATTCAATTGTGTAACTGAAAGTATATGAATTTCCACTGCATATTCAAAGAGTTTTCTTGGGCCAAATCAGCTTGCAGCCCTTACTAACAACACAAGATGAATGGTTGATCGATTAGAGTAATTCTTGTGGTATCTCAGTGTGTCACGTCACACCATTTACAAAAATGGGATCCACCACCAATGACCTACACTTATGGACCGCACTAGTGTTAGACCCCACTATTTATACAATCAAGGTGTAAAGTATGGCAAGGCGAGAAATCCCGCAAATTCTTTGGCGGAAAATGGGCTCCTATATGGTATTTTGTTTACCCGAAAAGCATGTCAATCACGATCTAATACACTTTCTAGTTGGTCAGCAAATTGCATCACCTACAACTAAAATGTACGTTGCATTGGACTGGCAATATTCTTGAAATATGACTCCTCCAAGAACTATGTAACCACCAACTGACAGCACTCTACATGGGCTTGTATGGACAATAGCATTTGAAATAACCAACCACCTAATTTTGGAGGTAAATTCGGAAAGACCGACTCATCTATTCTGTGCTCGTAATAAATGCTGCAATGGCTAATACTTTTATTACAACATAAGATTTACAGAACAAGCTCAATTCAAAGGGGGGAATGTGCCAGATGAATGAATGGCTAAGCCATCATGTGTCCTGCTGACATCTAACAAAATTCTACCCTAGATGTCCCTACGATTATTCTGTAAACATTTAGGTGGCTATTGGATCACTAGCTTACTGTCCCTGTAGGATTTCCTCAGAAGGCTGAGAAGAATTGCTACGAGAAACATACTCATGGGAAGCTAACGATCCTATAGCCAAACCTGGCAGTGTCAAAATTGATAATAATCAAGTAATTTACAAGCAGGAAAGATATCAACTCTTCACATTGAGATGGCCAAGGAACATAACGAGCAACCTGGAAATATTGATAAGCAGAAAAAACAAAATCAGCAAAAGTCCAATTCAAAGCAACTTATGTAAGATCTGGAGCAAAGGCCACAACAAGAATCCAAGATGCACTCATGCTTTTGAACCAAGAAAGTACGTGCACAAGGAAATCAAGTAACCAATGATAGTACCAAAAGGGGTTGAAATGGCATTTAAACAGTTGCTAGAGGTTTCTTCAAAATTAGTCGCAACCTGAAGGTTGTCCAGTAACCTAATTAATTGATTGAGATGAATGATGTCCGCATAGATGTGAGAAAAAAAAAGTACAAGTTCCACCAAGATTCTAAACATTATGTAGGGGTTGAAGAATTTGCCACTCACGATTCTATTCTAAAACTGAGGCACGGGAAGAATAACAATGTCAAAGTTCTTTTCTTGAAACCAGCTCAAGTTATAACCCAACCCCTTGAAACCATTAAAAGATTTACAGAACAAGGAAACTGCTTCTAGAATTGTTAATGCATAGCAAGAATTCATTCAATTTACCAGAACTCACCATTTACTAAATCAAGCAAAACCAGTGCTATAGTCAATACTGAACAGCATGTTCCTACGGTTCTCATTCAGTAGTATATTAAACTTCCTAGCCAAGGATTCCACCGCATCATCACTCTCATAGTCCATCTCTCGAATACAACGTCTCTTGACCTTCTTCAGTAATTCCTTTGACGGAACAAATCCAGCTGATACCTGTGCAGCAGATACATTAAGCACGCACAAGTTTCACCCAAGAAAGGCAAGAGCTTGGAAACTAAGGAAAGCTCACAAGCACATCCAAGAGGAGAAATATTTACCATCTCATTCATTACAGATACTGCAGCTTTTGCATCCCGCTTCATGAGATGAGCATCAGCAAGCAACGAATATGACATTGCATTGTGCTTAATACCGGAGTTTACTAAGGCCTCAAAAACTTTTTTAGCCTCTACTGTCTGTTAAGAGAAAAGAATCAGAAGTTTTACCAAATAAAAATACGACATATCATACAAAGTAGTTCTTACAAGAGTTTAGCTCAGTGCACTGCATCAATGTCTATAACTAACCATGTGCCTACACATTTGACACCTAGACATGGACAAAGTTATTCAACATGATTGGTGTAAGTATCAATCAATTAGAAGCCAATAAACTCCATAAATTTGCCTCTTAAAGTGCACCTTTATCAGTTCTAGACCAAAGCTAATCTACTAATGAGTCCACCAAGACTGCACATAGAGTTTTTTTCTTCACATTCTTCCATGATCGAGCTATCCATGTTGTCCAGGCCATTGTGCAAAAAAGAAATATTATAGTAGGACTGACGGTAAGAGTAACCAGAAATTGTCACAAAGCCCACACTATCATGTGCATTAGCAGAATAGCCTGATTCAGTGTTGCCAAAATAGGCAGCATCCATATTCCTGATAGAGAGAGGATTAAAACTAAAAATATTACCTTCTTTAGCCTTCCAAATGCACACATGAGAGCATTAAATGAATGGATATCAGCAGTCAACCCAAAAGAATCAATTGCATTAAACGTATCATTGGCACGTTCAAGGTCCCATATATTTGCACAACCTAAAATGATACAATTAATAGCGGCAAGAGACTTTTGCTGACGTTCCGCTCTACTTGCTAGCTGAAAGTATACCTGGAAGGGATTTTAACAGCATGGATTAGCAGAAACATGAAAGTAACTCAGTAATGAAAACAATAAAATGCAACGTCCCTAGAACCAAGTTGGTAGAAAGTCACAAGTCCTATTCTCTCTTCTAGTAGGATCAGATGCATTGAATCAATCCCAGTGTGATGGTACAATATCCAAGAAAACATAAGAAACTTGTAAGGCATTTCTAAACATACTGAAACGCATAGGATGGATTGCAACAAAGCTAAAAAGTGAGCATGCACTAGGACAAAAGAATTTCTTCTGTGTTTCTGGAAACTGAAAATGTACGTTTATTCCCATAAAAACCTGGGCAGATGCTTTATAATTCTACGGACAAATGTGCATGAAAGCATCATCATATTTCTCCTACATGAAATGAAAAAACTGCCACGTGTAGAATTTGAAAAATAAGATCCAGTCAAAGATTAGTCAATATGTACGAGTACAATATAATAACCTTCAAGGAAGAAGAATTACCGAGTCCAAAGTCTCATAACCCTTCTTAGAGAAGGCGACAACCAACGGGTGCAGAGCAGTAAATGGTGAGAACAATTCTGGGTCAGAATTCCCATAAGTAGCCTCAAATGCATGTAGAGTATCAAGAGCATCATCCAGGTTCCCCAACGATGAAAGGGCATATATCTTTGCAATATATGTTTCGGGGTTAGGGGTCTTCTTTTGGCGTAATGAGCGATTAAGGACTGTCCATGACGTATTCAGAAGAGTAGAGCTATAGGTCCTACCTGCAGTTCCAAGTGCTGACACAGCCAAGCCTTCATCTACAGAGAGTACAACAGAAGGACTCACATTCTCTCCACGAACAATCCACTTATGCATAAATTCCAATGCATAATTCGCTAACTTGCTGTTATCCTCCTTCAGTGCAATTTCTGCCATAAAATTGCACACATCCCAGGATGGCCAGAGAGCTTTGTTTTGATCCATTGCCTGATAACAAGAAATAGAACGCAAATCACATGAATCAGCATATCCAATCCACGAATACACAAACATTAAAGAAAGGGCCTCCTCAGTCAAGTACCTTGCACTTCCCAATAATTGATGCCAATGCGTCCAGTCTACCCTTGTTAAGGCAGCCCTTCACACAAGCAGGAAATGCAGCAGATGACAGTATATTACCACACTTCAATGTCTTGTCCACGTATTTCAAAGCAGTATCAAACTGGTTTGCTTCCAACAACATCATGATAACCACATCATATGACTCATCATCTGGCCTTGACTCCTTTCCCATCAACTCCATCCTAGAAAAAGCAAAAGATTACCCCACTAGATCGCAAAACCTTAGGCACACTGTGCACATATATTCATTTTTTTTATCTGTTCATTTCTCTGGGATAAATTCCACGAACCTCCCCTATACGTTATATTATAAATTTTCATAAAAGAAAAAAATTAACATTAATGACTGACAGTTAGATTACACCGGAGGAGTTTGAACAATGCCTATAAATTTGCCATACCAAAGGTGTGCTGGTTCTTGCTGGTACATACTAATTTATCAATGCTCATATCCAAAAGAAAAGGAAAGGAAAAAGAACCTCAAATAATAGTTATCTTAACTGTAAAAGCAACTTCTCGGCTGCCACCGTGCTTCGATCTTTCCGCATTGCTTTAAGCACCAGATTAAATGAGGCCGTGTTCGGCAATAACGAGAACTCCTGCATTCTCTCAACCAAATCAAGCAAATGCGCAGCGGAAGCTTCCAGCTGAAGATTGGCTCTCAAGTAATGATTATACAAGTTAACGTCGGGCTTATTCCTCTTCCCATTTTGATCAGTCGACTGAACCCACGTCTCAAAGAGCTGCGTTATCTCGGCCCAATTATGCGACGTCATCCAGTCCGCGAACTTGTTCAGCATAGCGGTCACGTCCAGGTCCTGCGGCGCGGATTTGAGACGGTAGCTCGGGAAGGATGACGGGAAGAAGCTGAGAGGGATGACGTTACTGTTTGGGATGGTGCTCGGAGGGAGAGGAGGCGGATCATCGGAGGGGACGGCGGTGACGAGCTCTGGTTGTTGACGGAGGAGGGTGGTGGTGGTTATGGATTTGATTGGTTGGTTTAGGGTTTTGATTAAACTTTTGGTGCGTAAGAAGATTGACATTTGGCGCGACATTGATTGGAAATGTTTGAGGAGGAGGATGAACACTGTACCAGTGAGGATGGACTGAGCTTTGTTCACTGGTTTTTTTGATTAGGGTTTTTGAGGGGTGGCTGTGGCTGTTAGTGGGCGTTTTAGAAATTATCTGGGAAATGGAAAGGAGTTTGTTAAATTAACTATTGGGCTGGGTTTGTGGGCTGGGCTTTAAATGTAAGGACTCAGTTTCATCGGCCCATAACGATACAGAAGCTGAAATGGTATGTTTATAAAAAATTGCATTAACTACATTGTGATCAATTTTTAATTTCCAAATTTATTTGTACCACAGTTATGCTTTTTTTTTTCCTGTTTTGAGATGGCCTATTATGGATTTGTAAAAGGAAAAACAATGTAACTTTTATATTTTTGTGAGAATTTTTCAGTTTTAATAAGTAAACACACAAAATTGTAGCACCCTGATAAGTCCACGTCATTTTTATAAACTAAATCATCCATGGTGGGGTGATGAATACAATTTCTAGACTGTGATAATAATAAAGAATATAACCAATTTAAATGTACTTTCTAGAAAATACAAAATAATTTTTTTAGGTTTATTTTCAGTTTTTTCAATAATTAAAATCCTTTCTGACTGAAACATATACTTCATTTTCAAGAGATTATTTGTTATCGAGTAGGGTTATATACAAAGAAATTCTATACACTTTTTTTATATTAACTGATGTGTTAAAATATGAGTGGTGTACATTAATTCATTCGAGGAGCTCATCACTTAGTACATACCACTCAGATTTTGATACGTCAATTAGTATAAAAAGTTTTTAGAATTTTTTAGTGTGTAAAATATTTTCTTTTATTATCACTTTAGATAAAATGATAAATATATTATTGAATAAACACCTCATCTTTTTTTTTCCAAAAGGGATTGGGGTGGTGGGCTGGACTGAAAACAAATCTACACCTTTGAACCCGGCCCACGGACTGTTTTGCCATGCGTGCGTGTGAATAGAAGATGGAGCCACGTGGACGCTTATGATTGGTTTAGTTCTTATCACACCAATACCTTTCTTCCAAAAGGAGGAAAAGGTATCAACAAGAGAAGGTAGACCCCGGCACTTAATACATCCCTTTGAATCAAAGATGCCATACGGAAAAAGACGCACTCGTGGCCAGAAAAAATGCATCTTTCGTCACTCTCGCGGGCAATAAAATCCAAACTAGTTCGAGATGGTCTCAATACTGATGCGGCTATTGGACCCTTTCAAACTGGTTTGGGTTTCATTGCTCGCGAGAGTGACGGAAGATGCATTTTTTCTGGCCACGAGTGCGCCCTTTTCCGTATGAAAATTACTGTGGGTGCTGAAGAGTTCGCTGGAGATGTCGATGTTGCCTTTGCTTGCGTTTGCTGTCAACGATGGCTCAAGCCATATCACAAATCATCACAAATCAATACAGATCTAGAGGTGGTGGTGGTGGTGGTGAAAGAGAAGAGAGGAGGTGAAGAGGGAGATGTGGAGCCCCACACCATACCAGATCTGGAGGCGGTGGTGTTGTGTGGAGGAGAGGGTTACACGAACTAAGGCGGAGGTGGAGGTGGTGATGACTGGAGAATAAAGGAGGTAGAGATGGAGGTGAGTAGAGGCAGAGGGAGGAGGATGGGTGAATGCTGAATTGAGAGAATAAAATAAGAAGGAGATTGATTTAGGGTTTAAATTGTTGTTGTAAATGATTAAAAATAGGCTGAGCCAAGTCACAAATTTGGCTCTCTTTTTTCAGCCCACTTTCAGCCATAAAGCTATAATTTTAGCTGATGACATTTTCATAAATAATGTAACAGTCCAGGAGTACTATAGTTATAAAGTGTCTCGATTTTTCCGAACTAATCATTATTTTAATGTGTAAAAACACTTAAAATGATATTTATTTTTGACCGGATGGAGTAATAATTAGGATCGTTATTAAATTAAGTGATCTAATGTGGTTTTTCATGGGTGACTAAAAAGCCAAGACAGCAAAATCCAAAATCCAGCGCCAATTATTCGCGAACAAAGCCAACGCACACCAATTCATATTAAAACTTTTAAAAGCAAACCAAATCATTGTTGGTTTTTTTTAATTTTTTTTCACCTTGGATTTTTTTGTTCTATACTAATTAATTCAATTAATAATTCGCTGGACAGAATAAGTACATAAACAACATGTGTTCTCACTAATTTAATAATTAGACGGAACCTAGAAAGATTTCCATAATTGAAGTGTAAAGTATTATACTCCCTCCGTCCGAAATGTATGACGTTTTAACATTTACTTTTACTGTTCTGGAACGTATCTTAAGACGGCCGGAACAGTCACTATTTGAGACAATTTTGCCCCGAATTTTTTCTCGAAAATACGTTAAGGATTAACGTACGTTCGAAAAAAAGTACGAAATTTTTTGGGGTCAAATAGTGCCTCATCCGGCCTCCTCGATATGCGTTCCCTACTGAATATTGGGATGCGAAGAAGTCATATATTTCGGACCAGAGGGAGTAGACAATTATGATTTCTTCTTCTTTGACAAAATAAAAAAATAAAAAATATGTGAATCTTCTAAAGGCAGGTTTTGTTCTCGGTCATTTTTTTACAGCTCACGGCCATACATAAGGTAAAACAAAAACTCGTACTATTTTTTACTTTTTATATTAGTGTGTCGATAAAAATTACTCAATTAATAAAATTATATAAATAGATCTTCTAAAAATCGATTCATAATTATCTAGGTGGATAGTATTTTAATTTTCAAAATTTGCTATTTTAAGGTCGATTTTAAGTTTATTTTTTAATTATATTTTATATTCCCCTTTTTAATAGAACCAAGTTTATGAAAATAAAAAATAAACTTGTAGTAGTAATTAACCATTCTGACCACCAAAATGAGAACACACAAAAAGCAGACCTCAGCGCGCGCACCCTAAACCCTCACAGTGACAACACACAGGAAAAGAAAAGAACCCAAGAACCAAGAACATACGTGGAAGACAGAACAGATTTCATAAAAAAAATCTTAAAAAAACAAGAGAAAATATTTCACCATAAATTTAGATACTGTCACTACACTCGCAGGATAAGTTTAAGGACATGCATATTCATGTATAAATTTGATACAATTTCTGAATTTCAGGTGTGGCCAAAGAAGAACATGACTATTTTGCGTTTTCTAAAATCTCAAATACGAATCTTGAAAATAGAGTAAATCATTTTTTATTGTACGAAAGACTAAACCCGGCCCATTACAGCCCAAAAGGGTCCTCCAAGCAGGGAATATTAATTTGTTTTTCACCAATCTTTTAACGGCTAAAACCATGAGACGTGCACACAGGGTTGTTTAACTGGCTGCTTAGGTTTGTCTGATCATCCACATGAGTTTATGACCGTTGTGATACAGAACAAAATGTGACAGACAAAACACTCACTGCTACGAATTATATGTACCAAAATCTCTTATATTTATTTTCTTTTCTCATTTCCCTATAAACACACACTGACACTCTTCTATTACCTACCCATTTGGTGCGACGATGCGAACTATAAATATAATAGTCAGTGCTGGTATGTATGGTGTGTCGTTATATAATACTGTAGTCTTTACTTGGTACTACAAGGAAAGTGTAAAAAACACTCTAAATAGCTTTTTTTTTTACTAGATACAACAGATAGTCAGATGCAGACACCCTTCCACTCTCTCCACCCACCGTCACTCTCCCCACATATTATTATTGCTCTCTAGAAATCTCCATTTCTCCTCCTCTCAGCTCACCTCTCTCTCTCTTCTTCATTCTTGAAGGTGTGCTGATAATTAATCTAACCATCTTCTTTTTGCTGCCTAATCTTGCATCATAATCATCATGGCCCTTTTTGTGTATTTACTGCTTTTCTTGGCCCTCTTCACTGGCGATTCAAGTAAGCTCTCCTCTGGATGGATCCTTTCTTGTGTTCCTCCCTTTTTATTTCTTAGATGCAAATTGGAAAAAAAAGTTTTAATCTTTACTTTTCAAGAGTTTAAAAAAAGATACTATTTTTGCTTGATGGGTCTCTCCCCTTTGCTGTTTTCTCTTTTTGGGATTCATTTTGGAGGTGGGTTTTGTTTTGTTTTGTTTTTGTGTGAACTAACAGCTCTTGTTTTTTTTTGGGTTCATCTCCTGCTGCAGATGCTGCTAATTACTGCATATGCAAGGATGGATTGAGTGACCAAGTACTACAGAAGACCATAGATTTTGCTTGTGGTGCTGGGGCTGACTGTGCTCAAATCCTTCAAAATGGTGCTTGTTATAACCCCAACACTTATAAGGATCACTGCAGTTATGCGGCCAACAGCTATTATCAGAGGAAAGTTTCAAGTGGAGCCACCTGTGATTTTTCAGGAACTGCCCAGCTTAACCCCAGTCCCCCATCTAGTAAGTCTCGCTACTTATACTATTTGATTTACCCAACCCATTTCTGTTGCAGACATGATTTTAGAGTATTAATCTCCCTTTTTTATGTTTATGTTCTTGTATTTTGCAGATGTACCTTCTAATTGTTACCAGTCAACTTCTGGGTATGTTCTGTTTTTATTTTTGTCCCCTTTTTCTGCATTATAAAGTTTAAGCAGTTTGATTTCTCCTGTTGGTGGTTTTCTGCAAGATTTCATTTTTATCATTCTTAATGATATTAATATAGTTTTTTTTCACTTGATAAGGAGTGTGAGAATCTGGTTTAAATCCAGGAATCCAATTTGATTCAGAGTTAATTCTGTGATTGTCCAAAGAGTTAATTTTTACTAAGAATGTACTACGAAGTAGTGACGAAATCTTGATGGTTGCATCATAAATGTGATTGTTACTTTTCACAGCCAGACCTGCCCTTTTGCTTGTTTTTGTTTTGTTTTAATTGTTTTCTTATTCTCTCATTTTGTTCACTTTCTTTCACAAAATTATTAAAACTTGAATTATGTTAGATTTGAGCTGGGTTTTGCTTGCTCAGCCACTTTGTGTTGTTTTCTTAGTGCCACTTAATTGCTTTTCTGGACGGTGGTTAAGAAAAGTAGATCTAAGAATCTCTCACTTTAATACTATTCTTGCCACACAGGTCGAGGACCTGTATCGATTTTCTTGAATAGCTTTGAGCTGTTATGATGTTGGTATTTCACTAGTTGCTTGTCTTCTTGCCCTTAATCTTGATTCTTGATATCACCCTGACATCTGCTTCTCCACATGCTTTTGCATTTATTTTCTTATACCTTATTTTGGTAATTAGTACTCATTTGCTTTCTTGGCATGGGTTCATCTTTCTGCATTAGTACTTGCTCCATTTCTTGTCATAATTAGGAATGTAAGATAGGAGACTCAACTTGATACCTCTAGTGACATTAGGTTTCTGATCATGAACTTAACTCGAGACATACTGCTTTCTGTTTTGCATTGCATTGTTACTTGTTTGATCATTAGGTTTTTGAATTATGAGCCTTGACATGGTTTTCTAACTTTTTTACTTCCATTTCTTTTACAGCTCTACTACACCAACAACACCGACAAATAACTCCGGGCTCTCACCACCTACAGGGATAAACAACAACACACCCACAGGATTCTCACCACCAGGGACAATAACACCAGCCGGTGGTAACTCATTTACTACTCCTCCTGGTGTTCTGGGTCCTTCAAGCCTCGGCGGGGACCCCAACCGAGCTACCTCCAGCTTTACAGGCATGAACTTGTTCTTTGCATCTCTAGCCCTATTCTTTTCAGGCCCATTTTTGTTGTGGGCTTGGATGTAATAATCATAATAATAAGGTGAAAGGGGCTGGAAAATGCTGGTGGGTGATGTGTGGATGAGATTTTGCCATGGAAGGATGGGGGTAGAGATGTAATTTCATGTTGGGAATTTGTAGGGTATTATTAGTATCATCTAGAGGCAAACCCCACTAGTTTTTTTTCTTCTTTTTTTTCGGTTTCTTTTGTTTTCTTTCTTTTGTATGTGAAAAAGTTGGGAATTTGATTCCTATTACTACTGAGTGCTGATATGACTGCTGCTATTGAGCTAGAATCTGATCCCTTCTTTTTTACATTTCCCCCTTTGTACATCTAGAGAGAGGAAGTAGTAGTATTTTTTTTTCTTGCTTATTTTAAAAAAGTCTAATGAAAATTTGGTGCCTATTTTACCCTAATTTTACCTGGCTGGCTACTATATTTGTTATTTGGATGATTCATGTACTCCTTCTGGTTTTCTTTAAACGATTTTTACTATTTGAGCACGTATATTGAGGAAATCGGATGATTTACTATTTGATTCCAAAAAATTATGTACTTTTTTTTGAATGTACGTTAATCCTTAACGTACGTCCGGAGGGAGTAGTTCTTTTGTGTGTATTTTATATGGAAATTATGGTGTCATATCAACTTCAATTTAAGGTTGAAAAGTATATTCTTTGCAATAACTTCTCTGATTGTTACCACCAACTTTCCTTTAATTGCTAATTTGGAAATGTGGTACATTTTTCTTTCCTTTTCCCAGCAAAATTTAATTGATGTCATGTCATCTCCTCAAACCAGACTTTTTCTTTTGAATTTGATTCTTACAGGAATGTATTTTGAGCCTTTTTCTTTTCTTAGTGACCAAAAACGCAACAATGTTTTTCAAATTATGGCTAAACTTTGGCTAAAACGTTGGAAATTAAAGGAGATCACGATTGATGAACAGCCTACCTACAGATTTCTCGACCATAATCATGTTGGCTTCTGAATATTAATAAAATTCCTGTTTTACTTGAAGTGGAAAGAGTAGTATTGTGCCATTTGGCATCATAACGAAGTGGTTGTCTTTACTCTCAGGAACTCGAGTTTTAGTCCTACAAAAAGACACCTCCATGCTCATCTTTCAATCCTCCACCAACTCACTAACCAACAAACACAAGTAGTAAAACAAAGCCAAGTCCAAATTGCATAGTCACTTATCACCCCATTCACAATATCATTTGTAAACAAACAACCAGCAGGACAAGGCATGTGCTAACTAACATTATAAAGGGTAGGACTTTAGGTGCATCATCATCAGAGTACTAAAATGGAAACTTTTTGTTCTATAACATTCCATCCCCCGGTTTCCGGTCCAACCCTTGAATTAAAGCTTCTAAAAGTTCCTAGTTATACCATTGGCATTTTGCCGCACTAAGCTACCGATACAAATGACCGTTCAACGTTTGATCTCTGCAAATTCCTAGTTACAGATGCAAGCCAGCAAAGCATAGTCTGAACCTTTAATTCTGGGAAACATATTGAGCAGCTTCTTTGTAACAATTTTCTCCAACAAATTCCGTAATCAATTTGGCAACAGAGCTAGGCCTTTCCACTTGTGGAAGATGACCACAGTCTGGTATCTGACGTATGATCGCATTTGGCAGCTCACAGTGCAGTCTCTGCATCATATGATTCAATGAGACACATAAGCTGGCTTTATTTCAAGTTCCATACAAAAAAAGTTAAATGAGCATAAAGTTTTTTTTAAATAGGCAGATAGCCAAGATTGCACACCAGTTCTCATTATCGATGCCTAAAAGATAGATTTGCAAATGCATGGATTTTATGGGTTCTGACGAGGCCTATACAGAAGAAGATTTCTAAAAAGCAACAAGAACTAACCACTGCCATCGTGCTGCTAATAATTTGGTCATCCTCGCCCCAAATGATAAGTGTTCGTTGCTTGATCTGTACAAACCAGTAAGCAATTTTAGAGAAATAATTGACAGAGACATTGCTGTGCAGGAGACAGGGTACAGGTCAGAGGGCTTCAAGAAGTAAAGCGATATGCTCAAGCAAGACTCTAGGCCAGAAGATGTGGGGCGTAGCATTGCCTCTAAATTTCACGGATACAGAGTCTACAGACACTATTTTGGCGGAATATCCCCATCATACCACACTAAGTATCAGTAGCATATTACGTGATTGTAAAATAATACATCAGTTTCCTATACACGCGGGAATCCCTTTGGCAATAACCCCAGAGATAGCTCTCCAACTGCATGCAGCTGCTGCTGTCAAGGCAGAACCGCAGAAGATTTCTATTATGTTCATATGCCAAACACAGTCCTCTAGTGTCAGTTTATGAAGCTGATTCTACTAATTTTTTACCTAACGTTAGCTATGAGAGAAAATAAGAAAATCGATTATGGTACACATAATATAGATCGGCGAGTGCTTTTCTTTCTCCTCCTATATAACTAATATCTCCAAATGGGGAGTGCATTATTAGAAGTAAGAATTTCCATCCACTTAATCAGCTGATCTCACAATCACGGAAAACAACTATGAAAATACCTGTTTTATCTGATCATTGACGTTATAGCCACCACTAATCATGAAATTCACGGTTGCATCCTCCCACCAAGGATACAGACAGTGCAAACGGCCCACCTGTAGAGGTCCACAAGAATAACCAAAATTAGATCCAAGTCCATCCATGAAAAGCTCTATGCAACTTTGATGCATGCAAATAAGAGTACACCATCAAAGTTGTGCTATTAAGAGAGGAAACACTCACATTCATCCAGTCTATACTTGCGCTTAATGGTAGACCATTGAACGCCAATAGATTTACTAGTAAGCGCAGGGGAACGCTCTTCAATAAGGACACCTATTAAAAAACAGAGCTTACAGTTATATAAGTGGCATCATAATAATCCTTAAATCAAAAGAGAAGGTCAGAGGGCACAGGAGACAGGTAGGACTGGAAATAGGAGAGAGAAATATAATGTTTGATTGGAGAACACATATAATTTAAGGTCACCTTTTCATGCACAACAACAATAAATGGTGTGAAGATTGCCACCATGAACAATAGGTAAGAATGTAGGATTAAGGCAACGAAAGGGACAAGCAATATGCAGGCAAGAATTTATCATACATGGAATCAAATGGACAAATTACAAAACATGTAAGCAAAAATTGATATGGGGCATCCATGACTTTCTTGAGTTAAGTGGAATACTCACCCCAGCATATGCTATTGTTCTCGGTAACTTTGCTAGGTTTCCTGTGCCTTCAGCATACACATTTGCATCAATCATTACCAGCTTTTCTACCTAAAAGGAGGGGAAACATTCCAAGTTACATGAAACATCCAAGGCAACAATTTTAGCTGGTCGGTCAAAAATGGCATAGTTGTTAAAGTAACTTCTTCAAAAATGGAATCGTGGTGAATGTGCTGTATTACTATGAAACACATACAGCTTCAGGGTGGTTTACTGCAAAGTCAATTGCCACAGCAGCACCGAGGCTTGTTCCGACTAACATCATTGGCCTTCTAATGTAGGAACTCCAAAGCTGCAGTTAGTACGAAGTGAACCCAAATTAGCCCTGGCTTATTGGAGAACAACTTGTCAACAACATGACACCCTAAACCTTAAAGCTTTATTGTAATTTACTTATTTTTTGATAACCTCTCCTGACCCCGTGATCCTTTTAAATGCCTGCATAGGGTGAAACCTTAAACTTGTTTGGTAATACCTTTTGAGAATGGTTTCACACATTGACACATACACTGATCCAACTCCAAAACATTCCAAACAAATTCAAAAGTACATCTAAAAGCAGCAAATTGCTTTTGAGAATCTAAAACAAAGGCGAAAGGGAAATATACCCGGTACAAGTGATCGCGTTTGGATGCAACATCACATGGCGGGAGCCTCTCTGGAAACCACAAGGAAAGGAAAAATAAGAAAAAAAGAAAAGACCAAAATCATAGAAATTGGAAGAGATAAATGAATGAAACAAAAATAGCAAGGCATGCAGGACGAACCCAAACCAGAGAAACCCCAACCAAGAATGTCAATAGCCCAAGTTTCCAAACCAGCCTCCTCAAGCAGCGGAATTATGTATCTCCATTCCAGACAGGAACTGCACTAATGGAGAGAGCATGCAGTGAACTCTAAAAGCACATTTTAATAGCCTAGTTTGACATCAAAGACACAATGTGGGTACCTGTCAAAACCATGGATGAGAACCACTGGACTACCTTTGCTCTGCACCAGAGGCTTAACACAGCTACTCATTATACAGTTATCTGAGAACCCAACCTGCATTAATGTCAACCATGTCAACTACTGTTGCTAATACCATTTTTTTTGGAAAAGGGAAGAAAGGAGAAAAAGGGATTACATTGACGGGAAGCCTCTCGATTCTTGTAGCGAGCTTTCTGGCATATGGGTCTTTGATGTTTTCAACCTGTTTTGGAAGAAAGGGAGGGAATTTAGAAGCGAACACTGTAGAACGCACTTGGGTCCTGCAATTTAGTGGCAAAAATGGACGGGAACTAGTTGCGAAGGACAACATTTTTCTGTTCACTTGGCCCCCCAGCGAGAAAATAGTGGTGCCGGGTTGCTGCTCGATACCCTCCACCGGTGAGCAGAGGAGAGGACACAGAAGAACTGTTTGAGTTTGTGCCAATTATAAATACCAATGGACTGGAATTGGGATGTACAAGCTACTGAAGTAGTACTAGAAGTCTAGAAGAGCTTCTTTTGATTTTGATATATTTTTTCTATACATGACTGTGGTTTTTTTTTTGTGGCACGTAAAGTACGGCAAGAATTGACAAGTCGTGAAAGAAAAGAGTTAAAAAAAGAGACAGAGAGAAAGTAAGTTGACACGAAGCGAGAATGCCAATGCGCAAGATGGTATTTGTGGCCGACGTGCTAACGTGAACCATCATGAGTGGTTTTGGTTAACATTCGTAAGTATTTAATAGTTTGTTTTAATTTTAACCTTAAACCAATGGGTCGTAAGTTGTGACACGTATCGCCACATATTAAGTACTCCCTCCTTCCCCAATTAAATGTCTTTCTCACATCCCAATATTCAGTAGGGAATGTATATCGAGGAGGCCGGATGAGGCACTATTTGACCCCAAAAAATTCCGTACTTTTTTTCGAACGTACGTTAATCTTTAACGTACTTCCGAGAAAAAATTCGGGACAAAATTGTCTCAAATAGTGACTGTTCCGGCCGTCTTAAGGTACGTTCCGAAACAGTAAAAGCAAAAGCTAAAACGACGTTTAATTGGGGAAGGAGGGAGTATTTTATTGTAAAAAAATATTAAATACTAGTATTAGAAAGTGTTAAAATTTGTGAAGAAGAATTTTTCCGTCCTTCAGGATCTTATCCGATTTGAGTTCGGATTACAGGTCATAATTTTTACATATTAGCATCTTGTCAACTTAAATATCAAAATATGACAAACTGTGATATATTCATGTCAAGTGAAACTAATAATTATGGTAATGTTAGTAAAAAATTCAAGTGTATGGTAATCATATTTTATGATTATATTTAAAGATATTCATCGGTTATTTCGGAAGTATTTTGAAGTTTAAAATTTTAAAAATGATCCTTTTTCCGTTCCATAATCACATATAATACCAACCATAATTTTTTTAAATAATTCATTGATCACTTTTATTTTATGTTTGATTATACATTTTATGAAAGTATATAATAATTTAAATATAAATAATATATATTAGTACTTGCTAAGTAAAAGTTCGGTTAGTTTTTTTCTTTCCAAATTAGCATATGTAATATATAAGTTCGGAATAAACAGTAATCCGAAAATATATTTTCGTATTCGGTTTTGTTTCATAATAAAAGTTCGAATAGTTCAAAAGGATACTGAAATCTAAAATTTCAAAAAAGTTATTATCCAAAGAAATAAAACTTTAGAAAGAAAAAAAAGTATTTCGAATGTATATTTCCGATAAACAATCCTAATTATACTTGTCATTTTAAGGTAAAAAAAGCACGTTTCAAATTTGTATATTTGAGAACCTATTAATTATTTACCAAACACCTTAACCACCGGTCCACCGCAACCACGTCAAACAAAAACCTCAATCTCCCTCAAAAGAGATTTTGTTTTGCTACTTACTCCCTCCGACTTTTAATACTTGTCGTTTTACTGTTTATGTACGCGTTTTGAAGAGGTCGAATGACTCACTATTTGACCCCAAAAAAGTTCGTATTTTTTTGTGAACGTACGTTAATGATTAATGTACGTTAGAAAAAAAATACGAAATTTTTTGGGGTCAAATAGTGACATCCGAGCCTTGTAGGGAGGCGTGCATGAACAGTAAACGACAAGTATTAAAAGCCGGAGGGAGTACTTTGGTAAAGCCTAGGTGGGTCGTAAGCCTAGGAAGGCTGCTATGTTTAGTTAAATTTAATTTAGTGTGCTATCAAAACTAATCTCGTTCATTTTATTGGTTTTCAAAAAAAGGTAATTCTTATAACGTAATGTTCTTTATTTTCAAGATTCGAACTCAAAAGTTTTATTTTTTTCTTAAAATGACAGTTATAATAGACAGTTTAAAAAATTAGAAAAATAACAATTAAAAAACCTTTGAGGAAGTACGTTACCAATGATCGTTGTCACCGTCATCATCATAGTAAAATGTACGATCCAATGACAGAGAATCCAAAGGCTTGGTACCAAATTAATGACGAAATTTATCCATGGCATCATGTAACATCATGACGCAGACTACAGTGAAAGTTGTGTTGTTAGAACTTCGAGGTATAGACTTTAGGAAATTTCTTGGAGATGCAATTAACTCTCTTATCCCTTTCTGTAATTATAATAATAAGAAGTCAATGCAATAAGTAGGAAAACAATAATTTTTTTTGAGGAAATATTTTCAAAATTATGTTATCCCTGCTTATTAATTTAACTTTTACTAATCACCTAAGAAGTCAATGCAATAAATAGGAAGTACAAGTCCCCATGCACAAATCAAATTGGTTGAGTAACAATAAACTCTTTGCATTTTCGAATAATACTCCCTCCGTCCCATATTAACTGTCACTTTACTATTCATGCACGTATTTTGAGGAAGCCGAATGATTTACTATTTGACTCCAAAAAAATTCGTACTTTTTTTCGAATGTACGTTAATCCTTAACCTACATTCGAGAAGAAATTCGAAATTTTTTGAGGTCAAATAGTGCGTCATCCGGCCTCGTCGAACGCGTACATGAACAGTGAAAGTGGACAATTAATATGGGACGGAGGGAGTAACATTTTTACCAATGTATTGGAGAGTGCAGTTAATAAAATGATCGAGAATAATTGGTCGAAAATACATCAAAAATAATAATTAATCATTACTTTAATTTTTATGAGAGTGAGTTATGAGTCATTTTTTGGAAGACAGATGAAGAATTGTAGTGGTTTGAACTTTGAAGTTTTTATTCTCAAAAAAATATTACTTCTCTCTATATATAATCAAAATATATATCATTTACTATTTTACATTCGAGCCGAATAAAACTCTAATATACAATAAAAAAATTCTCATAAATTTAACCACGTCTACATATCCGATCTTAAAAAATAAACTACGAAAAGATGACGAATCTCTTTGCTACTCGAGCCTCGAGGGAAGCAAACGAAAGGAAGTTACAAGGCAAGAACAAGAAGGGAACGTTTATTATCTAATAATTCCTTTCACTTTCCTAAAAGGAAAACCTTTAAAAAAAAAACGAACTCTGCAAGAAACCCGCGCAGCTTGTAACCTAATCAAAGGATCAAACCAACATATAAACGCCGTTACGCCCATACTCTATTGATGGACGGTCACGATTCACTGAAACCCCATAACCTCTTCTTCACTATAAATACCAAACCCCAGCAGGAGTGACGGACAGTTGAACTTGAACCGAAATGGATCCACAGCAACAGCGAGCAGGAAGTCCGCAGCGCGGCGGTGCTCCGCCACCTAGACAGGGAGATTTCTCCCCCATTATCACCATCTTCCTCTCCTTCGTCGCCATCTTCGCCATGGTAATCTCTTCCTTTCTCTTTTCTCCATTGCTTGCTACTTGATGTGTGGAGATTGAGTGTGTTCAGCCATGAAGGGAAACAAAAAATAAATAAATAGAAAAAGAAGCTAAGGGCGGGCTGATTGCTGATTGTGTTGAACCCTTGCGTTTTATTTTACATTCTAATTAGGTGTAATTCTAGTTGATGGATTTAGCAGTTCAAAATTGTTGTTTGTGGTGCGCTAAGTTAATCTTTGTTGTTCTTCAGAGCATTTCTTTCCTTAGTGCTTGACGTCATTTGTTGGAAATATATAGGTTCTTACTTAGTGTGTGATTTTGACATAAGACCACTTTATTGTTCCCAACTTCAAATATCTTTCCTATTTCACTGCTCCTATCATATTGTCATTTTACATTTTGTTCCTTATGTTTAGAAGCTGTATTGTATGTATCTTCTTAACCAGTAGAAACAGTTTTTGGTGTATGATAGGCTTGCTATGTTAACAGTTTTTAAGATATTTTATAAGATGATGTAATATCGCTATTTCAACTTGGAAATTGATATCTCTCTATGATGAATTTTATAGATATTGATTCCATCATCATCGAATGTTAAAAGTAGCTTATCGATCTTGCACCAAGTCCCTGAGGGACATGTTGGGGTATATTGGAGAGGTGGTGCCCTTCTTAAGACAGTTACTGATCCAGGTGTGAATGCGCTATACTTTTTTGAGGGTTCACTTACATTATGTTTGAATTATTGTTCATAATGTTGTTTCTCAACTTTTAGGATTTCATTTGAAGATGCCTATACTAACACAGTATGAGGCTGTCCAAGTGACACTCCAGACAGATCAGGTAAATTCTCGTTTTTCTTTTCTTTTCCTCCAAGCCACAGAGATCAGGCATTTGCATTTCAGTGATGATACCTGAATTCTTTTTTGTGGATTAAAATACAGGTGAGGGATATTCCATGTGGTACTAAAGGGGGAGTCATGATTAACTTTGAGAAGATTGAGGTATGGATTAAGATGCTGCTATTCATTCTTTTTTATAATGGAATCAGGCTTTTCATTTTCATTTTATATGCATTTATTGGAATTCTTGTTGCAGGTAGTTAATCGGCTTCGCAAAGACTATGTCTTTGAGACTCTGCTGAACTATGGTGTGCAATATGATCACACATGGATATATGACAAGATTCATCATGAAATCAATCAATTCTGTAGTTCTCACTCTCTTCAACAAGTCTATATTGATGTGTTTGATCAGGTATGTTAGAGTGCTATGAGACAAGCTTTAAGGAGATCTCTTTTCCATGGTAACTACCATGCAATGTTGTGCTGCATATTCTTCCTTTGTGCAATGCATTGTGAGTGATCCATGGGGCGTTTGAGAATAGTTGAATGCTGTCTTAATGGTTAAACAATTTTCACATAAGTTTCGTCTTGGTCTTGTCTGTTATTGGAATCGCAGTTGTTCCGATGCACTTATATTCCCTGAAACTATTATGCAAATCTTTCCTTTTACTTATATAAGTAATACAACCTCTGGTTTTGTTTAGTGTGATAGAGAATCTGTAATTACACGTTCTCTGTGGAGCGTAATGGTCCAGTGATCCGTAAAACTTTTCTCTTGTTTTGCTTTATACTAATGAAAGAGTCAATTTTATGTTTTGGCAGATTGATGAAAAGATGAAAGATGCTCTTCAGGTTGATTGCACACGTTATGCTCCGGGAATTGAAATTATAAGTGTGCGTGTCACAAAGCCTGCGATTCCTGAGAGCATAAGAAGGAATTTTGAACAAATGGAAGAGGAACGCACTAAGGTTTTATATCTTGTTCCTGATCAATTGTCCAGTGTTTACCTTTCACTTTTCGTTCACTGAAATTTAGCTAGAGAGCACAGGTGATGGAGTTTGGTCCTTGTAGATGCTAAAGTTGTCTAAGGTTACAGTAAACATGGGGCTAGCTCTGTCGACTTTGTTTATGCATTCTGTTCTTGAAGATTCTTAAGTGTCATAAGGGCTTTTGTGGCTGAGTTTTGTTGTAGAAGACTATATCTGAATGTTGTATAAGCCTATCCAACTAGGAAGATCTGTTGCTATGGGGGTATTCAATCCTATATCCCACATCTTACCTTTTCCAGAAAAATACTTATGGTGCTCATATTTAGCCTTTAATTCTGTTTGTTGTTCTTCGACGTGTAGGTCCTAATTTCCATTGAGAGACAGAAAGTTGTTGAGAAAGAGGCAGAGACTTCAAAGAAGATGGCTATCAGTGAAGCAGAGAAGAATGCCAATGTTAGCAAGATCCTCATGGAACAGAAATTAATGGAAAAAGACAGTTCTAGGAGGCAGCAAGAAATTGAGAACCTTATGTACATGGCTCAGGAGAAGAGCCTTGCCGATGCTGCATTCTACCGGTGAATCCAAATTTCTGTCTCTTTACAAGCGATATAATGTTTCGGGATGACATTACAAATGTGGATTAATGCTATTGTTTCTCTGTTTTTTCAGCGTGATGAGAGAAGCTGAAGCAAACAAGTTGAAGCTCACTCCTCAATTTCTTGAACTGAAATTTATTGAAGCTATTGCTGATAATACAAAAATTTTCTTCGGGGACAAGGTTTTTATCTCTTCAGCTCTATCATAAAATTTATTTATCTATGGTTTAAACATATCGAAATGGGGTGTTGCTTTTGCAGGTACCGAACATGGTTCTTGATCAGAGGCTGCTGGGAAATTTCCTGAATAGGATGTCAGGTAGCGAAGGTAACGTAGAAGATGCTCCGGTA
This sequence comes from Viola odorata, assembly GCA_963691705.1. Classification (NCBI taxonomy): domain Eukaryota; kingdom Viridiplantae; phylum Streptophyta; class Magnoliopsida; order Malpighiales; family Violaceae; genus Viola; species Viola odorata. Next base: position 3,473,866 of record OY829542.1, read on the forward strand.
TAGATATTGGAGTTATTTTGAAGCAAATCATATAATTTGGTCGATGGTGATGTATTAGTACTGTTATTAGTATATGATGCTTCGAGGAATTGTTAAATCTTGTGCCAGTTGTTTTTGGTGATGAGAAGAAAGCCTACGTTTTTTTGCATTATTTATGGATGTAAATTGTATTACGTTTACTGTAAACTTATGTTGTTTTGGGATAATAAATTAGGTTTTGCTTTCTAAGTTGATTTGTTAAATCTTTCACTGGTTTAGAATATGAGTACAGCTCACAGACATCCTATTATACTCTACCTAATTAAATTAACAGCTGGGAAATGACAGATTATTGTTATTGAAAAAAAATATTATAGAATAATCTAAGTTTTTCGTTAAGTTACCGATACTTCTAAAGTGTTGTGCGCATCATCACGAGGCCTTCCCCGATTTCTGTGTCCTATGAACTTAGGGGATGCTATTTGTTACTCTCTCTAGACACAAATAAACGTCGTTTGATTTTGTGATACGTATATTAAAAAAACCGAATGATTCATTATTTGATTCTAAAAAAATTCGTATTTTTTTTCGAACGTATGTTAAAGATCGAGTCATCCGACTTCTTTAATATACATGCCACAAAGTCAAATGATGTTCATTTGTGTTCGGAGAGAGTATCTCGTATATTCATTATCAGGTACTCCCTCCGGTCTCTATAAAATGTCGTTTTAGCTTTTGCTTTTACTGTTTCGGCACGTATCTTAAAATGGCCGGCAGACGATCTATTTGAGACAATTTTGCCCCTAATTTTTTCTGAGAAGTACGTTAAGGATTAACGTACGTTCACAAAAAATTTCAGATTTTTTTGGGGTCAAATAGTACCTCATCCGGCCTCCTCGATATGCGTTCCCTACTGAATATTGGGACGCGAGGAAGACATTTTATGGAGACCAGAGGGAGTAAATTACATTGTTGATGATTTAGCTAACTTAATTTACGATATAATTTTGTGCTTTTCTTAGTTTATTTATATTCGCACTTTCTCATCTATTTTTTTTAAAGAATATTTTCTCCGGTAATATAATGTCGTGATCGTCTTATTCTATTTCCTATGCAATTTAAAAAGAAAATGTTGGGCTTAATTAAATCGGTCACGTTATTGTGGCAGTACAATTAATTTATTATTATTCCTAGTTGATCCTACGCCATCCCACGTCCTATGGCCAAACCTTTTGACTTTGACTTGTTTGATTTCATACCATTTCATTAACAGTAGTAGAATCCGCCCCATTATAAGATTCCTTTGCTTATCTGGACAGGTATTTATTTAATTTAAGATTCACATGTGATACATTAAATGATTGTAAGTTTCATTAATAATGTTAGAATCAATTATTTTCTCCAGATTTTTTTACTTGTACATCCGATATGTAGAATTTGTCTCTCATCACTCAGTACGTGCGTGTCAAAATTCTCTCATATAAACACTCTGCATATGTTATATTAAACGTTGGTCTGTTCAAGTTGCATCATCATCCATTTTCAACAATTTCTTTCTGTTTTGCTCTTCTTTGATTTGATAGGTAGGTGATCTCTCGCTCTCTTTCTCCCTTCTACTGTAGTTTTCTTTTTCTGCAAATTAATTATTCTATATTACATAGTACATAGTTCATGTCCAACAGTCACTGATTCATTCACCTTTTCTGGTTTCCAAACGAATTTCGTTGAGTATGGTGAGCGATTGAATCTTGAATGCAAACTGGGTTCTTCTGTATTTATTGTTTCTTGTCTGTTGTTTTCTATCTTTAGAAGAATTATATATTATGATGTGTGATTCTATCTTCTATGTGGTGTTGTGTTGACTTCTTTGCAATGAATATGGAGGATGTGCTTGCTTCTTTTCTTTGTTCTTCTCAATTGGGAGAATTTATGTTATGGGTTTCTATGTCGTCTTCTGTTTGACTTTTTTTATTTGCTTGCTTTAAATTCTTCACAATATTCTTCTCTTCTTGCAAGTCGGCTGAATATTTGTGATTCTTGCAGGTTTTCTCATGCTTTTGTTCTTTGTACTTCTTTTCTATTGCTAAGTATGTATTAGTGGCTGAAATTTGTATTCTTTTTGGTTTTCAGGATTTATCAGGACAACCTTTAATTGTTGCTCTATCTACTGATCAGCAGATTACATTGTCTGGTTTGTTAAAAATGTATTTGGTGGAGAGCAAAACGGGAGCCATAGCATGTATGCTGCTTGCTTTGCTCTTCTTGGGTACATGGCCTGCTATCTTGACTCTCCTCGAAAGACGGGGCCGTCTTCCTCAGCACACTTATCTTGATTATTCAATCACAAACCTCCTTGCTGCACTGATCATCGCATTTACGTTTGGCGAGATAGGCAAGAGTACACACGAATCCCCGAATTTCTTACCGCAACTTTCTCAGTTGAGTGTATGTTGATGCAAATTAGTTTACACTTGCTTTCATCATTTTCCGGTTAAAGCATAGTAGTAGTGGTTGATGTTGTTTTGATCTCCGAGTGTCGTTGATGCAGGATAACTGGCCATCTGTTATGTTCGCGATGGTGGGTGGTGTTGTGCTGAGCTTGGGGAATTTGTCGACGCAGTATGCTTGGGCTTTTGTTGGATTATCAGTGACTGAAGTGATCACTGCTAGTATAACTGTTGTTATAGGTCCATACCGTGCCATATTAGACTGAATTCCTTTACATTCTTGGCTTTGATTTTGTTTTTAGGAATGATTTCTGATTCTTTTGTGTACAGGAACAACCATGAATTACTTCTTAGATGACAGGATTAACAATGCCAAAATTCTCTTCCCGGGTGTTTGCTGCTTCTTGATTGCAGTCTGCCTTGGTTCTGCGGTTCACTCATCCAATGCAGCTGATAATAAAGCAAAACTTGACGAACTGTCTAGTTATGGAAAACTTGAATTAGGGTATGCGCTTTTCTTCTGTCTCACTTGGGGATTTTGAGCTGTACTAGATAAACTATGTTCCATCATTCTACTTGTATTGCTATCACTATCCGTTTTCAAGCTTCGACGTGTTACCACTAACGAGATTAAACTTTTCAGGACTACTAATACAACCGTGTCCAGAGAAGCTTTTCCGGATAAAGGTATGTAGATTGCTGGAGTTCTTATTTTGTAATTTCTTGCTGCACTAGTATATTTGACCAGTTCCTGCCTTCTTTTATTATTCCGCAGAGACAAAGGATCTCGAGAATGGAAAAAATACTGAAGACAAAGCAAAGTTTGGAACAGCAGACTTCCTTGTTGAGCTTGAGAACAAAAGATCGATCAAGGTTGGTGATTCTACTTTTTGATTCATCATATTAGCTTAGGAATTTTCACGTCACTATTTTTTGCTAATGCATCTCTTTGGCTGGGGTATTCCTTTATTTTAAAACTGAGATGCTCAGGATCTTTGCAAATGTTCTGATTTGAAATCAATATCTTCGCAGGTGTTCGGGAAGAGCACCGTGATTGGACTGGCTATAACTTTCTTTGCTGGAGTTTGCTTCTCTCTCTTTTCACCAGCTTTTAACTTGGCATCGAATGATCAGTGGCATACCTTGAGTAAAGGGGTTCCAAAGCTGACTGTGTACACTGCATTTTTCTGGTTCTCGACCTCTTGTTTCGTGCTTGCCATCATTCTGAATGTCATCTTCCTCTATCGCCCTGTCCTGGACTTGCCTGCGTCGTCACTGAAGGCTTATTTTAACGACTGGAATGGACGAGGCTGGGCGCTTGTGGCTGGTCTTCTATGTGGATTTGGGAATGGTCTCCAGTTTATGGGTGGCCAAGCAGCAGGATATGCAGCAGCAGATGCTGTTCAGGTTACATTTAATACTTGCATTACATAATAACTTTGATAATGTCGAAAATTGAGAGGAAAAGAAAAACGTTCCCTGGATTTTGAATAACCCCATATCGTGGTGATTTCAGGCACTTCCACTTGTGAGCACTTTCTGGGGGATTCTACTTTTTGGAGAGTACCGGAGATCATCAAGAAAAACATACGCGTTACTTGTTAGCATGTTGCTCATGTTTATTGTCGCTGTGGCAATTCTTATGGCTTCGTCAGGACATCGAAAATGACCGTCTCTTCGTACTTGTCTGGAAATTGCATTAAGCTCAGATTATTGAAGTAATCACTCTGCTGACAATTTATCAAGAGAGAGCAATGGCTCCAAGTCAGTCTGATTGGCCAAGTCCTCGAGATGCGAAGTACTAGGTCAACGCTTCTTGTTGGTAGGTGCTTTACTCACTCAAGAAGATAACTTCAACTTTTGTAGTTAAAAATGCAGCAATAGTTACAGAATGGAGGCCTGAATAGCGATACCGTCATTCTTTCTTCTTTTTTAACAGTTACAAACTTACTGATGCATTTTACCCTTCATGCTTGATATATAAACTTGTACTATTGACAAAGTACAAGCAAGATTGTAAGGAGTTTGTACACCTTTCATTTGTTGACCTTGTTTTAAAAGTCTGCTTTTGTTTTGCTTTTATTTACCTGATTATGCTGTTCCAGCTTGATCTGTCAAATTGTCAATATCATGGCTCAATCACTAATGAGTTTGTAGTTAGAGATTAGTTTTCGAGTTCAAGTCCCCAAACTTACAATTTTGAAGAAGAAAATGGCCAATACAATCCTCAATCACTATCGGAAGAAAGTCCAACACAAAGTAGTGACACATTGACTCAACACCAAACTAAACAAACAAAAAGAATCACAATCTTGGACTCCCTTGTTTGACCGGCGATGGTGATGAGTAATAACATTAACAAACGTGAAAGAAAACCAGAAGGTTTAAGTCCAAAATTAGCACCTGTATTTGTATTAATTGAGATATTTGACACCTCTGTTTGTAAAACGGTTTAAAAAACACCTACACTTGAAACATGACACATTTGACACTCCTCACCCATACCATTTGGTCATCCACCGTTATCTGCTGATATGGTACGTCACGTAGCTTGACATGCCGCATCAGCAAATTCGATCCGAATCACGGTAAAACGGGTCATTTAGTTAGGTAGTGAATGACGCGTCGTTCAAGAAACGAACGACATGTCGTTTGAATCATAAATCTTTTTCCCGACAACACCATTCTTTTTTCTTTTTCACTCTGCTCTCATTTCTTTCTTCTTCCTCTCATCTCTTTGTTTTCTTTTCTTTTCTTTTCTTTTCTTTCTTCTTCTCTGCCGCCTCACTCTCCTCTCTTTTCTTTCTTTATTTATTTTTTTTTTGGTTTGGATTGATGATGAGGATAGGTTGATTGATGGTTGATTGAAATCGGATTTTGGGGTTGTGGCCGTCGGGATTGGGATTTGGTGCGGTGGAGATGGATGAGGCTGGATGTGGTTTTGATGGTTGGTGTGGATTGTCAAGAGGGTGAGGAGCGACAGTGATAGGCGGATCGGGTTGGTGGGGAGAGGAGATTGGGTTAGTGATGGCAGTGGCGGTTTGAGGGTCGGCTGGGCAGCAACGGTAGCAGAGTGAGGGAGATGGTGAGATTGAAAGAAAAATTGAAATTGTGGGTGAGGGTGTGAATTAATTCCGGAATGAAATTGAATTAATTTTGGGCAGAGAGTAGGGATTAAGAATGGGATTCCACTCCGACAATACATTTTGCTGGTAAACATGTTGTTCATGTTCATTGCAGCTGTTGGGATTCTCATGGCGTCATCCGGCCATCGAAAATAAGCATCCTCCTATGTCCTCAAATGCATTGTCGGAGTGGAGTAAGTTAGGAAGTGTATCAACTGTCAAGTATGAGTTGCTGCAAAAATACAAAAAAATATTATGATTCACATCTAAATATAACTATAAGATAAATATAATAAATAATTATATAATTTAATTAAATGAAAAATGAACTAACCTTAACTTCCATTAACATTTTAAAATTCTACCAAATAAATACTTGTGAACACTTATATATAAAATTGTGAGGTTTTTCATACGATTGAAATTCAATCCTTTCAAATTTCATAATTTTTATCATAATTTTTAATTAATTCAATTAATTAATTATATAAACTAATTCAATTTAATAGTGTAACCTAAATTTTTTTAACTTATCTAATTAATAAGTTTGATGGAAAATAATATTAAATTATTAATTATATGCACATTTCAGTTTCTAAAGTATGTAAGGAATGTCATACCACATCACATGAGAGACTCAAAAATCTTAGGTGGCTTCCTCTCAAACCTACGTGAAAGTTTCACCACATTATTTTTATATTTATATATAGATAGATTAATAAATGGAATTTAAGTGACTAATTAATAAATACAAAATATCTTAATTATCTATTCATTATCCCTATTAGTTATTATATTTATTTAAAAAACAATAATAAAGTATTTATTTATACTAAAATTAATAATAGTATTTAATTAATATGTAACCATTATATATAAATAATAAATTAAAACTCTCCCTTATCGCCAACTAACAAATACTCCCTCTTTCTTTTATTAACTGTCTTTTACTATTTTGGCAAGTATATTAAGGAGGTCGGATGACTCACTATTTGAGACAATTTTGCCCCTTACTTTTTCTCGGACGTACGTTAATCCTCTTTTTTTCGAACGTACGTTAAGGATTAACGTACGTCCGAGAAAAAGTACGGTATTTTTTGGGGTCAAATAGTGAGTCATCCGGCCTCCTTAATATTCGTGCCCAAATAGTAAACGACGTTTAATTATAAAAGGAGAGAGTATAAGATATTGATCGGAACATCATTTTGAAAGAGAAAAGGATGCCTATCAGTTATGTTATTTTAGTAATTGTTTAGGTAGCGTTTGGTTGGCGGAATCGAGGAGGAAAGTGACTCGGGAATCTGAGATTCCGAGCTTTATTGCGTTTGGTTGCAACAAGGAATCACTCTCCCCTAGAATCCAACTTTCCTTGACCGCCTTCACTTTCCAAAAAATAGGGGAAAGTGATTCCTTGGCTAGGGGGGTGGGGAGAGTGATTCCCCCTACCGAGAAAGTTAATTTTTTTTGTTAAATGACATATTTGTCCAAAACTAATTATAAAAAATAACCTAATAAATCGTCTTTTTCCTTTTCTGTTTTCTAAAACTCCGCCAAATTATATTAATTACATAAAAATTATAATTAGAATAATTACATCAAAATTATAATAATCACATAAAAATTACATAGTTATTATGTAAATAATAATAGGTGGAAGAAAATACAGTTAGGAACGGGAACAAATCATCCAAGAAATCCCGATCCTAGACTTGTCTATTGTTGTAGTTATGTTTTTTTGCATTGCTAGAACAATATGTGTCATACTTTGTTATAATTTTCAAGGACTCTAATACGAAGGTTATGTCATTTGTCATTTTGTTTAACTTGCAAAAAATCATAGTTATAAAACAAACTCATTTGATATTTTGATTGTTGAAAGATAGACAATTAAATAGAGAGAAAGTCTAACGTGTTTAGAGGAAACTGTATAGTATAGTATATATAGAAAATAATACTTATACACCTAACAAGATAACAAAGACACAAATATAGAAAATGATAAAATAGTTATTTTTTTTACTTTTCTTCAGGATTCTCAAGTACAAAACAAACACAATAATGTTATTTTTTTCGGGAATCTTAAATCCCAACCAAACACAAAAAACTAACATTCCCCTCAATCACTCTCCGGGATATCATTCTCCCGGGAGAGTGATTCCAAGGGGGAAAGTAACATTCCGTGAACCAAACGCTACCTTAGTTTATTTAACTATTTATTTTATAACTCATAAGCTCATAGATCAATTAATAAAGAGTTGTTCTGGCTTAATTAGAAGTTATAGGTTCGAGCCCTAAATATACAGTAGTGTTAAAATTTACTTCCTTCGGTCTTTATTAATTGACTTTCTGAAATAGTAGATAAAATTAAAATAATATTTTTTAAACCACGTTTTCTTGACTGTAGTTTTCAATTTACCCATTTTTATAGTATAATTATAATAATACCATTGTACCAAATTAATTGGTTGGATAAGTCGTAATTATGACTTAAAACGATAATTAATTTCAACCACGTTTTCAGTAGAAAAATGACAGTTATTGAAAACCGGAGTAAGTATAAGAGAGAGCTTTACCACCTTTTGGGGTAATAATTCCAGATTGTTTTGACGAAAAAAAACTATCCACTTTATAAAATTATAAGATGAAGAGTTGAATATTTATATATTACATTAATTTGATAAAATAATATTTATTACCAAATGATTCATGCAAATGCTCCAAGATATAATATAAAATCTTATAAATTTTATGTTAAATGATAATATAAACAAAATCATTATTTTTAAATATATATGGTATTGACATTTGACATGGGTTATTTTAATTATTAATCACATAACAATCGTTTGGCAAAAGACCCTCAAGTCTCTCTTAGTTACCTATTTTAGCCCTCACTAACGACATTCATACGAAGAATGATGACGCATTGACTTATTAGTCTTCTCTCTTCCTTCCCGTCCGACAAGACGGTCGCTTCACCTCTGTCTCTTTCCCCTCCACTTCACTGTCGTTGAGATTCTCCAGAAATTCTCTACGGCCTTTCACTGAAATAAAACACTCCTAACAAGTCCGATTCTCAAACCGAAGAACTCCAACTTCAGGTCAGATTCTTATATCTTTGCTTTGATTTTGTTCATAATATGTATACAATTTTTCGTTAATTTCCTTTTCAATCTTTCTCCAAAGAATTTAGGGTCTCCATAATTACTGTTTTCTTCACTGTTACTTCTCCTTCTTAGCATTTATTTTGATTCCCATTTTCAGGTTTTGCGTGACACGCCAAGCATGACAATCACTTTTCACAACATGTCTTTCCAAATCGTAAGCCGTTGTAGCCGTAGATTCATCTCTCCTTCACCACATTTTTATCTTTTTCGAAACTTCTCTCTTTGGTCTATGAAGAAGGACCGTGATCTTGAGTCTGCTCTGTCACGGAATCGTAGGTGGATAGCTAATAATCAGATTAAGAACATTATCCTTAGATGCCCAGGTCAAGTCGCACCCATCAAACTTCTTCAGAAGAAGTTCAAGACTCTTGATCTTCAAGGGAAAGCACTCAACTGGGTTCAGAAATACCCTTGTTGCTTTAATGTCTATCTTAAGAACGATGAGTATTACTGTCGATTGACCAAGAAAATGATGTCTTTGGTAGATGAGGAAGAGTCTGTGAAAGAAATGCAAGAACCCTTATTTGCCGAGCGGTTGGCTAAGCTGTTAATGATGAGCGCGCATCGTAGACTGAATGTGTTGAAACTCAATGAGCTGAGGAGAAATTTTGGATTTCCAGATGATTATTTGATTAGAATTGTGCCAAAATACCCTGAAATGTTTCGACTAGTGAACCATAGTGGGAGGAGGAATTCGATGGAGATTGAGTTGGTGTCTTGGAAACCAGAGCTGGCAATTTCTGCAGTCGAAGCATCAGCTCAAAAGGAGTGGTCAGAACCCTGTTTTGCATGCTCATTGCCTTCGTCGTGGCTTAAATCGTGGGAAAAATTTCATGAGTTTAATTCCGCTCCTTATGTTTCACCTTATGCAGATACAGCAGATTTACTGGAAGGCTCAAAGGTGATGGAGAAAAGGACAGTTGGTTTAGTGCACGAGTTGCTGTCACTCACCCTTTGGAAGAAGCTATCAATTGTGAAATTAGGCCATTTTAGTAGAGAGTTCAAAATACCACAAAAGTTGAATGTTTTCCTTCTCAAGCATCCTGGTATATTCTATGTCTCAAATAAGTATCAGATTTATACTGTTATTCTCAGAGAAGGATATAATGGATCAGAATTGATTGACAAGGATCCACTTGTTGTGGTGAAGGAGAAATTTGGGGAGTTGATGCAGGAAGGACTCCATGAGTATAATCAGAGGCGCCACTTGGCTAATCTAGAAAAAGAGAAGAAGAAAGGAACTGCTTCTTTGAAGTTTGGGAAAAAGAAGGAAGAAAGCATTGAAATGCCTGAAAAAGAAGAAACTGGTGATAAACTAGGAGGTTTGTTAAGCTCAGAGGAAAGAAAACGGTTTTATAAAGTTCTTTTTGAGGATGATGCTTCATGAGATCATCAGGTATCTTCGAATTTCTGCTTGTTTATTGTTTCAGTTAATCGTATTTTCTGATGCATATTTGTTAATCTTCTTGGCTAGCCAAATATATTTGGAAACTGTCATTACACATTTTTTTATCCAAGTAATCGGCTAATCGCAGAACAATCACTTAGGGTGTAAAGATTCTTTAGAGCTATCATCATGACTCACGAGTAATCAGGCATTCTTCTGAATCAGAAGCAGCTAAAACTAAGACTTCTAAACTCAGCTTTCGATGGCACCTGCTTATTACATTTCTCGTTAGCACCTCTGCTGGATAAAACATTTGTTTATTTTTTTCTTTTCCTTTTCTCCTAGTCTTTGGGGCAAGTAGTAAGAACTTGTGCTTGTGATCAAGCCTGTCTTGCTTTGCATGGCATGCCATTCAGCCAAAAGCCCATTGGTGATAATCATTTGATAATTCTCGGTAGTACTCCGCATCCTCTGTCTGAACTGTTCCTGTGTTGTTATCCAAAATTCCAGCTTTATATGAATTTCAATTCAAATGGGGCTATTGGTTGCTTCTAAAGCACGACATGAATTGCATGTATAGGCACATGTTGAATTAGTGCCCTTCTTGTTGAGTAATGATATTTCATGGGTTTTTTTCTCTCTTTCAGCTGTCAATAATAGATCATGCTATCAGGAAAACTTATATTACTTGAGACTCACATGCAGTCATGAAACGTCATAATAGTGTTTCATAGGGTGTGTTAACCTCCTGAAGACATTGTTACACTTGCACTATTATGAATACAAACCTCTCTTTGGACCTGGATTCACACTCTGCTGCTTATATTACTTTATGCTGCTTCTGCCATACCTTGCTTCTATTGTTTTTCTTAGTTATCTTGTATGATGTAATAGGAATACATCTTACATATACTAACTGCATTAAAATCCTCATTCGTGTTTTACGTGGAAATCCCATCATTATTTTGTTTGCACTTTAAGCTCGGTATTGTCCTTGTTTTATACGAGTTTGCAGCAATTTTCAAAACACAGATTTTAATCAGTGAACTTTACCTTGATATGCTAGAGACACACATTAAGTTCATATGAATTCAACTGCATGCTCATGAATTTGAAATATGTTAAGCTTACTGTTTTATGTCTACGTCTGTTTTGTTATTTATGGTGTAGGGTGAACATACAATTCAGGGCACCGATGCTGGTCCAACAAGAACAAAAGATGAAGGCTTAAAACCCTTTAGACCAGAGGGTTTATAGTGGATGATTCTTGAGTAGGATCACCGGAAGTGTATATATATATGGTTTCCTTCCAGGGAACATAATTTTATCCCAATCATCCAACTTCATGGAAAAAAACGCACTCTCAAGTATAAGCTGCAGAACTAGTGAAAGCGCAGAAGATGAGGCGAATTTTGATCCTCCGAAAGCAGAAAAAGTGATCGCTAATGTTACATTATTCTTGTTTGTTAGAACTACAGGCGAATCTCGCTGTTGAGATGAGGGCTTACCTTTGCAAGCCTGCTCATTTGTTGCGCAAACCCTCTTGAGCACAGCACAGGAGCATTAGGAGGAATGCGGAAGGATTGCAATAGAAGCCTCCAAGCCAAGCCAAGGCCAGGAAATGGAAAGCTATATTTGTTATTCTATATGATTTATAATAAACAAATAATTGCATGACTTTTAGGTGTCGGCCTCAAGTATTCTTTTCTTTGTTGTGGTTAAAGGAACCCCATTTCCCAATTGATCTCTGAATTGTGTGTGAATATTAAGCAAATGTATCTGCTCAAAGATGTTAGTAAAATAGAAGATTCGATTCTAAATTAGTTTTATTCGTTTTAATCTAGTATCCTCATTAATCTTAGACACATGAAGATTGTAAGCAAGGTCCAACACCATAATTACGTTTATGTCTCTAATTATGTGCACAAAGTTCGCCCGACAAAATTTTGAGTGGTAGGAATAACATGCAAATTTTATTTCATTTTCATTTTCATTTTCATTTTCATTTTCATTTTGGTACTTGTATTTATTTCTAATAATATTTATAAAACGATAATTTATCTGTGTTAATTATTATGAGTTTGTATAAACACAGGTCAAAAAGGTTGTTAAGCCATTGGGATGATTTCTTTAAAATTATTATTTTGAGGAAATATTTTATACTAGTATGTTTATTTTTCTTTATTTTATATTTCAATTTTTAATATAAAACTAGTGGCATAAATGTAATTATTTGTTACAGGAAAACAGCGGCCTTTACGTGACCTTCAGAATTAAGAATTCGAGAAGAAATGAGGTTTTGGGTTTTTCTTTTTTCTTTTTCTTCTCTGCAATGCTATTGAGTGCACCTTGTCCAAATCCAAACCAAACAAAAAGTACAACGGCAATGCAATTGTAGTGAAGATACAGTAATAAATTCCTCAGTTCGACTCAGTGTTCAAAAAAAAATCCTAACTTTGTTCCTCCCTCTCTCTTTTTTCTTTTTGAGGATCACTCTCCTTTCGTTTCCCTCTTCATTGACACTTTCATCAGGTATGCTCAACCATGCTAAATTACGCTCTGGTTACGGTTTTGTTTCTGTTAAAAAGCTGATGTCTTTTTGTTGTTTCGTCTCTTGTTTGCGATTTTTGGCCTGCATTGTGGTTTTTTTCTTTTGGCCACTTTCGATCATCGGTTCCATGATTATGGATTTTGATGGAACAGGCTAAATAGCCCTAATTTGAAAGAGAAGAAAAGGTCTGTACTTGATGTACGGACCCAAATCCTCGACTGACATTGAAAAACTTCACACCAACACTTTGGTTTACTACACCCACTAACCTTGCTGGCCAGTTACCTTGCATTTTGATCTTCCTGTTGATGTGTCTGGTGAGAATCATGCTGATGGGTTTTTTTTTTCCAAGTGCTGAATTGACATTCATATCATGGATCACAACATTTTGAGTGGCAAACTTGCAGAGCTTGCATTAGCATTTGTTAACAAGTGAATGCTACACTGACATTTTTCGGATAGCTGACACTTTTCAGACTTGTGTACAGCACATTCACCTTTCTTTCTTCATGCGCTTATTAGTCATCTTTGTCTATCTAGGAATAGGCAACAACAGAGTATGATGTCTATGCAGTTTCTTAGTTTCAAAGAGGATGCCCGATGGTGCAGTATCTTAGGTCACACACTTCATCTTTTCTTTTTTCATGTCCTGATACCAAAATGAGACATTATGAAAAGTTCTAATTAAAATTTTAAAGCTTGTCGAATCAGATTTTTTCCCTTCAAACACTTCTAGTTTATGCATCCATATTTGTACCAAGATGGAAAAGGGGCTTAGAATAATGAGTAAAAAGATAAGGGAACAGATGCAAATAATTTTTTCTTTTAATGGTAGCAATTTTATCGTTTTCCAGAAATAGTTCCCAAAGTTGTTCCGGCGTTATCCTAATCAAAGGAGAAGAAAAAGGTAGTAATGCAAAATACACCGCGAAACTGATTGGGATTTTTCCAAAGATAGCACTGTTACCATATATTCAGTATGCATTCATCTGCCCACGGTCCATTACGCGCATTACACTTTGGCTAGCCATGATATATATATTTGCCGTAGTTTGATAGGCTACTTGAGGTTTTAGCATCATCGTTCGGAACGAAGGAGGACGTAGTCCGGTATGTATACATGTGTTTCCTTTTGGTGCCTTTGATAACAGTTGTTGCTTTATGCATAGGTCTCAGTTACTGAATCATTTCTTAGGTTAAATCTTAATAGAGCATTCATTTTAAAGTATGCTGGTGTCATATTTGAAACCTATCAACTCACATTATCAGGATTTTACTTCATTAAAAAATGTTTGTTTGTTCTGTGAGCATGAAATTAAGTTCTCTTCCTTCATATGAACATGCTTAGTTTGTTGGATACTTGGTCTTATTCCACAGAGCAAGATTCTTTCTTGTTTGTGTTTGCTGTTAGGACAAATTTTTAGATGCTATTAGTATTTATGATGTACAGATTTTCGTTATCCCTTTATCATTTATGCATGTACTTTATTGGATTTTTAGCTGACACTTCAATAAAATTGAATGCTTAGTTTTGAGTTTAAGGAGAGAATTTATTCTTTCATTTGCCTTTTTATATGGAGACAGATTTGCATTGCATCCTGGGATTTCAATATCTTCACTCCAAAACAATAATTCTTGGTCATTGTTGTTTATGTCTTGAGCCTTTAGGATGTTTTTTACAATTAACAGAGTCTGCAATTTAATACTCAGATGGCTAATGATATTCTCAATGCTTTAAATGGTGGTTTTTATCTGCCTTAGTATGCCCAGCATTAGATACCCAGTTACTTTCCTCAAAAATCTTGTTGACCTCCAAAGGACCCTTTGCATGGATATGCGGCCTTCCATGCTTTGTTGAATCTTGATTGCCATCTGAGAATCCCCTGCTGCATTTTACACTCAAAATTTCTGTTTCTATTATTTTATTATAATGTCAAACATTGGAGGGAGGAGTTTTCGGACAACTGATTCCCTCTCTAATTTTGCAATGGATATTTAGTTCATGTGGCATTTCTCCCTTCAAATATGCCATGAAAACATCATGGATTCAAGGTGCAAGTTCATCATTTAGGATGGAACTTTACAGAGTGTGGTAATTAACATAGATGATAAACTATCATCAAACTTAATCGAGACAGCTTTAAGTCGGAAATGGATAGTTTTTATCTTGCAATCAACTATGGTATTCCTTGATGTGTCAGATATTTTATTTTCCGATAGCATACTGGCTTGACTTATTCATCTCCATATTTTTCAGGCGTATTCCTGGAAAAATAGAGGTTTTACATTCGTGCTTTTGTGAGGAACGCAAATCAAGTAACAAGATGGTTTCTCCACGATCTGGTACGAAGCATAAACTTTCTAATATTCCAGTTATCTGGTTGGTTTGTTTATCTGCGGTGTTGAATCAGGAAACATATTCTAATACTTTACACACTACAGGGTTCACCATTTCTCGAAAATATGATGACACAGAAGTTGCATGTAGAGTGAGGAAGATTACCAAAGATACTAAGGTAAAGCCTATTACTGCTGATGAAGTCCTCAAGCTAAAAGCTGGCCCTAAAATTACAACACACACGACATCCAATAATCTGGCTAAAGGTGCTAATGCAAAGCGTCTTCGGGAGTCAGAAATTGCGGTTTCAAGTTCAACTTTTGCCAAAAAGCAAGCAGTTCAAATGCAAACCAAATTTATCAGTCGGGAGTTCCCCCCAGGTTTTGCTACTAATCAATCCATGCCAGTGAGATTAACATCTGGAACTGCAGCAAACAGTGAGAAGTCCCGTCTGAGTTTTACTTCTAATCAATTCATGCCAGCAAGATTAACACCTGCAGTTGGAGCAAAAATTGTGAAGGCCCCTCTAGGTTTTGCTTCTAATCAATGCGAGCCAGCAAGATTAACATTCCCAACTGGAGCACACAGTGAGAAGTCCCCTCCAGATTTTGGTTCTAATCAATTCACGCCAGCAAAACGAACATCTGCAATTGGAGCAAAAAGTCCAAAGGCCCCTCCAGGCTTTGCTTCTAATCAATGCAAGCCAGCGAGATTAACATCCCCAACTGGAGCACACAGTGAGAAGTCCCCTCCAGATTTCAGTCCTAATCAATTCATGCCAGCAAAACTAACATCCGCAATTGGAGCAAAAAGTGCAAAGGCCCCTCCAGGTTTTGCTTCTAATCAACGCGAGCCAGCGAGATTAACATCCCCAACTGGAGCATACAGTGAGAAGTCCCCTCCAGATGTCAGTTCTAATCAATTCATGCCAGAAAGACTAACATCCGCAGCTGGAGCAAACAGTGAGAAATTGCTTCCGGATTTTGCTTCTAATCAGTTCATACCAGCGAGATTAACTTCTGCAATTGTAGCAAACACTGAGGACTGCCCTCCAGGTTTTACCCCTCATCGATTTATGCCAGCTAGATTCACATCCACAGATGAAAACAGTGTGAAGTCCCCTCCAGGTTTTGCTTCTAGTAAATTCTCGTCAGCGAGATTAACTTCCACCAGTGGAGAAAATGGCGGATTTGGTAAAGCGGCTGATGCTAAACTAAGTTCATTAGATTCCATACCTGATGAACTCGGTTCTGTATGCAAGTTTTCCTTAGTTAGATGTTATACTGACAATGCTGATGATGAAAAGGTTAATCAGGGATTGGGACTGGGATTGATCAAAGAAGAAGGTAAGCTGTCCAATTTGCAAGTTAGCAGTTCACAACTACTTGTTTATGTTCTTTCTCATTTCCCGCAGTTCTGTAAATGTGAAGTTTTGCATAGTTGGAACTGGCTTCTGATACAGCTTTCTTGCTCAGAGCTTTGTTTGGTTGAGTTACTATGAGTAAATTAATTCCTACTGCTATCTTGCAGATTCCACAGTACCTGGATTTGGTAAAGCGGCTGATACTAAACTAAGTTCATTAGATTCCATACCTGATGAACTCGGTTCTGTATGCAAGTTTTCCTTAGTTAGATGCTATACCGACAATGCTGATGATGAAAAGGTTAATCAGGGATTGGGACTGGGATTGATCAAAGAAGAAGGTAAGCTGTCTAATTTGCAAGTTAGCAGTTCACAACTACTTGTTTATGTTATTTCTCATTTCCTGCAGTTCTGTAAATGTGAAGTTTTGCATAGTTGGAACTGGCTTCTGATGCAGCTTTCTTTCTCAGAGCTTTGTTTGGTTGAGTTACTATGAGTAAATTAATTCCTACTGCTATCTTGCAGATTCCACAGTACCTGCCGAAGTTGTCAAAGATTCAAGTTATAGGACAAAACACCAAGTCCATAATTCTTCTCCTCTGCTTCCAGTGAAATCTCCCCTTTCAGGCAAGAAATCGTCTACGGCTCAATCCTACTTTGAACCTTTTATATGTTTCTTTCATATCATATAAAAACTGCTCATTTTCCTTATTTAACATATAAAATTAATGTAGAAGTTTCCCGTCTTCTGTTGAAGTACCTTTTAAGGAGTAATTGTTCTCTCTTCTATTAGGAAGACAAGAGAGAGATTAGCTCAGGACTTGTGTTTTCATTAATTTATCTAGATTAATATGTTGTAGGAAAGTTTAACTTTCCGAACTGGCCACTCACTTGAGCTTTTCTTGTTGGGCCAGGGTTTGGTTCAGTTCCTTTGGAGGATTTCATTCCTAGTAATAATCCTGCAGATGCCACAATACCTGCTAAGAAGGTGAAAACCTCATGTGATGGGATAAAACAAAAAGGGAATAATTCTGCCCCCCTGCTTTCAGTGACACCTTCCCTTTCAGGCAAGAGAAATGTTCTAATTGCTCTGTTTGTATGTTGTTTGAATTTTTTTCATCATATTACTGTTTCTTCTTCTTGCCCACTAAATTATTGTGGAGATGCGCTACTCTTGTTCAAGTGTCTTGTTATAACACATGCCTGCTTATTGAGGAAGTAATCGACCATCTAGTATTAGAGAGAGACATGGATTATACTGGGACCCAGATCTCATTATTTTATCTAGATATATGTATTTGTGTTTTCACTTGTCGGGATTCATGTAAGGATGGTGGAAATTTTCATCCCTTTAACGATTTTATTGAATTCATACATGGATATTTTTGGGAACTCAAGAGCATAGTTTGTATGCTGGGTTGGAATAGAAAAAGAATACATACATCTTTCTTATCTTATCTTTCGTATTTTACCCAAATTGTGGTCCTGTGGACATGGTGTGTCATTTATAGTTGTTTTTTCCTGAACCATTGTAAGCCGCTTTAATCATTATTGACTGGCTCTTCTTATACAGGTGCTTCTCCCCATGATGCAGTTATTAAAGAAAATGATTCACAGGTGGCTAAGCCCAAGCTTCAGAAATACCCTCCCATTGGTCCTGCTTTAGAAGTTGTATGGAAGTAAGCTACTTACTCCTTGTGCCATAAGATTACTTATCTTCCTGAAGGAGTGTTGACATGGAGTCACTAACTTGAGCCATAATTTTCCTTTGGGTTAAAAATTGAGGCTTATCAATGAAATGAAAACACAGTTTTAAGCAAAGAAGCTTCAACAAATTTCTAATGTAGTTAATAAGCTAACAGTTTATGGCATGGTGAACAAACCTCAATGCCGCATGTGCTAGGGTAGCCCATCTGATAGGTAGAATATTACGCTTGCCAAGACTATGCATGAAAATGTTGGTAGATAAGGATCTTTAGCTCACAGAAATAAACTGATCTCTTAACACCTTCGCATTACAAGTCTTCAAGATGTGGGGTTTGGGTCATGATTTTCATGCGAAACATTGTTTTTATATTGAGTTCCTATATTTTTTAGTTTTGGAATGACGTGGGAGAGGGCAAATCCTAAATTCCGCATATAGAACATAGGCTGCTGACTGTAGACACCACGGAATCATTTTTTATTGAAAGCAAACATGAAGTCATGCAAATTCCTTTTTCTTTCTTTCTTATTTTTGCTCCATTGGTGCAGGGGCAACTTTGAGCTTCTGGATGTCGAAAAAGTTCGAGATGTTCCCATCGATGTTAAACTCTGTGAAGGATTTGTCGCCCATCCTCCAACGATAGTGTCTCGTAGAGCTTATAAATTTACAAAACAGATGGCTGGAGTCATGCAGTTTAAACTGCATTCTCGTCTCAGTATTTGGCCAGAGTGTTTTCGGGAAGATATTCCAGATATGAAGGATGTAGCTTTATACTTATATCCTGGAAATTTTGAGTGGTTAGATATGCCTTTTCCTTAAGTGACTTCACTTGTCATTTTGATTACATTTTGTATTATTCAATTCTGATAGGTTGCTTTGGGTTGTAGGTCCAGAAGAAAATACTCTATCCTCTTGAAGTACCTAGAGAAGAATGATATGGCAATGAAGAGTCAGATGGGTTCGACAGAGTTACTGATTTTCGCATCTAAACTCTTGCCCCCGGATTCCCAAAGTGAGTTAAAAAACTTTGGTTTTGTTCTTACCGGCATGAGATTCTGTAATAGCACTATTAGGTTTCTTTGCACGCTCTGCCACATGTGCTTTATGGTCAATTCCTTATTTTATTTTTTTGGTCAGAAATCAATTCCTTATATGAAGCTAATGATTATGTGACTCGTTGACGCCATTTTTTTCACTACAGAGCTGAAGGGCAGTTTCTTCATGTGGGGGGTCTTTCACCATTCGAGAGGAAGACAAACTGGTTAAGACTTGCGACCTTCTTTTCTGTGTTCGCTGTGATAAAGTATATTAGTATATTGTGTCAGCCTTGTACATCCGATGCAGAGACTTGATTAATGCCTCCTCCTCCAGGAGAAGTAGATGCGCATAGACGTGTGAGATAGAGATGTTAACAAGTAGGCACATCTAAACGTTTAGAAATACTAGCAAACGAAGCGATAGAGATGGAAGCGTAGTCGTTTGACAGATTACTGTAGTCTGTAAGAGAAAGTAGGTTATGAACAAACCTGAAGTATACAGTTGCAAAATGTAGTTCAGTTGAGTGATTCAATTATGGTTCCTACTGCATTATCATCATTTTTAGGTCATAATTACAAGTATTCTTTAGTCAATTCTACTGGGACTAATCCTGTTTGCACAGTTGGGCCACTATGTGGTTATTCGTAGTTGGGAACTACTCCGTAAAAGAGGTTCAAACTTGCAACTTCTTACTTAACTCAGAAACTTTAATTGCTTACACCAACTCCAAGTACGTGTACATCACTCAGCATTAGTCTTGCAACTTTTCTCATTGACCTCTTATTTCGTCGAGGTTATATTGAACCAAGACTCAGGTACAAACCCAGAAGTACATAACTGTATCTGACAGATCATCTTTATACAGAGGATAACGAATGTTTAACAGATACAATAGAAGTTTCGTTTTTCCTTCTTTTATCGCTCCAATAAAGAATTAGAATTACAACCGATGGAGTCACAAGCAAACAACCTATCTGGTAGAGTTAGAAACTGTGATTCAGTTCAGGGTGCAACACTATCCAGTTCTTCCAACGCAAACACAGTGCCGATCTGTTTGTATTCCTTCGGTTTGAAGACGGTCAGAACGTCGAGCCATTGAAGCCGAAGAAGGAGCGCTGGGCCAAAATAAAATCAAGATCAAAATTAAATTTACAGTACAATGCATGGGAACAATCATGAAAATTAGCATCGGCATCCGCACATAATAGCAATGCATGATCAAAGCATTCATGGTGACCAAAAATGATGCCAACAACCCTAAACCACAAATTAAAGTTGCAATGAGGTTTATCAATCAACATGATCTCATGGAGGACATAATTTTGGCTATGTAGCTGGTATGAACTTTTGGCAGAATCACACCTTAAGAGCTGCAATTAAGAGAAAATGGCCAATGCTCGTATAAATCTCGGCTTGTTTTACCAATGCAGGAGTAAAGTTCATATCTTGACTCGCGCACCTTAAGAGCATGGAATTCAAATCCAGCACCAAAAATTTGATATCAAATTTTTGGTTATATTTAAAACTGACAAAAAGAAATCTACCAAAAGCTTTTGTCCCTATGGATTGATAAGTGATGTGAAAACTTCAAAAAATCGCAGCACCAAGGAATGCAAGAACTCTTTTTCAGCAACAGAATAGTAATCCAAAAGCAAACTGCATCGAAATTTTAGAACTTTATACAGAATTCAAAAGGCTAGAGCCTCACCCTATTCAGTATTTCACAATTCGATGACTAACAATCCTCTCCTAAGACGGGAAAAAACTACTCGGTGGAACCCTTACCTCAACATCATAAAATTTGATGTAAAAACGGGAGCTTTGAATGGAGAGCTTTTCTTGGAGGATATCTGCAAGAGTTGAACTCAATTTCCCATTAACAGTTGGCCCAAGTCCCCCAATTGAGATTATTTCCGCGAACGCAGCTGGTTCTTCAGTGCCCGCAAATGCAATGGGGACCCCTCCATTCACCAGAATCATCACATACTGAAAAAAAAAACAAAAACCATTAAATGGGTTCATTTCACAGAGTAATTTAAACAAACAGCTGGTGGTCGGATTATTAGCACTCAACGGATTCAGGCTTGCCGATGATTTTAGCAACAGCCTTAGTGGCGTCTTTGAGAATGTCAGATGTTGTCACTGGATCAACTGGTATGTTCGTGAAGAGTTTCAAGGTTGGCATTCTTCCTCCTTTTTTTCTTCCGGTGTTGAACAACGAGTGGTTTAAACTGTGGATTGCAGAGATAATGCGGCAGGTCTTTTTTGTTCCCTTTTGTTTTGAGTCCGGTCCGGTTCGGCTTTTATGCATAATTTTAAAACCCAATTCAACCGTGCCTGCCAGCCAGCCTTCGGGTTGAACTAATTATAAATTAGATATTCCACAATTAAAAAACCAACAATTAAGTCTTAGACGGAATTTTTTACTAACCACTTGCAACTAGAAACCAAGACCACCACTTGAACTAAAGACTCAATTACAATTAAACTACAAGTTCACTAATTTATACTCCCTCTGTCCCTCAATGAATGTCTTTCTCGCATCCCAATATTTAGTAGAAAACGCATATCGAGGAGGCCGGATGAGGCACTATTTGACCCCAAAAAAATCCGATTTTTTTTTGAACGTACGTTAATCCTTAACG
Source organism: Viola odorata (assembly GCA_963691705.1). NCBI lineage: Eukaryota > Viridiplantae > Streptophyta > Magnoliopsida > Malpighiales > Violaceae > Viola > Viola odorata. Next base: position 3,495,611 of record OY829542.1, read on the forward strand.
TACTTCCCAGAAAAAATTATGGGCAAAATTGTCTCAAATAAGTCGTTTGCCAGCCGTTTTAAGATACGTGCCGAAACAGTAAAAGCAAAAGCTAAAACGACAATCATTGAGGGGCGGAGGGAGTATTTTATAAATATACGGTTGTATCAATGAACATAAATAATAAATAGGAAAGGACAACCTATGAAACACAGACATTATAAAAATTGTTTTGTGTTTGTATTTGGGTAAGTGTCGTACTTATCTAACACTTTTTACGCTCTCAGAGATACTCTGTAAATATAAATTTACACTCCCACGATACTTAAAGGACACGTAAATACAATTTTTTCTATTAAAGTGAGGTTTCAATAATAATTTCAAAAATTAAAAAGGAATAAGCTTAATAAAGAGAAATTAGGAAAGCTACAACACTTTTTTTTTTTGCATCATACTGATTTTTTTTTTAAATTAAACAAAATCTAAGCGTTTGAAGTTTCAAGAAGAAATAAATGTATAGTGTCGTGAATTTCCTTCAATCTTTCTAACAACCATTAGTTTATTGTTGGAATTTTAAATTCAACTCTCTTTTCAATTGAAAAAAACAATTTTAATTTTAAGATGAATCGTCATTTATGATAGTTAATACAATTAACAATTTGAGATCCTAATTATGTTTTTTACAATTGTGTTTAGTTTATAATTTAATGGCATATAATTTTTAGATTCTAATTTATAGTACATTTCTACGTTTATAAAAATATATTTATCAGATATTTTAACTACTAAAATTATTTAATAAAAAAAATATATTATATTTTAAAAATATAAAATGTACAAAATCGAATCCGTTCCGTGCTGCTTCACAGAGGACAACAAAACTAAAAATGGGCACTTGTTTACTATGCGACCGGATAAATGGGCCAAAATAGAATTTAATTGGGCTGAAACATCTCTGAGAGAAGGAAAGAGCTTCGACTGATATTTGGAGGGGTGCGCCAGGCCAATGCAATAGTGCAACGCAAAGGCGACGCGCGAAGGCCCCAGCAGCAAGCTACTGTGGTGGACCCTCCCCCTGAAGAAATTAATTTAATATCGTGTGGGCCAATGGCCCACATATCAGATATTAAACTGATAAGAACAGATACTACACTTGATCTTAGCCAAAAGGCCGAGAAAGGTATGAATTGCAACAATATGGATTCGTATTTTTATACCCTACCTCCCGTGCACTTCTTACATCTCTGCTCGATGTGGTATTAAAATTGCATTTAATGAGCAAAATCCCTCCTTTTAAACATCAATTTGCATCAGTAGGAAAGTGTTGGAGTTTGGAGTTTGGAACTTGGAAGAGACTGCCCATAGAGATGGGACTCGAACTCGAGTTTAGTTTGAATTTACTTGTAGTTTGCTACTAATAGACAACAACTAAGTTACATAACTAATGACCAATATTCAAAAAATATTTTACAAAATACCCAAAAGAAGAAGGAAGAAGGATTCTTATAGCCAAATGAGGAATGAAAGGCTCTGATCCTGGGCAAGTGCTTCTCCTGCCAGGCTTCCAGTGTCAAAAACAACTCGTGCTTCAAGCTTTGTTCATTGTCAATCAATTAAGGCTACAAAGTCTAACCACTTTGCTTTCGATCAAGTTGATTAGAGCGTGATTTATCTCCTCGCTGAATTTTGTTTATGACATTGGTAGTAAATATGATGCCTAGTCAATCTTATTATCTGAAGCCCCAAGAGTCCAGTTTGCCCTCCAAACTATCGACGGAGAAAGAAGACGCCCGGTTTTCCAACCTGATGAACTTAGCTGCAAAAGGGATTTCAATTGGAGCATGAATAGTAAAATGCTTCGAACTTTCTCATCGGACCCTTAGAAAATCCATTTCACAGAACGAGAAAACTATTGAACTCAAAAGAAAAAAATTGAAGAGGTATATATACCTTTTGAAGAAATAAATGATACTGTTTATCCATCCACGATTGGCTCTCCGAGTAAAGATATGAACTCTCATCCCTTAACTTAGCCATAACAAGCGCATGAGTAAATGATTGCAAGATGTCTGGAGTTGACGAACTTTTGTGCATTATAATTTTTATTATTCCCTTTCTCTCCAAAAGCAGGTACTTTGCTGAAAATAAAGGAAAATTGACAGACAAGACGAGCCAGAGGTGTTAGAATGGAAATGCAACTAGGAAGTGCTATTAGTCACTAGAGCTCAACCTTTTCTGTAATGAGATTCAGCCGTGCGCAACAGCTCCGCCCTGTTCAAGAACATGCACAAATTGTCAGGCTTGTACACTAGAATAAGATTTGTTATGTTAGGCCGACTTCGTCCAGTATCAATTAAGCCGACTGCTGTGCAATTTAAAATGATACATGTTGGCAAATGACCTTAACTAGGCATCTTGTTCAAGAGAAGAAGTAGTGAAAAATAAACAAACAGATAAATAAAATAGAGAGAACGGTCCATCTTTAAAACCGAAGGAATCATGCCAGTGGTAATTTTATAAGATAAATTCAAAAACTCACATTTCCTGGTCATCAAGTGAAGTAACTCTCACACCCAAGTACACTTGTTTATGTAGTAACTGAATATTGTTTGAGATCCGTGAAGTGGTCCATATGGGTAAAACATGCTCCATCTTGGAGACCTGTTCAGGAGAGAGAACTGGAAACAAAATCAGATGTCGGCATTGAGATGAGAATAGTAGATCAGCATAAACAATCAAGATAAGATCATGCATTATATAAAAGCATAAGCAACTGAAATGCTCTTCGACCCTGCCGTCTTTAAAGTAGTAGTTACCTTGGCCGGTCGTCATGAAATGCCCCAAAAGAATTGAAGTCCTCTCAATATTTAAAGAGGTCAATGTAAGACATTGGACAGCCATGTAATTTGCTGCATGTATTAACAACAAAAGAGAAATTAAGCATCTCACTCGTTGTATTTCAAGAGAAAAGAAAAATACACGGGAGTTACTCCAGGTAGGTACGGGCAATAAAGAGAAGTTTTCCCTAAGCTAAGTAACTCAATCTAGAGTCAAGACCCAGAGTTCAACTCTTTCCAAGCATTTCAACGACAGCATCACTTATTTTATTTCTAAGGAGTACAGTGTAGCTTTTCAGCAATAAAGACCAGACGATCTTAGTTTGCTTATTTTAATAAGCATCATGTAGATTTACAGATTGTGATGGTTCTTACTGATAGCTATGATTTTTCCATCTCAGCAACCACTAAAGTAGAAGCAGGACTTACCATACATATGGAACATGGTGAGAGACAGGAAACAAAACCAAATAGCTAGGGAATGTCCTATTGTGGCGCGAGCGAGGAGCATCCCCAATGCCATGCCAATCATTGTTGCTACTGTTTCTTGACTTCCTTCCTGTTAATACATAAAGAAGACAAGTCAATAGTCTCCCTGCCCATAAAAATAAATAATATAAAAAAATCTGTAAGGCTTTCATCCAAGAGACAAGGCTAAACTGGTACCTTGGCGGATATATCTGCTGCATTATTCTGGAGCGCAAAATGCTGAGTCAAAGCAGCTCTAGTTGCACCACTGGCAACACCAGCTAATAAGTAACACATTAGAAAGAAGACCATGAATTAGATAAAGTGAGAGGATTGGTATTTACTTTTTAATATTTAATGCAATTTGATTCTGTAATTTTGATTTTTAAGCCCGTGAGTGCAAGCAGTAGTCATCAACTAACGATTTCATTTAGGATCACATTCATATGGAAAAAAAACTGAGTTCTGTCTTTTGCTTTGTTGTTGTTATACACATCCCATGATCCACGTAATCAACAAACTAAATGGTTCCATAACCAAAATGTCCAAACTGTTATTAATTTACATAATTTCTCATGCCGAAGCATTTAAGGTGCGTGAAAACTTACTAAATGATCTTGATATGCTCCCTATGCAAACAACAAACACAAAAGCTGAAGGGAACACAGGTGAGACAAGGTCCATCAACATTCCTGCAATCAGTAAGAGAGGCTTTTATTCATTTTGAAGTATGAATATGTAAATTTAACAGACTACGGACAAATTCACGGCGTCCAGCCACAACAACTAAGAGCGAAGAAAATAGATAGCAAAATGGCAGTAGTAGTGTCAAAGATTACACTTGTTCATAAATGCATGTTAGAGAGACAGTGTGAATGAGGGAATACCAAGGTCATTCATAAAATCTGCGACCAAACGCCACATTTTAGCATTGCTATCCAGATTTGAGCCCTGAGAAGCATGAACTAACCAGTTTCATAGTCTCGAAAGAACAAAGCTGAAAAAAGATATGTTGATACCAACACCAACAAAATGAGAATGATTCCAATTCCAGTAACTTAAGTCCAAGCTGTTAGAGGCTTCACCTGGTAAAATGTGAACAGTATTCCCCCAAGCATTCCGGTCAGATCCCTCAAAAACCACTGCAACAATTTAAAATGAGCATAAAAAAAGCACACTCATTATAAATTCAATTCACAACCTACATGTTAACCGTAAAAAAGAAGAGGAAAGGAAACTAATAAAGAAAGAAACCTGAAATGTGGCACCAAGTACTGTGGCAGACTTCTCACCAACACCAATTGCACTCAAGAGAGCCTTCAAAAACATGTGATCAAACCACGACCGATATCAAACAACTATCAAGGTTCAAATTAACAGTTGCTTCTCTTCTTTTTTAATGAGAAGCTATCAGAACTTACTTGGGTGGAAAGCATGGTTCTTATGTAAGTGGAAAGACCCTAGAGCAAATCAAGAAATGCAAAGGAATTACCAAAACAAATCAAATAAATTTTAATAAAATAAAGCAAGTATAGTTCTGTAAAGTACCTGCAATGAATCCCACACTTGAAAAGGGACATAATCTGGTGTCACACTGCTTGGAAAACCCTGTTTTGAGCAAATAAGCAATTAAACTAACAACATAAAAAGAACCCCAAATCAAATTTCTGTTCTTTTATAAAAAATATTGAAAAAGAAGGGAGAAAGGGTTGTTACCTCGGGCACAAAGGCTTCAAGGACGCGTCTCCAAACATGAATGAAACGGCTACCGGATCTGCTAATGATAAGAACAGATAAATGGTGAAGAGGAAGAGATTTATTGGAAAGTAAAAAGTGGTGGTAATGGGGAAGAAGAAGAAGAAGAAGAAGAAGAAGACGAAGACCTTTGGGTTTGAATGGAAAGGGAAGGAGAAGAAGTGATAGTGAGAGTGGCGGTTTTGGAGAGCTTGGCTGAAGAGGAACCATTCCATTCTTCGATCATGACATTTGATGACTCAATCTTGTTTTCTGCTACTCGGTCATCGTCTTCTTCCATGGTCTCAAGACTCTCAATCTTCTCTTCTTGTCTTGCGCAGGACAATCTGCAGTTTCAGTTTCAGTTCAGTTCTCAACTCAAAGTGTTTGAAACTCAGTTGTCTCACATCAGTCCCTCATTTACTTTTCCTCCTTGTTTTGTCCTTCGTTAATTACTTAAAACAGTTACTCCAACAATAAAAACGTTACTATAAAAATATAAATTTTATTAATCCTTAAGAATTTATGCATGTAATATTTTTCTTCAACCACCAAAAAAAAAGAAAAAAAAAAGAGTGAAGCTACTAATCCAAAAAAAAATGTCAGTAAAAATAAAACAAAAGAGAGAAACTTGAAAAGCTAAATAAAGAAGAAAATAGAAAAACTAACTAAGAAATGAAATTTGTGAGTGCTACTAAACAAAAAGTTAAAAAATTCAATGAGAGAAAAAGGAAAAAGATAGTAAAATTATGAGGAAAGTTTAAATTCATCTCGTAGAGGTATTGAGTTGCACTCTTTAATCTTTATCTTATGAGAGTTAACTCTACAATTTATAATTTTTTTTATACTAATTTGATCTTATTATTACCGCGCTAATTCACCATTTTATTAAAATTTAAGTGATTAAGTGACGATAACAAATATCTTTAAAGCCGCGACAAAAAAATTATTTTATCCCTTGTAGCTTTTTCCAAAGGGGCTGTAATCAACCATAAATTCCATATTTATTTTCGCTTCTAATTTTATTGTTTTAGCTATTCTACTCAAACTAGCATTCTTGGATGTCCATCAAGTCTCATGCACATTAAATATTTTCCCATGACTACTATTGGTTAGAGTAGATGAGTGTGATGATGGAAGAGATATTGAAAGAGTCGCATTTCTAATGACATTAATAATATAATCGATGATTAAACACATTTTTTTAGGTAATTACGTGTGGTGATATCCCTTTTAATGCCTTGGAGTTTTCAAGTGCGCTTCTAGGTTTATTGTGGTATTTTTATGCATGTCTTATGAAAATTGAATTGTGTGCTGATTGGTTAACACAAAGTGATTATGAAATTGTGATTGTATACAGGGTGCTCGTCGGTATCACCGAACTTCGGAAATTCGGGAATACTGAACTTTTTAAAAGTCATACCGATCCAAATTCCAAATAATTCATACCAAAATCGAATTTCCGAATTAAAATTTCGGTAAATTGCGGTTTACCAAACTTTACCGAAATTTCTGAAATTATTTTCAAGTTAGAACCAAAATTCATAAATTTGTTAAGTTCGGTATTACCAAAAATGGAAGTATGAAAGTAAAATCCGAACCAAAAATGGAAGTATGAAAAATTATATCCAAACTTTCGGAAATATAGTCAAAATTTCGATAAGTTCGGATAACCGAACTTTCCAATATTGATCCCGTATCGAACCGAACTTATAGTTCGGTAATCGTTTACCAATATTGAAATTGCAAAAAATTCGGGTAAGAAATTCGGTAATTTTGCAAACCCCTGATTGTATAGCCTCACGAAGTGATTATGAAATTGTGACTATATAGCATAGAGTATGGCTATACAAACCCTAAAATGACTAAATAAGCACCATTAATATTGAGTGGCTCCATTAATAAACAACACAGTTTAGTAACATTATTTTATTATTACAAATAATTATGATAAAATATGGAAAAAAATAGTAAATCGAAGAGGAAAAAATAATTATAAACCGCTAGAAGGAGGGGTCGAACCTCCGACCTTGTGGTTAACAGCCACACGCTCTAACCAACTGAGCTATTCCAGCAGTTGCTTCCCATGTCCAACAACAACCTATTTTACCACTTCCCACTTCCCACTTCCCAAACAACATCGTCTCGTCACGACAAAACCTCCACAGAAGACGCAGAGCAGAGGGCAGCATCTAAGCATCTCCTTCCTTCCAATTGCAATCAATGGTCAAAGAATGTGGAGAAGAGCCATCTCCTGCTTTCCACACAAACTCTTCTCCTCCACCTCTGAAACTCCAACTTTATACTCCTTCCTGCAACCCACCGTCTTCGCCCTTAAACCCTCTCCATCGCCACCCATAAACCCTTCAACCACCGACAAAACCTCACCGCAGCTCTTGTCCCAAGACCACTTAACTACTTTAGAATCCATCCTCCACAAGTCCCTCCTCACCAACGACACTGATGGGGCCTGGAAATCCTTCAAGACCATCTCTTCTAGCTCCGTTTTTCCTTCTAAGTCCCTCACCAACTCCCTCATCACCCACCTTTCCTCCTCTGTCCAGGACAGCAGTCTCAACCTCAAAAGGGCTTTTGTTTCTGTTGTCTATGTCATTGAGAAGAACCCAGAATTGATTGACTTTGAAACAGTCCAAACACTTTTTAGTTCCATGAGGAGTGCCAGCTCTGCTGCCCCTGCTTTTGCTCTGATCAAATGCATGTTCAAAAACAGGTATTTCATGCCTTTTGAACTGTGGGGTGATTTGCTTGTTGATATCAGTAGAAAGAATGGTAAAGTTGTTTCCTTTCTGCGAGTTTTTGAAGAGACTTGTAGGATTTCTGTAGACGAGAAGTTGAGTTTTATGAAACCTGGTTTGGCTGCTTGTAATGTGGCTTTAGAAGGGTGTTGTCGTGAACTTGAATCTGTTCGTGATGCTGAGAAGGTTATTGAAACCATGTCTGTCTTGGGTATTAGGCCTGATGAGTTGAGTTTTGGATTGCTTGGATACTTATATGCATTGAAAGGGCTTAAAGATAAGGTCATTGAATTAGAAGATTTAATGAATCGGTTTGGATTTTCAAATAAGATGATTTTTTGTAGTAATATGATTAGTGGGTATGTGAAGTCTGGGAATTTAGAGTCTGTTTCAGAAACAATTTCATGTAGCTTGAAAGATGCGGAAGGAAAGGAGTTGAATTTAAGTGAGGAAACTTACTGTGAAGTAGTTGAAGGATTTCTAAAAGATGGAAACATCAAGGGTTTAGCTAATTTGATCATTGAAGCTCAAACTTTGGAGGCAGCAACTGTTATAGCTGATAAATCTTTTGGGTTTGGTATCATCAATGCTTGTGTTAATCTTGGATTATCAGATAAAGCACATAGCATTCTTGATGAAATGGATGCTCAAGGGGGTACTATGAGGCTTGGTGTCTATTTGCCAATCTTGAAAGCATATTGCAAAGAGTATAGAACAGCTGAAGCTACCCAGCTTGTTATGAATATTAGCAACTCAGGGCTTCAGTTAGATGTTGGAACCTACGACGCACTAATAGAAGCATCCATGGGAAGCCAAGATTTTCAGTCAGCTTTTACTTTGTTTAGGGACATGAGAGAGGCAAGAGTTCCAGACTTGAATGGCAGTTATTTGACCATAATGACAGGTTTGATGGAGAATCAGCGGCCTGAGTTAATGGCTGCATTTTTAGATGAAGTTGTTGAGGATCCTCGAGTTGAAGTTAAGAGCCACGACTGGAATTCGATTATTCATTCCTTTTGTAAAGCTGGGCGGTTAGAAGATGCAAACAGGACCTTTAGAAGAATGGTTTTCTTGCAGTTTGAACCAAATGACCAAACATATCTGTCCCTCATTAATGGATTTGTGACTGCGGAGAAGTATTTCAGTGTTTTGATGCTTTGGAACGAGGTTAAACGAAAGGTTTCAATAGATAAAGAGAAGGGGATTAAACTCAGTCACAATTTGGTTGATGCATTTCTGTATGCTATGGTTAAAGGAGGGTTCTTCGATGCTGTAATGCAAGTTGTGGAAAAATCTCAGGAGATGAAGATTTTTGTGGACAAGTGGAGGTACAAGCAAGCATTCATGGAGAAACATAAGAAGCTCAAAGTGTCTAAGTTGAGAAAAAGGAGCTTCAGAAAAATGGAAGCACTTGTTGCTTTTAAGAATTGGGCTGGCCTAAATACATAACCTTCTATGGTTCCTTTTGTTTTTGCTTCCTGATTGAGCTTTAACTACTCTTCTTAGAATTCAAATTTGAAGCCCTTAAATAATTCACAACTTTTTCGAAGCCCATAATCTCAATCTTTACTTTATATTGTGGATCACCTATTGCCATGTTCTTATGGTTTACAATTGTAAGCTAAGTGGATGTTGTAGGAAAGGTTCAGAGTAGAGCGGGTGGTGTACATAACGGCACTTGACGTCTGAATGGATGAATGACTTGATTTAGGGACAACGATATACTTCTGAAAATTGGGCTGATTTGGGTGCATAAAATTGCAGATGTGATTGCATCAGTGAAAAGTGTATGCTCACTGTATGAGGATTATTCAGTACCTAGCATCTTCAGTCTAAAGTAGTTGAAATATTTTTTAGAAAATGAAGCTCTTCTTTTTTCTGTTGGGAATATGCAAACTGATGAGTTCCCTATGGCTTCTGGTTATAATACAGGTTCAGTTTAAATTTCCTCCGTTGTTGATCCAATGGATTTTCTTCTTGGTCAGTTGGTCCAGTTTTCAGTTATCTTGAATTGTTGAATCTTTACTAGCTAAGGGGGGGCTAAGGTGAGCCTTGCATTTTATGTTTTTCTTTTTGTGAGTGGCACTCCATAGTAGAGTTGTTAATGCATTCATCTTCTTTTGTTTACTGTTTCCTTGGCCCTATACTGTTTGCTCGAGAATGCTGCTGCTTTACAGCTATAAGCCCTTCTAATGAGGACACGGTCTGCTTTTTAATTAGAAAGAAAACATTGAAAAGTGATCACCTCCACCGAAAAGAGCACTCCCTTTTGACTCCTTTTCCAACTTCTTAGCTCAAGTAACACATCCTGTTTCATTTTGCTTCATACTTAAGTGTGTCAGTCTCTAGCTCACTTTAAGTCTCATCAATGTCATCTTCCTCAAATGCATGGATCTTCATATGCATTCTGCTCTTCCTCTCTCTACTTTTCACCCTCTCTGTTTCGGTCCATCCTATCTCCATGGCTGGTACTTGCCATGGCACTTGTGGCACAGTATCTGTCAAGTTCCCATTTGGTTCTGGTTTTGGATGTGGGCATCCTGTGTTCGCCAGATACGTAAAATGTAACTCTGGCACACTAGAATTTTCTACCGGCAGTGGGATTTACAGCATCTCCTCCATCGATTACTCAAGCAGCAGATTGATCATCACAGACCCCTTCATGTCCACTTGCAGTTCAATGCAGAACTCGGGAAGCTTCAGCTTGGACCGGAACAGCCCGTTCGCTTTGACTGGTGATAACATCTTTGTCTTGTTGGGTTGCTCTACCACATCGCCTTTATTTGATCCAGATGAAGACTTGTGCGATACGGGGTCTCGTTCTCGTGTCTGCAGAGGAATTTACTCTTGCAAGGGAGTCACAGGCATTGGGTTGCCACCGAATGCACCGCCAACGACCTGTTGTGTTTACGAGTCACCGATTCAACTTGCAGGTTACACATTGGATCTTCCTAAGCTTCAATGCTCTTCTTATACATCAATATACAGTTACGGGGGCAACGAAGGAGATCCAATGGCATGGAAATTTGGGGTTTCTTTGCAGTATAATGGTTCATACTATACTGGTAAATGCAAAGATTGTGAAGTCAGTGGGGGCTTGTGTGGCTTTGCTGGTTTTGATCAATCATTTGCTTGCATTTGCCGAAATGGGAAGAACACAAGCACCAGTTGTTTTGGCCAAGGTTAGTTCACGGTTTCACACTATTTCAAGTTCTGTTCAACCATCAAGGTTAGTGGCATGTGGGTTTGTTCTGCATTTTCTGTCTTTGTTTGAATCTTGTGGCTTTCATTGATTAGGGTATGCCTGGAGCGGGACACGGGGGTCAAAAGTTCACACCAAAACCAGTTTTGGAGGTATACTTTTTGTCAAACTTTTTTGCTTATAGTACCAATTACTTTTTGGCTTTTTCACAAAAAGTCTTCTCATTCCCTCTTTCAGATTTTCTACAACTCTTGCCTTTTTTCAGCATCTTTCACTGAACCTTAGTGGCCTAGCTAGAAAGTGCTCAACTGGAGAAAAAAAATTACTAGAAGTTATTTAATATGAACATTACCAAGTGTTATTAGCTTCTTCTTCTTTTTTCCGTTTACAAGGTTTTGAATAGTCGAACTTTTAAGAATTCTCCTAATCCTACGAACCGTCGCCATGACTCAACTCTAGTGGCTTATTGTTTGCTTCTTGTATTCCAAATGGAACTTTTATGGTTCAGACACTATTTTGGCTCCATTTTTCTTTTCTCTTCTCACGTGTTACTTACTGGTTTGCAGGACTCTTGCTCATGTGGTGGGTCGTGTTTTTTATTTGAAGCATGTTGGAGTATTGTAATCTTCTCACTATCATGATTTTGTATCAATCCCACTGCAGCTCCTGATTTTCCTCATCATTTTTTACTTGATGTCATGAATTAAAATCCAGACATACTTTGCTTATCATGGATGTTTGGCATTATAATTCAAATTTGATGAAGTGAATTCTATATTTCTTTTTTCGGTCTTCTACGGTAATTACTCTTTACGCCTTTTCGGCAAGAAAGTAATCCAATTTGAGTGTGAATTTAATTCTTATAGTATTGAATTGTGACGAGGAAAAGGTGCATTGCTTGTCTTTTCACATCAAAATGTGGAAGGAGACATGCTGCAAATGGGTCATTGATAAATTGGCCTGATTTTGCGGCATCAAGAAGGACTTAATCAAAGTGCTCAACTTGCATTTCTCTGTACATAACACTTCTCAATTTTATGTTCACACTCCTACTATCATTCAGTGAGCACAATATATCCACAAAAGAGAATTTTAGTGGTGGATACGCTACTTATTTGAGTTCGAGTATAAATCTATATCTATATAAATATAAAAATTACGTGGTGAAAGTTTGTATGAAGGCTTAAGAGAAAGCCACCAGAGATTTATGAATTTCTCTAATTATGTAATTTGTCATTTTACAATTCATAGTATGTTAACACGTGGCATATAATGATTTTTAATTTTACTTTTTTAATATTATTTTCTATTATTTTCACTCAATTAATATATTAGATAATATAATTTTTTTTGGTGTGCTTAGCTAAACTATATACTTATTTATTAATTTTAATGCAATTTATGATACATAATTTTAGAACTTTTCACTTGTACTATTAAATTAATCTAATATGTATAATTAATCTATTAAATTTTATGCAATGGATAATGTTCAAGAATTTTAAAAGTTGCATGATTCTTTATATAAGTGCATGAAAATCGTTCATTTTATTTACAAAAATAATTAGAGGTGTCGTCTATAAATGTTGATTGGTTACATTTTTATTTATTTTTATTTAAATTCATTATTATTTAATTGTCAAAATAATTATGTATTATATAAAATATTATAGTACGCGAAATTAACGAATATTGTTAAATATATATCGTATGAATGATTCTTTAAACACCTTGGAATTTGCCAACTAGAGATGATTATAAGATATCATCATTTGTAAGGTACTAATAATGAGACCAACATATGGTATGGCGTGGCACCATAAAAGTACTAAATCTTTTCCCCTGAAATGGTGCATTTTCAGGTTTTCCCGGCCACTTGCCAGTTTTAAAACCGTCCACCAAACACTGAATGATTGAGGAAAGGAAGGAGATAAATTCCTTTTGCTTTATAAAAAATTCTAGGAATTAAATAGAAAAAAACCAAACAATTGTTGCCTCAAAAGGAAAAATAACAAATACAACAATGTTTAAAAAAATGGATTTTCTTCTTTTAATTAAATTAAAATAATACTAAAATTAACGATTTTCTTATCTTTATATAATTGATCAAAATACTCATTTTTATATACACGTTCCCTTCTAAAAGAACTCTATTCATATGTCTTTTAATAAACCAATCTTTTGATTTTTTTTACTAAGCACATTCTAGTAATACATTCCTTAACCAAGAAATAAAAATGGAATTAAATTTTAATGAAGAAAAGCGTGTCAGTGTGTCGCGTGTTGTCCCCTCGCATCTTGCGGCCGTTGGTAACTGACCTTTTACAGCAATATAGCAACCAAGTTGAGTACTATTACTATGTGCTGCTAGTTGACCGTGTACGCCCGCCATGGAGCCATGGCCGAATTCCTCAGTATTTACTAAAACTGCCCTCCACACTTCCAGAACTCGTGCTATAATTACATAACGAGCATAAATCGGCTTCACTTCACAGTTTCACTCAAGAAGTGTTGGTTCCTTGTCCAAATACTATCTGATGATGACGAGAGGGTCTAAAGTTGCAATCTTTCTTGCAATCGCACTGATTCTTGTAAAGGGTCTTCAAGAAGCAAATTGCCATAGTGGCCATCCTCTTTCAAAAATCTCTGTACATAAGGCAATCTCTGCAGTTGACAAAAATGCTTACATTAAAGCTTCTCCTTCGATTCTTGGAGTAAAGGTATAAGCTTTTTTGATACCCTTCTTTTGGTTATCTGTGTTATCCAGTTCTTTAGTCTCATAATTTTAGTTTGTAAAGTTTGCATCTTTTTGAAGACTGAACTGAAATGTCTTTTTTTCTCTGTTGGGTTTTGAATGGAGAGTGGAGATGACTACTTCATTGCTCATGGTGGATGACAAAATTTGTTTATTTTTCTGATTGGGAAATTTTTATTTCCTATTTAGGGGCAAAGTCCAGAGTGGGTGAGATTGGACTTTGTTTCTCCAAACCCATCAAATGATGATTGGATTGGTGTATTTTCTCCTGCCAATTTCAGGTATTTTTAGATTCATTGTATATGAAATTGGGCTCTTAAATTGGCTGCAGTTATCTCTTGGAATGTTTTGCTGAACCTATGTATCTGATTGTTTTCAGTGCTTCTACCTGTGCCCCACTCCCAGAACAAGGCTCGAGAGTTTCTCCCCCATTTTTGTGTTCTGCACCGATTAAGGTTCATATACACTGCCTTGCTATGGTTGTTTTCTTTGTTGGCTCTTGTTCCTCTTTTCCCTTTCAGTGGTCATAATATACTGTATCGTTTTTGCAGTTTCAATATGCAAACTACAGTACTCCAGGTTACAAATCTTCTGGTAAAGGATCATTGAGACTTCAGATAATTAACCAGAGATCAGATTTCTCTTTTGCGCTGTTTTCCGGAGGTTTATCAAGTGTATGCTCATGATCCTCTCTTCTCTAATGTGTTCTCTGCTTGATGTTGGAATTACTAAACCTGCTTACCATTTTCACACTCACTTCCGAGAAACACATTTTTATAGTTTTCTTTAATGCTGTCATGTGTTGGCATCTGGTTCTTTTGCACATTTCCTTCCTTTTTGCAAGCACCAGCTAATATCAGTGTTTTGAGGGCCCAATGTGTTATACGAAAAATATTACCACAAACTACCAGCACTCATTTTTTGCATTTATTCTGTTGCACGTCTTGATAACTATTTCTCATTTGGGAAGTTTTGCTACTCTTGCATTCTAGGCTCTATTAATGATGCTGTGATTTACTGATCAGGTAATTTTGTATTTTGATAACAGCCGAAGCTGGTAGCAGTATCAAATAAAGTTGCTTTTGTAAATCCAAATGCACCAGTTTATCCACGCTTAGCACAGGGAAAGATATGGAATGAAGTGAGTTAAATTCCCTTTTCCAGTTTATCCAATTTATGCCTGCTGAGAACTTAACGTGATGGAAGGTTCTTATGTTACATAGCCAAACTGCTAAATCATAATTTTTTCTTGCACTGTTCAATTGGGTAGCTTTGCATTTCTGCTCATAAATTGGAAATCATTGAACATCTTCATGTTACTTCAATTTTAAATTTGTCATTTCGTATTGGAGGAAAAAATTCTCAAGTTATTATGAAATTATGATCTTGATGCTCAGATGACTGTGACATGGACTAGTGGGTATGGAATCAATGAAGCAGAACCTTTTGTTGAATGGGGTCGAAAAGAAGGTGGTCGTTTCCGTTCTCCTGCTGGGACACTAACTTTTAATCGTAACAGCATGTGTGGTATGTCCCTTTCTTACCTATTAAATTTACCATCATCTAATAGCTTGAGGCTTCAGAACTTGGCTTTATGTAGAAGCCCTCAGAACTAAAACCACCATTCCATCACTCAGAAACTATGCATCTGGAAGGCTATATTATCTCTTTTAGAATCAGAATAATAATAAAAAGGAAAAAGAAAAAGAAAATTGATGAGTATTGGTTCATTGGAATGAATGGGGAGCACATTTTTGTAACAGATTGTTGATCTATGTTGCTCTGGCTAGTAGTTTTGTTGTCTCCAAAACCATTTTAAAATAAGCAAATCCAGTAAAGTTAACATCCTCTGAAACTTGTCAAATGTAAATGTGCAGGTGCACCGGCTAGGACAGTTGGGTGGCGAGATCCTGGTTTTATACACACTAGCTTTCTGAAGGAGCTGTGGTCCAATGCTGTGTATGTTGTGCCTTGTTGTCTCCTATGAAGTTGACTTCTATGTGTAATAAGTATTCGAAATGAAGCATGCATTGTACGAATAGCGTCATTTTAAGACCTGTCAGTTTTTTTCCTTATTTGAAGTGCTGTTGATTTTACTACTGTGCAGTTATACATACAAGCTTGGGCATAAGTTGTTCAATGGCACATATATTTGGAGTGAAGAATACCAGTTTAGAGCATCTCCGTATCCTGGTCAAGATTCTCTGCAGCGTGTAATCATTTTTGGTGACATGGGAAAGGTTTGAACTATCCCAGAAATATGTGCATTTAATCACACAATGACTTTTATCAATAAAATTTTAACTCTTTTTTTCCTTTCAAGATAGATAGCCTCATGCAGTTTTTGATGTCTTTTTCACCTTGCAGGATCAGCTTGATGGTTCTAATGAATATAACAATTTCCAGCATGGTTCCCTTAACACAACCAAGCAGCTTATTCAAGACTTGAAAAACATAGATATAGTCTTCCACATTGGAGATATATGCTATGCAAATGGATTCCTTTCCCAATGGGACCAATTTACTGCACAGGTTGAGCCAATTGCATCGGCTGTTCCTTACATGATTGCAAGGTCTGCCATAATATGCCTCTACTGAGATTTTGTGTTGTGTGGTTTCAAGTTTTCTTCTTCATCTTGTCTCAAAATTTCTGATTAATTCTTTCAGTGGTAACCACGAACGAGACTGGCCGGGATCGGGATCTTTCTATAATACCCTGGATTCTGGAGGAGAATGCGGTGTATTAGCTGAGACAATGTTCTATGTTCCAGCTGAGAACAGGCATAAATTCTGGTATGGAAATTGCTTTATGAAAAATATGGCATATGCTTGTTTCATTTACTGTTTTTTTCCCAGTCAGTTCAAACCAATGTTTCTTAAGCATACCATAAACTTTGTTCTTAAATGAAAATATATTTATTTGTATTTTCTGATAATGTGAGGTTCTGGAGGCTTGGTCATAGTCCTTGAACTGTTGTAAACATAAGAAGCAACATCTTTTCTTCTTCACCGAGATGCATGCATTTTCCTGTGATTTTGGATGTTTTCAGGTCATTTCCTATGTTGATTGGTCAGCCTTCTTAGAGAGCTAAGCTAGATGGATCAAGATGCACACGAGACATGTTGGAAAACTGATAAATATGGATATTATGACATTATTTACCAGGTACTCTACCGACTATGGTATGTTCAAGTTTTGCATAGCTGACACGGAAACGGATTGGAGGGAGGGAACGGAGCAGTATGAATTTATTGAGCGTTGCCTTGCTTCAGCAGATAGGCAAAAGCAACCGTGGCTTATTTTCCTAGCGCATCGGGTTCTAGGTTATTCTTCTACTACCTGGTATGCAGAGGAAGGATCATTCGCGGAACCAATGGGAAGGGAGAGCCTTCAAAAACTTTGGCAGAAATACAAGGTTGACATAGCCGTATATGGCCATGCGCACAATTATGAAAGAACATGCCCCATTTACCAGGTATATCCTTCTCGCGTCTTCATTTGCATTAATCTGTAACCACCTAAAACTGTTTTAGATGGTAACCTTGGTTCAGTCAATATGGATTAGTTTCTGTTTGCCCTGATTCTCAGCAGGGAAAGTTCAAAATCCCTGCAAGGATGTGAAAACCATGAAATCTGAAAATGTGATATCTAATTACACTAGATTTTCATCTTGTCGAACTATGACATGTAACTTATCTAGTTATCGTTATAACTAAATCACGGAAAATGCATTTATTTTTGACACATACTTCAAGCCTAACTGCCACTAAGTTTGTCTTGTTTTGTTGCTCACTACTACAGAATATTTGCACCAACACGGAGAAAAATTACTACAGGGGGACCTTAAATGGCACAATACACGTTGTCGCGGGTGGAGGAGGAGCGAGCCTTGCAGAATTTAGTCCCATCAACACAACATGGAGCTACTTCAAAGACGTAGATTATGGATTTCTGAAACTTACAGCGTTCGACCATGATAATCTTTTGTTTGAGTACAAGAAAAGCAGGGACGGAAAGGTTTATGACTCTTTCCGAATATCGCGGGATTACAGAGACATCTTGGCCTGCACAGTTGATAGTTGTCCCAGCACGACACTAGCATCTTGAAGTTATAGAAGAACACTTTGTTGATTGTTTTCCCTTGAATTACGAGTCATATATTGAACCTACCAGTCATATGGAGCTATGATAACTTTTTCTCCTGGTTTTTCATTTTGTGTTCTCACCTTATAACTCACGCCTTACACCTTACAATTTATATTTTATGTTTTACGTATATAAGTGATCGAATGTAGCTAGACTGTAAACTCTATTCATGTGAGTAAAAATATAAAATATGAGTTGAAACTTCTTATATTACATATGAAAACTCCACACATTGTGATAAACGAAAAGAATGCGGTTTAAATTCACTGAATTTAGAAAAAAATTAGTTTTTTTCAATTTCAAATTAAGCTCTAACACAGTTGGGATTAAAAAAACACACAATCTCTTCAAATCAAATACTTATTTACCGTAAGAAACAGTTCTTTCAGCAAACCGGCATCGTTCCGAGCACCTATGTGAGAATTGAGATGACATAATGTCATCAGGTTGTCGTTCCATAATTGTACGGTAGGATGGAATCTCCGTTTGGCAGATTCCACACTCCTTTCTAATTCTTGCATTCTCCGATAAAAAATGAACAAACAAAAGACGTCTGTCTAAACACTTTCTTGTCCAGTCTCGTACCCAGTAATAATACTGTTTTAATCTATAATCTTGAGTTTGGGTCTCCATTTTTGGTGAGTGTCAGTGTTTTTGGTTTCAATTTTGACGAGATTCTTGGGTGGGATGAGAGGGTTAAGATTGACCCTCTTCGCCATTTTATTACTTCTCGCAACTCTGCAACAAACAAGCTCACATGGAGATCATCCTTTCTAAAAAATTGCTATAAATGAGGCGACTTTTGCTCTCAGTGACCTAGCTCGTATTAAGGCCTCCCTCCCCTCTTGTTCTTGGCCTGACTGTAAGTTTCTTCTCTATACCTACTAGCAGCATTTTTTTTCTCTCGTTTAGTTCATTATAAAGTTTGTCTCTTTTGGGGATTGAATGCTGTTATTAAAATTCTGAAGTAGGGTGTTACAAGAATCTGCTACATGTTAAACGTTAGAATGTAAAAATGTCGCCTTTTTGTTTTCCAGGGTCAGAATGCTGAGTGGGTCACTGTTGAGTACAGTTCTCCAGTGCCAACTGCAGATGACTGGATTGGAATGTTTTCTCCTGCTAATTTCAGGTACTTTAGATGTCTTCATCCTTATAGCCTGACATAATTAGTGTGTATTTTCTTCAATTAATTAAATTTAATCACATTGAAATTACTAGACTTGTTCTTTTTTGTCATTTTCCAGTGCTTCCACCTGCCCGTCAGAGAATTGGAGAGTTGTTCCCCCACTATTGTGTACTGCACCTATTAAGGTTCATTGGAGGACTCTTTTTTTCTTTCACCTTCTTTTCTGCCTTGTTTTAGTCTTGTTTCCCTCTTGATTGATTACAGTTGGAAGATTAAATTGTCTTGGTTCTATTGACAGTATCAATATGCCAATTACTCTAGTCCACAGTATCAAGACACAGGAAAAGGGTCACTGAAGCTGCAAATTATCAACCAAAGATCAGACTTCTCATTTGCGCTATTTACTGGTGGTTTGCTGAAGGTGATTGTCAAAACTATCTTTGCTCTATTTCTGGTGGTTTGTTGAATGTAATTCTCAGAAGTATATTTGCGGTAATCTCTGCGGCGAACCAATGATTTTTAATCAGTGAATTGTTTATTCTCCTGTAACCATAGTTCTTCAATCTTCACAAAATATGAATCTTTGGATGGTTAGGAACTTCCAAATGATACATTACTTGATGGGTTACAAGTTAACCGCGACAAAGTGTTATTCCAACTACCTGTTGCTGCTTTTCAACCATTCATACTTTCTTCTTGCTTTTGAATTGTGAATGTAGGGGTTTGGATCTTTCCATGTTTAGTGTTGCAAAGCCATGATATGGCTGTAATTGTAGGCGGAATAAATATGATGCTCATAGATGTTAAACTTGCTTCTGTTAGTTTTCCTGTTCTTTTTCCTATTTACCAACGTCCCATGTATGGAAATTAATACTAGGAACTATATTTCTTTTTTGTTAGTTAATCCTTGCTGTAATTTGTAACTTGAGTTACTGATTCATTTCTTCTTGGTCTAATAGCCGAAATTGGTGGCAGTGTCAAACAAAGTGGGTTTCTCAAATCCAAATGCACCTGCCTATCCACGCTTAGCTCAAGGAGGAACATGGAATGAAGTATGCAGCCTCGCATTTCCTCTTGCTTTTCAAAGCCAACGCTTGTTATGTTAATGAAAATGCGGTTACATCTCCTGATAAATAAAAAATGCTAACAGCAAAGATTTTATTGCATCAGTTGTTCTTGTTTCCATAAGACTTCTTGCATTAAACAACCCGATTTCATTCTTTCGTTACTCTTCGTTTACTGCTATGCTTTAAAATGTTGCCCTGGATACTTTTTTGGAGGATTCTTGTGTTTATTTTGAAGATGATAATGGCCCAAGGAGATTAAATATATTGCCCTGCTATGTTTCTTTTGATACTATCAGATGACTGTCACATGGACAAGTGGATATGGGATCAGTGAAGCAGAACCTTTTGTTGAATGGGGTCGTAAAGGATGCAATCCTATTCGTTCTCCAGCTGGGACACAGACTTTCAAACGTAGCACCATGTGTGGTATGTAACTCTTTGATTTTTTCCTGTTCTTCATGGTTTAAAGTGCAAAATCTAGGAATAACTGAAAGTGCAAGAGCTTAGCATACTTCTGTGCATTCTAGTTATCTGTTCTGCTTATTCATAGGTGCGCCGGCCAGGACAGTTGGATGGCGAGATCCTGGATATATCGATACTAGTTTTCTGAAGGAGCTGTGGCCCAATGCTGTGTATGTCATAAATCCGCTCTAGAATTTTATCACGATTCTTGATGCCAATGTTTTCTTCCAAAAGAAACTTCTTACTTGTTACAAGTGCATAAATTCCAGATTCAGTTCACATTTAAATTCAGTTAAATTAAAAGTTATGGAAGATAAACAACACTAAAGACACTAGGGACCCATACATCTTTCCTGGAAAATGCAGGTATTCGTACAAGCTGGGACATAGGCTCTTCAACAGTACATGTATTTGGAGTAACGAATGCCAGTTTAGAGCATCTCCTTATCCTGGTCAAAATTCACTACAGCGTGTTGTCATTTTTTGTGACATGGGAAAGGTTTGGACTTTGAACTGCCTTCACAAGTCATAACATCAAAGCCATTTTCCTTGGTCAAATTAGCACTTTTTGTTATTCTTATTTGCATATTTAATTAGCGAATATTTAGACTTTTAGTTAGATGCTGTTCTTAAAGTATTTTGTGATAGTTGCAGGGTGAAGTGGATGGTTCTAGTGAACATAATAATTTTCAGCCTGGCTCTCTTAACACTACGAAGCAGCTTATACAAGACTTGAAGAACGTAGATATAGTTTTCCACATTGGGGACTTGAGTTATGCAAATGGATACTTGTCACAGTTGGATCAATTTACTGCACAAATTGAGCCAATTGCCTCAACTGTTCCTTACATGACTGCCAGGTTTGTAACAAGCTACTCTTTGAGTCTTTGTGTGAATAATGAGTTTAAAATTTTGAAGGTTAATTTTCTCCGTACATGCAGTGGAAGCCATGAGCGTGACTGGCCGGGGACTGGATCCTTCTATGGGAACATAGATTCTGGAGGAGAATGTGGTGTGGTGACTGAGACTATGTTCTATGTCCCTGCAGAAAACAGGGCAAAGTTCTGGTGAGGAAGTTTTAGATTTTTTTCAAAATTCATATGGATTTCTGATAGGATATCTATGATTTGAATACTGACAGACACTTTTAGTTCACTACCATTAAATCTGTTAGTAGAAGCAGCCATTTTGGTATCCTGCTTAGGAAATATTATGACTTCGTAGTATCTGGGCTGTGGGGATTTAATGTATTCTTCTAGTTGTTTGAGATGTCTTCTGGACTGTGTTGAAAAAAATTCAATTTTCTTTTGACCAGGTATAAGACTGACTATGGCATGTTCCATTTCTGCATAGCTGACACGGAGCATGATTGGAGAGAAGGCACAGAGCAGTATAAGTTCATCGAGCACTGCCTCGCATCAGTCGATAGACAAAAGCAACCATGGCTTATCTTTCTTGCTCACCCGGTGTTGGGTTATTCTTCCAATGCATATTATGCTTTGGTAGGAACATTTGAGGAACCTATGGGAAGGGAAAGCCTTCAAAAACTCTGGCAGAAATACAAGGTTGACATTGCAATGTATGGACACGTTCACAACTATGAAAGGACACGCCCCATATATCAGGTATCTGCACAATTTCACATAGCATTTAACTAATTGTCGAATTTAAGTTGACATCAGTTTTAGGAAACTCGCCAATTTCCTTACTGTCACTTTACTTTCTGAAGAAAACATTCTGTGAAACTTCTGTTTACTCCAATTGTTAGTATAAGTCATGAATTTGCTTCTTGATTGATTGTGTTCTCATTTATCAAGTTTTAGATTGTGACATTTAAGATAAAATGTCCTTATATTGCCGCGTGCCATTTTCGTTGTATCCGTCAGTTCAATGAAAACCAAATTCTGGATTTGATATTCTTCTTCTCTGCAGAATGTATGCACCAATAAAGAGAAGAACTACTATAAGGGGCCGCTGAATGGGACAATACATGTGGTTACTGGTGGTGCAGGAGCAAGACTTGCGCAATTTGCCAACCTCTAAACAGCATGGAGTTTGTACAAAGACTACGACCATGGATTCATAAAACTTACAGCATTTTACGACACCAACCTGTTGTTCGAGTACAAAAAGAGCAAGGATGGGAAAGTTTACGACTCTTTCAGGATATCCCGAGATTATAGGGACATTCTGGCGCACTGTGGGTAGCTGCCCTAGTATGACTCTAGCATCTTAATGCAAAAGGAAAACAGAAAAAGAAGAAATGTCTATAGATATGGTATGTCGTCATTCATGTTACGCAGGGTAAGCTATTGGTTGGAATCTGCAAAATTCATGGTTCATGAACATGGCCGAAGTTGAATTTGGAAATACTTTAGTTACTGTAAAATATGAAACTTGCTACAGTCTGTAGAGTGTATTACATGTGGTAAAATGATAATATCAAAAACTACTTGGGTTCAGTTCCCAGTCAACGATTTTTTAGCAATGTATATATACCAATTTTACTCCATTATTGTGTGTGGACTCGATCGTTGAGATGTATTTAGAAAATTCTAGTTACATTTGTGGATGTGAGAAGCAAGTTTATCAAGTCTTTACTTTTCCTGTTATGAAATAAAACAAGAATTAGATTATCAGCTCCTGGAAAAGAAAGAATAAGATGACAGGTCATTTTCTGTGGAAAATAATAAACATAGCGTGTCCATACTTTCTGCATTGAGTGTTGACAATTCCAGTCCACATTTTACATTTTTGTTGGCTAGTATTGGATAGGATATTAAGTTTCTGGATTCTTTTTCTCATTGTCACTACTTGAACTCGAGACCTAGATTAAAACAAATTTCTTATCACTTGACTACACAACCAACGACTCAATTCCTACTTCTTCTTTTCTTTTTCCTTGGGGATTTTTTCAGTTTGGTCTGTTTTAGAATGCAACTGTTTCTTCACTTTCTTGTTCTACATAAATTTTGTTTCATCCAACATTCTACTTTCTTGCTCATGGGAATTCCAAATAGATTCTGATTTCATTTCCACACCTAGAAATCAATTCATTCTTGGCTGCTATGGATTTATGGGTGGTTGCAGCAGCTGCTGGTGCAGGATATATGGTTAAAGCTAATCACATGAAGAGTTCTTCATTAAGTTTAACTAAAACCTCTTTAGAATCACTCTCTTGGGATTCTGTTCACCATCACTTCCATTCCAAGAACTTACTCCTCAACCACATCCGCGACCGGACTTGCCCCTTATGCAGACTAGCATCTGACAAAGAAACAGCAACTGACGGTCTTAAAGATACAGATGTTGCAGGAGTTGTTAGTTCTAGCAGTGGCAGAAATGATGCAACAGAGTTCCAACATTATTGGAGTTACGGGAATGGTGACATTTTCAGCACAACAAATGAATTTCCTGGATTATCGACAAGGAAGCAAGAGAGATGTCCATCTAATGGCTATATCTTCAAACCCTTTAGTTCTGCAGAAAGTTCTCTGACTGCTGAATTCGGCCGCGATTTCGTTAGGCTTGAAGGGTATGAGCGTGAAGAATGTCCATCACCATGCCACAACATTGAGTGGGTGCCAGCCATTTTGAGCTCGATAACTGGAGCTACTAGCCATGATTATGAGCAAGAGATCATGCAGTTACAGACAAGAAATGGGTCATTAATGGTTGAAAGAACTCCAAAGCAAGGCAATGAATTCGCACTGTCGAGAAGGTTGAGCAAATCAAGTGAAAGGGTATCTAATGAACTAATTCTTTCGCAAGGTATGATTCTTATCGTTATCTTTTCTGTGCCTTTTGTTTTGTGTAAGTGGAAAACTGCAGTAAATCTTCCTTCTAAAGCATCATTTTAAATAGTCCATGCTGAGAGAGTCATCCCTCTTTGAGAACTTGACAGTGCTCGAACGGGATATGTCTCCCGCTTGGAAGAGCAGAGAAGGCACCCGGGGAGACAAAAAAAGAGTATTATATAGTTTCCTGTTTTTCATTGAAATTCCCTCTTTTTCTTGCTTCTAAATGTTATATACTTATCATGTTTTGAATGATGTTTTCTGTCAGGAACTCCTAGTGGAATGCATCTTTTCTTTCTAGGGCTAGCTATTGGTGTAATGTCAACACCTACTGCAGACACAACAGAAGTAGACAGCTTAAATGCAGAGCTGAAGCAGAAGGAGAACTTGCTTCAAGATTTAGAAGAGGAACTGAAAATGAAAGATGCATTAACTGTTAAGGAGCTTGCAAGCGAGGGTTTGAAGTCGAAAGGAACCGATAAACCCTCCTTCCTCTACGACACGATAAGTGCATTTTCGATGAATGAAGAAACAGATAAAACCACAAGTTCTGATCATGGTAGGGAACTATGTGATGGGGACGCAGATAATATTGAGACGATGAGCCAAATCGAGGCAGAGCTTGAAGCTGAACTAGAGAGGTTGGAGCTAAACATGAGATCTTCTAGATTAGACACGGGATTTTATCCTGATGAGGTAATCTTGTTAGCATGAGACTTTCTTTCATCATTCATCAGTTGGTTGCGATTGGAGTTCATCTTCTGCAATCTGCTAACTTATACTAATTTAGTGTTACGAAATGATTGGGGTTCATCTCTTAAATGTTTCAGATTGTTTTGGCAGGTGGATTCCAACTCTGAGGCAAGAGGAGATGTTGTTCAGACAGAATTGGTGGGACCAGACAATATACCTGACACCTTATTTGACTTGAACCATGAAGCAAGTGGAACCACCACAGATGATATGTTTACAGCAAACTATGCTGTACCGGCAAAGGAGCTGAGCTTGCGCCTCCACGAGGTGATTCAGTCAAGCCTGGAATTTCGCATCACAGAACTCGAGAAAGAACTTGAAAATGTCAACAAGAAACTGCATGCGTTGGAGGTGGATAGCGCGTCTGCGATTTCACAATGAACTTTTCAGGTGGGGTTAGGTGCGTGTTAAGAAACTTATGAAGACACCATTACCGACGAACAATGGAAGAAGATGAACGATCAAATCCAGAGAGTAGATATTACTGCAGCATACTTGGAAAGAAATGGTTTTATTGAATCAAAGTGACCGAAACCTATCGATAGGAATCTTGAAATGCTTTGTGAATGTGTATACTTAGTGCATTAGAACAGATTAATGAATTAGTGAATACGATACTGAAAACTAAATCAAAATGCAGTTTTAGGCATGTTACTTCCTGATTGTTTTACTTTACAAAACAGAGAAATGAGCAATTGACTGATACACAAAATGTCCAGTGTTGAGAAATACCTGAGATTACGATGAACCAAGAATTTTCTTTTTTTATCATTAATCGAATAACTGTTCACGATCAAAAATATGATATACATATCCGACGAACTACATACACATGATCATGAGGGAATTTCGTGCAAATATAACACAAAAAGATCCATCATTCATCAGCCCCAAACAAAGGGGATTGAGCAAAAACCAAGATGAATCATTATTTCTGTGAATGAAATCATCGGGTCTTCTTTTGATAAACGAGCTCCAGACTGTAAAATTTACAACGGGAAGAATTTACGCTGCCTAAAGTAAAACAGAAGAGTGAAGTACAGGAGCACACATGCAAGGCCAGTTATGAGCAGGACCCAGTTGAAAGCATAAGGGTAATCAAAAACTGTGGCAGGAAAGTTCATTCCAAACACTCCCGTTACAACAGCAAATATCGTAGCCACAAAGGTTGCTGCCGTAAGAAGCAGCTCAAACTGAATTAGCTGATTCTGAACATTGCCCTGCACATTCCAGAGGAAAAGTTGTAACTCAATATGATGATATCTTGTCAATCCATGAAATGGAAGAAGAAGAAAAAAACGCCATCAGACCATGAAAAGAATTTAGTCACAACTAATCAACCTTACCAGCTTAATATTGATAAAATCTTCAGTATCATCAATGTATTCTTTGAGCTGTATCATTAACAGAAGAATTAATACAACCAACATAACTATACACAGTATTCTTGTAGACAATCTATTGAAGAAGCTAATCTCAAATAGTAAGTACACTTTTCTTCTTTTTTGCATCATATGTGAATCCGACTGGATCAAGAACAATACCCCATATCAATTGGTAGCGCAAAGTAACAACGTTCTGACACTAAGTTCGTAGCGCTAGAAGTTATCTGTTAAGTATACTTTATGCCTAGCCAATTATGAGACATCAATTTAAAATTTTAAAGAGTAGCCAACGGAGGTGGTACACCAATGGCTCAAATCCATATTCAAACCAGTTTATAGCAGAAAACACTCACCGAGGATAGATTGTTGAGAGTGTTGTCAATACCAACAAAGTATGCTTCAAGTAACATTTCAAGTTGGTCAATATTCTCCCCATTACCGGATGAACTTGAAAAGCTTCCATGTTTGGTTGAACTTACAATACTACTAAATGTCCTCATCAATTTCTGGCCTCCACCAAGTGCCCTCACTGGCGAAACAGGTGCAGATTTTGAAACCTCTCTGGTTGTATCTGAGTTACTGTTTTGAATATATACATCGCCAAGTGCACAAGCTTCTGATGTCTGTTTCTTTTCTGTTAGGTACATCTCAGCCATATCACCATCATCATCCATAAGATGTTCTATCTCATCACGAACCTATAAATTCAACCATAAACCTATAATAACATATGAAGAAATAAATGAAGAAACGTGAAGGAAAAAAGAGAAAATTGTGCACTAACCTTCTGGACTCGCTGAGTCAATGCAAGAAGATGGCCTTTGAGTCTACGGACACGCTCCAGATTAAGAGTGTTAATAGATGACACCAGTTCATCCAATAGTGGATATATCTCTATTTCTAGGTCTTTCACCTGTCAAACCAAAAGCTTCTTAATACTACAATGCATCCAGCCATCATGTTTAAAGCAACGAGCTAGTAATTGACTCTTCTTATACTTGTTGAAGGTCAATTACCCCATACAGGCACTGCCTGGAGCAGAGTCCAGGAGTTGTTTGGATAAAACTAATTTCTGCAGCTTCTGCTAAAAATAGCCACCCTCAAGAGTGAAGAATCGATATGTATCGATTTTCAATGAATTTTACCACCATGATGCTTAGTAACCCCATTGCACATTACATCCCAAATAACTCTCATGTTAAAATCTTCTAATCTCACATGTAAAGTACTTCCAGGGTGCCCCCTTATAATAGGGAAACAACTTCTGGTGTTACCAACATATTTAACTAAAAAAATGAAGCATTTTGAATAACTAGTTAGAGATGCAGATTGCAGTATACCTGTGTATCAAGAGAGATGCAGGTTATTTCCAAAGCCAATTCCAGAGCTCTAAATTCAAACGGCAAGTCCTCTGAATCGAAGCAGCAGTAAAGGTGACCAGGTTAGGCAGGATATTGTATAAGTCCAGAAACCAAACTAAACAAATAGACAACAGCATAAACCTGTATCCATAATTAAGCAAAAATTGTAGGCTACTTAAGAGAAGTATGCAGAAACTCCCACCCTTCTCTTAATGTAACAAAAGACATGAAAATCACTTTCTATTGAATTTGTGGATACTCTGTTGCAATATTAAAAACAAAAGGCAATCACCGCCTTCAGCGAAAAGACACTAACTAAATCCTATCAACTCGTTGTATCTTAGAGTCACCACATTTGACAAGGAAAATCTAAGAGAAAAATGCTTTTGCCAGATTCACATATTGACAGAAGCTTGGGTGCTTCATAAAAACAATTTAAAGCCCCAATGCTATAAAGATGTTTAACTTTTTTATCCCATCTATGAACTATCAGGCAACTAAAAGCTCTTAAAAGCAGTACTATAAAGATCAGTAACAGCCCTACCACCTTGGTCTTTGCTTAACTGAAGACGTTTGCATAACTCTGACCTGTACTGAACAACACATTCATCAAGGGAATTCATCAAGATAACCTCATCAGCAGTTATTACACATCTAATCTGCTCAAGACTGACAACAATAGCCTTCTCACGTCCTAAAATTGTTGAAGGATAGATGAAAAGTGGGTCCAAAAGCCGCAGATCCCTGGGAGGTAAAGAACAATGTCTCATTATAGTTGCCTTATCAAGCTCTAAAATCTTGGAGTCCCCATCTTGATCAATCTTTATCCAAGAACGATGCCCATGTCCTTGAGCTCTCTTTTTATGGCTTGAGAAGCCATAACCATGATGTCCACCCCCACCTAAATAATGCCTTCCATTATAATTGGCAGGGATAGCCATGTGAGGATTGGAATGTGGATATGGACCTCGAGATTCTTGCATTGGATTTCAAGTTTTTCCTTCTTTAGGCGCCACACCAAAATTTCGAGAAGAGGTGAAGCGCCAGTACTCATTAAGTGGACCAATATGCAACTCAAAATTAAAAACATCTAAAGATCACTGGACATAGTTGAAACAGTAGCTACTGTAAACAGTGTCAACCATGTTCCTTGTTCATTTCCGAATTAAAACCTGAAACATAACAAGGTAGACGATAAACCTTATCAATTACTACGCATCACTACAATAAAGGAAGTTGCTAACTTAAAATAGTGAGTGAATTAATAAACAATACACCATATGGCAGTTAGATTAAAGCAAACTGTCTAAACATGGGAAAAAATGAAACCTTAACTGACAGCATAACAGGGAAGTATCCAAAAACGCCAATGCCCGACTGTTTCCAAGAAATTATAAATTCAGTGACTTGGGAATTAAATAACTTCCTTAAACAAGAATCTTCCATCAAACACTTGTAACTAGCCTGTTAAACAAACCCATAATTCCATTCATAACGTTGATTTCCTCAAAAGTTTAACATTACACAAAGGTGGGCCAAAGAAACCCATTAGCCCATCGATGCTTAGATGTCAGTAAAAGAAACCAAAAATGCTAAAACACAATCAAATAATAATAACAAAGAAACCCTTGTAGCTGAAACGAAAACTGTACCTTTTTTGCGAGAATAGCCTCAAAGGTTGAAGCCAAAGAGAGGAGAAATTAGGAAAGTGCATAGCTGGTGGAAGTTGAGACGCAAGGTTTGTTTGTTGTAGCTGAAAATGACCCAGATGATAATATTTGTGGTAATGTGGAATCCTCAAAACCAGCTACCTTTGGCTCAGCAGAGTGCAAACTGACGGGATCTAGTTTTTTTTTCCATATTACCACCAACTTCTAAGAATTAACTGCCTCAGAAAAAAGGGAAAAAAGAAAAACTTTTTTATTTGCTTCTGTCATCTCGTCCACGTTCGTGCGTAAGCTATTTTAAATTTGTTTGTTATTTATTTTAAATAAATAAGAGATGAATCTTAATACACAAAGGATACATCCAATACTCCAAACCCAAAAAAAAAAAAAAAGGATACATCCAATACTCCAAGCCAAAAAGAGAGAGGATACATCCAATTATGTAGAAAGAGGAGTTACTATTTTGGGGAAAATATTCTAAAACATTGGGAAAAATAAGTAAGCTAAAAAAAAACTCTCTCAATTTTTTTCTGCCTCGGGTCTTCGTTCGGTTTGTAACTGATGATGAGCCCGTTTTTCTTTTGGTTTCACTATTTTTTTTTTTAATTTATCATATGTTTTTTCGCCGCATCTACAAACTAACGTTTTCAAATTTATTTGCGTATTTAATTATCTTCTCACCTGAAGTTTGAGAATATGGATGTAATAATGGAGATGATGATTGAATTAGAAATCTGATGGCGTTAACGATGAGATCGATGATAAAAAAAATTTTAAAGTTTTTATTAGTTTATAAATAATTGAGGTTGTTATTCTTTTATAATTCTTTCGTGTGTTCTTCGTTTTTGTGTTCTCTTGTGACAGTAATGCTTCGTTGTGCATTTTATGTGTTGTTATGTGCTTTGTGGGTTGTTATTAAAATTAAATTATCTGCTTAAGAGGTGGAAAAATTTAGGAATTGGTTTGTTGTTAAGTAGCCTAATGTATTGCGATAGAAGCCCGATTGAGTCCAATGATTTTATATATTGTTCACTTTAAATTAACTTTACAATATTTGTAAAAAGTTTTTTTCCTTTATTTTATTACAATTCTCTATCTTCTTTTTATAAAAAAATTGATTTTTTTTTATGATTCCTGAGGTATTGTCTTCCTTAAACAATAGTCCCTAACATTTGTAATCCCAAACTTTAGTCTTTGCGTTAAAATTTTCATCCAAAACTCAAATAGACCATTAAAAAAAATATTTTTTATATTAAAATGTAACTAAAATATAATAAAAATTGTTAAAAAATGGAGACTGATTTTTTTATAATAATATTTTAATAAATTAAAAAATAATAATAAAATAAGATAAAGTAAGAAATTAAAAAAATAGAAAAAATTATTAAAAAATAGAAGAAAGTAAACATATTAAATAAAAATTAAAAAATATTACATAAAAATATATAACGAATTTCAAAAAATTATGAAAAATCTAATTCGTTCAATCAATAAATCTAAGTAGCTAATAAATTTGTTATATATTTTTATGTATTTTTTTGAATATTTTAATTAAATATTGTTATTTTCTCTTTATATTTTCTTTGATTTTTTTATAATTTGTTACTTTCTCCTGTTTTTATTTTTTTTTAATTGTTAAAAAATATTACCATAAATAATCAATCTCCATTTTTTATGCATTTTTTAATATTTTTAATAAAAAAATACTTTTAATGCTTCGTTAGGGTTTTGGGCGGAGATTTTAATGTCAGAAATGAAAGTTTAAAACATATGGACACATCATAGACTAAAAATTGAGTCACAAACGTAAAAGACTATTGTTTAAGGAAGGCAATACCTCATAGACCCTAGAATATTTTTCTATTTATAATTTTATGGTATTATTAGCCATTCACATTGTGGATTGAGTTTAAATGATAACTTGTTATAAATATGGAGACTAAATTAACTATTAAGGGTTAATTAAAAAATAATTATAAATGTGGGGACTAAATTAATCATGTAGGAATTTGATTAAAAGTCTCGTACGAATACGGTGATTAAATTAAGTATTTTATTGAATTTTTTTTTATGAATACGAGGATTTAATTAATCATATTTTACAAACTGAAGACTAAATTAAAAAATAGATATATTTCTAAAGAAAAAAAAAGTGTTGACATCAGCTATCATGCCCCACTTTGTGGCCCTCGTTCTATTTTATATGTATAATATCCCCGATTATTTCATACATAGTTAATGTTTGTTATAAATAAGTTAATCTAATCATAGTTTCCTAATTTTAAATCAATAGAGAAATTATGTTTCTGAAGTAAGATTAATTTGACAATTTTAAGTACAAAATTTGATTTATCATTTACATTTGACTGTTTAAAAATCATTAGAAATAATAACTATATACGGTTTAGTTGGACTAAATTTATAAATATGGGAAGAAATATGAGTTTCCGTAAATACAATGTTTATTAAAAATATTTTATTAATACGGTGACTACATTAATTAGATTGAAATTTTTTTATGATTATGGAGACGAAATTAATCTTGTAAGGTTTAGTTGTAAATATTTTACGAATACATGTACTAAATTAATTAATATAAACATAAGAAAAAATATGAGATTTAAAAAACGTAGAGTTTAATTCTCTTGGACATTTGAATTATAAAACGTAAATCATTTCAAATTTCAAAACGTTAGTCCTTTAAATGAAAATATAAATTCTCATTAATAGTAATCATTATAAATCATTGATATTTTAAATACATGTGATTAAATAAATATTTTTAAAAATATTAGTAGAAAATTAAAAGTCATTAATATGTCACGTGTCATTCTCCTAAAATAACAAAAAAAATGATAAATGATATTATCGGAGGGATTTAAATTTTTAAGTTTCACTACATAATTTTTAACTTTTTAAGAATATATAAAAATAGATTATCAGGAGTGATAAATAAAAACAAAAATATTAGGTTAATTCAAATTTTAATATTTTTTTACTAGGCTTTCACTCATATCTCAAGTTTGAGATTTTAATTAGGAAAAACGGTACAAATTTTGTTTCGAGAGTCATGCTTTTATGAATCCAACAATATTCAAACGAAATTAATATTTACATTTTATAGAGTGGAAACAAAAATAAGTTAGAAAATGAATTATCTTAATATTTGTTATAGCTTATATATAGCAAAAGTTTCAGTTTTTTAAAGGAATAAACGAAGAAATAAATAAATAAAACAGAACAATATTGGATTCACAAGATTGAACCAGTAATAGGATGCCACGATTCACTTCAGTCAACAAACAAAAAGTTGAAATGACGAAGCAGCCACTACGCACAAACGTGGCACAACGCCATAGGCCAAGCCCATGAACAAAAATATATAATATAAATAAGCAAACAAATCGACAGAGTTGTTAAAGATGGCGCGAAGCCAACATAGGTTTGTTACAAAACTTCCCCTAAGCTGCCGCCAAGCCTCGTAATGATCTATATTATTCTCTCTCCTTAACTTCCTTGTATTTCCAGAGGGAAAAACAAAAACCTTAAATTAATAATCACGGTCTGATCAGATCAGCCACTTTTTTTAAAAAAAAATTAATAATTAGAAGTCCAAATTCACTCCTGAAATTTCAGGTACCATCCATGATGATAATATTCTCGATTTCATTTCTAGGGTTTCGTTTGATTTGAATGATTTCTTTGTTTTGTAGATTGAGCAAAGTAATTAGAGGAGGAGGAATCTGCGGATCGCCAAGCTCATGCCGGCGGTTAGATTTTACGGTTCCTCCTTCGTTAACACAGGGATTTTGGAGCGAAGAGCGTCCAAGGAGACAAGAAAAAAAGTGAGTTTTATTTTCTTATTTGTAGTTCAAGATTCTAGCATGTCTGAAGGATAAAGGAAGCGACTTTCATAATTTCTTTGTGAATTAGGAGGAAATTGCAAAAGACCCAGTTATTGATTTCAACAATTATGACCCAGGCGGTTTGTCACAAAAGTAGTTATGTTTTACACCTGGGTATGTATATTTCGTGCAAAAGCTTGAAGCTTTATTTGCTTTTATTCCCCTTGGGAACAATGTTGCGACTGGGCTTCCCTTTCTCGCATCTCGAATCTGTTAATTGATTTGATTTTGATGATGCGAGTTAGGCTAGCTAATTGGTTTGGGCCTTTATTATCCTCTGGGATGTATAAAGCTATCAACAATTTTGCATGTCGCGGTCGAGACTATCTCTGCACATTTTACCTTTTGATATCTGTATGCTGCTTTTTATTTGATTAGAGATCACATTTTGTTGGAATCATGGAGTTAGAATGCGAGGTAACGAAGGGCTGAATCGTATAAGTATATTTTCAGTTATGAGCGTGGAGCATGGAAATTGGGATGGAAGCAGAAAGGTTTTGGGGGCATATCCAGAGGTTATTGATGGGAATGGACCAGGCAACGACTTTTCTGTACCATATCCTAAGCTTCGTGTTCGGGTTGGAAGCGATGAGGTTTTTTTTGTGAATAAGGAAATAATTGGTGGGGGTGAAAGCAGTCAACATTTGGATTCAGATCCAGAGTTTATTGATGGAAACAATATTATTAGCAGTGAAAAATTGACATCATGCCCAGTTGATGATAATGATGATGCACTGGATGGGGACTTTGATCTCTTTGTGCCTCGCACAAAATTGTCTTCTTCGTCACCTTCATCATTGGACGATTCATTCCAATTGGACGCAGTAGGAAGTTTTAATCCCAGGGCAATAGTTCCTGGAGGGCACACTCAAACAGCATTAATGGATAACAGTAATGCTGTTTCAGGTAACAACTCACAGGAATTGAAGGAACGCGTCGGTGACTTACAACTTCAGACATTAGCATTTCCAGTTTCTGATGTGATCCATGAATCCCTCATCGACATTGTCTCACAAACACGATCCCCTCCAATCCAGATCATGCAACGGATAGAACCATATGATCCTTTAAGGATCCCAACGTCTATCTTCGACCCTGACAATCCGACAACTCATGTGGACTGGAGTAACTCTTCCAACGAGTCACTTTTTAGCATTCATTTGGGGAACAATAGTTTCAACCGTGACCATGTTGTTTCCATGGGGGAAAGACTCAAACCGGCAGAAGAACTATTCAAGTCTGATGAATTGCTCATATTCAGCCCAAGTCTTCCAATTCCAGTTACACCAACTGATAATCAATCTTCGGTTCCACCGAAGGAAGATAACAAGGAGAACATAATTTCAGAGAAGATCAGAGAAGCTAAAAGTAAGTCCCTTGATGATTCTTCAAGAATGCCTGCAAACGCTCAATGGGAGGACAAGAAATCAGATGCACCAGCACCACGCAAATCTGCTAGCATTTCTAAAAGTTCAGGTGAAAGTGGAGATAGCAGACGCTCTTTTTCTTTCCCAGTGTAAGTAAACTGGTAATACCCTGCAATTATGGTTTTACTGTTCTAATTCATAAGATTAAATCACTTGCATTCCAGACAATTATTACATGTTCCTGGTGGCATAGTTGCCTCTGAAAATTTATTTCTGAATGTAAACCAGTATGCATGTATGACTCCACTAGTATTCATGCATTATGCATTAATTAAATAATAGTAGTCCACATTCCACAAGTTAAGAGCTTAATTTGCCGACGAGGAGCCATTTTGCGTGTTGCAGGAAAAAGAAGAAGTGTTTATGGTACTTGTGCCACAGTTGTAAATGTAATTGTGCATGGCCATCGTGTCATTGTTGCACGTTTCCTAGTTGTAGCTGTGCATGGCTATCATGTCGTTGTTGTAAAAGTAGAAGGGCGAGGCCATCATGCTACAGTTCTAATTGTAGCTGGGCGTTATGCTACTGTAAAAGGCCAAGCTGTAAATGGCCAAGCTGCAACTTTAGATGGCTAAGGTGCTCCTCCTGCTGTAACTATAGTTGGGCGTTCTGCTGCAGTTGGAACTGTAGCTGTAAAGGATGGTGTTGTCATTCTTCTACTGTGTATGCTTCTCCATCTCTGCCTCTTTACATCAGTACTAATTGTGTGCAATGATTTTTAATTGAAAATTAGCATGTTTTTGTACTTCCATTCCTAAAAATATATCTGATGTGCTTTAAGTGTAGACACGATTCATAATCATTTTTTCCATCCAATGTGCATTTTGAAAGAAAATGTTTGGTACCATAATAAAGCTTATCCATTCACTCCCTTTGATTGATGCAGTTTGGTAGAAGGGATGAAATCTACTTCTGGAAAAGGAAATGTAAAGGTGGAGCCGGAACTTGAATCCGCCCCATCGAGCGTAAAATCGAAACCAAAAAAGTCTTGGTGCCATTGGTTAAGTTGCTTCTCATGTTGCTCATGGGGTAGTTGCTGCTCGCGGAGTAGCTGCCGCTCGTGGGGTAGCTGCTGCTCATGTGGTAGTAGTTGCTGCTCACAGCATAGCTGCTTCTCTTGGGGTAGCTGCTGCTCATGGACTAGTTGCTCGAGCTGTCGTTGCGCTTGCCCTCGCTGCCATTGTTGTTGATGCTTCCCAAAGTTGTTGTGCGCCGAGACAAGTATTGATTGTACATATATACTGATAAATGGCTATCTTAGTCAGAACGCAAGTGCAAGTTGTCATCTGTAACAGTCATTGATCGTTCGCGAAGATGATCAAAGGTACTCTCGATAAGATAATTAACTGCCAAAATCTCTAATGTCTATGTTTATGTTGGCCAAACTTGACAATCTGACAATCTAGTTGTTTGCCATTTTTGGTCCTGGTAGTTCCTGCTGTAGCTTAATCTGTAATTTTCTGACCATCCTTTAGTTCTTTTTTTTCTCTCTTTTTTTTCTTTTCAATCCAAACTTGTATTGATATTTCTGTGGTTGATATTACAAACTAATTAGAATGTACAAAAAATTAAATGATAAATTAAAAAGATGTGCAGTTTTCTTTTTTGGCTTATGTTTTTACTTCCAAAAAGGAAAAAGGACTAGAGGAAGGCTCTGATCATGATGTGTGGAAATTAGCAATCTGCAGAGTCAAATTTGCTCAGCTAAGGAGACTGAGGTATTCACATGGAAGACTTAGAGCAACCAGGCATCAAAATTTTGTTGACTATAGTTAATGGATTTCTTCTCTTTTTTCCTGGAAGAGATTCCAACTTGAGTCTACTGGTATCGAGAAGTATTTTTGTTGTAATTATTTATAAATATTGAATCTCAACTCGTCTATACATAAGGGTCCTATAGAATCTTGAATAGATAAGGTAATTAACTGTTGCGTAAAATATGCAAGAGAGGTTTTATTAGCTGGAAATGGTTTTCTGATCTGGCAAGAGGATTTTGCTTTTAAAGATCCTAAGATCTTTTCTTTTTTGTTTAGGTAATCTCCTAACATAGTTTTTTAACAAGATAATCCACTTCTAACATGGAATGTAATCCCAATTCTGGAAGGTAATTCTTGCAGGTAAAGGGAATTAGGCTTGAATTTCACAACATGAGGTCAAGTAGCTAGGTTTGTTACCTTGTCCGTTTAAGATACATTTCCAAATAAACACCCCCATATAGTTTTAATTTTTGTTTAAAAAAATGTTAGGTATATCAGCGGTTTTTATCACTCGATATTTCTCTTTATTTTATACTCCTTCCATTTTTAAATAAATAACGTCCTAATTACTTTTTTTGTCTTTGAAAAAAATATCATTTTTATCATTTCGAGAAATCAACGTAAGGAGCCAACCTACATTTCTTTTTTGATAAGTGTTTAAGTGAATTATTAGTTTGTTTTTGTATTTATAGAAATAAATGCGATGGTTATTAAATGACAACATTAAATCGTCTTAGTTTCTCTCCTCTTTGCGCTTGGCATTAAATGGGAGCAAACGAAGCGTTATGGCAAAGGGGCGGAAACACACCCCACGGGGAAGCCGGAAGGAAGGTGGAAGGTGGAAGGTGGAAGGTGGTGCATGGGCCCAACGTGGAAAACATGCATGGACCACAACACCCATTTGGCACTTCATTTCCCTGTGCTCTCTATCTCTGCCACCACCACCTCACCTGCTGCCGTGTGTTGACGGCTGGCTCAGCCACTCTTTGACTCGCCCTACTTCCTACTTCCTATCCCTCCCTTATCAAAGTTAAAATACACGGTAACAGGTAAGGTAACGTAAGGAAAATTGTGATAAAAAATATCTCTATTATTTTATATCATACTCTTTGTGTTAAATTAGTAATCGTTTTAGTGTTTGTTTTATATTTTTAGGTGATTACTGATTAATCTAGCTTTATTGATCTCACTAATCATCTTTCTTTAATAATTAAAGATAAATTAATTAAACAAAATAAGAAATGAGGAAATGAGAAACTAAAGAGAGAGGAATTCATTTAAGTCGTCCTACTCCTGTAAGTCCAATATTTTATAGTACAAGTAAGATCGGAGACTGACTTATATTAACCCGGTCTATTTTCTCTCTTCTTCTAAATGAACGGACCCAAAAATCTCTCCTTTCTATCCGTTTCAGCCACCACCACTGTCCCACTGGACCCCACACCCCTCCTCTCCTCCTCTGTAATCTTCTTGTAGACTTAAAAAATAAAAATAAAAATTCCAAGTCGTGCTAAGCATGGAATATAAGAAGTGGCTATAGTGTGCTGTGTAATAAATAATTTTCCTCAACTTTTTTGTTAAAATTAAGAAAAAGGCATGAAGACACGGTTTCCCTTTGAACCAAAAACTACTGCTGTTTAAGGATCAAGACTAAAAGGAAAAATCAGCAAAAGAAAAGGAAAAAAAAGAACGAAAAAACAACTTTCTAACACCCTTCTCTCTCCTCTCTTGTCCCTGCAGAAGTAGAAAGACTTGGACTTTCTTTCCTCTTCTGCTCAATTTTCTCCAGAAAAAATGAGATGCAAGTTTCTGCTCAAAACCCTCATCTTTTTCCTGTTCTGTTTCTTCTCTTCCGTTTCTGGTAGAGTTGTTCATGAAAAAACTGTACTTTTGGAGCTCAAATCATCTGTTTCTGACCCTCATGGCATCCTCTCAACCTGGAACTCTAACGAAGACAACAGCACCAGTCACTGTTCCTGGTTTGGTGTCTCATGCAACTCCAATTCCAGGGTTGCCTCTATAAAAATCTCTGGTGGTGAGGGTTTTGGAGGTAATTACAATTCTCAAGCTTTCTCTTGTTCAAAGTCTTTAGAATTCCCTTTTCATGCATTTGGTGTTAAGAGAAGTTGTGCTAGTTATGTTGGGAAACTGAAGGGAAAGTTATCACCTTTGATTGGGAAACTTAGTGAACTTAGAGTTTTATCACTGCCTTATAATGAGCTTGGTGGAGATATTCCTAAGGAGATATGGGGTTTGCAGAAATTGGAAATGGTTGATCTTGAAGGGAATTTGTTCACAGGGAAATTACCAAATGGATTGGTGTTTGGGTTAAAGAAATTGCGGGTTTTGAACCTTGGTTTTAATAGACTTGATGGGGAGATTCCTGTTGGGATTGTGAAGTTTGAAGCTTTGGAGATGTTGAATTTAGCTGGTAATAGACTGAAGGGATCCATTCCTAGGGTGTTTGGTGGTTTTTCGAAGCTGAGGGGAGTTTATCTCGGTAATAATGAGCTGAATGGAACTGTTCCAGATGTCTTTGGAAGTAATTGTCGGTATCTCGAGCATCTTGATTTGTCTAGGAATTTCCTTGTTGGTGGGATCCCTGCTAGTTTGGGAAAGTGTGGGCAGTTAAGGATACTTTTGTTGTTTTCGAATGTGTTGAGCGGTGTCATTCCTACTGAGCTTGGCCAGCTTAGGAGACTTCAAGTTCTAGATGTTTCGAGAAACTCCATTAGCGGCTTGATCCCAGCCGAGCTTGGAAATTGCGTGGAATTGTCGGTTCTTGTCCTTTCTAGCCTTTTCGAAACGTGGCAGGGTGCGGGAGATATGAATGGGAGGGCATCATCGGGCTTGCCAATTGTTGCCAACGATGAGTATAACCGTTTCCAAGGGTCTATTCCTATAAATATTACAACCCTACCAAAGCTGAGGGTACTTTGGGCAGCAAGAGCATCTCTCCAAGGGAAGCTTCCTATCCACTGGGGTAGTTGTCATAGCTTGGAGATGGTGAACTTGGCTCAAAACAGTTTCAGTGGAGAAATAAATGGAGTTTTCCAGAGATGCAAGAAGCTGTATTATCTCGATTTAAGCTCAAATAGGCTTACTGGGGAACTTGATGAGGAACTTCCAGTTCCTTGTATGACTGTTTTTAATGTTGATCAGAACCTGATGTCTGGTCCAATCCCCAGATTTAAGCACAGTGTTTGTCCTCGTGTACCCTCCTCAGTTCTGCATCTGTCGCAAGTAGAAGACCCAGTTTTTGGATATTCATCATTCTTTATGCATAGAACTCGCATTGCTAGCAAATTGCCATTCTCCGTTTATAGTTCTGCAGTGATTCACAACTTCAGTGGAAACGACTTCACCGGTCCCATTCCAGAGCTCCCGGTTGCAACAGAGCAATTTGAGAAGCAGATTGATTACGCTTTTCTTGCTGCTGGAAACAAGCTCACAGGATTATTTCCTGGAAGCTTATTTGGAAAGTGTGGTGATTTATATGGAATGATTGCTAACGTCAGCAATAACCAAATATTCGGGCAGATCCCATTAACTATTGGTGCAATGTGCAATTCTCTTAGACTTTTGGATGCCTCCGGGAATCTAATTTCAGGATCCTTGCCTCAAAGTCTTGGTGATTTGAAATCTCTTGTTTCCCTTGATTTCAGTGGTAACAAATTGCAAGGTCAAATTCCAGCCAGTCTCCACCAACTGAAGTACTTAAGGCATATTGGCTTGGCCAGTAACAACTTGACTGGTATGATCCCTTCTAGCATTGGCGACTTG
The DNA here is from genome assembly GCA_963691705.1 of Viola odorata. NCBI lineage: Eukaryota > Viridiplantae > Streptophyta > Magnoliopsida > Malpighiales > Violaceae > Viola > Viola odorata. The sequence goes on from OY829542.1 coordinate 3,535,979, forward strand.
CATTCTCTTGAGGTGTTAAAACTTTCCTCAAATTCTCTCTCTGGTGAGATTCCACAAGATATTGTGAATTTGAAAAGTCTAACTGCCCTTTTATTGGACAACAACAACCTATCAGGGCAGATTCCTTATGGCTTGGCAAATATGGGATCATTATCCGCCGTTAACTTGTGCTTCAATACTCTATCTGGGTTTTCTTCCATGAATGGTAAGCTGGCAAGTTGTAGCAGTTTCCTTGGAAATCCAATGCATAGAGTCCTGCTATCTCCATCGTCCCCCAATCCAGCAGACAGCAATAGTGGGCAAGTGCACAATGCAACTTCAGGAAATAATATTGGAAGAGATGGATTTAATGCGATTGAGATTGCATCTATAGCTTCTGCATCAGCCATTGTTTCTGTTCTTATATCTCTTCTTGTGCTGTTCTTTTACACTAGATACTGGATGCCCAATGGCAGGGTCCAGGTTTCTGAACCGAAGGAGATAACTGTGTTTGTTGACATTGGGGTTCCATTGCTGTATGAGAATATAGCATTAGCAACAGGATATTTCAATGCAAGCTACTGCATTGGAAATGGAGGTTTCGGTGCCACCTACAAGGCTGAGATTGCTCCGGGAACCGTAGTTGCTGTCAAGCGGCTCGCTGTGGGAAGGCTCCAAGGCGTTGAGCAATTCCACGCTGAGATAAAAGCCCTGGGAAGGGTGAGGCACACTAATCTCGTGACTTTAATAGGGTACCATGCCAGTGAAGCAGAGATGTTCCTCATATATAATTACTTTCCTGGAGGTAATTTGGAAAACTTTATCAAGGAAAGATCATCAAGAGCTGTTAATTGGAAGATTCTTCACAAGATCGCTTTAGATATTGCCAGAGCACTTGCTTATCTTCATGAAAGCTCTCCCCGTATTCTACACCGTGATGTCAAGCCTAGTAATATATTGCTGGATGGCGACTTCAATGCTTTTCTGTCTGACTTTGGCTTGTCTAGGCTGTTGGGATCTTCTGAAACCCATGCAACAACTGGTGTGGCTGGGACATTCGGCTACGTCGCTCCAGAGTATGCTATGACCTGCCGCGTGTCTGAGAAGGCTGACGTCTACAGCTACGGCGTGGTGTTACTTGAGCTGATATCAGATAAGAAAGCTTTGGATCCTTCATTTTCTACGCATGAGAACGGTTTCAACATTGTCTCTTTTGCCTGCATGTTGCTGCGACATGGCAGAGCAAAGGAGGTGTTCACTGCAGGGCTATGGGATCTGGGTCCCCACGATGATCTCGTGGAAGTACTGCACTTGGCTGTGAGATGCACGGTCGATTCACTCTCGAGCAGGCCCACTATGAAGCAAGTTGCGCAACAGCTGAAGCGAATGAAACCACCTTAACATCAGCACAGACCCGACGGTGGGGTCTGAATATGTACATCCAAGATTAGAAGGAAAAGCTCAAGTGTGAAAAATGCATAGTTGTATCTATCTAAGCATGTTGTTTCTTTGTAGTAGTAATATTTTCATGTAGCCATTTTTGAACTTACATTAGGTTGAACATAAACCTTTTTCACAAGGTTGGTATAATAGCGCATGTTATTGCTTGCTGTTGCATCACCTGTTATGATAATTGTTGGGCAAGAATTTTTGTCCTGTAAGAACAGGCAAGACAGCTAAATAAGAGGTGAAATGGAGCTAGGAAAGGAAATTGATCGAACAAAAATGGAAAGTAGATTGCTTCCCTTTAAAAAGAGAACCGGGTTCCAAACTGAGTAACTTGCTACACAATCATATTTTTCTTGTTTTCTGCGACTGGCTATCTTTGGAAAGTTTCATGTTTAAAAGTTGTTGATTTTTCGGTTGGAAAAATTATTAGGTGTGTTTAGTGCATGTAATTCTGGATTCTGGGGTTAAACAAAATAATGGGCCAATTACCCTAACAAAACTTTTCATTTCTTCTCTTCATTTCCGAAGCCTGACTAGAGCTTTTATTCTTTGTCCATTTAGCACAATGACAATTATTGTACTGCCATCGTACATGTTTCAGATGCAAAACGGAAGTCGCTATGATTACCACCAACCGTTTCTGCTTCCAAACTTGATCTTTCAAGTCATGGTTAGATGCGCAAGTTAGGAGTCGAACTCGAGATCTCACCCATTTTACGTTTTAAAAAAACCCCTCAAAAATACCACTGGAGTGCAAGTTCTTATTTCTGTTTTTTTTCCGAAAAAAGAGAGAATCTATGCAAGTTCTACGGAAACGAAGTGCTCTTGCAAAGATAACTGTACAAAGTTCATTGAAAAGTAAACCTGTAATTGTGAAAGAGCAGCAAAGTGACTGCATTGGAATTGATTTTCCCTCTTTGGGCTTACAGTTTTTACACATTGCAATAGTCTACCTTTAACAAACATGGTAAGGTAAGCCAAAAAAATTACTCAGCTTACAGCCTCAATGCTAGATAGTTTGATTATATTCAATTCTCTTCCAATTACCAAAAAAATAAACAAAAAACTATATGCTAAAAGATTCTAAAAAAATGTCTTTTCTTAACCTAAATCCCTAGTTTTTCTTCAAGGGATCACATGACCGCTGCGTTAGAAAAACGAAGTACCTGAAGGGTTTACAACTATATGTCTAAGAGGGTGATCGACGTCGCCACCGCCTGCATGCTTGACAAATTCTGCTGGGGAGAGGAAGTTGCCGTGGCATACGCACATTATCCTCACTTCTTCTCCTTTACCATACTTGTATAGGATACCGTCTATTCTTCTGCCATTAGGACCATCTCCCTTCGTGAATACACACGGCATGTCTTCCATGGCATTGGTACCAATCTCCCTTCCTCTATTGCCTGAGGGATTGGATTGGTTTTCCATATCTGATCTGGAAGTTGTGCGTGCGATTTCTTTTGTTTTCGTCCCTGAAGAACCTACAGCATCCAGATTGCTCTGTTCTTGCAAGGACTGAAAACTCCCTGGACTTCTTGCTTCGCTACCAATGAATGACCCTGTTATGCAAATGAGAAATTGCAAGACAAGAGCATAGTGATATTTTCAATATCAAGTGCTGATATAAGAGAATTCGCCAAATATGCACATGCCAATTTTCTAATTCTAAGAAACTTCAACCAAAGATTAAGGAAACATTATAACCTACAACAGATGAATGCGATCACAACTCAAGTAAGCCAAATATGAGTAAGCCAGGGGAATATTAATTTCTTTCTGCACGTGTCATTTTGGTCAACTAACTAGCCTAACACGTCCCCGACAAGCCAAAACCTGTTGGCAACAGAACCAATTCATATGAGGAAACTGCACCTTATACTCCGCACTCCTACCTACAGTAAGACCCCTGACCCTCTACAAAGGTAACGTATTTCCTTTCTTCCCCTTCTCTAGTGTATTATTGCAAGCATCATTTTTTAGCAACGACCTTCCTCTATCCATAAGATAAAACTGCATTTAACCAATTAACAATTGCTTTCTTCAAATTCAAGGTGTCATTGAATATTCTTCCACCGAGGGGTGTGAACAGTGAGCTCTATCAGCTACCTATGTTGAGCAAAGCATGTGTCAAGCTTGTTGTACAACATGCATGGCCAGAATCCTAATCCTATACCACACATGCAGGTATATCCTTGCTGGGCGTAACTGTCCAGACTCGAGTAACATCCAAAACCTAGAGCATGAAAGATGGATAATATGTTCGGGTGCAATCATTCCCATCAATAAACGCTAACTGAAAGAAGACACGCCCACACGACAGAAGATGGGAATTTTGAAATAGTTACTTGCACAATAGGAACAAACAAGAGAACAGACTAGGGGATATCTAACTAAAAGGGGACGATTTTTTCCCGTTTCCACTAATTCCATCCCATGGCAGGTGAGAAATGACAAGAAATCAACCCAATTACTTCACGCGGTTGAAAAGCCGGTGCAATGGACCACTCTAGCATAAATGTCCTTTCTACTCTAGTATAAATGTCCCTTCTATTGTACACTGACTAGAAGCTGGCATTTTCTTAGGATAATGACAGAAGATTAGGTTCTCAATTATCAGTGATAGGTAAACCAATTACCAGGACTTTTATCTGAATAAACCTTCCTTTCTGGCAAGAAGATCTAGTTGATGTTCTCAAGAACAACAATAATGACTCATAGCCTCTCAATCTAGGGCCCCCATGAAGTTATGTAAGAGTAGAGATTGACTTGAATTCCTAATCAATTTGGAATAGCAAATTCATCTAACTGATCAAGTAATTAAACGAGATTCTTAGAACAAGCATATGGCTAAAGTGACTTTATCCCAATGTCATCCATAAAAATACAATTTTAATGCATATGAAACTAATAAGATCTCTCTCACAGATAAAACTACACATGAAGCATTCACCCCATTTCTAAAAGAGGAAGCGTTCACTAGTTTCTTTTAATACATGGGAAAAGTCAAGTTCCTTTGAATAAAATGGACTTGATTGCAAATGCAACAAAAGTGACTAATCGGCATCCTCAATTAAGACAGTAGATTGTTTTCCTAACATCACTTTAAGCTAAAGTGATTCTCTTGCTTCCTTGGCATAAAGATCGATTCTTTTATCTTCATATACTGGCATGTATTAAAGAAAAAAAGAATGTACAAACTAATACATCTTAAATTGATTAAGAGTTCAACTCTTGGAAACAAAGTCTTCCCAAATTTAGCAGCTTCTCCAGCTCTCTAAGCAACTAAAAGTTTGGATAAGGGCAGATCCTAAAACCACCCTAATCATCAGAATTATCTACAGCTAACAGATGATCCACACAAACTGAAATATAGTATACCTCATTCATATTCCAGTCCAAGAAAATGCACAAAATAATGCCTATAACAACAGAGTGAAAATATAAATAACTAAAGAATTACATAGACAGGAGACAAGATGAAACTTCAAAAAAAGGGGGAAAAGAAGTACCTTGAATAGGGTTGCTCTCCATTTCAGACAAGCCAGAAGAGCTTCCACCTTGAGACTCTACTGACCCTTGTGAACCACCTCTACTGGCATTTCTAGGCCATGATGGCACCGCCCAATTCCCTTTATTGTTCAAATTCAAATTCTTCCTCTCTTCCTCTAAATTCAATTCCCCTCTAAAACTCTTCTGCTTTTCGCTTCGCCGCCTCTTGGCTTCCATCCTCCTCAAACTCTGCATTTCCTTCCTCTTCCTCCACTCCTCCTCTGTCTCTGTAGGCAAAGAAGAAGTCCTCATGAGAGAGGCAGGGTAATTAGATACAGGCCGTGCACTGAATGCATCATCATGCTCCCTCACCACAGGCAGTGACCCAGCAATTGATGATGATCTTGTCAGCTTCTTTGCATGCTTATCAACACCAAATCTCCCACCTAATGATAACCCCAGATTCAGCTCAATCTCCCCTTCTACTTCATCATCCCCTTCACTTGCTGCTGTTGGGTTCTTGTTTACAAATTGCTGTGGCATAAATCTATCCAACAGATCTCTTGGGTATCTGTTAATTTCCAAAGAAAGACTCTCCATTGCTTTGCTCCTGGTGCTGCTGCTGCTGCTGTTTTTGTTATTTTCCCGCATGTTGGTTTTCTTGTTCTTGCTCTGTTTTTATGAAAACCAAAAAAACAGAAAAGAAAGTTGGAAACTTTATGGGATTTAGGTGGTGCTCTCTGACCGATGAAACAGAACATAAAAGAGCAGAATAAGAAGAAGGAACACTCTTTGATCTGATTTAAAGATACCCATTTGCTAAAAAGTATTACAATTTTTTTATGCAATCGTTGGGGCTGTACAACAACAACAAAAGCGTTACAATTAATTAAACACCCAAGTTGCAGATAAAAACGTTTTTCTTTTCTTTTTCCCCTCTCTTTCCCCTTGTTTTTGTTTTTATTTCAAAGCTATACAGGCTTTTCTAAAACAAATTGGAGTAAGAAATTTACAAAACTTGGGAGAAAAAATACATAAATAAAACCCAAAAATAAAAAACCAAAATCAAGAAGCACGAGGAAAAGGAGTGTAATTTTGTGTTGTTCTTGTATTGTAATAATAATAATTGAAAAACGAAAAACAAAAACAAGAAAAACAGAAGGGGGAGAAAGGGGAAGGAGGAGCAAGATGGGGATTTGGAAAGGATAATATATTTATTTCATGACGAAAATGCCCCTCTCATATAGACAAGTAGCTGGGAGAGCGCCAAGTGGCAGGGATATTAGGAATTAAGCTCGACACGTGGGCGCAAGTGACATTAACCCTTTCTTTCTTTTTGTTACGCATTTTTTTAATTTTTACTTTTAGTAATCAATCAACCACCTTTCTTTTCTTCGTTAAGTCACTCGGTTTCTAATTATACTAGTCTAACTAAATCGAATCTTTATTTTATTGGATCATTTTGATCAATTTAAATAATATTAAATTTATAAAAAAATGTATTTCTATAATTCAAACTTAAAACCTTATAAAATTAAAATAATCTCAATCTCTTTTATATCCTTTTTATCTATTTTTACTTCAATACATGGATAAAAGTGTAATACCTAGAAATCCAAGTTTTTATTTATTACTAAGTATTGAGTTTGAGGATTACTATAACGTTAAAATACTACTCCTTTCCGTCTTTATTAATTGATTTTCTGAAATAGTAGATAAATTTAAAATAATAATTTTTGGATCACATTTTTTTAAATGTAATTTTCAATTTATCCATTTTTTTATAGTATAATTACAATAATACCATTGTACTAAATTAATTGGTTGGGTAAAAAAACTAAGACAGTGCCCGTAATTATGACACAAAATGATAGTTAATTTGAACCACATTTTCAGTAGAAAAATGACAGTTATTGAAAACCGGAAGGAATAAAAGGTATTACTATTATCGTTAGTATTTATTTATTATTAAGTATTGATATTACCCATATTATGTTGAAAGAATTTTTCTTTTTAGATTCTCATACTCCTCGGATAGAAATATAAAGAAACATTTATTAAAAGATGTAACATTTTTTGATTTTGTAACAAAATGTTTGGTTAATTTGTAATAAACCTACATAATTTTACGAGATGTCTCTCTTTTTTTCTTTTCTTTTTTATAATAGGGGGAGATTTGAGCCTAGATTTTATTCCTTACTAGTATATTTATTACTAACCAGACAACCAATGAGTTATAATCGGCAGAGATGTTTTTTTATAACTACGAGATTTTATTTCTTAAGTCATTGCGAATTAATTTACAAAGATTTATAAAAAATAAAAATACCGCAAGATAACATAATTTTGTTCGGGATTAATTTTTTTCAATTAGAAATGTAGACAATAAATTAGGAAGATTTATAAATTCAACCATATAAAAAAACTAAGCCTTGTATAAAATTATTATATTTCAAACCTTATACTCTCTCCGGTTTTTAATAATTGTTATTTTTCTACTGAAAATGTAATCCAAATTAACTGTCATTTTGAACCATAATTATGACTTTTGCCCTCTATTTTAGTTTTTTTACCCAACCAATTAATTTGATACAACTGTATTATTGTAATTATACTATATAAAAATGGATAAATTGAAAACTATAGTTAAAAAAATGTGGTTCAAAAATTATTATTTTAAATTTATTTACTATGTTAGAAAGTCATTTAATAAAGACGGGATGGAGTAGTATTTGATGTGAAATTTATTCCTTACCATAAAATTTTGAATAATAAGTATATTTTTTAAAGGGAAAAAAGAGAGAAGGGGCATGCACAACCAAGTTGTGCAAATTACTCCCTCCGAATAATTGTTATTTTTTTATTAAAAATTATTATACACTTTACTTGACTTTTTAGTATTTATTTTACTGAAAATTACTGTTTCAGAAAGACAATTAAAAGTATCCGGATGAGTATAAATAGAACTTTTCACAATAAAAAAATAATTGAGGTGTTTTAATAAAAGAAATTCAATGAAAATACGTTAAAGAAATGTACAGTCGTTTTTGTGTAAAGGAAAACAAGTTGCCTTTTGGAGGGATGACACGTTTCCAGTTGTGGGCGGACTGCAGAACAGGGAGAAGTGGCCACGTGTCGGTTTGGTTTAGGTGTCTGGGAATTCGCCAAGTGTATGTAATGCTTTTGGTTTTGGGTTGTTTCTGGGTAAAGATGCGGCTTTTGATTTCCTATCTCTTAGCTGTCGTCCAGACTCACTTCTTGTACTCGTGGGACTTAAGCGCGATGTTTTGGCGATCTTACGGCTCAATTCCCGCCACTTGTTCTGTACAGTTCAGTAGCTTAAGCTTTGAAAAAGAAAAAGGAAAAAGAAATGTAATTTTTTAATCATATAATCAAATAATAATCCTTTCGTTTTATTTAAAAATATCATTTAAAAGAAAATCACGATGATTAGGGTAACAATAATATCTTATTATTCATGAAAATGTTTGCGGATATATTCCTATAACTAGTAATTAATCTTGGTAGCCTCTAAAATTATTCCCCTCTATGTTGCATCTCAACCACAAGCTCATCTAGAATCCAACCACTAGCGTACGATCACATCTGGACGGCTGGGAATGTTTGGATCCAGGTCCGAGTCAAGAACTAACCATTTAAGTCAACGATGAAGAATTCCCGCTAATCGGCGAGCAAAAGCTCGGATGATGACGCACGTGGTCCCAGCACGACGCATGTCCAAATGATCTATCAGTCAATGGGGACCACATGGCTCCAAGTTGCTAATTTATTTATTTTATTTTAATATAAAAAAGGGCGAGGAGATATGATATAATTTATGATATGATACGATATAAATAGATTGAGGAGGAATGGAACTGGCGCCGCTGTCGGGAGCCACGTGTCCATAGGAGTAAAGAAATAGGACACGCGTCGATGGGTCCCTGCTTCACAGCACAGTTGCATTATCAAATTCATGGCGACCATTGGCGAGCTCCTTTGGTCATTTTACTGACGCCAGAAACACCTTTTCTTTGCCTGGCCCATTAATGTGTGACCAAACGTATTATTAATTTATTTTCTTAATTCCTAATGCAAGAAGCGACCGATCTAACGTCAGCAGTTAAGTAGAGCTTTCAATTACGAAACTTGATATTGTGTGAAAATTTATAATTCGAAATAATTAATATTTAATATAATTATTAAATTATTAAATTATCTTTAAAAAAATTATTAGCACTTAATAACAGTTAACCCGCATTATTTGAATGATTATAGTAAGAAAAAAGTTTATTTTTGGCTGGGTTATATGCGAAAAATTATTAGATACAAAATTTAGTGAAGTCTTATACTCCCTCTATACCGGTATAATTGACGTTATAGAATAATTGTACTGATGTTTGGGTTGCATTTTTTTATTATTTTATTCTTTCATGTTTCAAAACTACCCTTACTTTTTTCTCTTTTCACAAGCCAACCTATTCTCTCCTTCATCATTGAAAAAACAATAGTTTCCGGTGAAAAAACTGAGCAGCAGTTTGTAAATAGAGTGGAAGCAAGAGGCCCTTTTGGTAACGTTGCAAAAGTATATGTATTGGGAAAGGCAAAATGACAATTAAAGTGGTTCAACAAATTCGTAGTAAAATGACAATTAATTAAGTACGGAGGGAGTACTACTTAATAATCCGGCTCCAAATTAGATGTTTTTTACCCTCGAAAAGCACCATACAATACATGAGCCTGAAGTGAAGTAATGGATAGTAGGCCCAAGTCCATTTGAATTGGGCTTCGATCGGATTGACTCATAATTTTTTCATCTTATATTCAAAATATAAAATTAATCAAAAAAAATGACTGTTTTTCTTTTGTTTCTACTTAATGAAAAATTTAAATCGTCATAATTTTAAAATAATTGTGTTTTTTAAACTCAAATTTAGAACCTTAATTAAGGAATTTAAAAATGGACCTCCCTTTATTATCAAGCAATTCCAATATTGTTAGGATGAGAATGATGAGAGAGTTGTTGATTGTTGACATTTCAAAATGAGAAATGAGAATTTTGGTAGTAGTAGACTATAAACTAGAAAGCCTTGTAGAGACCACGTGTGTGGATAATGCGTCCACAAAGAAAAGGACATTGCATAAAGAAAAAAGGAAAGGGAGGATCTTCGTAGGATGCTTTGACAGGACACGAACACGTCACTGATGTTGACGTGGAGTTTTTAAGATTCTCCGACACATCTGAGTGCCACGTGTTGCCCTTCTTTTCGAAAAGAGAGACTTGTTGGTAATGTTTGGTAATGATTTCGATTACGACAAAAGCTTCGCAAGCATTACGTGTCACGACCACAGCTCCCTGCACCCATTCATTGTAGTAGTAATTATTTATCTTTCCAATCAAATTTTCACTCCTCCACTCCACCCGGTTATATTTTAGTTCTTTTCTTTTAAATATAAAAAAAGTTGTAAGTAAGAATTGAACTCATTATCTAACACGTATACTTACGTATAAAATTAAATTATTTGGTCTAAATCATATATTTATATTTTAAAAGATAATAAAAAACTATTAAAAAGGGTGAAACTCTAAATATATTTTAAGTAAATTTAAAATATATAATTATTAAATACTAAATAGTTTTTTATTCAATAGAAGAACAAAATGAGATATTTTAATATATGATAGCTGCATAGATCATGTTTTTAATCCATGAGTTGCTTGGGCCTGTTCTACTGTCAGATTCTTACAATGAGGTTCAAACCTTCATTTTGTTGGGCTACCTTCATGAGTTGCTTGGGCCTAAAATTGTGCAAATGGAAAAATCTTTTTTTTTCTTTTTTCCATCTGGGTTCAATCTAAAAGCAGCATCATTGTGCTTCATTGCCTCGTTAATCGTCGAGGAACAAAACAGATTTTGCAGAAAAAACTAGACCAGATATATGATATGATAGGATGCAGGTGTTATGATGAGTGATTTCTACCTGATCAGCAGTGACCAGGACAGTATTAGTGTTAAAAGAGCATGGATCAGTTCATCTGTTTTTGTTAGTCATTTCACATGAACACATCATCCAATATGGAGTTATGAATAGGAAGTTGGAACAGAACAGATAACAATGCAAAATAAACATGGATGAAAAAACAGGTAAATCTTCCAAAATTTTCTGAAAAAACAACCATGAGTTGAGTATAACCATTCTGCCAATCTCCTAAAAATAATACTAGTAATAAGATTCTCTACCAAAACAAAGCCGCCGCAACCTTATCTTTTTTCTAAACACTCTAAATCTAAATTTCAATCGGGGACCAAATGTGGTAAGCAAAACTCAAGCAGCCTAGATCTTTTGTCTTCTCAAGCAAGCCTAGTTCTTCTCACCTTGAGCTTGGTGTGCAGCTCGTCCTTTTCCATTCTGATAAACCTTTTGACCCGTTTCACCATTACGTGCAGTTGAGTTGCGAGCTTGACTTGCCCGATTTTCAACATCGTTTCTTCCATAGCCACGACCTCCACCATTGTTTCCGCGGCCCCTAAAATCATCATTTCGGTATCCACCCTTTCTTGATGGATACTTCTCACCACGTTCATCATCGGCTGCAGGAAACCACACCAAGTTAGTCATCGCTATCAATTTTATAACATTAGATATATAAAAAAATTGACAAATTAATTTAAAAAAAAAACAAATAATAACATTTGATATATAAATCTTTGGCAAAAGGGACTGAAAATTGTTTAAAAGGTATTTAGGTATTCATTATGGGTATAAAGTATAAACTATATATATTTACAAAGCCTGAGCCATGGGAATAAATGAATAAATTTGATAAAATAATACAAATATTAAAGTACAGATGTATCTATGGGATACATGTATCCATTTACAATAAGTATGTTCCTTTCTCCAATTGAACAAAAAAAAAAAGAGGACTAAAAATAATCATGTTACATAAACTCCCCGCTGTGTCTAACTGTATATGCCCAGGTCTCGTAGTCGTGTGTTCGAGCCAGTGGAGGCTTAATTGCTCAGCTTGAGAGAGCTGATAATTGGCTTGTCAGGAACAGGTATGCACTTGACAACCCATCCAATTGGCCAAGAAACTGATGCAATTCCAATACATGCACCCCATTGGCCCCAATTCAACCTCTCTGTATCTGCAAATTTCTTCAGGAATTCCACCATCAAAACCTGAATTGGTCTTGTGCATCCCGTTGAATACCCCATAATGGTTATACCAATTACAATAAACAGCTTGTTCTTGTGTATCCCTTTGATTACATTCTTCTGCTCAAGCTTCCTTGCATTGAACACATTAAACACTTGGCATAGGACAAAAGTGTTGAAGATCAAGGTCTCATTCACCTTCTCAGTCACACCAAAGATCGACTCGCCGCTGAATTGTAGTGTCAACAGGACAGCTATCTGATATAAAGCCTGAGCCATGAGGTTCCTCCACATGATGTTGGTGATCAGTGGCGCGGTCCGACCGACAGGTGGTTTCTCCATGAGTTCTTTGGTGGGTTGCTCAGTGGCTAGAGCCAATGCACCAAGTGTGTCCGTGATCAAATTCACCCACAATAGCTGGACTGCTGTTAGAGGGACTTTACCTGATGAAACCGCGGCTACGAAATTGATAACCAATGCAGCAACATTTACTGTTAGCTGGAACTGAAGGAATTTCTGAATGTTGTTGTAGACACATCGTCCCCATCTCAAAACTGTGGCAACTGACGCGAAGTTGTCATCGAGAATGACAATGTCTGAACTTTCTTTCGCCACTTCAGTACCTTGAATCCCCATGGATAGTCCTATATCAGCTTCTTTTAGTGCTGGTGCGTCATTTGTGCAATCACCAGTGACTGCTACCACATGCCCTTTTTGTTTCAGGCATTGCACCATAAGAAGTTTGTCGAAAGGAGAAGATCTTGCCATTACGCAGATTTTATCCACCTTCTCCATTCGCTCCTCGTGTGTGTAATTTTGGAACTCCTCGCCTTCTATCACAGCTCCACTGAACATATCCTGACCGGGCTTGAGTATTCCACACTCCAGTGCTATGGCTCTGGCTGTATGAACATTGTCACCAGTGATCATTTTGATGTTCACCCCAGAGTATTGACAATCTTCGACAGCTTTCTTCACCCCAGGTCTACATGGATCCTTGATGCCCACGAGTCCTAACAGCGTCAAGCTGCTTTCTTGGATCTTCTTTTCTTGTCCATCTTCAAATTCTTTCTCTGCGATCTGTTTATGAGCGAAAGCTATGCAACGGAGGCTACTCGCTGCCATATCTTGAATGATTTGCTTGAATACATTCCTTTCACCATCATCCATGTCCTTCACTAAACCTGCAGAATCATAATAACTTGAGCACATACCTAGCACCATCTCTGCCGCGCCTTTCCAGTGCACATGGGTTGCATTATCTGCCTTCTTCCTCATTACAACCCCACTTCTTTTCTTCTGTGAATTGAAGGGTTCAACATTGATAATCGCACAACTCCGCTTCACTGCCTCCATATCCATATTCAGTTCCAATATAGCCCAAGAGAGAATTGCTTTCTCAGTAGGACTACCTGAGAACTCATACTTGGATTCTGCTGTAGCTCTATAAGCACTGCCGGTTGTATTCAAAGTGACTCCTTCTTTGACCAATTCAAGAACATGTGGAGACATTGAAGGAGAACTCCTATCTTCCACCGATTCCTTTCCAAGCCAGACCTTTGTCACCTTCATCAGGTTCATTGTAAGAGTTCCTGTTTTGTCAGTACAGATTGTTGTGGCAGACCCCATCGTCTCACACGCCGAAAGCTTCCTCACCATTGCTTGATCTGCCATCATTCTCTTCATCGAATAAGCAAGAGTAAGCGTGACAGCGAGTGGTAACCCTTCAGGAATTGCAACAACGACAATTGTGACTGCCGCGGCCACAATTCCCACGACTGCGTTGACAATGTCATCAGTGCTTGTCCTGACGCGGTAATACTCCCTATTCCCATTCTCATCTTGTGAATTCCCTGTGAAATACCGAACCAACAAGACCACAAGAACTAGGAAAGCAACAGTCAAACCAATCTTGCCTATTGTAGAGGTTAGGGTATTGAGGCGAGCTTGCAGAGGAGTTTGCTCGTTGGTGTCGCGGATGATATGGCTCATCATTTCTCCCCATTCTGTGTTCATCCCAACAGAAGTAATCAGCATTCTGCCATACCCATCAGCAACTTTTGTACCCGAGATTAAGAATGGATTCTGGTTGTGATTGATTTCCACATGGTCGCTCTCTCCTGTCATGCTGGATTCATCTACTTGCAACGAATGCCCATCAATGAACAAACCATCAGCAGAAACTTGGTCTCCAATCTTTAAACTGATGACATCTCCTACAACAAGTTCGAATATAGAAACCTCCTGCGGCCTCCCATTTCTGACCACTTCAAGCAGGATGTTGTCGCTGATTTTGGACAGCTTATCAAACTGTCTGTTCTGCTTATAGTTGCTGCCTGCTGAGACAGCAATGACAAGAAAAACCGCGACGAAAATGCTTCCACCATCATACCAACCTTCCTTTAAGCCGTGCTCTTTGATCCCAAACCCAAGAGACAGTGCTGCACAACCTAAAAGAATGGCGATTGTAAGATCCTTGAAAGCCTCCACCACAAAATGGAAGAAGCCTTTCGGTGGCTTCTTGTAGGTGTTGGACCCAAATGCTTCGTGCCGGCTGGCTACGTCATCAGGGCTACCATTGATGCCATTCTGTAGGTCAGTGGCAAGGGCAGAAGCTACACCAGCAACACCATGCAAGTTCTGAAGTTGTTTGACATTTTTCTGTTTCACCATTTGACTGAGAGTTGCTTGATGAATGCTGAAGTGGTCAGTTTCTGGTCTTACATTTAGGACAGTGTAAGAAGGGGATATGGACAGTTTGGTGGATTTTTTCTTGGCTAGAGAGTTTATGGTTCTGGAACAATAGATGGCAGTGAAAGCACGATGCCATCTCTTGTTAGATTTGCTCAGCGTTGCAGGGGAATCAAGCAAATGCTCAATGGAACCAACTTGTGCAGGGAGAGGAGTGGGCATCTTGCAAAACAAGGAAAAGAGATTTCTACGCCAAAATGAAATACTGTGCAAGCTTTTATACATCTTGCATCCCGCGTGAGAGGGATAACACGCAAATTAGAATTTGAACTGGATGAGATTAAAAATTTAAGTTATTAATGGGTTGACCACTCAATAAAATTCAACTAGTGGTCAACCCATTAATGATTTAAATTTTTAATCTCATCCGTCCAATTTTATTGAACGATTTAGATTTTTTTAACATAACTGGTCATATTTAAGAAAAAATTAAAAGAGTTCAATCCATCGTGGAGATGAATATATAAATTTCTTAGTATTCAAGTTTTGTGATAATAGACGTTCTTTTTTTTTCCTTTTCCAAATGAGTTCACGTTGGTGGAGCTAAGTGTGTACGTAAATTATTTTAAATGAGCCCATTTTATCTTTGGATTGTTTGACCAAAAGGGGAAAAACAGGAGGGAAGCCTCCTCGTTGTTTCTCATCAATTATTTTCCGCCCGCCTTATTCCGACCGGATAATCCTCGGAGGAAGGATCCACGAAACTTCAATAGTTGTTACTAATATAATCATAATTAGTGTAGGTTAAAAAATTGGAAAAATAAATAAAATGTACGTTTTCTACTCCCTTTTTTTTATTAAAAAAAAAGAAATAAGAAGGTCGAATGACTCATTATTTCAGACAATTTTATCCTTTACTTCTTTTCTGATGTACGTTAATGATTAACGTATGTTCGAAAAAAAATACGGAATTTTTTTGAGTAAAATAGTGAATAATCCGGTCTCCTTAATATACGTACTCAAACAGTAAAAAAAAAAGACGATTTCGATCCGATTTCCGGGCCGGCCCGATTCTTGTACACCCTAAAGAAAAGGACATGCATAAAGAAAAAAGGAAAGGGGGATCTCCGAAGGTGGGCAAAATTTTAAATTTACACGATATCTCTATGTGCTACTATTTTCCAATTCACAAGGACTGACACATTCCTATTAGAATATACATACTTCAAACGTTGTAGTGTAGATATTTGTGTAGATATTAGAATATGTAGATATTAGATATTTGTGTAGATATTTGTATAGATATTAGAATATACATACTTCGATCCGAATAAAAAAAAAAGACGATTTTGATCCGATTTCCGGGCCGGTCCGATTCTTATACACCCTAAAGAAAAGGACATGCATAAAGAAAAAAGGAAAGGGGGGATCTCCGAAGGTGGGCAAAATTTTAAATTTACACGATCTCTTTGTGCTACTATTTTCCAATTCACAAGGACTGACACATTCCTATTAGAATATACATACTTCAAACGTTGTAGTGTAGATATTTGTGTCAGCTCAAACCTTTTCGGAAAAGGTTTTTTTCCGACTTTAGGTATTTGTTATAATTTATTCTTATTTTATATATAAGGTTATTTTTTTTCAGTATTGTCAGTCTTAAAAATATCTTTCATACAATATAAGATTTCAAGTTTGAGTTTCATTATCGTTCCCAGAAAGAAAAAAGAGAAAAGAACAATGGCTCCATTACCATCCACAGCAGGGGATCAAATTTTTTGGTGTTATTCACTTTCTCTTACTGCCACATCAGCTTAGCACCCAACCAAAAAGTATTTAACACTCACGCGCTCACAGCAGGGGATTATTCAGGGTGTTAAAAACTCTCTCCCTTCCACATCATTTATCATATACCCCACCATATTTTTCATTTCATTTCCAATTAAATTTATAATTACTATAATAATTACTTTTTATAATATAATAAATAATAAATAATATTTTTTTAATATAAATTAATTAAATTTCATAATTTCTTTTCAGATTTCAAAAAATATATATTTTTTTAATAAAATAAATAATATAATATTTTTTAAAAGTAACACACGATATTATTTATCACTCAGTAAATCAAACATCGACTGTTAAACGTGGGAACAAAATTAACAAGAAGAAAATGAAAAAAAAGTATAAAAAACTCTGATTTTTTAGTGTCCAAATTTATAGATCTCAAAAAATTAAAAATAATGGTATATTTTTTATAAAATTATTTTCAGTATTTATTAAAAAAAAATCGATTTAAACAATGAGTGGGAAAAAAAAACAATAAGAATCATCACGCTGCCATTGGATGATTCTTATTATTATTATTTTTTTTAATAAAAAGGTGTCAGTTTGGTCCGGGACCAAAATTTGGTCCCGAACTAGCAGAGCTGGAATTTACTCTCCACTTGGTCCCCTGCTGCCGTTGTTGGTCATGATTTGCTCCCCAATTTGGTACGCTGCCGCTGATGGTCTTAGAGTCTAAAACAGAAAGAAGTCCCACTTAAATGTCCACCACACTGCATTTAATTTTATTATATTATCATATAAAAAATTAATAAAAATGGACGAGTGGTCTTCTTTGATCTCATTAGTCAATTGGGGTACCTTTTGATTCCTGGTATGCAAGTAACCTTGGATCGGGTATACTTTACAAAATATAATTATGCTGCTTCCAATTATAGGTGTGATTAGGATTAGTTTGTCGTTTTTTTTACTAGCAGTATAGGTTTGAATCTTTACTATTATTATATTATTATTTTTATCAGTAAGATAATCAATAAAAATAGAGTATAATTTATGTGTTTTGACAAAAAAAAATGCTAATTTTATAATATAGGAAAAATCTGAGTTATAAAATAAAGTACAAGCACCAAGACCCTAAAATCAAACCTCCTTAGCCCTTCGGTTTAATTTAATTTAATGTCATGACTCAACACTAGACCCATCACAATTGTCAAATTCAATCAAACATGAGAACTGTTCCCTCATTAAAAAACTCTATTTTTTCTTCAAATAAGTGCCATAGTTATATTAGTGACTAATTGTAGGATGGAATTGGAACTAATGAGAAAAATGCAAAACTCCTCGTTTACTTTTCAATGGTGTAAATAACATTTGTTTTAAGTATAATATCACTTGGGTAGCTTAAAATGGTCCAATATAACAAGAGTCTGGATTAATATACTCAGTAATTTATTTTTTATATATATTAAGTGAAATAAAAGAAGTAATGCTTAAAAAGAGAAAAAGATTCTGACCCCTAAGAGATATTTTGAAGATTCGCATATATTTTCCAAAAACAAATAAGATGAATAAAGAAATAATGTTATATTAATATTAAGACGAAGTACAGAGTCAAAGATAGTAAAGCCGAATTGTCTTGTCTATTCTATATCGTCCGCACCTCTGCTTCTGCCATTTTTCTCTGGCTCTTTCTTTCTTGCTTCTTTACTTGCTCTCCCCTTCAGCACGTAAGCTAATTAATTACTTAAGTACTTTCATCTTTTGACATTAATTTCCTTCGCCCATACGTAGATTAATTAATACGAATTTATTTTAATTTAATCAGAAATTATATATTTAAAACCCGAGTAAATAGTTGTGTTAAAATTTATAAAGGGATGTTTTATTATTTTTTAAAATACTGCTTAATTCGAATCCAAAGTAATCAATACTCAATATAATAACTGAATTATCTGATGTTCTTGAAAAAAAAACATCAATTACCTTTTTTATTTTCTTCTTATTCCTTGAAAACCTAACAATTTCTTTGCTGTTCTAGTCATCTCTGGTTGTTGTGTGATCCTTCAATCTTCTTGTCGGTTAGTTTTTGTTTTGTTTTCTATTTTTTCTTCCAAAAATAATTAAAATTTAATAGAATAATACTCCTTCCGTTTTTAATTAATTGACTTTTTGAAATAATAGACAAATTCAAAATAATGATCTTTGGACCGCATTTTCTTGACTGTAGTTTTCAATTTACCAAATTTTTATAGTATAATTACAATAATATTATTGTACCAAATTAATTAGTTAGGTAAAAACACTAAAATGAAGGATGAAAATACTCAAAACGACAATTAATTTAAAACACAAAATTCGTAAAACAATGTCAAATAAAAATGGGTTAGAGAGAAGTCTTCTTGCTCAATACGAGGCACAGGTGTACCGGGACATGCGGCTGGCCCATAGGTCCCTTTCATAACAAGTCTTCTTGCTCAATACGAGGCACAGGTGTAGAGAATGTATAAGTTTTGATTTACTAAGTACTCTTTTTTTTTTTTTTTTTTGAGAAATTTTACTAAATACTCTTAAAAGAGTAGTAAGAAAATTGTAAATTTTAATTTATTAAATACACCAATGATATTTTTCTTTCTTCTTAAAAATAATTTTTTTTTTGTTTAAAAAAAATCTGAAATACTTTTAGTTAGTTAAATATAAGTTAAATTATTATCATTATTATTAGGGGAAATAGTTTTTACCACCCCTGAACTATTGGCGAAAATCACAACCCTCCTCTGAACTATTATTCTCAAGCAAAAAGACCCTTCCGTTAACTTTTTTTGTTAAATCTAACAGGTTACCTGCTACAGTAGGTTTTTTTTTTTTAACCTGTTATAGCAGGTAATTATATTTTAAATAATATAATTAATTTTACAAAATTCAAAAAAATATATAAAAATTTCAAAAAATATTACTTAATGTAAAAATTCAAAAAAATGTAAAAATTAAAAAAAAAGTAATAATTCCAAAAAAAATGTATAAATTCAAAAAAATTATAATAATTCCAAAACAAATGTACAAATTCAAGAAAAAATGAAAGAAATTCAAAAACAAAATTGTAAAATGTCTTAAAAAATTGTAAAAATTATAAAAAAATTAATTAATATAAAAATTCAGAAAAATGTAATAATTATAAAAAAAATGTAATAATTCAAGAAAAAATTCAAAAGAAATTAATTAATGTAAAAATTCCAAAAAAAACTAATTAATATAAAAATTCCAAAAAAAATTAATTAATGTAAAAATTCAGAAAAATGTAAAAATTCAAAACAAATGTAATAATTCAAGAAAAAATTCAAAAAAAATAAATTAATGTAAAAATAAAAAAAAGAGTAAAAATTCCAAAAAACATTAATTAATTTAAATATTCAGAAAAAATGTAAAAATTCAAAACATTATTACTAATTTTAAATTGTGGAAATGGAGTCTGTACAAATACATACTCTTCACCTACAACTTATACTATTTTTTTTAGGAATTTTTACATTTGTTTTGGATTTTGTACATTTGTTTTTGGAATTATTACATTTTTTAGATTTTTTCTGAATTTTTAGATTAATTAATTTTTTTTTGCAAATTTTACAATTTTTCAATCCATATTAAAATTTATTTTTGAATTATTACATTT
This sequence comes from Viola odorata, assembly GCA_963691705.1. Classification (NCBI taxonomy): domain Eukaryota; kingdom Viridiplantae; phylum Streptophyta; class Magnoliopsida; order Malpighiales; family Violaceae; genus Viola; species Viola odorata. The sequence continues at coordinate 3,556,209 of OY829542.1, forward strand.
TTTATATTTTTTCTGAATTTTTATATTAATTAATTTTGTTGGAGTTTTTACAATTTTTTAAGACATGTAACAATTTGTTTTTGAATTTTTTTCAAGTTTTTTGGAATTTTTAAATTTGTTTTGGAATTATTACATTTTTTTTAATTTTTACATTTTTCCTGAATTTTTACATTAATTAATTTTTTTTCGAATTTTTCCATTTTTTTTGAATTTTTACATTAATTAATTTTTTTAATTTTTTCTTGAATTATTACATTTTTTTAGATTTATTACATTTTCTCTGACTTTTTAGATTAATTAATTTTTCTTTGGAATTATTACATTTTTTTTGGAATTTGTACATTTTTAAGAATTTTTACAATTTTTCTGAATTTTTAGATTAATTATTTTTTTTTGGAATTAATACATTTTTTCTGAATTTTTAGATTAATAATTTTTTTTGGAATTATTACATTTTTTAGATTTTTCCATTTTTGCTGAATTTTTATACTAATTAATTTTTTTATAATTTTTACAATTTTTAAAGATATTTTACATTTTTTTTTGAATTTCTTTCATTTTTTTTAGAATTTTTACATTTGTTTTGGAATTTATATATTTATTTTGAAATTATTACATATTTTTTTAATTTATTCATTTTTTTTTGAATTTTTACATTTGTTTTGAATTTTTAAATTAATTAATATTTTTTGGAATTTTTACAATTTTTTAAGACATTTTACAATTTGTTTTTGAATTTCTTTCATTTTTTTTGGAATTTTACATTTGTTTTGGAATTTATACATTTATTTTGGAATTATTAAATTTATTTTGAATTTTTACATTTTTTCTAAAGTTTTACATTAATTAATTTTTTTTGGAATTTTTACATTAATTAATTATTTTTGAATTTTTACATTTTTTTCTTGAATTATTACATTTTTTCTGAATTTTTAGATTAATTATTTTTTTTTGGAATTTTTACATTTTTTTTGGAATTTGTACATTTTAAAGAATTTTTACAGTTTTTCTGAATTTTTAGATTAATAATTTTTTTTTGGAATTATTACATTTTTTAGATTTTTGCATTCTTTCTGAATTTTTATATTGATTAATTTTTTAATACATTTTACAATTTGTTTTTGAATTCCTTTCATTTTTTTAATTATTACATTTTTTTTGGAATTTTTACATTAATTAATATTTTTTTTAATTTTTACAATTTTTTAAGACATTTTACAATTTGTTTTTGAATTTCTTTCATTTTTTTTGGAATTTTTACATTTGTTTTGAAATGTTTACATTAATTAATTTTTTTTTGAATTTTTACATTTTTTTCTTGAATTATTACATTTTTTTAGAATTATTACATTTTTTTTTTGGAATTTTTACATTTTTTTTGGAATTTGTACATCTTTTAGAATTTTTACATTTTTTCTGAATTTTTAGATTAATTATTTTTTTTAGAATTATTACATTTTTTCTGAATTTTTAGATTAATAATTTTTTTTTTGGAATTATTACATTTTTTAGATTTTTGCATTCTTTCTGAATTTTTATATTAATCAATTTTTTTTATAATTTTTACAATTTTTTAAGACATTTTACAATTTGTTTTTGAATTTCTTTCATTTTTTTTGGAATTTTTATATTTGTTTTGGAATTTATACATTTATTTTGGAATTATTACATTTTTTTTAATTTATACATTTTTTTGAATTTTTACATTAATTAATATTTTTTGGAATTTTTACATTTTTTAAAAATTTTTAGATTAATTTATTTTTTGGAATTTTTTAAAATTAATTATATTATTTAAAATATAATTACCAGCTATAATATGTTAAAAAAAAAAAACCTGCTGTAGCAGGTAACCTTTTAGATTTAACAGAAAAAGTTAACAGAAGGATCTTTTTATTCGAAAATAATAGTTCAGGGGAAGCGGACTTTAAAAAATGCAGTTCAGGGGAGGTTTGTGATTTTCGCCGATAGTTCAGGGGTGGTAAAAACTATTTCCCCTTATTATTATTATTCAAATAAGCATTCACATATTTTTAATCATTTTATTTTCATTTTTTGATTTCATATATTTGATTTATCATAAATAATTTAATGTTATATTTACATATATAATAATTAAACTAATATAAAAAGGATGTATTAATTAATGATAATAAAATAAAACTATAAATAACAATAGCAATAACAATACCTACACCAACAACTAGATCAAATAATTATCGAAAAAATGAGTTTTTATATTTCTACCTGAATGTTATATACATACAAATTGTTAGTTTGCTAATAGAGTTACTAAATCTTAATTCCTTATTTATTAATGCACGATATCTTAAGAATACCATATACATTATTTTAATACATTATATTCTAATTAAAATATCATCACTTATGACCAAGTAGAAGTATGTACAAATTAACCAATAAAAATTAACTAACTAAAATTATAAGAATGTTTATTTGGATTGTAGGAATTTTGAACGATTAGGGAAGGTGGAAATTTTTTAAGTAAATCTGAACCTTTGAATTTGTCCAATTTTTTTTTTTTGACTGAGATTAAAATTTTGGTCTCGTTTTTTTCCGGGACCGAGATCAGTCCCGATCCAAATTGTCTCGGGTCCTAACCAGTCGTCGGGTCTGTCCCGATTAAAAATGGTCCCGATCCATTTAGGGCAAGGAACGCACCCTCTCCCCCTCAATTCCTCATTCAGTCATTCTTCAGTCATCCTCAATTCCGCAAAATTTAATTATTTGTTTTGGTCTAAATCATATATCTATATTTTAATATATTTTTTAAAAGATAATAAAAAACTATTAAAAAGGTTAAATTTAAAATATATAATTATTAAATACTAAATATTTTTTTATTCAATAAAAGAACAAAATGAGATAAACATATATATTAAAATTACTAATGGTTAGGGTAATACTAATAAATAACTTAACACTTTTGTAAACAGTAAAAAATAAATAAAAAGTAGACTAAGAAGTTATGAAAAATAGTAAAAAAAAATCACAAAAAACAACACTTATTCATAAAATAATCTAAAAATACCGAAAGAGAGTAGATGGTTTTGTATGATAAGTGATAACGAAATACTTTAAATATTAAATGTAATTTCAGAAGACAACTAATTACCCAATTGATCAATAAATAACATATGAGATTTATGAGTAAAAAATATATCTTTTATTTCTATAAATGGGCATAGCTGCATAGATCATGTTTTCAATCCATGAGTTGTTTGGGCCAATTCTACTGTCAGATTCTTACAATGAGGTCCAAACCTTCCTTTTGTTGGGCTACCTTCATGAGTTGCTTGGGCCTAAAATTGTGCAAATGGAAAAATCTCTACATCTTTTTTCCATCTGGGTTCAATCTAAAAGCAGCATCATTGTGCTTCATTGCCTCGTTAATCGTCGAGGAACAAAACAGATTTTGCAGAAAAAACTAGACCAGATATATGATATGATAGGATGCAGGTGTTATGATGAGTGATTTCTACCTGATCAGCAGTGACCAGGACAGTATTAGTGTTAAAAGAGCAAGGATCAGTTCATCTGTTTTTGTTAGTCATTTCACATGAACACATCATCCAATATGGAGTTATGAATAGGAAGTCGGAACAGAACCGATAACAATGCAACATAAACATGGATGAAAAAACAGGTAAATCTTCCAAAATTTTCTGAAAAAACAACCATGAGTTGAGTATAACCATTCTGCCAATCTACTAAAAATAATACTAGTAATAAGATTCTCTACCAAAACAAAGCCGCCGCAACCTTATCTTTTTTCTAAACACTCTAAATCTAAATTTCAATCGGGGACCAAATGTGGTAAGCAAAACTCAAGCAGCCTAGATCTTTTGTCTTCTCAAGCAAGCCTAGCTCTTCTCACCTTGAGCTTGGTGTGCAGCTCGTCCTTTTCCATTTTGATAAACCTTTTGACCCGTTTCACCATTACGTGCAGTTGAGTTGCGAGCTTGACTTCCCCGATTTTCACCATCGTTTCTTCCATAGCCACGACCTCCACCATTGTTTCCGCGGCCCCTAAAATCATCATTTCGGTATCCACCCTTTCTTGATGGATACTTCTCACCACGTTCATCATCGGCTGCAGGAAACCACACCAAGTTAGTCATCACTATCAATTTTATAACTGGCCGCAAGATACTTAAAAGCTGCAACATACTTGAGCTACAAAGAAGCTCTAACTTATAAATACATGTAATACTGTTTGCCTCACATCACAAGTACACATTGCAATTTCTCAAAAAGGTATTCACTAAGGATGAAAAAGAATTTAATGTTACCGTTCTTTGCTTCAACAAATGCAGGCCGGCCACCAATAAAAAATTTATGGACCTGAAATAGCGCCATTCAGATTTTAGAAGCACAGAGAAGAAAATGTCATAGTTGAAATGTTACCCCGATAGTTAAATTACAGAATTGAAAATACTACATGAAAGTATAAACATGCCAGAATTAAGATACCTAATAATGATACTGGCAAATGTCTCTAATACTCAAATGAGTTCCAATATGGGGAGTTTTATGAAACTACTACTTCGTTTGGTGTGGAAACAACAACAAAAAACAAGAACAGACAGTTCAAGATCACAGAGAAACAAATCACCTCACAGGCCCTCTGCACAGCCTCAGCTGTCTCGAATTCGACAAATCCAAAACAATTTTTGTGCAACTGAAAAAACAAAATTAAACACTTAAATAAAACAACCCAAGTCAAAGGATTAGCCGCCCATAAAATTAACAGTCTCAAGTGAACGTAAAAAAACCAGATGTGGACAGACAAATATCAAATGAAACCAAATACCTTGTAACTTCTGACTTGCACACCATTAGGTTTAATAGGCCCAAACTCTCCGAAAACGTCAACAAGCTGTGCAGGAGTTGCATCCATGGGCAAATTTGCAACAAATATGGCATGGCCTTTAACTATAACAAGTAAAGGGGCAAACAATATAGGAAATACACAATGTGTAAGCCCAGAATTTTAATAAAAAATGTTAACGTCTAGATATAAGAAGAAAAGAAGAAGACCTGTGGTTTTGTTGCTCTTTTCTGCAACATTGTTAACCGACTGTAAAACAGGGGCAGGGGGAGCAGCACGTGGAGATGCAGCAGCAGCAGGTGCAACAGTGGCCTGCTTCTCCACAGGTTTGGGAGGTAGAGCCTTTTGTTGGAATGGCTGTTTCTTGAAATTTAATGCATTGACCTGGGGAAAAAAGCATTAGAAAAATAAATGCCTTCACATCACAGCTAGAGATGATGAAATCTGTGAGTAAATGGCTCACCACTGATGCAAAAGACTTCTTTGGAGCATCCTCGCGGACTTTAGAAACAACTACTTCAGCAGCCAGCTTAGAGGTAGGATGAGAAGAATCTTGAGTAGGAGCAACGGATTGATCAACATCAACATGTTTCTCAGTAGTTGGAACCTTCCCATTATCTACTGGATGACTAGATTCTTTCACTGGATGAGAATCCTCTTCCACGACAGGTGTAGGAGGCTCAACCGGGGCAGAGCCGTTGGAAACAGAAGTTGGTTCTGTAGGCACAGTTATCGAAAACCCATCAGAAAAGTTACAATAATTCAAGATATGCAAACTACAGCACATATGAAACACACCAGTATCCGGAGTCACGGGAGCAGTTGTTGTATCATCATCTGCATCAGCAATTTTAATGTTCACTAGTTCTCCGTCATCCACGTGCCTGAAAATGTCATTCAAGACATAATAGCGTTCCTCTTCTGTAACTAAAAAGAACACTTGGGTAAATTTCCTTCTCAAGTTGTCCTTTCCAGTCATGAAACCCGTCACCAAAACCATGACCCCATTACCAAAAGACCGCTGAGCATCAGCACTGACTATTTGGACAATGCAGTTGGTATAGTCAAGTGAAAGGATCAGCTTATTAATCCCCTGCCCCAAAGAAAATACATTGTGGTTTGTTAGGCAGAGAATAAATATACAATCATAAACTTAATTATATGCCATGGTTCACACAAACAGGGCCATATTCTTAAATAGCATCGCCAGTTACAATAGAATAACAGTCCTACGAACTTATTTATACGACACACGATGACAATATCAATAATTAATCTACATCATCATCAGTTATGCAATCATAGAGTTATCAGGAAAACAAACTTACAGCCAATGTGGTGGCAAAGGACATGGCACCTTCAGAATCAGGTCGGCTAATCTCACTCTTATCCTGGTAAAATTTGTGAACCTCGGATGGTGAACTTGACAGCATAGAGTAGTACTGCTGCACAAAGGCATTCCCCACCACCTCTGGTGTAAGACCATTGCTAACCTGCTCCGTCGCCATTATCTGCAAAAAAGAAACACGGCCATTCAGCATAAAACAAATCGATTAGAACATAAAAGGAAAAAGTTCCAAATCAAATCAAACCAAAATAACAATAAAAAATATTTTAAAAAAACAACCACCAGCCAAATCAAAATTCAACAAATATTGCAAAGACCAGACCTTTCTAATCACAACACAAAGAAAAACAAAAACTTCGCAAAATCCACCGCATAAAAAAATCAAAAAACAAAACTTTACACCGATTTCGATGCTACTAGATCTAAATCTCCAAAAACCATGTTGTACAATCGAACAATAAATCAGAAGAGAGTAGGTTTAGCTAATGCCGTACCTCAGATTGAAGAAAAGAATCTCTCTCCAGCTAGAAAGAGAAACAGGGGAGCGTTGAGGAGAGAGAGAAGCAGCAAAAGGCAGTGGAGAAAATATAATCAAAGCAATCAAAGTTGAATATAAGAGAAAAACAAGAGAGAATTTATAGGGAGAATAGTAGCAGTCCTTTGTTGTGTAGAAGAAGGAGTAGGAAGAAGTTGGAGGAGGCGGAGGAAGGGGTGATTAGTAGTGAGGCAGAGAAGCCCTTAGATTGGCGAATTGGGCTTTTTAAGTCTGGAACCATTTCGTGCCTAATGTGCAATTGTTTTTTTTTTTTTTCAACTGCAAAGTGGGGCCAGTGATTGATTATAACTAACGGCTGTGATTGATTCTGATTGGGGCAGTGCATGATTGAAAGGTAGTTAGGGCTGTGTGGGGTTCCGTTCGGTAATGTGGATGCTACGCGCGTTGGGGAGAGAGTAGAGGTGGGGTTACCTTTTTTTACTAAAATCTTTTTATTTTTGGAAAAAATTGTATATTTATTTATTTATATTTACAGTGGTGAAATTGGGAAAAAATTATTTGATATGCTAATAAATTTTGAAGATCTCTATATTAATTAACGTGTCAAGTACAATAAGTATGCACTACTGCAAGTCAGGAAACTCAAATCTAAAATATTTGTAATTATGCAGTTCACATTTTGTTCAGTTGTCCGTTATAACTTTCTAATAGATTATGCTTTCTATAAAATCTAATCTAAAGGTCAAAACATCAAATTTAAAAATTCTACCAGAAATAGTTTTGACCACTAAATCAGCTGTGATAAAAAACATAATATATTTAGCAAGTAATTCCAAACAGACTCGTCTCGAATGAGATTATGGGATAGAATTTCGGTGCTAGATAAGGGAATCTTTATGGAGTGGATGGTAGCGACAATAGTCACTCTAACCAATTATCCATCAACATTTTTCATGTAATTGATCCACAATAAAATTTAAAATTTTTTAAAATAAATAACTACTCATATTTACATATATAGACCTATCATATGGAAAGTGTTGATGAACAGTTATTTAAAGTAACTATCATCAACACTACTCTTGTTCGGTAACATACCTATATTTTTACTGTCATAATTTAGTCCATAAATTTATAAAAAAATGCAGATAAATCCAGCCTGTTTCCACTAGAGGTGTGAAAAGTACCAACAAAAGTACTGTCTATGCTGATGCTGGTACCAATTATAGGAAAAATTCTAGGATGACAGCTGCTTCTTAATTTTTGAGCAAGACAGCCGAATCATAATCAATGTACTTGTGTTTTTTGTAACTAGATTGTGTTTTGACTTGGCTAGCTTAGCTTCGTGCAATGAACGAATTTCTCAATTGAATCTTCTAGAACTTTAGTACACTACTGTGTGGTTTTTTACCTTTAAAAACGCCTATAAATAGGTTTAAAAGTAAAATAAAAAATCGATATATACTAACAATAAAATTACCTGTTTAGTTATATATATTAATTTGTTATTTTTGCAAAATGATTGCATTGATACGATTCCTAGTCCTACTACCATTTTCATGTAGATTTTTTCTTGAGGGTAATATTGTCTAGATTCTCTTTAATTGATACAATAAATTTTTTCTTCAAAAACTATTCGATAAAGTATATAAGTTTTACGCACGAGTACGAAGATCAATTGATAGATAATTATTCTAGCTTCATTATAGATTTTAGGTTCGAATTTAAATATACACTTGTGTTAAAATTTATGAGGGACTGATTTACGGGTCGTAACTCGTAGGGCTGAGCTCGGATCGGAGGAACCAATCGATCCGAGCTGAGCTCCTTGTTCGGTCGGAGTCCGAACTTTTTCGGACAGAACTTCGACAAGGCTTGCAGCAATCTGACAATGTTTGAAGTCCGATTTTCGAAATCCGAGTTAATATGAATTAATCCTTTCCTTTCTTTATTCGATTTTGAACGAAACAAAACCTAACTTTTTTTTTCTACCTTCTTTTATCTCGGCTGCTCTCTCATCTCATCATCTCTGCTCTGCCTCGCCACCGCACCGCACCACCACCTCATCATCCTAATCATCTCTACCTCCCCGCACCACACCGCTGGATTATTGTTTGTTTTTGCTTGAATGGATAGTAAATTTAAATTATTATTTGTTTTCGCTTTTATCTTGTCTTGATCATACTGAGTTTGAGGAAATGAAATGGAATTGCTCTTTTTGTCGTGGAAATTGGAATGGAATGGAATGGAATTATTGCTATAAATTATGGAATTTTTGGAATGAAATTAAATTTAGAGCAACAGAATGCATTTGTTGTTGTGGTTTAAAAAGCTTGGGCTTAATGGGCCGGTCCAAAGAATTCTGAAAATCCAACCGAACTCTCACCGATCTGAAAATATTCGGAGAGTTTAGATCACATCCAATCCGAACTCTCCGAATGTTCAAGTCGAGTGACTTTGAGCAAACCACGAGGTCTTAGTAGTAATTTTTCACATTATTATTGCAGGGAAAGGAAAAATATAAGTAGAAGAGAGGAATCGAACCCGCATCAAAGCGAAAAGACAAGCGAGCGCTTAAAATATTTAAGTTAGTGAAAAATTGAAAATTATAATGAAAGCTCCCAGCGAGGATCGAACTCGCGACCTTTCCCTTACGAAGGGAACGCACTACCACTATGCTATGGAAGCCGTTGTTGTTGACGCATCGCATTAGAATTTTAAAAAAACAAAACATTTAAAAAATTCAACCTTAAACTCATAACACGACGGCCTCTTTAACGCATAAAATTGCCAAACCGAAAACAGAAAAAGAGCGGCTGCAGTCAGCACAGCCGCCATGTGTGGGATCGCCTTGATTGTCTCCGTCATGGCGGCGGGACAGCGCCGCCGCCAGCTCAGCCAGATAAGGTAAGTACTCAAGTATGTATCTCCATTATAGAACACGCGAGTAGACTCTGCTTCTGTAATTATTCATATTTACATGTACTGTTCGTCTCCGGTCAGGTGACAGTTTCGGTTCATGATATTGAATCGGCACTGAGGAGGCGCGGACCTGAAAGCTTAGGTAGGAAGACACTTACTATACCTCTGCAACACGACGAGTCGTGTTTGCAAGTGCCGGAGGAGGAGACTTCAGTAGAACTGCAGTTTATCGGCGCCACGTTGCAGCTTAGGGGACTGAATCCTGTGCTTCAGCCTTTCGTCGATTCGTATGGCAATATTCTTGTTTATAATGGTAAGTGTTGAATATAGAAAGAAGACCCAGCAATTTAGACCTGTGCTTAAGCATTAATATGCTAGGATTTTGTTGATCAGAATGTGATTTTTCGTTGTGATGTGGAAGGTGAAATATTTGGGGGAATTGAGGTGGGGAGTGATGGAAATGATGGTGAAGTTCTGATGGAGACTTTGGGAAATTGTGGCGAAGGGAATGGCTCCATTCCTGATGTCCTTTCAAAGATCAAGGGTCCTTGGGCGATTATCTATTGGCAGGTACTTGTGTGTGTTGAATTCTTTGCCATTTTTTCATGGAGATTAGTTCAGTATTAGTATTTTTGTTTTTGTTTTTGTTTTGACGTTTGAGTTATTTCTGATGTATAGAATAGTTCGAGAACCTTGTGGTTTGGTCGAGATGCTTTTGGTAGGCGGAGTCTTCTTGTTCGTTGGCCAACTATGAAGGATTCTCAGTTTCTGCTATCATCTGTATCACCGTTTTCTTCTGTTGGTCAGAGTTCTGGTATATTATACTCGGTAGAGCTTTACTCTTGTTCCCCTGTTACATATTTATTGTACTTGTGTGGTAACAGGATATTTTTTTGCATGGCGTGAAATGTTTCCGTTAGAACAAGCAATCTTTCAGTTCATAAATTATTTTAGTCTCTTCAGTTTCAGTTATGCTATATCTTGTTGTCACTTGTCAGTGTAGTTCAATTTCTTCGTTCCTTCTTTTTTGTTGGTGTCCTGATTATACTTTATACACAGCAGCTTAAATGGTTCTCTCTCTCTTTTTCTTTTCTTTTTCTTTTTTCAGTGTAATTGGAATTCTGATTCTTTCTTGTTCCTTTGTCTTTGTTACGTATTATTCTCTATCTAGAAACTTTTGAATATGCTCGTTCTTGGATAGGTTACCAGTGTTTCTCTTACAGGTAGGTAAAAGTTTGCCCATAAATATGAGCTTTCATTATGCTTAATCTTAGGGAGGCTGTCCACTGTTCTGAGTCTTCTGACATTTATAAGATCTGCTGACTTGCATCTTTGGTCTTGACATTCAAAATGTATCTCACATCTTCTGCGTGTCACACTTTGTTTTTTGTTTTTTATGTGAGAAACTAAGCACAACTTGTGTAAGGCATTACCTCCACAGTAGAGGTTTTATCACAGCCCACAAGTGATGATTTTTTCACCTGTTCCTTCCTTCTGTTTGCTACTTGATGCTTATTCTTTGCAAAAACTTGTTTCCTCTTCTAAACTTATAGCTGCATCTCACTCCACACTGGTGATTAATCTCATGAAAACTGTCATTTGGTATAGGTGTTGTTGAAACTGAAAATGGTAACAGACTCAACTTTTTGGAGGAACTGTCATGTGGGATATACAGCCTGTCCATGGATGCTCCAAAGCTGGATGGTTGCCTCTTTGGTGAAGTTCGAAAACATGAATGGGCTAGTAAAATGCTAGTAGAACTGATTGAATGGGAAAGAGGTTCTGTCAAGCCTGACCCTGAAGATTTGCGAGTATCTCATTGTAGGGCTCTAATGGAAAAATCTGAAACACAATTTTTTTTTTCTGGTGGTGCTATTTGACTGAAAAGTCTAATTTTATGATTTTGTTGTATTGGAGATGCATAATTGTGATTTTTCTCTGATTCAGGCAGGCCTGATCAAGGTACACCCTCTTTGCAAGCTCAGAATGTGCTAACTGCTCTAAGAAAATCTATGGTGCTGCGTTCTTCCCTACAGGTCTTGAATTTGATTGAAGCAGATGATTGCATAGTGTTTCTTCTTTTCATTTTTCTTTTTAAATCATTTTTTGTCAGTCAGATACCTTTGACTTTTGAATCCATCAAATATTCATTTAGTTATCTTACTTGTTTTTGGAATTTTTTTTTGGTCATACTTATTTTTGGATCTGGGTGGAAAATATAGACAAAATTGATCAATTTTTTTTTTTTTGGAAAATGCAGCAAAGCAATTTTTCGTTTGTTTTAAAATTTGAATAGGTGCGCTATGCACTAAGTATCTTTCCAATATTGATATAGTGATCAAGATTGATAATTGATTTTTTGGATTTAAATGATTAGATAGTGAGATGCAACAATAGAGATGAGGAACTGGCTCCAGTAGCAGTTTTGTTTTCTGGTGGATTGGATTCTATGATACTTGCAGCATTATTGGATGAGTGTCTAGATCCCAGCTGTAAGAGTATAGTTAAACTTCCTCTTTGCATTATTTCCTTAATGTTCTTATTGATATTTTAACTGCAGATGTCTGCCTTCATTTGCTTCTAATTTTGGTCTTGTAGATGGTATAGGACCACCATTACTTGAACATGTATCTTCTAGTCAGGTCTTTTTGGAAATGAAATCCTTTGTATATTTTGAGTTCCTAATTTGTCCTAGGCGCATGCTGGGAAACAGTCGATTGTTCCATTATTGTCAAAGGGGAAGGGAGTTTGTGTGAGAGATTTAGTGGTGAACTCCCTCAAATATCACGATTTTTGGGTGAGAAAAGGAGTCAACATGTAAAGTAGTTCCTCACCCGACAGAGCAAGAACTAGAATTGGACCCAAAATCCTAAAAATATCCAATGCCTGGAAAAATGATAAACACCAGCATCATCTGAGTCATCTAGTTTTCACTGTATTTAGTTCTTTTAATGGGTTTTTGAATGGAATGCTTAGACAACTACTGGAAGTGTTGTCTCATGGATACTTCGGTAAGTATCTTGTTGAGCTGATTCTCCACTTAAATTGTGGCAGTCGGGATTGATTTGCTTAATGTCAGCTTCGATGGACTGTCTGCTCCTGATAGAATCTCTGCAAGAGCAGGAGTGAAGGAACTTATGAAAATTGCCGCCTCAAGAAGGTAGCGTGTTAGATGTTTTTTCTTGGATACGCTGTTGCATTTCCAACATGTTTGGAATCTTTTAGTTCGTTATAAAATGATACATGGGTGCTATTGGAGAATCCATAGAGTTGTTGGTGCAGTTGTGCACTTGGACAGGTCCAGTAGCATTTATGATTACGATAACGATAAATTAGGAATTCTAACAACAACAAAAAGGTGCATAGAGATCCAACTGGAATTGGAAGTTTGTTCATCTTGATTGCTTAATAATTCAGGAAATACTCTTCTCTTTTTATTATACTGACTGTTAATTATGATGCAGATGGAAGCTAGTAGAAATTGATGCTGAGATGTCAAAGTTGACCTCTGAGATAAAGCACGTCAGGTCCCTCATCAGTCCTGCAAACACTTATATGGTAATTAGTTTTATTCTAGAAATGCTGTTTAGTCATAATTATATTGTACGTGGGGTACCATATGTTAACATGGATAACTTGCCAAATTATTTTGCAACAAATGAATCATAGTAGTCTTTCATTGCATCAGATGCTTTTGTTGTTTTTTCAACGTTATTTTTGCAATCTGTCCACATCTTTCATCGGATTGAAAATACAATCTTCATAGCTATTTTACGTCGCTGCTGATCCACTTCCCTCAAAAGATGAAGGTTTCTTGGCCTAATGTTTCAGGACCTGAATATAGGATGTGCTTTATGGCTTGCTGCTTGTGGTGATGGTGTGGTCTATAAAGGAACTAGTCATAACAATGAAGAGAATCCACAGCCTTCTAGGTATAGATCCAAGGCCAGGATTGTCTTGGTTGGTTCAGGTGCTGATGAGCAATGTGCTGGATATGGAAGGCATAGAACAAAATATAGAAGTGGAAGGTATGGTTTTGATTTGACCATTCAGTATTCGTACCATCACTCGTAGGATTGCCTATGCAACTTATACATGTTTATTCTCTGAGTTTCATTAATAATTGTCTATAATGCCCTTAAGTTGTTATATGAAACCTAATGTTACTCACCCTGGTAAGGAGCAAAAATTTCACAAGTACATACAAACAAATTCATGAAGTTTTCAAACTTAGTGAGAACAACATATTTGGGCTTTCCTGAGTCCCAATAACCTCAGTAATAGGATGGCTTTTGCGCTGGAAAAATTGATTGGCTACCAAAAAGCCCTCTCGGATAACTAAATAATTGGAGAAGTTGCTCCTATATATATAATAATCTAAAGGCAGAGAATCCTTGGTTTTAGCTCTCTGAGGTAAAAGAGGAACATTTAAAGTAATATAATTCCCTACTGTCTAATTTTTCTCATTTTGCATTTAATTACTGTATTTGGACATTGGAATAATCGTGATGTCTTTTTGGATTTCCAACTCTTCTTCCCAGACTTTGTAAAAGCTTCTGTTGATCCATTAATGTGATTTAAAGTATATAATGCTCCTGACAAAACAAAGCAAACACACTAATTATGTCCGATTGGCAACATAACGCTCATCAGAGATGGTCTTTTTTCTGCTATGGCGACATCAAATTGTTATCTTTGATTTTCTCCTGCTTAAAGGAATAGATCATACAGTGATTTTTGGCATGTAAATATTCACTGTATTTTATTCATTCTGGCTTCACCAGTTGGCTTGAGCTCCATGAGGAAATGAAATTGGACATGCAAAGAATATGGAAAAGAAACATGGGGAGAGATGATAGATGCATTGCTGATAATGGGAAAGAGGTATTGCTAACAACTAATACAAGCATATTCTCACAAACATCCCTTTTCTCCCATGTATTCATGCTGCTTACTATCTAATTGCCTTCACTAGGCTAGATTTCCTTTTCTGGATGAAGATGTTATTAGGACTCTTCTGGATATACCTTTGTGGAAGGTCGCAAACCTTGATCAACCTAGTGGAAAAGGCGATAAGAAGATCTCTTCTGTTTAGTTCTATATAGTACAAGACATAAGTTTATAGCTTTCACATTTCTTTTAATTAAACACGATGGCAGTGAATTAGTGTGATTTCATTAAAATACTAAACTCTAGTAGATATGCTTGGAAATAATTGGCAGGCAAAATTCATTGAAATATCCAGACTTACTCTAGTAGACATAAGTTTTTGGATTTCCAACTCTTCTTCCCAGACTCTAGATCTAGATGCATTGTCGTTCAAATTCCTTTTAATTGTTTTCAGGGCAAAGATCCTAACTTGACATTCACTATTTGTGTATCATGTGTTTTAAAGGTTGCACAAATGCTTGGGCTATATGAAGCAGCAATTCTGCCTAAGCGAGCAATCCAGGTTTGCGAAATTCTTTTCTAAGCTTCTGCTGAATGCTTGATGAAGGGACATTAGAAGCTATGATTGGATTCTGTTTATTTAGAAGCAGAGAAAAATAAGATTTAGCTAGATTATTTAATTCAGTCCAGGCTTAATGACACGTCATTCTCCTCCCGTATCTCTATTTGATTAGTGAATGCAATTTTTGTTTGTTTTACGTTGTAGTTTGGCTCAAGAATTGCAAGGGAATCCAATCGAAAGAATTTTGGGAGCAACTGTGCAGCGAACCAGGCTTCTGCTGGAAGTGCAGTAATTGACTTGTGATTGTACCCTGTTTTCTCGATAGGAAGGCAAAACCTTATATCCTACTTTGTTGGGCAGGATGTTCTGGGGTTTTAAATATCGGTTGGTCTTGGTCAGTCACGAAACCAGGTGGTGAACAAAAAAAAGTTCCATGGTGAAAATGGGTAGGAATTTGCTTCTAAATTATTAGGTGCTAGTTTCCATTGTTTGGTGGTTCTTGCCAGGAATTTGAGCAAAAGTACCTTTTAGATTGTCAAATGGTGCAGCGTGTTAAGAACATTAGAAAAATTTACAGTCAAAGTAGTTACGATTAGAAAAATTGAGGAATGAACTCAGAAACCCTATAGCCTTTTACACTAGTCTAGCAAACATGGAGGAGAAAAGGACCATGATGTTCTGTTATGTTTCAGGAGGCGAAGCTATGGAGGAATTTGTTTGGATTTTATATTAGTAACAACTATTGATGTTTCTTGGATCCTCTCTTTAACTTAATGATGAGGGTTATCCGGTCAGAATGCGGCGGGTGGAGTCAACACGGAAAATAATTGCTGAGTAAGTTTTCCCCTTTTGGTCAAACAAATATATCCAAAGATAAAATGTACACACTTGGCTCCACCAAAATGCTGGCCGCTGCAATGTGGGTTGAACTCTTTTGGAAAAGGAACAAAAAGAAAACTTTATTATCACAAAAAAGAATGGCGTGAGTACTAAGAAATTTATACATTCATCTCCACGGTATCGCCTAATGTAAATTTAAAATTACGGCCGTTTTCGTGCTGTCCCCTCTCACGCGGCGGGATGGATGTATAAAAGCTGCACAGCTTAGTTTTTTTAACAGAATTCAACATATTCATCACATTATCCATACTCATTAACTAGTATTTCATTTTGGGGCAGAACCTACAATCTCTTTTCCTTCTTTGTTTTGCAATTTGAGTATTCGAACTTGGAACCTAACATTTTTTTTTTTTTTGCGAGAAGTATCACGAAATTACCAGTTCATTGGTTTTTACTTTCCTTTTCTTACTTGGTAAGAAGACAAAAATATTCGTTTGTTCTGTCAGCTTCATATTTGTTTCTGGTGCATTTGTTGTAAGCTAGTTGCATATATTATTATTATGTCTACTCTTCTCCATGCAAATGTTGGTTGCATTGAGTATTTGCTTGATGCCCCTGCAACACTGAGCAAATCTAACAAGAGATGGCATCGAGCTTTCGCTGCCATCTATTGTTCCAGAACCATAAACTCCCTAGCCAAGAAAAAATCCACCAAACTGTCCATCTCCCCTTCTTACACTGTCCTAAATGTAAGACCAGAAACTGACCACTTCAGCATTCATCAAGCAACTCTCAGTCAAATGGTGAAACAGAAAGATATCAAACAACTTCAGAACTTGCATGGTGTTGCTGGTGTAGCTTCTGCCCTTGCCACTGACCTACAGAATGGCATCAATGGTAGCCCTGATGACGTAGCCAGCCGGCACGAAGCATTTGGGTCCAACACCTACAAGAAGCCACCGACGAAAGGCTTCTTCCATTTTGTGGTGGAGGCTTTCAAGGATCTTACAATCGCCATTCTTTTAGGTTGTGCAGCACTGTCTCTTGGGTTTGGGATCAAAGAGCACGGCTTAAAGGAAGGTTGGTATGATGGTGGAAGCATTTTCGTCGCGGTTTTTCTTGTCATTGCTGTCTCAGCAGGCAGCAACTATAAGCAGAACAGACAGTTTGATAAGCTGTCCAAAATCAGCGACAACATCCTGCTTGAAGTGGTCAGAAATGGGAGGCCGCAGGAGGTTTCTATATTCGAACTTGTTGTAGGAGATGTCATCAGTTTAAAGATTGGAGACCAAGTTTCTGCTGATGGTTTGTTCATTGATGGGCATTCGTTGCAAGTAGATGAATCCAGCATGACAGGAGAGAGCGACCATGTGGAAATCAATCACAACCAGAATCCATTCTTAATCTCGGGTACAAAAGTTGCTGATGGGTATGGCAGAATGCTGATTACTTCTGTTGGGATGAACACAGAATGGGGAGAAATGATGAGCCATATCAGCCGCGACACCAACGAGCAAACTCCTCTGCAAGCTCGCCTCAATACCCTAACCTCTACAATAGGCAAGATTGGTTTGACTGTTGCTTTCCTAGTTCTTGTGGTCTTGTTGGTTCGGTATTTCACAGGGAATTCACAAGATGAGAATGGGAATAGGGAGTATTACCGCGGCAGGACAAGCACTGATGACATTGTCAACGCAGTCGTGGGAATTGTGGCCGCGGCAGTCACAATTGTCGTTGTTGCAATTCCTGAAGGGTTACCACTCGCTGTCACGCTTACTCTTGCTTATTCGATGAAGAGAATGATGGCAGATCAAGCAATGGTGAGGAAGCTTTCGGCGTGTGAGACGATGGGGTCTGCCACAACAATCTGTACTGACAAAACAGGAACTCTTACAATGAACCTGATGAAGGTGACAAAGGTCTGGCTTGGAAAGGAATCGGTGGAAGATAGGAGTTCTTCTTCAATGTCTCCACATGTTCTTGAATTGGTCAAAGAAGGAGTCGCTTTGAATACAACCGGCAGTGCTTATAGAGCTACAGCAGAATCCAAGTATGAGTTCTCAGGTAGTCCTACTGAGAAAGCAATTCTCTCTTGGGCTATATTGGAACTGAACATGGATATGGAGGCAGTGAAGCGGAGTTGTGCGATTATCAATGTTGAACCCTTCAATTCACAGAAGAAAAGAAGTGGGGTTGTAATGAGGAAGAAGGCAGATAATACAACCCATGTGCACTGGAAAGGCGCGGCAGAGATGGTGCTAGGTATGTGCTCAAGTTATTATGATTCTGCAGGTTTAGTGAAGGATATGGATGATGGTGAAAGGAATGTATTCAAGCAAATCATTCAAGATATGGCAGCGAGTAGCCTCCGTTGCATAGCTTTCGCTCATAAACAGATCGCAGAGAAAGAATTTGAAGATGGACAAGAAAAGAAGATCCAAGAAAGCAGCTTGACGCTGTTAGGACTCGTGGGCATCAAGGATCCATGTAGACCTGGGGTGAAGAAAGCTGTCGAAGATTGCCAATACGCTGGAGTGAACATCAAAATGATCACCGGTGACAATGTTCATACAGCCAGAGCCATAGCACTGGAGTGTGGAATACTCAAGCCCGCTCAGGATATGTTCAGTGGAGCTGTGGTAGAAGGCGAGGAGTTCCGAAATTACACACACGAGGAGCGAATGGAGAAGGTGGATAAAATCTGCGTAATGGCAAGATCTTCTCCTTTCGACAAACTTCTTATGGTGCAATGCCTGAAACAAAAAGGGCATGTAGTGGCAGTCACTGGTGATGGAACAAATGACGCACCAGCACTAAAAGAAGCTGATATAGGACTATCCATGGGGATTCAAGGTACTGAAGTGGCGAAAGAAAGTTCAGACATTGTCATTCTCGATGACAACTTCGCGTCGGTTGCCACAGTTTTGAGATGGGGACGATGTGTCTACAACAACATTCAGAAATTCCTTCAGTTCCAGCTCACAGTAAATGTTGCTGCACTGGTCATCAATTTCGTAGCCGCGGTTTCATCAGGTAAAGTCCCTCTAACAGCAGTCCAGCTATTGTGGGTGAATTTGATCATGGACACACTTGGTGCATTGGCTCTAGCCACTGAGCAACCCACCAAAGAACTCATGGAGAAACCACCTGTCGGTCGGACCGCACCACTGATCACCAACATCATGTGGAGGAACCTCATGGCTCAGGCTTTGTATCAGATAGCTGTCCTGTTGACACTACAATTCAGCGGCGAGTCGATCTTTGGTGTGACTGAGAAGGTGAATGAGACCTTGATCTTCAACACTTTTGTCCTATGCCAAGTGTTTAATGAGTTCAATGCAAGGAAGCTTGAGAAGAAGAATGTATTCAAAGGGATACACAAGAACAAGCTGTTTATTGGTATAATTGGGATAACCATTCTGCTTCAGGTTTTGATGGTGGAATTCCTGAAGAAATTTGCAGATACAGAGAGGTTGAATTGGGGCCAATGGGGTGCATGTATTGGAATTGCATCAGTTTCTTGGCCAATTGGATGGGTTGTCAAGTGCATACCTGTTCCTGACAAGCCAATTTTCAGCTCTCTCAAGGTAAGCAATTAAGCCCTCCACCGGCTCGAACACACGACTACGAGACCTGGGCATACACAGTTAGACACAGCGGGGAGTTTATGTGACATGATTATTTTTAGTCCTTTTTTTTTTGTTCAATTGGAGAAAGGAGCATACTTAATGTAAATGGATACATGTATCCCATAGATACATCTGTACTTTAATATTTGTATTATTTTATCAAATTTATTCATTTATTATTTTCTACCAAAAATAAGAATACTACTACTATTTAGCATATTCCTAATCTATATCTATATTATATATAAAACTACAGAATCCTTATCACTTTCTCTTTTTTTTTACTTTTTACCCTTAATAAAATTTTAAAAACACTATTTTATCTCTTCGCTACTAATATTAGTTTTCTTCTCTTATTAGCTACTGGAATCCTAATCAAAACTAATCTTCAAATTTTAATTGCATATATTATATTAAATATATATAGTCTATACCCATAATGAATACCTAAATACCTTTTAAACAATTTTCAGTCCCTTTTGCCAAAGATTATTATTTATTTTTTTAAAAATTAATTTGTCAATTTTTTTAATAATTAATATCTATTATTTTCTTTTTAACTTAATTTTAGTAAATCCTAATTATTATTTAATATATATAATAAAAAAACTTAGTAAATCCTAATTATTATTTAATATATATAATAAAAAAACTTAGTAAATCCTAATTATTTAATATATATAATAATTAATGAAATTGATATTGAATAATTAAGAAAAATAAATAAGAAATCATGTTTTAAGCCAAAAAATATATAAAAAAAACATCAAACGTTATGAATTAGATGAGATACCTAAATATCCTAATGTTATTATCACGTTAATAAAAATATTTTTAAAATTTGAATAGTTTTTTATTTATAGTAGTAATAATAGTTTCATGACTAATAACTATTATTACTACTACTATTATTCTAATCCAACAAAATAAGAAAGCATATTTTTTTCTTTCAAAAACAAAATATGATATTATTACAAGAAGAAGAAAAAATAAAAAGTAAATACAGTAAAAAAATTCTCCCTTTTATTTAATTATGATCACAATTCTTTTTAGACTATTTTTTTAAATTGTTATTATTGTTGTTGCTCTTTTCTATTTTATCTGTTTTCATTGTTATAATAAGAATTAGAAAAAGAAGAAGAGAGAAATAAAAAAGAAAACAAGGTGCAAATCGATAAACTAAAAATAAAAATTTTACAAAAAATGTAAAATAAATAAGAAATTAAATTATCTTACCTTAATAAACTATTTACCAATAAAAAAAAACTATGAAATCCTTTTTAAACCATATTATTCTTAAACAATATATATACATAAATATTAAATTACTTAAGTTTGATTTCGTAAAATTTATAATAATAAAGAATTATTTTATCTTAACCAATTATGTGATTTTTTTTCATACATAAACATGAAGAAAAATAATTTGTAATATCATAATTTTTAATTTAAATTTTTTATTGAGTTTGAATACTTAAAGACAAATTCATTAGTGGTTGTTTTTAAATAAATACATAATTATTTATAGTATTTTGGAGAACTATAAAAATAATATGAAATATCATTTTAAACATTTTAATTTTAATTTATAAAAATAACTTACTTGTTAAAATTATTTTAATTCTAAAAGCTTAAAATTATTTATTTAAGAATTGATATAAGATTTTTCGACTAACACCTATATTAGAACATTAATAACAATACTAATAAGCTACCTATAATATAATTTCAATAATAAAAATTTATGTTAATTAATTACGTCACTGTGGCAAAATATCTTAGTTCTAAGCAAACATCACAGTCTGTTTCTTACTTAATTTAGAGCAAACAAATTAAACGACACCGTTTTCTAACAGGTTTGAGTCTAAATCGCCACCGTGTCTGTTTGCTATAGGTGAAAAAATTGAGGAGCGAGCGAAGCTACACAGGGTTTAAGCTCAAAAACAGCCCTCCCTCTTGTCTTCTTGAACTGCAGCAGAGATGCCTTACATGGCGCCAAACGGAGCCAAGCCCGACTATACCGGACCGCACAATCAACAGCGTGGTAACAATTCCATCGCCAGGTTCACTTTTGTAGACCCCCCTCTTTCTCTATTTCTCTTGCTAGAATGAAATTTAAGTTGCGTGTTGATTATTTCAGGAGAGAAACGATTAAGAAGCAACGAGAATCCCTACCAATTGCTCCAGTTAAGCAGCGACTCGTCGAGGAGGTTAGGCAGCATAACGTTTTGATCATTGTGGGTGAAACCGGAAGCGGCAAAACGACTCGTAAGTATACTATAGCTCCTGTTTCAACTATTGTCTATGACAGTGAGCTGAAATTTGGTGTATTTTTGTGTAGAATTGCCACAGTTTTTATTTGATGGGGGGTTTTGTCGCGAAGGGAAACTGATTGGAGTAACCCAGCCTAGGCGTGTAGCAGCAGTCACTGTTGCAAAGCGTGTGGCAGAGGAATGTGGAGTGGACTTAGGGCAGAGGGTCGGGTACTCTATCAGGTTTGATGATAAGACTTCTGGTGCTACCAGGATTAAGTACATGACCGATGGATTGCTACTTAGGTAGGTGTCTGTAAATGTGGTTGGATTTGGTTTTGCTGTTAAAAAATTGTTATATTTTGGTAATTTGTGTGTAAGTTCTTCTAAGTGGATTGATCTAGGTGTTGCTTGTTGATTTGCATACAGGGAAGCATTACTGGATCCATATCTTTCTAGATATTCAGTTATTATTGTTGATGAAGCTCACGAGAGGACTGTCCACACTGATGTCTTGCTGGGATTGCTTAAAAATGTACGAAATGCAAGGGCAAGCTCTGTTGGGACTGATAGTAAGAAGGTGAATGGTGACAGTATGAAGGAGAAAGAAAATGCCACTCAACGTGTCAGTTTTCTCAAGAAATGCCAAAATAGAAAGTACCCTCCATTAAAGCTAATCATCATGTCTGCTAGTTTGGATGCACGCGTATTTTCTGAATACTTTGGTGGTGCTAGAGCTGTTCATATTGAAGGACGTCAGCATCATGTGGATATCTTGTACACTGTTCACCCTCAGACCGACTATGTTGATGCAACCATAATCACCATATTCCAGGTTCTCTCTTTTGCCTTTCACCAACATTTCCAATTTCGCGTGGTTCTATTGCTGCTTTGTCTAGCACTTTTGATTGAAAACTTTTTAGCTTATCAAAAACTTTTATTGATTACTTTTTTATCTATTCTTTTGTGCCCCAGGCCTTACTCTGTCAGTTATTAAGTTCTGTTCCATCATGTGCATAGCAGAATGGGTGGGATATTAACTTTTTTTTTTTTTAAGATACATGTTTTTATAAAGTCAACTCTCAATGTACTGCTCAAAGGCTTCAACAAAAAACCTTATTCACGCTCTCATTTTGTGAAGCTTTCTTCTTATCTCTGTTTGTTGTTTTGTCAGATACACTTGCAGGAAGGCCCTGGTGACATACTTGTTTTCCTAACAGGTCAAGAAGAGATTGAATCTGTCGAAAGATTAGTACGCGAGCAACTTCAAAAATTACCTGAAGCGAATCGAAAGTTGTCATTAGTTTCCATATTTTCATCTCTTCCATCTGAACAGCAGCTGAGGGTATTCATGCCTGCACCATATGGGCATCGTAAGGTAGGAGTCGTAGGACTCGGGTTTAATTGTGATGGTTGACATGGTAGGCTGTCTGACAGTTTACCGATATTGTTCCATTTAACCTCGTACCAGTAGTGCAGAGATTTTTTTTAATGTTAGGCTACTGCAGGCTATTAAATTATTAACTTCATCTTCCATCCGTGGTTGGATACATGTGACACTTTTTTAATGTTTATCACATAATTGGTTAGAAATTCATGCAGTTAGATATTTCTGCTGATATGTAGCATGTGATCATCATGTTAATTACTGAAAATAGTTATCTCCCATATATCCAAGTACCAACTCTTCTTTGTATATGTTCATGCTGTGTATTCATACCTACATGTTATTGTATGTGTATTATCGTGTGCTTTTAGATGCTTTTATTCTTATGCCATAATTTATCTTTTATTATTATTGCCATTGAGTGCTCATAAGTGATAGCCCTGAATAGGTAATATTGGCTACAAATATTGCCGAGACTTCATTGACATTACCCGGAATCAAGTATGTGATAGACCCTGGATTTGTAAAAGCACGCTGCTATGATCCAGTCAAGGGAATAGAATCGCTGATAATTCTTCCAACATCAAAAGCTCAGGCTCTTCAAAGGAGGTAGGTCTTCTTAATCATGCCGGATAAATATTTTCATCTATGCAGCCCTAACTTTATTTTACTGAATGAGTTTAACTTGATTTACTTGAATAGTTGAATTTTAATTGCTCGTGCATATATTGAGATTTGTGTAGTTTAGTACTTCAGTTAGCAGATACACTGCAGACTTAGTTGAGCATCTGTGATGAAATAATGATAGGACTGTGAGAAGCTTGTCACTTTTGTAGCTGCTTACATAATGAAAACCATCTACGCACTGTTTAACTATATTTCTTTGGCCCCATATGAATATAGATAGTTTGAGGCTTAAGATTACGAGATCAGGCTTGAATTGCCTATCCAATAAGTAAGAAACTTGTCTATATGTTTGTTTCAGTTTGTTTAAGTTTCTGTCTTGAGGTTATATTGCTAAAAGATTGCTACGATCTTTCCAATTTTCATTCCTTTCTTACGACTTAATTTTGTTTTGCTATGATGCAAGATTCTCTTGGTAGACTTTGAACCTAAAGTATGTTCAGAGCCAACCATGTTTGCTAATGTCTTGCTTCAGTGGTCGCGCAGGACGTGAAGCACCTGGAAAGTGCTATCGTCTCTACCCAGAGAGTGAATTTGGGAAACTTGAGGATTCAACTAAGCCAGAGATCAAGCGATGCAACCTCTCTAATGTGATTCTTCAACTCAAGGCTCTGGGTGTTGATGATATTCTTGGGTTTGATTTCATAGAGAAACCATCTAGGTATTCAGCAGTTTTTTCCTTACTCGTTTGTTTTGAAGTTGGACTTAATTTGGCATAGATGTTCATACGTTGAGATGATTGTTTTTGAGTTATATCCCCTAACATAAGTAAGACGGAACTTTAGCCATTCTCTACTTGCTAGATGTTCATATATTTTAGTAGGCTGTGCATCTTTTTTGAATCGGATACGGTACGCATATTTCACTTGATCCCTAATATATCTTTTTGTGCTCGTTGCTACTCCACTCCTCTAGCCCAATGTCAAGTGACTAAAATTCTTTTGTATTTATTCAGAAAAGACAGTTTAATAGTGTTTTGGTAGTGTATTTGACCCCTTGTAAATAAATTAAAACCGGTTAGTTCTTGAAATGTAATCAAAGATGCCAATAACGCTTTTGGGTTTGGGTAGGTTGACTATCTCTCTGTCCATCTTGGTATTGGGAGATAGTGCTTCGTCTTTGGTCTGTACTGATCATGACTAGTTATGCATGTAATTTGTGTCTGTCTTGGTGCTCTCGACTCCTGACACCTAGTTAGGTGGAAGTATTTTATAATAACTACTCCTTACATGCGTATCTATTATAATGACTTGATCATGCTTATGGACAGGGCATCTATCATTAAATCATTGGAGCAATTGTTCTTGTTGGGTGCTTTGACAGACGAGTGTAAGTTGTCAGATCCAGTCGGACATCAAATGGCTCGGCTTCCTTTAGATCCTATGTATTCCAAAGCTCTTATCGTTGCCAGTCAGTTCAACTGTTTGGAAGAAATGCTGATAACTGTTGCCATGCTATCTGTGGAGTTTATATTTTATAGCCCTCGAGAGAAGAGGGATGAGGTATGCACATGTGAAATTAATTTATCACATTTCCTAACTTCCTCCTAAGGGGTCTAGGAGTATATCGTCAAAATTCATTGGCAATATGATGCGGTCATTAATATTCTGTCTGGTGCATCCTATCTGACCAATCAAGTCAGTATACGTGCTGTTGGTCAACTTGCTATAACCTGGATGTTACTTGAATTACTCAGTGATAGGATGGTCTAGGCTGTTCCTAGGAGTTTTGAGCTTAGAACGTTTGGTTATTAACAGCTGCTGCTGAATTCACACTACTTCATTTACCTAGTACAAAAATAATTCATTCCTCCTTGTATATTTTTTAGTTCCTCGTTTGTGCTACTGTGCTATTCTTATACCAGGTTGTAAAGCACCTTATGCTGTTCCTTCTGTGCAGGCAAGATCAGCGATGAAGTGCTTTGCAAGCCCAGATGGAGACCATCAAACTCTAATAAATGTATATCGAGCAGCTGATGAAATTTTGAAGAAAAATATGGAATCTAGTAAGGGGAAAAATGAAAGGAACCTCAGAGAAAAAAGTGACAAAATTCTCAGAAAGTGGTGCAGGGAAAATTTCATTAATGGTCGCTCATTGAGGCATGCTCGTGACGTCCACACGTTAGTTTTTTCTTTTTCTCTTTTCCTTTGTACTCTATTGGTTCACTGTTGAATTCACATTTGTGCATCTTTGTATACCAATGATCTTTTCCTCTTTTGCAGTCAAATTCGGGCACATGTTGATCAAATGGGTCTTCCCTTTTCTTCTTGTGGAGATGACATGCTTCAATTCCGCAGATGCCTCGCTGCTTCTTTTTTCCTTAATGCAGCTTTAAAGCAGCCTGACAGAACATACAGGTACAGCTTTATATTCTTATATGTCTGACACTGTCCAGGTTTTATCAAGATTGATCCATGTGGTGGCCTTCACTTGTGTTCCCAGTCATACTGTGTACCTTTTTCCCAGTCATTCCTCCACAAAAATCTAACATTTTCTAACATAATGCCAGGGCTTTCGCTAGTGGTGAGATAGTGCAGATACACCCCACATCTGTATTTGGTCAATCAAAGCCAGAGTGCATAATTTTCAATGAACTAGTCCAAACTAGTCATAAGTTCGTGCGCAATATAACTAGAATCGATTATTTGTGGTTGACTGAGCTTGCGCCTCACTATTATGCTGTGCAGAGTTAACCTTCTTGGTATGCATTCTGGCTCGAATATATACTTATTATGGTCCTAAAGGTAATGTCTAGTGTCTACAGGGATGGAAGGCTACTAACCTCTCTCGGTCTAGTAGGTCGCTGTACGGTCTTCAGTTGGACTGCTGTACCTTACAAATGAGGTCTCATTATGTTTTGCTGTTCGCCGTCTGTTCTGAATCACCGGTTGGACTCGCTTAACTCTTCCGACTTACTATCCATCCTTAGTTGAAACGAGGGAAGAGAGGAGTTAGATGCAAATCTGTCATGAGTGTGGGTTCTTAATGATTTTCGTTCTGAATCTGAGAATTTGCAGCGAGAGGAGGCTTCCTGTGCTTACCATTGAAAAGAGAGAAAGCAGCCTTTTGTTTGTTCGATGTGCCTCTAGGAGGAGTTTTGATAATGTTTTACTTTATGTATCCCACTGTGAACAGTGGAGATAGGGCGAGAATTGCGGGATTCATTAACCCTTGTGCAGGCGTTTTCTGCCGAAGAAGACCTTCGTTCCTAAGCATATTTATTAAAACCGAATAGTAAGATAAAGATTAGGCCTCTGTGTATTGATTGGTGGAGTCCCGGTTACGTAGACAGCGTAGACTGAACTTTGCAATTGATCCGTCGGTACCTTTGAATCTTCTTTGTTGTAAGTTCTAACTTCTAGTCATCGTCTATGATGGACTTGACAAGGCAGTTAAAAGATTTGGTAGTATGGTGCATTCGGTCTCGCCAAATGTAAGAGTTTGTTTGCATAAGAATCTTGTGTGTTGCGGGCGTGTAACTTGTCTGGTTGGTTCACTTCTTGAGTAATGGGTATACAATACATGCATGTATGTGCCATCTAATTAGGGAAAATGTTTTTTAACTTATAAGTGTGTGCATTGATCATGTGCATGCATATGCGCAAGTGCCGGAGCATGAATTTTTTTAGGGGGGGTTGTGGTAAAACAAAAAAAAAATAGTGGGGTAAATATAAAGTAAAAGATGGAACTTTAAGGACTAATTCAAAACATGTAGAAGAAAATTTGAATGATTAAAGGAAAAGGAATGGAACTTTAAAGACTATTATAGAAGAATTCAAAATTTTAGGAAGTAAGTATGAAGGATTAAAATAAAAATAATAAAACTTTAAGGATTATTATGAGAGAATTTAAAATTTTACGAATCAAATATCAAATATTAAAGCAAAAAGAATGGAACATTAAGAACTGTGAAAAATCCAAGAGTTTGAAGGGACGAATATGAAAAGAATTAAGATTTTAGAGCCTATTACGAGATAACTAAAAATTTAGGGGGTCAATGACTCCTGACCCTTTAAAACTCCGCCGGTGCATATGCCATTCAACTTCTACCCATGTGCGTGTTTACTTTTTGAGCTGTTCCAAAACCAAAACATTTTGGATAACGTCATTTATTTTGGGAAAAAGTTTATTTTAAAAAAATTGTTTAATTATATTTTTTCAGATAACAACTAAAAATTTGAAGTAATTAATCTATTAATATTTTTTTTATTGGTTAATATGAGGAGTTATTATAGAGTAATTAGAGGTTTTTTTTAATTTTTAAGATAACAATTAACCTTTTATTAGAAGATATATCTATAAAACAACGGAGAGAATATTAATTAGCGCTAGTTGGCAATAGTTTATGATTCTTTTCTTTTTACTTAAAATGGACTCGAAAAAATATTCTAAAAATTATAATCTGAAAATCCAAATAAGTTATGAATCTAAAAATGGATCCCATCTGAAATCGTCGGAATCCATATTTGTATCCAGAATTTAAATCAATATTATTCATCACGTACCCATAACATAACCGACATGCTTTGTTACCAACAATGCCGGTTTAATTAATTAATTAATTAATTAGCTGTAAAATTTCTTAAAAAAGAGAGAAAATAATAAAAATAATTTATAATTACAAGAGAGATTTGAACAGTTACATTTTGATCAGGTTGTCCTATAAAAATAAGAAAAAACCCAATAACATTTCGCTTTCGTCCATCTTACTGGCTGGCACTGGTTGCTTGCTCCTCTACTTTCTCAGCTTTCACGTCCTCACTCGCTCCTTCTCTCCTCTCTTCTTTTTGTGCAGATCCGATCGCAATCGCGTAAAAGGTATCTTCCTCAAACTTTCTTCTCCGTTTTACTCTTCCAAGCTTCATCTTACACTCACTTTCACTGTTGCACATCCTCGCTCGGTTTCATACTTCCGCCATAGACATGAGAACTCTTAGTTAGCGAACAAAGTGTATAGATCTGTTTCGTTGCGCCATAGATATGTAAATCGTTGCTAGCTAGTAGTATTTTTCTAGTATTTACAGTGATGGGGATAGTTCTAGTGTGTTCCTCTGTATTTCAATTGCTTATCTGGGTTTTGATATTTTCTGTGATGTGGGGTTTGATTGCTGTTTTCTTAAAATTCACAGAGTATGGGTCGAGGAGTTAGTGCTGGTGGTGGGCGGAGTTCATTGGACTATTTGTTTGGAAGTGGAGAGGCTCCGAAGCCTGCTGCGAGCACTGCTCAAGCTCCTACTAATGAGCCTCCACCGGCACCTAGCGTGGTTGCTGCCAAACCTACTGAGAAGCCCGAACCAGTTGATATAACGAAGGCCATTCCTGCTGGTATTAATAGTTCGTCTTCCAACAACTATCTCCGTGCAGATGGTCAGAATACTGGCAACTTCATCACGGTATTGTCTTCAACTGTATCTCTGCTTTTTTTATAAAGTGTGTATGCTAGTACTTGTTCCATCCATTGTTCATTCAATGTAGTAGTGGCTTATGTTAGTTGGGTACATGACATCTCATGATTCCTTTTTATGAGATTGAATTTACTTCTTTAGTTGATTTTCTGACTGTGCAATCTTTGTTTGGGAATGGATGGGAAGTAGTTGTGGTTCTAACTTATGACTCTGTATCTCTAGCCCTTGTATGATAGGTAGTTACATTACTTCTTGCCAATGCGATCCTCACCCTTTCCATTGAGTGGCATCTCGCTTCTTTAGTGCATCCTTACTTGGACAAATATGGACTAAAACAAAACTGTTTGTTCCATCTGCCACTAGATGCATCTGTTATGCTCTTATCTATGAAGAATATGCATCAGCTAGAATGGGGAAAGGAATTCCATCAAGCATTTGCTTTTTATCATTACACCATGGTTGAATATTATAGCTCCCAAGTATTATTATGATGACAATTAAGAGGGATCATCATGGTAAGCAAAAGATGATGTTCATTTGAAAAGCCTGAACAATATTTCTAGCTATCCACATAATGTTAATAATCCAAATGTTAGTTCAAGTTCCTGAGCAGCTTCTTTTTGACCAATGGTTAAGTGGAACTTGTGTGAAAGGAAAACTTTTTTTATCTCAATGTTTACCATTTTTTTTTCCAGTCATCTGGATAAGTTTATTGCATGCCTGTCTTCTTGTCATGTAATTGTTTCTTCAGGGTGTTTCAAATCCTGCTAATAGTTCTCTTCCTGAATTCAGGATCGACCTTCAACCAAGGTCCATGCTGCCCCTGGTGGTGGATCATCACTTGGGTACCTGTTTGGCGGTGGTGGCGGTGGTAACTGAGATGCATCCTTGTGTTCATGATGGATTTATGTTTGTTGATTTTTGTTGAACCTCTCGGGTCTGTGATTGGGCTGAAACAATGGTTTCCAGCCACCATAAAATGAACGGGTCATGTGATGTAATATATAGTGATGTTGTTGTTGTTTTTGGGTGAATTCAATCAAGAGCTTTGGATTGTAGTAGATGCACAAAGCATCTGTAACAATGCTCAGTTTATATCTTCTGCTACATGGTTGTTATGCTCTAGCTCTATGTTCTTAACAATATGGTTGTCTTTTCATAGACGTCCCCATTGCATTGTACGTACTCTTTCTTCATTTTGAATTGGATGATAAATCAAGTCATTGTTGGGTTATCTTTTACGGTGCAACCTATGAAGAAACTAATAAGGGAACGGTACGGAAAGGCGAAGAAAATAATTGCCAAGATTAAGAAATTTGAAGCTTCTCTTTGGGTACATCCAATAAAATTGTAAGAAATTTGAAGCTTGCACAATCCGTTTAGTTGGATTTTAGTATTATAATGGTAATTAATAATATAATCAATTTTTTATATATAAAAAATGTGAAGCTTGAGAATTTTAATTGGGCCGGAGGCTGCTGCACCTTCACGAAGGCATTTGCCCGTGGTTACGTTTTGTTCCCATTTTTAGGCCCAATGTTCTCATCTCTGTCAACTCGAAAGGCGGCAGGAGACACTGGCCTCTTTGTTTTTCAAGACCAACGTCAGGTCATTGTCGCCCTATCCATTATTTTAGAATCAAGTCATCTCTGATTTTGTATGGCGGAAAGAATTTTCTGCATTAAAATATTCAGAATTTAAAATTAAAACATCTAATTAAATTAGAACAACCTACAGTGATTTAAAAAGTAATTTTTTTTTAAATAAAATAAAATTATACTCTCGGTCTTTTTTCTTAAAGGAACCAAAAGCGTGGGTGAGAGTAGAAATAATCATTTGGTAATCCGGTGGAGCTAGCCCAAAATCTTTAAAACAATGAAAACAATATTTTTAACATCTATTTTGATTTATCAACAAGAGTGGTGTTAAGCATGATTAGTCATAATCCTTCGGGATTAAGGATACGTAATCCCATGTTAAATCAAAATAACATTATTATTTTTTTTAAACATTATTTTTATTTTAACCACTGCTATGGGGAGGGGAATAGGCTGCTGATTGGTTTGGTTTAACTAAAGGAAGGTATTATTACTAATAAAAGGTTACAGCCGTTCGGATATTATACCCGATCATACCCGAGTATGGGTAATATCCAAACTATACCCAATTAAATCGAGTATA
Organism: Viola odorata; assembly: GCA_963691705.1. Taxonomy (NCBI): domain Eukaryota; kingdom Viridiplantae; phylum Streptophyta; class Magnoliopsida; order Malpighiales; family Violaceae; genus Viola; species Viola odorata. The sequence goes on from OY829542.1 coordinate 3,587,657, forward strand.
GTTTGGGTATTACCCAGTCAAGCATATGCGGTTATGGGCGGGTATCCGGATATGCACACCCATTGTCATCCCTAAGTATTAGTTTGAACGGCCTATGGGCAGACTATTTTGGAGGAGATGCCGTCTGGGCTAGGTGCAGTTTTGGGGGATGATTGTGTACGGTCTGTTCTTTTTAAGTTTTGGGCTTCAGCCCCTTTGTTGGTGATAAAAAACAAAACCGCAAGTAGTTTGAGTGAGATGTTTTGTTTTGGAACATGTCATTTTCTCTCAAAAGATATTTATTTTGGAAAGGAGGGGGTAATTTTTAGGGATAGAGAGAGATGGGCTACCACCTTCTGGCTCATTGTCTCATTCCATATTTTAGCGGCCGACTTTAGACCGTAAATAAATTTGCCATATGCTTCTTCTTTTTTTAGATAAATGATAACCAACTTTTAGATAAAAAAAATCACCAACCAACCAAATTATTAATTATTACCAGAGTTTTACTAATTACGTTAGGAATTTTACAGGCAGTCATTATCTACTACTACTTTTTCTGTCGTAAAAAATAACATTCAACCCATTTTTACAATAATAAAAATAATGATCGATTCTTATTTTAATGTATTCTGCTTAAATGTTCTCAATCAACACAAATTTTTTTTTGGAGACTGTTTGAACTTCAGACTCTAAAGCACCGGAAGTCTAGAACATAGTTTTTACTTTTAACTAGCCGCGTTTAACAGTGCACGTCGACGGGTCTATAATTTTCTTTTTACAAATACAGACGCGCTTTGACACACGTCAAGCTCCCAGTGAGCTAGGGTGCCATACGAACTGTACCCTTGGGCAGCAGGGATAGAATTTTGCATAGAGCTTGACTTTATTATATTGGCCCGTGAGGGGTGACTAGTAAGAAGCCTTGATTCTTTTCAAGATCCGATCGATCCATTTTGGTATGAAATATCTCTGGCAATTGACAGAATTCTTGAATTCTTGGGGTTGGGGGCACTAAAGTAATTATCAAAACCGTAACCCCACCCGGGCGCAGCAGTTGAACCCGCAACCAACAACCAACCTACCCTAGCCACACAAACATTTTCCAATGTTGTCATTCATTGTTTGTTTCTACTTTCTACATGTTTCTATTCAACTTACCGTTTTAAGGAAAAATTATCAGATACATCGAATGTATATTAAATTTACCTAAACGTATTTATTAGAATAAATTAGTAAAGTTATAATAACATATATTTACTTTTATTTTTCTTAAAAAATAATATGATTGTACGGGTTTCATATTTTATGTGAGTGAAGGAATTATGTATATAATATTTTTTCCATTTCTAAGTGTTGTGTTGTGTCGTGTAGCTCGTGCTTGCAATGCTAAATCTATTCATAAATCGATTAATAGGACGAGTATATATGATTTATGGTTGGAATGTTATATGGGATAATGTATTGATTTGATCTCTTATCTTATTTTCGTTCATATTTGACCATCATACTCGAATGATCGTTTCTATTTGGACCCTCACGTTAATTTCGTCCATCGCAAACCGTTAAGTGTCCTAACTGTAATTTATTATTATTATTTTTTATTACATGACTGCCACATCATTTTATAAAAGAATTTTAAAAAAAATACAAAAATGCAAAATTCCAAAATGTTTAAAAACTTCCTAAAATTGGAAAATAAATATAAATACTTCTTAAAAAAATCAGAAATTAAATAAATTGATAATGTTTGAATTAAGAAACATAAATAATTCTCGTTTAAAAAAACATAAATGTTTAAAAAATATATTTATATATTTTTTTAAATTTTTTGCATTTTTTAAAACAATTTTGATTTTTTTTTCTTTTTTGAAAAAAAAAGATTCAAATATGTTAAATCATTTCTTTCTCTAAGATGCTTAAAAATGAAAAAAAATCAGAAAAGTTTGAAATATTGCAAAAAATTCAAAAAAAAAAGAAAGATATTTTTTAAAGTTTTTATTTTTAAAAATTCATTTATTTTTCTTAATAAAAAAATATTAGTTAATATAATATATGAATTGTTTTCAAAAAATATTTATATTTATTTTAGAATTTTAGCATTTTTTTTAACAATTTTTGAAATTTTTGGATTTTTTTTTTAGTTTGTAATTTTTTTTATAAAATGACGTGGGAGCTACGTTAGGAAAAATAATAATAATAAATTTCACGTAAGACACTTAACGGTTCGTAATTGATGGAGTTAACGTGAGAGTTCAAATAGAAACAATCATTCAAGTACAAAGGTCAAATGTGAACAAAAATAAAATAAGGAACCAAATCAATACATTAAATCGAGTACAAGACATTTTTTCTATTATCCCAATGTTATTTCCACTCTTTTACTTTCCTTTCCTTTCTCTAGTTTTTCTATTTATCTAATTTGATTTTCATACCACCTATAAGTTAGAATTGCAGTACATTTGTGCTAGGTTAAAATTTTCCGCCGTCTATGACTATATGAAGTTTATTGTTTTGCATAATTAAAAGCAGTATTAGCGAAATTAAAATTATGGAACAACCCCAAGATTCCCGGTACAAAAAAGAAGACGGCGGCAGATTGTATGAATCCAGCAGGTGGAAGAAGGCGGCGGCAGGAGACGAAATGCAAGAGACAAGTAACCACCCACCCACAACCGCAACCCCAAGATTCTAAAAACTGTAAATAAAAATAAATTCTCCCTCCCATTTCTTACAAGTATCACTCTAATTATTTTTAGTTGAAAGTAGTGAAAAATTATTATAATTGTTAAAAAATGTAAAAAGAAAATATAGTAATTTATTAAATGATATTCTCTCCATTTTTAATTAATTGATTTTCTAAAATAATAGATAAATTCAAAATAACGGTCTTTGGAATATATTTTTTTTCCTGTAGTTTTCAATTTACCTATTTTTTATAGTATAATTACAATAATATCATTGTACCAAATTAATTGGTTGGATAAAAAAATTAAGATAAATGGTAGAAGTCGTAATTATGATTTAAAACGACAATTAATTTAGAACACAGAATCCGTAGGAAAGTGTCAATTAATTAAAAACGAAGAGAGTACTTTTAAAAATAATGTTAAAAGAGTGGGAAAAAAAGTTACTGACCTCATTGGAAGTTTTAGAGTGAATATCTAAAAAAATAAAACTAAACTCAAATTAAACTGCTAAAGAAAATCAGAGAGGACTACTTAAATAAAACAGATTCTAAAATCTATATAAAATGCATCAAATACCATTAATCAAGGAATGCAAACAGTTGGGGTCAAATCAACCTGGTGGGCCCCATAAATACAAAATAATTTTAGTTGACTATAAATGCACACAGTTGGAGTATAAATTAGTCAATAAATACTAAATAATACTATTATTTTATTAAATAAAAGATATAATTTGCAAATTATTTAAAAAGTACTCGCTCCGTATTATTTTAGTTGTTCAGTTTTACCATTTTTTTTTCTTTTTAGTTGTCTATTTTTCATTTTCAATATTATTAATTGGTGTTTTTTTTTTTATCTTCTCCATAAATTATAAAATTCAACCCAATCAATTTAAAGCAGGTTAATTCTAAATTGGTCAATTTAAATAAAATAATTATTAAAGTGTATTTGTAACCGAAATCAATAATTACCTAGTGTAATTATGGTTAAATAAACAACTAAAATAATACGGAGAGAATAATAACATGACATTTAAAAAAAAAATTAGAAACACTTAAACGACATTTAAAAAAACAAAGGAGGTAATTAATAGTATTGAATAATGGCCACGACATTACAAATTTTTTTACCACCATAATATTATTCAACTTACTCATAAACCTACTAATTAATGTAATTATAATTGAGAATGAGTGGGAGTAGTTGTTTTTTTCAAGGAAATAGAATTTACCTATTAATTGTTCATTTTTAGTTTTTAAGATGATTAAAAATAATTATTCATCCAGTTATCTTTAAACACCTTTACTTATTTCATAATTGACAACAAAGATTGCAATTTAACTGAAAATTTTGAAAATTACAACATTTTTTTAGAATTTTGCTGAAATATTTTTGATATTCACTGCATAATTAGCAACTAATGATTGTCTAATTTTCTTAAAAAACTAAAAAAATGAGAATTAATTTTTTTTAGAGGGAGTAGTATTTTTTATTACCTTAATTTTCTTACTTTTATTCCATAATAAATAGAGTACTTACTAAAATGCAAGGTAGTTAAATTCGGCCAGGTTTTACTGGCTCGACTGGAAAATTCGACGATCGGCCACCAGGTCGGGTTTGAAAACCCCAAAAACCCTCTCAAATGATTTTTTATTTTATTTTGGTCCACTTGATCGGTTGAATCGTCGAACCTTCCGACCCTGCCCGAATAAACCCGAGTTGATCCTGATTTTTTAAAGAAAAAAATTTTAGAAAAAATATGACAAAATCTTAATCACTACACCAAGATTATATTTGTGGTATGATATGAAAACATATAATATAAATATAAGATAATTTTTTATGTTTTTTTTATTTTTTTTATATTCAACCCAAATATTAAATTTTACTTATTAATTTATTAAAATTACTATTTTTTTGGGATCTATCCTTTGAACTTTTTGCCTTTTCTCTAAACCGAATGTTTGATCCGGGTTTACAAACTTGCTAAAATAGTACTAGTAAGATTTTGGAACTTTGAATTAATTAATTTACTGACATAGTATATATAGCGTGCGGCGCCGTAACGGGCGGCTCTGCTTCATGCAGAGTTTCTAGCTTTTTTTTGTACGAGATATTGCGATACGTTTGGTGTTGCTGTTGGCTGCTGCTGCTGTATGGCTTTGAATGCTTTGCTTGTTGCAGGCTTTTTGATTTTTGATCTTTGATTTTGACGATCAAATCACATCAACTAATTAGCTGCTGCAATTCAACTGCTGCCCTGCACCCACTAATTGCTTCACTATTCCATATCTTTACTTGTACTCTTGACAGTATGACACAACACAGCCAACCAATCCCACTAAATAAGTAAATCTACTTACCATTTACCTCTTTTAGTTCTGTTTTTTACCTCTATTTACCACTTTTGGCTCAACCTTTTTCATTATCGTACATTAATAATACTACTGGACCTAGTAGTAATTCATAGCTGTTGCCTATTTCTTTTGGAACCAGAAGCTACTAGTAGCTTACTTTTCCTCCCCCACCCATTATTATACTCTTCTTTTGAAAACATTGTATTGAATTTGTAAATATGATAGTAACTATTTTGAAGAAAATATTGCAGCGCCACGAGGAACTTAGTTCAACAAAGTTTGCTGATAATCCTCTCGAACAATCATCTTGCTATGGACACCTAATAGTTTATTCTGAAGGCGTAATCTCGTCAGGTTTAAACTTGATAAAATCAAACTAACAATGAATTAGTTAGTTGTTATTTGTGAATAGACACTCGATTAAAACGACATCCGTTACTATAATTATGACGATTCACACCATGTTGAATAATTGTTCATATCAATTGAGAAATTTATTATCTTCTTTAATTATACATGATTATTTTTATTTGTCACAAAGATTATCTTTCCAAAATAAGAAGATTCGATCGCCGTTATAAATACAAAGTCATCATCATTTACGCCGCATCCTTGCGCATTGTAGGTTATATCACCATCTAAGATCGGCTCATTGCTTATCACCCCGGGTAAGCGAATGTATTTTAAGTTGTTCTTTTTTTTTCATTTTTAAAAGAGAAAATAGGGAGGAACCATTAAAAATGAAAAGAAAAATGAGGAAAGAGAATGAGAATCACAGGCATACGTGGCGTGAACTATAAAATGGAGTCAGCGATCGTGTACAACAAGCAACCAGTACACCACTGCCATGCCAGGATCTGTAAGCCCATCAAAAGATTGTTGAACAGTACTAGCCCATCACATGATTGTATGGCTCGGTAGATGTCATGAATCCATCCAAGTACAAGATCGCACGGCTGAGATCTTCCTAATCATGCCGTGATCTTCACTTTTACTGTGTAACCATTAGGGTAAGTGGGTCCCAAGTGTTCCGCACCAGTACACACCAGCGTGGCCGATTCACATTTCCCACGGATGGAATCCAAATCTCTATGCGCTATCCCAAAGGAATATGCATCCCATAAGCCAAAAAGAAGGATTCCATAAAAAAAAAAGGTTATTCTGTTGTTTCCTACTCCCAGCACTGTTAAATTACCACCGTATGTAATATTTTGAGAAAAAAAAAATATATCAGGCAATCATTTTTTTTTCTCACTCATAAATCAATTATTAATTTTAATTTTTCGCTCGTTGAATAAGAACTTAACTTTATATTTCGTCGCACATGTTTATTTCTAATTTAGTTGTCGTTAGTCAATTAAACACTCGTCTCTCTAATTTTTCAATTAATAAAGACTAACTCATCAGTCTCCTCCGTTCAATCTCCTCTAATGGATACATGTTTTAAACAACATTATTTTTACACAATATATTAACTAAGTTAGGGAAAACATGCACGACAAAATATAAACTTAGGGATCTATTCAACGAGGGGTTAAAATTATAGTTTGATTTAGGAGTGAGGAAAAATATGAGGATCTGATATAATTTTCCCCCTAAAATAATTAAATTAACATAACACTTAATCCAAATTAATTTACATTTTTTCCTTAGGGAAAATAAATTCCCCGAACTAGATTTACGAACTATAGAAAATTTTATTTTTTGTTAGAATCATATATATATTTTTAAAGTAGGAAACCTTTTGTAAAAATAGAAAGAAAAAAAAAACACATTGATTCATGATGACACATTGATCCATGATGACACACATCTCCATTCTGATTTTCATTTCACATTTTTACATTTTTATTTTTATTAATTTTATTATTATTTCATATATTTTCCTCGCAATTTTTAAAAATAATTGGGATAAGGGTAATTGATTAAGATTTATTTTCTCTCTTCTTAGGCTTATTTTTCAAATTAGAATTAAATTTGTTTTTTTATTATCACTTTGTAAAATGACATCATTTTTTAGAAGAGATGGGAGGACAAAAATTGTACAATCTATTTGACAAAATGAAATAGACGGTGTTAGTATAGTTTATTAGAAAGTAGGGGTACGGGTGCGGAAGTGACTAACGAAGGATAAGTTAGGAGCAAACGTAAGTAACAGACTAAGACATAGGGGGCCAATTCATAGACGTGTTAAAGTGAGAGTTTGATTTAAGAGTTAGAGAAAAAATGAGGGATTGATATAACTTTTTCCTTAATTTTTGTAGACAAAGTTCAATTTTATATTTATTTTTTTGCGATTTTACCATCGCTTTTCTCATCCCTCACATAAATATAACTTTTTCTTTCGTTTAGACTTTAATCTCAATTATTTTCTTCCCTAAACTCTTTTTTCCTAAATTTTATTATTACCATTATTTAGAATCAGTATGCAACTTATTGTACTTAAACGGGTTAATGTTCGGCGAGAAAGGTAGAGAAAAATCCAAAAAAACTAAAAAGAAATATTTAATATGTATTTTTTTTTAGTTTTTTCGGGTATTTTTTCAATTAAAACAAATCTCACTTAATTACTGTTAGATTTCTAAAGAAAAACAACTCGTGTATTTAGTAAACTTTCTCGGATAACACAATTCTTTTTTTAAATTTCAAAGTGTACATATTGTACGACATATTAATCTCGATTGAAAATATCTAAAATCGCGACAAGTGATTTATTAAGAAAAAAAGAAATGTAAAAGAAGGACAAAGATTTGATTCTCTGAGCTAGATTTGTCGGAACTTAGAAACATTATTCACTATTCTTCTTATTTAAAATTGAAAATATAAAAACTAAAAAGTAACAACAAGTGTTTCACCATAAATATTTGGAGATCAATTGGGCCCAGGGGTCAGTCAGGTCCCTCAATTATACTACGGAGTACTCCCTCCGTCTATAATTGTTAGACACCCGCACTGTAGATACGCATATTGAGAAAGCCGGATAACGCACTATTTGACCCCAAAAAATTTCGAATTTTTTATCGGATATACGTTACATATGTTCAAAAAAAATACGAAATTTTTTGGGGTCAAATAGTGCGTCATCCGACCTCCTCGATATGCGTATCTACAATGCGGGCGTCTAATAATTATGGACGGAGGGAGTATTAATTATTGCTACATAAATTATATTTTAATTATTGAAATAAACAAATTTCTCCCTTCAATTTCTAGGTAACGTTACATACTAAATACTACTACTAATTAATTACTACCGTTTATTAGCCAACAAAAAGAAGTTACTATTACTAGCCTTAAAATAAATAAATAAATAAAAGTGAGAAAAAAATCACAAAAAAATTCAACGCTTATACCAAATATCCGAAAAATAGCTCATGTATATAATTGAGAAAAATAAAATCTCGCGTTTATCAATTTTAACAGATCACCCTATTTTCAAAATTATTTTAAAACTTATTTGATTCTTTCAAAAATTGACTTTATATTTAGCTGACGTAAAAATTTATTTACTAAAAAAGTGATTTCAAATTTTTTTCTCTCTCTGCTTACACCAAATAGATGTTGACGTGACATAACACAATAAAAGTTTAAAAAAACATTTAAAAAAATATTTCCCCTTTTTTTTTTCTCTCATCTCCTAAATTAAAAGAATGATTTTACGTTTATTATCATTGTTTATTTTTTATTTCATTTTTATTGGGTTATGTCACGTCAATATGTAAGAAAAGAAAAAAATATATACAATTTTTTTAATAAATAAATTTTCAATCAAAAAAGTTTTAAAATATTTTTAAAAATAAAATATTATTTGTTAAAATTAACAAAAATTGTCTTATTTGAAACAACAAATACTACCAGAAAATCAGAAGAAGGAGCTTACTGGAAGATTGGATGCAGGGGAGAATTGCCCCACACAGCAGTCCTTTCCTTTCCTTCCATCCAACCGTTTCTATTTAACTCTCTGCCCACACAATACTCTCCCGCGCCTTTCTAGCCGTTTCATTTCATCTCTCCCTATATAGTCTCTTCCTCTCTAACCCAAAATCAGCTCATTCTTCATTCTCTAACCAACACAATCGCAACCAAAAAAAGAAAAAACAGAACAAAAAAATCACAACCAAAAACCAAAAAAAAAATTCTCTTTTCAATTAACAACCTTATAGCTCCTAAAATGGTTGTTATACCAGAATGCAGTCTCCTATTCGTGCCCAAAGTTGTCACTTTGGTTAGCTTTGAAGTAGCCATTTCTGTGGTGGCGTTCGCTGCGATTTTCGCTCTCTGGTTGGCTCCTGGCGGTCTGGCTTGGGCTAAATCGCGACCCAAGTCGAGATTGGCGATTCCTGGTCCATCTGGGTTTCCTGTAATTGGTTTGCTGAGGGTTTTCTCTGGGTCTACTCCGCACAGAGTGCTTGCTGCTCTCGCAGAAAGCTTTAAAGCCAAGAGCTTGATGGCTTTCTCTGTTGGGTTTACTCGTTTTGTCATTGCGAGTGAGCCAGAGAGTGCTAAAGAGATTCTGAACAGCTCTGCTTTTGCTGATAGGCCTGTGAAAGAGTCAGCTTATGAGCTTCTGTTTCACAGGGCTATGGGGTTTGCGCCGTATGGTGATTACTGGAGGAATCTGAGGAGGATTTCCGCCACCCATTTGTTTAGTCCGGTGAGAATTGGGGGTTTTGAGGGTTTTAGGAGGGATTTGGGTGTCAAAATGATGAGAAAGGTGGAAACTTTGATGGGGGCTAACGGTGAAATTGAGGTGAAAAAGTTGCTTCATTTTGGGTCTTTGAATAATGTGATGATGACTGTGTTTGGTGAAAGTTATGATTTTGATGAGATTGGATCAGATGGGTTGTTGCTTGAAGAGTTGGTGAGTGAAGGGTATGAACTGCTTGGGATTTTTAACTGGAGTGACCATTTTCCTATTCTGGGCTGGCTTGATTTGCAGGGAGTGAGGAAAAGGTGTAGGAGTTTGGTTGCAAAAGTTAATGCTTTTGTTGGGAGAATTATTCAGGAACATAGAATGAGGAGGATTGATGGGAAAGTGAGTGACGACTTTGTTGATGTGCTACTTGATCTGGAGAAGGAGCAGCACATGCTTACTGACTCTGATATGATTGCTGTTTTATGGGTAAACTTTCCAATTCTTACTTCTTTTTGTTTTTGGTCAAAATTTCCCTTTTCTAGACTTGAAAAAGATTGTAACTTTTGCCTGATTTGGTTGTGTTCTTTTCTTTTTCTTCCAGGAGATGATTTTTAGGGGGACAGACACTGTTGCTATTCTGCTAGAATGGATTCTTGCAAGGTTGGTTCTGCACCAAGACATTCAAGCTAAAGTTCAAGCTGAGATAGATGCTGTTGTTGGGAATTCAAGGTCAGTTGCTGATTCTGATATCCCTAATCTGCCATACCTTCAAGCCATTGTCAAGGAAACTCTTAGGGTTCACCCGCCCGGACCGCTGCTCTCCTGGGCTCGTTTAGCGATCCATGATTGTCATGTTGGTGGCAACTTTGTCCCAGCTGGAACAACAGCCATGGTCAACATGTGGGCTATTACCCATGATGAGAGAGTGTGGGATGAGCCAGATGAGTTCAGCCCAGAAAGGTTTTTGAATGAGGAGGTGAAGATCATGGGTTCTGATTTGAGGTTGGCTCCATTTGGTGCTGGAAGGAGAGTCTGCCCAGGAAAAGCTATGGGGTTAGCCACTGTTCATCTCTGGTTAGCTCAGTTGGTTCAAAAGTTCAAATGGGTCCCTTGTTCTGATGGTCATGGTCTTGGTTATGGTGATGTGGACCTGACTGAGTGGCTCAAGCTGTCAATGGAGATGAAGAAGCCATTGGTTTGTAGGGCTGTAAGTAGGATTGCCTGACTTTTACCTGTTGGTGCAGCAGCTCTGGTGTGTCTAGCTTGATTCAGGAAGAAGTGGGCCTGGTTTTTAATTAATTGAATTTGGTGGTGGTTTATTATTAATTAACAAGGGTTTTAGGTTGTAGTTTGTGAGCTTTAATTGACTGGTTTTGGCTTCTAGGGTTTGTAGCTGTGCTACTTTTAGCTGGACCAAACTAGCTAGGAGATGTAATGGTGCCAGTGTTTTGGGTTGTGTTGTGCAGAAGCAGTAGCAGAAAGCAGAAGCAATTTACTGGTGGCAGCAAAAAAGAAAATGGTAGTAGTAGTAATGTTATTTTCCTGTCATTATGTATGATATTATGGTGTCCTTGCTCTTTTGGGTTGGGTTTGCTTTAATTCTCATGTTTTGGGTGTACCTAATCTAATGCAATGTACACAGCTAGCTTTCCAGATAAATTCATGGTTATATTATTATTATTTATGGATTTTGTTTCATTTTAGCACAATCTTCTTTCAAATCATGACTCACACTGGTAAGTTACAACTTCCGTGCCTTTTATCATAATCTGTAATTCTAAGCTTATGGCGTGAAGCAACAATCTAAATTTAACTTGAGTTACAATTTCCTTGCGTTTTAATTCCATGAATAAATCTATGAGTAATATCATAAACGCATTCACCAGTTGAGTTATAACTTCCCGCGTCTTATCAATCTGTAATTTTAAACCTATAAGGTGAAGCAACATTTTAACATATTTGCACCCGAGGAAAACATGCGATAGCTTAAACTATAGAGACTGATAAAAAATGTACTCGTTCCTAGTTTAATTAGGTACAAAAGTGTTTATAGATGATAATTGACTAAACTAATTCCATTTTTACTTGAAATAAAGGCAATGAAAATGAAAGAACAACAGCAAGGAAGAAGCTATAAGGTTGCTTGATCAAGTAGAGTTTTGAATTCCAACTTTCCATTTCCAATTGGATTTGCAGTTAATGATAGGAATTGATAAGTCACCAATCAGGCAATAACCACCACTTGTAATCCTGATTAGTTTTACATTTGTCAAGCTTTACCATGGGCTAAGTAATACCAAAAGAGCATTGTTTATTGGACCACATTGAAACCTCTACTAATTAAGTTCATCACCAGAACTAAGAGTTTTACCATATTAGACTCTGCCCTGAGGGTAGAAGAAAAAGACTTCTACAAAGATAAATGATATTTTTATGCAGTAAGAAATTAACTGTCGGAACTATTTCATTCTTTAATAGGGCAACGGAAGGCTAAAATGGTTACTTTTCGAGCATCAATTTTTTCTATTCCTTAAAGTTGAACTTTAAATTTAGTTACGAGAATAAACTACTACCATTCGAGCGCAACCAATACCTGATAATCACAAAATTGTGTGGATAAATATACCAAATGTGATATCATGGCATGAGCAAATATAATTAATTATTATGATCATCAAAATCTTTAAAATTTTAAGGTATTTTTCATTCAAATGATATGCTAACAAATCTGTGCACATTGCTTTCTCTCTTTTAAGATACTACTGTATAGATTCCACACACAATAAATTTATATATAAATATATACCCACTACTGGAATGTGCTGAAGAACATGAGAGTGCTTCTTTATTTAGGTTCGTTCGTTTTATTGCCTAACCATGTCCAAACAATTAATTGCCATACCTTCTTTTGGTCAAAAGAAATCAAATGAATCGTCCATTGCTCTAATCTTTATTCTTATTCTTTTGTTTTTTGTTTTTGATTGGAATAAAGATTAGAGCCCAACTGATCCATTTTTATTAGTTTCTTGAGCTGCTTAATTAGTAGAGAATGCCAACTTGTTGCCATTAATTGGAGATGTTTTTCTTTTCACAAATTTAAAATTTATAAACACATGACTGGTGTCAGTGTTTCGATACTCTCGTTCATCAAGTAAAAAATGATTAGTTTTGATCCCTATATATGAAGTAATTACATTATGAAACGCGATCAATATCGGGCTTAAACATACATTTAACTGGTGTGAGTGATTTGATATATTCTCATTATTTAAGTAAAACATTACTAGTTTAATCGTAATGTATGGAGTAATTACCTACCGAAAATACTTTATCTAATGAAAACGAAGTTATTCCTCGTTCTTAAAAATACCTTTTGCTAAAATGTAAAAAAACAAAACAAATAACGGATTTAAGGGGATTTTATTTTATTTTGGGTGTGGAAAGAAAAGTGGGGATTCTTGGGTAGTGGTTGTTTTTGTGATGGATAAGATATGCCCTTACATATTAGAGGTCTTTTATTTTGATTTGCACTTCACTGAACATACAGCTCGTAAAATGATTACAGAATAAGAACCCAAGGACATGGACAGTGACATAGAATTACAGGGATTGTTATTGTTGAAAAGGAATATGTGGAATGAAATAGTGTTCTTTTATAAAATAAATGTAATAAAGAGATGATGCATTTGGGATTTGGATATCCAAACAATGAACACAAAGCCTTTTTATGCTCAAGGAAGTGCAACTTGCTTTCTCACTCGCATCTCTACATTGATTATATTCTATGCTTTAAAAATAAAATAAAAAATTAAACAAAGTAAAGAAAAGAAAATCCCGGTTAGATCAAATAAAGTTTAGTCATGAGAGTGGAAAAGCCAACACTAACCATCAAATCACCAACCATCTTTATGATATTGTCCTTATTTTTTACTATCAACCAATAGGTTAAGTTTGGGTTTGAGAAGATCATGGGCCGGGGTTTGTCTTAGTATTTAGGCCCAAACTCAGTCCAAAGCCCATCAACCAAGCCCACATTGGGATGGGCCGGATAGCCCATGGCTAAGTATACGATGGGCTTGGGCCTACTCCATTTACTCCAAAGATGGCCATAAAAAGGTAAAAGCTCCATCCATAGATGAGAGATTCATACATTCAAGTTCTACTCAACTTGACTCCACAAATCATATGATCACTTGGTCGATAGTATTAGTACACTCATATTTTATTTGCAAAGCTTTTTAAACAATTATTTATAAACAACCTCGTACTTTACAAAATGTTTCATTTTACCCTCTATAATTTAAAAGTGTTAAAAAACTTTAAAGGAATGTTTGGCTTGAGGTAATCTATGATTCTCTTATCAAGCTAATCTATGATTCCCTTATCAAGATAATCCTAAATTTTTAGGAATGACTTGTTTGCAATGCATAGAACTAGGAAATTTTAGGTATTTAGAATTGTACTGGGAACTGTTTTTCAAAAGTCTGTTAGGGAAAAATGAACTATATTATTATGACAAAATTACCCCTTATATATTAGCATTATATCTCAGTTAGAACGTATGTGATATTAATAAATAATAATATGATAATATAATTATTATACAATAATGTTTTTACATAATAAATCATTATGTTCTAATGTATTTTATATTTACGTTATTAGTATATTTTATAATTTTATACTATATAATACTACTGTATATTTATAGTAAATAATATATACAATATTATACAATGGCATAACATACTTATTAAACATCATTTATAAAATGTATAATAGTATATAAATATCAATTTTGATATATATTACTATATAATAAAATATTAATAATATAATATGTGGGTTACCAAAGAAATGCTAATGTACGCTTTTCAAATAAGAGATTTCTCCCAAAAAAATCATGCACAATGTGTTAAAAATAAGGTAATCTATTATTTCTAGCATTCCTTAGGTAAAAATATTAAAAAATAATAATAATCTACTTAATTTTAGAATCTCTCAACTAAACCCCTTCTAAAGTTTCCTAAAAGTTACAATTTTACCTTTTATGTAGTAATAGTTAAAAAAAATAACAAAAACTTATAAAATTTGGAAAAAAATTGTAACAAATATCGTAGGAACTAAGACAACGAAAAAAAATAGTTAAATTTTACTTATAATTTGTTTTTAAATTTTAGTTTTTTTAATATTTTTAATATTTCTCATTAATTATTTTATTTTTTCATTAGAGTGGACCCTCCTATATTTTTTTTCATTTTCACTCAAATATGCATAATTTTGTTAACCTTTTTCCATTTTTTTATAAAAAATTTAACTATTAGAAAAGTTTAAATTGCAACTCGTAAGAAATTATAAGGCTTACACTACAAGCTTTTGATCTATAGAGTATTAAAGTGAAATATTTTCTAAACTTTAGGTTTTTTTGTGGGTGTAGTTTGCCTTTTATTTTCGATAATGTTACAAACTATTAAGTTAGCTCAAGAAAATAAATCATTTAATAGAAAAATAAAACATGAAAATAATTTCAATCGTCAATAAAATAAATAAAGTACATGTGTTTTTCTTCCTCTTAATTGTTGAATATTGAGGGTGTTCTCTCTATTCTTTCAGTTGAAAATTAACTTTAATCGAACATGATCGAATTTTTAAAATGTATTTTTTTCAACTTAGGTTTCTCTATTCGCTAAACTTAAACGATGAAGAAGCACAATCCTTATCACCCCCGATAAAGTTTTTACTATGTATTATACATAATCAATTGCTTATAATTACGAAAAAGAGCTAAAAAAAAGAAGAGGAATCAACTTATTAACAGAATATATTCAAAGAGAATAAAATTCATGGACTGAAATGCTATATTTTCCAACACCTGAAATAGAGGAATACATTTTTAAATATAGGAATAATCGCAGCAGGGCTTGTGCGCAGATGGGTCTATATTTAAACTATGCAGCCTCGAGCTCCTGTTGTAGTTTTTTTGGGGTCAAGGATGATATCATAAAAGAACAATCAATTGTTACACCCCAAGAGATAGTTACTACTCCAAGCTTGGAGAAGTTTCACGTTGCCTATAAGAAAAGGAAGATATTAAAATTTTGAATAAAGAATAAAGAATAAAAATTAGTAGAGGAGTATAGAAGAAAATATTACTCCCTCCGGTTTGTTTTAAACGACTCTTACTATTTGGACACGAAAATTGAGATGCTAATTTTCTGCCTAGTTATTTATCGTCCATATCTTCACCGTCACTGTTACGTTTGATTTTCTTATAATATAATAAGAAGAAATTATGAGCGCTAATTTACGCCTCTTCATCTCATACAACAAAGAGTATAATATTTTAGCTAGGATGATAGAATCGGTTAGATTCGATATTGGAGGTTATAAAGAAATATGGTCTATGAGAAATGCTTGGGAGGGAACATATAGACCCATTTAATTATTTGAGTGGTTTCCTAAAAGATGATGCTCTAAGAATTTAGGCAGTTCTGTCATTAACACAGAATATAATATAAATCTTAAAAAAGCGGTTTGCCTTTTCTATGTTAAGTACCTTTCTTTCCTTTATTTATTTTTCCTTTTTTTTAGATTCAAATAAACAAAAGGCTAGGAATAAATTTTTGCACTCCCCACTTTTGATAATAATATTAATTGATTCCCTATAGAATTGTTGCTGTTGCCAACAAAAAAAGAAAGATTGAGAACCTATATGTTGACACAAAAGAAGAAATGAAAAGGATTAGAGCAAACTACGTCTTAAAATATAGGTTCTCATTTCTATATTTGGGTAGCGATTGGTTCACGGAATGTTAATTTTTTGTGTTTAGTTGAGATTTAAGATTCCCGGGGAAGTGACATTATTGTATTTGTTTTGTACTTGAAAATCCTCAAGGAAAGTAAGAAAAAAGACTCATTTATCATTTTTTATATTTGTGTCTTTATTATCTTATTAGACGTCTAATTATTCTTTTCTATATATACTTTATCATAGATTTTGTCTCTATTTAGTTGTATATTTTTCAACAATTAAAATATCAAATGAGTTTTTAAATTCTTCATTATTGCAAGAGGTTGGTTAATGGGTGGATTAAGAAATTTAGCTTTATGAACTTTCTTTATCCAACCTTCAGAATATATCAAACTTTAAAAAAAATTAAAAAATAATATGCAATTTAAAAAATATATCATAATTTTTTAAAAAAATAAAAAAATGTACCAAAACTTTAAAAAAGAATCTGAAACATAAAAAATGAAAAATTCTAAAATAAATGTAAAAAGTAAATATTAAAAAAATATATAACTCAAAAAATAACACATATACAAAAAAAAGTGTAAAAAAAATTAATAAAAAAATAGAAACTAAAACTAAGAGAGGGGAACAAGTTTTTTTTTTCTTTCTTAGAATAATGCTAGTATGAGGGGACAAATACGTAATTTAAAAAAAAAATAGTTCTCTTTGCTTCAAGAAATCACTCTCCCCACCCCCTAGCCAATGAATCATTTTTTCTCATTTTTTGGAAAGTCAAGGGGGTTAAGAAAAGTTAAATTCCACAGAAAAGTGATTCCTTGTCGCAACCAAATACAATAAACCTCGGAATCTCAAATTCCCGAATCACTTTCCTTCCTGATTCCGCCAACCAAACACACCCTTGTTGTGTATGCTTGTCAATATTTACTAAATTTGGGATATAAAATGAAAATTATAGAGCCGATTTTATAGTTCCCTATACGAACATGGTTGAGAAGATACTTGAGTCTGAGAAATTGAGAAAATTATATAGAAAGATTCACTCCCAAGGTTGTAAGAACCGTACCGGGCTCATAATCGGTGAGGCGAGAGGTTTATAGTTTTAAGGTCCAACCGAAGTCAGACCGCGATTTTGGAAAACTAAGAATCGAGACTATAATAGAGTGTATTTTTAATGTTATACAATATAGTGTATACATAAATAATTCATGCAAATAAAAAATATCAAAATACTCATTCAAAAAAGTTATATACCAAATAATATTTGGTTTAATGACATAAATCCCCTTTATACTTTAATATTTTGATTATTTAATCCTCTGTACAATTTGTTTGTTTAATGAACCCCTTTACTCATACTTTTTTTATTTAATGACCCCCTGATGTTACAGAATGATGATCTGACAGATTTTCGTTCAGGCGGGAAACCGATGTGGCATAATCTTGCTCACGTGTTGAATTTTTTTAACGGAAAACGTGCCAGATCACCATTCCGTAACATCGGTGGGTCATTAAATAAAATAATATAAGTATAGGGGAGTCATTAAACAAACAAATTGTACAGGGTGTAATTAATCAAAACATTAAAGTACATGGGGAATTTGTGTCATTAAACCATTAATATTTTAGATATTATTAATAACAAAACTAAAATACAAGGTAATGAATAATTTAAATATACTCATGTGGCAAAAATGGATGGGAAAAGAACTTCATTCAATTTAATTAAGTTTATTAATTTTCAGATTATAAAAAAATAACAAATTAAATATGAAGTCTGGAATGATAATGTTATGATACACTTTTAAATTAATTTCATGATTTTAAATTAGATGTATATTAAAGTTTTATATTTGATAAAATATATTAAATATGTAGAAAAATCCGGATTATATCTATAAATAAATACTAATTTATAATTTGAATAAAATAAATCAAATTAAATTATTATATATTTGACAGTTTTGAGATTTTGAATCTTTAATGTCAATTAATTTTATGTACGCATAGAAAGCTTAAAAATCTATTTCCTTACTATGCGTTAATTTTAAATTTAATTAAAAAATGTTAATTTTTATGAAAATAAATGAGCATCTAACAAGAAAAAGAATAATATAGATATAAATCATTATAAAAAAAGAAAATACTGAATTTAAGTAAGAAAATTCCGAAATTTTAGTTAAATTTTTGAATCAAAATTGAAAAGAGAGAGAGAGAACCGCCCCGGGTCAACCGATTCACGATCGGATCAGACGGTTCACAATTTTTTGGTATGAAATGAATATTAAGGTTTTTAAGGGTTGTAAGAACCGGACCCATAACCCATCGCCACGCTTATTTTTTATCCGGGTTCACTTGCTTTGTTCACCGAAAAAGAAAACTCCAATATATATTCAATTGGGCCCTTAAAAACGGCCCATATTACCCTAACAACACTGTAGGTAAGCCCACCTCCTGCAAATTTATATATCTGATGGCACAAAGTTCATGATTCACACATACTTTGTAGTATTTGATAGAATAGAATGTGCACATGGTTGGTTAATAAGTAGCACAACATTATTCATTTCTAATATGTTGCACGATAGTATTCACAGCTTAATGTTTGTTTTTTCATATACATTGCACATAACACATAGTTTACATATTTTCTGATTAATATACTGAATCAATTCAAATTGAATTTGGTAAAAGTAAAAGATATTACATAAGTAAAATAATGAGCGAATAGTGCACGCGGTGGGTGCTTTTATATAATGTCTAAACTAAGGCATTGTGGCGCTTGATGTTGTAGTGTTGGAGCATAATCCGCGCAGGGCGAATCAGGTGAAGGGTTTGAGTTCGTGTTGAAGAAGTGGCAGTCCGCAGTCCGACTACTTTGCTCGCGGAGGAGGTGCCGGTTTCCACCTGCAACAACGGCACGACCATGAAGTTCTTTGTCATGCCATTGGTTCTTCGTCGGAATTGAAGTAGCTAGTAGACATCAATTCGATTCTTTTTAAAGACCACGGCCCAGCTCCTTCCATTTCATAATTCTGTCGTGTTATAGTAAGTTTTTGTTTACTTTTTCTTTCATGGTCACAATTTTGTAATTTTTGTAACACCAGGAAAGATGAAGGTGCTAGCAAATGAACTGAAAAAATGAGTTTGTAAGTTGGACTATGTATGTTAAGGATACATCGGGCTCATTTAAGAAGATGGGCTGGATACTCTGACTACGAGAATTGCATAGGTGCGGCCCACATAAAGCCCGTTGACGTGGATTTTCCAGCCCAGCAAAGCATTTACTACTGCAGTGAAGCAGATTTCGCTTTCCACCGAGCAACTGTCACACCCCGGGACACCTCCCACCCTGAGCGTGGGAAATGATGGATCGTCATAAGTCGTCCACTCCTCGCCGGACCCGCTATAGCAGACCCGAGCCACCGAAACCGGACCTATACTCCACCGTCGTAATTCATGATTCCGACTCCGAACACGACCCGCCAGAATCCAAACCCAAACCCGATGATGCAAACATCTATGCTACCATGCTCTACAAAGGAGGAGGAGAAAATGAGCAAGGCGAGAGCGAAGACGACGATGAGGATGCACTCCCTCCCCTCCTCAAACGCGTTCCTAAGGACTTCGGCGGTGGCGCCCCTTTCGATGACGACTTCGGTGGTGACCAGAACGACGATAGTGGTGACTTCGGCACCATGATCGTCAAAACAGGTCGCTACCGGGAACCGTCGTGGTCCTCCTCTCCTTCACGTGCGCCTAAACCTCGAAGCTCTCCTTATGCGGATTATAAGACGAGAATGGATGCTAGCGAGGGCGAAGATGATGAAGAGGGTGATGGAGGCGAGTTCGGGACTTTTGTGGTGAAGAAGACAGCAGGGAGGAGGAGTAGTGGTGGAACTGTTGGTGGTGGATCGACAATGGGGAGGGCGGTGGCGAGCATGCAGGCGTCGGAGCTAGGATTCGGGAAGCAGAGGAAAGCAAGCGGATCTTCTTATCAGCTGGTAGAAGATGTGAAGTATCATCAGCACAGTAAGGTATCTTCAAGTTCAATTCCAGAGAGTGTTACTAGAGAGGATCCTACTACCAAGTATGATTTGCTGAATGAGCTCGGTGAGAATTGTTCAGTAGTAGCTAATTATATTTTTTGTTGGTTTATTGTATTACACTTGTATGTTGAGATGCCATATTGTTGGGTGTCAGGGAAGGGATCATATGGAGCTGTTTATAAGGCAAGAGATCTGAGGACATCGGAGCTTGTTGCAATTAAAGTGATTTCATTGACGGAGGGAGTGAGTATATTTTTCCTTGTTGCATCTAGTTATGTTTTTTCAACCTTGCATAATGTTTGCTGAAAAGTGGGGTTACCTTAAGATGTTCATTGTATAACTAGGAGGAGGGATATGAAGAAATTCGTGGTGAAATTGAGATGCTGCAGCAGTGTAGCCATCCGAATGTTGTCCGGTACCTAGGGAGTTATCAAGGTGAAGAATATCTTTGGGTATGAGTTTGTTTTGTTTACCTTCTGGCGAGGCTCTTTCTAAGTCTATTTGTTTTGATTGGTTTTGGAATCTTGGAAATATTATTATAGGGTTGGTGCATTACATTTGTGTTATTTCAGATAGTTATGGAGTATTGTGGCGGTGGAAGTGTGGCTGACTTGATGAATGTCACTGAGGAGGCTTTGGAAGAGTCTCAGATAGCATTTATTTGCAGAGAAGCTCTAAAGGTAAGCCTAATTTAACTTTTCTCAGTTCTGCTTTAAGCTCTGCCTGTTTTTTGTTGCATGGAAAAGACGTGCTTGTGAGCTGCACAAGTTTTCTGTTGAATAGTTGTTCACTACGATCAAATTTTTCATCCTTCTTCATTCCCAGTATGCAGGTGGATTGACTATGTCTTTTATAAACCTTGTGTAGGGCCTTGCATATTTGCACTCAATTTTCAAGGTTCATAGAGATATTAAGGGTGGTAATATTTTGTTAACTGACCAAGGAGAGGTGAAGTTGGGTGAGTATTCTTCATGTGACCAAGGAGAGGTTCAAATCACTGAAGTCTGCTTTAGTTTGTGAATACTTATGGTTGTTGAACTATATATTTCTTATTACACTGAAACCTTAATAGCATAACACTACCTGTTGCTTAGTCTTAGGAACTTAAAACTTCTACGTTGCCTCTTTACCTGCATTGCATGCTTCTATAATTTTGATGGGCATAACATAATAATTAGAAATGACAATCACATGCTATATGCATTAGGCATTTTAACTAAAATGTAGTTTAGCCTTGAAAATATAGGGAAAGGAAAGAAATATGGATCGTATATATCAATTGCTTCTCTTTTGACTAAATAATATCTGTAAAGATGGTATTCATTCTTGAAAAGTTAAATTCCCTCTTTACCTTTAATAAATTGTGATGCATTACTAAAAGCCCTGTCTTTACGTTTTCATGTAATACTTGACCATGTTTGCGGCATATATTGGACTGAATAATTTTATATCCACCTCGTCTATAGCACCTGTTCACATTGCTCGGCGAGGAGGCACGTCATTTGGATAAGAGTGCCATTTTTTTTACTTAGAGCATGTAGATGTGATTGAAGTTTATTTTTGACAGATGACTGCTTGAGAGTTTATCTCAGCAGCCATGCTTTATGGTTTAAATTCTGAAGTAACATTGCTTAAAACCGTACTTCAA
This sequence comes from Viola odorata, assembly GCA_963691705.1. Lineage (NCBI taxonomy): Eukaryota > Viridiplantae > Streptophyta > Magnoliopsida > Malpighiales > Violaceae > Viola > Viola odorata. The sequence continues at coordinate 3,609,767 of OY829542.1, forward strand.
ATTTGGATCAGAATTTCTCTTCTTGATTGATCTTTACAAAGCAAAGATCTTACTGAACTGATTACTAAATTTGTTAGTATTTTTATGACTGAGCAGGTGATTTTGGGGTTGCAGCACAGCTTACAAGGACTATGTCCAAGCGCAACACGGTACTGTAATCATCAAAGAAAAGCACAATGTGTTTTCTTCTTCTTTTTGAACTAACTAACTGGCAATGTCCATGGCTTGATACTTTGTAAGGACCACAAGCTGTTTCAAGTGTATTCCAAAATTGTTTAGGTGATTTATTGTCCTAGAATATAAGAATATACCTGAGAAAGCTTAGATGCTTAAGATGTATCAGTGTGTTAGCTTGTATCAACTTAAGGTGGCATTTCTTAAATATTTTCTGAATGGGCATCTTTTCAACTTTTGTCTTTTTGTTTGAACTTCCTAAATATTGGCCTGTTTTAAGCCTTACTTTTAAAAAAAAATTGTCACCTTTATTGTGGGCGTTTTGTCTAGTTGGCAATACTTTTGGTAAATTTCATGTGTTAAAAAGGAAAAGAAAGATAAGAATGTGCTAGTAAATTTAGTTGGAAGCCTGATGCCTACATTTTAGAGTGCCCAATGCATAAAATAAATACACAAGGAGATAAGTAGTTATTCAGATCATATGTTTGGAAGGCAAGGCAAGCTTCTTCAACTGCATGTGTGTTCTATGGAGAAGGAATGAAAAACAATGGAAAAAATATTATTCGGGGTTCCTCTTATTTTGAGCCTGGGATGTCTTTTTCTTTGGGTGAATATTTAGTCTTGTTAGTATAGTATTTAGCATGCAGAAGAATTCTTAGACATTGTATTGAAATGAGAATTGTGTTAAAGGAGGACAGTGAACAAGCATTTTGTACAAGCCACTACGGGAACCCTTAACATAAGAAGTGATGACTAATGCAAACAAATGACATCCTTCCCTTTTAAGAGTCGTTTTTGGTAACTGTAATATGCTTTTGTAACCAGCATGTTTATTTTCAAACCATATTCTTCCATGTCAGAGAGGCCCTTTTGGTGGTGCAAGTAGTTTAAACATTCTCATAGGGGATGGCACTTTTTTTTTCTATGTTTAGGTGGAGCTTTTATAATTTTTTTATGATCCCTTGTCAATTTGTTAGCCTGAAGCTAGATTGTTATTCAGAATACTCTTTTTTTTTTATCACGTGACTTATCCATATCGGAGATTTCTGTGGCTGATTTTGTAAGTAATTTTGTTGAAGATTTGATCTTACTTGCAGTTCATTGGCACTCCACATTGGATGGCTCCAGAGGTTATTCAAGAAAGTCGATATGATGGAAAGGTACTGTATGATTTCCTGTTGGTTTTTTCTTGACTCAACTACTTCTTCGCGTGCCTTTCTCTTTTCAGTAATCATTTAAAAGGATTTGGAGGTCCTTCAATATTCTTTCAGAGGGCTCTGACGTCTTAACCTCCAAAATGAAATCATGAAGATTTTGTTTGGTGGTAATGTCATAGTGAATGCTTGTTTTTTTTTTGTCTTTGGTGCAAGTGGTTGAACTGTCAATCATTGTCTTTCTGTGCCTTTCAAGAAAACAATACTTACTCACCATACCACAGACATGCATGGTTTTTTTATCATCCAACTACCGTGATAAAGTGTTTGAGATAGAGGAACCTTCCTTCAGATCTGAAGATGTTTTATGGGGTTTATAATATATGTGGTTAGGACATGGGAAAAATCTTTTGTCAATGAGGAGGACTTGAATTTTTTTGAGAACGGTATTATAATTTGGCGATAAGTCCATGAGTTAGTATGATATATTGGAGTTCGATAAGTAGTGTATCATATGGGCCTTCGTACTTAATTGAATAGATTCTTTTAATGTTTGAGTACCCTGTGCTACTGTGCTGAAGTAACTCATTAGTCTTCCACTATGCAAATTCCGAAGAAAAGTGGCAGAAGTTTCTTTGATATGCAATGCATGCTTGCAGTTTTGATGAATGGTGATACATTTAAGCAGTTGAGTTTTGTTAGTAATTTTTGGCTTTCTTGTGAACTTGCAAAAGCATGAACTAATTACACAAGTAGGGTTAAACAAAGATGAAAGAACTATAGATGAAGCATATGAAACTGAAATCTTAAATTACATAAAAACTAATGAATGTGACCAATTTTAACATGGTCATTACATTTTTCTGGCGACAAATAGTCGTTTTAGATGCCAGTATTTGTACTAGGACAAAACGGAATATTTGGTTTTCATCCGATGTAGCATGTTAGAAATATATTGACTAATTACCTGTCTGTTAACTGTTTTCTGTGTGCTAATACTATTCAAATCAATTACCTTCACGGCTTGCTGTACCTTGATTCTAGTGGGACTGTGTAGGTTGGACATAAAGTACTTTCCTGAAGCAGGCCAATGGCCACTTTGTCAAGAAAATTTGAAATTTGGATAGAAGTTTCAGTTGCTTTTATTTTTTTATATTTGACTATTGGCTGTCTACCACTGGTTCAGTAGTTTTGACTTTGGATTGGTTGTTATGAAGCTGTCTCACCAGTCATCACACACACTTGAATGTTGCTTTTATATTTCCCCTGCAGGTAGATGTTTGGGCTCTTGGGGTTTCTGCAATTGAAATGGCAGAGGTATATCTTTTTCTGTGCATAACATCAACATTCCCTTTAAAACCCAACTGTCTATTTTCATTTTACCCTTTTATGAGTCTGAGCCTCGAGTCAGTGATAGTTCATGTCCCAATCTATCCTTTGTCATGTCTCAAAAAACATGCTTGGGATCTAAGGTCTTGGTGACATAGAAAGGAGGCCAGCACTGGCGAATGCATTCTCTGTTCTGTTTCCCGTCTGTTAGCCAATTACTTAAAAATGAATGAAATGTTAGTACATCAACTAATTTTATCTTTGATGGATGGAAAAAAAATATTCTTGTGTAAATGATGTTATAACATGGAAACGTTAGTGATATATGTTGTTCTGGAATTTGTGTCATTCCTTGGGATGGCTTTTGAAATGTATTTATTTTGTTTTTCACTTCAGGGCCTCCCCCCAAGATCAACGGTGCATCCTATGAGGGTTAGTGCATAGTGTTGAAGCTTGTGAATTTCTGTGTTTTGCTACTAAGAACTTATATTTCTCTATGTTATCCTATGAGGTATAGTTTCTCATTGTGACTCGTCGTTCTTCACACCATGTATTAAGATAAGAAATGAACATTAATGAAGTGCTGGATGTCAGCAACATGAATGCCTGTGTAACTTCATTCTGAAAAGTTAGTTATATATCCTAAGTAAGTTGAAAATGGGAACTATTCTATGGCTAGGTTGGGAGACTATGATTCATGCTCCTTGCTCAGTTTGAGAGTGATTTTGCTATTGACACATAATATTATAAATATTAGCCGGTATTGATTAATGATTCTGAAGAAAAAAAAAGACATGCTAGAACACAATATTGGTCAGGCTGTTTTAGTAAAGCTGACATTAGCCTCCCCCCCTTATCATCTTGGTTGAATAATGCTAGACATACTAACTACTTAATAATAACACTTTTACTAACTGATGTGGCAAGAGGTAATGGGGTTTTATCCCTTCTTTATTAGGTTATATTTCTATTTTAACTAAATAAATAACTACCCAGTGACTATAAGAATGACATGTGTGCATTTATGTTAAAAAGTTAGTAGAAATGGTATCTCTAGCACCAGCCCTTAATGCACATCATCCATTTTGTTTCAACAATCTTGCATCTTTTAAAATTTGCTCATCTTCTTGCTTAGTACTCTTCATTTAAAGAAGGATTATGCCAGTTTCAGTGATATTTTTATTTCCTTTAATAGGTTTTGTTTATGATATCCATTGAGCCAGCTCCGATGCTTGAGGATAAAGAAAAATGGTTCATTTTAGCTCTCTACCCTGTTCTTTAGTAGGAATTCTCATGTTTAGCTGTGCCATTTGTTTGTGTGCACAGTGTAAGAAGCACTTTAACCTCGCATTGCTTTTTATGGCAGGTCACTTGTATTCCATGATTTTGTTGCGAAGTGCCTGACAAAAGAACCACGTTCACGTCCTACTGCAGCAGAAATGCTGAAGGTATGGATTTTAATGGTGATATATCTTAATCAGGAAGGATTCTTATATGTGTAACTAACAGTCTTGCATTTGTTTTCAAAATTAATATTGGAGTGCATTTTTTTGTTGCTTATTAAATGATTTAGCTAAACTGTTTGGGATTATTTGGAAAGAAACTTATTGATCAACTCTCTCTGATCATGTTCTGGCATTGAGTTGGTTCTCCAATGATGGTGTGTAATTCTTGTAGTTGTTTTCTCGTACATTAAGTCTGACTTGAACTATTAATCTTTATGTTTGGAATGCAGCACAAATTCATCGAGAAATGCAAAGTTGGAGCCTCTGCAATGGTTCCAAAGATTGAAAAGGCTAGAGAAACTAGGGCCTCCATGTCCTTACAAGTGCAAGATCCAGCTCCAGATGAATCAGAAGTTAGTAAATAGCTGAGTTTCTTTGAATGCAGGATGCCCCTATTGCTTTCTATGAAGCATTCTTCTTTTTATACTGACCGGTTTAAATTCAAAACAGGAACTAGAGGGTCCAAACTACAATAACGATTATGGTGATACTGTCCCATCCAAGCAGCCAGTGGTAAATGAAGTGCCTCAAACTTCACTTGTTTCTGAACTTGCTGGAGAAGGTACCGACTTGTGTGTTTGAATCTTGTGTCTTACTGACTTGGTGCCATTAAGGAGAGGACTAGTCTTTTTACTTACGATTTCATTTTATACTTCATTCAAACAGATCTATTATTTATGGTATGCTTCAAAGTGGCTTCTGATTTCTTGCTACATATACTTGGTCGGAGCCCAAAAGTAAGGTAGCTGCGGCCTAAAATGACACGCTATTCTCACTTCAGCTGTTATTTTCTGGTTCATTTGCATGCAGGTGATTTTGGGACTGTAGTTGTTCATGGCGGAGATGTGATAAATAAGAGAACTGTGGCAACTGAACTTCACAGTGCTAGTGAAGCAGATGTAGGAGAGACAAAAGGTCTTTCAGTTAGTGGCAGCACAGGAAAATCTGTTGATTTCTGGTAGTTTACCTACTGTCTGTTTGAATATATTTGTTTACATGCATGATATCCGTTTTCCTTTCCCTTCCTCGTTGTAAATAAGGAGGATAAAGAGAGTGATCCTAGTTTATCTGTTAGAAGAGTGTTTATATTTGCAATTTGAGTTGAGGCTTACCTTTTACTATTATTGGGTTGTTGTCTTCTGCTGCCTACGTTGGTGTTATGTTTATGCCTACTTATACGTTATTGTGAACACCTATGTAAGAGTGAACCGACTCATTAATCATTTCTGTTAGGGTGGATAATGCGAAAGGAGTTGCCGCAAACAACATTTTGAGTGGAGAAAAGCCCGATTTACAGACTATACAGGCTTCAGTTTCTGTTTCTGGCTCATCTGAGAGAAGTCAAAAGAATAGTGCATCTCAGCCACAGGTTAAAGAAGGTGGTGGTCTGAGTATTTCTACTTTGAAGGGTGAAACTGGCTCCAAAACAGCTTTTGCATTGCAGGATAAGGTTATATTTCATTTCTCTCCCGTCTACCAATTATGTGACAACAGTGGTCTCCCGAATTGCACTGAACACATGCATGGTTTGAGTCTGTAGTTTCAAGTCTTAATAATTCAGGAGCTTTAATAAAGTCCAAAGTTCTCTCTAAAATAGTTCTAGAGATGTGCACGTCTGTGTGTGTTTCTACATGGATGCTGGTGTATTCGATTGGGGTTTTCCTTGTTGCTAGCTGGGGTTATTATGGCTCTTTACTTTGAACTTTTTTGTATGCAGCTTTGGTCCATTTATGCAGCTGGTAACACCGTGCCCATTCCGTTCCTGAGGGCAACAGATATATCACCCATTGCCCTCTTGTCAGACAATGTCCTTGGAGGCACGCGGTGGGATTCTGGGGCACCTCTAACAATGGAAGCACTACAGGAGCTTTTCACTGGTGAAGGGCAACCTAAAAAGGGTCGAAGAGCACAAAATGAGGTCAGTCATTTTCTCCTACGATACTCCCTCCCCACCCTAAACCCCTCTAACACGGATTTTTGTAATGCTTGTATGTTTGTTTGACTTGCTGCAGTTACCGCTTCCTCCAAGTGTTTACCAAAGATTAACTTCAAGTTCTACACTGCTGAATCTGGCTCAGGCTTTAGCCTACCACAAAACGTATGATTTTCTCTGTTTATCTAATTATACCTGCGTACTTTTTGGCGGAATTGGTACTATTTTTCAGAAAATCTATAGCAGGACAAAATTAATGTACTGTTTGGACCAGGTGCTATGAAGAGATGCCACTCCAGGATTTGCAAGCAGCGCAAGAGCAACGAACGATTCAAAACCTTTGTGACACGCTTCGAACTATCCTCCGATTGTAGCTAGTTAGCTGCTGTAAATGAGAATCAACTTTCTCCATTTCTTGTAATTTGTTTGTAAAATTGATAAAGGCAACATTTGGTGCTGAACTGGGATTAACTGTCGCCGTTTTTCGTGTATATTAAATTTTGATGGGAGAGAACTCATTGGCCTTGTTTCACTATTTATGTTACAATAGCAATCAATTGCTTCTTAGTAGCATTTACTTTTTCATCTTCAGTGCTGTAGTTGGTGGGGTAGTAAGTTAAACACAAACTTGTCACTAAAGGGACTATTTTGATAAACAAATTAGCATAGGGACCAGATTACATAAAAATGTATGATCAGAAGGACTGTATCAGTAAGAGAATGATCACAAAGACTTGTCACTGTATGAACTGTTTTGATAAAATATTTAGCACAGGGACCAAGTTGTACAAGAGTTGATAATTGTAGGGGCGTTTAAATTTTGACATAACTACCTGCTTCTTTAAACTAGAAGCAGGAACCACCACCGCAACAGGCAAGCCACAGCGACGGGAGAGCGGGAGAGTTGTCTGGAGAAAATTACAGGCAATGAGGAACGGTTGGGTTATTCAGCGTCTTTTGCTCCGACACACTTGGCGCATCCCTCTCTTTTCCCCGATCAGACGATTCAGAACCCTCTCCTTCTTCCTCCATACAACAGACACACTTGCCGTTAAAACCCCACCATTCCCGCCTGCCTTTCTAGAACAATCAACCCATTTGATCCCTTACTTCCCTTCTCCAACTCCTCGCCCACTGAGCACCATCTCCACGGACAATGATGGCGGCGAAGAGAATAGTAGCATTGACGAAGACCAATTTCAAGGTAACCTCTCTGTTTTGTAACATGATGTCCAAGTGTTCGATAAAGGTCCTGTTTATTCTCTGGCCCTTGTCCAACATATTTGGTTACTTTCGTAATTCTCAAATTCTATATTTCTATACTGTTTTGGTGTCGCAGAAGAAGCAGCTGAAGAGGTCGAAACAGATGGATGGGAAGAGGAAGAGGAGGATGAGGCGGATGCTAAGGTATTGTGTGAATGTCCTCAATTCAGCTATGCAATTGCAAGCTCTCATCTTTATTTTGATGGTGCTAACTGCTAATTAATTTCATAAATGCACAATAGGTTGGTGATGGCGGGAATGGTGGTGGAGTTGTGTTCCAAGGTGTTCCATGGGGTCAGAGGGTTCTCTCTATTTCTGAAGAGGTCTTGTTGCGCTATGGGGATGACATGAAACTCTTCGCTTTCAAGACCACACCTCGTGGATATGTTTATGTGAGACTGGATAAACTGTCTAACCAGTAAGGTTTTCTCCACTTTTTCCTCAGTTTTGTGGTTGCTTAGATAGTTAACGAGAGGTACATTTTAATAAAACAATCCTCCTTTGTCAACAATGGAGAGCAGAAACACAGGAAAGACACGAGTGTGTCATTGTCAAGTAGATTAGTGCTCTAATGGCTATGTAAATGGGAAAGGTTGTGAAATAGTTGTGTTTCATAATATTTGTTGGACTCTTACTCTATAAGAGTAGGCTTGTAGGGAGGCAAGATTCTGGTTGTATCAGGTAGGGATAGGTTTTTTTCAAGTGAATCGTAATTTTTTCACAGTTGCTGTTTTTCATAGATATGGGTGTCCGAACATGGAGGAGCTTGAGAATTACTGTCAAGAATACAAGAAAAAATTAGAGGCAGTTGGAGCACTTGGAGAAATACCAGATGATTTGGCCCTGGAGGTAATTGATAGTTCTTCTCGCTTTGCTGTTCAAACAAGGTTTTGTCATCATTCTGCTTACACATGTTGCTGCTTGTCTTGAAGGTATCATCTCCTGGTGCAGAGAGAATTCTAAAGGTTCCAGATGATTTGGGTCGGTTTAAAGATATGCCTATGAGAGTCTGCTACATAGAAAGCGAATGTAATCACCCAAAAAAGGATGGAGTGTTCTTTCTGGATTCTATGGAGATCGAATCAGGAAATTGTGTATGGAAATTGGCTGATGTGAAGGAAAGTAGGGATCCCCAAAGCAAAGGTAGACCTCTAAGCCGGAAAATGAGGGACTGGAGGCTAAATTTACCATTCGAAAAGCATAGGAGGGTAACTTTATATCTCGAGTTCTGAACTATCCAGATACGATGACCTTAGATCCATCCACTGTATCAAACTTTGTTTGGCGACAAGGTATGTAAGACCTCATCTTTTAAACCCATATGTATATTTTAGTTACTAGGAATCATGCAGTAGCCCTGGCTGGGTATCTTTCATATTCAGTGTTTGATACAAATCACCATCACCACCAGTCAAAACAATCGGAGGCCCTCGAGAAGCTGGTAAGTAACCGGACCTTTCTCTTTCCTGTACATTGTTCTAATGGGGTGAGATGGGATTTCAGGGAAGCAAGTCATAATCTGGCTCTTATCCTGTAGCTTCTTTTTTCATTGTGCTTGAGTTTTTTACTTGAGTTCTACGTTTCCGAGGAGCGTTTTTTCGTGTTCATCAGACTGATGCTTATGGCTTTTTTCCCTGGTTAGTTCCTCTTGCCAAATTCTAAAGTTCTAGTTTTAGGATGCTATTTAACTCGAGTGAAATTATCTAAACTTCCTGTCAGAAGTCTGAGCACTTATTTATTTACCAGCCAAAGAAGAAACATAATGGGCCTTTGGGCTTGCTTTTAGTTTGTAGTTTGTAGGAATGAAGGATGCCCAAATCCACATCAGCCTGAATTGGGCCTGGAGAATGCCCCTGGGTTTAGTTAGAGTAGGACTCTAAGAATCCTACTCTAAGAATATGGGTTTGTGCAAAGTCCTAACAAATTCGTATTTGATCAGCTTGTAACTCATTGTTATAACTTATAAAGTAGAGAAAATAAAGATTTCAGATTCGAGTCATTTGTAAAAAAAAATATCTTAATTACAATTTATGCTCTAATTAAATGATTGAAGTTTACCAATATACCCACAACAACTATATCATTATAGGGTTCTAGTCCTAGGCTTCTTCTAATTGTGTATTTGACAATTTATCTAAGTAGGGTAGGTAAATTTAAAGTTATATATATGGAAGGAAATTATTGCTGTAAATATAATATATTTGAAAATTTGAAGTGGTAGCTCGAAATGAACAAAAAATGTTGAAAAGTTGATGGATATTGCTCGTCATTGCGGTGTGAAGTGATTCTTTGGCTATTTTGGTGGTTTCATGTTGCTGTCTACTACTCCATTTTGGTGATGTTTCTATGCCACTCATCATTTTCTCCAGAAAGTGGCAACACATTTATTTAAACAAACATGGAGCCCATTACACATACTTAATTGTTTGTAGGTTTACAAACAAGATAATAAAGAAAAATAACAAGATAATACTATTTTTATAGAATGTATACTAAAAAAAACTCGAATTTAAGACAGTAACTCTTAGCTATAAGTTTGAATTGTATAAATTTTAGATATCGTTGGAGTTTATTACATCAAGGCTATTTCTATTCTGACTGGATTGGTTCTCTGTAATTTTTATATGTTATTAATCCCACATTATCATTTTACATAACTACTATTGTTTTTACTTTTGAAACATGGCATGGAATTATTACCTAGATGTGAAGAAATTACTTAGTTAATAAAAAAATAAAAACAAAAAGAGGTGGGAAGAGGGAGAAGGATCGAAATGGAATATTATTCCCATCTTGAGGAGGCCCGCCCGGGAACTAATGTTTGTAGGCTCGTTATAAGATAAGTGGACCACTAAGAAAGGAGTGCATTTTTCAATCTTACATCAACCGATATTGACATTTCTTTTTCTCCACTAATTTACAAAACCAAAATTAGGTTTTCCAAATTCAATTGGTGGAGATAATTTTTTTTTAAAGGATAAAGACAGATTCACTACCCAACGTAGCTAGCCATTATTTATTACGTGATTGTTTTCTAACCACAACATAAATATGAATCGTTATATGGGAATATATTAGGGTTGTAAGTAGGAAAGAAACATGTTATTAAAAGTAGTATTATCGGTAATATAATTAGTGTGAAAATAATAATTATAGAGTTACATGATAAGTAAGAATGGTCTGAATCAGTGTTATCAGAACCGGACCGGACAGCGAACCGTTTTCGAAAATTTGGTGCTTCAACCGGGTTGAACCGGGTTCGACCGGATTGTAGATGCTGGTCCGTCCGGAACCGTTACACATTAAACCGGTAAATCTTAGACGATAAAACCGGATAAAACCGGATTGAACCGGCTGGTTTTTACTGTAGCATTTTATAATATATCAAAAAATATTATTAAAATTAAAAATGTCCAAAAACGACGTCGTTTTGGGATTTTTCAAAACGACGCCGTTTTGGTCCATATCAAAATGGCGCCGTTTTGATTTGGCCCTGATATGGGCCTGTGGGCCTTGTCAAAATGACGTCGTTTTGGGCCCATGGGCAGTGTCAAAACTACGCCGTTTTGACACGTCATCAAACCAACCGGTTTGATAGAAAACCGGCCGGTTCGCAAAAAACCGCCCAGGTTCACCGGTCCGACCCGGGTCAAAGGCAGATCCGGTCCGATAGCTGAATCGGACCGGAAAGGTAAAAATGTCGGGTTGACCGGTCCGTCCGGTTCTGATAACCAGGGTTTGAATAGCATAGTTTTAAAAACAAACCCGAATTGATCCATTGAACCGATTTGAACCGAGTTTAACCGGAGTTCGACTGGATTGACCCGTTGGATCGTTCCGGGTCGTTCACATATCGAACCGTTCAATTTTAAATAATTGAACCGGTGTCTATAATGGGCCGACCCATGCCTGTAATGGGCCGGCCCATCAAATTTTCCATATTGAAAAAAATAAAAATAAACACAAAACGACATCGACCCAGTCAGATAGCTGAACAGAACCGAAAATCTCTTCAGGTCACAATTTTTCTGATCCGACCGTTAAGTCGGTCCGGTTTTTAAAACTATACTGAATAGAGTCACGTCATAAATGACTAGCTATTTTATGTGTGACTAATAATTACGGTTTTGATTTTTATTGTGCTTCAAACACTCTTGTTTGTAAGATTTAGATTTCAGAAACAAACAGTTAGTCATTATAATAACAAAGTTGGCTAAGATACCAAATATGGATAACAAATTTTGCTTTCATTTGAAAAAACTATGACATATACATACATAAAAAATAGACAAAAGATACAACATCAATAAAAAGAGCACGAAAGAGAGTAGTAAAGGTGCTTAGAATGCAAGTGGTTCGTTCAACAATTTTAGGCACAAAGCACGCGTTGCATTTGAGTGGTTTGACACTTTTATTTTTTTTAAATATCGTAAGTTCAATCTTTATATATATAAAAAATAACCAACCGAGAGCATTTTGCCTGTTTAATTAGGAATTCATGTAATTCAAACCTAAAACAAATACGTGTGTGAATTACAAGCATGTCCTTTTCTCATTTATGTATTTCCACCGGCTAAATAATGGTTTAATGTTCACTCCTTTTAAATTGGTCCAACCTTCTGATTTTTTGAAATATAATTATATTATTTTAATGTAAGTTCTACCTTTCATAACTATAGACATTAAAATTGCGGATCATCTTAAAATATGCGGTACAATTTATAAAAAGCCACGAAGCCCATTCATCGAAATCCGTGAAACTTATTTGGTCGAGGCCCATCAACAAACTCATACTCGGAGGGATCGAAATTCATCTCATATTTATTAAATAATTTGATTGAGTGTCAAATTAATTAATATTTAATGTGCAAATTAATTAATAACGATGGTTACAAATTGGACAATGAGATGAAGACACATGTCATCTTTTCAATTCCAAAATCACCCTTATTAGCCTATAAATAGAGATTTCATCAGAAGGTGAGAAGGAGAACATATTCTTGGAGAGAAGAAGTGCTGCGAAAATCAAGAACTGAAGCAGATCGTCTTCAAGAAAGAAGGAGAAGCCACAAGCTGATTCAAGGCTGGTTCTCTCTTAACTACATCAAATCAAATCAAGAAGAAACTACAAGCTGATTCAAGGCCGGTTTCTTCTCAAGTCAAATCAAGCAGAAATCACAAGCTGATTCAATGCCAGTTTCTTCTCAAATCAACCGCGGATTACAAGCTGATTCAAGGCCAATCCGTCAACCATCCAACTCAAGTTCAAATCCAAATCCGGAGTGAATACTGATTCATTAATCAGAGGAATCAAGAGAAGAAGAACCACTTTTATTCTCCATTCAACAATTATAATTTGACACGTGTAATTTTCTCCTATTTTAGGAAAAATTGTGTGTAAAATAACAATAATGATAATAATAAAAACCCTAATGATAAGAAAACAAAACTAATCTTTAATGGCGCCAAGTCCAGAAGTTGATAGATAAACAACAAAGGCCCACGTACGATTGACGCTGAAATGAGTCACAAATTCAATTTCTCAAAAAAGAGAGATCATAAAAATAAAAGTGAATGTGATTATAAAATTATATTATAAGGTTGTCACTACACTATGCGTCTTACACGAAAACAGCATTATTGAAATCTTTACGTGTAAAAGCAAGTTACGTAGATAAAAAAATAAATGGTATAGTGCAATGTATTTTTCTCCATTTCCTTAAGAAAAATAATCATAATTGCAATAGGTCCATTCACATGAGTGAATGTGTGCAAAAGCTAGCAAATTAGAATAATTAATCACTCATTAATTTATTTATTATCATGATTTCGATTGAATTAATATTAAATTTCTAGCATCATAATTCTTTTTAAAATAATAATTAGCTTTTCAATCCATACAATCAATAGTATAGTAAAATTAAGTAATTATAATATAAAGAAAACAAAAGAAACCAAATTAAAATGGGAGAGAAATTAAGATGAGATCTTAATTATGCTTTTGACGATTGATTAAATCGTCGCGTGGCAGGAAACGAAGTGGTGTGATTTTAGTTTCGAAAGGAATTACAAGCCATGCAATTGTCGTAGGCTCGTAGCTATGTTCCATATGTCCTACAACGAGCGCGTGGGACAAGAAAAGGAATCTAACTATAAACATGGCATTTCAATTACATATTTCAAAATAAAAATAGTAATAACTTGTTTTACTATTTTTAAAGTTGAAGTGACTAGAGACAAAAAAACAGCTTATTTTAAGTGATTAGAATCAGTACTTCTCTCTTTTCGTATAAATATATTGAGATCCGACTATTCTGAATTCTCCCACTCGGGTTCCTATTTGGATTTAATAAGAAGTGAGGTGGATGATATTGGGCATTTTAAAGCAGTTCCATCTTGTTCGAAATTGAGATCTTAGAGAAGTCAGTCAAATCCTCACCATCGTGTCCGTAAGTAATAGTATTTCTTTTCTTTGGTCAGAATTAGAATTAGTATTCAGCTTTAGCGTAATTGAGTTTTAAATTCGGATTTTGGTCAAATATATGACAAACAAGAATGCATGTGTAATTTTTATAGTTTTTATTTTTAATTTTTTTAGCAAGTGAAACTCTAAGTATTCAAAAACATTAATCAAGAATTTACGACTGAAAACAACATGAACCAAAACGATAAAACTCCACTAATCTATAAACACAATAAATGAAGCAATTAATTAATATATTTTCTTTTACATCTCTTGCCAATCTAGTTTTAATTACCTCCTTATTTATTTATTTTCTTCTAAGCAATTACTTCCCTTCAAATACAATCTCTTATACCCTCTATTATGGTTTCTAGTTTTTATAATTGGTCCGAATAAGCTATTCCATTCCTTCTACTATTTACATATTATTACATAGCCCCTATAAAATACTCTAAAAATAATTAATTAATGTTATAGGGATTATTTTTAAATAAAAAAATATTTAAATAGCGAAAATTAAAACAATGCCAGATTTTAGTAATTTTTTTTGCTTTAGTTTTATATTATATGATCTACCGAACGAAATAAATTACAATGCATATGCATAACATATAATAATTAAGTTAACCTAGTTTGTTTATAGCATACGTGGATCAAAGGTTATTATTTTCATATTGTTAAGAAAAGATTTCATCTCTTTGCAATTATGCCTACCTAAAATCATTTCATACCTTTCGACATAATACTAATTATGTTTGATCAGTCGGTCCTGAGTGATTCTTTTAGCATATAATTTATAGTATTTTTAAAACTTAAATTCAAGACTTAATACTTAATTATTATCGTAATACCGAGGATATATCGTATACCCGTCTAACCTTAATCAAATCAATATAATGTACTTTCTTTTTCTTGAATTAACTAATAATGTACATAGGATGTCATGGTTGTATTGGTCACATTCACCAAAGATTCCCTTTTACCCACAAATATATATATATATATATATATATATATATATATATATATATATATATATATATATATATATATATATATTAAAATAAAAATAAAATAAAATTGTTGTGTACTTTATATATATATATATATGCTTTGGGTAAGGACGACTGAAGGAAAGGCTAATGGCCCAAATCAAGGAAGAGATCCCTTAAGCTTTCAATAATGTAAAGTGGGGGGGGGGGGGGGGGGGGGGCATTAAGACATGTGCAAGTTTCATAATAAATGATTTCATGGATAAGCGTTTGTAAGATGGAAGATATTACTCCCTCCTTTTTTTATTAAACGTCGTTTACTATTTGGGTACGGAAGTCGGATAACTCACTATTTGTTTTTGATGTATGTTATTCGAAAAAAAAAAATTTTTTTTTTTGGATCAAATAATGAATCATCCGACTTTCGTAATATACGTACCCAAACAATAAACGACGTTTGTTTAATTGTTTGTGGGGGAGTAATAAGTACTACTAACATGCATTAATTAGCTAATTAAGCAGCTAGCACTCCCATTAAAAAGATATGTTGGGGAGTTGGGAGGCACTCGTAGATTTTGAGATTCGGTTCAAGGATATATTTTATTATTCTTATTATTTTTATTGGTAAAAGGAGGAGGGAATTAGATAAATTACGAATATAAGATTATCGTTTATTTGATTAGTATATAATATTTTTATGACGTAGTCATAAAGTAGATTACGAATATTATAATAATAAATTAATAATGTAAATTTAGACAAATTGCAAATACCGGAATGAAGTTTCTTGGGAAGGGAAACATGCAATATTCCAAACCATATGTTCATTTAGATGATAGACAGTTACTTGGGAGTAGTATTTTCATTTTTATTTATGTTGACATTTAGACATAATTATTAATTGATATTCCCTCACTACATATAAAATCTCATTAAAATAAAAAATCTATTCCATATTTTATATTTCTCACATATCCAATAGGCAATCAATGAAATTCTCTTTCGTTATTCACATAAATTAAAAAACATGTTAATTTCTTAATTGGTTAAATTTTTATTGAAAATTAGAAAGGCACACAAAAAAAAACCATTCATCATCTTATCTTCAGTATGTACAATTATAGTTAAAATGACATTTTTTGAAGAATGGAGGGAGTATCAAAAAGAAATAGGAAATGAAGGCCCTAGAGTAACCTTTTATTTTTGAAACCTCATAACCACACATATTTTTAACGACGAAGTGTGTCATTTACTCATTCTGATCTGAAATAAATGTCATTTTAGATAAAAAATTTTTTTGGTATAAATGACGTTATGCAATTTCCTTGATACTTTATGATTAATTTATTTAATGGAATGTGAGAGATGAGTGCTTATTGGTCAGTTTTTTTTAATCTAAATTGGTCAATTTATTTAATGTAAAAAAATAAT
Organism: Viola odorata; assembly: GCA_963691705.1. Lineage (NCBI taxonomy): Eukaryota > Viridiplantae > Streptophyta > Magnoliopsida > Malpighiales > Violaceae > Viola > Viola odorata. The sequence goes on from OY829542.1 coordinate 3,626,011, forward strand.
TATTTAATATTAAAAATATTCTCACTAATTATTGCCTTAAATCTTATATCCGGTTCTCAAACGATATTTATTTGAGACTGGAGAGAATATTATTTTACAAGAATAAATATGTATATGTTATTCGACCCATTTATCAAATGGTGGGTGACAATTTAGGCAAGGAGTGATTGGTGGAGGCAGGGACTCTATCTATGCATTTCCGAGTCACTATGGGTGGTTATATTGGAAAGAATCAAAGAAAAAAAACATTTAAATCTTGAATCTTCCATTCCATCCCCATTTTGTGGAGAAAAGATGAGTAGTATTTGCATGCATACATATATATATATATATATATATATATATATATATATATATATATATATATATAAAACCAGAAATAAAAAGAAAAGCTTACATAGAAAATGAAGCATATGCAATGCTAGGAAAAGAGTTAACTCTATATTTAGAAAAAGGACCAGATATAAGAAATAGTAAAAATTATCCTATTATACAAAAATTAGAAAAAATAGGACTAATAGGAGAAGATATTACTAAAAGTAGGATAAACTATGAAGTAAAAATGCAGATTAAAAATCCTGATATAAGGATAGTAACAGCAAATATAGAGTACAGCCCGTTAGATAAAGAAGAATTTAGGAAACAGATTCCTGAAATGTTGAAACAAGGATTAATAAAAAGATCAACCAGCCCATATAGATCAGCAACCTTTATAGTAAGAAATCATAGTGAAATAAAAAGAGGGAAAGCTAGAATAGTTTATAATTATAAAAGATTAAATGACAACACAATAGACGATGCATACAATATTCCAAACAAAGACAGCGGTTCTTTTCTTTAGCTTTATTCCTTGTCGGCCACCTGTCTTGACCCTTAGTATCAGTTTTTCTATATAAGGGGACTCCCCCTTCATTTGTAAAACACGAGAAAAAAAATATAGAATCATCTTTCTCTCAACTCCCAATGTCTCACTAAACTCTCTCTCTAGTTTCCAGTTTTCATAAGCCTCTTAGTTCCTAAGCACTAAACAGTAGCCCATATATATATATAAAAAAAAAAAAAAAACCCGATGACTGTTGGTGACTGTATATCTTCAACACCAGCTTTGTTTATCCGGCCATTTTGTATTTTTATTGGTAGCGGAAATAAAAATACAAAATGGCCGGATAAACAAAGCTGGTGTTGAAGATATACAGTCACCAACAGTCACCGGGTTTTTTTTTATATTTTTTTTTATATATATATGGGCTACTGTTTAGTGCTTAGGAACTAAGAGGTTTATGAAAACTGGAAACTAGAGAGAGAGTTTAGTGAGACATTGGGAGTTGAGAGAAAGATGATTCTATATATTTTTTCTCGTGTTTTACAAATGAAGGGGGAGTCCCCTTATATAGAAAAACTGATACTAAGGGCCAAGACAGGTGGCCGACAAGGAATAAAGCTAAAGAAAAGAACCGCTGTCTTTGTTTGGAATATTGTATGCATCGTCTATTGTGTTGTCATTTAATCTTTTATAATTATAAACTATTCTAGCTTTCCCTCTTTTTATTTCACTATGATTTCTTACTATAAAGGCTGCTGATCTATGTGGGCTGGTTGATCTTTTTATTAATCATTGTTTCAACATTTCAGGAATCTGTTTCCTAAATTCTTCTTTATCTAACGGGCTGTACTCTATATTTGCTGTTACTATCCTTAAGTCTCCTGGAAGCTTGATGAAATATTTATTACATAGATCATCATCCATGGCTTTACCAGTTTGTGCTAATAATCTAGCAAAATCTGAGCTAAATTCTTTGATGTATTTAAAATCTGTAATACTAAGTTGTTCTAAATTTCTTACCGCTGTATCCTGTATAAACGTATTTTCCTTTGCTGGATCTACTCCTAATAAGAGAATTCTAATCTGGCTTGTAAAATTATAAGGGTTATCCCCTAATGATTTAATGGTATTTATTCCATCTGGATCTTTTAATTTTTTGCTCTGCCAAATTCCTAATGCTGTTGGTCCTAATGTTGTTTCTAAATAAGAAAACATATCTATATCTTCTCTTTTATTGGTTTCCCAATTTCTGACTACTGTTTGTTCCCATACTAATATTTCGTCTGGCCATAACTGAGGACTCTGTTGTTCTATTAGTAGCATGTTCGAACTATAGAGTTTTCCTATTGGCATTCTAGCCCCTCTGCCTTTAATATTCGATTCCCCTTGATATACTGCAGTTGCAGGCGTCCAAGGTTCTCTACCTAACATTTATGTTCCTGATGTTCCAGGTGTTACGAACTCAGGTTTTGGTCTTTTGATTCCTCTAGGATCTATATCCTGATCCATGTAACTTACCTCTGGTTTATAGAAATCGCTAATTACTATTTTTCCATTGATTATATCTGTAACTAATGGTAAATTAAAAACCTCATTTAATTTATTATAAGCTTCTTCGTATTCTAATCCTAATTCTGTCATACATTCTATCAACATATCATCTACCTGTTCTTGTATATTGATCTCTGTAAATTTTTTGTTTACTATTTGATCGAAAGTTTTGTGAACTTCTTCTGTTTTAAAACCAGCTATTTCTTCTTCTATATCGTTTATTTCTTCATTTATTTCCTCATATAAACCATATCCTATTAGTTCTTCCGTATTTTCTTCATCTGTATCATATATTAGTTCTGTATTTTCTTCATCTGTGTCATATATTGGTTCTCCTAATTCTTCATTCATCATACTAACTTCCTGATCACTATCGTCTTCTTTAAGGGGTTCTTTTTCTGTGTAGTTGTTAAATCTCATACTAAAGTTACCATCTTTATCTTCATATATTACACTCTTTTCTGGTACTAATATTGTTTCAATATTATCTGTAAATTCCTTTAGAGGCCATTCTAATCCTGCTAATTCTTCTGGATCTATTTTGACTGGATCTATCATTCTTATACCACGGCTTGCTAGGTTTTCTACAATTCCTTCTATATTGACATTATAATTCATTCCTGATCTGTTACTAGCCTTTCCTAGAATTCCTATACTAATTACTATGTTATTTCCTTTGTAGTCTTCATAACCTTTTGTTGATAGTCCTATTTTTAGATTCTTTAGATCTCTGATATCTTTTAATATGGCTGGCGCACAATAAAAAAGTGCACAATTCTGACTAAGGTCTACTTCCATCCCTGCTATGGTTGCCTTTTTGACATCTGTTTTCCAAGATTTATCTAATATTAAAACTAAAACTTTAGTTCCTAGTTCTTTTCTTCCTAATCCTTTTATTCCTATAACTACTAACCCAACATGTGCAAACATCTTTCCTATTTTCTTAATTTTATTTATCATTTCTGGAGCAAATAAATCTATAGTCTCTGCAGTATCTACTACCCTTAGACTTTCTTCTCTATTACTTCTAATAAGTACTGTGTTTAAATTTAGAGGTCCTACTCTGTATAAAGTCCTAGGATTTAAAGCATCTAATTGTTCATTATTGTATATTTCTAGGTTCCTTTCTACGTCTATTTATTCCTCTAGTTGAACTACTGTTTCTGAACTATTACTACCTGATCCTCTGCTAAATACCCTTCCTAAAAATGAATTATTAACCTCTTCTCTAGAAGATACGCTTCTTCGAGATTCTTCTCTCCTACTGGGTTCCTGTATTGTTCTACTAGATCCACTAAAAGGTGTGAAGCTATTCATTTTCTAGGTAACCAATGGTTATATTTTATGGGTTTACTAGTTGTTATATTTTTATTATCTAATTTTAATCTTCCTAAGGCTTTCGTAAGGTCTGAGATTTCTTGTAACTCTTCTACTGGTTTTTTATCTGTATTTTTAATCTTTTTAATTTCTGTGATTAAATATTCGTTTTGATTTTTAATAAAATCTAGATTTTCTGTTATAAATTTTATAAATCTATTATTTTCTGATATAGATTCTATTATATTATTAACCTGTTTATTAATACTGTCTTTTTCTATTTCTAAGTGATTTCCTAAACTTATCACTAAATCTGTTAATCCGTTTAGATGAGCGTTTGTACTATGGAGTTTGTGCTCTAAATTTTTATCTAATCTACACACGATTTCACTTGTTTCTGTTGGTACTTTATATCTATCCTTTGAAATTTCTAGGGACCAGATATAAGAAATAGTAAAAATTATCCTATTATACAAAAATTAGAAAAAATAGGACTAATAGGAGAAGATATTACTAAAAGTAGGATAAACTATGAAGTAAAAATGCAGATTAAAAATCCTGATATAAGGATAGTAACAACAAATATAGAGTACAACCCGTTAGATAAAGAAGAATTTAGGAAACAGATTCCTGAAATGTTGAAACAAGGATTAATAAAAAGATCAACCAGCCCACATAGATCAGCAGCCTTTATAGTAAGAAATCATAGTGAAATAAAAAGAGGGAAAGCTAGAATAGTTTATAATTATAAAAGATTAAATGACAACACAATAGACGATGCATACAATATTCCAAACAAAGACAACCTAATAATGTTAATACAAAAGAAAAAGATTTTTAGCAAATTTGATTTAAAATCAGGCTACAATCAGCTAAAATTAGAAGAATGGTTTAAACAGTGGACGACGTTTACATGCCCAGAAGGACATTTCGAATGGAATGTTCTTTCTTTTGGCTTAAAAAATGCGCCAGCAGTATTTCAAAGATATATGGACTCAATATTCTTAAAATATGAGTTCTGTTTAGTATACATAGATGACATCTTAGTAGCTAGTGATTCCATTAGAGAACATGAAGATCATTTGAAGCAGATTTTCCAAGAGATAGAAAAGCATGGTATAGTAGTTAGTAAAAGAAAAATGGAATTATACAAGAAAAAGATATCCTTCTTAGGATTAGAGATAGGAGATGGTAAGATAGAATTACAACCACATATAGCAGAAAAAATATTAAGTTTTCCAGATAAATTAGAAGGATTAAAACAGATACAAGCCTTCTTAGGGATATTAAACTACGCTAGAAAATTTATTAAAAATTTAAGTAAATTAGTAGGACCATTATATAGCAAAACAACAAAAAATGGTCAAAGAAATTTTAATAAAGAAGACATAGAATTAGTAAAAAAGATTAAAGAACAAGTTAAGAAGATAAAGCCATTAGAATTACCCTTAACAACAGATTATATTATTATAGAATGTGATAGTAGTAAAGAAGGCTGGGGAGCAGTAATGCTTTGCAAACCCAGTAAATACTCAGATAAAGAAACAGAAAGAATTGCTGCGTATACAAGTGGTAATTTTAAAACAGGACAAAATTGGACTAGCTTAGACTACGAAATACAAGCATTAATAAATGCTTTAGATAAATTTAAAATATACTTACAGAATGAATTCACAGTTAGAACAGATTGTGAAGCCATAGTTAAGTTCCTAAAAAACGAAAATAGCAAAAAGATAAATAGAACCCGATGGGTTAACCTACAGAATTTAATACAAGGAAATGGTTATAAAATTTGCTTTGAACATATTAAAGAAAAAAATAATAGTCTAGCAGATTTATTATCTAGAAATATTGAAAAATTCTTTAAATGATACAGGCAGAAATGAAGAAACGGGTGATAAAACCCCGAGCACAAACAGAACAAAATACAGAAGAACAGAAAGCACTGATAGACCAAACCATTATGTACAGAAACAATTTAGCAATGCCTGTCACAGCCACAGAAAGAGGATCATCATCATCCTCAAGCATACAGACTCCATTTACAAACAGAAGCCTTCCCACAAGAAGAGCACAGAATGAAATCAGATTTGGTACTATATACCTCACAGAATTTCCTGATGGGGGAAACAAAAAGTTTAAACCCTTTGAAGGATTAAACATAGACAGAGAGCAACAGTGCTTGCTAGACAACATTTGACATATACAGACAGCTCCAGTAGCAACACAGTTCAAGGTACAATGCTTAAATGCCTTAAGCATGTATTTCTCAGAAAAGAATCCCAAAATACAGAAAAAGTCTTTTTCACACTACGTGATATATAGGGGATTAAAAACAGGAGTCTTTAACAGCTTTAATACAGTTAAAAACTTTATAATGTGTCAAAACCCTATTTATGTGGGTTATCACAGTTTCAGTGAGGCTTTAGAGGAGGCAAGGGCCCAACTAGGCCCAAACTTTTATATAGAACCCGAAACAGTAAGGCCATATGCAGAAATAGCCCGAGAAAATCAGAGTCAGACAATAGCAAGATTAGAAAATAAGAACAGACAGTTAGAAGAACAGATGGTTCAAATACAACAACAAACAGCCAAACAGATAGCTTTCCTTGAACAGAAAAATGAGGAAGCTGAAAGGCAATCGCAAGTAGTAGAAAAGCAATTCCAACAGAGTAATACCACCATGAACAGATTGAATACAAAACTACAACAACTAGATCAGTTCATAAAAGATAATAAACCAAAAAATAGAAGCTTTCTACAACTTAGAGCCAGGTTATTAGATATGCCAGCACAATTCACCCTAAAACCTTTGATTGATCAATGGCCTGAGGGAGAAGAGATTATTAAACAGAAAACAGAAAGTAGGCATTTAGAAGATCTGATCAATGCACAGAAAGATTTAGTAAGTATTCATTTTGAAGAAATAAATTGGAAGTTCAAAGGAGTTAAGATAGTACAGAAGCCTTATTGCAGACTTGCAGGAAAAATTGCAAGACATATAGGAGGAACAGGAACAACAGGTCTATTCAAACTACAAGTAGATCTCAACACCACAGACATGCCATTTAAAAAGATTCTATCATTCTTTCATATGGGAATGGTAGACCAGATTACATTCCAACTAGAAGAAGAAGGAAGCATAGATAAATATCTAGAAGAATTTGGAGAAAGGTTCTTTCTTATTGCAGGAAACATGGCAATCAGGAAGAAAATAGAATGTTTCATTGACTCTACACTTCCTGTGGCTAGAGGCTTTGAAATTATTCCTGCAAAGAAGAGGATCTTCATCTTCTCAGCAGACAGAGAAGAAGAAAGTCTACACGATATCCATATGGGAATCTTACTATCTCCATATGACTTTCAAGAAATTGAAAATACAGAAATTTACAGAGCTGCTCAAGATCGAATGGTCTTATACACACCAGAAAATTGGAGGAGCTATCATCTCTTAGGAGAAGGATACTTCATTCAAATTTACAGTACCAGAGAGTGGAGAATGTTTCTTCCACATTCAGGAGATGGACGCCTCCTAGATGAAGAACACATAACCAACCTAATAGCAGATCTTGAAGACCAAGAGATGACAGAAGCAGGAAACAATAGTGACGACACTATTCCAGACACACACAGAGATCTCTAGAAGAATCAACAAAACGTAAGCAATGACGCAATAGATCAACAGACGTCAGCCATGACGACTACAGACACAACTGTCTAAAACAGCTGTCCACCAGCCGCCTGTCTTTTGGCAGGATGTAATTATTGTAATTTCTTTACTTTTTCTACTTTAAATTAGGACCGTTTCTTTTAAAGGTTCTTTTCTTTAGCTTTATTCCTTGTCGGCCACCTGTCTTGGCCCTTAGTATCAGTTTTTCTATATAAGGGGACTCCCCCTTCATTTGTAAAACACGAGAAAAAATATATAGAATCATCTTTCTCTCAACTCCCAATGTCTCACTAAACTCTCTCTCTAGTTTCCAGTTTTCATAAGCCTCTTAGTTCCTAAGCACTAAACAGTAGCCCATATATATATATAAAAAAAAAAAAAATCCGGTGACTGTTGGTGACTGTATATCTTCTACATATATATATATATATATGTATGTATGTATGCAAATACTACTCATCTTTTATATATATCTTTGGCAAATAATTAAATTAAGATGTCCTTTTTTTAAACAACTAATAATAGTCCATCAACGATTAAAAATATATTTAAATAGTTATTCGTTGATAATAAAATATCAGTAAAAATTTAAATTTAAATTCCACCTATTTTTGCAAAAAGAATAAAATAAATTGTTAATCATATTGTAAGTTGTAACTATGCAATTGAAAAATATATTTCTTATCTTAATTGTAATTATGAAATTACCAACTAGCTATTAACTCATTGGAACTAGGGATGACAATTCCACCTGCGGATATAAATATTCGTCCAATACTCACAATTGTGGGTGGATATTACCAACACATTGTGGATATTTTGTGGGTATGAATATACCCGCACCCGCAAAATGCGGATATGGATGTAAGTATGGATAGTGCTTACCTGCTCCAATATCCGCACTAAATACCCGCGATATATATATATATATATATATATATATATATAATATTTTAATGTATAATTAATTAAATGACTGAACACTAGTCTAGGGCGGAGGCAGATAATAACAAAACCACCCACCCTCTCACTCTCTCTCGCAGTCAGTGTACTGTTCTCTTTTCCTCCTCTTTCAATCTTCACAAACTAGAGAATCATTTTTCTCTTTCACCACAACCCGATCCGCTGCTCAAGACGTGAACTAGGTGATTGGATCAAGGTGCTCCCAATTTCAGGTGGTAGGAAAGTAGTCTTGTTCCTCGACACCAATCGTATCCAGTCGATTTCCTCGTTGTTCTAATTTTTCTGCACATCCGATTAGAAACCGCGCTCCACAACAAGGTACTTTTCTGATGGTTTAGGGCCGCATGTCTAGATTATTATCATGACACTGACAATGATGATTGCAAATAAATTCAAATTATCTTATTAATAAATTAATAAATAGTTCTCTTTTTTATTATATTTATGTTAAGTATTTTTTTTTATCAGGTAGCTTCTACCGTCCATGACTAAATTGGAGAAAATCTTACTTTTCATCGAAAATTAATAGGGAAGTTAAATTGCAAGTCGGAGCTACTGTTTCTTTTATTAAATTGTATTTTCTTATAAATTATTATTTTTTGTTGGATTATTATGGATTATCATGTTGGATTAGTGTATCGTATTATTATGTGGTATTGTTACTGAATTAGATTAATTTTTTTATATATTAATTTGATTGAAATTTGAAATTCAACCAAATTTACGGATATCTCGTGGATAATCCGCGGGTACAATTGCTCTTTTTTTACCCGCTCCATATGGATGCAAATGCGGGTATGGATTACTCGCAAATTTACGGGTGCGGGTATGGATAATACTTACCCGTCCCATACCCGCCTCTTTATCATCCCTAATTGAAACTACCTATAAATTAAATAGGGAGAACAATAACTCATCGTCTCGAGTTCAAGTCTTCTCGTTTATAATTTCATCTGAAAAAAAGACATGGTTTACTTTTCATTGTATTCAAGAATCCTACTCATTGGATCTTTGTTTCACCCAAAAGGAAAAGGGTGGGTGAACAAACAATGGTATATGACCCCATCAAATTCAAGTGGTGTCAGTCGTTTGATATTGATATAATGCTCTATAGGTACCTGAAACTGAATTTAATTTTCTTGAGTTCTAATGACGCGGGGTTTTGATTTTTGGTGTTGTCTTTCTTTTTATTCACTGCTAATTGCTAGTAGCTGCTTTCTTTTGCAAACTGTTTCTTGATACTGATAGCACCACATTCCAAATCCAAACCTTCCAAGCTTCCATCTCAAACTTCTCTTGATGTACTGTTCATCATCATTGTTACTTTTTTTTCTATGGTGGTGGTGGCGGGGGTTGGAGAAAGAAACTAAAGAAAATGATGGCTGACATGATAGATAAGTGTCTTTAATAGAAAACACCATGAAAGATGCATAAAGTTTGTTTATCGTGAAATAACAAAATAAATAGGCCCCAGCAATGAAAAAAAATTGAAAAATAAAAAAATAGCTCCAAAGACTTTACAGATACTCCTTCCGGTCCGAATTAAATGACGTTTTACTATTTACTTTTACTGTTTCGGCACGTATCTTAAAACGGCCGGAATAGTCACTATTTGAGACAATTTTGCTCCTAATTTTTTCTTGGAAGTACGTTAAGGATTAACGTACGTTCGCATCTATAACACTATGTTCAATTTCAAATTAGAAATAATACAAGTTTATACGGAAAGTAGTATACCACAACTGATTGATACATTTTCATTCATAGACATTCCATACTAAAGCCATAGTTACTTATTGCCTATTTACTCAAACATTTGCATTTTACGCACCACAAATGCAAATTGGACCCATTTAGATAAAAAAAACATCAGATTGCATTTAATAAATATGATAAAAGATCAGATTAAATTTCGCTCTCGTAACTTAGTCAAGTTTGAGACTGAATTCATTCATTCAATAGTCACGATTAGTTTCTCATAAAGCACAAAAATACTGTGACCATAATCGATTTAATTGAGTTAATCGTAAGGCTAATATGATATTTACCGTAACAAAATAAAAAGAAGTATTTTTTTACAATAAAAAATAATTTTGTATCAAAAGTATATCTTCATCCTTTTTTTTTAATTTTCACATTTTTAAATATAGAATAAAAAGTTCAAGTACATAAACCCATAAACCTAACAAGTTTGAACCGGTTTATCGGGTAATGGAGCCGATTAGGTCTATTCTGACCCGTTTAATATATGAGACAAACTTGAGTCTTGGTATCCATCGAAACGGATAAAGCGGAAAATGAGTCGGGCCTAAAAGTAGTATCCCTTAGTTGGTACACATGGATAGAATATTACAATCTGATCTGCTCTATTACCCGACAGGCCGGGCCAAACTCAGTTGGGTTCACCGGTTAAAAATGATTGCCCCTCTCTTGTATAATTTTTTTACGTAATAAATTTTCTAATTTGGCAACAAATCAGCTCGGTAAATGCTAAGAATATTTTTTTTATTCTTATTTCTTATTTTATTCACATGCCAACACCCAATAATTACCACATTACACTGCAATTACATGTGTAATTAGAGTAGATAGATAAATAGATATAAGTCATAACTTGTTTTCAGGAGAGTATCTAGCATTTTGAGATATTTTCTCATTTAAAAGACACACATAAGATAACACACAAGATAAAGACTTCCTTTTTTTCCCCCAATTTTCTCAACAAAAAATTAATAAATTTCCAAGACTTTCTTCCTCTCTTTAATTTTATCCGTTTACTTTCAGGAGAAAGAGAGAGAAAGAGAGAGGGTTAGTCTGATTGTAAGTGTGTGTTTTGTCACGATCATAGGGTGCACGTGGAAACCCAGAAGGTAAATTCTTTCTTAACATCTTCTGTAGATGAAAGAGTTCCTTTTTCATTTTTTTATTGTTTCTTTGATAATCATGTAATGTCAGTAGTAATTTGTGTGTATATATATATCAAAGAAAACATGCATATTACTATATACAAATAATTTCGTGTTTGTCTTGATTGATACCCATCTTCTATTTTCTCCTCTGTTTCTTTCCTTTGGGTTTTCTTTGCCATCTCTGTGCCAAAGCTCCCATCGTTCTTCTTCTTCTTCGTTTCTTGTTCTTTGTAAGCTTTCCTTGCTCTCTCCTCTTGTATTTCGTGCTGTCATTTGTTGCTCTATATTATCTCCGATTGCATGATTTTTTTCTCTCCCTGTGTAATATATATATATAATTTTTTTTTTCATGTAATGGGAAGATGATTTGTTGTTTTTTTGTGATCTGGGTATGTTTTCTTTTGCTGTTAAATTTTTATACTTCATCTGTATAGCTAATGGGTTCAGTTATTTCTTTTCTTTTAATTATGGTATGGATCTTTGGATAATGTTGATCATGCCCTTTTGCTTAATTGCCTTCCCATTTTCAATTTGAATGAATGTGAGGTGTATTTATGTTTCATTGCATCTTATGTTGGAGTAGTGTGTGTGTGTGTTTGGTTGTAAAAGACAGGTGATCCAAGTTGTTAATAGCTTTCTTGAATTCAATGAGCATGAACACCTGACAATTGTTGCTATTCATTGTCATGATTCTTTATTTTGCTGCTAAGTGGAGTGTATCATGCTACTTTCCCGTTTTTCCTTTCATAAATCTGTTTGTTGGAGGTACATTCATCAAATCTAATATTTACCCAGCTTAACCTTTTTGAAAGGATGGCTCTTTCTGGGGTCCATACGGATCGAGGAGAGTTGCGGATTCATGAAAGTTTGGATGAGCTTGGCACTGATTTGGCAGACTATATTGCTGAATTGTCTGAGGCATCAGTGAAGGAGAGGGGTGTCTTTGCCATTGCCTTATCTGGTGGTTCTCTCATTGGCTTGATGCGGTATTCATGATTACTTTTTCATCTTTTTTACTGTTTTTTTTTCTTCCTGGTTTTATGATGTAGTAGGTGTTCTTCTTGTTTAAATCTTTGGTGGATAACAGGAAACTTTGCGAAGCACCTTATATCAAGACAGTAGATTGGTCTAAATGGTGTATATTTTGGGTGGATGAAAGAGTTGTGGCAAAGAACCATGCTGATAGTAATTACAAGCTGGCAAGGGATATGCTTTTGACCAAGGTTTTTCCTTTTCCTCCTCCTTTTACTGTTGTATTTTTTTTATCCACAGTTGTTGGACTTTGATCAGTTCCCAACAAGGTTTTGAGGGAAAGAAAACATCACAATGTTGATTCCTTGTTTTAGCTCTTGGATTTAAGAGCATTTTTGTTTAATCGTTCCGGTAATGGAATTAAGCGTTCATCTTCTGTTTCTTGTTACAAAAAATCATTCACTGTTTATGAAATGTCTGCAAAAATCCGCTTAATTTTAGGTTAAAAACTTTGAGTGTGGCTAATTTCTGCACAACCTTTAGTGATTATCCAACCATGGATTGAATCTTGCAGAATAATTAATACATCTCTTTGTATGTTCATTAGAACTCTGTTTCAGTTCTTGTATTCAAGCTTGTTTGGAGTATGTGAAACCACTTCTACCCACTGCTAGTGTTCTTATGTGGGGAAGACCGGTTAACCCTTTTTTCTTATGTGGTTTGAGCTAAACTAGGCTAACGTTGTTAGGATTGGAGTGACTTGTCACTTACATCTGATTAGATAGGACTGATGGATTTTTTCTGATAGTGTTCCTGCAACAAACCTCTTTAGTTAAATGAAGAAAATCTTCTCTCATAGATAGTTGCTTCCTCCGATATCTTCCAAACAGAGTTGTCAACATGATTTTACCTAAAGCTAAGTGTCTCAGCCGCTGGTTCCCTTTGATAGTCAAATATGAAAAAGAAGGCACTTCTCCGAAGTACAAATGGGTCTGTTTCTGTAGCTACTGCCCAGGAGGAATTAGAGGAAAATGTTGGAAAGTCTCTTACTTGAAGACTTTTTCTGCTAATTGCTCCTTGGAATGTCTGCACCTTTCGTTCAATATCTATTCATCCTTGCATATCTTAAGGAATGAATGGTTCTATTTGGTTAGTGCAGCATTTGGACTCACCAGTTGGTGAACCATGAATGTGAAGGAGCCATTCTAAATGAAGAACTTTAGGTTCACTCATCATAATGAGGTCATTATTTTTCTGATCTGTGTTACCTGTCAAAAGGCGCAGAGGTTAACTAGTTTCGTGTTTCACTTGCTTACTTTCAGTGCCATTCATCTCCATCCTCACCATTTGTGGTTCTTATACTTCGCAGGTGCCGATTGTACATAGTCATGTGCATTCTATCAATGATTCTGTTTCAGCAGAGGAGGCTTCTGATGAGTATGAGTTTGCTATCCGGCAATTAGTGAAAACTCGCACGATTAGTGTGTCTGATACTAGTGACTGCCCCAAGTTTGATCTCATCCTTCTCGGTATGGGCCCTGACGGTCATGTTGCATCACTATTCCCTAACCACCCAGTGCTCGATGAGAAAGATGATTGGGTAACCTTCATTACGGATTCCCCCAAACCCCCACCAGAGAGAATGACATTCACTTTGCCTGTCATCAACTCGGCATCAAATGTGGCTATTGTAGTAACAGGCGACAGTAAAGCAGAGGCTGTGCACTTGGCGATCGATGATGTGGGGCCTGACTGCCCGTCAGTGCCTGCGCGGATGATCCAGCCAACAAAAGGGAAGTTGGTGTGGTTTTTGGACAAGCCAGCCGCCTCTAGACTCGATGGTTCTAAATTTTCCAAATAGGGCCCGGCTTAAATTGCCAATGTGTATGCTTGTATGTAGTGGAGGGATTCAGATCATTCGGTACCCTATGGAACCGTTTCTTCGCCAGTAGCTCCCAGTCTTTCCTCTTCACCTTTTTCTCCCTTAATCTTTGGTTAAATTCTCAGTTTTGGGCATGCTGGCTTTGTTACTCTCTGTTCTCAGAGGAATTGGAGAAGTGTGATTAGTACCCTTTTCGTGCGAAGAATAGCGTCGGTGCAGAAGGTTTTTCATTTTCCTGGTCTGGTTTCATCTAGGATTTTGTTTATGGAGGTCAATAGTAATCCCATGGGAAACTCTGCCCATCGGAATGTTGAAACTTGAAACCAACCTTTTGGGTTCATTAGTGAAAAAGAAAGTTTCATGGAAATTATGTGGAACTTTTATTCTTGCAAATTGTTTATCTGAACTTAACATCACATTGCTTCACAGGCTGTCTTTTGTAAAAATGGATGCTTGTTCAAATGGACTAACATTACCACTGCTTGTGGTAAAAGATTCTAAACTTGGGTCTTAGGTTTGAGTCTAAAGAATAGAGAAAGTTATACAGGGAAAGTTCCGGTCATATGCTTGAACGAGAGCAGTTTTATGCTAAACTGAAAGCCAGGATACCCGAAGAGATCGAAAATGAACCTAATATTAAGTGGGTCAATAAAGTTCTAAGTATTCATGGAAACTAAGAAAAAACCTATTCTACCCTTACCTTCCCATCATAGCCATTGACATTTGAGACTTGCATCTTTCTTCACCTACTCTCAATTAGAGAGCAAGATTAAATTATGGTGGGAGCATCTCTAAACTCTTTCAAGAAAGTGACTGCACTCAAGTGTGTGGGGTTGGATGACACTTAACTGACTTTATGACTAGTTTAACTTCCTTTGAAATGAACCATATATTAGCAAATACCAAGTTTTCAAGAAAGTCAAGCTTTTGCACCAACCGTTTATAACTGTCGATGTTACCGATACAATACAATACAAAATTGGTATTACAATATAGTTGGTGCTTTCTCCTAAAACCTCACTAAGTTTCAATCTACAGGGGAAAGCAAATATCCAGCCTGTAAATGTTGGTTAACAACTTAACGTGGAAAACAATGTCAACCAGTTCAACTAATCAATCAGCTACAGACATCACTGTTCGGTATTCTCGATGTGTTATTGACCTTATGCCGTTTTCATCAGGCTCTACTTCTTCTTCCATGTCTTCCTTGGGAGGAAAACCGCGTTGCCGTCCTTGTATCCATTGATCTATGACCCCACAGTCAATTGCATACTTAATTGAGTGCACCAAGTATTCTTTGTCAGTGATGAGGTGAGGCTGAACCGTTAACATTCTCATGAGAGCTGTAGCAAGCAACGAAACAGAACTTAGCAAACATGGATTATCAAGAAATGACCAAGACAATTTGCATGTTAATGTATCATTTCATGGACATGAAGAAAATTGAACCGAAAGTTCCATTGCCAACAACAATCTAACAGACGCAATATACTACATGTCAGCTGCCAACCTAAGATAGGCCACCATCGATTCGTGAAGAGGCCAGTAAAACTTCTACACAAAGTATATAATAGGCATGTTCGACTCAATTTGCAGGAGTGACAGCATGGTGTCATGCGTTCAGAGCTTAGCCCCATGTATAGCTTCATAAGAAACTCCCTGGCAATTTAGGTAGCATATATAATGTGATCATAATAGTGTACCTGCAACAATGCCATCACCAGTTGCTGACATATCCTTGGAGAAAGGGGAAAGGGGCGCATCCTCCACGCCAAGCACTGCACCATTGTGCTCCTTGGTGTAGTAATGTATCTTAGAAGTCCCATTTGTCACAAACAAAACTTGAAGATTCTCATGCCAAAGTGGTGAAACAACTTCTGGTCCATAATGAGAAAACTTTGAAACGTCATTGTTTTTGGTGTCAAATTCCTCAGTTGGCTCGATTCCACATAGAAACTCAAGTTCTTGCTTCGTAATTTCAATTATATCAGCAAGATTCCACATCTGCTCTACGAATGACTTGGTTTCTTCACTAGAATGCCATAGCGGTAATGGAAGATTAACATCATAGAAAATGATGGCTCCCAGTTTCTTTGCAATGTTTATTGCCCACAAAGTAGCTGACTTCATGCTTCGATCAAGTAAAGAATGTGAGTTGAAGTAAAACATCTTTGTCTGCAAAAAAAAAAAGTGTACATTTTTTGTAAGGTAAAGATGTAACTCTTGGGAATATAATATAGCCTGTCAAACGTGCTGATTATTGAGAAACAGCACGAGTACAAGTGCCTTGAACTGCAGAAAATGAAGAAAGATGTGTAAAGATGTGTAAAGAAATTACAGAAATCAATTTTTTTTCCAAGTCTTGTATGAGAAAGAATGCTTTTCTCGAGAACAGTTACCAAAGACACCAGATTATGCAAGTTTCTAAACATTCAAAAAGACAAAAAGGATATTGTAGTGATTTAAGAGTGAAGCTCCAAATACACAAGGATATTGTAGTGATTTAAGAGTGAAGCTCCAAATACACAGTTGACAGCTATACCTATATGGTATTCTAATCCAGTTCTTGCTTTCTCACACAACTTTTTTAAGAGAAAGCTATCATTACCCCAGACAAAACCACCCTGCTGATCTAATTATTTTCTTTTTAGGATAACTACTACAAGAAAAACAAAAGGTTAATTTTAACAATTGAAAGTAATTAATGTAAGAAACAATTTTAACTCCCCCTATCAGATTGAAACCCATTACCTCCTTCAGCACATCAATATTTATGTCAGACTTTGATATAGAATCCTCTGCACAGGGTTTGATGCAAGTCAATCTCAAGCGCCCTCGTTTGGCAATCTTCATCTTTGATAATGCAGTTGGCCTTCTACTATCAATACAAACTGATCGCGTTTGAACATTGTTCTCATTTAGATAGTAGAGCATTGCCTCGCCATATTCATCATCTCCAAGCTTTCCCATGAAAGCAACCTTACCACCCAAGCTTGCGAGAGCAACTGAAACACTGCTTGCAGATCCCCCAGGTGCCCTTATAAAGTTTTCTGGGTCATAAAATGCATCTTTCATTCTTTCGTGGATTTCATGATCGATGAGCCGGTTTGCAGGCCTCCCTGAGGGAACAAAAGCATGTTGTGCTGCTCCGAAACAACAAACAAGAGGAGGCCAACCATACGTGTAGGAAATATCATCTCCATCATCTTTATCCAAGTCTATGTCTAGAGCACTCTCTTCCTCCATATTGGAACCATATGCTGACTGCTCCAGATCACTCATTTCAGATTCACTATATTCGTCTCCCACATTGTCATCTGTCTTCTTAATCTTCCTCCTCCTCCTGCTGACCTTCTCAGGTACCTCTTCCTCTAAACTAGAGGAAGCTGATGCAGCTATGATAACAAAACTAAGAGTTTAGCATTTATGAGCAATATCCAAAGTCAGCAACACATTTACAAAGAACAATATGGGAAGTACCTTTTCGCCTAGTCCTCCTCGGGGTTTTCTTGGAATCTTCACTGGAAGTAGGTAGAACACTTTCCTCATCGGAAGCACCATCCTTTACAACCAGTTCTGAATTCTCTTCTAGAGTATCTTCTACAGGCTTTTTCCTAGTTCGTGAAGTGGCACGCTTAGAAGTCCTAGTTGTCTTTTTTTTCACAGCTACACCATTTTCACTAGGTTTCTCTTCTTCTGAATTCTCTGCAATTTTCTTCCTAGAGATAGCAGCTAGACCCCATTTGTTTTGCAATCTAAAATCTTGAAGTCGTACAAAATTCAGCGATAATGGGCACCTTGGCAAAGTTGAATCCCATCTACTTATCCAAAGAAACTCAAAATTAGTAATCAACTTTGCTAAAAAGCAGGCCCTAATACGGAAAGCAAAGAACAAGAACTAGCTTTTTCAGCTCCTTGAAACCCATTTTCAGAAAAGCAAAGTGTAAACAATAAATTGGTGAAGCAAAATGGATAGTCTTTTTTTTTTCCGTTTTTGGGACCAAAGAAACGTCTTTCCCATCTTGTGCATAAAAAAAGAAAGAATCAAACGCCAGCCACAACAGAGACTGCAAAATTCATGATTGAAGCTGAAAATAGATCCATGGAAAACATACATGACCAATCAAAGTGAACAAACTGAAGACCAAATTAAAAGTAGACAGATAAGACAGTACCTGGGCAGTGAAAGGGAGTGACTGAAAGATAAGGACGCCATTTTTAGAGTTAGCAAATTCACAAGTTGTAGAACGGTGGGATTTTTGTGAGCACACCCATGAAACTGGTTTTTAGGGGTTTAAGAAGTGGAGAATGAAAACCAGTGAAAAAAGAAAAAGAACCATTTCACTCTCACTGTTGTTAGCGGGAGAGGATATGGTGTTAATTTTTTTATTTTATTTTCGTTGGTAATAAGATATGGTGTCATTTGTCAATTATAAAAACGAAAATACATAAACAAATAATAAAGAGGAAGACAGTATACGGCACCGTTTCCGAAGTTGAAAGAGAGACACAACGCCAGTGAACATCGTTTGGGGTCTCTCTCTTTGGCTCTCTTCAAAGTAAGGAGGAGCTTTCTTTTCTCCTGTCATGAACTTTTTCAATGCACAGCTGCTAGTAAATGGTGTCAATGGTGTCAATGCCACAGAGCACTTTTAGAGATGAGAAATAAGGATTCTGTTTCTGTCTTGATGTCTATCAACTAGTAGATTGCTTGTTTGATTATTGTTTTGATACTCATTGCAGCTTCTCCAATTCGCTTCCTCTGCTCGTTCCCAGATACATCTGTGGAAGTTCATGGACAAGAGCATGAAGTAGTGATTGCTGTAGGAAGCAATGTAGGCAATAGGGTTCGTCATTTTAGCCAAGCATTGCATTTGATGAAGAAATATGGTTGTTTGTATGTTATTATCGAGCATCCCTGCCTGGAGTGGAGGATCGTTACCCATTACCGACCCTGGAATTGGAGCCTCGATCATTCGGGAAGAGAGAGAGAGGGAAAGCTTGGCTGTGTTGATTGGAGCTTCCAAAAAGGAATTATTGGGTGAAATCTGCAACCTTTCTGCTGCAACTGTTGCTTGTGTCACTGCTGCGGTTTTGGGATGTGTCGTAAGAGCTCATAATGTTAGACATAATTGAGATGCTGTCAAGCTGTGTGATGCAATGCTTAAATTAGGAGATCTGCATAATTTGAGGAACCAGGATGTCATTTCGTTTGCTCTCTTCTTTCTGGAAATTATTAGTTTCGCACCAGCGCTCTTATTTCTTCAGCATCTATCTCCAGAGAACATCACGTAGATAAGACAATGACAACCTAATCAGAAGAATGGCAATTCAGAATTTGCTACTAATAGACCAACTAGGTTTCTTCTTTAGTGAAAAATGGTATGGCGGATTCAACTTTGGAGTCGCTGAAAGAACCAAATAATCAGATCATCTGAGTATAACATAAATGGCGATAACAGATAGAGCAGATATACAAACTCTATCAACCCAGTTCAATTCAAAGCATATTCCTCTCATCTATTGAAGTGTTAATATCATCTGCACCCAGAAACTGAAAGGGTCTTACAATCTTTCACATCATCATCATCTAAAGCTATGACAGATTACAACTCAACAGAACAGAACATTTTCTTTCTGCCTAAAAGTAAATTTAAGAACCATTTTGATTCAAAACCTGAGCTTCAGCCTGGGCCATTGGATCATCCTTCACCTCAGTCTCATCATCTTTTTCTCCTTCCCTGTCCTGCGCTAGCTTCTTCCTATGTAATTCCTCTGCCGCCAGCATTGCCGCCTTATTCTCTGCCTGAATCCGCTGCATCTCCTGCTCTTGCTGCTGCCTCTCAAACCAAGTATCCGCATCCGCCCAAACTAAAAAAAACAAACAGATTCAATCCATCGAATTTTCACACTTAGGTCACATCCTAGTTTGTTGAATCAACACAAAATGAGCTAATATTGGCGCTGAATTGCAAGTATGAATAAGAAAATAACAGTAAAAATTGAGATTAGGGTTTAAGTTAATGTGGTGGGAGAGGGAGAACTTACGGGGTTGAGCTGCCCAGCCTTGTTCACCGCCCTTGATTTTTTCGGGGAGAGCATAATTGACGGTGAGGACACGGCCGTAGAGTTCGGCGCCGTCCATGTTGTCCATGGCGGCGGCGGCGTCTTCGCGTTCAAGGAAAGTGACGAAGCCGAAGGAGCGGTGTTTCTGTGTGGCCTGATCTAGAGGGGTTTTGACATCTTTAATGTCGCCGAAAGGGATGAAAGCGGAGTGGAGAATCGTCTCGTTTACATCATCGGCTAATCCTCCGACGTACAGCGTGTTCTTCTGCACCGGTTGTTGCAGCGACTGAGCCATCCTTCTTCACTCGTCGTCTCCTCTTTTTTTTCTTCTTTCTTTTTTGCTCCTTTGCTACAGAGTTTAAGAGCAAACTAAGAAAAAGGAGGAGACAGATTTATTGGGCTTGGAATCTATGAAGGTCTAAAACAATGAGAGAGATTTTATCGAAGTGGGTTTTTGGAAATTAGCCCATTAGGAATTTGCACGAAGTCGTATTTTTGGCTGATATAAAACGGCATCGTTTTGATTTTAAAGTGGGAAAAAAGAATAGCGGAGCAAGGTTTCGATCCTGGGACCTGTGGGCTATGGGCCCACCACGCATCTCCCCTCTTCACTCACTTTCTTCCAATGATCAGACTTTAAAAACCTTCATCATCTGTGTTGACTCTCAATCAAAATCGTCCATTTCCCCCACACACTACCACCGATACAGTTCTAAGTTCACTGACCCACTCCAAATCCTCCATGTCTACGATACTGTTTTCCACGGCTTCTCCTCTCTCACCACATCCCAAGCCTCCTCTCTTCGCCAACACTCGGCGGTTCTCATCATTTTCAATCACCGTCGCGAACTCCACACTACGCGGTCGCCGTAGTTTATTGGGCTCAGAAACCAGCGAGGACTCTGGTTGGAATCAGATTATGAATCCAACGTAATTATTAGTGTCTTGGACACCGGAGTCTGGCCAGAACGCCGGAGTTTCTCTGATGCGAATCTAAGATCGATTTCGAAAAAGTGGAAAGGGGTTACTGATGTGAATCTAGGACCGACTATTGATGGTGTGGATGTGATCTCGATTTCCATCGCCCATCACCGTCGCCGTATTATCTTGATCCCACTTCCATTGGAGCATACGGTATCATTTCCAGAGGCGTATTTTGTGTCGGTCTCCGCTGGAAATGATGGTCATAATGTCATGTCAGTGACTAAACCAACAACCTGGCTAGTCTTTGTTGGTGCCGACACAATTGAACGGAATTTGCCTGCTGAAGTCGTTCTTGGTACTGGACGGCCTTGGTACGTTCAAAGTCTAGTCATCGGAAGAAAGTGAGTGAAGAGGGAAAAATGGACGGCCTTGGTTCCTCCGCCTATCTAAAAATTGATCTCCATCTTATACCCTGCGCTTAAAATCAGAAGGCAATGAAGTATGAACTCAGCGGTACTTCAATAAGAAATGTTGAGTTAGGTATCAAGTTTGTATCCACTCTTAGTATACCCGAAAAGAAACTTGCATAGAGCTCTCACGTGGATTAGTCGAGTTTGAAAAGAGACCACTCATGGGGTCAAAGAATAGCCACAAGCAGCACTGCTTTGAAGGGAAAAATCAACAAAATATTGATTGACCCAACTAAATAAATGAAGCAGTAAATGCAGTTTCCAATTTCCATTCATCAAACCCTACTTTAAGTCATTGCAATGCCTCTATTGTGATGGGGCCTTACAGTGAATTACACTGTAGTATTATGTAAAACTGTTTTCATTTGTTTCCCCATCTTGGAAATGTCAAATAAACAACAATGGATCACTTCCCCTAATCATCGTCTCCTAGATAATCAAAATTAGTGATACCCATTCGGGCATTCCCTCCCGCATCCAAACTCCAATATGTTGAATGACTTTATTTCTTACGCAAGTACAAGAAACCAGCCACCACAGATATACCTACGACAGCTACAGGAACTGCCCAATATTGCTTCGTCAAGTCCATAAGTTTCTGAGCATAACCTGCTGGTTCGTTCTTAGAGGCAATAACTTCAAGCTCTGGCAAATCTGATGGCATTGGATCAAGTTCACCAATGCAAAAAGTTTCCATCAGCTCCCTAGCATCTTTGCTATGCCCAGCATCTTCAAACTCATCTGTTGCGTCTTTCCCTTCAATGAAATTACAACTATCGATTAGATTAACAATTGAGTTTAGCGAAGTGGATCTTCAATCTTTCTAGGTCTTCATGAAAAAAAAATTAAGTTTGTGACATTAAAGAAATATGAGAAAAAGTACCGGTTGCAGCTAGCATAACGTCATCTCCACCTGGGTGCTCATCCAAATATGTACTAACATCATACACCTGAAATGCCAATACATGAACATCAGAGAAGAGAATGGAAGGGGCTTATACTCTCTTGCTTATAAGATTTCTTAAGTAAAACAGATCATTCAAATGAAAAAATGTAAACAACCATAAAAGAATAAGGATTCCTTCGAGAGATGGAGTTAGAATCCGAAAATAGAATCAAGCTGATTCATAGAATAATGAAACCAATCATGGAAAATCATTCTTTGAATTAGAAGCTAAACATCTATCAACATTGTAAATAATGACCAATCAAATCATCAAATACAGAACTCAATGAACTTTTTAGATGAGCTTGCACTACAACCATGGCATATAGATATAGTTACAGTAGAAGCCAAACAAAAATTCAGAAAGCATCCGAGAAATAGATTGTCAGCAAAGGAAATGGCAGGTCTAATAAACAAAATGCATATCCAATTTCTGCTTCCTTGGTTCTGTATTCCTTAAACACCCCTGGTGTGACAAGGCTGACAAACTGGGGTTATTGGAAGTACTTAAGAAGTCTTTCAATAACAAGGCATTCAGTCATACTAAACTACAAACAGATAACACATAACAACCTAACTTGCCACCATGTGGATTTAAACCATTATGTGTCAACATAACTCTCTAGAGGTACCACGAATATGTGGATATGATCGAAATTACATTGCCATCCAAAGTCAATACAGCTTAAAAAGTTACTCTAGTTCGTATGCAAATACTAAATGTATTGTTATAAGGCTGCATGCAACAATACTTTTGTGCAAAAAGACTAGGAAGATAGAAAATCGGTGCCGAGCAAAGATAAAAAAGAGCGACCAAGCAAAAGATGAAGTAAATAAAATGGCAGAATCAAATTGTCCAACGCCTAATAGAGCTCTCAAACAAACAATTTCTGGTCATCCAAGGAAACTTCATCAACACAAACAAGGATGCAGCATTTTTCTCATGATGTCACTCAGCTGCTAAAAAGATTTTAGCTTATGCAACTCATACCATAGGGAAATAAAGCTACAGAAGAACATGATTTTCATAGAATCCAGATGGATTCATGCTGCTAAGATGCAACAAGGTCAGGCATCTTACACTAAACTTGGCCAGCTACACCAATATCCTAAATTAGTCAAACATGAGACATTTGAAATCTGTATGTGCTTACACACACACCTGCGATCTTACTTGTGTTTTTACATTCTTGGAGGAACTATCTTTTTAAGTCAATAGTGCTCCTTACCTTTCATGTTGTAGCGAACTAACATAATCAAACTAGAGCAGACCAAGCAATGCCAATTGCACTATTAAGTAAACATCAGAACGTGTGGTAAGTTTTTTGTTCTTGTGAATAGTTTCATAAGCAAAAGAGTTCGAGAACCATAACAAAGGAGTAAGTATTTAGTTTTTGCACCATCCTAAAACCATCATAAAGCTGAAAAAAGAGCAGAAACACAATTAATCCAGTGCATGTACAGCAACAATTATGCAAGGGCAGGATGCCAATTACCATAACAAATAGACATTTAGTACAACAAAAACAGCACAGCTCCAACACCGTGAAGCTCAAAGAGACGAGTAATCCTCTAATATAATGGTTGTCAGTCCCAATATTAACTACCATCACAGACAGCAAAAGCTCAAAGCATCCACACCGAGATTAAACTTGCTACAATATAACATAAATTGATAATCTATCAGCAACCCAGATCCCAAGTAAAACCCATACACAAAACCCACAAGTGAAAAGCTTGTAACAATTTTCAGAAAACAAACAAAAACTACAGGAAACCCATGTACGCGGTAATCATTTCCAGGGAAGAAAACAGAAAGGAGATTACGTAAAGAGAAGAAAAAAGAAAAGAGAATAATACCTTGCCGTCAATAACAACCCAGCAATCGGAGCTGGTGTTGTGTTGAGAGGCTTCTTGCATTGAGTAGAGCTTGGTGAGAGTGGGCATGTTGCTTGCTTGCTACTGAGTACCGGCAAGATTATGTATTATCAGTCAACTTCGTCGAGATTGTGTCAAGACGCGCGATAGAAAAAATGGTAGGTGGGTTTGCTCACTCTTGAGCAGCAGCACCGCTTGCTTCGCTTCAGGTAGAGTAGAGTAGCCCAGACTAAACTTGAGAAACGTGCAAACGCTATATAAGTGAAGGGGTCATGGACTCGACAGTCATGGCGTCTGTGATGGACTTCTCCACTTGGGCCTAACCAGATTTACAAGTTCAGAAAAGAAAAAGAAAAAAAAGAATTAAAATGGTAAAAATAATAATTATCTATAGAAATACACAAGTATATAAAATAATTAAGGAGAAATTTAAAATAAATTTGTGTTATTTTTTTAATTGGGTTATATTATTAATTTATCGTTACAATATGAGAGATCAAATTCATAACTTTACGTTATAAAAACGTCATACACTAACCAGTTGAACTAAAACCTCATATAAATTTATATTATTAATAATTATATCAAGTCATTACAATTATAATTTTTATTTGTTTTTTTTTCTTGACAAGCAATTTTCATTTATGTTATGTGAAGCTACATTGCATCATCACTACTTTATTTTACTATTATTTTCTTTATTGTTTAATTATTATTTTAATCTAATATGATTTCACAAAATTAAAAAATTATAAAAAATGATGTAATGAGGCTGTTTTCATTTTATTTATCTTTAAACAATAAAAGTATATCCGCTTCACTCGAGTTTTGATAACGAAGGAATACCATATAAAAAGAGTTATTATTTTTAGAATCCGATAATACTCGAATATGATTAATATTTGCCCAAAATTGTAAATAAGATACTCGGGAGACTGAAAAAAATATTATTATTATTTTCAGACTTGTTTTAATTGATCTCTTTAGCATGTATCCTATTTCTTCTTATAACTCTCTAAATTATTTTTCCAGCACCATTCTTAAGGCACTAAATCATCCATCTTTTCTTTGTTTCTCTTCAACAAATCATCTACCAAAAGATCCATAGCAGTTCATGCTCACTTGATCTTTGAATGACATATCTAATATCGAAGAATCATCACCACTGCTGATGCAGGAAATTACACGAAAAAAGAGATACGAAAGGGTAGAAATTGTGCCACAAATTCCACATATGGGTATTACTGTCATTTCACCAAACTCTTTAACGAACTCTCACTTCTTGTGTGAATCAAAGGGGAAGCGAATTTTCCGCTTTGGACGAAAAAGTCCCCAATAACCAGAACAACAAAACTACCACATCGAAAGAAAACCAAAGGAACAGAACACTTTATATACCGCAGCGAGGAGGCCTATTGGTACGACCTTACTTGAACAGGATCTGTTCTATAGGACGTACATCTGTATCCTTAAGCACTAAGGAGACAGGAACAAAAGCTTGGTTGATGAACCATGGCCCTGTGATCAGAGCGTGATTAACGGTTATGATGGACCCTTAGGTG
Organism: Viola odorata; assembly: GCA_963691705.1. Classification (NCBI taxonomy): domain Eukaryota; kingdom Viridiplantae; phylum Streptophyta; class Magnoliopsida; order Malpighiales; family Violaceae; genus Viola; species Viola odorata. The sequence goes on from OY829542.1 coordinate 3,651,944, forward strand.
TCTAATCATACGACTGTAGAGGATCGTTCTTCACCAGATTCTGGTGGGGATGATCACAGGGCTGTCTGACAGGCTCTTAAATTTTCATTTCCCCTTCTTTTAGTTTAGCTCTGTTTTCTCCTGGATCATCAAGTTCTTCCATGGGTAAGCAATCGTCTCTTTGTTTTCCTCTATAAGTTAGTTTTGGAGTATGCATGATGCACAGCAGGTGTTCGATGAAAGTCTTGAAAAAAGAATTAGTCTCTTTGTCTACGTGGGTTTAACTCTTTTTGTCTGCCATTACCTGTAGTCATGGTGCATTGCAAGGTCTTGGCTTTCCTTTCTTGTTCAAGAATGGCATAAACAGATTTCTTTTGATGCTCTCTGGGTTGATATTATTGATTGAATGTTGTGTACTTGTTTGTTGTAGCTCCATGAAAGGTGCTATTCTAAAGAAGATTGCGGGCCAGGGCTGTATTGTTTTTCCTGTGGTGGGTGGATCTAAACATTCAAAATGTGTCAGATCAGACATAACAGACCCATTCAAGATTGTGGTAATTATCTACTCACTCCCCTTCCCTTCCCATTTTTACAATTTTTTTGTGGTGAATTTCAGAGTAACTGACTATTGAATTTTATTAAGAAATGGAAATGGGACAAAAGAAGGAACTGCTCATAGGCTCCTCATAATTCGAAATGCATTCTTGACTTAAGCTTACTTGCTCGTAATCGATTAGCAGTAATGGTTTGAGGTGTTTTTTTTCCCGCTTGATTGTCTTTAACTCAACAGATATTCTTTCTTGACGACTCATAATTCTTTTGCCATCGATGGAGAGCCATCCCGCACTGACGTTCCTCGACTTACCCTTTCAAATCAAGAAGACAGTGTCACAGAGCAGCTGAATGTAAGACTATCCTTTAACCTATGTTTTATACAGATCAACTTTTGCATCAATTCAGACAAGACTTGAAATCTTGTGCAGAATGGAGTTCGAGCATTAATGTTGGACACATACGACTTCAGGGGAGATGTCTGGTTGTGCCATTCATTTAACAGTAAATGTTTTTCTTACACAGCATATGTAAGTGACACGTGCTCAGCCCAATACTCTATGCATCTGTTAATGTTGATCATTGAGGGAAAAAACATCGTGCAGAATGCAATACAATTTGTTGACTGTACTGATACTTCTTGTGTAGAAACCTGCCATAGACACTTTCAAGGAAATAGAAACCTTCTCGTCTGCAAATCCATCAGAAATTGTAACATTGATCCTAGAAGACTATGTAAAGGCCCCGAACGGTTTAACAAGGGTGTTTCAAGATTCAGGTCTGGTGAAGTATGGGTGTCCAGTATCGGAAATGCCTCGAAATGGTGGCAATTGGCCTCGAGTACAAGACATGATAAACAGAAATTTCAGGCTTGTTCTCTTCACCTCAGTGAAGTCTAAGCAGGAAACAGAGGGAATCACATACCAATGGAACTACATGGTCGAAAATCAATGTGCGCAGGCGCTACCTATTTCTTCTCAATAAATGATTCCTTTAGCTCAACTAATTGTGTTCTTTTATTGTTTGCAGATGGGAGTGAAGGCACGCAGGGTGTTTGTACTAACAGAGTTGAATCAGCATCACTTGATGACAAAACTAAATCTTTGGTTCTAGTAAATCATTTTCAAACAGTACCGTATACATGTAGAGGTAAGTCCGCGGACCTGATTGATGATATTCAGATATGTTATACTGCTGCTGGCAACCGATGGACCAACTTCGTCGCTGTCGATTATTACAAGGTAGTCTTTCTCCCATCTTATAGGAGTAGTATTTTCCTATGAAGGGTATCTAAAAGGTTCTTTATCGCTGATGTTTCGTAACGATGGAGGCAGATTAGTGACGGAGGAGGTGCATTACAAGCTGTAGACAGAATGAATGGGGAGCTACTGTGTGGCTGTAATGATGTCAATGCTTGTGCGGTAAAATATTAATAAGCTCATATATTCTCAATAAATCTTCCTTAAAAAAAGAAGAAAAACAAAAACAAGAAACTGGTAAAACCCATCAAGGCTATGCTGAAACCCTAATTTTCATTAGTTGATAATAAGACCCTAATGTTTGTCTGTCATAAACTAACCATTTTTTGCTTCTTTTTTGCAGCCTGGAAGCTAATATAAGGTGTCGGTGACAGACATTGAAACTTGTAAGAAACAAGGCAAAGCAGAATTTGTGCAGCCTTTAACAAGCTTTGGGCCAGGCTCGAACTCTGTTTTCTATTGGAGCAGTTTGGGGTAAACTTGCATATTAGTTGAAAGTTGAAACTTGTAAAGCTAAGTCTGGTTTTCAACTTTTTAATGACAGCTTGGGATACAGTAACTTTAGGTAAACTTGCATATTGTTTTTTTCTTTTTTTTACAAAAAAGAAAAAAAGTATTCTAGAGTCCTGGAGATTTAGTAAATTATACACTTTCATCCTTAATTTTTTACCCCTAATTTTGGTCCTTGAAGTTTTACTAAATGATATATTATACTGAAATATGTAAAAATGTTACACTTTCATCCCTAATACCGTTAATCTAAATTTGTGAAAATTATAATGAAATGTTATATTAAATAATATATCATCAATGTTATTATTGAATTATTAGTTAAAATTAACAATTTAGTCACCGAATTGACGTGATAAATTTTAGTTCATAAACGTCGAGGATCAAAGTTAGGAGAAAAAAATGTTAGGAGTGAAATGTATAGTTCGTTAAACTCAGAAACCTAAGAATATTTTTCTTCCGGCATGTCAACCAACAAATTCTGTTAGATATAGTTTTATCTGTTAAAAAAAACAAAGAAAATCTCGTACCCATCAAATTTAGGAAACAAGCTCGAATTCCTAAATTAGAGAGATTATCTTCCATCTATGCAGGGGGATAAAGAATACTAGGATTTTATTTTTATTTTTTTATGAATGTGAATACTAGGATTCTTGATTTAGATTGCACATTCTTGTCTGTATCTCTATAATTTTTTGTAATATTTGCAAAAAAGAAGAGAGACCCATACACCAACCACACTTGCACCCCTGCACAAGTCCATACCCTTTTGCAGTGAGCAGAACAGTACTATCTTGATTGAATTTGGAACTTCAATCTTTTTTCTTGGGAGCATCAATGGCAGACTTGGTTTTGGGTTGTGAGGTGTTTGTAGGGTTATGTCTCTGCTTTGTTCTTCTCATGAAATGGAATGGGATAAGATACAGAAGTAAAGGGCTGCCTCCAGGAACAATGGGGTGGCCTTTCTTTGGTGAAACCTTTGAATTCTTCAAGTATGGAACAGAGTTCATGAAAAAACAGAGATCAAGGTAACTCTTTCTTTTGCTGTGTTATTGTAATATTGAAAAACCTTTAAGGTTATTCTATTGCGATTTTCAGCGAAAAACTATGAAAGTTTAGGCTATTTTTGTAAAGAAAGACTGACAAACTTTTATCTCTCTATTATTCTTGAATCAATCGCAACTTTCAGTGTGAGGGATTACGTCTAAAGTAGATAGTATTATTTTACCGAAAAAAGATTAGCGAATTTTTATTTTTCTAATATTACTGAGACAATTTTGTTTCAGGTATGGGAGTTTATTCAAGACACATTTCTTGGGGTCACCTACTGTGGTGTGCATGGATGCAGAGTTGATAAGGTACATCCTTTTGAATGAAGGGAAAGGACTAATTCCAGGCTACACAAAATCCACACTAGACATATTAGGAGAATGCAACATTGCTGCTGTTCATGGCCCTCTTCATAAATACATCAGAGGATCAATGATTTCCCTTGTTAGCCCTCCAATGATCAAAGACCATCTCCTCTACAAACTTGATTCTTGTGTCAGATCTTTCATTCAAGATTGGGATGGCAAAAACATTGATATCCAAGAAAAAACAGTTGAGGTTTGTTTCATTAATCTGCAGGTTAATGACATATTTAGTACACGTAATCAATTTTTCGGTTTTAATTATAGGTATGCAAAAAAGTACCAAATTAAGACAAACTAGCTAGCCAGTATAAATAGTAAATTAACACGAAAATTGAGTACATGTATGCTAAGTCCATGAATTTTTCAGCTGGCATTCCGGATAGCCTTCAAGCAGATTGCGGAACTCGAATGGGATGAAATTTATGAGAAATTCAAACCTGAGTTCGATAAGCTAGTGAAAGGGGCGATTTCACTCCCCATCTACATTCCAGGCACAATCTACCATGATGGATATCAGGTTATTAATTTTAAAGATCTGTTAATTCTTGCCAATCCTTAACATTTTTGACACAAAAGTGGAAATTAATTTCTTTTCAGGGAAGAACAAGGGTGATTAAAATGTTGAGACAAATTATCAAGAACAGAAGAGCATCTGCAATAGACCATCATGACATTCTTGGCCAACTTTTAAGAAGTGAAGAGACAAATTATCCTCTAAGTGATGAGCAGATATTTGATCAAATCATTACAATCTTATTCTCAGGCTATGAAACAGTATCAACCACAACAATGATGGCCATCAAGTATCTCCATGACCACCCTAAAGCTCTTCATCAAGTTAGAGTAAGAGAACCGCGACATATTCAGTATCTGTACTCGATTTTTATAAAATTGTGATAAATTTCACGACTATGTTATTGTTTTCCTTTGACAATGTCTTGGATTGTTACGAACTAGGAAGAGCATTTCGCGATTCGATCGAGGAAGAAACCAGAGGACCCTATAGATTGGGATGACTTCAAGTCCATGAATTTCACTCGTGCTGTAAGCAGATTGCATTGCAGCTTAGTTTTTGGTTTTTAATTTCATGTTCTTGGTTCATTTATAAAATAATTTTGCAGGTGGTGCTTGAAACATCAAGATTGGCAACAGTTGTTAATGGTTTGCTAAGGAAGACAACCCAAGACATTGAATTGAATGGTAAGTTAATTATTGTTACAAAATGTCTAATTTCCATAATTTATAATTCCACTCTAAAACAATTCATTTTTTTCCAGGATTTATGATTCCAAAAGGATGGAGGATTTACTTGTATTTGAGAGAGATCAACCATGATCCTTTCATGTATGAGGAGCCTTTGACCTTCAATCCATGGAGATGGCTGGTATATATATTTTAATTGTTTTTCTCTGTTTTTTCCTATTTAATAAATAAATAAATAAAACTAGAATTTCCTTGAAATAATTCATGTGAATGGATTTGTAGGATAAGAGCATGGAGAATCACAACTATTGGTTTGTTTTTGGAGGAGGGGGTAGGCTATGTCCTGGAAAAGAATTAGGGATTGTTAAAGTTTGCGCTTTCATTCACTATTTTCTTACTCAATTCAGGTAATTAATGAGTTTTAATTACTAATTTAATCATTAATTTATTATTATTATCTATAAAAATCCTTAGCTAATTCATATATTTTTTTCTTTTTTATCAATTATTTGGCAGGTGGGAGGAGGTTGGAAGGACTGAAATTCTGAAATTTCCAAGAGTTGAAGCACCAAATGGCCTGCATTTAAAGATATCCAAGTACTAAATTGAACCAAAAAAAATCTCGCTAAATCTTGTTGGGCCAGATCTAATGAAGTGAGTAGCCCACAACTTATTATTGTTGGGTCACAGAATTTATGGGCTTTTCCATCAACTTTTCTTCTTTTCAATTGGTTGGTTCGCATCAGACCAAAATTCAAAAATGCCCAAAAAGTCCCCAACCTAACGCTGCCAGCAAAGACTTCTTCTATTTCATTTTGAACTATTTTGCATTTAAACATATATTAAACAAATTTGTAAAAAAAGTTAAATTCTCTATTATATTATATTAATAATTCACTATTATTATAATCAATTATTTTAAAACTATATTGTATACGTTTTTACTTTTTACTAAAGAAATTAATAAATTAAATTCTATAATATATTACACTAATATATACCCAACTGGTACCAAACTAGTTTCATTTTATGATGTCGCCCAAGTTCTGACAAACTATCTCCGTTTTAAGGAAAGACAATCGAAAATGGTAGCCATTAATAATCGGTGATAAATTTCATTTATTTAAACTAGTAAGAACCATGCACTATATATTTCCTGTCACGCCGACTAATTTAGTTCGCATTATGTGAATAAAAAGAATACTTTCAGATTCTATTTGCAATTTTAAAAAAGATACGGATAATACCTCAAGAAATAGAATAAAAAGTATCAATTAAACCAATCATATCTTACGTAAAATGGTAGGAAATATAAATTAATCGTAGTATTAATCATTATTTTAGTTTTTATTTTATTATTTTTCACGATAATTATATTTGTACTCGAATGGAGTATTATAGATTGTCGGTGATGATGAATGTATGGCTGTCGCCTGTCAGTCACATATGCCAACCCATGTTCATCTTCCGTTGCATCGCACCATTGACATGCCAACGACAATTATAATAACAATATCAATTTAATTACTTCATTTAATATAATAATAATAACAATATTCTATTTTAATTTCTCAATTCTATATTATAATGTCCCTAAAAAAATTTAAATAGATATTTGTGGTATGATATGTATAAATATTTATAAAACTTATGGAAAACAGTTACAATTTAATCACTTTTAAAATTATTTTATAAATACTTTTTTCTTTTTCATTTTATTTTATAAATTATTTTAGAAATCATGTATGGATCAAATCTACAACCTACTTATATTAACACTACCACCTAAACCAACGTTGGTAATAAATCCCATTAAAATAGAAATTAATTAAGTACAGATCAAAACCTTAATGACCGACCCATTTAAATCTTTTTCACCAAAATCGAGTCAGAAATTCAGAAACTAAACCGAGGCGAGTGATTTAGATATTTTGATGTACTATATATAAGCGGAGACCAACTCCCGCATAACACTCGTGAAACCCGGTGTTTAGTCTCCTTTTGCCTCCTCCTACCTCTGTATCTCCTGTCAAAATGGCTTCTTCTTCCTCCATCAAGCCCACTCCCGTTTTGAAAGATGAGCTCGATATAGTGATACCCACCATCAGAAACCTTGATTTCTTGGAGCAATGGAGGCCTTTCTTTGAGCAGTACCATTTGATCATCGTCCAAGATGGTGACCCTACTAAGGTCATCAAGGTTCCTGAAGGTTTTGACTATGAGCTTTACAACAGAAACGACATCAACAGGATTCTTGGTCCTAAGGCATCTTGCATTTCATTCAAGGACTCTGCTTGCCGCTGTTTTGGTTACATGGTGTCTAAGAAGAAGTACATCTACACTATCGATGATGATTGCTTTGTAAGTTGTTGATCTTTCTACTTATGTTTGTGTTTTTTTTTTCATGACCCTTTTTCTGAATTTTTGTTGGGTCAACGAAAGTATGTTCCTTTTTTTGTTTTTGTTGGACTGGATTATACTTGGTTGGAGGTAAATCTGGCGACTTTTTGCTGTATAGGTTCTCAATTATGAAAGATTTAGTTTCTCATTTTCGGTATTAGTTGTGCCTTTAGCTTGATCTGTGGTTTTATGTTGGAGGAATGTGGTGCATGTTTGTATTACTTCCATAGATTTGGAAGTTTGGATCATCTGACCAGATTTGGAGAAGGGCTGTAGGCTCTGAGGGATTTTGTGGTGTCTATCTTCCAGTTTTTCTCAGTGAAAGACTGGATCTTGATATGAAATTTAGAAATTGACCTGTGGGGGTGGCCAAATCAGACCTAGTATGATCTGATCTGGTTCAAAATTGCAGTCAAGCTTCAGGGTAAGGGGTGTCAAACAGTTATGAGCAGCTGAACAAGTCAGTAATCTTGACTTCTGTGAAAGTCCAAACATATGAATTTTAATAAGTACATTACCTGTTGAAACTACATGTCTTTTACCAAATGCATGTGTTTGCTTCATTTGAAATAGTGATTGAATCAGCTTCTCGTTGTAATAATCTTGGTTTCATTGCAGGTTGCCAAAGATCCATCAGGCAATGAAATTAATGCACTTGAGCAGCATATCAAAAATCTCATTACCCCATCAACCCCATTCTTCTTCAACACTCTTTATGATCCATATACGCATGGTGCTGACTTTGTTCGCGGATATCCTTTCAGTCTCCGAGAGGGTGTTCCAACTGCTGTTTCTCATGGCTTATGGCTTAACATCCCTGATTACGATGCTCCCACCCAACTTGTGAAGCCTCATGAGAGAAACACAAGGTATTTAGATCTTCAAATTAATGACGGTTTGATATGTGCCATTAAGGCTCTGTTTTGTAGGAGTTAAATCTGGTGCCTGGCAGGCCAATGCATCAAAGACATGTAGGACAAAGAATTAAGTTGGTAACATTCTCACTTGTATATTCTTTTTACCTTCCAGGTATGTCGATGCTGTTATGACTATCACAAAGGGCACCCTATTCCCAATGTGTGGTATGAATCTGGCATTTAACCGTGAACTGATTGGACCTGCAATGTACTTTGGGCTTATGGGTGATGGTCAGCCAATTGGGCGTTACGACGATATGTGGGCTGGCTGGTGCATGAAGGTATGCTTTACTCGTCAAATTCTCTCTCTGCATTTTTATATCCATGTCTTCTTGAGCTCTTTCATTTAAACTTGCATTGTGTTTCAGGAAATTTGCTATTATAGGGTTTGCAATTGTACATTGGACTCTTTTTCTCTGACTTTAGTAGTTATTAAAAGTGGTGAACATAAATGGTGAAGTAAAACTCCTTTGCCATCCAGAATAGCATAGAAGTGAGGACATGCATCTGTTCTATTAGCATTTAGATCATTGTTTTGTGGATTGCATAGATCGCTGCAACTAAATTCCAAAAAGTTGCTGCCATGTTCTCTGATCTGTGCCTTGACTATGTTACCATCATGTCACCATTAATCAAAAGACACATCTTATGTATGTATTGCGAAGGGTATGCACGATTATATAATCCAAAAGTTCGATCATGGTTTTCACTTAATCATCTAAGCTGTTTTGTAAAATGTTTTTTGTTGGCTTATGTAACATCTGGCTCATTGAAATGGTTAAGCTCATGTTTCGTATTGCTGATCGTGTAGGTCATCTGTGACCACATGGGCTGGGGAGTCAAAACAGGCCTGCCATACATATGGCACAGCAAAGCAAGCAACCCATTTGTTAACCTCAAGAAGGAGTACAAGGGGATCTTTTGGCAGGAGGAGCTGATCCCATTCTTCCAATCCACCGTTCTTCCCAAGGACTGTACTACCGTTCAGAAGTGCTACATTGAGCTTTCCAAGCTGGTGAAGGAGAAACTCGGCAAGATCGATCCCTACTTCGTTAAGTTAGCAGATGCCATGGTTACTTGGATTGAAGCATGGGATGAGCTTAACCCCTCCCAGGACAAGACAATTCTTCCCAATGGGGCTGCAAAGTAGAGAATTCGACAGATAGTTCTTTGCTTTCTCCGCGTGCCAAAGTTGATAGGTATTGTAAGCGCGTAGCGCGGTTATTATTTATGTTATTGCTAGTATTATTATTTTATTAGTGCGGATTTTAGTTCAGTTTGGAGGGTAACATTTGATGCAATATTGCTATGAGCTTAGACAGAGGGTTTTGATATTGGAATCTATTTAGTCTTTTTTTAGATCATGTCTCGGCAATGATTGAGATGAATTTTAAACATGTGAGTTATGATGGTCCAGCAGTTGCCTTCTCTTTTGTCAATTAGTTCCAATTCCACCATTTTTGGGTAGCACCGATTTGAAATTTGAACAGAGGAGCGCGGTTGAAAATGAAAACAATGATTGATCCGTGATTGGAGGAGGATTTTATTGGATCTTTGCCGAGAAAAAGCTTGAGCCCCACTATTGAAAAAATTATTAGATGAACGTTTGTCAACTCATATTCATTGATCAAAATTAACAATTCAAAACTCATTCACAGGGTGTATTTAATAATTTCTCACGCTATAGTGGGTTGGGCTTTGGTTGGCAAATTTGTTCCTTTGTACGGCTTGTATGTTGTTTGAATTTCAAGTATCCGCTAAAACAACGCAAAGTTGAAATCTTTATTTGGACTAATTGTGACGAATAATCATGTCGTGTGTTCATAATCTTAAAAGTACCTTATTAATATCATGTGTTAGGTTAGGTTATTCAGTGGGAAAATGCTAGGGAGCGTGAGGATTCACGATCGCTGTGCTGCTCACGCGTTTTGGTCCTTGCTAGTATTTGTCTTCTAATATGACAAGAACACTGACAGCTTATACCTAATAAACTGGGTTTTTATTTAGACTAACGCGTTATGCTACTTCTTGACGACGAAAACAAAGGTCAATAGATGTATACTACTACAACAACTTGCAGCATTTGGCCGGCAGCTGCGCATTGCTGTAGCATTTGCAAAACGACGTTATATAGTACACAACTACACGTCATCGCAGGCGCGAACGCGTAGTAGCTACGAGAGAAATTGAATAACGTTAAATTTCCTATTCATTCATCGTTTTCTACGAAGTTTTTTTCTTTTCATTTTCTGGATGGATCATGCATTCCTATTCAATTTTTCACCGAGCTGTTAAATTTGAGTCACATGATGTAGCTGCCATTTGCTTTACATATCATATAAGAGAAAAAAACAGGAAATTGTTTACATTTGTGACCAGACAAAAAGGAAACCTGCAGATATGAATATGAAACTTATGATTGCTGCCGATAAACCAGTAACTGACCCTTTTCACCTGCTATTGCCATGACACCTCCTGACCTTGAATCGTCGGTAGCGATACACGAAACACCTTCACCTGATACCACTCGGCAAAAAACCAGTCACTAACATGGAACTATCCCATGCAAGACATAAAGTAGGTGTCTTCAGATTGAGTGCATGCAAATTAGGGCTGAAAAGATTTATAGTTCAGCCATCTGACACATCATAACAAACGCCTATGGTGTAGAATGCAGCAGGTGAGGTTAACTCTAAAGGAAGGAGTTATGCAACATGACTCGAAATTTACTAGTAAATCATGTACTATTAGATTCACAGTATAAAGAAGTGGGGTTTAGTATAATCTCCAATTTCCAAAACTCAAGTATACCTTTGAAATGGTGTAGAGTTCCAAGCTTATTTCCTGTTGATAGCTCCCACATACTCACTAATCCATCGACTGTTCCCATGATTCCACGACCAGATGATGTACCGATAGCAGCAGCCCTGCACAGTAATTGACTTGACATTCAATTGAATATGTTGCTTATTACCTTTAAAGTGATAACATCTTCACTGGTAAAAAAATTCACCACAGCAAACACCTTGCAGTGTTTGGAGATGAGAAACCATCCAATTTCAAAGTTGAAAAAAATCTAGTATAGTGCACCTTTGGTTCAACACACTCCCCAGGATCAACGTATTTTTCACCAGTAAAGCTAGTCTCCAGCATCCAACTGGATTTAGTTGGCAATTACTTGATATATAATCATGCTGAGCATCAGAGTCAGACGCAGTGGAGACAAGAAGCCAGATCGCTATATCATCCCCAGCTATTGGTGGGAAGGTGCTATTCACTCTGTGCTTTGAAAACAAATGTTTTGTTGCATTTGTTATTCTATTGATATGCTCCTCCACATTAGAGCGATTCAAACCACTGAATTCTATTTGCCAACAAAACATGCTGACAGGAATGAACTGATTAACAGAACAGCCTGGAGCAGCGAACCTTGAAATGAAGATACGCTTACAAATATCCCTGGAAAAGATAAAACTAGCAATAGTTATGATCTTCAATACAAACATAAGATTTGTTATCTACTACTAGTAATAGGCACAGACTAAACTTTCAGAAGATATCATGTAAGCAGCATACCATACAGTAAATTCCCCAAAACCATCATGGCCAACAATTAGAGAAGCACAGTCTGGAATTCTCTTCAACTCAACAATGTAAGGGCATATGTAATCATTTGCCAATATGACAAATTCTTCCACTGGTGAACTGAAAATTGAGAAAGTAGAAAAAATTAATAATAATTCTACTAAATTACTAAATGAAATAATTGAATAGAAATAAGATATAACTTTATCATGTTATGTCAAATTTGTATCAAGTAAAGAAATCTTTCTTTTCGAATAGGAAGAAGATATATTTTTTTTTAAATCCCGTCTATTAATAACTTTCTATTTCAACATCGTATACTTCATAAGGAGTACAACAAAACTCAAAGAAGTAATACCAAGGCAGTCACCAAGAATCAAGAGGAAAAAAAGTATGAGGGACTGGTCAAATCATGTGCTTCAAGTAGTATACAACATCGATAAAGAACTAATTTATCCATAACTCCCAAGCCATTGCCTAAAACATAACGAACTCATGATAGGGAAAAAACGAACAAGCATGTGAATATGTTTTCTCTAGTTGACAATTGAATATGTTCCTACAGTAAAATATATTGCACAGACAGTTGTGACACACTTCCCAGTCTATGTTGGAGTAGTGAAACAGGAAAAAGAGGAGATGGGGAAGCTGTTATGAATTAAATAAAAACAAGCATTGAAGATTACCACATGTATGATTAAAATTATGTAGGACTGCAACCTCATAAAGAAAACAAATGGTTCAATGGTGCAACCCAAAATGCACCAAGAGAAATGGTCCATTTTGGAACATCAATAAAACAAAGAGGAATAAAAATGCCTCAAGAAAGTAAAACTGGAGTCTGAAAATTCACCTCCATGTTGAATTCATGCTCCACACATGCAGCTTCCCGCTTTCTTCAGCAGCAACAAGATGATTAGGCTCACAAACCAATATACACTGCACACTGTCAACTGTTCTCAGTTGTACCAGAACAGAAACATAGCCATCTTTTACTAGCACAATCTTCACTGCATTGTGCTCAACGCTATGTGATGTACACACAGAGCACAGACAATCAATTCTTCCTTCCCTGGGGACAAATTTGTATATCACTAGCTATAGTGGAGAAGAATTCATCATTTTTCATCCCAGCAAGAAATAATCTACCTGCAATAAGGTGTTTTGATGGTGCTGAGTAAAGCAATACACTGCCCGTCCGGAGTAAGTTGCAAACCAGATCGTTCAAATGCAACCTAGTAAAGGATTATCCAAACTCAATAATCTACAAAAAATTGTAGGCACATCAACCTAATAATTGGTCAAATCAATCGACAAAGGAACTGGCATCACAAAGAATGCATATGCATTTTACCTCTTTCCCAACGGTATCGGTCAGAGATGGCAAGTCCATTGTTGAGTATCCAACAAAAGAAGGCTGTCCCTTCTTAGTTTCATCAGTTGTTAGCTTGTAAAAGAAAAGGACTCGTTTCTTATCTGCTGGAAATCCACACATAGTGCAAACATATATTTCCTTTTCATTTGAGCTCAACAACAGTGACAAAACTGGCAAGGGATGGAAATAGCATCCTATAAGCTGAGCCATGCCTTTTAACTCATTCGTAAGCTCTAAATCCTTTGGTAACTTCAAGTGTAACTTATCTGGAACTTTCTGCGTGCTAGATGTTTTATAGGAACAAAACTCCAGTTGTTGTTGCTGAGATGATACAAGACCATTAACTTCTGAAATATTCTTGCACGCAACCTCACTTTCTTCAAAATGAACCAGTGGTTTTTCATTCCGTGACTGAGATGGAGGAAATAGTTTAGAAGTATCATGGACATGTGCTTGAGGCTGTGACCCCAATGGCATCAGACTTTCTAATGGAGGCATGGAACTGATGGCAGTTTTCTCGGGACCATGAAGTTGTCTTCCCCCACCGATTTCCACATCTGAGCAATTGGTTTCGAGTATTTTATCCACAGGAAAAGTAGACCTATGTGTCCCTGAGTCAATCAAAATTTCTTTACTTTCTGGGCCTTTACCATCTCCTAAATTACTGCATATTATGCTTTCAGAGAATGGGACATTATGTTGTCTTCTTGTAGATGAAGGATTGGGTAGTTTTTTTCTTGCATATACCTTTTTTGGAACTTGAGTAATCAATGCATTGTTGGTTTTGTTCCCCCCATCCACAACACTGTCATCCTTAATTGATAATTGCATGGAACTACCTGTGCCTTTTAGACTGGACTTGCTTGTTGCTGTTGCTGTAAAAAATACAACCAGTTTTGCTTAGTCAATATGCATTATCAAGAGCACAATAAAGAATAAGAATGATAGTGAAGACAGCAGACTTCTTTGAGCTACAGACCAACAGACTTTAAATTGATATATTATATAATGGTTTCAGCAAGGTTGAGCGTATTGCATCCTATGACAATCTAGTTGGTGTGTAGCATCCAAGATACCGGTTTTGGAGATAAAATAGAGTAATCTACCTGTGACAAGTTGATGCGGAATCTACTGGAAACAGGAACATATGAAATTACCTTCAAAACAATCCGGTGCGTGCCTAAGATCTTCCCCATCAGAACAGATTTTAGAAGGTAATGCATTGGCATCCAAGTTTTTGCAGACGTCCTGGGTTTTATTAGAGAAAACCTTGCTGCACCCAGACATGCTAGTTAAAACAGAATCATATGGGCCTCGATCAATATCTTGAGGAATTTTACTCAGAGCCAGTTGAGTTTCATCATGACAGAAGATATCCTTACACCCACTGATCTGAGCATGGCAAACAGATGACTTCTTAACCTCAACACTTGCAACCTGTTTCATATTGTCAGAAGGGCATACACCTTTAACAACATTAGGTTGCATGGTTTCCACATCATTAGAAGCCAATATTGCCTCATTCATTGCATGATCTCCATATTCATCATCATCAAACGTATCAGGAATAACCAATTTTGCATATTCAGAACTTGGGACAATTGAACGATCAGTATTAGGAGATTGGGCCTTCACAATGCAGCTATTTTCATTACTTACTTCATGAAGGTTTGGTGCACTAGGAAAATCCTCTGAAACACGAGTGATTTTCTTTTTCTTTCTAGATTTTTTTCTTAGCAGAGGTATTGCTTGTGGCAGTAGAAGTGCCATCATCGACCCGGTTACTTCTTGATCGGCTGAATCAAAATCACCATCTTCAGAGCTCACATTTGAATTGGATGTATCCACTTCTTGTGGAAAACATTCAGAACCCAGTCCTTCAGAAATGCCTGCATCTCTGATTGTTAAGTCTTCTTTCACAGCACAGGCACCTTCATCCAAGGTACGTGGAGCAGAGTCTGGATATCATGCGAGCCTAATTAGTTTCAAGAATAGAAAGTGATAGGAGAAATCAGAAATCACCAACTCTGAGCCTGATATAGGGAACGAGTTAAGGAGTACCTAGCACAAAATCAAAAGTATCAGGTGCACAAAGATCAACATCATGGATGCCTTGAGAGTGTTTCGAAGCTGATGCATTCCCAGCTTCATCTTCCATTGACATAGGAACTTCCAACCTATTATCTCGTGACCTGTCAAGCTGTAAGAAATTAAGAACGTTTCTCAAACCACAACATTTGACTATAGAGAAGATTTTTAGACAAAAATATAGGGAAAGTACTTACAGGTTTGTCTTTTGCGGACAAGTTGCTAACCATATTGGCAAATTTACCTTTCTCAGAATTAGCTAGCTTGCTTTCTTCAACAGCAGAAATAATGCTCTTCGTAGGAAGATCACAGTTGGCAGATAAGGAGCATCCCTGCTTATAGTCCTCAGGTGGATCTTCAGGTCGGGGTCTTTTACACCCAGCAATGTTTAATGACTTAGTATTTACTTTTACATCATCATGTTCTACGCTCATCTTCGCTGTAACCTCTGGTCTTGTCAAGGTGGCTAGTGACTCAAGACTTGTTTGTGCTTCCAAGCATCCATCACTATGATGTGTTACAGAAGCCTCGGTACTGAAGCTGGAAGATAGCAATCTGTGCTCAGGTATTCCATTGATGTTTGCCACCAGCTCCCTAAGTAACCGCTGGACCAAGGGATTTTTGAACCCAAAGAACTGCAAATCTCAGGCATGCACCAGAGAGGCAACTTAATTTAGCACGATATCAGAAATTAAGTTTAATGTTACATACTTTAGGAAATAGGAACTGGTGGTACAGGAAGTAAGGCCTAAGTATAGAGCTAATCTCCTGTTCACTAGAAAATTGATCAGTTGATACCACTCAGCTTTGAACATGAATAACTAATAATAGAAAAAACTACCAATAGTCCAGCATAACCAAGAGAAAGTGGTAAAGTAATTTCTAGCCATGATAACAAGAAAAAATGACAGTACAAAGCTATATTGCATAAGTTGCAAGAAATAGCACAGTATGACACAGACAACTCAACATCATAAAAGCAAACTACTACCCAAATGCCGCTGCAGATTGAAATAGGAAACCATGATTATACAAACTTGATCTTGAGCTGTTTAAATCACTTAACTGATCGATAGTGAAAATTTTGAGGATGCACAGCGACAATACTAAATATTTATAATGAGAAAGGACTCAAATGTGTAAACAATAGACCATCATTAGTGCATTTCAAGGGCGCCAACGCAACCCCATCCAATTAATCCAACCCTATATACTGAAACAAAAGTGATTTTGACCATAGGTAACATTCTGATTCTAGCTCAAACCATATCACATGTCATGCCAAGTGCACTCTAAGTGTTTGTCAAAATGTAAAAGACGTCTACTTACCTCCATGCCATCAATCTTGCAAGACAACCTCTTCCCTTGCCAAACCCGAATCCGCGGACTACATTTCTTCTGAAATTTCCCCCACACAATTTCAGGAGTTTGCCCGCTACATGAATATCCATCGCCGCCTGTAATCTACACAAAGGAACACCAAACTAAATAGAGAAGCAGACCGGCAAATACAGATCAGTCAAAAGACGATGATCAAGGTGTAGTTAGAATCCGAACCACAAACAACGGTCCTTTAGAGCCTTCATTAATTTCCATCTTGTAATTTCCTCCATTGTACGCACGACGCGCCTCATATCCCACCGGATAAGGATACCGATCTTTGCCCTACACAACAACTAACGCCTTCTCTTATTTCTCCGTACATAGATTACTTTATGGAAGAAATGATCAGAATGAAAAATTGAAAGGAAAACGAACCCTAGATGAGCTCCAATACTTCTTGTCCCAGGCTCCATGGTAGAGAGATCCGACTGAGATTATTTCTAGCCCGTCAGATGAAGACGATGATGATTTCTCCGTCTCCTCTTCGTCTAATTGCTGGTGATGTTGATGCTTGGATCTGGCCATCGAGAGGAAATGGACGGTGGTTGATCAGATGTGTCTGTGTCTGTGTCTGTGTCTGTGTATGTGAAACTGCGAGAAAGGAGAGGGTTTTTAGATGGCGGGAATAAAAGGCAGAATTTCCCTCCATCAAATCGACGATAAATATTTCAAAACCAAAAAAAAAAATTATATATATACGATTAAAAAATAAGCGCCGTTGCCGGGGATCGAACCCGGGTCACCCGCGTGACAGGCGGGAATACTTACCACTATACTACAACGACTTGCTTGAGATAAAAAACGCTAATTTTTTAATTTAATCTAGTTTCTGACTTGGAATTTTAGTGTAAGCCAAAACGCATCGGATATTGAGTACACATATTCACATGAATGCAAATGCAAATTGAAACGAGGCTAGATATAAAATTTATAAATTGCCAAGATAGCTAGCTAAAAGGTCAATCATTATATACAAGAGTACTATAAAGTACTCCCTCCTTCCCCAATTAAACGTCGTTTTAGCTTTCGCTTTTACTGTTTCGGAACGTACCTTAAAACGGCCCGAACAGTCACTATTTGAGACAATTTTGCCCCGAATTTTTTCTCGGAAGTACGTTAAGGATTAACGTATGTTCGAAAAAAAGTACGGAATTTTTTGGGGTCAAATAGTACCTCATCCGGCCTCCTCGATATGCGTTCCCTACTGAATATTGGGATGTGAGAAAGACATTTAATTGGGGAAGGAGGGAGTATTACTTGCTACTAGACATAATTTATCTTTTAAGTTTTACGAATTCATTCAATACCAACATTATTAATTCTAAATTATGAAGTTAATCTGTAATATTATCAATCGAAAATCCCTCAAAAGAAAATGTTATATATTCTCGATTTGTTTTTTAAAAGAAAATGAAGGGGAAAAGAAATAAAACTACAATTTTCGAGACGAGTATATCGAACATATGCGGAGACGAGATGTCAAGATCAGAAATTTCCGAAAAGGGATGAAAAGGAGAGTGGAAATAGATCCAATGATTGTGTCCAAATCCGTTAATAAACAGAACTATAATGTGTACTGTGGTAACGGGATCTAGTAAGGTTTGAATTGGAAATTTTGGAAGCCAAGGGAATCTCGATCGTAGGGGAAACAAAAGACCATGCAATATATAACCAGTAAAACGATCCACCAATTATGACACTTGCTTCCTAGTATTAAATATATAACAATATTGATGATAAAGAAAATTCAAGGAAAAATAAAACAAACTTGTTTCAATTTCATGTTTAAAACTATAGTCTCCTACCAGCCATTCAAATATCTAAATGTTTCGTTATATCGTCGATCTTAATGAGATCGTTATTTCTACCCTCTAAATATTTCGTTATAACATCAAACTCAATCAATTGTATCATATGATTAATGTGAATGATTTAATGTTTTCTCTACCCTTTTTATTATAGAAAAATTAATTTTAATGAGATCATTTTTTTCTACCATTTCTGTTAGAATATTAATTTCATTTAAATATTATTGTCCTGATAAAAGGATCTTTTTCCATTATGTAGTTTGTTACAATAGTTCATATAATTTACATTCGATACTTGAATTAACGGTGAACGAATTTTTTACTACTCGTACGCACCTTTGTATCAACTAAGGTCGCAAATATATATGGTAGAGATTAAAAGGAAGTCCGAAATAGACAGCTAGAGGGTAGGTACAGAGGTATAGGTGGTGAGTGGAATTTATACGAGCAAAGGATGGGTGAGGGTACCAAGTGTTACTATAGATTAGTTTCCATGTTAGGAAAGTGGACGACTCGTCCCATCATACAAAAATAAAAAAATAAAGATCGCAATTAAAAGTTAAAAAGCCATCTCTTCTTCTCTCTTTTTTTTTTTAATTATTATTATTTTTTATTTCTTGATAGATTTTTTATTTTGAGAGTAAAATAGATAGATAGATTCATATTCATTCATTCATTCATTTCACTATATATACATAGCGTTTGATGGGGTGATGGTGACTTGAGCTTGTAGGACGTGTCGCTTTCGAATTTCCTAGTTTAGCAATGCACCCACAAAAGAGAATGCATGGACAGTTTCCATTCTCTTCACTATCTTTTCATTTTTTCGTCGTCGTTCAACTTCTCTCTTGATTTTGGAATTATCATTTGATAATTTGGCTGTGTGGATCAATCCCCATCTCCTCTTGACTCTCTTGTCATAGCTCATCAATGCTAAGTAAGTGAGATGAGACCCCATGTTGTTACAAGTTGTTACTAATTCAATAACACAAATTTCGATAAAAACTTAAGCACATCATACTATATACTTAACGAATCTATCAAACTAACCACCGTTAACTTACAACATACTACTCAGTACTATTCTACACTAAAATCTGACTTATAAATAATTTTTATACGTCATACTTAACGAATCTATCAAACTAATCACTGTTAACTTAATTAATTCCTTTTTTTATATGCTGAAACTATCCAATCCATTTGATGTAGTTTAGAATTAAGAGGACTGATCGCGCGTCGAACACGTCAAATATAAGTGTATAATAGATAAGAAAAAGGGGTAGAAATACAACTTATCACTTGTCCACAAGGAACTTGTAGATGGTGGTAAGAGGATCGTCCACAGAGACTTCGGGGGATTTGTAGTTCTTGGTTGACTTCCTCGTCACTGAGTTTGGTTGGTTGATTCTGAAAATTAAAACAAAAGCAAAAGCAATTAAATAGTTCAAAACAGTCTTGGTCGGAGTCTAGGCCAAGACAGGGGGTCAAGATTGAAAACAGCAAAAAGAAGGTTCCCGGTAAGAGCATGAACAAGCTATGTTCTTATGATTCGATCACTGATTCAATGGTATTCATCTCGATATTTGCAGTGCTGCTATGGATAAGACAACATCCAACTCAAGTTTACCCTCGGTTGTCAGTCAAGGCCCACGGTTGTCAATCGGGTTTGAGTTGTATTATTCATTTAACTGGGTCTCCCAAGCTAAAATCTGAATTGTCAGTTCTAAACTTGAACAAGGAAGTAAAGAAACCAGAAAATAAATAATTACAAGAATAGAGATTATTAAGAGTAATTAGATCTCACAAAATATAAGAAACATAGCCCTCAAGCTCTTACCAAGAATGGTGATTAGCTAGATGTACTCATGAATGAATTATAAAAATACTTGCTTGCATAAATAAAATAAATCCGTGGATTCAAATAATTAAATCCAGGAGCAAGGTACAAAGTGATGGAAGAGGGGAGAAGAAGAAAGTACGTCCGAGCGTGAAGAGAGAGCCTCTAGAAGGGGAGGACAAGTTCAGCTATAAGTAAGCTAAAACTCCTCTGTCCTTCTCCAACTCAATCTCCTAAATAATCTCCTAAATAATCTCCTAAAAAATTATCCTGATTTGTTTTGAATAAAAATAGGAATTTAAAATATACAAAGATGGAAGGAGATCCTTGATAGGATTCTTAAATAAATATCTTCTTGATCCTCATCTTTGTCACTGGACAGCTGTGATTTGCCAGCTCGCAAGGCCCAACGCCACTGCTCATGATTTCTTTTCCGCGGATCAGTCTTGGTCGGAGTCTTGGCCCAGACTCTGGTCTAGACTCGGGAAAACAGCTTCAGCGCTCCAAAAATCAAATTCTTCTATAAATTGCCTCCAGACCAGAACTGCTAAGATATGGGAAATACAAGGATAAATCAGTAGGTTTACTGCCCAAATAACAAGTAAATGGATAGTAAAAACATGATGAAATGCAATGTAATCAAATTCCCCACACTTAAACTATGCTTGCCCTCAAGCATACAGACTCAAAGACTCACTAACAAAAATAAAAACACAACAAAAACAGAAAAGACACCAAGACCCCAGAGTTCTCCTTTCGGCTGTTCACCTCACCACTGAATTTACCAAGACACTTCCCTAAGCGACCCAATGCTAGACTAACAAGGACAAATCAATACCCTAAACAAACCTCATCCAAATGGTATCAAGTCATCCTACTAGATTTTATTTATAATGCATAGGGGTCAAGATTTACCACAGATTTGAGTCCCACCGAGTGCTATTCTATCCAAACGTGCCTAAAGACTAGTGCCATTTAAATCATTTTCAGCAGATTTATTCTCCTTTTTTTTTCTATGTCCTTTGTATTTTTACAGACATATGCATCATCATTTTTTCTCTATGCCCTATGTATTTTTACAGGCATATGCATATAGACAGAGCTTGTTCTTTTTGGGCACCCAGAACTTCCACCTTTGCTATATTCTGCTATGACATTCCAGCACCTTTTTATGTCTCACACTAAAACAGATAGAACAGCACACTCAAATCAGGCGCAGTAAGCCTTGTCACCCTAATGAAAGTTAAGTTTTTAAGCTAGACGTCCTTTAGACCATGTGGATAGTGTTTGTTTAGGTAACATTAGATAATATGCCCCTTAGGCATTGATCAAGTTACGCTCATTCGCTTCCCTGTTACTAAAGCATTGTTTCACCTAGACAACTATCTACATGTATTTCAGTGGTGAACTAAACAGCCTAAGTTAAAAACTGGGGGCGGTGTACACTCATCAACTCATCAAGACAGACTCAAACAAACATAAAAAGAAAAGAACAAAAAATCATGCAAAACAGCAGACTCAACCTAGATTGTCTTGGTCAAAGGCTTGGCCAAGACAAACTAAAAAAAAATTATTCACAAATATTTACTCATAAATATTCACAATCATAACACATATTCATAAATACTCAAAGACTGGACTCACAGAATCCCTCCCCACACTTAAAAGACACAATGTCCTCATTGTGTGGAGAGACAAATAAAAGACAAAAAATAAAAAGAAAAGAAAGGAACGACCTGGGGGCAAAAGCTGGTCAAGCTGCTGGAGCGGGAGGGTCTTGTCCTGATGTTTGGCCTAGATCCGCAACTGAAAGGGCTACTTGTCTGGTTCTGGAAAAATGTCTTGGCCAAGACAACCGCCGAAGCTGAATTTTCCCTCTGATTTGAATGCCTCTCTTGCGTTGCAGCAGCCCTGGAAATAAGAGAAAAGAATTAGAGGTGGATCAACGAAAAACCTCTAAACTTATTTATTAAAAAAAATAAAAATAAAAATAGATGAAATAAAAAACATGGGTTGCCTCCCATGAAGCGCCCTTATTTTATTGTCTTGGGCTCGACATTGTCATGGATTTCTTATCAAGAAACTTTCCCAAATTCGCTCCATGCTCTAAGCTTGACAGGACTCTTGGGTGACATTCCTTGGATAGCCCCTAAAGGTATAAATTTGAATGGGTCGGGAGGCTGTTCCAGTTCATAATTCCGTTGTCCCTGCATCATAAAAGGTGAGTTTTGGCTACTGTGGGCAGTAGGGAACGTCTTGAGAAGATGGTCAGTCCACCAGTCCATGGCTTTGGGCGGGCTAGCTGGCAGAGATGAATCTTGGCATAGGTCTTG
The DNA here is from genome assembly GCA_963691705.1 of Viola odorata. Classification (NCBI taxonomy): domain Eukaryota; kingdom Viridiplantae; phylum Streptophyta; class Magnoliopsida; order Malpighiales; family Violaceae; genus Viola; species Viola odorata. The sequence goes on from OY829542.1 coordinate 3,674,591, forward strand.
GCCAAGCTCTAGGCCAAGACTGCTTTTAAGCACAATTTCTGGTTCCTGCACACTTGAAGGTGGAAGATTAGGATAAACTTTTGGTAATTCATGGCTGTTATAAATATCAGTACTTGGTTCAAAAAATTCAAGATTAGAAACAATGTTTTGCAAACCATCATTAGCCATAAATTCTTCTTCCTTCAATTTTTCATCCGAATTTCCCCTGCTAAGAACACCATCAGAAGGGTTAGTTGCATTTGATTCATAACCCTTATCAGTATCATATCCAAGGCTGTCCACAAAGTTGACACTATGCATTTTATTAGGATTTTTGTTGGCATGATGCATGTCAATCTTTATTGTTGTACCACAATATTCTAAGGTAATACGTCCATGATACACATCAATTTTGGCTCTTGCTGTTCTTAGGAATGGCCTTCCTAAGAGTACATCTGTGGAGTTGGAAGGTAGGTCAGTGTTCATCTCCACAATATAAAAATCTACAGGATAAACAAAATCATTCACCTGCACCAATACATTTTCCACAATTCCTTTAGGGAGTATAACAGATCCGTCAGCAAGTTGGATTGCCACCCTAGTTTCTTTCATGATACCAATGTTCAATTTTTTAAATTCAGAAAAAGACATCACATTGATACCTGCTCCCAAGTCGCATAAAGCTTTTTCCACTTGTTGGTTACCTATTTTGCATGGAATTGTAAAAGTGCCTTGATCCTCGCATTTTTCTGGAAGTTTTGCCTGTAGGATTGCAGATACATTCTGAGTCACATTTATTCTCCCATCTCCTGCAAGTTTCTTCCTGCTGCTGCACAATTTTTTAAGATATTTAGCATAGCTAGGAACTTTAGCAATTAAATCAAGCATAGGAATATTGACAGCAATTTTTCCAAAAATGTTCATGAATTCCTGTTGCATTTTCTCCCTTTTAGTCTTTGCAGGCCTAGGAGGGAAAGGAGGTGGAATTTCTATCTCTTCTTCTTGAGATACGACTTTCTTACCTGGCTTGGCCATGGGCTTGGCCAAGACTGGTTCTTTCTTTGCTATTTTTTCTGAAATATTGAGCTTGGCCATGGGCTTGGCCAAGATCGGTTCTGTTTGGATTTCCTCATCCTCCTCATCTTCTTCCTCATCGTCTAACTTCTTTATCTCACTTCCACTTCTGAGATGCATAGCACTCACATTGTGCATGGATAATCTGCCTTGGTCAGGCTGCTGTTTTTGTGACAATTGAACGATCTGCTTCTGCATCTCTACTAGGCTGGACTGGGTTGCCGTCATGAACTTTTGGAGAGTCTCTTCCATAGATGGGCCAGCAATCTGTAAAGGTTGAGGGGCAGGCGGCAATTGTGGCACAGAATCTTGACCAGGAGCTTGGCCTAGACGTAGGCCAAGATTCTGTTGTGGAGGGTCTTGTCGCCATTCTGGAACTCCTGTTGGCCTTGTACCTATAATGTTAACAGAAATATTTTTAACCATGTCAGTTAATTCATTCAACCTTTTTTCAACATTAATAGCATTAAGAGTGGAAGGAATAGAATTTTTTTCTGAAACGAGATTGTTTTGGCAATTATCTGCCATTGTTTGAAGTAACAGTTTGGCCCTTGTAACAGTCAGGTCTTGCAATGCTCCACCAGCTGCTGCATCCACTTTTTCTTTGCTGGTCGGAAGCATCCCATCATAAAAATACTGGATCATCGTTTGATCTGCAACTCCGTGGGTGGGAAAAACCTCTTGCAACTCACGAAACCTTTGGTGATACTCACTGAAACTCTCGTTGCTTCTTTGCAAAACAGCAGCCATGTTCTTCCTGGCTGTCCCTGCCTTTGTCGCATTCCAAAATTTGTTGAGGAATATATTAGACATCTCAGCCCACGTGTTGACGGTGTTATGCGGCAAGCTGTAAAACCAATTTTGGGCTGCCCCTTCAAGAGAACATGGGAAGGCCTTCAGTTTTGCTCTTTGTATGTTCACTGCAGCAGGTTTCATGATATCACATTGAACGTGTAAATTTCTTAGATGATTGAACGGATTTTCATTGGAATGGCCATAGAATTTAGGGAGATTGGCCACCATATTAGTCTTTAAAGACCAATCATTTGCAACAGTTGGCAAGTTGATACAGGAAAAGGTTTCCTGTTCTGCTATTTTGTTCAGTTCCCTCATCGTCGGCTCCGGTTGATTTTCTGCCATGTCTTGGCCGGAGTCTTGGCCAAGATCGTGGTCTAGACTGCAAAACGAAAAAAAATAAAAACACAAAAACAAAAACAAAAACTACAAAACCGTTAGAAGTCCCCGGCAACGGCGCCAAAATTTGATCGCGCGTCGAACACGTCAAATATAAGTGTATAATAGATAAGAAAAAGGGGTAGAAATACAACTTATCACTTGTCCACAAGGAACTTGTAGATGGTGGTAAGAGGATCGTCCACAGAGACTTCGGGGGATTTGTAGTTCTTGGTTGACTTCCTCGTCACTGAGTTTGGTTGGTTGATTCTGAAAATTAAAACAAAAGCAAAAGCAATTAAATAGTTCAAAACAGTCTTGGTCGGAGTCTAGGCCAAGACAGGGGGTCAAGATTGAAAACAGCAAAAAGAAGGTTCCCGGTAAGAGCATGAACAAGCTATGTTCTTATGATTCGATCACTGATTCAATGGTATTCATCTCGATATTTGCAGTGCTGCTATGGATAAGACAACATCCAACTCAAGTTTACCCTCGGTTGTCAGTCAAGGCCCACGGTTGTCAATCGGGTTTGAGTTGTATTATTCATTTAACTGGGTCTCCCAAGCTAAAATCTGAATTGTCAGTTCTAAACTTGAACAAGGAAGTAAAGAAACCAGAAAATAAATAATTACAAGAATAGAGATTATTAAGAGTAATTAGATCTCACAAAATATAAGAAACATAGCCCTCAAGCTCTTACCAAGAATGGTGATTAGCTAGATGTACTCATGAATGAATTATAAAAATACTTGCTTGCATAAATAAAATAAATCCGTGGATTCAAATAATTAAATCCAGGAGCAAGGTACAAAGTGATGGAAGAGGGGAGAAGAAGAAAGTACGTCCGAGCGTGAAGAGAGAGCCTCTAGAAGGGGAGGACAAGTTCAGCTATAAGTAAGCTAAAACTCCTCTGTCCTTCTCCAACTCAATCTCCTAAATAATCTCCTAAATAATCTCCTAAAAAATTATCCTGATTTGTTTTGAATAAAAATAGGAATTTAAAATATACAAAGATGGAAGGAGATCCTTGATAGGATTCTTAAATAAATATCTTCTTGATCCTCATCTTTGTCACTGGACAGCTGTGATTTGCCAGCTCGCAAGGCCCAACGCCACTGCTCATGATTTCTTTTCCGCGGATCAGTCTTGGTCGGAGTCTTGGCCCAGACTCTGGTCTAGACTCGGGAAAACAGCTTCAGCGCTCCAAAAATCAAATTCTTCTATAAATTGCCTCCAGACCAGAACTGCTAAGATATGGGAAATACAAGGATAAATCAGTAGGTTTACTGCCCAAATAACAAGTAAATGGATAGTAAAAACATGATGAAATGCAATGTAATCAAGGACTTGAAGCAATCTAATAAAAAAAAAAGTTCTTAATACCTTAAAAATTGAAAATTCTTGATCGGAAACAGATCGCCGACCACCGAACAGCGTTGCTTCAATGCCTTGATTGTGAACCGCTTAACGTCGGCAAACTGCTAAAGTTGATCTTTTATTTTTCCCCGAGAGCAATTGATAATTTTGTTGTATTTTAAGGGAAAGCAAGAAAATGAAAAAAAAGAACCATAAAAGAAATTTTGCTTTAAATTGTCTAGGCCGCCAATTACAAACCAATTAATTGTAGATATTTATCAAAACAAATCAATTAATATTTTTAAATAAAGAAAGTTAAAAAAAAAGAATTAATTAAGTTAACGGTAGTTTGTTTGATAAATTCGTTAAGTATAATGTATAAAAATTATCCATGTGTCAGATTTTAGCGTGGAGTGATACTGAGTAATGGGTACATCTAATGTATCTAAGTTTTTGTCATCATGATTCGATCAAAAATAAATAAATAACACAAATAAATCATGGGGAAAAAATTATTCTTATTCTATTGATTTTACTACTAACATATAGTAGTAATGATTTTAGAAAAGTAAGTTGAATAATCAGAATATTCTGAATCTAATTAAACTCACATACATTACCTTATTGAGCTCGATCGAATCCTCTGATAACTTAACTTTTATAACTAGCCATGATCTAAATTCAAGTCATACTAATAAATGAATATGAATTAATTTATTAGTTAGGCTGAATTGCAAACTATAGATTACAATTTGACTCGAACCAACACGATGTATGACACATATGAGGAATGATATCTACCTTTAATATTTTACATTCATGAATTTCCACTATTTATTTTGGTAACACTCAATAGTTTTCTACCCAAAAAAAGCAACAACATTTTATGGATTGATTTTTGTGACACACAAAAAAACATTATCCGGATTTGATGATCCTCACCATTCAATCCACCACCTTGACTTCATGTAATTAATCCTAAGCGTAATTTACTAAAATGGTCACAACCGCAACCTAACAAATTAAGTACTAATTGAAATTAATAAGAAACAAATCGAGAAAATGTGGATTACATTTAGGATAGACGATGACGAGACGAGACTACACTAGACAAGAATGTACGGTGTGCTATTGCTATTACCAAATTATTTTCTTTTTCTTTTTAATTAAGTACGATTCTTTGAATTTTTTGTGTGGTTCATGATTAGTGATTACACTAGTGTTATCTTTAGTTAGAGAATTTAAACTTGCGTCAAACACTGTTTAAGTCTACCCTCTAGGCGGTTCATTCCACTAGTGTTATCTTTAATAAAATGAGATATTATTTATTTATTTATCTAAGGTCTAGAAAACTGTGTTAATGATTATATCAAATTCCAAAATTTGTAAGCCTATCGGATTCTCGGTTCCACTATTATTTATTTGAGAAGTAAAAATTTACCTATCTGTTCGATTTGAACTTAAACCTTCATAATTTTTTCAAATAGTTTCATTCTATTAAAAGATTCATTATTTTCTTTTTATCTAACTATTCTTTCTTTTATTTACCCATTCTTAAATTTTATCTTGCACACACGTCTAGACAATCCTTGGTAATGATTTTTTGCAAACACATCACATGTATTGCTTGACTATCGTATGATTCCATATGAATATATGAAAATGGATAAAAAACCCATGTATCAACTCGTGAGAATTATTATTTTAACTTAATCAGAAGTTTCAAATTCAAGTTTTGTAGAAAATATAATCGGATTAAAATATGTGAGTTATCCTTTAACGTCCTACTCAACTCGAGTCTAGAATAGTTGATAGCTATTTGATATTTGGATAAGGGATAATCTAATTACCAAAAATAAAATAAAATTGTGACGCACCAAAAAATTAGAAACACGTGAAGTGAAATTAACAACATAAATAACTATAAAAAAATTAATTTTTTTTCAATTTTCAAGAGTTGAAATTTTAATTTTATTAGGAGTTTAAAAACTCAAAATAAATGGTAAAAAGGTACAAGAAATAATAATATAAAAATAAAAAATGTAAAATATATAGTACTATAGGGCTTAAAAATGCAATTTATTTTTAAATATGTTTTCATTTTTATGAAAATTATAAGTTTTATATTACAAGTTTTAAAACTATAGAAACCGGCGAAATAGTTTAAAAACTTTAGAATTTTTTGTATTGCTTATCCTAAGATTTAACAAAATTGAACTCCTGGTTGAATGTTTTATAATTTGTATTTTCGGATCAATGTTTTATGGGGAAAATTAATCTCGTAATTCAATTGAAGTTCAAGTTATAGAGTAGAGTGAATATCGGGAGAAAATGGAGAGTGGGTAGCGTGTGAGTATAGATATAAAGTACAAGTACAAAAGAGGGAGAGGGAGAGGGAGTCGGAGAAGAAAAGATAATGGACTGGTGGCCGTGCAATCTTTCAACAGTATATATATCAATGGTATATATCTTCTGCTGCCAAAAGATGCAGAGTTGATATAGTAAATCTGACGACCACTGATACACTTACTAATTAGTAACTCACTCAGGCCAGATTTTATTTTCTTCCTTTTTTTTGGCCCTTACCAACTTCTCTCTCCTCCATTTTTGTGTACCAAACCCAAATCCCTCTCCTCCTCTTCCTCCTCCTAAAAATAAAACCTAACAACAAACCCTACAACACAAAAACTACCAGCTTTTCATCTTTTCTCTCCAGAATCTCCTTGCTAACATGAACCTGCAGGAAGATAAGCTAACACTGGACATGGCTCCTCCGCCGCAAGTCCCATCCGATCAGCATCTCTGCTACGTCCGCTGCAACTTCTGCAACACTGTTCTTGCTGTAACCAACCAACTCATACATACATACCAATATTTTAATAATTATATAACCTAAATCTAATAAATCTCAGCCTTTCTTTCTTTTCTTTTCTTTTTATAAAAAAAAAGTCATTTGTGATTGCATCCATGTTCTTGGTGGTTAAAATATGTTATTAACAAATTTCAATTTTTCAATCGGAATTTGATCTGCTTTGATTAATAGTACAGTGTTTGCTTTTCTAAAAATATATATAGTTTGATTTTACTGTGTATATCTATTTTCGATCTCCTCGTTTGCCCTTTCTACCTGTATATCTACCAGCAGAAGACTAATCTCTTTGGATTGTATGAATATATATATACAGGTTGGGATACCATGCAAGAGGCTGCTGGACACGGTGACGGTGAAGTGCGGGCATTGCAACAGCTTATCATTTCTGAGCCCAAGAGCTGCTCCACCTCCTCCTTCCCCACCATTCCAACCTCACCACCATCAATTCCTCGATCCTCAGCTCAGTCTCCAGGTAATACCTAACCTTTTATTATTATTTCGACCGTACGTTCTTGCACACTTTCCCCTTTTGTTTGATCTTCTAATTGTACATATCTTATCCATGTATATCATCAAGAATATTATATTGAACAACATGAACTTTCTAGGGTTATAAGTTCCAAATTCGGCCTCTCTGATACGTAATGCCCCGGTCCCCACCCGCAAAAAAAGAGTGAAAAATAACTAAAAAGATGCAGATCTTTATTTCCTTCAATATTTACTTCTATATATACAAGGATTGAGTTAATCTGTTTCATATTTTCGGGTATTCTTTCTGTTTTTTTTTTGGGTGAATGAATAAATACTAATGGAGGGATCTTTATGTGGTTGAAGGAGAAGCAGATGGGTTTTAGCAGTGATTTTAAGAAGAATGGCCAATCTTCATCGTCTTCCTCCTCCACTTCTACCGATCCTAATTTGTCACCCTCCGCTCCTTTTGTTGTCAAGCGTAAGAATTAATTATTTTTCAGCATTATTTCTTCCTCTCTTTTTATTATCTTAATTAGGGGAAACTCATCTTCCGTTAATTAATTATTGTTTTTTTTAGCACCTGAGAAGAAACACCGGCTTCCATCAGCTTACAATAGATTTATGAAGTAAGATCATCAAATTAGTATACATGTATTTTATTCTCAATCAATTTGATATTTTGTCACTAATAAATTGCGCTTTATAACGAGTAGCTATATATATTATTGATCATTGATTGTACTATAGTATAATATGTATATGTTCATGTTTCTTCTTCTTCTTTTTTCTTTTTTGAGATGAATACTGCATTAACTAATTAATTAATGAATGATATATCTATAATGACTGACAAGATAGTTTGTAATTGGTTGGATTGTTTGGTGCAGGGAGGAGATCCAGCGCATCAAAGCAGCCAATCCTGAGATACCACACAGGGAAGCTTTTAGCACAGCAGCCAAAAATGTCAGATAACAAAACGACTCTCTACTCACTCCTTTTTTTTTTCTTTTCATTCTTAGACTTAGGGTTTATCAATTTATTTCTTTTCTTTCTGAGTAATTCCATATTAAAATTAATGTTGATTAAACGTAGTTTATAAAATAATTAAAAATAATTAACTAAAAATACGTAAAAATAAATTAGAATCAATCATTATCTTAATTATTTATTTCTAATCAAACAGTTTCGTAGTGATTCTCTCTTTGATGACTGTAATTAACTTTGTTTGTGGGCTATATGTAGTGGGCTAGGTACATTCCAAACTCATCAACCACCGCATCGGTTTCTGGTTTCACTAACAATTTAGGTAATTATTATAAGCATCTCTTCCTCGATCGACTACGGAAAAAATAAAATAAAATTCATTTCTGAGCATATTTTTGTCTCTTTTTTTCAGGCATGAAGTGATGGATTGTAATAAAGACTGTGGCTGGAGAAGAAAGATGTTCATGGAGTTTGTAACTTAATTAGGTCCTTGGTTTAATTAGGCATGCCTTAACTTTGTCTTTTGTCATTTTATAATGTCTATGGATTATGTTGTAATGTTTTCCTCAACGGATTAATTAACTCGTTCACCGCTATTTGAATTCCTAGTAATCGTAGCAATTGTAGTAATCTCCCTTAACTAATCACTAAGTACATTAGGTAAAATGTTTCATTAATCATATACATGGCTATATGGACTGACTAGCTGAACATGCAAGAGAAAATTTATACTTCAGCTCTCATTTTTAAACTTTTTTTAAAAAGTTGGGCTTAAACTCGATTTGATTCGATATTTTATTCGTATGTAAACAGTAACCTTAGTATATATAAAAATATATCTTACCTCATTCTCAATATTTATGGCTACTCCCCTCCAATCTCATTAATCCATTATGCTATCCTTTAATTTGTGTTTATTTAATGATTTTCATTTTCATTTTTCATTAACCCAATGTTTCTCCTTCTTATTTTGTTTACCTTGAAGTAAAACTTATAATATGATTAATTTAATTTAAAAATTGTATAATATACTCTCTTCATTTTTAATTAATTATCGTTAAGTGAAAAAATAAATTTTTAAAAGTTTATTATTTTATCATTTTCTCTCCCTCTGTTACTTCTAGTACTATAAGCCTCCAACAGCCACAAACTTTCCTTTTCTTTGACTGCAAAGGAGACAGACTTGACAGGCGACGGAGAGAAAGGAGGATTGGAAATATGTTTTCAATCAAAACGACACTTAGGATTTCTAAACATGTCTAAAACAACAATTAAAAAACCAGAGGGATTATATAACTTTAAAGAAAAATCGAATATTTTATTGATGATTGAGTGTTTTTATTGGTCATAATTATTGTTTAATTACTCGCAAAAATGGATAGTAATACTGTTGATTAGAATGAAAATCATTCTTTTGTGCAGATAAGAGCTACTGAGATAGTTTTAGGGAAAATGAGCAAAATCTTCCATGTTTGGACAAAGATCACCCAAGACTCGGTCATGAAGAATTTATATGCCAATAAAACAAGAATTTTGACCTGAGAAAGACTCGAAAGCAAAACTCTCTAATCCAGGCCAAAAACATTTTCTAATATTCTTGGCCAGAAGAAGACTACCGGGCCGAAGGATTTGTGGGCTAGGCTAACGGGCCCAAAATGCAAAAGTGAGAAGGGAGTAGTTGTTGGCACATCCGAACATTTTTTTTTTTAAAATCCTTTTAAATGAAGATACAACTTAAATTAGCTTTTAAATTTATGATTTCAATATTGGTCGGGAATAATTAAGGGAGGAAAATTACTTAATTCTTCTTTGTATTATCGACAATCTGGCCAATTTCGGTTAGTTTTTAGTTGAAGTTTTCTATCTTTGATTTGCAGTAATTTTAGTTTTGAACTTTGTATTCTTCCTTAATTCAAGGATTTTCTTCTTGACCATCCACAGTAGTGGGTGTTGCCACATCAGCTTAACACCCAATCAAATCATCACTTAACACCCATCATCCACAGCAGGGTACTTTTCAGGGTATCATTCACTTTCTCTCTCTTCCACATCACTTCCCACTAACTTTCATTTCTTTTTCTTATTAACATTTATAATTACTATAATTTATTTTTTATAATATAATAAATAATAAATAATATATTTTTTATAAAAATTAATTAAATTTCATAATTTTTTTCAGTTCCCAAAAAATCTATACTTTTTTAATACAATAAATAATATGATATTTTTTAAAAATAACATATGATATTATTTATCACTCAGTAAATTAAACATATATAGATTATTGCAAACGAACAAGAAAATACACACTAAATATTGGTAAACTTGAGAAATAATTTTTTAAAATCTAATCGAGGGTTGTTCCAAATTTATTCCAGATGTGCTCGACGAGATCCTTTTTCAACTGAATATGTTGTGCTCTATCACGTAGCTCGGCTCTAGTATGAATATATGATTCGGATCGGCCTTGGACATGCACTTCATATTGAGCCAGCACTTGCGTTTGGACATTGAATAAGGAGCTAGACCTGGGACTATCCGACTGATTGAAGTTGATATTTTCCCAATTTCGTGAATATGTATCTCGTTCATCCTCCACAATCATGTTATGTAAAATAACGCAAGCCCTCATTATTTTACCTAAGACATCGGTATCCCACATCCTGACTGGTTGGCGAATAATGGAAAAGCGTGATTGGAGTACCTCGAATGCACGTTCAACATCTTTCCTACATGATTCTTGTTGTTTGGCAAACAATTGCGCTTTGTTTCCTTGGGGCAATTGAATCGACTGGATGAAGATGGGCCATTTAGGGTAGATTCCGTCGGCAAGATAGTATGCAAGATTGTACTGCCGGCCATTCACAGTGTAGTTCACCGTTGGAGCTTCACCAGACTCAATGTCGTCAAAAACTGGTGACCTATCTAGTACATTTATATCGTTCAATGTTCCGGGCAAGCCAAAAAAAGCATGCCATATCCACAAATCATAGGAGGCCACTGCCTCTAGGATAACTGTTGCCGTGCCCTTGTGTCAACTAGTAAACTGCCCTTGCCAAGCCTTAGGACAATTCTTCCACTGCCAGTGCATGCAATCGATACTTCCAATCATTCCGGGGAAACCACGATCCTGACCAACTCGGAGTAACCTTTGCACGTCTTCCACATTTGGCCGTCTTAAGTATTCATCTTGAAACAATGCAATTATTCCTTCGCAAAAATTACGAGTGCACTCAAGTGTTGTGGTTTCTCCAATCTACACATACTCATCACAAGCATCCCCGACGACTCCATATGCGAGCATACGTATAGCAGTTGTACACTTCTGGATAGGCGTCAAACCAAGCTTGCCCGCATGGTTCCGCCTTTGAGTGAAGTAGTTGTCGTAATTTGATAAAGCTTCTACAATTCGGAGAAATAGTGACCTTCTCATTCGAAATCTTCTTCTAAATTGTATTTCAGTGTAAGTGCATGGCTCGTCGAAATAGTCGGCCATGAGCCTTTGATGGGCAGCTGCATGATCCCTGCTTATAGATTTTCTCTTATGTGATCGATTGTTTCGCCTCTGCAGCTCTTCAAGAAGTTCTTGTTGCCTTACGAGTATAGATTCTTCCAACTCCCATTGTTGTTGGATCTCTTAGAGACTGAAGGTATCTTTGGGTAGATCCATTGGATGATATGAAGAAAAAATTGGGGGCATCGCATACTGCGATCCAAAATTAGGCTGTATCTCCGTATTCTGAGGATTTTCTGGGCATTGAATGTTTGGGTTCGGAGGTCGCATATTTGGATTTTGAGCTTGGTTAGGGAAGTTGTAATTTGAAAAAAAAGGATAATTTTGTGAAGGATCCATGAAAGAGCTTGAAGATTGTAAAAAGCTCAGATTTTTTTTGGTGTCCAAATGACACAAACACAATCTCTATTTATAGATCTCAAAAAATAAAAATAATGGTATATTTTTTAAAATTATTTTGAGTAATTATTATAAAAAGATGACAAATCACATGTGGTGTTTTGTCATGATTAAATCAGAAGGTAGTGGGGGTGGGGACGTTCTTATCTCTTCAGAATCTCGAGTGTTGTGTTTTGTCAATAATTCAATCTGAAGATAAGATACAGAAAGATGACAAATCACGTGTAGTGTTTTATCATGATTAAATCAGAAGGTAGTGGGGTGGGGACTTTTTTATCTCTTCAGAATCTCGAGTGTTGTGTTTTGTCAATAATTCAATCTGAAGATAAGATACAAAAAGATGACAAATCACGTGTGGTGTTTTATCATGATTAAATCAGAAGGTAGTGGGGGTGGGGACTTTCTTATCTCTTCAGAATCTCGAGTGTTGTGTTTTGTCAATAATTCGATCTGAAGATAAGATATAGAAAGATGACAAATCACATGTGGTGTTTTGAGTAATTATAGATCTCAAAAAATAAAAATAATGATATATTTTTTGTAATTATTTTGAGTAATTATTATGAAAAAATGCATTTAAAAAAAGAAAAAATTAAAAAAAAAAGTAAAAAAACTCGAATTTTTTTTAGTGTTCAAATAATACAAACCTAGTCTCAATTTATAGATCTCAAAAAATTAAAAATAATGGTATATTTTTTATAAAATTATTTTGAGTAATTATTATGAAAAGAAGCATTTAAAAAAGAAAAAAAATGTAAAAGATTCTAATTTTTTTTAGTGTTCAAATAATACAAACATAGTCTCTATTTATAGATCTCAAAAAATTAAAAATAATGGTATATTTTTTTTAATTTTATTTTGAGTATTTATTATAAAAAAACTCATTACAAAAATGAGGGGGAAAAAAAGAAAATTGAGGTGAACCAATGACAGGCTGTCACGCGTGCGCGTGCAGGCCTGTCATGACAACCCTGCCGCGCACGCGTGGCTGGCTGTCATTGGTCCACCGAATTTTTTATTTTATTTTTAAAAAACAAACTAACAGTGGGGGTCCCACTGTCAGTTTGATACCGGGTGCATCTCACGACACCCTCTCTTTCCTTGTGGACCAATAACACTCCATCGATCCCCTGCTGCAGCACTTGGTACCCAAATGACACCCACAATGATACATAGCTGTGAATGGTGCAATTTAATTTAAGCTTCTTATTTTTGTAATTATGTATGGCTAATTTCTTTATTGATTCCTAGTAAAAATCAATAGTAATATTATTATTTGCATTCGTGAAATATAATTAATCTTCTTTGAATTTGCATTTACTAGCTCTCTAATCACTTGTTAGCATTGTTCATTTCAGACTTAATTTTGACCAATTTAGGTTTAGATTTGAATAATCATTGTCATTCTTTAATATTGCAGGAAACAACACACAAGGTTAAGAGGATACAATAGACATCTAGATCAATCTCAGTTTAGTATTAACTTTTTAAAACTAAAAAGAGTGAGTAACTTGAATGATCCTTGCTTGAGAAACGAGGTGTCTTAGTCAAAAGTTGTCTTCCCCTAATCGAAATCAATCAATTTAGTAAACCCTTTTAACCAACAAAGTGTTAGTTGATTAAAATTACCTATTCGAATATTTCTTTAAGTAATTTGAACTAGGAGGAAAATATAAGTCTTAAGGTCATTGGTTTCTATAGCAACTTTGTAAATTAGAAGCTAAAATCTTTATATCAATGATTGAATGTCATGAATCATATTACTTAACGAGTGTAAGTCTTTATTGGGAATCTCCTTTGCAATTGTTTAATATTACTTAACGAGTGATAAAAAAACTGTGTATTAATGCTGTTTTCATTATAATTACACTTTGAGCCTTCTACTGCATCAGTAATTTCTATTTATATTTATAAAAAAAAAACTTAGGTGTCTTTTTATTTTTCACCCAGATATGTCCCTAAAATGGCAATTTTCAGATTCTCCGACCTTTTCTCCACACATGCCAAACAAATGGGTGGAGAACAATATGCAATTCATTAATTCTAAAACTTCTAAAAATGAACACAAGCATCGAGATTCATAAGCAAATCATGGTTATGTCAAATACATTCACACACCAAACAAATGCCGAAAGTTTAACGCATTCGATTGACCAGGCATAATCAAAGAATGCAAGAGTTAGGAAGTTGGCATGCTTAATTACTTACAAACATAAATTTCAGAGCTCAAACAAGAATAATTAGCAACAGAGACACGAGTGATTACTTTACTTGTCTCGTTTCTCTTACACACCAAAGGCGGAATTGAAACTGAAGAAATCCAGATTTTCGTGCTTCAGTGGTATGGAGTTCCTCTGTTGCTCCACCCTTCGAAGATGTGACGACAGCTGAAGTAAATCCAAGGTAGATCCATGTTCAGGAGAAACACAATACTTGGGATTCAAGCAATCTGACTCTTGAAGAAATCCATCTGCTTCAAGTGCAACTGGAAGGACAGCTGTGTGACTAGCATCAGAACAAACAAAGGAGCTCATGCGATCAACTTCAATGGAATTCAATCCATATGAATAAAAGCCATTTGGAACATACTTTCCCAAAGAGGCTACTCCTAAAGTTTTGTCTGAAACACCCATATTGTGATGTGCACGATTGGCTTGACTGTTAAAGGACCTGGCTACTGTATTTCCTACAGAATGACTCATTTCCTGTGATTCAAGTGACAGAAGAGAGAGAGCACAACTGGAGTGTGAAACCCCGGCCAACTCATGAATGGTCGGTGCTGCGTTAAAGACGGTGAAGTCTCCAGTTGTGGATGAAGAAATTCCAGAAGTATTCTGGATCCCATTGCCATGCAGATGGAGGAAGGACTTTGGCAGTAACTGCCCGTTTGTCATAGGAACTGCCACTGAGCTCTCTTCCAATTTAATATGCCTACAGAAATCTGCTTGCTCATATTTGCCTGGAAAAAGCATACCAGCTGGAAGTATGCTTGGAAAAAGATAAGATCCTCTCTTTGGCATAGAGGTTCGCAGAAAGTTGGTACCTGCATTTTAAAACACGAAGTGTGAGGCTGTATAAACATGATTGTAACTTAATAGGGAAGTATATACAGATGATCGTGTTTCGATTCCTTAAGTAGAATATGGAGAATTTCAATGATGTGCACAAAGATACATCAAGATTGAAAACCATACAATTACCCACAAGGACACTTTGATTAGCCTAGATGTGTACTATTAAGAAGTGAGAAGCAAGCATGGATAGTTTCCTCTGTTCGTATTTAATCTAGTTATTTGCAAATCAAAGTGTTCCGTCATTTAATGATACATTTAGAATCCAACAAAAGTTTGTTTCAAAAAAAGAAACCCAACGAAAGTTCTGAAAACATCCCAGTCTAACTACCAACAACAGCAACACACTCAATGGTCATATAAACAGAGAAGAAAGTACACAGAAAAAGAAGAGGAATATTTGAACTCTGCAAAACTATTGTCCTGTTTTATCCATCTCAGTTTGCCAATATAATTTGACATCCAAAAGTAATTATGAATTCATCACTTGGAACATGCCAGCAAAACTTTCCATAAAAATATAGAGCATGTATGAAGAACTCATGAACTTAATCTTACTTATTCGACAAAAAATGATTACAGGATCAAGTATTTTTGCCAACGATCAATAACAGTATAGCAAAGGGAACAAAATGAGAGTCAAACTCTCAAGTGGAAGTATGGTCCACTTAAAACATTACAATAAGATTATGTAGCTGCCAAGACCACTGCTTTTAAAGAGGCGTGATACCAAAAAAGAAAATGAGATGCATGCATGAAGCCCTGCCTAATTATTGAGAATAACATGAAGAATTATACAAGGGAAGCACTTTCCCCTCCTTTTCCCACTCTATGGAAAGCAGTGCAGCTCATATAAATTCATTGCCCCCTACATAAAACTAAACGTTCCTAAGAACACTAAAGAGCATGTTCTAACCTTCATATGATTGCAGAAACTTAAGCGGTTTACCAGCAAACTGAGGCTTCCTTCTTCGTTCATTGTGGCCTGCTAGGCGCTTTCGACAACTGCGCTTGCCATCATCAAATTCAACCAACAGGTGAAACCTGATTTCAAAGAACATCATAAAGCACACAAGAAAAACTCCAAAAAAAATTGAAGAGTAAGAATAAAGTGGATATACATGGGTCCATAACAATAGGTACTACACGTACAAACACACAAAGCGTATCAAACACAAAAGAAAAAACAACAAAAATACAAACCAATTAGATTTGCCATTTAATTGACAGACTATTTCCAGCAAACTGAAACCAACCCAAATGCAAGAAAATAAAAAACCTCAACAGTTGCATGTGTTCAGGCACGAAGTCTTATTTTGTTTCCAAGTTTAATCCACTTTTTATTTTTCCAAATTAAACAAGAAATACCAAGGATATTCAAGCAGCAACTTCAAAAATAAGTTTAGAATCAACCGTTATGAGAGATCTTATAAGAAATATGCACATAAGCATAAAGTCATGAATAACTAAGCAAAGAGATGAGTATGGTCACTGAATCATAGAAGCTGAAGACTAAGAAGCCAACCTGCTACACTGCTGACAGAACCTCTGCTCAATGTCATTGACAATAACCTTGGGTGTCTTTGTGTGAACCTCACAAACTTTGTGCCTCTTATGGTAATCCTTTGATGAGGTGAGATCCTTGTTACAACCATAGACCTGGCAAAAGGGATGCTGAGATCGTGAACTCATCGTTCGAGCTCTCTTTGCTGAGAAAGTTTGGCTTACTGACGATAAAACCGACCTCTCTTTCGAGAACTTAGTATTCTGTGCATCTATGCAATCTGCCAGTCTCCCAAGCTTCAAATCAATTAGTGATGATTCAGGGCTGTTGGATTCCATTAAAGAGTTTGAATGATTCGACCCAGATTCCAGTGATGAATTTGAAGCAAACATACAGCTAGGAGAAGCTGCTACTAATTTACTCGAACCAATATCAGCTTCACAACCATCCACCACCCACGCGCCAGCTTTGTTACCATGAAAACTCCTTTTAGGCATTTCAGTGTACCCCAAATCTATAAACTCCATGCTTTCAACTGATTCAGTATCCCATCCAACTAATGCTTTTCTATTCCTTGCAAATGGATCGAATGGTAAGTCCACTTCGTCTGAAAACAGGAAGTCTTTCCCTTCTGAAGCATAGCTCCAAGACTCCATCAGCAGATAAAGGGGCAGACAGTATGCAGAAAGCCAATGCCTAGCACAATTCAAGAAAAATAAACTTGTCAAAAACTTAAAGTTAATCCCAACAAAAGACTAAAACGGAAACTAAAGAGAACCCATAATCACAAGCATGATGATGATGATGATGATGATGATGATGATGATGATGATGATGATGAATAACATATATAAAAGCAATTTCTACTTACTTGTTAGGAAACTTAAAGGAGATGAGAAGAAAAAGAGAGAGAGAATGATTGAATGCAAATATGGCAGGAGAATACATACAAATAAAAGAATTAATTAATTACAACTATTCATTTAACTTTTTTTCTCATCAACCAAACACAGTGGCTCATAAAAACCAACTGTCAAGTCTGATACATGACCCCATTACCCTTTAATCCCGAGTTTCTGTTTCTCCCAGTGCAAACCCAAGCAGCTGCTTTAAAAAAAGGCTCCACCTTTCAAAAAAGAAGTAACAAAGAAGCATGTACGAAAGAAATAAAGAACAGTGCAAGACTCGACATGAAGAAGAAAAACCAAAAAGCAAAAGCTTGGTTGAGAAGAAACAACAAATTCAATAAATGGGTTGTTTCCAAATTCCAAGTTTTTTTTTCTCTTATTAACAAGGAAACAAACAAGAGAGAACAGAATAGGCAATACCAACTACCAAGTGGCCTCTTTTTCTTCTGTTTTTCTTCAATTACAATCTGTTTTTCTTACCAGAAAGAACAGGATAGGAAGGGAGGAAGAAGAAGAGGGCAGAGCGGTGGCAGTGATTGCTGAGTCAGGGGAATAGAGAGGTGGTGGTCGGAACAGAAACACAAACAGTGTGACTGTGTGTCAACATCATTTTTCTCTTCTTTTCCTCTCTCTCTCTCTGGTCACAAAAGCATGTCCAGGTCTTTTGTAGCTTTTTAGAAATTGCTCCTTCCCTCAGTCCCCTGTAATTCCCTTTCTGTCCTAAACTCCTTACCTTCTTCTTCTTCTTTTCTTTTGTAGTATTTTTTGAAAAACAAATTTATGTATATATTATGGACAAACACTACAGCCTTTAAAATTATTAATATTTGGTTTTTATTTGTTGAATTTTAGGATAAAATTGGAACAATTTTAAAAAAACTGTACATGTTTTTACATACCTTCTTCAGAAGGAAAGTGTAACAAAAGAAAGTAAAATACTGATAATCATTTCGGAGAGGAAAAAAAAAGGGGGAAAGAAAAAGAAGAGGACAATGAGTTGTGACAAGACCCCTGCGCGCCACTTGTTACGAAGGGTAAGGGACAGGTGTCCCAATAGGACAAAGGAAAGTGCCACTGCCAAAATGGTGGAGAGGGGAGTGGGTGAGTGACACGGCTGTGTTGTCTGTTTCGCTGACAGGCAGAACAACACTGCTCTCTGCTCCATCACCAACTTTTTTACTTTTACTTTTTGGATGATTTTCACACCTTTCCTTCCCTTCTTGCCATCTCCATCCACTTATCTTTCCCTTCTTTCTTACTACTTTTTTTCCCTCAAAAGATTTCTTTTGGTATCATTTTTTTACAGCTTTTTTTTAGAAAAACTAGAAATTAAAATATCGATCTAAGCATGGGGATCTAGCTCCTCTCTTGTTGCCTTTAACATGATATATCATTTACTAAATATGGATCTTAGCCTTTGTATTTATATGAATGATCAAGATGTAAGCATGTATAAGTTTTCTTTTTATAAATGATAAAATTGGATCGAGAGATCGAATCGAAAATGATATAGTTATATACATGTTTGTAGTATATTGTTTTCCACAAAAATTAAAATTGTATTTTTTATTTTACCATCACATGCAATATTTATATGTATAATTAAATTATTAAATAATTTAAACATGAAATAATTACTTTAGAATTGTGAGTTTTATTTCCATGGTAATTGGTGAGCGTGAGAGGGAGTGAAGGTTGCTTTATTTCCTTAAGATTTTAAGATTTTTATTATTTTATTATTTTTTAAGAGAAAAAAAGACAAAACGACGCAGTTTTAACTAATATTGAAAGTTATATATTGAACTTCTTGAATCTCTTGAACTTCAAAAACTGTGACTTAATCATCGATTTTTTAACGATTTTCACAAAGAAAGATTTTCCGTCAATTTTAGAACTGACTAGCTGACTGATCAGGAGTTTTAGAGGTTTTACTGGCCGGTCCAATCCGGTCCTAAGGACATAGATAAATACATTGAATATTTACAAAACAATATTATTACATTTTGCGTTATTTTTATATATACAAATAGAAGAAGAGGGAATTAGCACTATGTGCACAATTTTTTTTGTAATTCCATATCCTGATCTACTGTTTTATAAAAATAAAATAGTGTTTATAAAAAAGTTATGTTCCGTTTGATGCCTAGTAAATTACAATTAATTTTAAATTAACCATGTCAGAAAATATATGAAGTTTCTAAATTTTGTACAATTTAAAAGAAATAATTCTAGTTATAAATGGAAAAATAATTTGTTTACCGAGTGGGTTTGATTTACAAATGGTAATGTTGGTAAAAAAACTTACCGCGATAGTAATTCAGTACATTCTTACCAGAACACTCACTAACAACTAGAAGCGAGTAGGTATATATCACTGTGCAAATTATGCAGATTTCAAATGTTCATATATTTCTTGCACCACCTCAAATAGAGCCCTTATTGATATTTAAGTGAGTTCCCAAAGTTAAAATACCGTTGTCATTAAAAGACAGTTCCAATTCACATAGAAAACAAGAAAATAAAAAAAATCCAGAATTGAATAAACCCAAAATTGAATAGGCAGTGAAGGGCCATACATGAAGGATTACATAAGTGGATGAGTTTAAAGCACGATGAGGCATAAAATTGGAAGAAAAAACGTAAAACGCGTTCTCTTTACAGCTCCACAACAGAGCTACAACTGCAGTGGTGGATTTTTAAGGTTTAGTGGGCTTGGTGGTAGAGACGATTGATGGAAGTTGAAGCTATGAATGAAGAAGAAGATTGTTGAGAATCGTGGGTGTTGGTGCAATCAGAGAGCAAATTCCTAGTATCTCTCCTCCTTCTAGTCGCAAAAGAGCAGAAAGATGTGTTTTAGTGTTTGATGGAAATGACTATTTTTTTATACCCGTTTGGGTATTTTGCGAGTACCATACCCAATTATACCCGCAATTATAAATACGGGTATTACCCATATCCAAATCATACCAATTAAAATGGGTATTATCTGATTAAACGGGTATAATTATGAGTGAGTATGCGGATATGGGTACTCATTGTCATCTCTAATCGAGACCGCTGTACTGCTGTAGTAATTAGCAGGTTTGAGCCCACACATTTAAGTCTGGGCTTTTTATTGTTAAGCATGGTCCCAGTCTTAAAATCCACATTTAACTTGTAGTATTAAGGTGTACCCCACCAAAAAAAAAAATCTTGTGTGTTTCTTTAAATATTTGTTTTTTTTTTCTTTTTCTTTTTTTTTTTGGTTTAAAAGGGTATTGGTTTTTTTTAAAAAAAATAAACAGAATCTACCTTCTCAAATTTCTTTGTTTTTTTTATAAGGTTTCAAATTTCTTTGTAAACGAACTATTTGTAATCCTTAAGATAATCTGAGATACTGGGTAGTGCTACACAGGGGTGTGCATAGGTTGGTGTGGGTCGGTTTTGGACCAACACTGCCAACCGACCGGTGTAATTTTAGGCGGGTTAGTGCGGGTTGGCGGGAGAAATCACACCGCAGACTTAGCATATTGGGCGGTTCGAGTCGTTTAACTGTGGATTGGTAGTTGAGCGTGTCGATTTTAACAATGAGAAAGAGATGAGGAAGATGACTAGAAAAACAACGAGGAGGCGATTGGAGCACGAGTCTCGTTCGTCGCTAGTGAGAGCGTGAGTATTGTCGCTGGTAAGAGAACTAATGTCTTGCGTCGTGCGTATCCGATGAGAATAATATGATCGAGGTTGAGGCTTGAGAAAAATGAGGTTTTTTGATGGATGAGATTTTGTGGAGAAAGAGAACGAAAGAGTGACTGACGGTCAGGATTTGAAAGGAGATGAAAATTTGAGGATTAGCTATTTATATTAACGGAATAATTTGATAGGAAATGAGGGAAAAATATTAAAAGATGTAAGGGTAGGTAGGCGGGTAGGTTATTTGCGATATCTTAAAATTCAACCCGCACACGGACTCGGCACATAAAAAATGGGTCGGTGGCGGGTTGATGTTTAAGCTGGTTTGGTGTTTTTCCTTTTGAGCGGTGTGGGTTGGTTTGGTCGCGGGTGGCTTTACTGCTATACATACTAATAAATTTTACAATTTTTTTTATACCAATTGGTATGATAAAATATGAATGATATACATTAATTCACTTGAAACATCATTACTTAAAGTACACCATTCAGATTTTGACAAATTAGTTAGTATGAAAAAATTATAAGGTATATTAGTATGTGAAGCATTTTCTGATTTTTTGACATGAAATGCTCCTCTATTCTTGCCAAATGCACAACTAGCACCCTCTACTCATGAAATTAATTTACAACTCTCCTCATTCTCCTCCACTTGGAGAATTTAATATTTAGGAGAGTGAGACCCAACTAAATATTAAAAGTAAAATTATTAAAAATTATTAAATTATTTTATTGCTTTTTAAAGAACAAATGGCCTATGTAAAAATTAATAAAATCAATAAATAATTTTCTGTTTTTTTTCCGATGCCATGCCAGCATATTCTTATGTGGCATGGTGAAGTGGAACGAATTTTTTTTATGATGTTTAACGGTCAAATGTATCATTTCAGCTTTCGTTAACGATTGACTAATATAGGGATAATTTAGATTAAATAGAGGGGCAATGGTTGTGTAAATCGTGAGTAGAGGAAGCTAGTTATGCATTTCATGACAGGAAGACTGATTAATCTCGATCGTTTTTTACTTAAAATGCAAGCCACTCCACCGACATAGTATAGAAGAAGAATGGCGCACAGCAGCTGCTGCGTGTAACTGCTTCTTACCAGTGGTTGTACTAGAGAACTTTCTCGTGTGTGTGTTTGTAATGGAAGAAATATCTTGTCAAAATCGTTATAAATTAAGAACTCAAAATGTTGGTACTGTGTCAGTGGTCCAATTTGGAACAGCTGATAGCAACTCAGCTAACACCATATCTACGTGGTTGCCCTGTTGGCCACACACACACATATATGCCACTGTGGCTGACGCCTATTGGCTCAATCAATGTTTGTTGGAAAAGAAAAAATCAAAATAAATAATTAACAACCCTGAAAGATTTTGATTGAGACGTGAAAGATTTCCCCAACATTTGTTGTTTTTGTGTGTCTATGGACCTCACCGGTGCGGTCTAGAATAAAGGATCGAAAATGTACGTGAACTTAGTTTTTTTTCCTCTTTCTATTAGGGTTAGGAAAGAATTATTATCATGAAAATTAAATAAACGATACAAGGAATAAAAATGTCGAACATTTCACATCATTCAGTTCACGATACATAATTAAAACAAGCAAAACTTTTTTCAATTGTTAATAGGTATATAATTCATTAGTTGTTTTACTGGTAGTAAAAATACTAATAAGAACTGAAATTTAAGTTCAAATCTCACCTCTGTTTATAGAAAAAAGAAGAAAAAAGAAGAAGAAGCTTTCTTTCATTTTACCCAATTGTAAGAAAAGGAGCACTGCGGATTTTTGGTTCATCACAAGTCCATTTATCAAATAGCCTCTCGGTCTCGGCCCTCTCCTTTCACTCAAGCAAAGAACCGGCGACTGGTCGTTTGTAGGTTGATCAACGACCATCGTTTAAGTTATAGCCCGAGAACAGAATATAACTTTGGTATTGTTTATTATTTCTGTGCAAAAAATTACCTTTGGAAATTGGAATATACTTGTTTTAGATGAAGAAAAATGAATCAAAGTAGGCGATGAGCGGTGGATTTAAAATGTTCCGACTAAATCAAAGTTTCGAATACGAACCTTAAAAATGTAATTATTTATAAATTAAATATCATTTAGATTTTCAGAAAGGTTCAATATAGTGAGAGTCCGGATGAATCAATCCAGTTGGGTTAGAAAAAATAAAAAAACAAGCAAGGAAACTGAGAAACATAGTTCGGGTACTGTATTGGGCTGCAAGTGTGGGATTTTAGTTTATAGAAATATAGAGGCTCTATTTCTTGGGCTTTTGGGCGCTCTTGTAAAGGCAGTCCATAATATATTGATAAGCCCAGTACGAACAGTAAGGAGTTCAGGGAAGGTTTGATGTTTTTGTTTTCTTTTGATTTTTTTTCTCAATTTTTGTTCTTTTAACGAAAAACTAAATAAATTAGGAGTAATTTTATTTAACCCTCCAACTTCCGACCAAACTCAAATACTCCTTGAATAATAAAAATATATATTTCAATACCTGAACTTTATGAAAATTGCAATTTCCCCCCTCCGTCTAGTTTATCATCCAAATTGACGGGAAAAAAAATTTAAAAAAGAAAATAATCTTTAAATAACAAAAAGTAATAAAATTTTCAAAAAAACGACATAAAATCTTAAAAAATCCAAAAACCAACAAATAAATTTCTAAAATAGAAAATTTTCCATAAAAATGATATAATTTTTTTAAAAGGATTTCAAAAAATAGAAAATAAATTTCTAAGAATCAGAAAATTTCAAAGAAATGATATTCTTGTTTAAAGAAATATAAAAATAAACATAAAAATCGAAATGAACAAAAAAATCCTAGAAAAAATTATGTTCTAAGAAGATAGTACATTTTTTACTATGCGTCCTCCTTCATCTTCATGTGCAACCTCAAACCTTTATTCATTCACAGTTCAACTAAAAAGAAAAATAAATGCAGTTAGATCTAGGATTTTCTTTGTATATTTATGATTTGTGATTGAGTCAAATTTGAAAGAAATCGAACATAGCGAATTTTTCTGTTGTTTGTGAGAGAAGGGAAAAGGTTTTAAACTAGGTTTTCTGTAATTTTTTAAATCTTGTATCACTTTTTAAAAATTTATTTTATTTTCCATTTTTTTTGGTTTTTTAAAAATTAATTTCCTATTTTCTTATTTTTAAAATTTTATACTTTAAAAAGAATTATCACTTTTATATAAAAAAAATCTTGAATATTTTTATAAGTTTTACATTTACATTTTTTTGAAAAGGTTATGATTTTTCCTTTATTTTTAGAAATTAATTTTTCATTTTTTTTCGCCAATTTGGACAGAAAAGTTGACGGAGGGGGAGATTGCATTTCCCGTGCAATTCGTGTATTGAAATTGATTTTTTTTTTGTTAAAAGAGTATTTGAGTTTGACCGAAAGTTCGAGCGAATTAAATAAATTATCCCAATAAATTATGGGGTAATAAACAAGCTAGTGAAATTGATTATATATGGAATGGTTGAACAATTTTTTTTAATCCCTCCCATTGTTCGTTTAGTTTCCTTTCCCACGGTTACTAGTGCCAAGTTACATAATTTAAGTATTTTTGCATAACTATAAAAAATCAAATTTTCGAGAAAAAAAAATTGCTAATTCTGATAGATGTAACACATTCATGGCTAAAAAGATCCCTACAAATTATTAATAAGAATTAAAAATTTATCATAATAAACAACGTATCAATGCATTCAAACTTTAAAAATGACGCTTCTTGAACTGTCACACATCTCAAGTTTGAATTAGAGAATTAGAGAAAACCATATTACATATAGAACTATTTGACATTTTTAAAATTTAATAATACTCAGAGAAATTTTGACGGTCACTCGGCCAAAAACAACTTTAACTAATCCATTGAGTCCCTGATATTTCTCTAGCTTAAACCTTGACAAGTACACAGTTTTCGTAGACATGCATGGTCCTAGCTAGACATCCAATTGAAACATTCACGCACCAAGAAAAGGATATTCCAGATTGAGATTTTTATCTGCATTATATATATATAAAGCCATTTTACAACTTAAAAAGTCTGATCTATTTCATGTTTTTTGTCAGCTACAGATTCTCCCTGTCTATTTACAGGTTGGATCGTGTGTTTCTGGGCGTGCAACGTTGGCTAGATACTGTGCAAACTCAATTATATATCAGCAGCCTATGAGGATTGAGGAGGGTGCCATTTTTTTCTTTGTATCTAGTGCTTTTTGCTCTAAGATATATAGCACTATAGCTATGTTTCTTTTAGAATCTTGTGGTTCTCTGGCAATAACATATCATGTCATGGAAACTATATAGATATATGCACTTGTTCATGTTCTTTGTTTGCAGGCTTGCAGCTAGTTAAAGGGTTGTACATGTTTTTCTACTTTCCCTATTCTTTGAAACAATAATGTCCCACAAACAACCAAACCTTACCCATGTCCCTTTCTATCTCTAATGTGTTCGTGTGCATCAACTCCAACTCCTCCTACCTGTAAAACCACTAATTCCCTCCATCTTTATCCTAACATAAAAGAGAAGATATTCCTCTACAAATTAATGTAGCAAAATTACAATACTGGGCGTGAGTGGTTTGACACTCTCGTCTCTTAAAGTAAGAGATAACAAATTCGATCCTTGATTATGTATGGATAAATTACATACTGAAAGCACTTTACTTATAAGTGGATCAATTATCGCGAACAAGATTAGTTCTAAGTTCCAATCTAATGGTTCAGACCTAAATACTAACCCATATTTATAAACATGGGTCGAGTGACATTTTTGGTACCTAAAATATAACATTTTGTTTAATCTGATCCTTAAAGTATGATCATTTTTTTTAACTTGGTCCTTTTGTTACTTGCAATTGGCTGAGGTTGACGACGTGCTAGTTTTGGCTATGCAACTAAGGAGTGACGAAGCTTGAATTTTTTTTAGGGGCATTAATCAAAATTTCGTCAGTGGGGCAAATATAAAATAAAAAGAATGGAACTTAAATATAATTCAAAATTTAAGCAAATTTAAAGGATTAAAGTAAAAAAAATAGAACTTTGAGGACTATTATGAGAGGATTCAAAATTTTAGGAAGCAAATATGAATGATTAAAGTAAAAGTAATAGAACTTTGAGGACTAATATGAGAGGCTTCAAATTTTTAGGAAGCAAATATGAAGGATTAAAGTAAAAATAATAGAACTTTAAGGATTATTTTATGACAATTCAAAATTTTAGGAATCAAATATGAAAGATTAAAGCAAAAAATTAGAACTTTAAGGATTGTTGCAGGAGAATCCGAAATTTCGAAGGGGACAATATGAAGGACTAATGTGAAAAGAATTAAAATGTTAGGGACTATTGTGGGACAACTAAATATTTAGGGGGGCCTTCTTAAAGGCTTTATCACTACAACTAATATGCATTACGAAAGTATAAATTTGTTTAATTTAGTCCCTAAAGTATATTTTTTTTAATATAGATCACTTTCATTTAGAGGGGTATAATGAGAAATAAATTAACACTAGACAAAAAAAGTTATACATGATGTAGCAAGCATATATATAATTTTATTTAGAAAAAAAAATGAAAACGGGATTTTTTGTTCACCAAGTTACTGTAGAAATTCCTTGATCAGTGGCCTTATTTACTTTATTATTTTCTGGGAAAAAGAAGATAGATTTGATTTGGCGCATCAACCTTGTAATGAGTAGTAGTAATAATAATAATAATAATAATACTAACATTTGCTTTGAATCTGATCAAAATTCAAAAACATCAATTGGTTTGAAGTTTTGAACAATCGCATGCACATCATGGGCCCGTCCTTCCACTCCAGGCATGCTTCAGATCATGGCCCTCATGCCCTATGCTTCTAATTAATTTAATTACTATATCATATATAATTAACCTTCGTATTATATCGCTAAATGGGGCTTGATCGATCGATTAGCTAATGACATTCGTGTTAATTGCAGTTGTTTTTGTTATGAGTTAGTTTTAGTTCCGTCGCTCGTCACTCTGTAATAATATTCTCGTTTACTATACTTTATTTAATGTGCATCTTCAAAAATTGAGATTTAAGTTAATTAATCTTGCAATGTTTGCTGGGCCTAATTGAGTAGGCTTTTTTTTTCTTTTCTGGATCCTGGCCCTTACATTGCCTTTATGGGCTCCATCATTTGAGGGTTAGACAGGAATGCATTTCTTATAATCCAATCCCTCATTAGGTTAATAAAAAGTGTAATATTGGGATTATTAAGTTAATGAAAAGTGTAATATTGGGAAGATATGCTTCCGTACGGCAGACCCGATTAATAACTTTACAACTGATAAATATTTGATCATATATATCATATATATCGCGTCATTATTCAGACGAATTAGATAGACGTGTCAACATAAAAGACACACGAGTGTTGTATTGATGCTGGACTTGCAAGATACGGTTAAAATAATAATGTATTGGTCGATTCTCATGTTGCCAAACAATTTTGTTTTTGCTTCTAAAAATAAAGAGGGAAAAAATGCCCATTTCCAAGCTTTTCAGGAATCATGATACAAGACAATGTGACATGGTCGATCAAGGTGGAAGCATTAATTCTCGATCCATTTTCTATTGTTTCTCCTCTTGCAAAGTCAAAAGATTTAAAAGAGATGTACAGTTCACATGGATTCATAATGCTAATCATACCATTGTTTAAGCAAAAGGGAAGAAAAGCAAAAAAGAGAAGAAAAAAAGAGAAGAAAATATTAAAAACTGTAACAGGGGAAGAAGAAATTGCAGAAAAATGTAAGGAAATTCAATATCTTTTCTCACATCTTCTAATAGTAATGACAACAACAACAACAACAAAAAAGGGGGGAAAAACCCATCAATTAATAAGAAAGAAAAATGTACATTAATTGGAAATTGGTGCTCCTCTTTTGATGTTGTTCATATTTGTAGTTTCATACACAGGAAGCTCACTTGATGAGTAGATGCCCAAGTCATAGTTTTGCAATTCAAACAGATCAGAGCTCGAATCGCTCTCAGCTCCATCATCATCATCATCTACTTGACTGAATCTCCTAAATTGCTTCTCCTCTGCCCAATTCTTCTTCGGTTTTTCAGGAAATGCATCAGCAGTACTGAATCTGAACTTTTTTTCATCCAACCAAGATAGGTCTTTGTTCAATTTATCCTCCAATATTGCTTCTTTTTTCCAGGCAGAAGGCTTCATTTTGTTAGGAGTTTGTATGGAAGGAGGGGGTGTCCTAAACCCAGAGCTTGAAGAAGAGTACAACGATTTTGTTGTATCGGTTGTCGTCGTGCTCGTGCTTCGAAAATGGCTGATGCTACTCCTCCTCTTCCTCCTTCCACCACCAGGGCTCTCATCTTCATCCTTCATTGACTGTGTTGTTATGGATTTTGATTTCTTCTTCTTCGAGCTCGTTTGGTTGAATAGAGAGTTCAAGAAGCTAGCTAGTCTTCCACCAGGAGAGCTTGGTTGCTTGTATTTCTTATCCTTAATCATCATCATCTTCTGTTTTTCCACTGAATTCTGTTGAGGAATCGGATTCCTGATGGCAACATCCAAACTCATCCTCCTCCCTCTCCAATCATCTTCTCTCAGGACTTTCTGTGCGTAAGCTGCACCACTTGTATTATAAGTATAACCTGCAGCAGCTTCATTGTATCCTGAGAAATATCTGGCTGCTTCAAACACATCAAGCTCATCCGAATCGTTTCGTCGGTGGAACAATTTCTTGTAAACTTTGTTATTTTCTGATTGCCCTGTAATGGACATGGCCTAAAACCTGAAGCAGAGGACTCTGTTTTTGAAGGAGGGGACTCTGTTTTTTTCTTTTTTCTGGTATGGGAAGAGAGGTATAAGGGAGGAATGTTAGTTGAGGGTTAATGATAGATAGGGAATGATTGAGAGTAGTGTAGTGGAGAGGAGAGAAAAGTGTTTATATATATATATATATAGCATTATATGATGAGGAGAGACCCACCATTTTGAAAATTGATATGAATTCTGTGTTTTATAAGTGTTTATGGGAAGTGAAGTGGGGTAGAATAGGAAACAAGATTTTATCTTCTTCTTTTTCAGATTGGTGAATAAAAACCATAGGTTTTGTTGGGGATTGTGGGTGGCAAAGAGCTGTGTTTGCCTTGGATTCTAGGGTTCTATAGTGTGTGATGTAGTGGGATTTTAGCTTTTAAGTGGGTGTTGGCTATGGTGCATGTAGCTAGTATGTACTAGTACAAAGCTTATCTTTGCATGGATTTATGGCATCATTGAAAGAGTTGGAGGAATTTGGTAGATCCCACCTCTTTATTTTCTTTTGAGAGCTTGGAAGTCACTCTTTAATCATATGGAATTATTTTAATCTTGTGAACAGAAATTAGTTGTTTGCTAAGTTTTCTTTTGAGTGATAATGGCATTGCAATGCAAGTCATATCAACCATATGTGGTCCATTTATACGTAGGTGCCTCTCTTTTACAAGGGTTTTTGGGGCTTGGTCCTTTAAGTATGCGCATGATTTTTGTGTGGAGCGAAATTAAATACAAGTTCGTAACACATTAATCTTTAACGGTCAACCCGATGTAAATTATATTAATTTTAATTTAATGAATTTAAGTATGCGCATGATTTAGAAATAGAAACAATCATAACCGGATGTTAATGAATGTGAATGGCATAACCAAACTTGGGAAAAGTTAAGATAAGAAATCTAGATCAAATTATAAATGGGAATAATGTAATGGTCAAATATGTGCATGATTCTTGATAATGAATAGGTTAAAACCGAAGTTTTGATAGCGTAGATTAGATATTTTTGTTTATACGACTGCCTATTAGATCAGAATTGATCATGTACGCATTGAATCAATCTAGTACTTCTACTAAGTTTTTTTCAACAAGTAAAAGTTTTTTTCAACAAGTAAAAGGTTGTGTAGTTTGTTTTGAAGAATTGAAGCTCCAACAAACAATGTGTCAATGTTTCTTAATAGACAGGTTCTTTCTAGTAGTAATGACAACAAATGAGCCATCAAGAGAGGGGAGTAACCTCTTTTTGAGACATTGGCACATTAAGCGGTACCAGGAAAATGGTCCATTAAGGGCTATCAGGCTAGCACCATCCGCTAGACCAATGTCAGGGAGTGGGGACAAAATGAGCTTGGTGTACACGTGGGAACGTGCGCAGTGACCAACAAAAACTCAAAAGTCTTTGTAGTGTGTGAAAGTGTTTTCAAGCAAAGGGTTTGGTTCATAATTATAAAAAAAAGAAAACTGAATTAAACCAATTTATACTTTAAAAATTAGATTAAACAATCAAATATTTGTAGAACCGAATTAAATATATGTAGGCAATTTAATATGACGATGACAGTTCCATTAAGATTGTAATGTGTAGTCAATTTTAGGAAATGAAACAAGATGAGAAAGAAAAAAAATGCGGTCCCTTCCCTTCATCCATATAATACCTGAACAACAACCACAAATCCCGTACACGATAATCCACCCCTCCATACTTCAAATCTTTGACTTTTACCTGTAGCAATCTAAGACGTATACAACTGCCTAACTAAGCCAAAGTATTTATCGCCAGTATCATTGATATAGATCGATATAATTAAAGACAAAGATTGAGCAAGGATAATGTTGAGATAGGATCAGACCACACAAAAAAATGTTGAGATAGGGGTGGGTAATGTAGGATAGGTGATGAGGGTACGTCGGATGGTTTTTTGGTCTTGATGGTGCTGTACAACCTGGTTCGTCGCTGACAACACTGCTAACGTTGAAGTTCCTTTCGATGAAATTCTTGCACAGTGTCGGTGTGTATTATCCGGCGTTACCACTCCAACAATCAAATTAAAGATGAATATGAAATCAAAAGTGCAATATGATCTAAAGTTTCAATAAGTTCTATCGGGATCTGTTGGGGTATGGAATGTGGTTAATAAAGTTTAAAGAATGTAGTTGATGTGTGTATGGGTAATAAAGTTTAAAAAATGCAGTAGTTGTGTGTCTTAAAATCTGGTGAATTTTTTGAGAATTTACGTGAGAAATCATAAGTAAGGGGTAAGGACAATCATGATTTTTATTAGGTTTAATTCAGTCTTTCAGAAGTCTAAGTGTTAAGGTATCCAATCAATTTGGGAGAAACAGGCGGACAATTAATGTACCTGACAGTTGGACGCATGCATACATGTCGATGAGAAGTGTGTCATCGGGGCTTTTCTCATCGAGGAACTGACCTGGCGTTGATTTACCTGCTCGTTGGAATTAACAAGATCCCTTGTCCTGTTGAGATATTTTGGGAGAATATTATCAAATAAAAAGTTTTTTTTTTCGTTTTTTGGTGTTAGGATAAGACATATTGATTGATGCACGACGAGTTAATTTGACAGAACGCTACTCTTGAGACATGCTTTAATTAGTCATAATTCTAATTAGATTGCTCTTAATTTACTAAATCAGAACTATTATAATCGTATTGAATTGATAAAAGTGTGAGGTCAAATACTCTGAGATAATGATCAACTTTTACCATATGTAAGCATATTTTTTTCTACAGGGACCTTTTATTTGCTAATTACTTACTTTGTTGGCAGCTATTGGCCAAGAAAGAAAAAAAAACTTTGTTGGCAGCTTGTGCCTCAAATCTAAGCTCCGCCAAAGTCGATCAAAGGTCCACACGTATTTCGGTCCATAGGGCCGTTTAGTAGTAGGAAGAATGGTCCGTACGGCGTGCCAGGCCACGAGTGCCCTCAGGCCACTCTTGTCGCTACGCAGCCTACTCCTATTTAGACCCTCCTGTCCTGCCTCTTTCTTGTTTATTTTTTTTTTATTTTTTTGGGTGCAATATGTATTATAGGATTTTGGATAGATAGATCCATAATTTTGAATATTATCGTCTGGTTGCTTTCTTTTATTACGCACCATGCATCCAAAAAGTTACTTTCTATGGCTATCTTTCCTTCATCAGTCTTATCTTTCCCCTTCCTTGTGTAAAAGAAGAACTTCTCATCACTTGGGTCGGGACTTCTGAAAAATAATAACAAAAACAAAAGTGGGTATTGTGTATTATCACATTTTGGAAATATTGAAAATCATAGTGATGAATTATAGATCCCAATCGACATCGATCAATCGATTGATCGATCATCAATCTTATCAAGGATCAATAACTAACAATCAATACACTGTTTACCTAAAGAGACCGAAGAACTACACCACCTAACGTATCCTATGATCTGATCTCCATAGTTTTTGCTGGTTTGTGCCTCTCTTCCTGGGCCTGCAGCTTGGGCCGGAGTTTCTCTTAAGGTTTTATATATTTTGTAAATGTAAGTTATTTATTTTTGTAAAAAGTATCGTTGAGCTTATGTTGATTTATGACTGAAATTTTATGTCGTACTTTTTTTCTAGACAATTCCTGACTTTAATATACGAGTTTAATTTGGTGCAATTGAATGAAATCAACTAACTAGATTTAAAAAAGGATTCAGGCATGCAACTGCAACAAAACTCAGACGAAGACCTGAATTTGTCCCCAATCTCACCCACATTGGGGCCATCATTACCGGTACAATGCTGGAGTTCCATTCTCCAATTTGGATCACACTTTTTTCCCATGTTTAAAGAAAAGAGGTGGAAGATAAGAGTGGAAAAAATCTTTTTGGTCTGGCCAAGTAGTATTCTCTGCTTTCCTCCCTTGTTGCAACTATAGGCCCATCGTTAATTAATAACTTACTATTTCAAGGCTCATGTTCTGAAAAAAATGTCTTCTAATGTTATACTCTTTGTTTTAAAATAAAATAGTATGCTTTTATGTTTTTTAATAAAATGCTCCTATGGTGAATTTATAACTCAATCCATATCACTCTTTTATTCTTGAATTGCTCAATTTAAAGTTGAATTAATAAAATTAAAAAGAGGGAATTAATACGTGACAATCATTTTCTTAGTCTGTGTTTATTTTCCGAGACTGTAAGAATAATAATAATTCATAGATTTTTTTTAAAGAAAAAAGTGACTAAAATCCTCCTTCCACCCTAAAAAATTAAACACGTCTCCTTCTTATCCTTGAATTTATCACAAGATATGGAGAGACAAAGTTCTTTGTTTGGTGTCTCCATGTCTGCTGCATTGAATTATATTAACCACAATTTTTTTCCTGATACAGCTATGCAAATTAATCAACAATCCACAGAAGAAAAAAAGAATGAAAAATCCTAGCTTAGGGCTCAAACTTTGTTTTGTGGAGAGATGGTCATTTTCGTGCATAAAATTATGCCACTGATAAGGTGATATCTATCTATTGAAAATGACATTATACTTGCCACAAAGCTTATGACATGGTTCATAGTTTATTTTATATATATAGCTGGAGGATTTATAGCCGACTCTTTTTCGCTGATATTTTAGTTATTCTATTTAATGTTTGATTGAACATATTTTGTAAATTATGCAATTTAGATAGTAATCCTACCGATTAGAGATAAATTTTTATACATTTGCAGAAAATAACTCTGGACAGAAAAAGTGAAAAAATGAGCAGAAAAGAGTAAAATCCGGACAGAGTTACGCAGACACTTTTATTAGTCAGTCTCTTGGCCAAGAAGATCCTTCTTGGCTAGCAGAGAGTCCCAATTCTCATGCACTATTTAAAGATAAATATTTCGAAGACATGTGCAGCTGGGCCAGCTAGAGTGTCTCCAGGAGTGTTAGAGTTTCAGTTTCTTTCGACCTCATCAATTAGACTTCTAATCGGAAAGAGAGTAGTGATTAAAATACAATTAGTAATTAAACTATATATATTCTCCTAGGGTTTTTGAAGGAGGAGGTCTAGTAGCCTCTCTTCTTTATTTTCTCTGGTTTTGAACTCGTTTTCTCCCATCGTCTTCAACCTTGAAGGCGCAAGATTTTTATATTTAATTAGTTTATTATTTTCTTTATTTTTCTTGTCTTTCTCTAGCTAAACTTTCTTATTCCTGGTAAAGGCAATTAAATTTATGATTCTAAGTATTTGTGAGATCTAAATTGCTCTTCTTAATTTCTATGTTTGCATATATCTATTCTCTAAAATACTTGAACACTTTTCATATTAGGTTTATGTTTAATCAACCTAAATTTTAATCTGAAACCGTCATTCTTTTTTGTTACAGCAACCCTTCATTGGACCATTTACAGACCAAGAAGATCGAAGTAGACAAATAGCTCTGAGAAGCTAGAGAGAATAGTATTTAGGTTGAATCCCTGACTGACAACCGAGGTGTCAAGGCTTAAAATTGTCTTCCCCTAGTCGGTAATCAATAAATTTTAGTAAACCCTTTAACCAGCAAGGTGCTAGTTGATTAGGAATCATCTCTAAGCGTACCTGAGATGGTTTTGATACAAGAGGGAAGTAGGAGTCATAAGCGTACAATGATTCTATAACAATTTTATAGATTAAAATATTTGTGCAACAATGATCGAATACTTATGAATCGTAACTTCTTTTAGCCTTTACTAGGAATCCTTTTATCTGATTGTTCGTTCTTGACCAGTTTCTTGACCAAGAATAATATTCTTGGCCTGTTTCTTTATTTGCTTTTTCAATTCTTAGTTTTTAAACAACCCCCTTCCCTTCATTCACCTAAATGTTTAAATCTGGTCTTTATCTTATTTTAAGGCTACACATTCTTTGTGGATCAAACCTCTTTTATTTGCAATCTTTTGTAGGTACTGATAAGTTGTATTTATTTTTTACGATCTCGACACCCATCAAATTTTAGCATTGTTGCCGATGAGTAGTTTTAAGTCTTGACCAAGACAGAAGCCCAAAATTTTCTCTTATATTCTCTTTCTTCTCTTTCCATTTTTTTTTTCTCTTTGATTACTAGTTTTAATTATTTTTTTCAATTAAACTCTACTCCTCAATGTTTTAATGCAGGTAACATTGGCAAAGGTTATATGACTGGCTATGAAGGATACGAGCCATATTATGATCCATACATATCTACTTATTATCCCACTGGGTGGAACCAACAAAGTTTTAATTATGGAGTGCAACCTGTTCCTATTTATCAATATTTTCAACCTTCACAAATTAGACAAGATCCCCCTATTTTCAAAGCTTTGGCGAAAAAAATTATCTGCAGGAATTTGAGGCGACAACTGTTAAGCAAATCAACTCCTTACAAGAACAACTCAACTTCCTTAAAGAGGATTAGAGATGCACATCTTCAGATTCCGAACTCAACACAGAGTATGATGCTAACGATGTCACCTTGCTAAGTTACACAAGTCTGCCAGACTGTCTTGACTCCATTCTTGACCAAGAAGCAAGCTCAGACCCAGAGGCAGAAGTTGTTACTCAACCTAGTCAGCCCAATTCGACCGAAAATCATCCCAACACTTCAGAAGAACAAGAACTAATGGTGGTACCACCGTTCCCAGAAGCTTATATGAGTACCAAAGGAGGAAGGAAGCATCTTTTGGATATTTTTCGTATGATTGAAGCTAACCCTGCAATTTTAAGATTTGAACCTCGTTCTACTATATTCATGAAAAAAATTGCTTATTTGTAGTTTTTCAAAATACATTATATTATAGTCCCGGTTTTCCTTATTTGCAGTTTTTTAAAATACTGGATCGATCGCGATCCAATTTCGGTGGGACCTTAAAGTCATGAACCCTTCGTCTTACCGGTTCTGAATCCATTTCGGTTCTTACAACCTTAGATAGAATAAAAAATAGAATAGTCTATCAGAAAAGAAAAAAAAGAAAAGAAAAAAGAAAGTAGACTAGTGGCATTCTTAACTGGGCTTGTGCAAGTCTGAAGTGAGCCCAATTCATATTGAGACCATATTTTGAATCTTTGATGCTCCAAGCTTTTAACACATTGCTCTGCCCAAAACTATGACATTATTGAAAAAACAGGAACACGTTGCTCTGCCAACAGAATACCAATGTTTGGTTCTTTCTCGGTAGAGAAAAGTTCAAACCCAAGAAAGCACCAAAAAGATATATACTTCATCCAATAAATTTCCTGACAGGAAAAAACAAGAAAAAACGTACAATTAAAGAAATTTATCTGAGAACAAGAAATTTTCCCATAAGGATATCGGTTAAAGTGGTATCAAATGTTTATTAGTGAAGTAGAGGACATTACGTGCCTATTTCGGCAGAGTAAGGTGACACAAGATCAAGATAAAAAACCGACCATCGAACTCGTAAAGTCCAAAAATGAGTTTCAAGCCAAAACTATACCAGTAAGTTAGTCTCGATTTTATTGATTGAATCAATCGGTTTGATCTAATTCTAAAAATCATAAATAAAAATACACTTAAGTAATGATTTATTATTTCGTCAATAATATTTCACTTATAATAGTTAGAGTTTTAATGTTAAAAATTAATAAATTATTAAAACCTGCCAATGTTAAGAAAAGATTGGTAAAAGAAAAATTGAAAAACTAAAGAAATAGAAAAAGGAAAAACTAAAGAAATATAATAAGTGAGGAAATGGTAGAATTTTTTTATAAAACAAATGAACAATGAACTAGGGCAACAAATAATCTGTGGCAAACCATATACGCTATACTATGAAACTCATGCAATAAAAATAATCTCATATATCAAGATAATGATTATTTTCGATTGAAAATAGTGGAATAAAGGGAAAAAATTATCACAATTATTAAAAATGTAAAAAAGGTGTGTAACTCATTGGGTAAGTATTTATGACACAATTTTTGAAATGGAAAAAGGATAAAAAAAATATTAACTAACCATCCAGAAAATTTAACTAAGACAATTAATTAGCAATTTTTTCTTTTTAAATACGACATCTAAATGAAAACGATAAGAGTAGAAAAAAGAGAAATATAAGAAATGGAAAAAAACTCACTAAATCTATTTAATTGACCCGAAATATAATTGATTATACCTACTTTTAAAATCATAAATTCAATTTAATACAAAAACTCACTACCCATTTAAAAACCAATGTATATAATAAATAGAAAAAAAACAACAACACCTTGTTAGATTTCTAATTTAGGAGTCGTTGGTCTGAGTGGTTCAGTTAGATTTTTATATATGAAGCAGTTTGACCTATGTGTGGGTTGTTTTGTGAAGTGTAATTTAGGTTGAAGTCAAAGTCTAGAAATTCCATTGCATTAGCAGAGGTAACTGGTAAGCCAAAAATGTATGACAATAGACCTATTGCAGAAGATAAGGTACCAAGCAGAAACTGAATAAACAAAACCCAATTCCTATCGGTACGGAAGTTTTGATAGAAAGGTTGATTTATAATGGGTGGAGAATGACTTGAACTCCATGTTGTGGTTGCAAAGTATGATGGGGAACTGGGGAGTGGACATAGGTCGGCGAAAGTGTAACCCTATACCTCTGCAGGATCATCGAGAGCACGATCTTCATTTCTGTCAGGGAAAAGTTGAATCCTGCACAGATTCTTGGTCCCATACCGAATGGGATGAATGCAGCCATGTTGTTGCCGGTAGCTTTAGCCACTCCTTCCGCGAATCTCTCTGGTTTGAACACATGAACATCGTCTCCCCATACGTCAGGATTGTGGTGAAATGCTATAATCGAAATGAACCCATATTCGCCGGAACAGTTAAGGTATATTTACGAAAGAAGATTTTTCTAGAAAAAGTTTTAATTTTTAGAAAAGTAGAGATATTTTTGAATTGTGTGTTTAGATAACGGATTTTTTTTTTTAAATGAAAAAATTTCATTTTTTGAGATTTTTCTAAATTAATACTGAAGATTAGAAAACTATTTTTCTGATTTTTCACACCATCTCTCCAAATGTAGCACAACTCCTCACCCTCTGTCTTTTCATTTCTTCTTCAACTGCAAACTTTCACATCTCAAATTTTATTTCACAAAATCATCATCTCCACCTCAATTAAAATGGAACTTTTGATAAAAAAAGTTTTACCACCTCTCCCTCTCCTTCATCCACCGCCTCCTCTGTCATCTCCTCCGATGATGAATCACCCACTACCAAATTGATCTGGATTTGACCATCGTCCAACTCATGGTAAATCACCCACCACCAAACTGATGTAGATCTAACCACCGTCTCCTCCGTCGGTGACCAACTCATAGTAAATCACCCACCACCAAACTGACCTGGATCTGGCCACCGCCACCTCCACTGAAGACCAACCTAGCGACATGTCGTCTCCCTCCCTCCAGCCATCACCATACTGATCTAGATCAGACCGCCGCCACTTCTTCCGGCAATCAACCCAACAACAACGCTGTCTCTCTCCCTCTCTCCTCCACCAACTACCAAACTGATTTGGATTTACCACATCTGGATGGTAGCGATGATTTACCATCAATAAGAGAACTAGTTGCTGACGTATTTTTTGTGATTTGTGTTTGTTTTGTGATTTGTGTTTGGAGATGGTGATAAGTAGTGGGAGAGAACTGTTAATGGGAATTTTTTATTTTGTGTTAATAAAATAAGAAATTAAATTTGATTTTTCTTTTTCGAATCTGAATCAGTTTGAAATAATAGTTACAACTCCAATTTTATATCTTTGAATTTAACTACAATAAGAAATGGTCTCGTGTGATTTTGTTTAATATGAGATCTAAAATCATATTTTATTTCCATGGATAGTTTATTAATCTTCTAAAAAAAATAATAACATAATTTTTTATT
Organism: Viola odorata; assembly: GCA_963691705.1. NCBI lineage: Eukaryota > Viridiplantae > Streptophyta > Magnoliopsida > Malpighiales > Violaceae > Viola > Viola odorata. The sequence continues at coordinate 3,713,264 of OY829542.1, forward strand.
TAAAATCAAATTGATTGAATAAAATTTTTAATTTTTAATTTTTTTAATATAATTTTCAGTTTTCTAAAATTAAAATTTTTCATATTTAATACAAAATAAACACAATTTTTAATTTTCTAATGAAAAAGGAGAAAAATCTTCCGCCTTAGTTTCTCCAACTTGATTTCCCGTCCAGCTTTCCTCGTTACGTAAGGAACAGGCGGGTACAGCCGCAGAGTCTCATGGATAAACATGCTCATCTAGATCAAGCAAAATGGTTCGTTTAATAAAGAACCAAACAGCGTAGAATTATTTGGTTTCGGCAAGAGTTAGTGAAATTTTTACTCACATTTATCAGTTTATGATGCCGTCAGGTTTTGGAGTTTGGTGTCCAATAACTTGGAGAACCTCGTTCCTGACTTTGGCTTGCCAATCTTGGTGAATTGCTAAAAGAAGCAGACTCCAACAGAGCGAGACTGCGGTTGTTTCCTGGCCAGCAATATAAAAGGTCTAAAGATATTTTCTTGGCCTCGTCTGGATCATTATACGCCTTTACAAGTAATCCAAGAAAATCGTTTCCATTACTATCAACTTCTTGATCATCCAACAGTACTGCTCCCTCCTCTCTTTGCTTCACCATCTTTACAATACTGTCTTTAATCTCTTGTTGCAGTCTGTTTGATTCTTTGCCGTCAGCTAGTTTTACGAAGTTTCTGCGATTGACCACCGATTGAGCCACAACGAACCAATTTAATGAATACTACTTTATTAGTTGTAAAAGAGTCTGATGAGGAGGACAAATGGATGTGAAACATACCCAATTACAGGAATCCTGATCTTGTAGAGGTTTCTTAAAATGATGGTGCCCATCTTCATCAGCGAATAAAAAATGCGCTGCCCTTCCATGTAACTACTCCCAAATGCTGTCCTGGAAATGACTTCAGATGTTAAAATCTTGAATTCTGGAACCACATCAATCTCTTTGCCTTCTTCCTGCTTCCATCTTCTTAACATCACCTCAGAACTTACGACCATTGCCGGAACCAAATCCTGCAAAAAGTAAAGAAGACACTGAACTGGAATAAAATGCACTTTCTTGCTTTCTAGCTTTCTAGCTAGCCTTGATCGTGTCATAGTTTCATTTCTTGTTATAAGTTTAGCTTCAAGGTCTCAGCAGAGAAAGCATGGTTGGCCAGTTTTTGCATCTTAGACCATTTCTCACCTCATGAGGTTACGACACGAGCCCATCTCCTAAAAGTTTCTTGGCATGAATTTGGATGTCTGCTTTTGGGAATCCGCCTTCTTTATTGTTCATTAACTCTTTAACCAGATCAGGCTCTGTGACTATAAATTGAGCTTCTGGAGCAAGCCAGGAAATAATATTCATCCCTACAGCAAAAATATTGTGAAGACGACTTTCAATCCCTGCTTGTTCATCAGGGACTGAATCCGAAGCGGATTCAACCATACTTTGTTGAAGAACTTGACCAGAAGTACGAGGAAGTATATACTTTTTTAACAACAAATATTAGAAACACTAATTAAAAAAAAAATAGCAGAAAGGGAAAAGAGTGACGTGATTGGGATGAGAGGGAGAAAAAATAATAAGCAATTAGGAAGGAAAAAAAAAAACTACCACACTAATCCTTAATATATCTTAATAAAATAAAGATAATTAATTTCCAATAAAAATGAGCATAATGTGAAGCTACCCATGAAAATGAATATTGGTTTACTTTTGGACTATATTAGTTAAATATCATTTTTTATAATTAATTTAGCTTTATATTATTGCATATTAAAATTTCTGAAATATTTAAGATTCCATTGATTGTTTCTTAAAAAAAAAATCGTTTCCAAATTTCTTTTGATAAAATTTGTAAAAACATTTACTGTATTTAATTTATATATTTGGACCCATTTATTAAAAATAATAATAGTAAAATTTAAAAAAAAGGGAATATTTCGTGCACGCCATTTTTTTTACGAAAATGGATGTATTGAAGAAAAGGTTAAGGATTTTATTGAACTTAAAAATATGTTAGTAATCAAATCGTATCTTTTATAAAATGTTAGAGACCTGAGTTGCATTTTCCTGTTAATTAATTTCTCGAAACTTTTAAGGGGCAGAATTAGGTGGGCCGCACAGTCCCGTTAATGGCCCAAATATTAGGGTGTATATGGCGTGTCAAAACATAAAAAATTAGGTGGGCTGAACAGGCCCGTTGAAGGCCCAAATTATTGGGCGTCTATGGCATTTATGAAAACATACAAAAGACACAAAAAAACATTGTTTGGTGTTTAACTCAATATCTGATAAAAGCATATTAGTAGTCTGCTCTCTGTGGTCGCCGTCGGATCATTTTTTTTTATATAAAGCAGGAGTGTGAGATTAAAATCTAATTTAAATTTCTAATAGTATTTTTATCGTCAGTCAAATAATAAATTATTGTAGAAGATCGTATATCTAAGGAAAAAACAATTGTATTAGTGTGTATTCTTTTTCCCATCTCCTCTAGTGTTCCCTTTAATTACTTGTGACAAAAAATGTTTCTTTTACATTTTTCGAACATGAGATTGACTATTCCTGCTCATACATTGTTGATTTTGATCCTTAAAAAAATGATGCAGGACTCTTTTTAGTATGTTCTTATATTCAAATCTAAAATATAAATTAAATTACAAGTGGATAAATAATTTTATTATTTAACCAGTGTGAGGTTTATATACTTGATGTGTTAAACCACGAATGGTGTTAACACTGTTTTGATACTGGCAGGCAGGAAAATCCTATGAAAATTTGTTGGTATACGCCAAACTTTCATTTCTTTGCACAAATTATTGTAACACTACCAATCTTAATAGCTAGAAGATATGCTTCAATTATTTATTAATTTGATTAGTAGTTGAGTGTATAGCGACTAGAGGGTAGGGACCAATTTTCAGTTAATACGTCTAATTATATCAATCATTTATTTTTATTTTTATTTAACCCATAGAGATCCTCAAACCCACTACTAAATTATAACTAATTATATTTTAATAAATAATTATTTCATATATATATATATATATATATATATATATATATAAATTAAATCATTTATTTTTTATTTAATGAGTGAGAGCGCAAAACGATGGAGAGAATACTCGTACTAATTACACTAATACTTGTGTCCACAGTCTTCCTTCCTAGCGTAAGTCCAATTTGTATACACTACTTAAGATTATCATGGTGCGCCATGGATTTTCTCTTTGCTTTCATTTGTTTTTGTCCTTTTTGACCAAGGAGTGGGACATGAATGTTGTTGTTGTTGCTATTATTTGTGGATCCCATGAGACAAATGCACAAAGCCAAAGATGTGATGTGATTTTCTGTTTGTCTATCTAGTTAGAAAGATAATTTCGGACTGGAATCCATATTTAAATCTCATATTTGCACGTGAGAATAAAAAAATTAGAAAAAAAAAGTTGAATCTAGAATTTATGGGCTGGAAAAACATGAAACAAAAAGTATGTCAACATTTGGGCCAATGAGAAAGCAATACATAAAACCCTGTAAAAGCCCAATAAACAAAAAAAGAAAAAAGAAAAAAGAAAAGGGAGAGTAGGGAAATGATTAAGGGACGGGGGGTGACGCGGGGTCCTACACACTTGTAATGGAAAGAGGCATGTGTGGAATCAGCTACCTACGATGTTGTACGAAGGAGTTAGGGTTAGGGTTTTCTAGTGAATCAGGTGCCGCCAGAGGTGATTTTATCTCTTCTTTTTAAGTTTGTGGGGAGAGACTGTTGACATATTTCTCTACTTAGCCATTAGCTACTCGACACCCTAATGGGACCTAACGGACAAACATGTCAATCTTTGATGCTGACAGTTGGATAGGGAACAGTACTCATGTTTCCTATCTCCGTCGTCGTCCTCCATTCGAGTGTTTTTACGCTACTTAAGAGTATCAAACTTATACGTCCACTCATATAAATAATGAGATTCATCACTAATAAAAAAAATCAATCACTATAGTTATTTGAAATGGAACAAGTGAAATGCCCCGTTTATATCAATAAAAAAATAAATTTGACATGTTATTCCAAAAAATAGTGTATAATTTTTTCATCAATTCTCTCTCAAGCTATAAGGATGAATAACATATAGAGTACTAGAAACCCCATTCAAAGCAAACTTTTAATCATTTTTTTCTTTTCTTTTTCCTTTAGAGATAATGATATTAATGGGCCATAAACTCTAACTACTTTATTAATTTGGGTCCTATATTGTCTCGCATTGGCCCCTCCATTGCTTGAACTCTATTAATTCGGCCCCTCCTTATAACATCATGCATACGTAACCATTAATTACGCAGCCGTGACAATTTTTATATTATTTTTTTTCTAATACTATGTCAGTATTTTAAATAATAAGAAATACAATTTAAAAAAGAAAAAAAATTCAGAGAAATTAAAATTTCAAAATAATTCAAGAAATAAGAAAAATAATTAAAGTCAATCCTTTTCTATTCCTCCCAATTTTTTCAAATGTATAAACTTCCTCTCGTCTTAAATAATTATTGTTCGAGTCCCGATTTTTTAGTCTAAATGTATTATTTTGATTATGACATATACATATTTTGTGCATGTGATAAAATAGCCTTTATTCATCAATTCAATTCACAAATTTCCTTTTCTTTTGTTTTAATTGAATTTGAATGAATAAAATGATTAGTAATTTGAGAAGAAAGCATGGATAGAAAGGAAACAATATATAATAAATTAACAAAACCAACCATTACCTTCAATTTTGCCACTATTCCCGACCGAAAAGAGTACCCCCTCTGGTCTTTAAAGAACGTCGTTTATTATTTCGGTACGCATTTCAAAGCGGCCGGAATAGTAGCTATATGACCTCGAAAAATTTCGTATTTTTTTTCGAACGTACGTTTAATCCTAACGTACGTTCGAAAAAAAGTACAAATTTTTTCGAGGTCATATAACTACTATTTCGGCAGTCTTGAAATGCGTACCGGAATAGTAAACGACGTTCTTTGGAGACCAGAGGGAGTAATAAACATAAATGAAATCCACTAATTTTCGCACTATATATTAAGGATATAAAAATAATCGAAAAAATTGTATGGCTTGCGAGAAAATAAAATACAAAATGATAAAAAAGTTAGATGTGGAGCTCAAATCGGTAAGGTTTCAATCTTACAGTAACCGCGATTGTCGGTATACCACACCTTCCTGAAATGGGAGACAAGCTGAAAAGAGTTCGTTGGTTGCAGGTTCATGCCTTCTCGCAGTCGCAGCGCCGTTGGCTGTCATCTGCTGCGCTAAACTTTTATGTCCAAGGATATGACTTGCTGATTTATCAAAAATAAAAAAAATTCTCATATTTTGTTTGAAAATTCAGGTAATTAATTTCTTGCATATACATTTCATATCGCAAACAAATATCCGGCAAAAACTCGATTACAATCAACATTGATTATTTTTTAATCTAAAATCAACAACTAAAATGTCACAATTTAACTTTAATAATTTTTGTAAGACATTAAACCAAATTAGTTCAATGTTTTCTAATTTTATTTTTAACCTTTAAATATACGAATATGCCTAATTTTATATAATTTAAATGAAAATATCATTATGAATCTGATTAAACTAATAATTACTCATAAATAATAATACATGAGACCTGAATTAAAGATAAACAATTTTTTTATCATTCATATCACTATCCATATTGATTATTTCTTAATCTAAAATCAACAACTAATTAGTAGATTACTTCTTTCCTCACAATTCCACATGGTTGTGCTAATTAGGAAAGAAAAAAGAGGAAAAAAATTTGGGTACATCATGTAATGACGTAGAATGATAATATGTGCCTCAAATAGTGCTAGAATACCACTATTCTTGACACTTTTGGACACGTGTCATCATCCTACATTATAATGTAAGTAGATCATGATCTACTCAAGTTTTACTGGAAAAAAAAGTTGTACTTTACTGGAGAGGAAAGGATTGCATCTTATCTAGCTAGAGCACAAGACGTATCTGTATAGATATGGTGCAACACAAATAATTATAGAAAACAAAAACAAAAAAAATTGAAGGTGCAGAGAAAAAAGCAAAGCATTTTATCTCTCCTCTTTATATGTATCTTTATATCTCAAAAGAGCACTTGCTTATAAGTTGCTTTACTTTACCAAACCCAATTCCCAGCTATATATTCCCCTACTCACAGAAAGGAAGAAGAAGATAGCAGATCTTGCCCTAAGGAGAATTGAAGAAGGAAAAAAAACCCATATGTGGTATTCAAAATTTCATATTATAGATTATTAAAACTTAAATATTTAATTATTTAATTTGAACTGTTTAATTTTTGTAGTGGAGATCGATCGATCGATTGATTGAGATGGGGAGGGGAAGGGTAGAGCTGAGAAGGATAGAGAACAAGATAAATCGACAGGTGACATTTGGGAAAAGAAGGAATGGTTTGCTGAAGAAAGCTTATGAGCTCTCTGTTCTTTGCGATGCTGAGGTTGCCCTCATCATCTTCTCCAACCGTGGCAAGCTCTATGAGTTCTGCAGCACCTCCAGGTATTCATTTCTTATTTCATTTATTTAATTAATTTCTTTTCTTTTCTTTTCTTTTTAATGCATCCTGTTCTTTTCTTTATTTTTATTTTCTATTTTCTGGTGATGGATTTTAAAGGTAGAGTGTATTTTGATCGCTAATTAATTGATAATTACACCCTTTGTTCCTTTTATCTGTTGTTTTATCAATATTTTTTCTTCCTAAATGGTTATCAGAGTAACTAATTTCGTTAATTCTAGTGCCGAAACCCTAAAACAACAGATAATATAGAACAATTCGGGAATAACAAGTACTAATAATTTTATTTTGATGTTTGGATATGGATGTGTTTCTCCTTATATGTAGGAGTTAAGATGTTCTTTTCAAGAGGAAAAAGTTTGGTTCATTTATGTGGACTATATGCTTAATAATTAAATCTGGGTAGGGTGTCCATTTCTTTTCACATCAAATCGATGAAATTAAAATGCTTTTGATTTTTTTCTTTTCCTTTCATAGAAAATTTAATTTTACCTCAAAAGCTGCAAAGTGCAAACTATTCCTTATCCTTCTAAATTAGGGTTATCAAAACGGGTCTACGGGCCATGTACAAAGGATCCTAGCATATGAAGCTATTTTTTTCTATTTCAAAAAAAAAAAAACTGAAATCAATGTACAATCCTTATTAACTTCTTTTTAATTTATTATTAGAATTAACGGGTTCCGAGTTATGACATTGAAGTATAAATTCAAAATTAACATTGAACTAATTACGGGTTTTAAACTCTAAATCTATGACATATTGATGGCAAAGGGATCGGTAGAGTTTCGGATTCGGATTGAAATTACACACACAAAAATAAACCTGTGACATATTCAGTATTTACCAGTACATTTGAACGTCTCGTACATATTTGTATGTTTTAATATTATATAAGGTAGATTTGGTCTAATATACAGTGCATTTTCAATTTCTTTTGGACAGCATACATGAAAATAGCATGGCCAAGACCATAGAGAAGTACCGAAGATGCAGTTATGAAGCACTAGCGGCAAGCCAATCTGCAGAGGAGACACAAGTAACATTTTACTAATGTTTCTAATTCCATAAATATATCTCTCTAAATAATATACTCTTTCAAAAGTCAAATTAATATTATACAGACTTCATTAGGTCCCGCAACTCAGTCTTACGTTCTACAAAGCGGGAAGAAGATTAGAGTTAAAATTCGAGTTATCTAATTTGCAATTGCAATTTCTATCTGTAAGAGGAAAATTGAGACTTTGGAATTTGTGTATGTTTATGCCACAAAGGTTAACAAGTGCAACAATCTAATTTGGTGAATTGCAGAACAACTACCAGGAATATTTGAGGATAAAGGCACATGTTGATTTCCTACAAAATTCACAGAGGTAATTAATTATATATATATATAATCATGATCATCAATTTATTACAAAATTAATCCCACTGCTTGGTTATATATATATATATATATATAGGCACATTCTTGGAGAAGAATTAGGGGATTTGGGAGCTAAAGAGCTAGACCAGCTTGAGCATCAGCTTGACATGTCATTAAGGCATATCAGATCAACTAAGGTACTAATTTAAACCCTAAAAGTTTTCATACTTTTTTCTTCTTCTTATAATCTTATTTTTCTTTTTCTTTCTTTTTGCAGTCGCAATTCATACTTGATCAGATTTCTGAACTTCAAAAGAAAGTATGTGTTTTTCATGCACAGTCATGTTGTATGTACATATGCTAGCTTCAAAGATGTATATATACGTTTTTAAGTCTACTGAGTTAGAACTAATCACGTTCATATTGGATCGATCAATCCACTAAAAAGTAAAATGTTCACAACAGATGATTTTTCAAATATATATATATATATCACTAATAATGTAGATTTTGATTCCTTTGCAGGAAGAAACACTACTGGAAACCAACAATGAGTTGAGGAGAAAGGTCTGGTCTCATCTCTTGAATACTTTCTAATTTCTAATTTGTGAAAGATGGAAATTCCAATACATATAAACTTGTTTTGTTGGATAGTTGGAGGAGACAACAATTGCACTTCGGTCAATGAGGTTTGATGATCAAAATGTGCCACACCGGCAACGACATAACAGTTATGCCCAGCAGGGTGATTCACAGTCCAATGGCACCTTTCAGAATGAGGTTTTCTTTTTTTCTTTTTTCTTTTCTGGGTTTTGACCCAAATTAATATGTTAATTATTTCTAAAATATGGGTTCATTAATTAGCCCTTTAATTTTAAAATATATTCTTGCTAATTTTACTTATTTTTGTCTTTTTTCTTTTATTGTTCCATGAGTTACAGTATAATGATCCGGTGGAAGCAGATCAAACGATTCCGGCAACTACAGTGCAAAATGGCAATGGATACATCCTTGGGTGGATGCTTTAGTTTATTTTACCTTTTTAATTTATTAATTACACAGGAATAATCAAGAATATGTTGGTCTTTGTATTGTGATGAATGATTTGGATCAATTTTTAAAATATATTCAAGATTTTTTATTTATTTTTACTAATCAACAAACGACGGAGATCAAACCACGGAGATCATTCAATCAACATGATACCGAAAAGCAAACTCATATAAACACAATTATTATTATTTATGAAAAAATTATTTGTTGAAAATATTGTACTTTTTAATGGATTAATTTGGTGTAAATATAATTATTTTTAATCCATTGAATTTAAGGATAATATATACTCCATGGATGACGGACAACTTAGATAAAGGATAAAAAGAAAAAAAGTTAGTAGCACTGGGCATTGAAGTGAAATTGCAAGGCACCTATAATAGACTAATAGTGGTGATTTTAGGTATCTGTCAAGTCGTAAACTAGGCTTGACCCCGACGATCACCAGAATTCAAGTACTATACATTATACAAAGTTGTCTTAATATATATACCCCTCCTTCCTCATTCTTTCTTTTTCTTCTCACTCTCTTTACTTTTTTCTCTCTAAAATATTAGTTATCACGACTTTTCGGCTCTAGAATCTTCCTTTGGGCACGCAGATGATCGTCTATCGAGAGCGTAAAAAATAGTTGTAAAATAAGTATGAAATGAGAATGAGTTACAACTTATCACGGCCTACAAAGGGCTTGCAGATGGTGGTAAGAGGGTCGTCCACAGAGACACTTCGGGTGTGTAGTTTTTAGGTTGATTTCTTCGTCACTGAGCTGGTTCGTTTGATTCTGAAACTGAAAATAAAAGAACAACAATTTAAACAATAAAATGAGCTTGGTTAGAGGCTTGACCAAGACAAAATAGCTGGGTAGGAAATTCAGAGGATGGAAATTCCTAGTAAGGGCGTTTTGAAAGCTGCGTTTCTTATGCTTCGATCACTGATTCAATGATGTTCATCTTCGTCTCTATAGCGTTGCTATGGAATGCAAGGACTCCTGTACACTCCTACTTTCCTCTTTTATCAAATTTCCTTACGGGTACTCTCTACTAGACAATCTTAACCAAATAGCACCTTGCTGGTTAAAGGGTTTACTACCTTGGTTGATGGCTTGATTAGATTGAAAGGTAGCAGAATCGTCATCAATGGCGTAGGAGAAGACAACACTTAACTCAAGTTTACCTCGCACTTAAGGCCCTCAGTTGTCAATCGGGTATGAGTTATATTATTCATTTTCTCTAGCCTATCTTGGGATCTAGTTGTCCACTTGGCCTATCTGATTTCGCTTGTCCCCTTCTAGGTTGACTGCAACTTCCCAGCTAAAGTCTAAGAGTGGTCAATTCTAAACTTTAACAAGAAAGTGATTTGTTAAATCGGAAAATAAATAATTACAGAGATAAAGATTATTAAGAGTACTTAGATCTCACGAAGCATAAGAAACTTAGCTCAACAACCCTTACTAAGAACGAAGCATTTAGCCAGACATCGTGGAGGAAAATGATTTTGTTGATTGCATAAAAGAAAATAAATATGTAAATCCCAGACTGGAAAGTTATAGAGCAAAATCTGAATGGTAGTCTGCGTGAGAGAGATCAGAAGTCCCCTTCCATAAGGGCTTTTTAACAGCTTTTCACATAAGTTGTTTCCTAGTCCTACTTTATCTCAAACTCTTAAAATAAAATGATAAGGATAAAAGAAAAATTAAGATAAAGATAATTGTTTGAGAAAGATCAAATATTGTTGAAGAGGGAGTTTTCTAGTCGTGATCGCAAATCCATCAAATTTCGCAGCCACTGTAACTGCCATCTCGCGTCCTCAAGTCTCCTACTACAGTTTGTCTCTGTCGCGACTATCTTGACCAAGCCCGTGGCTAGACAGATTCAAATGCCAAATATCATCTCCTACTGCTATTGTCCTTCAATTGTTGCGCTTCTAAGTAATTTTGCAAAAGTGGGGAGAATCCATAAAAATCAATAGCTTTACTGCCTAATTTACAAGTAAATAGATAGTAAAAGTATGCGAATTTAATGCTCAATGAAATTCCCCCACACTTAAACTATGCTTGCTGATAGTGTGTATTTTATGCATATTTTTATCTCCTTTTCTAGTCCACTTTCGATCTTGATGCTACTGATTTGCCTCTGTTTCTCTCCTTTTTGCAGATCGGGAGTTAGAAAATAAAAATCACAGAAATGCACACTTTTGGTCAAATTCTGACGGATGTTGAGCGTCTAGGCCTAGTTGTTGATCTTCTAGGCCTAGTTGCCGAGCGTCAACAATTCCGACGCAGAAAAGGAAACTCCTGAAGAGAAAATCTGACAGATTCTGCCATTCATTCCCACGATCCTCCAGTTAAAGCAAGAGATCTGTTTCCATATTTTGTAATTCCCTTAGATTTAGGATTTTTCTTTTTATATTTTATATTTTTTGAATTTCCTTATTTTGTAATTTCCCTATAAGACTTTAGGATTTTAGGGTTTCTGGGGGGCTCTCTCTTCTACCTCTTCTCCGACTTTGGAGAGCTACGCAACAACTCTTCTCTCCTCTTCTCCTCTTCTTCTTCCTCTTCTTTTATTTTTATATTTATTATTTTATTTATGTTTTCTTTGTGGAACTAATCCCGATTTCCTAGTAAAGACCATTGAAAGTTTTTGATTCATTCGACTATGAGATCAGATTGTGCTTAATATATTTCTGTGTTTGTATTTATTTATTTATTATTTAAACGTCAATATTACTTGTGCTTGATTTATGATTTTATCAGTCTACATCTTGCCCTTGCTGTTTACCGCAATCTTTGTAGTAATAACTAATGTGAGGCTACAAAGTAGAGTAGGCAACCAGATCAGAGTCACTAGGTTGCTAGTCCAATATGACTGGAATAAATAACTAATTAGGGTAGTGCCTCGAACGTACTGAGTGTCTCGCCTTAGGTGTGTCTTTCCTCCTCTTCATGGGCATCTGAATATTGTCTCCATAAATGTACCTTGGAGGATGGCGGATTGTCAAGGTTACCCCATAAACGTACCTTGGAGTTACTTCTCTTACGAAGGAAAGCAGGAGACCTAAACGTACCTGGACCCTATAGCATATCTATAAGTTAGGAATTGAATATTGTCGAATCTATGATCGGTCGAATTAAAATCATAACTGGATATTTATTTTTGCTAGGAAAGCTTTCTCTTATTTGTTTTCTTATTTATTCTATAATTAGTTTAATTAGTTCTAAATCTCAAATCCAAAACCCTCCCATTGTTTTATTTTATATCTGCCTTTGTCTAGTTTACGTCTTCACCATTCTCTGTGGATCGAACCTCTTACCACTATCTTCAATCTTTTTTTTGTAGCTAGTGATAAGTTGTAATTATTTTTGACGACTTCGACAACCGATCACTTACCCCCAAGCATACTGACTTGATAAGAAAACAAGATACACATAAGAAATAAAAACCAGAAAGCATTCGTTTCTAAGCATCCGACTCATCACACAACTCTATCCTGTATTATCATGGCCTAACCAATACCCCAAACATCCTACATCCATATAATGCCATGATTAGGTGCTCTACGGTAGAATTACGCAATGAGAATAAAACAATTTGATTACAAAATTAATTGTCCTCACATTATTCCCTAGCTATACAAACTGCTGACTTTCAAGCAACTTCTCTAACAGTCATTTCTTTTTCCATCACTTATATCTCTATCATGTATTCCCAGTTTTCATAATATAATATGACGTTTAGGATATGGTTAGTTTTAGTTTTTTAGGAAATTGTTTACCATGGTATTCTATAGACCAAATTTAATTCATTTCTCATCTATATCTACTACCTTTACAACTAATGATACCCCAATTCTCTATAAATTAAATATAGGGGTAAATGATTAAACTTATCTAAAATTTGGTCTGAATAATAATTAAGAAAATATTGGTGGGAAGTTTTGACCTAAAAGTAATAATAATGGAGTTGGACGTGCCCTAATCTAATAAGAGGATGTCAATTCCAAAATGTTATGTCATGTAATATATTGTTGAGACCCAAAAGATGCGGACGAATTAACGATCCACATTCCAAATTTTTTTTTTTTTAATATTTCCCACTCGATAATTTAACAAGGCTGATACTCTAGATTTTAATTAAACTACAAGAATTCCTTATAAACTCATCGTTGAGTCCCAAACTTTGATATAGGACATGCACATGGTGCACCTTTTTATTTATGTACTAATTTGGGTTTATCAATCATTCCGAATTTTCGAGCGTATTGCGTATTGTTTTTATAATGTAGATCGTGAGCGCTTTCTAATATATTATAATAATAATTAATAATATAATAATTTTTTTTAAAATAAATTAAGCATTCTTAACAACTAATTTTCAACATCTAAAAATAAACAATAACTAAATAGAAGTATCAAATCGATCATAGATTGTATTATAACTATCTTTCGGTAAAAAAGATAGGGTACTGTTGGTGTTGGGTTGGACCGTTGGATTGCTTTGCATATATAGATAATTAGAGTATTACTGTATAATCTATTTTCCCCACCACGAGTACAAGATTCTTTCGGTTTTGCTATTTTTGTTCTTCTGTCACAAACAATAAGGAATTCGTGCAGCTTAAAATGGCAGGCAAGTGAAAGCTCATACAGCATCATAGTCACCAAGACAATAACAACACACATAATTTCAATCCCCACTTTCATTTTCCCATTGGACAAAAAAAAAATATATATTTTGGAGAAATAGGAATTCCTCCCAAATATTTATTTTCCCCTTCTATGGGTTATACTGTTCATTCATTTTGTTATTTTTTATTTTAGATGATGTTAAGAAATTTATGGGTAGTATATTCTATGATAAAAAATATTTAAATCCCTAAACTATTTGATTAATAAAGCAATTATACATTAAACAGTAGCTAATAAAATTTTATTAATTTATATCAATCATTTGAAATATTTTTTATTATTTAAAAAAATAATTTGCTTAATTAAATTAATAAATCAAACCAATTGAATACAGAAAATAGGAAAAAAAATCTCTTACGCTCGCAGATAGTTTAAGAATTCAAAACAATCATCAATCTCAATTAAATATAGGGAAACCAAGCTAAGCCCTAAGGCTAAGCTGGTGCGGCCCAGGATGTGTGCACTGTGCTGTATTTGACGGGTGCACTGTGAGCTCACAGTCATCGATTGAAAATGACCAATTTGACAACTGTGCTACTATATTAGTATTACTGAGTACTGACCTCCATTAAAATTTCAAATTATAGGCTCTTTTTTTTTAAGTTTTTAATTTCAAATTATAGACTTTTTTTTAAAGTTTTTATACATAATTTAAAAAATTATTAAATAACCTTCTGTATTGGTAAATACTAAATACTTTAGTTATCTTTACAGCAACATTAGTTATCTTTACAGCAACACTTATTTTTCCATTCAATAAATTTATAACTAAGTGATATCTCTTATTGAGTAGGAAGAATAAAATCTCTTATTCGAATTATTTTGTTTACATTTTCTTTCTATGTTAAAATATACGTAAAATTACTAATATTGGTTATAGTCAAATGGTGACTATAACATGATTTTCCTCTATTTTTAAGATTTGAACTTGAAATCTTAGTTAAAAGTAAAATGTCATAACTCGAACGAGAGTAACAATTGAGACACCCGCAAGGATGAAGCTAGACAATTTTTTGGGGGGCAGATATTACTATATAGAAAATTGTATGGTATATTTCTCTCATTTTAATTTCCTAAATATAAAAATTACATATATATAAATATTTATGAACCATCCTATAAAATTATAAAAGTTAATAGTGCGTATTTAGGAACTATTGATTAACTTACCATTAATATTAGGATTTAACTTAAATTTATTTCATTATATAGTCAACTATATATATTTTGGAAGCAAAAAATAGAAGTTTTTGACTAATAAAATAAGATTAATTAATTAAAAGCTACAACTTTAAAGACTATAATGGAAACTTTGAAAATATGGGGGGAGGGGCAAAAGTAAAAATTTCCCAAATAAAGTAGGATTATTTGATCAAAACTAAGACTTCAAGGACTAATTAAAATGAGTTTTAATTTTTTTTTGGGAGCACCCTTTGCTGAGGCTCAGCCATTGAACACCCAAAAGATAAAACAAATACGGGTAGAATAAGAAAGTAAAGTATAATATGTTTCCCTCTTTCTACTAGTTTATCTAAGCAATTTTAATTGGCAATTGGTTGTTATTTTATTGTTATAATAATTAATTTTATCATTAGAACCATTATTTATCGGATCAGAATTAATGTGGTAAATTCATATTTAATTTATTAAAAAAACGGACTAACAAGTTTGGGTTTTAATTTGATTAATGAATCATAATATTTGTTTTATATCTATTCATTTCGGGGTTTTTTCAACCGTAGAACGGTAGATGCATATACGTATATGCTTCTTTTTTCTCCATACGTAATTATATATGGCAGGCAGAGCCGCAGAAGAGGCACGGCGAATCCATTGTCCAGTCGCATCAACCTTCAAATCCTCAATCAGCTCACGCAACAAACACAAACAAATTATTTATTTTGGAAAAGAATTTTAGTCCATAAACCATTAAATCGTTTGTAATTAAGCCCATAAAATTCTACTACTTAATTTGTTCAATTTTCATTTTTGGTACGATCTTGTAAATAAAAACAATTCCAACCATCACATATCAGCTAATAAGGTTAAATAATATTTTTGATCCGTATATTATAATACGCTGTATATCATGAAAAAAGAAATAGCGATATGATCCTATAGTTGTTTGATTTGAAGGGTTTTAATTGTTTAACAAAACACATGCCAAAATTAGTGGTGCCCAGTTGTTTTAATTTCATGGTATGTTAGCCAAAACGTCACGTGCTCGACTATAGCTAAGGGACCGCTAGTTGTTCAAACGGACCACGACTGGGTCATCGGTCTAGCCCTATAGATTTTAGACTTGAGAGTTAATAAATGTAGGAAACTTCTTGTAGGAACTTGTATCTCTCAACTTTCAATTTGATGTCCCCTTGGCCACTTGTCTAGTATTCCACAAAGGACAACATCATGTATGCTATTTCGATCCATCCATCGAATACGATTACTCATCTTTTTTCTGTCTTTATTTATTTCTTTCTTTTTCTTATAAGCAGGATTTGTAAAGTTGCGGGATTCTTTTCTTTCTGTGTTATATACCTTTCTTTATGTCACTTGTAGTTGTATCTTATCTTTTTTTTAGTTTTATGTGCATTTCTTTTGGCAGGTTTTTTTTGTTATGTATTTGAAACTTAAATTTAATCAAAATTGTATAAAGAGTAATGGGTACGTAGTTCTTATATTAATTTAGTAATTATTTATTTAAATAAATAAAATCTAGAGTTAAATTAATCCAATTATTTATTGTTAGACCCGCTAATAAAAGTGTTAATACCTACTCCCTCCGGTCTCCAAAATATGTCGTTTTAGCATTTACTTTTACTGTTTCGGAACGTATCTTAAGACGGTCGGAACAGTCACTATTTGAGACAATTTTGCCCCGAATTTTTTCTCGGAAGTACGTTAAGGATTAACGTACGTTCTAAAAAAAGTACGAATTTTTTTGGGGTCAAATAGTACCTCATCCGGCCTCCTCGATATGCATTCCCTACTAAATATTGGGATTTGAGGAAGACATTTATTGGAGACCAGAGGGAGTATAAAATTATTTTAATTTTTTTTATTGGGTGTGAGAAAAAACAGAGCTATTGTGCTATTTTCTCCCCCAAAATAAAAACACTCATTAGCGAAACAAGGACGTAATAGATTGAATGATTTCGTGTCATGGTTGTAAGTCATAGAATATGAGCTTTTTTTTTTTTTTTTTTAAGCAGAAGAAAATGTATTATATATATGAATGGCCATGAAGGGCATGGCGAAAACAACTAAGAAAACAGCAGCCTGGAACAAAGAAACCAGCTGCTGCAGCCTCACACCAGGAAGCTAACAAAAGCACCTAACCAAAAGAAAAGGCGAAACCGTATTACAAGACACGAGAGCAACAACTCTCTCAGAAAGCCAGAAGAATCACGAACCTATCAACCTGGCCGAAAAAACAAAACAAACCGGGATAGAAAAAAGAACAGAACCTGACGAGCCACATTAAAGGCCACAGATCCAAGCAGAAGACTGCATCATATCAGTCACGCTGTAAGCGAAGGAGTTGTCTTTGCTCTTCAACCACCAATGCCACATAGAAAAAATCATCTGGATACAACCAAACTCCGTATACTCCCTTTGTCTAAATACCATGTCGTTCCGCTGCTTCCATATAGACCAAATGATCGCATAATACAGAGTAATCCACATCTCTCTAACATGCTTGCCAACAGATGGTATTATACTCGTCCAAGACTGCCAAAGATCAGCTAAATCCCTCGGCTGACACCACTTTACCCGCAGCCACCTCATGAAGTAATCCCACACTTCTCTAATAATCCCGCACCTAAGGAAAAGGTGAGTGACATCCTCCGAATCCCTTCTACATAATGGGCAGAAATTCTCACTCGCAGGGATCATGAGACGACTCTCGAGAAAACTCCTGGTAACAATTCTTTCCCTAATCGATAACCAAAGAAAGAACTCAACACGAAAAGGAACCAAACCAGTCCAACAAGAGTGTAACAGAGGCATTTTAACGAATTTCAATTCCTCCCAACATTTATATCCTGATTGAATCGTGAAGGAACCAGATCTGTCCAAACTCCACCGCAAATCACTAGGCTGAACCCCCCTGGAAGGAGTCTCGAGATGCTCACAAAGGTTCGTCCACTCCTCCGCTTCCCAATCAAAAAGCCCTCTTCTCCAATCCCCACACCACCTCCAAACCGCCTCCCTCCATTCCCCGAACTGACTAACCATCCCTTCCTGATTTGTAGATAGGTGATATAATCTAGGGTAAAGCAGAGCCAAAGGTTGCCTATCAACCCACGGATCCCACCAAAAATGGGTGGATTCCCCGTCACCCACGCTCATGGATAAATGATCAGACCAGACTTGAAAGAAATCACTCCCCCTCCCGCACACTCTAAAGATATCCTTCCAAATAGGCGATAGACCAGCCTCTCTTAGCCGCCATAAATCACCTGCTGAGCTGATACCGTATTGTTTTCGAATAATCTCGGCCCACATCTTCCGACTGCCATTGATCAGCTCCCAAACCCACTTAAATAACAGCACCACGTTGCGCTCCTGGAGATTCCCAATACCCAAACCTCCAAGGGAGGTAGACCGCGATACCTCTTCCCATTTCACCTTATGCAAACCCTTCTTATCATCCTTACCACTCCATAAGAAGCGACGCATAACCCCTTCACATTTCTTCAGGATCGTCTTTGGCATCCGGTAATTCGACATATTGTAAATAGGGAGGCTAGTAAGCGCTGATTTGATCAAAGTGACCCTACCTCCCACAGAAAGGAGATGTCCTTTCCAAGTAGCTAACTTCTTCCGAACTTTTTGGACAAGGAATTGCCAACCCGAAATCCTTTTCCTATTAAAACCCACCAAGGATCCAAGGTATTTGAAAGGAAGAGCTTCATACCTACAACCTGCCCGGTTAGCCAAAATGGATCTGATCTGGTCATTAATGTTCACTCCAACAAGGGTACTTTTGTGAAAGTTTACTCTAAGGCCAGAGTACGCGTCAAACCACCTCAGAATACCCTTCACACCCTGGATTTCCTCCTCATTATTGTTGACAAAAATTAAGGTATCGTCCGCAAATTGAAGATGACTCAGATTCCATCCATTAACTGGACAACCTATCCCGTGCAAGATCTCCACCTCCTCTGCTCTGACAAATAACCTATGAAGACCCTCCGCAGCTATGTTGAACAAAAAAGGAGACATTGAGCAACCCTGACGAAGACCCCTCTCCACATCAAATTGCTCTGAGGGGGATCCATTGATCAAAACAGAAACCTTGTTCGAACTAATACATTGCCTAATCCAGCCCCTCCACTTAACTCCAAACCCCATAATGCGCATAACATCATCTAAATAAACCCATTCAATGGAGTCATAGGCTTTCTCGAAATCTAGCTTGAGAAGCAGCCCCTGTTGCTTACTATTCCGCAAGTGATGAACAACCTCATTGGCTGTCATAACACAATCCAAAGTGTGACGCCCCTTGATAAAACCATGTTGAGTTTCGCTAATCACAGATCCAATCACCACACTGAGCCGCTTAGCCATAATCTTCGACACTATCTTATAGAAACTACTCACCAAACTAATCGGACGGAAGTCTTTGAAATGCTTAGCTTCAGGAATCTTAGGAATGAGCGTCAAGAACGATGAGTTTACCCCTACCGGGAATTTGCCTGTCTTGAAAAATTCTTGAATCAGCCTAGAAAAGTCAACCCCGATGATGCTCCACGCTTTCTGAATGAAAAGAAGAGAGAAGCCATCAGGTCCAGGAGATTTATGCCCATTACATCCCTGCACCGCCTCCCACACTTCAGAATGTAACACCTCTTTTTCTAAGCCCTCAGCTTCCTCCTCACTCAACTTAGAAAAACCCAAATCCGGAATCCTAGGACGATTCCAATTAACCGCCTGAAAGAAGTCCCTGAAGTACTGAGCTGCTGCTCTTTTGATCTCTAGCGGGGTGTGGAGCGTAGTGGTAGATACTAAAATCTCCCTAATAGAGTTTTTCCTCGAAGAAATTTTGGCCATCCGGTGAAAATAAGACGTATTCCTGTCTCCGTAAACATTCCATTTCAGTCTGTTTTTATGCTGCCAAAAGTTATCAACCTTCTTTTGCTGATCCCACATCTCATTCTTAGCCTTGGATAACTCTACTTGTTCTTCCACAGTCAAGGGACGATTATCTGCAAGACGATCCAAAGCCTCGAATCTCGACTGCACAATACGTAAACTAGCCTCAACGTTGCCAAATACCTCTTTATTCCACACCCTAATCTTCTTCTTAAGGAATTTCAGATTCTGAATAACTCTGAAGACTCCCGGAAATTCTATACCTGCTTCCTGCCACCAGCCAGCCACCAAATCCTTGAAATCCCTCTCCTCCCACCATACAGCTAAATCTCTAAAGGGTTTCGGACCCCAGTCAACCAACTCGCCTCTAAGAATCAGAGGAACATGATCAGAGCCATTCCGATCTAAAGCCGATAGCTCACAGTCCCGAATCAAAGTCAACCATCCAGCCTGAGCAAACATTCTATCAATTCTACTTCTACTGCAGGAATTTGACCACGTAAATCGTCTTCCCACTAGCGGAATATCATGGAACCCACACCTATCAATCCACTCCTGAAAAGAAATCATGCCTCTCGAGTACCCTTCTCCACTGGAACGATCAGAGGGGGTAAGAGTCTCATTAAAATCTCCCGCTAACAGAACAGGGACCGTACTATTTTCAACTCTCACTGCTAACTCCTCCCATAGAACATCACGAGAGGCAGCAAAATTAGGCGCATAAACATTAACCACCGCACAACGCGTACTGCTATCAATCACTTCTCCCTCTATCCAAATAAATCTATCACCTACTACAGAAGATTCCAACCGGAAGGAATTAGTTTTCCATAACGTAACCAAACCACCCGACCTCCCGACAGCAGGAGCAAAAACACACTTCGACTCATTGCCTCCCCTAACCCATTGAAGAGGAGATCGTCCATAACCTCCCTTTTACTCTCTTGAAGAAGACAAAAAGTCAGCTGATCCCCACAAAATAGATTCTTAATAAAGAGTTTCTTTCTACTCGACATCAACCCTCTGCAATTCCATGAAAACACTTGGACCATTTGAAATAAATCGAAACGCGCTGAACTATCCCTAACTTCGGATGTTGTTCAATTCCGCTTCAAATCTCTCCCTGTTAAAGATCCGAAGGGCCTCCTCATTAACCTGATCAGTAAGGGCCATTATACGCCCGACCTCCCAAGTTTTCGTCTCCACCATGATGGTTTCTCTCAATCTGTTCATGGCTGCAATCTCACTATCATCTGCTCGGAATACATCCTTCATATTGTTTGTCGAATTACTGGCTGTATGAAGATTCCCAGAAGTAGCTATGATCCGCTTGACTTTCTTGTCCTTTCGTCTCCGGGTAATTAAGGGAAGAGAACCCCTCGGAATGTCTGCTGTAACCGGAGGAGCTCCCTCCTCGACCCGATGAACTTGTCTGCTTGAAGCAGCCGTGCTTAGGTGTTCAAGCTCCTCCCCCTCCGAGGTTTCCACCACCTCAACCTCTTTATGGGTCGACTCCTCCTCCAAATCTCCGTCAGACGATTCAGATCCAAAGCTCTCTTCATAGTTAAATAGCAGCTCTTGCATAGGTTCCTCGCAACAGCTCACCTTGTACTCCTTGCTCCCTAGCTTCACCTTCATAATGCCCTTGACCTGTAGTTGATCCGTAGAGATTAAGAATCGAGCCATGTCAAGTCTCCTCCGACTTAAGGTTATATCGTCCGCCACCACTAGATTCCCCCATTGGGAACCTATCTTCCTGAACGTCTCGATGCCCCAGCTTTGAATCGGAATTCCCGTACAGTGAACCCAACACAACCTTCCAGAATTAGCCATCTCCTCTGTCCAAGGGACCATCCTGGAGAACACACGACAGTTGCCCTTGTTAATGGTAATGATAGCGTCCTCAATATCCTCTTTTCTGTCAAATTCCACCCAAACCAAACCACGTCCTAGGACCCTGGATTCGCAATGCCACCCTTTCTCAGCTAGTAGCTCGTAAATATCAGGATAATCCTCTATCCTGCGAAGAACACCAATAACGCTTCGCTCCAGCCACTCCTGATTTCCAGCCGGGATGGACAACTCCACTGTCACTTCCTCATCTCCTTTCTCTGCTACTCCCCCTTTATAATGAACCAACTCCATACCTAGCAGAGGTTTATTTTGTTTTAGACTCTCTGTCACTGTGGGTTGTTCCGATTTCCCCTGCAGCTTAGGCCAAACCGACTCAGCGCCGACCACAGAACGAACCCCCGACTGGATATTCCCTTGTGTCCGTTCACTTCCAGGACCTTCTTTGAAGCCCTTCCTCTCATTCGAATGGGACGTCCTAGGATCAGAACCCCTCTTCTTATTGTGACCAATGTTCGCCCTAATAGCCGATGCTCCAATAAATTGTCTATCGAGGGCAATCTCCATGTCAATCTTGTTATCCACCCAGTCGAAGCGAACAAAACCAAAGCGCAGACCCCGATTGTTCCTTCTCATCGGGATGAACACATCCGACACCCTACCAAACCGAGGCAGCCTCCAACGCTGCGTAATCAGATACCTGAGAGCGCGATGGTCAACATGTTGTGGTAAATTCACCACATAAAAGGTGATGTCTCTAGCCTCTGAATTAGGCCCCCTCATCGGCATATACCCCCAAACCGATACAAACGAAGGACAGCTGCTGATCGAAGGGTAGATATCGTTGCACGTAGAGTGGGTGAGGATAAAAAACAAACAGCTATTGTGTAGGTGAAGGAAATGACGCAAAAGACAGCTCCGATCCAAATCCGGCAGCCACAACACCCCAACACAGACACAGAGGAATCGGAGACCAAATCGGAACAAAACAAAGGCAAATAAAACACTAAAGGGCCCACGAAGTCCCTTCAAACCAACTAAACAAGCAAAAAAATCACTAAAGAATAGAACAGCAGCCACTGTCGGTGGCCAGAAGAGGATCAGGAACGATCAGGGGAGTGGAAGGGCAAGAAGACGAACCCGCAAAGCAGACGAGAGAAGAGAGGCGACCTTGAGGAAACGAAACGAAGCACAGCACAACAGGGCGAGCCACGAAGGTCGCGGAGGAAAAGAGGCCAGCAGATCGGGCAACTGCAATGGCCGAAGGAAATTTGGGTTCACCGAGGGAAAGGAAGAAAATGGGAGCTCGCTGCTTAAACAGATTACGGAAAGCTTGGAGAAGAGAATCGCAGTACTGTAGCTGCTGCAATTCAAATCGATCGAATGGAAAGAAGACAGCCAGCGATCGGGAAGAGGAGAGGGAGATTTGATACGCCAGTCACAGTGGGTGACTGGTATTTTGGGCTCCGGCAGCAGTGGGCTGACCGGAGGGAGCCGCAACAGCCACCAAAGTGAGAGAGAACGGGTTCACTGTAGCAGCCAGCAAGAAGATCTACAAATAGTAAGGAAACAAAGGTAAATTGAAGAATATGAGCTTTAGAATAGTTCTTTTCTTTTTCTCTTCTGCTTGGGTATCTGCTCTTCTGCCTTAATTTATGATTACATTTTATTTTCTTAGTTGCCTATTTGGCTATTTGAATAAAGTATTGCATATAAATAAATAAATAAATCTATGCGCACTTGATTGAGCATTAAATTTTCATATTTTTACTGTCTAATTACTTATAAATTACGCAGTAAAGCTATTGATTTCTATGGATTCTCCCCACTTTTATAAAATTACTTGAAAGCGCAACAATTGAAGGATAACAACAGCAGGAGATGAAATTTGGCATTCGAATCTGTCTTGACATCGGGCTTGGCCAAGACAATTGCGACAGAGACAGACTGCAGTAGGAGACTTGATGACGCAAGATGACAGTTACAGTGGATGCGAAATTTGAGGGATTTGCGATTACGATTGGAAGACTCTCTCTTGAACAATATTTGATCTTTCTCAAACAATTATCTTTATCTTTATTTTTCTTTTATCCTTATCATTTTATTTTAAGAGTTTGAGATAGAGTAAGACTAGGAAACAACTTATGTGAAAAGCTGTTAAAAAGCCCTTGTGGAAGAGGACTTATTATCTCTCTCTCATGTAGACTACCATTCAGATTTTGCTCTGTAACTTTCCAGTTTGGGATTTATAGATTTATTTTCTTTTATACAATCAACAGAATTATTTTCCTCCATGAATATGTCTGGCTAAATACCCGTTCTTGGTAAGGGTTGTTGAGCCAAGTTTCTTATGCTTCGTGAGATCTAAGTACTCTTAATAATCTCTATCTCTGTAATTATTTATTTTCCGATTTAACAAATTGCTTTCTTGTTAAAGTTTAGAATGGATCACTCTTAGACTTCAGTTGGGAAGTTGCAGTCAACCTAGAAGGGGACGAGCGAAACCGGATAGGCCAAGTGGACAACTAGACCTCGAGATAGGCTAGATAAAATGAATAATATAACTCAGACCCGATTGACAACCGAGGGCCTTAAGTGCGAGGTAAACTTGAGTTAGGTGTTGTCTTCCCCTACGCCATTGATGACGATTGTGCTACCTTCCAATCTAATCAAGCCATCAACTAAGGTAGTAAACCCTTTAACCAGCAAGATGCTATTTGGTTAAGATTGTCTAGTAGGGAGTACCCGCTAGGGAATTTGATAAAGGAGGGAAGTAAGAGTGTACGGGAATCATTGCATTCCATAGCAACGCTCTAAAGACGAAGATGAACATCATGGAATCAGTAATCGAAGCATAAGAAACGCAGCTTTCAAAACGCCCTTACCAGGAATTTTCATCCTCTGAATTTCCAACCCAGCTATTTTGTCTTGACCAAGCCTATTTTATTGTTTAAATTGTTGTTCTTTTATTTTCAGTTTCAGAATTAAACGAACCAGCTCAGTGACGAGAAAGTCAACCCAAAAATTACACACCCGAGTAGTCTTTATGGACGATCCTCTTACCACCATCTGCAAGCCTTTTGTGGATCGTGATAAATTGTAACTCATTCTCATTTCATACTCATTTTACAACTATTTTTGACACCCTCGGTGGGCGATCAACACTAATCTCGAATAATATGATGATAATACTTTTTTTAAGGCAATTTCTTGATATTAATTTTACATGTGCAACATAATGATTTAATGATTTAGTTGTTAGGTGAAATGTTCCTTTCTGTCGTGTCCTTAGTTACCAGTAACATTGTGTGTTTTTTCAATATAGTTTTGAGAGAATTTGCAGATGATTTTATAAGTCAATTAATATAGATGTTTTTGAGTAAGAGTGGTTAAAAAATGTGATTTATACTTTTATTAATACTTTTTATTTAAATAAGCACGTATTATTATTATATTCACTTAATATATAATATTTATTGAAAATAATATATAGCCTAATATAAAAGAGATAAACCACAATCATCTATTACCACATCAATTAGTAAAATGTTATTACTAAAAAAATTGTGTATTTATTGGTTGTGATCATGTAGTAATTAAGAGATTTTTTTCATCCTTAATTGAGATTTCGAGTTCAAATTTTGTAAAGAGAAAACTATGCTGGGACTCTGAGAGAATCATTTTTTAAAAATTCGATAATATTCAAACGAAATTAGTTTAAGACACCCAAAAGAAAGAAAAGAAAAATTAGTATATGTAGCATTATTATGTCTGCAATCATTTTTAGGAGCATTGTAATAAAAATTGATTATACTATTTAGACTTTTTTCTTTTTAAAAATTAACAATTGATTTACTTTCAAACTTTTCTTTTATAAAAAAAGTTAAATCATAATCTCCCGAATTAATTACCATTGTTGGGCGTGCATTCTGTTAATGTTTTGACTTGTTATTAGCAATAGATGGTTTCCATAAATTACATGCACATATTATTTGTTTTTTTTTTAGAAACATATTACTCCCTCCGTTTTCGAATAATTGTCAATGGCTACTATTCATGCATGCGTTTCGAGGAAGCCGAATGACTCACTATTTGACCCAAAAAGTTTCGTACTTTTTCTCGGACGTACGTTAAGGATTAACGTACGTTAGAAAAAAAGTACGAATTTTTTTGGGGTCAAATAGTGAGTCATTCAGCGTCCTCGAAACACGTGCATAAACAGTAAAGTGTCAATTATTCGAAAACGGAGGGAGTATTTGTTGAGAAAATGCATCTCAAAGTCTCCAATATATATTTCAAGAACAAAGAGCAAGTTAATTTAGTGATTTTTTGTTCAAGGTATATATATATATGTTTGTTAGATAATGTCAAATATCTTTAGCTAGGTTTTGTTTTGGAACAATTTGTAGCTGGGTCGAACGGGCGGTGGTTAAGTTGACAGAGTCAAACATTTTTTTTTCCTGAAAAAAAAAACGTTTCTCAAGAGTGTAATTCAAGTCCGTGATATATATCCGTGGTCATGTTTGAAGTTGAGCTACATATATGTATCAATCGACTGACTCAATATCGATCAAAATTCTGTTTCCGTTCACAAATGCAGCTAGCTGGATTGATCAACAAACGCGATGAGAGACCTTGGGTTCTCGCTAGAGAATTTAGGAAAATAAACGCGATGGTGTGCGTTAAGCATGTATTTAAGGAAGCTAATCATGTGACAGATTCTCTAGCAAAACAAAGAGTGGATAGAGTAGAGGATCTTGTTGGTTGAATGTTATTCTTCTGTCTTTGTTTCGACTGTACCGCTGATAGTAATAATACATATTGCTTATTAAAAAAAAGATCTTCATACATAAAAATTAAATCAACAATTTCTTATACAAAAATTGAGAGTTTTGATTCGCTGACGCCAACTCTATCGATATATAATTATTTGACAATCCAGTTTAATTAGTTTCAATCAGATAGCATAAATTTTATATTATGATAAAAATTACTAAATGAAGAAAAAAAATGGAGAAAAAGGAAAGAAAAGAAGAAGGTTATAGGCACTACTACTGGGCGGTTAGTTAGTAGGTAGGCAGTATAAATAAGGGACTATATGTGTAGCAAAGAAGGCAACAGTAGTACGTGGGTTGCTAATTTGATGCAAAAACAAGATCCTGATTCATATTTAAGGTAACAACACCATAGTAGGAATATGTCTAAAACAAACCATAGTTTCCTGAAATAAATCTCCGCCGTCAATCACCACACGTGCGTACCACTCTAGCCATACAATAATACAATAACACACATGCACCCTTACTAGTTTAGACTTAGCTTCTTCTTTCTAACTCATCCGTACAGTCCAGTCCAGTCCAGTCAGCACTCCAAGACTCTCGTGGTGTGTGTGAGGAAGGGAAAAAGGTTAAAAGAAGGAAACAAAGACAAGATACAGTATCTATTGCAACATCGGATGGTTATCATCCAGCGAGAAAAAAACTCATCCATCTTTAATTTACACCCGCACATGTTAGAACATGAAGATTGACTGTATCATAAATTTTAAAACAATTGCTACTTTAAGGTTCTTAAATACGAAACTTTGAAATGACAATATCATTTTTAAATCAATTCCGCTACACCTTTTAAGATATAAAATTTAATGGAGGAACCGTGTCAAAGTAATCATCTTTTTCAAAATTTAAAAAATACTCGAACGAGATTTATCATCTATGGGGAAAATACAAGAAGGATAGCGAGAAAAAGATGTTATAAAGAAAAGATAAAGGATTGGAGTCAGGAGGTGTAATAAAGTAAAGAGAGAAAGGGAGAGAGGAAGGAAGAGTGTGGGGCCGGGTCCAGAGAGGACATTGAAGCGGCAGACAGCCAATGTCCAGCCAATGAGAACTCGACAGCACATGGAAGGCAAAAACCACAGTGGTTTTGGTTTTCGAAGGAAAAGATCTAGTGGAGGAGGAGGAGTATTTTTGTATTTAGTTTTTTGCCCTTAAAAATAAAACCACTAGTATTTCTCCTCTCTCAGTCCTCTCCATTTATGCCCCAATATATATGTGTGTTGTATGCTTTGTTTAAGGAAAGCTTCCATATGTGTATGCATGTTTGACACTCCATCTCTCTTTTTTGGTTTGGGAAGAACTTCCCTAATTTGGGTGTGGTGGTAGGTTAAAAAAAAAAGAAAAGAAAGAAATTGGTTGGTGTTTTTTGTTGAGGGTATTTTTTTTCTTGGGGTTTGGTTTGGTTTTGTTTTGTTGGGTTATTTTGAGGAAAAACTAAGAAGGAAAGAAAAGTTGAAAGAGAAAAAAAGGGAAATTATTTATTCTGATCAAGAAGGAAATCAAGTAGAAGGTCAGTGTCGCTTCAATTCGTCCCTTGGAAAAACAAGAAGATCAAGAAAGAAAGAATTATGGGGAGGGGTAGGGTTCAGCTGAAGAGGATAGAGAACAAGATCAACAGGCAGGTGACATTCTCAAAGAGGAGAGCTGGGCTTTTAAAGAAAGCCCATGAGATCTCTGTCTTGTGCGATGCTGAGGTTGCTCTCATTGTCTTCTCTCACAAAGGCAAACTCTTTGAGTACTCCACTGATTCTGGGTCGGTACTCTTATACTACTACTTCCTTATTTGATACCATATATTGTTTATAACAAACCATCTTCCACTTCTTTTCCTTTCCGTTTCTATTCTTAGTTCTTACATATATCCATTTATTTATGTGGGATGGATTGGGTTTCTTTCTACTTTCTTCATCTCTTCCCTCTCCTTTCTTGAAAAAGAAACGGTAACTTCAGAATAATATATACTAATAATCAGTTGGAAACTGGGATTAATTAATCACAGATCTATTAAATTAAATGCTAATCATGTAGTTAATTACGTGTCAAGAGGAGTAAAACGGGTTTTCTTGTTTTTTTGAGAGTTCTAAAGTCTTGTCTGAGCTGATGACCTTGTTATGACGGACCTGCTGATTTTCCAGCCTTTCCGGGGCAGAAGGTGCAGCTTCCTAAGACCCATTAATTAAAATTTTGATTACAAGAACGAGAGTTTTTTTTTTTTTTTTGCCCTAATCTCAGGTATTCTTAGCTCCTGTGTGCAGCACTGCAGCTGTTCATTGATTCTCTATTTCTGTTTTTTATAAAAAAAATCCATGGGGAAGATTATTTTATTTGATTGAGTCTGTTTGACTGATATACAAAAAGTACATAATATTTTATTTCAGAAAACAAAAATCACTCTTATTAACTATTCCAAGCCCTAACATTGGATCTGTAATTTCTCATGAATAAAACCTAAAAAAAAAATTAATTTAATTTGATAATGTATATATAATATACTTATTTATGCTCATCAGATACATGAACCTAAAAAACTGACATGACCACTCAAGGAGGGGTTGACGTTTTCAACATAAAAAAAAGGAATTAATTTGTATTCATCTTAATTTGTCAGCCATAGATGTTTAATAGATGATTAATTAAGTTGATAATTCTACTTTTATTTTGCGTGTTCATTTTGTAGAATCATTCCTTTTCTTTTCCCTTTATAATTTTCCTAATTAACATCAATTGAATTAGTTTGTACCTCGGTAATTAAGATTGTTACTAAGCTGGATTAGGTTAAAGATTGAGGATTTTACCTTGAACTCAAGACCAGAGGAGAATGACTAATTAACCCTAGATTATTTCCACCTATTTTTTTCTCCTAATTTTTTTTCATGGATTAGAATTATAAGTTAAGTGTTTAGAGTTCGAGACCTAAACTCAGACTGACTTATATATAGAAAGTACTACTGAATTTACAAACTCATTGCTGTATTTTTAATGCTTCTTTAGTATTAAAATGCTCATAATTAAGCAAAATGTTCTGTTTGGTGCAATATGTAGGATGGAGAAGATACTTGAACGCTATGAGAGATATTCCTATGCAGAAAGACAACTTGTTGCACCCGATTTCGATTCGCAGGTACATATAGATTTGTTATTGCTAAAAGAACGAGTAGAAAACCGGTAATCAAATTGTGTTTTTATTCTGTGCAGGGAAACTGGACTCTGGAATACAACAGGCTGAAGGCAAAAGTTGAGCTTTTACAGAGAAATCATCGGTAATTAACCAACTAATTAATTAATTAACATTTCTGATAATTAGGGCTACTCTGCTCGGGGCAGGTTATGGTTCATCGTTAACAAATTTATTCTAATAAATAAAATGAACCCTAGTACAAGTGACTAATAGTAACATATAGTAAAGAATCAATATTTTACTACATGGATACGGTCCGAAGAAGGTAAATGACGGGTCGAGCCTGTTATTAACCCCCCCTGAACCCTTAGGATCCGATCTGAAACTCTTTGTTGCATCCCTAGGTATTCTATATAATGCAGAAATTTTATATGAATAATACTTTTACTATCCATTGATTGAATAAATTAATTGTTTAAACTTATATTGTTATAATTAGTCACTACATGGGCGAGGATTTGGAGTCAATGAGCCTGAAAGAGCTGCAGAACTTGGAGCAACAGCTTGACACTGCCCTCAAGCACATTCGTACAAGAAAGGTACTTCTGGCACCAACTTAAAAACTTATGCAGTACAATGTTAGATGCAAACTGAGTACTCATTCTCTGTTGTTTTTGTTTTTGTGTTCTTGTTTTCCTGTTGCAGAACCAGCTGATGTATGATTCTATCTCTGAGCTTCAAAGAAAGGTAAGGCTTTCTCTAAGTTTTAAGAGCATACATCTTTCTTAACTTATTCTAGCTAGGTAATTTGTTTACAAGGATACGTGTCAGAAATCAGCTGGTACTATGAACTATCTAATGATTATTTTTTGAAGCCTGGTAACCATTGATTCAAAAAAAAGAAAAACTCGGTATTAATGGTTTGACATTCGATTTAAAAAAAGTATGGGTTGACACTGATTTTGAGCTAACTAAATGTTATTGGTGCAGTTGCCGTGTATGAAAAAAATAAGAGCACTTCACCTTTTTTTATTAACTCAATATAAATATTCTTAACCTGAGTTTAAAGATACATATGGTTCATATAATTGTTTGAAAATGTATTATTATGTTTTTATAAGATATTTAGTGCATAGTATAAAATATAAAACATTAACCATTCAGTCCGTAATTAATTTGAAGATTAAGCTATAAGTTGTGATAAAAGTTTGAGAGAAATATATATAATTTTTTTTTAAAAATCAGAGAAATATATATTTACTAGTATATACTAAGTTATTGAGTTGTTAAAATAGTAAAAGAAACTAACATTGGTTGTGGTCAAATGGTAAAAAAATTGTCTATCCTTAATCAAGGTTTCGAATTCGAGTTTTAAAAATGGAGAAAATTATTATAGGAGAATCGCTCTAGCTCTTTGCAGCCTGACAATCCCCGACCAGATTTATACCTGTGAAAATAAAAATAAAAATAATAAACGTCCCCATCCAGTATAGTTGCTTCATTCCTAAAACTTGAACTCAGTAATTTAACTAAGAGTGAACAAATTTTTACCACTTACCACAAATTGTTATTATCCCTCAATAATTTTGATACTTTTCCCATGAAATATTCCTATTCTTTTTCCCTCTAATTGAGTGTATTGGTTTAACTCAATTCATGGACACAAAATTCCCAAAAGCTTTAAGAGCATATAAGTGAAAAGAGAAATGTAGTAATTTAGATGACAAGTAATAAAAAGTATAGATTATACTAGCAAGTACCCTCAAATGTTTGCTAATTCCTAGGGCTGAGGTATGATTGAGAACTTAACATATTATAATGACAAAGAGTTGGTGTTCATGACAATGTAGCTGCGGCGCTTTCATTCCGGAAAATCATCTGACAAAAATATACTTTTTGATTCCCATCATTAAAACATTGATTGATTCCAACCAAACCAATCTTTAATTGTTTCAGGAATTGAAATGTCAAAAGAAAATTGTTTTGTTTGGTCACTAACATTCCTCTGTTTCCCAGTCAAGAAACATCAATTTCAAGTCAAAGAAAGTTACAGGAAATGGATTTGAAATCTTGATTTGACTTTTTTATTCCAAGATTTTACTGTTAAAGCGCCGCAGCTACATGAACACAATCTGCTTTTCCACTGTTCTTGGCTGCCTTCAATCCTCCCGTCTCTCACTTCTCAGCATAGCACACTGTTCTTGACTTAACTTTAATTCGGAGATGATCTTAGATTTTGGACATCTGGCTGCCAAGTTAAATACCTAAATTAGATTATAGATTATAAGTTTTTGTTAGTAACTCTCTACTCCTACATTAATAATGATAAATTAGAGTGAACAGTGATGGATTGTGAACTCAATTCTTTGTTAACATTTGATTTTATTTTATTTAAAAAAAAGTAAGATAATAATCAAAATTTTATAGAACTTGATTGTTTTAATTGGTTGATGTCGATTTCTTCTTTAGCTTAACGAGTGTTTTGGTTGACAATTAAACTTTTTGAAATATCGGAATTGCATTGATCTTATTTTCTAATTTCTAATTGAAAATACCCGAATTCCATGCGCGATATTAAAATATTGTTGACAATTTAATTTAGCTGAAAACTAAAAAATAAGGTCAATTTCGTTAGGGTGGTCGACTGAGATTAGTGTGCCAAATTAAAGCAATTTGAGACTATAATATTTGAAGAGGGTTATTTGAGAAAATCTGCCAAATCTATAGGCGAAAATACTCATTTTAAGCTATCTTCTATTAAGAATCATTTTGTTTTGTTCATTATATATATATAACTGTTGTCTCTTGAAGAATCTAGTTGAACTATTAATGTAGTTAGTCAGACCATCTAATAGTGTCAATATAAATGTGTTATGCTATTGCTTTTCGTTTTCTTGGTTGATTCTTATGCTCTCTGCATTTTCATTGTTTGATATATAGATGCAATGTCTTGTGTTGTCTTGTCTACAATTTGTATACGTTAGATTAACTTGCACAAGCAATATGACATTGTTAAGCTTTATGGTTTTCTTACAGGAGAAGGCTATACAAGAACAGAATAACATACTAGCAAAGCAGGTAATTCCTTTCATCTGTACTGACTACTGACCTAGCCTCTGCAATTATATATATATATATATAGTAGAGAGAATTATAACTTACATTTCCATCTTAAATAACACAAGTACGACATGCATGCAATGATGTGTTGTGGATTTGGTATATAGATTAAGGAGAAGGAGAAGGCACTGGCACAGCAAGCAATGTGGGACCAGCAAAACCATGGACCTAATGCATCACAATTCCTTTTGCCCCACTCTCCTCTCCCTTGCTTAAACATTGGGTAATAATCACTACCTCTATAACCTTTTTTTGTTGGTTAAATGACATTTTTTCTAGTGTTTAATTAATCCGGTATCTTTTTGGTGATGATTTTTTGATATGAAGTTTCACGCTAGTATGAGCGATTTAAATTAATAATTACATATATGATGAACAGTAAGGATGAATTTTATGTTTAAATGAAGTATATAAATGCGTAGTTTGATTAATAGTCCTCTCGTTATTAACATTGTATGCGTTACGAAGTTGATAACGTACTATCGAAATGTGATGTGCAGCGGGAATTACCATGAGGAGTCGCAGGAGGCGAGGAGGAACGAGCTTGATCTCACCCTGGAACCGATTTACAACTGCCTTCACCTCGGATGCTTCACCGCATAATATAAACAGATGTTGATGAAGAATATCTAAAACGCCTAATTAACTAGCAGCAGCTGCCTAAGTTTTTCCCTTTTTTCCCCATTACCGTACGTGAATATGGTCATAAGATAAGAAGAATGATAATTAAGGCAAGTCATGCAGGAAAAAGAAGATGTATTTAACGTGGGTTCTTTCTTGCATGTTCTTGCAAAACCTTGGTATAGAAAAAATTGCTGAAAAGCAATTCTATGTGTTGGAATAATTTTTGGATAATATTGCAAGTGACATCTTCTTAATTTCTAGTATATTTTTTAAAGTCTTCTGATATTTATTTATTTTGTTTCCATTCTTGCATGCATGTTGATGATGACTATCTGAATTGGTGATGATTTATTCGTCCACCAATTCTAGATTCTTTTATTTCTGGTATAAAATCGGTTTACTAATAGGTAAAGTTTTTTCGGACTTGTTCGGATAATAATTTCATAAATACATAAGAGATTGAAACAATTCTAATTTCTAAATGCTCAAAAAAAATTATGACTGATTATTCCCGGTGAAAAAGTCAAATACTCTTGCTTTCTTCCTAAAAATAATAATATGAAGAAGAGTGGTGCTGGTAGGAGCAGCAGATGTCCCCAGCTTCATGAATAAAGAAAACAAATGATAAATTCAGTATTTTACCCTTTCTATCTTCAATACTGAACAATTCGGAGCATGTAAGAGGTCAATTTATTTCAGCAAAAATCATTTCCTGAAAACAGAAATTTGAAATTAATTAAAAACTGGAAATTAATTGAGTCATAATTAGCAGGTAGGATATACTAGTTTACCTTTCTGCAAACTGCACAGGTTTCGCTTCGCTCCATCCACTCATATATGCAACTGAGGTGGAAATCATGGTTACATTGCGAAACGATCTTCGGGTTTTCGCTATTGTATTCTGTCATTTTACACAGATAAAACAACTGAACGATGTACGCAGGGGAAAGGAAAATAAACCGGAAAAAAAGTGGCCAAGTAATTTCTATACCTTCTAGACATATACGACAATCATCTTCAAATTCAACACTTGAAGAGTGGGAACAGAAATGGATTGATTTACTTCGTTCGTTGACAAGTTCTTGGATCACAGTATAATGTTCAGCTACCGCAGCTCTTACTTGAGGTGCATGGCCATGGGCAGCAGGGGCCAAAGCTGGTTCTTGCTGCGTAGTCGCGGGCGCAACGGTGACAACAGATGGTGCTGCTGTTCTCGGGAGAGTTTCAGCAGCGCCGCCTGTTTGTACATTGCTGGAGATTGTTGTGGAATTGTTCAAATTGGAAGGATTGATTTTATCATTGGCAGCCGCTGGGACAGCAAGCGCCGTTCTTTGGGGATTTATTGCAGCACCTGTTTGTACATTGCTGGAGATCGTTGCGGTATTGTTCAAATTGGAAGGGTTAATTTCATCAACAAGCACTCCCTCCTCTCTTAACACTGCCGCTAACTGGGATTGAAAAAAAGATGTGTAAGCACCCGTTGCAATCAAGAACTCATCAAAATATATACAAAAGGGTTCCGAATTTAAGAGATGGTAATTGTAATGTATATACCTTGCTGAATAAGGTGTGGATGAAGTCAGTTTTGTTGGCATCATTGCTGACGTTTTCCGGTGGATCATTGTGTTTGAGGCAACAACATAGAGCACCCATTGTTCTGTTCTAAAACCCAGTTCCTGCAAAGAAAGTAACAAAAAGAAAGTAGAATTTCACGATCAAATTCATAGAAAGAAATGATATGCTTTTGGAATATAATTAATGTGCCGATAGAGCCAAGAATTGCAGAATCGCATCTCTAAGAAAGAAATGATATGCTTTTGGAATGTAATTAATGTGCCGATAGAGCCAAGAATTGCAGAATCGCATCTCTAAGATATGCCAATTAGACCTAGTTATAGACAAAAGCTATGGATGACAAAATTGACAAGTCAAGACTGGAAGTACTGGAGTTCTTAGTAATACTTTTACCGTCATTAGATAAACGTACCATTGGAAAAATATATAAATAAACAACTATTGTAATCGTATAAAGATTGTAAAAAATGCTCATTCCAGGTTACGGTCTTTACATGGAATTAAGGGGAGATTAAATAAGATTTGTCTTAATAACCTGACATTTTAAAAATTGATCAACAATAGCTAATGTAATTAGTTAGCAATGAATAAATAGATTAGAAACTATAATATATATACCTAATAAAGAGAAGATTGATGAACAAACAAGCGATGAGTGCACAAGAAAGCCAAAATCGAGAGGAAAAGGATGAAGAGTCGCAGAAATAGTTAAATACTCTTCTTTTTAAGAGTAACGAAGAAGAGGATAATAGTGCGCAAGAAAAGGACCTGACCTGACATTTTTTTTGTTTTTTTTTTTTTGAAGTCGATCGGAAGGGGAAAAGATGTCCGAGTCGGACTTGTATAGTTTTTGATAGAGACCACTCTTCTGTGGAAGGAAGGAAGCTACTACTGCTCAAAAACTTCAGTCCTGGCTGACAAAAAGACGAGATTAACGCAAACAGATTTATTTGGGCCCAAATTCTTTATGGGCCTCATTAGGTGGACAGATAATTCTCTGGGCTCGATTATTCACCCAATGCACAGATTAAACTTCTATAGCCCAAGCCCAAGCCCAATTGTGTTTGGGACTGACCCACTGATTTCTGTTTTTCCTTTTTCTAGTTCAAACCAAACAACTTTTTTTTTTTTACATAAATAGAAATTACAAGTTAAGCGAATGGAAACTAACTATCAATAGGTATGTAGTTAATTAGTTGTTTTGTTGGCGATAAAAATACCAATAGATATTGAATTTAGATTTAAATCTCATTTCCGCCTATAAAAAAACCATCTGAAAACTAACTCATTCTTATCCTAGAAGTGAGCTACTAACTCATTGAGACAAGTTCAAAGTTCAAACAACTTACTATTTCACACTTTTGATTTCCAGAGTCATTAAAACTATACGCAAGCACTAAATGAACAATTTATTACTTAAGAAGAACTGAATGCCAAACTACTCCCACCGGCATAAGGAAATATCAAAAGTACATAGTATATTTTTTCTCAATTTTCTTTTGACTAATCTTCAATGTAATGAGGAACTTTTTCCCATTTTAATGAAGATGTTCTTGAAATGCAACATGCAATAAATTAAAAACTGAAAAGGACCTTCTACCATCTAATTAGTAATTATTTACATTACAAAAAGTTTAGTGAGGGTTGTTGGTTTAATTACTTTCCAAAACAATGGATGACTTTTTTATTCCATCAACTTTGAAAAGCCATATTATTCTATGTCATTGTATCTCTTTTTTACTTTTCTCGGGTAATTAGAAGCTTGAGGTTTACTCTCTCACAAAAGATAATCAAGTGCAAGAGATTAGTAAATTGATTAGTTAGTATAGTGATTTTGTTCTTGATTAATTAATTACTGGATCATATCATTGTATTAGTATTTGTTTATGCATGTAAGTAGTAGTAATTAGTTTTGGGGAAGAATTAATGATGGAAGTCTAGCGTTTGAGGTACGTTAAACCTTTTTTTTTTACATTATTGTTAACCAAAAGTGCTTACCTATATTAAGATTCCAATCTCTTGCTGATCATTGCTTAGAGTGGCGCCGAGTGCCGACACTGAGCTTGGACACCGGAGCATTGTTGGCTTTTACATAAAGGATAATAAACCTAAACCAAAACCAAATTGTGTTAGTAAAATACTGGGTATTATTATTTTGGACTTTAAATTAGAAAAGGAAATGTTTTATTAGTTGCAATAGACATGTAGGGGAATAGGTGGTGACTCATCTACTGATTCATGGGAAGAGTCGAGTCGGGTCGATATAACTTTTTTTCCACCCTTAAATGAGTATAACTCGGTGTAGATTTGGGTTCTAATTTTTCAAACTCAAACTCTATGACTACGGTTCGAGTTGAGTCAACCGTATATAAGCCTTTTTTTTTTAAAAATCATAAGGTTTTTTAAAAAATAAGTTAAGAATTTAAGAGGTTCAAAACTTTTTATCATCTTGTAGTAATTTTTTAAGAAAATAAAAAATATTATAGGTGTTACTTAAGTAATTAAAATAAATTAATAAAACTAGAAAAAAAAATTCAATAAAATAGCAACAATAAGTCTATTAAACCCAATCCAAAGATCTTTGCGGTGACCTATTTTCCCCACTTGTGACATATATACTTATGAAACTCAAGACTTGCTCATGAGTGAGAGCGATGAGGGACGAAACGAAACTAATCACACGGTTTTTTGCTAAAAGGAGTGGGAAGCACACACGCTATGCAATACAACAGGGGATTATTTGATTACATATGCATAAACATGCCACGTTGTACATCACTTCCATCTATACTAGGCAATTCAACAAAATCATACCTACCATCTAAACAGAATTTCGTTGATTCTCCTAATTAATACGTAAAAATTGATGGTTATAAATATGATATATAAAATTTTTAAAACACTACTTACCTAAATAGTAATTGAATATAAAACTCGATCACGTATAATCGCTTTATTAATTCATAATATAATTTTCAAGGGAAAAAAAAAGTTGTACAGTGGCCCTACATCTTCATGACGAGCACGTTTATCAATTGCCCCACAAGGATTGTTTTTTATAAAAAGAAACAAATAAAAAACAGAAACTAGCATGACTAAACAAACAAAAAAGAGGATTTAAAAGGAAAAGAAAAAACTATATAATAACAAATGCGGTCCACAACAAACATCTACTAGAATTTTTGTTCATTTGCCTAATTATTACCACACATTCTTCTTCCTCTCCCATTTCTTATAATAATTTTGGTGTAGTAGGTGTCTCCCCTTCGGACCAATTGGCAAGGGATCGAGATGGGGAAAATAGGCACAAAGTTACCAGGTTTCTGTCTGAACAGGATTAGGTCTCATGTCAGAGTTCGTTCCCCGCCTATACAGGCCAAGCAGCAGCAAAACAATGTTGTTGCCAGTTCTGCTACTAAGACTGATCAGACGGCAGAGAATCCTGATCAGGGTAATGGCCAGGAGAATAAGTCAGGCGAGGCAGCTGGACCAAAACAGGTGTCGTTAATTGAGAGGAAAATAATGATTGTGGTGGATTCAAGCATTGAAGCTAAGGCAGCTTTGCAATGGGCACTCTCTCATACTGTTCAAAGCCAGGATCTTCTTGTCCTGCTTCATGTAACCAAACCATCCAAACAAGGTCGGCGTTTCTTTTTTGTGTGTGTGTGTTTTAGATTTGTTTGATTTGACATTTTATCATTTTAGTTCTTGATTTTTACTATAGAAGGAGAAAAGAGTAGGATTTAAGTTTATGTTTTTGTTCCATTTAATGACAGGTACATGTGAAGAATCCTCTTGCAAGGAAAAAGCATCAAAGAGTAGTGAATTTGTGAATAATTTGAAAAAAACGTGCCAATTGAAGAGACCTGAGGTGGGTATATATGTTAATTAATTGAATTTTAACTCTATTATTGAAAAAACTAGGCATTAGTTATGTTCAAGTAATAAGAGACTTGTCCACTTTTATCTAATATCTTGAGCTTGAGTTTTGGAAACAAAACAAATCATGTAGGAGAGTTATTCTCTTTCGGGATCTGTCGGTATTCGAATGAGTGATGCTGAGAGACTCAGAAAAAAGACAATTACTTACGAGAGAATAAATGATATTTCTTGATGTTTATGTGATTAAATTTGTTTTGCAGATACAAATTGAGGTTGCAACGGTGGAAGGGAAAGAGAAGGGTCCATTGATAGTGGAAGAAGCTAAGAAACAAGGGGTGGCACTTTTGATTTTGGGGCAGAAGAAGAGGTCCATGACATGGAGATTAATCATGATGTGGGCAAGCAACCGAATGGCTGCAGGTGGAGGTGGTGGTGTGGTGGAGTATTGCATCCAAAATGCAGATTGTATGGCAATTGCAGTGCGGAGAAAAGGCAACAAACAGGGCGGCGGCTATTTGATCACCACGAAACGTCACAAAGATTTCTGGCTATTAGCCTAATTTGAACATAACGTATCCATTTTCTGCTCTTTGTACTATTTCTTACCCTTACATTCCTTACATTTTATTGTTTGTTTTATTTATGATATCCATAATTGCTTGTAAATGAGAAAAGTTTACTGATAAATGAGAATTTGGGGAATTTGGCATTTTGGTTGATGGGGAGACAGATAGGGTCCATTGACCCTCTTTTAGGTCGCTGCCTTATGGCACAGGTGGCTAAGTAAGGCACATGGTTCTGAGCTTTTACTTTATGACTAAGGCCGAAGGTCATAAGACTCATAACTCATAAGGAGGTGGTGGGCTCATTCACCTGGATAAAGCTACAGTTAACTTAATCATACTTCAGTAAAGCTATTTCTTTTTTCATGATAAAAAAATAAAATAAAAAATCATTGCAGAATATAATGTGTTGCTGCAACTTTATTAAATTACTAAGGATTACTAAGGGAAAGTGACTATCACATTATGCAAAATTTGTCTAACTTAATCAGGCACAAATTAAGCTTAATTTGTTTAACTACCATTGGAGTATAATGTGTATGGTGTTTACGATATAGTTTAGCTTTCAAAAAGATATGTTTAAAATTTAAGTTTTTTTATCGGTTTTTAATGTCATGATAATTCATCGGCATTAACATGAAAAAAATTTATTATGGAAGAAAAAATATTGAATATATTGATTTGTAAAATGCCAATTTTTTTAATGAGGAATTAATACAGATTATATGTCATTCTTAATACGTGTAACTTTTTAAAAACTAAACTATAATCGAAATACCATACCTAATAAAACCTTATCAGTGAGAGAGCTTTAGATTAAAAAAAAAAATATGAATGAGGAACTTGCTCCCTCTTAAATTAAATAAAAATAATTTCTAACCGAATGTACAGAAGATATCCGTGTAGAAATTTCACGTGTATTGGGCCGGGCCAGTTTGATCAATGCAAATAGCCCGTTGAATACCCATATTAGGCCCAATGTGGTTATCAGCCGAAACTACCCATCTTTTCCGCCATTCTCTCCCTTTCTTACTGAACAAAAAGCATCAAACAGCAACCCAAAAAAAAACAACTTTTTAAAAACCTCAAAAACCCTAAACCCTAAACCCTCTTCATTTCTTCCTAACGCGAAAAGGGAAGAAAAAAGAAAATGGCGAAGACAGCAAAGAAGAACAAGAAGAGCAAAAAGGTAGGTCCCAACAGCAAGAAGTTCAAGGGCGCCACCGTTGCTGCTCCAAAGGAAAATCCTTTTGAGACCATATGGGCACGCCGCAAATTCGACATACTAGGCAAAAAACGCAAAGGAGAGCAGCTGCGCAGCGGACTTTCTCGCTCCGTTGCCATTGAGAAGAGGAAGAAAACTCTGCTGAAGGAGTATGAGCAAAGTGGCAAGTCGTCTCTTTTTGTCGACAAGCGAATTGGAGAGGGTAATGATGAGCTTGGGGAGTTCGACAAGGCCATTATGCGGTCGCAGCGCGAACGACAGGTTTTGTTTATATTTTTTTTGCTTTTGGGCCTTATATGTTTGTTGTGATAGGTTATGGATATTGAACTTTGGTGTCACTGGAATTGCTTAATAGTTGAAATTGAAGAGCAAGAAGAGCAAGTATAATTTATCGGATGATGAGGAGGATGCTTTTGGAGATGAGGGTCTTGGTCATTACACGGAAAGGGATGATTTTGATGACGGGTTGCTGTCTGATGATGATAATGGAGACAATGTGAGAACGACAAGTATGTGTACCTGCACTTTATGTTGCTTAATGAACTTAGTTTAGCCTATGCTATTTTTTGTGTTTGCTTGTGGGAGGTTGAGTTGGTCTTTAACTGTCTGGGCACATAGCCAGTGGTTTCTCTCATAATTTATTTAGATAATAACATTCCGTAACTTAAAATTTATGGCAGAAAATTCGGCTGCTCGGGTAGATTGGGAAGCCATGGATGGAGAAGAAAATGTGAGACCTTCTCTTGCTATCTCAGTTATATCTGGTCAATTATCACGTTTAACTATGAGTATGCTTTACTGGAATATATGGCCTGAAAGCATAAATTTGTGTTTTTATACGATTATTAAATACAATCATGCTCTTTCATTGAGTAATTTGAATGTTTATAGTGTGCTACTGCCTTGACCATGGCTGAAGGATGACTTTGTGTTGCAGAGACCCAAAACCAAGAAGCAAGTGTATAAGGAGGTTATGATGAAGAGCAAGTTTTTCAAGGTGCTTCTTTTTCTCTTGTGACTGCTTTTCATCTGAGGCCGCATCTACTTTCTAACTTTGTTTATTCCCTGACACATTTCGTGCTAGGAACAAAGAGCTGAAGATAAGGAGAAAAATGAACAGCTCGTGGAAGAATTGGACAAAAACTTTACATCTTTGTCTGGGGCCTTGTCATCTATGACTGAACCAGGCAAGATGAATGCCTTGAAGGCTCTTGTGAATAAGGAGATTCCTACTGAACATATGAAGCAGAACAAGCTATTGGTTGCTCAGAAGCTGGATACTGACCAGGTATCTTGAGGTTTCTAGATCCTCATTTGCTATATATAAAAAATATGGTATTATCCACTATTTACTACTTCGATAATTGTTTTAGCGCACCTCTTATGATATTATAGGCATTGTTTTATGGGATACTTTAAGTTATCTTAAGTTGGCACTGCTTGTCTGTTCATCTTCCTTGTATGAGATGAATTTGTAAATTTAACAGCTGCCTCTGTAGTTTGCATTTCCTTGCATGAAAAAAATTAAGTTCCTTTTTTCCCTGGCAGGAAGATGACAATTATCATAAACTTGTCTATGAGATTGCAACTGACAGACGTGCACAGGCCTCAGAAAGGACAAAGACAGCAGAAGAGATTGCACAGATAGAGAGAGAACGATTAGAGGAATTAGAGGTATGTTACAAGAACCCTCAGTAGTAATGAGTACATGCATTTGAGTGCATGTGCATGTACTATTTAGCCTTTGCATTGGTGAAACGTTGTTGATATCTGATTTATAGTATCGAAAGGAACTTGGAGTTGTTGGAATAGACATCATAGTTTTCAGTCCTAGAAATGACAAGCATGTTATTAGAGTGACTTAGAGATTTTTTAGCCATTTTATGTGGAGCAATTAAAAATGCTCGTCTTTTCATACTCATTTGTGGCAATAGTGGGTTGTTTCATTTCTAATATTCACACATTGCACACTGTTGCTAGACTCTCTGTGCGCTTATTTAAACTATAATCCTAGACTTATTATTATGAGTTTTCACCTTAGGAGTTTGTTAGTTGTTAAACAGAAGCTGAAGGACTTTGGCAACAATTCTATTTTTATGTCAGGACTCAGTAGTGTATTTTTTCCCCTTGCGGGTTGTTTGTGCTTTTTCGCTTTCATATTCTAAACAAGAAAACACTACTTGTCAAATGCATGCATGTTACTGCTAGGTCTCATTCATCACTCTCATACTGTTGCGAATTGAAACTTAATTGTATGGGACTTTACAATGTCAGGAAGAACGTCAGAAGCGAATGCTTGCAGCTGATGACTCTAGTGATGATGATGATGAAGAAGATATTAACAAGTCATCAGTTCAGAGGCCAAGGTCGGCTTCTGGAGATGATCTTGGTGATTCTTTCTCCCTCGGAGAAGAGCCTCGTGAAAGAAAGGGCTGGGTTGATGAGATTCTTGAAAGAAGAGATATGGAAGGTGCTGAAGATGAAGATGATGATTCCTCTGAGGATTCACCAAATTCTGGAGATGATGATGATGATGATAGTGAAGAAGGGATCAACGAAGATAGTGACAATAATGTCGGTGATGAAAAACGTGACAAGACTCTATTGTTGAAGGACTGGGAACAGAGTGATGATGAGAATCTCGGACCAGATTTGGGAGAGGATGAGGAAGATGACAATCTTGAACTAGATCTGGAAGAGGATGAAGATGAAGATGAAGATGAAGACAATTCTCGTGATGATAAGCAAGAAACTGATCACCTAGATCAGAAGAAATCAAAGAAAAGCGATAGTGAAAGTATAGAAAATTTAGATGGAAAAAAAGAGAGTAGAAGTCGTAAGCAGTATCCAACCGTAGAGGACATTCCACATGTAATTGAAGCGCCAAATAGCTTGGAGGACCTGTCTGCATTATTGGATAATCATTCTAATGCCAATGCTCTTGTCATTATCGATCGAATTCGGAAAAGCAATGCAATAGCTCTCAAAGCAGAAAATCGGAAGAAAATACAAGTATGAAGAGCTTTCTGATTTTATCTCTTGCGCATGTGACTTTGTATGTATATGTGTGGGTGCATGTAGAGAAAGTGTGGTAGATTTTTTTGGCTCTCTCTGGTTTTCATCCATCAAATAGCCTGACATTTAATAGATACCGTATTACTTTGTTTGATTTTCTTCTAAGTGTTAGTTCTGGCATAATATAACTAGAGGTATAGGTAGTTGTAATAGGTTCACACATAGAGACTGAGCAGTCTAGCTTACATGACCATTTAATAAGTGGATAATTGGTCAAAGGAAAACTAGAATAGAAGAGTTCAGCAGTGAAAAACAGTTTTATTTGGAATGTGTTTATGTGGTTTTTCTTAGGTTCAAACTGGGTAACTTACAGAAAGATGACACCAGTCCTCAAAGTAATAAATATATATTCATGCTACATAATTGGATTTAGCATGCCCTCTTATTTACCATTAACTTTGATTCTGATTTGCTGAACTTTGGAGTTGAGTGGATTCTAAAGGACCGTTTTGAAGTCTTGCAGTGATATTAACTGTTAGAAACATTCATCTATATTCCTGCTGATGTTGATATTTTGGATGACCGACTGTTTTCAGGTATTTTATGGTGTACTATTGCAGTATTTTGCTATCTTAGCAAATAAGAAACCCTTGAACTATGAGTTATTGAATTTGCTGGTGAAGCCTATGATGGAGATGAGTGCCGAGATTCCATACTTCTCTGCCATATGTGCTCGACAACGGATCTTAAGAACACGAACACTGTTCTGTGAAGCTATTACGAGTCCAGGTTTATTGTCATATGATTTATGGGTTCTTGCTCCTTCCAATTTTTGTTCTTTATTGTTTATTGAGATATTCATTTATGCAGAGAACGGCTGCTGGCCTTCTATGAAAACATTGTCTCTCCTGAGGTTGTGGTCCATGATTTTTCCGTGCTCTGACTTTCGTCATGCTGTCATGACCCCAGCACTATTGTTGATGAGTGAATATTTGATCCGTTGCCGCCTTTTGTCGGGTCGCGATGT
The DNA here is from genome assembly GCA_963691705.1 of Viola odorata. Taxonomy (NCBI): domain Eukaryota; kingdom Viridiplantae; phylum Streptophyta; class Magnoliopsida; order Malpighiales; family Violaceae; genus Viola; species Viola odorata. The sequence goes on from OY829542.1 coordinate 3,757,902, forward strand.
TGCAATTGGTTCTTTCTTATGTTCCATGGTTCTCTGTGTATGTAAATCTCATCCATCTTTTATTCCACTTTTTTGCCAAAAACAAGTTCAGTCCAAAGTTTTTTTAACTTTGTTTCAAAAGCATAACCTCTTCTGTTACCTGGGCCCTGTTACACTACAGGTTCCCAACCTCTAGCTGTTGCTGGTTCTGAGGTGGTCCTGCAGAAAACATTCGCGTTTTCATTGTTGTTTTGCTTAATTGTATATTTCTGTCTTTAAAATATTGTGATCTATTGTATTTCAGGTTTCTAGACAATCACAGAAATTCTGCCCGGAAGCCATTATGTTTCTCCAAACTCTACTGACGGCAACTATTGAAGGACTTCCACCATCCTATCAGGAATCTCAGGTATAATACTCCATATCATCTTTTGTATGTTTGGAGGTTATGAAGTTGAAACTTTTCTGCTTTCCAACCAAACAGGGGGTAGGACCATCTTACGCAATTGGTTTCTGACTGTACCTAGGTAATGCTGCATTATTTATGGAAGCATGAAGAATGACATAATAAAAATTTTCTGTTGCAGTTTTTGAATCTGATGGAACTAAAAGCTCTCAGGCCCCTGCTTTGTATACGCGACCAAGTAAATGAGATTGTTCCTCTGAATTTTTTGACTGTAATAGACATGCCGGAGGACTCTTCATTTTTCAGCTCAGATGCTTTCAGGTTTGTGTGGAATTTTGTTTTTATGAATACTGCTTATGGTGACAGTGTGGTCTTGTCTGCATTTTCTGCATACCTTTGCTTCTGTTTGGTGGAATTTAAATTGGCAGATTGTATGACAATTAGAATTTAGAACTGTTGAAACTGAAAAAATGTGTCGTTTTCTTTTGCTTGTGAAATGTCCTCACTTAAATTTTTTTTAATGTTTAGAGCAGCCACTGTATCTTATTATGTATTTTAACAAGATGCTTGTCCTTTTTATGCAACTGATCAGGTATGATTAATCTTTTTTTTCTGGTAGCTTGCTTATTATGACCATTTTTAATGTGCAGGGCCAGTGTGCTAGTTACTGTGGTAGAAACTCTGCGAGGATTTGTTGACATTTACAAAGGGTTGAGTTCGTTTCCTGAGATGTTTTTGCCAATTTCAATGTTGTTACTTGAAGTTACAAAGCAGGAAAACATGCCACAAATTTTGCAAGATAAATTCAAGGATGTTGCGCAACTCATTAACAAGAAAGCTGATGAACATCATAGGATGCGGAGACCACTACAGATGCGTAAGCAGAAGCCAGAACCCCTCAAATTACTCAATCCAAAGTTTGAGGAGAAGTAAGTAAATCTTTTCTCTGGCACTCTACTCTTAGTTTGTTGTCTAGAGTGGATGAGCTGTGGAGTTAAACATTTAATTTGCGATGTTATTCTGCAGCTTTGTCAAGGGAAGAGATTATGATCCAGACCGTGAAAAGGCTGAAAGGAAAAAATTAAGGAAACTCGTAAACAAAGAAGCCAAAGGAGCAATTCGTGAACTGCGCAAGGACAACTATTTCATCTTTGGGTTGAAGGAAAAAGATAAGGCACAGATGGAGGAAGAAAGAGCAGAGAGGTACGGGCGAACAAAAGCTTTCCTCCAGGAACAAGAGAATGCTGCCAAATCTGGGCAACTAGGAAAAAGCAAGAAGCGAAGGAGGTGAAGAAATGCTCACCATTAAGGTAACATGTTCTCATAATTTGTGGAATGATCGATACCTGGTCCTAGATCACTACTACTCGAGGAATACGTAAACAGTTCATGAGGAACTGGTAAACAAGCCTTTCCCTTGTTCAAATTTTGCAACTTTTGATTGTTTATGTTTATTTAAGATACTCTTTTGCGGTGCAACCAATTGGTTATCGTTGCAATCCACATTTCTAATGAATTGGAATATCAATAGTTTCCCCATTCCTTTTGTGGTATGCATTTGCTGTTCTTATCTCAGTTTGACCACAGTAGTAACAAATTAAAAGTTGAAATTAAAATAAAACAAAAGCTTAATTCTCAACTTGAAGTCTTATTAGCAATCAGATGAAAAGGACAAAACAGAAATGACATTCAAATTCAAGTTGTTTCAGAGTTGATAGATAGATGGATATCATCTACTTTCCGCGTAAGTTGCGGAAATAGCCAGCTGGGTCCTTCTCGAAAGCTTTTCTCGGTATGCGGCCATCTCTTCCAGGAGCTTTCATCGCCTTCCCTGCTGGGCGGAAAGCTGAAGCAATGCACAAGATCAGATAAACAATCACTGCTATTGCTCCGACGACGGCCCAAACCCCAATTCCCAGGTTGCCTGCCATTCTTTCCTTAATGATTATAAAGAAGCGCAGAATTAGATGATCAATGTTCTTAAAACGATCTGATCATAAGAAACAGTGTACAGGTCATAAGCACAGACATATATATGGATATATACATTAATCGAAAGAGAAAGAAGTAGCAATTACCTGATTGTTAGAATTATAGGGAAGATGGAAGAGAAGCAAGTACAAGACCACTGAAAGAGAAAGAAGTAGCAATTACCTGATTGTTAGAATTATAGGGAAGATGGAAGAGAAGCAAGTACAAGACCACTGATATATATATATGGATATCTCTTGAACAAAAGTCTCAATAATGCATTACTAATTTACTAGTTTACTACTGCCATTGCCAAAGACCAAGACTTACAATTTGGAAAATCAATCAAATGTGGGGCCGTGGTTTGCTTATCTTCGACGCGCAATTTTATAATTTTATTACTTTTACTACTTTTACTACAGTGACTCTCTTTGAAATTAACATTTTTATGCGGTTGACACATTTTTATACTCCCTCCAGTCTCAAAAGAATGTCTTCCTCGCATCCCAATATTCAGTAGGGAACGTATATCGAGGAGACCGGATGAGGCACTATTTGACCCCAAAAAAGTCCGAAATTTTTTGTGAACGTACGTTAATCTTTAACGTACTTCCCAGAAAAAATTAGGGGCAAAATTGTCTCAAATAGTGAGTCTACCGGCCGTTTTAAGATACTTGCCGAAACAGTAAAAGTAAAAGCTAAAACGACATTATTTCGAGACCGGAGGGAGTAGCTTTGTATAGAATAAAAGTAAAGACCATACCTTTTCCCAATTTAGCCAATTTATGTAAAGTCATCAAAATATTGTCCAGTAGACATATTTTCACCCTAATCAAAAGAATGAGAATTTGAAAGAATGGAGTAAAAGAGGATTCTATCTATATTGGGAACCAATGTGTTTTGGTATTGTAAGAGTAATTACGAAATATAAAATGCAATTAATAGGAGTACTTGAAATTTTTTAGAAACTAATGGGCGAAATATAATGTGCGTAAACATAAAAAAAGCCCATGTTCGAATGCTGAGGTGATTAAATTTGTTGGATCCGACTCCTCTAATATTAATGTTGATTAAAACATAATCTATGATATTAGGTCAATCTCATCCATTTATTATTAATAAAGGCTGAGATTTAATTAAATATATTTAAAATTTAATAATTGCCAAGTAATTAACTTACTTTTTTTTTAACATACATAGAAAGGAAAAGTATATATTACTTACCTTGAGAAAAGACGATAAGAAACAAATAAACCATTAAATCTCAGCGTTATAAAAAAAAAATACCACTCAATTATATTTTTTGACAAAAAAATATTACCATTTATCTTTTCGGTAGAAACTTCATCACCGTCACTCATATATAATCATAACACACAGTACAAACCCTTAAATCAAATTATTTTAATGCGGTATAAACCAAAAAAAATATAAACTATTTTAACTCAAATTTGGCTATATTTGATACTCCATCTGGTTCCAAACAAACGACTCTTACTATTTAGACACGCATCTCAAAAAAGCCGGATAACTCATAATTTGACTCCCAAAAATTCCGTACTTTTTTTCGAACGTACGTAAAGGAATAACGTACGTTCGAAAAAAAGTACGAAATTTTTTAGGGTCAAATAGTGAGTCATCCGGCCTCCTTGAGATGCTTGTCCAAATAGTAAATGTCGTTTGTTTGGAACCGGAGGGAGTATTTTTTTTTATTGGTTCGCAATTTTTGTTTTAAAATTTTCTGGAAATATTGAGATATTTTAATGATATTAAATATAGTTTATATATTATATTATCTCCAATAGAATAATCATATATTTATATAATTTTTAGTACAAAGATGGTAGGGAAAATGCCAAAAAAGGCACCTGTACGTTGGGCCTTCGACTAATTTGGTACCTCTACCGATTTTTGGTTTTAAAAAGTACTTGTACGTAACTAATTGATCACATTTGGTACCAGCGGCCGTTTCCGTCACCAATCTGTCGTTATCTAGTCTACGTGGCATGCCACGTCATCCACTTCAGTCTGACATCGCTTACATGGCACGCCACGTAGACGAATCCTACCCGGATCGTTGGTGCGTGGGTTGGGTTGGGTACTCTCCTCTTTGACCCGAATCTTCTCCCTCACCTTCAGTCTCTCTGACCCAAAACCATTTCCATCTCTTCTCCCAATCTCCGATCCCCTCCGACCAACATAAACCCATTGCCAAAATCAAATCGAACACAAACCAAGAACCCATCCCTCTACCAAATTAAACACAAATAAAACCCATTTTCATCCTCCACAAAAATCAAACAAATTGCGTCATTTAACCTACACTCCTCTTCTTCTTCTCTTCAAGCCGCCGGCAGCAACCCCCTCTTCTTCTTCTTCTCACGCCGGCGGCTACTCCTCCCAACCTCTTCTATTTCCTGCATAACACAACAGGTATACTTTTGTGGGTGTTGGGGTTGAGACTGATGCTCAGAAGCTGGCGTACGGTTATGGGTTGAGCGTTGGGAATTTGGTGGATTTGAGGGTTTTGGCGGCGGAGAAATTGAGGTGGGAGTTGAAGAATATTGGGCTGAGGCAGTTGGCGTTGGATGTACTGGGGAAGGACATTAACAAGCCACAGTGCGTTACTATGAGCATGTGGGACAACAGGTGGCTCACTCCTGATCAGGTTCAGTACGCTTGTCTTGATGCATTTCTTTCTTATCTGATTGGGAAGGAGTTGAATGTTGATGTGCAGAGTGAACCGGTAGGTCATTTCACTGGATCCCTCACACTCACACTCTGCCTCCAACGGATCCATCACACTAGGCTCAATCCTCTGCCGCGAGGCAGCGGCTCGCGAAGCGGCCAACATCAAATCAGAGATGGACGCAACAAACTCCCGCATCCAGAGCTTAGAGAACGAGTTAGATGGGATGAAGAGGTTGTTGATAAAATCCGAGAAGGAGAAGATCGCGAGGGAGAAGAAGCTGATTGTTATGCAAAAGCCCAAAAAAATTCTGGTAGAATCGGATAAGAATGAGAGTAAGGAAGAGAGGAGTGTGATCGGATATGGTAGATCTGCTAGTTTCCATTATGGGTTCAAGGAAATTGGTAACAAGATTGGAAGAGGGGAGAAAGGATCCAGTTCGTTTGCGGGTATTCGGGTCAGATTTGGGGAAGAAAAAGTGGGTGCTGGATCATTGATTTCGAGCAATGAAAGTACTCCTAGATCTGGTAAGAAGGTCATTAATGGAGGAATGGGGTTGATTAGGGGATTGAAGAACACGTTATGGGTTTCTAAATCATCTTCATCTCCAAAACTCAGTAGGATGGTAATTAAAATCCAACCCGGCACACGCACCAATGATCCGGGTCGGATTCGTCTACGTGGTGTGCCATGTAAGCGATGTCAGACTGAAGTGGATGACGTGGCATGCCACGTAGACTAGATAACGGCAGATTGGTGACGGAAACGGCTGCAGGTACAAAATATGATCAATTAGTTGCGTACGAGTACCTTTTAAAACTAAAAATCGGTAGAGGTGCCAAATTAGTCGAAGGACCAACGTACAGGTGCTTTTTTTGGCATTTTCCCAAAGATGGTAGTAACTTAATAGTTATCATTAGAATTTAACAAATATGATATATGACAAGAGTCCAAAAATAGAAAGCAACTGCCAATTAAGATTTAAGAAAACACAATCAAATTTCAACCATTTATTTTTTTATAAATAATCTCAACTATTTATTTGTAATGAATGAATGAGATTGACCTAATATGATAGGTTATGTTTTAATCAATAGTGAGATCCGAATTTGAACGATCAAAATTGGGAAAGTATCGTAGTTTTACTGGAATTTTTGTTTTAAAAAGAAAATAAGAATTTTGTTACTATACTTATGAAGAGAGAATCTGAACAGTTAAATAGAATTTGGACAAATGTAGAATTAAATTAGCATATATAATTCTCCTCCTCCGTACTCAAATTACCAAAAAAATTATACAAAAAAGGAGTAGCAAACTAGAAATTTGCGAATGGGGAGTTCTTCAATCAAGTTGGCTTTCTTATTAATACTCTTGGTCACAACATATGGTTGGTTTTCTCTTCCCAATTCATCCTTATCTAGACCGGACTGGTCCGTTGATCGGTTTGATCTGATAATTTTTTCCAATTTTTATTTATGTAGTAATAATGAATAGTGAATATTTTGTAGGTCCAGATGCAGGGGAAAGTCGTGGACCAGTGGTGAGCCTGCATTGCGATAACGATACAGTTTGCGAAGGTAAGCCATGCGGAGCGTGCGAGACTTGCATGTGCAATCTCGATAATCATAGATGTGTCTGCTTGTACGATCCACTATCAACACCATCAACCCGGCCAGTGATTAATTAAGTTCATCAGGAGGAGGATAGGATACTATTTATTTATTTAGTTAATCCTGCAATGTTGTGTTAATTTCGATTTTAAATAAAATAATATTTTTAATATTCTCGTCATTTATTTCGTCCACTCATATAAACGGTAGAGTTCATTATATATTTTCACGAAGATTATGCGCTAATGTTATATAGAGAAGGGATTGAATTTGAAATCATACATAATTGAGGGTATCCTAATTTATTGGATTTTTTTTGTTTAAAAAATATAAAAAACATAATTGAGGGTTTTGTTACTATATTTAGATGAGAATCTTTACATGATAAAGAAAGAAAATTGAGGATTTTATTACTATAATGCAGAATTAGCATATACTCCCCGGCACTCAAATTACCCAAATAAAAAATAAAAAATAGTCTTTTTGCTTCTTGATTAACTTGACCAGAGAGATTCAAGAATGGGGAGTTCTTTGATCAAGTTGGTTTTCTTACTTGTAATCTTGCTCATAGTATATGGTTGGTTTTCTCTTCTCCATCCACTTTTTTCAATTTTATTTCAAGTTCATAATTATGTTAGTATTACTATACTTGATAACGATCCCTCTGCTTGTTTTCATACTCTTTTTGTCTCGTAATATTAAATCATCATGAGAGTTCTTTTTGTTGTGTTGAAGGGTACTTGTGTAAAGCTATAGAAAGAAGAAAGCAATTAATTAATTTCATTGGTTTGGTTGAAAGAAAATATTTTACGTATAAACAAATCGAAAAAATTTATACTAATTGATTTATCAAAATATGAATGATATGCTTCAAATAATGGAGCCCACAAATAAATTAATGCGCATCACTCATATTTTGATACGTCGAGATACATCGGTTAGTATGAAAAATAATAAATGAATAAAATTAAAGGTTGTTTAATTAATATAATTTTATTTTGTAGGTCCATTTGTAGGGGAAAGTCGTGGGCCAATAGGGAGCCTCCAATGCGATACAGATGCAGATTGCATAGGTAAACCGTGCGGCATCTGCGAGGCTGTACCGTGCCCACACTGCGTGGCTTGCAGGTGCGATAATAGGAATAGATGTGTCTGCATCGCACCATCACCAACCCAGCTGGACGACGTCGGATCAAATTAATGGACACAACATTAATCAATTGGCTGTGTGGTGTGGAATATTTTAAATGTTAGTTAATGTTCAACAATTAATTTGACTGTCTTTATCCTTAATTTTTTCATCCAAACACAAAAACTCTAAAGTATATATAAATTTTTTACTTACCAGCAGTGCCACTATTTCTCCAATGTGTAAAAAGAAAGTTAAAATTGGCCCCAGAAAGTTAAACTTGCTAGAATTAGAAAACACTGCAACTTTCATTAATTTTGAAACATAATCGTCAGAACAACAGATAGAACATAGAGCAGAGTTATACTTATTTATTTTATTTTATTTCATTAATTTTGGAGTTGATGAGTAGATCGCATCTACTTCTTCTGCTGGTTGTGCAAGTCCTGGAAGTAACCAGAAGGATTCTTCTCAAAACCATCCCTAGAAATCTGAAAATCTTGGCCAGGAGCTTTCATTGAACCAGAACTCGAACCGGAACCACTTGACTTTCCAGCAGAAGAACCGGAACCGCTTGACTTCCCACCAGTTGCTCCTCCTGATCCTGTTCCACTCCCAGAAGAACCACTCTTGTTGTTGCCTGACATTCTTTCTTCTTCAAATTCTTGCAATCTTCAGCTGCTTTTCTTTCTTTCACTGATGGAATTTTTTTGTACCTATGAAATGGAGAGAGTCAGGTACTGATTATATAGTGGAGTCAATGGAACTTAGAAAGTCATTTTTCACTGTCAATGTTTTGGAAATGGAGTGCCATTAAATCAATCAAGTCCTAGAGAATTGGTGCACATTTAATTCGTCAATTTTCAATGTCCAATTTATAGAGAGACAGAAATCTCAAATTCCCAAAGAACCCGTTTCCTTAATTCCCTATGAGAGAATTCAACTTTCCTTTCTTTTCCTTTCTTTGATGAGCTTTGAATTGAGAGGAACAATATCAACAGAAAGAAAAAGGGTACAAGAAATTATCTAATACTCTAAAATAAAACCACAGGGATAATTTTTTTTTTATAAACAAAACAAAATAAAACCATCTAATTTTCACATATTAGATAAATACCGAATGTGAGTGAACAATTATATATTTTTCAAATATTAAAATATTAAAAGTATTTCCTTCGATTCATATAACGGGACCAATTCCCTATGTAACATCTTTTTTTCCAGCTCCCACATCGACCACAAAACATGGGTGATTTTTTATATTTATATGCAGGGTCCAAGGTTGACGTGGGCATGTAACCAAATCATGGTCCATAAAAGTTTGACTTGGAACCCAAGCCCATATTAGCGGACTCTTTGTGTAGTGGGTGCCTATCTTTATAACACTGAAGCAGCACTCGATTAGCCAGTGTGTTTGCTAATGAGCTACCTGGGCTTGGTAGTATTTGGGCTTTTTATTCTTTTGGACCGGGCATATTTGTACTTCCCTCTATCAAAAGTAAGAAAATCCTTCACAAATCACACCCTTTTCTTTTATTTGAGTGGAAAATAAATACTAGAGCATCTCATCAAAAAACATCCTAAAATATCAAAAAAGGAAAGGAAGAAAAAAAAGTATGGTGGTTCATTTGAGTTATTGTAACCAAGGTGTGAACGGAGGAAATATCATAGAATTTCTGTGGTTTTTGAGGCTCAACATGTTTTTCCCAGACTTGACTTGAGATTGGAAAATTCTCCTCTATTAATTTCTTTTGAAAGAATAAGTATAACCAAGAAAATATGTCGTTTGGTAGAGAATACCAAGAAAATGAGCAAGATGCCGTTTTATTACCGATGTGGAAGAGAATATAGAGGAGTTTCTGAAACAGTTGGAAAAGGGAAAATATGACCCAAAAAATGAGTTTCAGTCGAGTCTAATTGTAAAAAGAGTGTAATTTTTGATCTAATCGTTGAACCTCGAAGAAATTTGACAGACAAAAAACTCATTGAAAAAGGAATAAATTCACAGTGGCCAAATGCCTACACTACAGTGAAACCGTTGTTTTGAGGTCTAGATTGTCCAAATTCGACTCCCAAAATTCAAAAATTAGACTTTTTACACATTTTCATAATTATATTATCAGTTTTTTAGAGTATTTAAGCTTACAATTTTATTATTATCAAATACAAACTGTCTCTATTCTCTGGATAGAGAATTCTATAGTTTCCCCGCGTCAAGTACACTCGCTTATCATATACAAAAACCTACGGGTAATAACAAGTAAAGTGATTTCACACAATACATGAGTAATAAGAATTATAAATTAATGGACATAAACCAACTAATAACATCTCAACTCAACGTCCTAGAGGAGCCACAATCTCAGAAAACTCCAATCCTGGAGTTCGATCCGAATTACCAAACCCGTTAATAAAATGCTGACCATCAATCATTACGGAGAATCCACCCTCCATTCTCATGCAGCTTGTCTCTTGTAACTTGTCGCATCCCTCCTCCTGTTGCATTGCTAACTCTAAATTCCACAACACATCGCCCATGGACGGCCTCTCACTTCCCTTGTCTACCAAACACTTGCTCGCTATACTGGTAAAAGTCTTGAAAGATTCAGGGCCAATTGTTCCCTTTAGGAATGGATCAACAATTTGATCAAGAGTCCCTATTTGGATGCAATGCAACACCCACTCAGCTAAACTCACTTTCTGATCATACTCTTCCTCCTCAATCTCAATATCTCCCACGGCAGGCCTACCACACAAAACCTCAAACAATACAACCCCAAATGAGTACACATCAGACTTTTCAGTCAGCTTTTGGCGCCGGTAGTACTCTGGATCCAGGTATCCGAACGTTCCCTTGACGATGGTTGAGACATGAGTCCTAGACTGTGTCGTTGCATTCGGACCAACCTTTGATAACCCGAAATCTGAAACCTTTGCCACCCATTTCTCATCCAACAATATATTTGTGCTCTTGATGTCGCGGTGGATGATTGTATGCTTTGAACCTGTGTGAAGGTAATGTAGCCCGCGTGCTGCACCGATGCATATCTTGAGCCTCTGCTTCCATGGAAGTGGAGGCTCTTGAGACTTGTAGAGGTGATCGCGCAGAGTTCCTTTAGCCATATACTCATAAACAAGTATCATTTCTTTTTCTTCCTTGGAATATCCAATTAAGGAAACTAAATGAGAGTGTCTGAGCTTTGAGAGCATGGAAATTTCAGTTTCGAATTCTGTTAGGCCTTGGTTTGAACTTGGGCTAGCACGTTTTATTGCAACGTTGATCCTACCACCATCAATGGACCCTTTGTAGACTTTCCCGAATCCGCCAGTACCAATAACTGCAGTTTCATCAAAATTGTCGGTTGCTGACTTTATCTCAGGAATTGAGAAGACCCGACATTGGAATAAGGATAGTTGCCGATATAACTCACTACGCCGATTAAAACCAGTTAAGAAAAACCAATAGAAGGAACCAAGAACCCCTATTGCAACCAAAGTGAAAGAGGCTGCCCGTGCTAATTTGAAAATTGTGCGAGCTGCTTCATCATATTTCTTTGAATGTTGTGAATGTTGTGCTCCAATTCCTATACTAAGGGGATGAGATCCTGCAAGATTGTTGGAGGAGTCAGAGAGCTTAAAGATTTCCAATCCATTCAAAATCGAATCCCCGTATCTACCAAATGATCCATTAATGCTACTACCAATGGCAATTGTTAAGATCTTTATGCCTTCACCGTGTTTTGAAAAATTCACAATATAATCTCTATGTACAGGAATTCCAGCAGCATTGCTCCAGAGGAAAACATCCGCAGGGTCCTCGGCGGTTTGATTATCAACAAAAATGTGAATAGCTCTTTGACCCTCGCCCCGCATTCTTGCATTAGAAATTTCACAAAAATGGAGCCTAACAAGGTACTGGAAGCCATAATCAACAGGAAATGACCATGTAGCCATAAGTGTACTCTCAGATGTAGGTTGATCGATTGTCAGAGCAGAGGTGTAGACTTGAGGTGGAGCGGTGTACTTAGGTAACAATAAGCTTAAGTTAACTCTACCTTGTAATGAGACCATGTTTGCTGGTCTTCCATCGCTGCTCGCCAAATAATCTTGATCGTCATTAGCCCAATTGCGAAACATGCCATTGTCTTCCTGCTCAGTGATGAAATTACCCCCTACATTGAACCTATACATTGTCTCGAGGGCCGTAGATTTTTCCATAGAATAGCCAGAAGAATGTGATCCAATGATGGGAAGCGGGATATGTTGCTGGATGTAAAGATTTGAAGGCATCGACATGACCTCAACCTTGTTAACAAAAGCATATGCATCGGAAGAAGTGTTCTGCAACGGCGTGAAAGTTAAATTTAGCATCCGTCGATAAACGTTGAGGCAGAACTCTTTAACCACATAATAATCTACAGAAGAGACATCCTTGGGATATGACAAGGGGGAAGTGGTTAAGAGTGTGTGGTTGTCAACGGTGACCGAAAATAAAGCGTCTGATAGGCTTAATCCCGAATAGGAGATTAACTTGAAATGAAGACGGAGGAACTTGGGGCCATTAGAGACAACAACTGGCCAGCTAAACTGTTCTTTCCAGACGCAAGCGGAAACTTTTGGTTTCTGATCAGGATTGCTGCTAGTAATAGGATCTGTTGCATATACCCTAGACACGGTAGATGAAGCAGCAAACTTCAATCTGCTGTTAGAGCCAAAATCCAGGTCAGATGAGGGAGTTGGAGGGGAGCAATCAAATGCGAAATTGTCTGTTGGGATATAATAAGAAGGGTTGTGATCAGCTGAGAGTGGAATGAATAAGAAACTAAGGAATGCTATTGCTTCAAGAAATGAATTCTTTCCACAGCTAAGCTTACTCTTCTTCCTCCTCATCATCAAATCTGGAATTATCTGAGGATATATCAATATAACTAGGAACTAGAAGGAAAAACTAGCTTTTTGGAATCGTGGAAATGGTGCCATATATATTTCTATCAAGTCTTGTCTTTCGTTTGGGAAAATTTTGTGACCTTAGACCATAGTTTTGTTTGTTATTTATAATTGTTTCTTTGTCAATTAGAAAACTGGGTGATACGTAAAATATGCTTCTAATAAGTATAATTTAATTTATAAAAAAATATATTTCATATTTTATTTTCCTAATATGATTACTGAACTCATTTTAAGTTAATGTTCATAAAAAATAATAAAAATTTAAAATTTATCCAAATATAATTTTTTTAAAATTATTTAGTGTAACTTTAAAAAAAAAAATTACACAGAAGTTCCACCATGTGTTTAGTTTGTATTTATCTTGTTGAAATTTGTGGTGGCGGACAAATTCTTTTTTTCCCTCAAAATCATTTTATATGGTCAGTATTAGTGTATTAATTGTTGTTCTACTTTTCTTTGATTGCCAGTTTGCCATTGACGTGACTTTAAAAGTCTCCTGCTGTGTGGGATGTACAGATTTAGCAACATGAAAGTGGGCCTCGAAGGCCCATTGGAGGCTGGAGCACGGTGTTGATAAAAAGTGGGTCACAAGAAAGCTCAACCCTTTCAGCAAATTATCTTTGAATACATTGGTTGCTTTGGCAATCAGTTCTTTTGATAGACTATAATGATGCCAATGTTATTAGGAAAACAAATCCCTATTTAATTAATGACTGCTTTTTCTTCTTCTAAACAGGGTATGCATATCCAGGTTGGTGTTCAAAATCTGGCGAGGATTTGAATGTAATCTGGAAATCTAGAATTGCCAAAATGCAGAAGTAGCAGATTGAGCTGCATGCTATCTATATATATACATCTCCACCTCCACCATTTCTTCTCCACACACTCAAATTAAAAAGCAAATCAAATTGGCAAAGCTTCTTTAATTAACCAGAAATAAATTTGAGATGGGGAGTTCTTCAAACAAGTTGGCTTTCTTAGTTGTAATCTTGGTCAAGCATATGGTTCGTTCTCTCTTCTTCAATCCATACTTAGTTTTTTAATACTACCTAATAAACTTCATAATTACATATATTAGTAGCTATTTAACAATTAGTGATTAATATTTTGAAAAATATAATTGTAGGTCCTAATGTAGGAGAGAGTCGTGGGCCGGTGATCAATCTCAATTGCAATACAGATGCAGATTGCATAGGTAAACCTTGCGGCCTCTGCCCTAATTGCATTTGCGGTTCGGGCAACCGATGTGCCTGCCCTTCTTCTCCCCAACTCACTCAAGACGACGGACCAAATTACTGGACACAACATTAACTAATTACTAATCATTAATTAGAAGCTAATAATCCTGCGACTTATGTAATATTTGGAAGTGGGTTACTTCAATTTTGATTTTGAATAAAAATGTTCCAATGATTATAAGATTATTTATAAAGTGATCATCGATTGCAATCAGAAACTTGTGCCGGTGAATTTACCTTCTAAATTCTACCCTCTACCCTATTTGAATTTGAAGTAGTTAGTAATCATATTTATATTGTTAGACATTATGGGAATTGATCAACAGCCATATGAGAAGATGAAAAGATTACAACTAACATTTAAGACGGACAAAAATTAATATATATTACCCTCTTGCAATTATGTGAATCGGTTGATTTTTCCTATGCAATATTCCCAATGTTACTATGCAGAGGTGTAGCTGCTGCGTAGGAACTAGGAGATGTGCTAGTCTGCTAGAGTAAAAGCTATAGAGTCATGGTCGAAATCTATCCATCAATTCTTGTCTTTCTTTACTGCCAACTCTTGGAATATAGACCAAGATTAATTCGTAATAGTTATTATTAATGATAAGTCTCGGTTCATTGAAAGAGTATCATACCGTTTAATCGTTGTATAATTTTTAGATCTAAATGGTATATATTTTTAAATTTATCGAATCATGACTAATTCTGAAATACTATCTAACGAGCCTACTAAAAATAAGATTTTAAGCATTCATTTTAACCATTTTTTTAGGGATTAATGTAATCATTGTGGACGGTTAAACACAACATCCAATAAATTTCCCCAATTCTTAATTAATAAACATTTAAATTTTTATAATTAAAAAGGAGCTGAAATAAAATCTCATTGAATAAGAAATATAAAAATATAATTTCATAAAATAAAATAAAATATTGAAAACGTAAATGAGGATAGAATTGAAAATATAAAAAGAGAATAAAACTCATTGGATGAGTATCACTGAACTATAATTAAATAGTGCAACTAAAAGTATAAATATGACTACTAAATTGCATAAAAAAAATCACTCAAAATCGACTTCTAATAAAACTCGGAGAAAATAATCTACTCCCTCTGATTCCAAACAAATGACTTTCTCGCATCTTAATATTCAGTAGGTTTAACACTAAAAATACAAGTAAAAACTACAGTAAAAATAAATCGTAAAACGACGTTTGTTTTGCCCCGGAGGTAGTAACATATACATATGTTGTTGAAATAAGATAAAAGCCAATCAACCCTAACTCATAAATATTCCGCGTATTATATCTGAGTTGAGAAGTCTAGCACGGAAGTTCCATCGTTGTCCTCATTCAATTTTCCTAAAAGTCCACCATCCATGGGCCATGAGTTTTTATTTTTCATTTTATCAATTTAAAAGAATGGGAGTTTGAATGTAAAATCACAAGTCGATTCTATAATTTTACAAATAATAATCTCAATTAATCTAAAAGATCATTCCATTAGAAGATACTAATGACTCATAGTAAGGGAAATTGAGCTTCCAAACCTTAATCCATGCCCTAAAAGCATGGGCTTTTATTATGGCCTGCCTACTTTTTCTACTATTACTACTTCAATTTGCATTGGCGCCACATACAAAGTCTCCTCTCTTAATATGCAAAAGAAATCAACTAATGATTCTCACGCTACTAGTAGTAATAGTGTGAAGGAAAGAAAAATGATACACGACACTCGACAGTGAATACTTTTAATATCATGGAGCTGTCACTAAACTAAGAAAATAAATGGCCAGATCTATTGAGCAAATTTGATTGATAGTCAAATTTGGAGGGCTGATGAGGAACGAGATAAGTATACTAGTATAAACATACATCCCTTCACAGGAAATTCACAAAAAATCTGAACTTTTTTCCGAGAAAGAAAAAATGATGCCTTCTCTAACTCCACGACGGAAAACTTAACACAACTCATTCCGTCGAAATGAAGAGAAACACCATCACATTTCATTCTGCTCTATGCATAATATACTTCCTGTTCAACTTGCCATTCTGCAGTTCCATCAACAATTCTTCAGAACAAATCATCCTTAGTTGTGGATCCGCAGAATCTTTATCGTTCAATGGAGTTCGTTGGATCGGTGATGTGGGTTCAGAGTTTGCCCCTGCCTTCTCTGACAGAACAGCAATCACAGCTATCACAAAAGTGCCAGACAATGTGCCCAGAATACCATACTCAACTGCCCGTGTCTTTCGCTCGCGATTTGTTTACTCTTTCCCTACCTCCCCCGGTGCCAAATTCATCCGCTTTCACTTCTACCCGTCTTCTTATTCCGGCATAGACAGCATCTCCAAGGCCTACTTCTCTGTAACTGCAGGCAAGTACATCCTCCTTGACAGCTTCAGACCTTCCTCTATGGCGAATATAATGAAATCTGTTTACTTCAGTAAAGATTTTATAGTTGGTGTCAAGGAAAGCATTTTGAACATCACCTTCACCCCATCTGTTATTGCTCCGGAAATTTTTGCCTTCGTAAATGGGATAGAGATAAGGTCAATGGCCCTCAATCTGCAGAGTTATGCAGGAAACACAACTTCTAGCGCCTTCTCGGTCCAAGATGAACCTGCATTAGAGATGCTTTATAGAGTTAATATAGCTGGTGAGGATCCATTAAATCCATTCTGGACGGCTAATTCTGACAACGACTATATTTTGGGTTCAAAGAAAGGAACAACAATCTGGACAGGAGAGAATATAACATACCCTTCAGGTATAGCTTCTGAGTATGGTGCACATACAAATTTATATAGCTCGGCTAGGATCATGGATTCTGATGATGAGGTCAACATGAAGTACAACCTAACATGGGCATTTACTGTTGATTCAGGGTTTAAGTACCTTGTTAGACTTCACTTCTGTGAGATTTCCTTTGATGTGAAGAAAACGAATGAGAGGGTGTTCAAGGTGCGAATCAACAACAGGACGGTAGAAAAAAACTTGGATTTAGTTGCATTGGCTGGCAAGCCATTGGTTGCAATCTATAGAGACTACTTTGTTGAAGTTCCAGAAGGGGCAGGAGAGAGGCATGATATCTGGGTAGCCTTGCATCCGAATACAGAATCAAACCCCAAATTTGCTAATGCAATCTTGAATGGAATAGAGATCATCAAAATAAGCAATAGCAGTGGCAATCTGGCAGCACATATGCAACTGACAGTGCTAGGAGAGAAGAAGATTCATTCTAGCATTATTCTTTCTGCTGTATTTGGTGGTCTTGGTTTCCTGATTCTGCTCTGCTTCACTGTCTACTGGTTGGTGTCTATTAAGCTTCCACAACTTCATCTTCAGACCCGTGGAAACACAACCAAGGCTATCATAACTCCAGTAGGACAGTGCCGCAAATTCACACTAGCAGAGATAAAAGCAGCAACAACAAAGTTCAGTGAGGCTCTTGTGCTTGGAGTGGGAGGATTTGGCAAGGTATACAAGGGCGTGGTGGATGACGGTTTAAGTGAAGTGGCAATCAAGCGTGGAAATCCGAAGTCTCAGCAAGGTGTTAAGGAGTTTGAGAATGAAATTGAATTGCTTTCCACATTTTGTCACAAGAATCTGGTATGTCTGCTTGGCTTCTGCCAAGAAGAGAAGGAACTAATTCTGGTGTACAATTACATGGCACATGGCACGCTCCGTGATCATCTTTACAACACTCAAAATCCACCATTGTCATGGAATAACAGGCTTCAGATTTGCATTGGTGCTGCTCGTGGACTTCACTATCTACATACGGGAACAAAAAACCCCATTGTTCACCGGGATATCAAGTCTACAAACATATTATTAGACCAAGATTGGGTGGCCAAGGTCTCTGACTTTGGACTGTCAAAAATCGTTTCAGTAACAACTTCTCGGCGTCATGTTAGCACAGAGGTGAAGGGTACTTTTGGGTATCTGGACCCAAGATATTACCATAGCAAGAGATTGACTGAGAAATCAGATGTTTACTCATTTGGTGTGGTGTTGTTTGAAGTCTTGTGTGCACGGCCGGCTGTAAATCCTGCAGTAAGACTAGAAGATGAAAGAGTCAGCTTGGCACAATGGGCCATAATTTCCTACGAAAATGACACAATCCAATGCATGGTAGATCCTTTTATAAGAGGGAAGATAGCATCAGAGTGTCTAAACACATTTGTCAACATTGCAATAAAGTGTTTGGCCGACAGGACAGCAGAAAGGCCATCAATGAGTGATGTTCTAGGTAATCTAGAGAAAGCATTGCAACTGCAAAAAGCAGCAGACTCAATGGAGGGAATGGAAGATGAGCTACAGCTGATAATAGATAATGCTTAGAAGTGCCGACAGGAGAGCAGAAAGGCCATCAATGGGTGATGCTCTAGGCAATCTAGAGAGAGCATTGCAAATGAAAAAAGCAGCAGACTCAATGGAGGGAATGGAAGATGAGCTACTGCTGATAATAGATAACGCTTTGAAGTGCCTTTGTTTGAATGGATTCACTAGATCCATTATTGTACAGATTATTTTAGGAGGATAGTAATCTCTCAACTCTTACAACTATATTGTGATCAGATATGTTGATCAACAAAATGAGCATGCACTTTCTTTAACAGATACACACATATTCCATGTTTTTTGCTACATTTACCTATAGAGCACAGATTTTCCAGAAGAAAACGAGTTTTTCAAGTCTTTTAAAGATTGAACGCTCTAGTGATGAATGTAAAAATGAATTTTATTTCTTACCAAGAATAGTGCAAGTAAAAATCTAAAGGATTAACTCCTTTCAAGTTTGAAAACATACATTCTGGTTTGCAAGGAAAAAATACGTTGTTGTCACTGGGATGTGCTTGTGTGGGGGATAACAGGAAGTGTTTGCTGTATTAGTTTGACCAAGAAAAGATGATTTTGACTCCAGGCAAATACAGGAAGGGAATGGAAAAAGTAATAAATTAAAACCAGAACAGCTGGCAAGAACCAAAGAATCAATCAATTAACTTAAATATGGAGTGTTCCTTGTAAACATGCTGCATTTTCAAGTTTTCAACAGTAAACCGATCCTATTTTTCAGAATAATAATAAAATTATCATTAACAACAACTGATCTTTCACAGTAACTTACTAAATTAACCAGGTACGCCGCAGATAGGAAGTGTTAAAAAATAAAATGGATGAAGTTGTTACACTCCTTGATGTTAAATTTCCTTAAAAAGAAGTCTCAACTTTCAGCAGTTACACTTGTTTTTAGAAGCAACTAAAAAGAGATAATGCATGTGAAATGAAGCAAGCCTGAGAAATATTACACATTTCTACTTTCAACAATGCAAAACTGTACGTACAATTTCTTTGACTTTATTTAAATCCTGCCAATAACACAGAAACTACACTTCAGCAGGAAAAGAGAAAAGGAAGCAGAATACCAGATAAGAGCATGTTATCAGCGCCCCATGGGCATCATTATCTCTGAGAAATCTTCTCCTACCATCAGCACATCCAAATTGCTAAGAGTATCAATACTCTTTTCTTGATCACCTTGGGATAAAGATGACTCGTTATGATCCAACAGTTGTAATGCTAACTCTAGGCTCCTAACAACCTCGCCCATTGGTGGTCTATCCATGCATCGATCTGCCAAGCATTTTTGCGCAATTTCTATGAACTTTGTAAGAGATGCGGGGTTGATATTTCCTCTCAAATGCGAGTCAACCAGTTTCTCTAGTTCTCCATTCTCTAGGCACCCGAGGGCCCATTCAATCAGGCTCTCCTGATCTTTTCCGCCCTGACCATCATCATTGTCAGTATCTCTTTCCCCCATTGGATTCACCACTGACCTTGCAGATAGCACCTCTAACAGTACCACGCCAAAGGAGTATACATCAGATTTTTCTGTCAACTTATAATGCCGATAATACTCTGGGTCGATATACCCCACACTACCTTTAATGCTGATGCTTATGTTATTGTTGGAAGCTGTATCAGGGCATACTTTGGACAACCCAAAATCAGAAACCTTGGCCACCAAGTTGTTGTCTATGAGGATATTAGTACTCTTGATATCACGGTGGATGATGGACTGCTCTGTACCTGAGTGAAGATAGTGCAAACCTTGTGCAGCTCCAATACAGATCCCCAGCCGCTGCTTCCATGACAGAGGTGATCTATGAAGATGTTCAAAAAGGGTGCCATTCGGCATGAATTCATAGACAAGAATCATCTCATGATCATCACTACAGAAACCGATCAAAGAGAGAATGTTACAGTGACGGAGGTGACACAGGGTGGTGATCTCTGTGTTGAATTGGTGAAAGCATTGATCAATTGATCCTTGATTCCCACGTTTGATTGCAACCGTGGTGGTGCCCCTGTTGATATATCCCTTGTATACTACGCCAAATCCACCCGAGCCAATAATTTGTGCCTTATCAAAATTATTAGTTGCTATTTTAATCTCACTAATGGAAAATTTGTTGCAATGCAGTGACCCATTGCTTTCTTTTTTCTTTCTCCCATCTCTCATTTTATTGATCCATAATAAAACAATAAAAATAATAGTTATCAGAGTAGTAAACAAGCATCCTATTATGATGAACACCCTTTTCCTCGACTTCCAGGATGACTTTACAGTTGTTGGGAATACGCGTCTGTAAGCCCCCTGCTTGGGTGGGTTGGATCCAGCTAGATTTCCATCATAACCGTTTACTTTAAATATCTCTGCACCATTTAACAAGGCATTATAATACTCGCTTCTGGTCCGAACATTGGGATGTAGCTCCAGCCACAAGTCTTGTTTCCCGTCCCTTGTTTGGGGAATCATCACAATGTAGTCTCTGTAATAAGGAGTACCATATCCTCCGGCCCATGCAATGATATCCGCTCCAATTTCAGCTGTTTGATTATTGATGAATATATCAAACACCCTTTGGTTTTCCTTTGTTATTTCTCGGAAGACCTCACAAAAATGTAGCCTGATAACGTATAAAAAACCAGTGTCAACCTGAAACAACCAGCTAAGATTAAAATTAAGGTTAACCTGAGGATTGTTAGTCATGGACCGAGCCGTGCGGTAGACACTTTCTGGGGCAACATATTGTGGGACTGCGGCGGAGTACTTGAGGGGAAAGGTCAAGTCATACGGCTGTTCGCCAAAAGCAGACCCATATATGTAATCATCATCTGTGGTCCAGGTGCGGAGCATTCCAGTATCTTCCTTGGGAGAAATAGATTGATCTCCCACGTTAATCCTATAAACTGTCTCCAGTGGATAAGTGTTATCCAATGTGAGGATGTTGTATCCAACCATCCGAAGCGGCTTCTGGTCATCAATATATAGTTTTAGTGGAATGGAAACAACTTCAATTCCATTTACAAAGGCATGTGCACCAGAAGCATCTGTAGAAGGGCTAAACACCAATTCTAATGTATGATTCTCAACATGAACGATGAACTCCTTGAAAAAAGAAGGTTTTCCAAAGTAATTGGCAGTTAAAAATGCGCTGAAATTTCTGAGGAGAGTGAGGTTACCAGAGGTAACAGAGAGAAGAGATTCAGCGGCATTGAGCTCTGAATAAGAACTATTTGGATTGAAGAAAAGACGAACGAATTTTGGACCTGGCATCACATTAAAGGTGTAAGTGAATTTGGAGTAGAAGACCCTAGCAGTCATGTAAGGAAATTGAGCCATTGAAGGGTCCATGGACAGGGTTGCTGATACAGTAGAGTTTGTTTCCATGTTAGAAGCCACAAACCAAGTTCCAATATCACCAGTCCAATTCCGGCCATCATAGGACTGGATTTGTGAGCCAAAGGAACCACAATTCAGAGAAATGACTTCAAGGGGAACATAATTATCTGAGCAAAGGGATGTTGTTATAATATGGAAGAGAAGGAAGATTGCAGTTGAATAGAAGTAAACGCTTAAAGATTGAAAGAAAGACATCATGTAGGGAGCCGGGCACCTTAGTGAGCGACTGGACCAATATTAGGGTAATGGGAAGTGTTGAAATATCTAATTGTCAGAAAAATGTAATCCTAGAATATATATACTCTATATGCTTAACCAATTCTGGTTGATGTCATGATTCAGGACAGTCAGGCAAAGCTATAAGCTGTACTGGGTGCCAACCAATAGATAAACAAGGACTTTAACAGTAGTCCACTCTTAAGTTTAGCAATTGCTATAAGGTGGGAATTGCTGGCCAACTAATTCCCCGCGTGGCACTGGCTTTCGCATTGAATCGGATGACAAGTTGGGCAGGTAAAACAAAGAATGAATTTTCTCCATCTAATTGCTAATGCATGCACTAATTTCATGACCCTACATAAATATTATCCATTTCATTTCTTAGGTTTTGCACAACAGCTGTTCGACGACTTTTCACACAGAAGAAAAGTAAAAATATTCTCATATCAAATATTAGCATTCGAAATGAACAAGAACAGATGGGTTCTCCAACCTTTAAGTCTTTAACTATCACTACACAATAGTAGCATGAAAATGACACGGACAGAGCATGAAAATGACACGGACAGAGCTGCTCCTTTCAGAAATGTTTTGCATTTTTTTGGGAGGAAAATTGGCAACAATTAGATGTTCAAATCAAATAACGGTACTTACCATTTCAACAGTCAGCAGTATTTCCAAGCGAGGCTCTGCTCTACAGAAAGCTCCATGACCAGCACGAGCAAGAGTAGCTGCTTCGCCTTACGCTATATCTATAACTTTTGAAAGCCCTAATCATTCATCCTCCCTTGAGAAAACTCGATACGTCTCAAATCCACACGCATTTCGACTTTCTTATTGATTTGGGACTTCTTTTTCTGTTCTACTTTGCTTTCGTTGAGTTGTCTTGAACAATGGTGTTCAACGAATCAACAGATGAGGGTTTAAACTTTAAAGCATTTGGCTCCTGCGTTTGTAAAATAATTTCAACTAAACCCTTAATATTAAAATAATCATATATTTACCCTTGTGATTATAAATTAGGTCCAATTAAATTTTTAATTTAAAATTAAACTCAAACAAAAGTTTTTTTTCCACAGCCTGTTAACTTGGGGTAGTGATTAATGTTAATCTCCTAAAATTAATTTCAAATCATTTGAATTCTACAGCCGTGGTTTATTGAGGAAACAAAAAAAATAAGAAAATAAGATCTATTGGATCGACAATTTACACAAACTTACCATCCATCTCTACCAAAAATCAAACCCGTCATCACCATCCATCTTCTTGATGTGGTCTAGTTTTTCTGCCATTTGGGTTTGATTTATTTTCACGGCCCGACAATCCCCACCATCACAACCAGAGAATAATTCCTATCCTCCTTAATTGATCATGATGGGATCCCAGCTGTTGATTCTCCTTTCAGGTTGCCTGGGTTTCCTCTGCTTTATGGTAGTTTTTCTGTATAAATTCCTGAAGGAGGTATGGTGGACTCCTATGCAGATTCAATCATCCATGAAGTCACAAGGAATCAACAGATTCCTCCATGGAAACACCAAAGAAATAATAGAGATGAAAAAAGAAATCTTGAACAAGAATCCTCACATCTATTCATGGACCAAGCTCTATGGTATGTATATGTTCATCTTTCTTTCCTTTCCGGATCTTCTCAGGTGTCCTCTTTGCCTCTTCTAGACAAGAGATTGGTCTCGTTCGAGCATCATGAGGTCCCGAAAGGGATGAGTGGTCTGAGTTTTAAAGGGTGTTTTTCGTTTTTGGCCAAATTGATTCAGGTAAGAACTTTCTGTATTGGTATGGGACTCGAGCTCAGTTGGTAGTCACCGACCCTGAATTGGTTAAAGAGATAATGAACAGTAAAGAAGAAACATATTTCAAAATGGCATTTGGGAAGTATAGCAGTAAGGTACTAGGTGGTGGACTTTCCTTATCCACTGGCCAATCATGCCTTCCATGCTGAAAGCTTGAGAGTGAGTACTTCTTGTTTAGAATCTGTCATGATTTGTTGAAAACTGTGTCTAGATCGTCGAAGAATTTTGTATTTTGTAGGATATGGTTCCGGAAATGATTAAAGCTGTGGAGATGATGCTTGAAAGTTGGAGAAACCATGATCAAGGGAATTACAAGGAGATTGATGTATTCCAGGAATTCAAGGTTTTAACTTCAGAAATCATTTCCAGGACAGCTTTTGGAAGCAGCTATCAGGAAGGGGTGAAAGTATTTGATTTGTTGGTGAAAATGATTTCCATGGTTTCAAGAAACAATTATAGTGTCAGGATTCCTGCAATTAAATAAGCTTCCTCCTATTCTGCAGTAACCACTAAAATTTAGGGCTTTTCTTGTTCAAATAGTCTCTCTTTTTCGTTGTTAAAAAATTGCAAGTTAGGGACTTAAAGTCGAGACTTAAACGCTGTCCGATTTGCAAAAAAGTACCACTAATTACAAGCTCATTGATTCTTTTTAATAGAGTTACTCTAAGCATTTCCAATTTAGATTACTTCCATTTCCAAGCTCATTGATTCTTTTTCGAATGATGCAGGGAGTTTTTTTAAAACACAGGATGAAATTGAATCCACAGAACTAATGCAAGGCATAAGAGATATAATCATTAGTATGGTATCCAAAAGACAGAACGAGGCGCGGGTGGGTGGGATGAACAGCTATGGAAATGATTTTCTGGGATCACTTCTGAAGGACTACAACGATGAAGATAAAGCGAAGAAGATATCTGTAGATGATGTGATTGATGAGTGCAAAACCTTTTATGTTGCTGGACAAGAAACCGCTGCAAGCTCACTGACATGGACTGTTCTTCTTCTAGCAATTCATACAGATTGGCAGGACAAAGCAAGAAAAGAGGTTCTTGAACTATTTGGTAACCAAAATCCAACCCCAGATGGCACTGCAACAATGAAAATTGTAAGTGATTTTTTCCTGTTTCAAACTCGAAACCTAGCTGTTTCCTGCATTGCAAAAAGTACCATTGAACTACAAACAAATTTCTAACAAACCTAACTGACCTTTTTTTGGCTATTAAGCATTTGCAGATGAGCATTATTATTAATGATTCTTTAAGGTTGTATGCTCCTGTTGTGAATATAACAAGAAAAGTCCAAAGAGAAGTCAGATTGGCGAAACTAATTATTCCAGAAAAGATGGTAGTCTACATTCCTGAACTAGCACTGCACCATGATCCAGAAATATGGGGAGAAGATGCTCATTCTTTTAAGCCAGAAAGAAGATTTTCAGAAGGGGTGGCTAAAGGTACGAATAATCGTATCTCTTTGTTTCTTCCGTTCGGGTTGGGACAAAGAAATTGTGTAGGATCGAACTTTGCAATTACAGAAGAAAAGATAGCGCTCTGTCGCATAACTATACCCACTCACCTGCTGAGATTCTGACAGTTTGCCCCAAACAAGGGATTCAAATATTGCTGCAACCCTTGTAACTGCAAAACCAACATTTTTAGCAGTATACTATACTCCTTGTAAGTTGTACATTTGTGTAATAATAACGATGATTTTGATGAACGGTGACCTAAATAATTATACTATGAAGTACAACGTCTAAATTTGCTAATGCCATGAGATAAGATTTTATTTTTTATTTTTACAATTTGATGATCTCAATCAATCATATCCGCAAACTCTTTCACTACTCGACCAATCTGCAGTAATTGTTGAACCACATTTCTATGCGTCATCTACGGGTTTCAAATCAATTCTCACTCAAATCTCCAACGTCTCCCATCAGACACTACTCAACCAATCTAATCCCTGATTACAACTTGTTTGGTATCAATGAAAAGGCCAAGAATAAAAGTTAGAGTTGTTCAGGATTAATTGTCAATACAAATATTTTAGACCATGAAAGGAAGATGCAGAGATAGTAAAAATGGGGTGGAAAAAAACTGACCATGCTAAAATTAAATAATTAGGGTTGGTTAGGTTAATAATCCAGTCAAACTGGATCTAGTTAATTTACAAGAACAAGGTCAACTCTTACAGCAGAGGGCATGTGATTGCTAGTGATGTTATGTCGGTGTGTCCGAATCAAATTTCAAATAAGTTAAATAAAAGAAATAAAAATTAAATACATAGTAGATCTCTCAATAAAATCAAACTTTTAGAAAAAAAATTATGAAAGTTTGGATCCAAAACAAAAAGTTTCATACTTTAAAAAATATGGGTGAATTTTTATTTCTTCACCAAATTCCGCGGACCAATGTTTTTCTTAGCAAGTTCATGCACAAAACAAAAAAAAAATCAATATTCTGGTTATCACCATTTCAATGCGAAGAAACAGCAAATTTAAGATTCCAAAACACATTTGCATCAATGCAATATTATATAGCTAGCCACTCTGCTCAATGCTCATGCCATCTTCAAACTTCTAATTTCTAATTACAGGTGAAATGGCTACTCTGTTGTTGTTCTTCTTTTCAAGCTGCTTATGTGTAAACTTTATGATACTTCTGGTCAGGTTCTTCAACAAAGTATGGTTGAATCCTGTTCGGGTTCAGTCTCTGATGAACTCACAAGGACTCAAAGGCCCTTCTTACAGATTGTTCTATGGCAATACCAAAGACATCCTTGCAATGAGAAATGAAGCCGGGAGTAGTCCTATGGAGTTGTGTCATGATATTTTTCCAAGAATCCAGCCTCACATTTCTTCGTGGATCAAGATTTATGGTACGAACTGATAAACGGCCTAGAGAGGGGGTGAATAGGCAAATAAAATCTTAACACAAAGAGTAAGGAATTAAGAGTGCGGAAATAGAAAGTAAAAACACAAGGAGTTATAGTGGTTCCAATTCCTCAATGAATTGTACTCCACTACCTAAGAGCTTCACCCTTAGGATTTTGAATAACGAACACTTCGTTATTTACCTTGAGTTTTTACGGGTTCAACTCAAACCTTACACCTTGGTTTTTGCGGGCTCAACCAATAAACCTTACACCTTGGTTTTTGCGGGCTCAACCAATAAACCTTACAAGTGATTTTTCCGGGCTCAATCACAACCTATCACAATCAATAAACTCAAGAAGAAATGTGAAATGGCAACACAAATTGGTGTACAAATAAACTATGTATGATTTAATAATCAACACCAATAAATGAACAATATTACCTCAAGAAGAAAGCGATCCAAACTCGAATTGAAAGACGCAAGAATGGTTGAAAACCGATATGTGAAGCTTACGTTGTAAAACTTTGATTAAGAGAGTTTGTAAATGAAATTTGTATATGTGTAACTTGTAAAATGCTTTCTTATCTTCATATAACTCATCTTAGATGAGTATTTATAGTGTCAAAAGATTTGTGACCGTTTATAGCCGTTGGAGCCAAAAACTATCCGTTTGCTACAGTGAAAAACTATTCATTGCTACAGTGAAAAACTATCCGTTGCTACAGTGAATCTATCCGTTGCTACAGTGAACCTATCCGTTGCTACAGCAAGTCTATCCGTTGCTACGGTGAACTATTCATTCCCGTTGCTACAGTAGACTTCCCGTTGCTACAGTGAGTTCATCCGTTGCTACAGTGAAATCAAAAACTCTTTTTCCAAAATTTATTTTTCGTGTAAAAAATCTTTTGACACTCTCCTTGAGGTATTATCGAACATAAATCAAGTGCTAATTAGAATCATACTTACACGTTTAAAATCCTAATGTACACTTGATCTTCTAGCTTGCGATATCTTGATTTGTTGCCTCTTATTTATTCCATCGCAAACTACACACATTTTAACTTCAAATTGCATTAGTATTATTAATTAGTTTGTGTGTCTAAAATCATCAAAACAAGAGTAAGTTGCCCTTGGGCTAACAATCTCCCCCTTTTTGATGATGACAACCACAAACTAATATCAAAACATTTTTAAACTAGCAATTGAAATTGAAGTTAAATGGAGAAAACTTACATCTCCTATCTTTGCCAAATAAATGCTCCCCCTACATAAACCATTAGTGCACATAGAGCATAGCAAAGATTTCAAAGATTTGCTCCCCCTTAATCTTACCTTTCTCCCCATTCTATAAGCTTCGTTACCAATCAATCTCCCCCTTAACTTATTCTCCCCCTTTGTCATTAGCAAAAAGGGTTAATAAAATAAGAAAAGTCAATTAAGATCATATGAGGAGTAATAAAGGAGCAAGCAAAGATCAAATCCAAAAATACTTTAACAAGTATTAAGATCAAACAATTATCCAATCCAAAAGTCAAAATACAAATATGAATAGTAAGATTATAAAGATGGATAATCTAAAAATGTATAATTAAAACAGAATTTTTATTCAACAAACATGTCACGTTACACGAAACGTAGAGAACATTTAGAACATTGAAAATACTCAAGAACCAAACCTTATTAAAATTCCTTCATAATGGAATATTACAACTCTTATTCAACCTAAAAGACCATTACAAAGTATAAGAACAAATACATTTAAAATATAAAATACACGATACAAAGATGTGATCAAAGATGGCATTGAGGTGAAGGGCAATCACATGGAGGGCAATGACACTTGGGACACATGAACAAGTCGACATTTCTTGGACAATTTTTGAGCATGAGAAGGGGAAAAGCAATGAAAGAAATCATCAATGCCAAAATGGCCAATATCATCCTCATCTCAAACGAAAGCATTTTGAAGATTCGAAGGAATTGAAGGTAAAGCTTTCCGTTTTGGATATCTAGAGAGGTGTAATCTTAGGCTATTTAAACACAAAAATGACAGCTTAAGGTCTAAGAATTACAACTCGAGGATATGAAATGTCGCTGACTTTTGTGCCCAACGCATGCGTACGAAGAATCAAATATATCACATCAATTTGATTTCCTCAATGATCAATCACATGAACGAAATCATACATGCATAGAAAAAATGATTCTCATTAAACACGTATATGCACAAACAAACAAAACAATTTACGGCAATTTATAGCACATATGATTATAAATATTATTTACTAATAATAATCATGTAAAAACATAGATATTCATCAATTTAATATAGGCATATAAATAAGAGTTCAAGAAATTTCGAATGCTTACTCAAATGGATTGCAAATACCAATTTCATGTCTTAGTTCCACAAAACGTTCTTTGGCAAGAGCTTTGGTGAAAATGTCTGCAAGCTGTTTGTTAGTACCAAAAAATTCAAGCATAATGTCCCCTTTAGCCAAATGATCACGAATAAAATGATGTTTTATATCAATATGCTTGGTTCGTGAGTGGCAAATAGGATTCTTGGTCAATTGAATAGCACTTAGATTATCACAAAAGATAGGAATTTTACAAAACTTAAGATCAAAATCTTCTAAGGTTTGTTTCATCCATAAAATTTGAGAAACACAAGATCCGGCAGCAATATATTTAGCTTCCGTGGTAGAAATAGCTACTGAATTTTGTTTCTTACTTGACCAAGAGACCATGCATTGTCCTAAAAATTGACATGAACCACTAGTGCTTTTCCTATCGGTTTTAGAACCAGCAAAATCTGAATCGGTATAGCCAATTAAATCAATGCTAGACCCTTTAGGGTACCAAAGACCTAATTTAGAAGTACCTTTCAAATATTTGAAAATTCTTTTCAAAGCAAGCAAGTGAGATTCTTTAGGACAAGATTGAAAACGAGCAAATAGACAAACACTAAACATTATATCCGGTCTACTTGCCGTTAAATATAAGAGACTTCCAATCATACCTCGATATAGAGTAATATCTACATCTTTACCATCTTCATCTTTGTCGAGGTTGACGGTTGGACTAAGGGGAATATGACTCTCCTTGACATCTTTGTATCCATATTTGCTTAGGAGATCCTTGATGTATTTAGCTTGATTGAGAAAGATACCTTCTTTAGATTGTCGAATTTGAAGTCCAAGGAAGAATGTCAATTCTCCCATCATACTCATTTCGAACTCACTATGCATACATTTCTCAAATTCCTTGCACAAAGAATATTTAGTAGCACCAAAAATGATATCATCAACGTAAATTTGCACAATTAACATATGATTACCATCATGTTTAGTAAATAGTGTAGAATCAATTTTTCCCATTGTAAAACCATTTTTCAATAAAAATTGACTCAAACGATCATACCAAGCTCTAGGAGCTTGTTTAAGACCATATAAGGCCTTTTCCAATTTAAAAACATGGTTAGGAAATTTAGGATCTTCAAAACCGGGAGGTTGTTTGACATACACTTCTTCCATGATATAACCATTCAAAAATTCACTTTTAACATCCATTTGAAATAAGCTAATGTTTTTAAAACATGCAAATGCTAATAACATGAGAATGGATTCAAGTCTAGCAACGGGGGCAAATGTTTCATCAAAATCAATACCTTCTTGTTGGTTATACCCTTGGGCTACCAATCTAGCTTTATTCCTAATAACATTTCCCGATTCATCAAGTTTGTTTCGAAAAACCCACTTGGTGCCAATGATAGTATGGTTGCTAGGCCTAGGAACTAATTTCCAAACACAATTACGCTCAAATTGATTTAGTTCCTCTTGCATGGCAATCATCCAATATTCATCATGTGAGGCATCATCAAATTTCTTTGGTTCAAATTGAGAAACAAATGCATGATGATCATTCAAATTTCTAAGAGAAGAGCGAGTAGCAATACCTTTGCTATGGATATTACCTATGATTTGCTCTTGTGGATGTGCTTCCATGATTTTCCAAGGTTTGGAACTTGAGGGGCCTTGATCATTTTGATTTTCTACATCATTTGTATTCTCAAGCACCTCTTCCTCCAGCTCTTTCTCCTCTTGAATTTCTAGAGTATCTAGTGAAGGAGGATTGACTTGAGGGCTTCCAAAATCTTCTTCTACATCACTATCTATCTCTTTCACACTTTCAAAAGGATTAGATTCATCAAAAGCAATATGCATGGATTCTTCTACAACTAGAGTTCTTTTATTATAAACTCTATATGCTTTGCTAGTAGTAGAATAACCAAGAAAAATACCTTCATCCGACTTTGCATCAAATTTGCCCAAATTATCTTTGATGTTAAGAATAAAACATTTACATCCAAAGACTCTAAAGTATGCAATGGTGGGTTTCTTATCATGCCATAATTCGAAAGGAGTTTTATTAAGTAAAGGTCGAATTAGAACACGATTTAAAACATGACATGCGGTTGCAACGGCTTCGGCCCAAAAACGAGTTTCATTTTGGTGTATTATGCTCATTTAAAAGAGTTCTAGCCGTTTCTTGCAATGTTCTATTTTTCCTCTCAATTACCCCATTTTGTTGAGGAGTGCGAGGACATGAAAAATTATGAAAAATACCATTTTCATTGCAAAAATCTTGAAACATGCCATTTTCAAATTCACCACCATGATCACTTCTAATTCTCAAAATTTTGGAACCTTGTTCATTTTGAATACGTTTGCAAAGTTGTTTGAATGTTTCACATGCATCATTCTTATGAGCCAAGAAGATAACCCAAGTAAATCTAGAAAAATCATCCACAATAACAAAAACATAACTCTTACCTCCCACACTTACCGTTCTCATAGGACCAAATAAGTCAAGGTGTAGGAGTTGTAGTGGCCTTGAAGTTGAAACGGATTTGATAGGTTTGAAGGAGCTCTTAATTTGCTTCCCATATTGACATGCATTACACAAACCTTCCTTCTCAAACTTCAACTTAGGTAAGTGTTGATACCCGAATTTTGACACGATTAACTTAAGTCGTTCATTTTTTCGCACATTCTTGATCTTATTTTGTATTATTATTATTTCCGTTTATTTACTATTTATTATCTTGTTTTCTTTTGTTTCATGTTATTTATTTTATTTTGTATGTATTTTTCGTTCGAACTTTTATCGATTTTAAATAAAATTTCTCGTATCATTGGATCGAACCACAAAAAACCAATCATACCCATTTTTCACTTTCACTTTACTTTACATTACTTTACTCATTTTTTCCTCTCCACCATCCGAACATCATCATCTCTCCCTTTTCCATTTTTTTCTCTCCCACGACCATACCAACATTGGATTCCTTTTTCTTACCTCAACTCTCCAATTGTCAAAAGAAATCGGATACACAATCCTACCCCCTCCATTTTTCAAAGAAACCTACACCCTAGCCCGCACACTGCTCCCCCTCTCTGTTTTTAAAAGATACAATCTTTTGTTTTTTTCAAAGATTTGATACGAACAGATCCTCCCCATTTTTCCTTAAAGGCCAACGAAAATCAACGAAAAAAGAGAGCTCTCGGCCAAATCCAAATCCTCTCCCTCATTTCAATTCCTCTTCAATCACGACCTCAGCCATCAATAATCCAATCTCTGCCCAAATCACAAATCCAAACAATCATCCCCTAAAAATCCAAATTCAATCCCTGCAAATTCAATTAAATCCAATTCCCATGCCATACAATTAAATTAAATTCAGCCAAATTAATTAGCCACCTGCAAAAAAAACCAAAATCAAATCAGCCCCGCAACCACTTCAAAACAGCCATAAAATCAGCTCCAAAAGCCAGCTCCCAAACAACCAAAAACAACCCCAAAATCACCCAAAAATCTGCACCAAAACCACACCCAAACAGCCCAAAAACAACCCCGAAACAACCTCCCAAACTGACCCGAAACAGCCACCCAAACAGCCCCAAAACTCCCAAAATCACCTACAAAAATAGCCTAAATCCACCTCCAAAAGCCAGCTCCCAAGCAACCAAAAACAGCCCCAACATCACCCAAAAAATCTGCCGAAACCCAGCCCCAAATCTGCCCAAATCAACCACCAAAATCAGCCTCAAATTCTGACCAGAACCAAGCAAACTCACCTCACCGTCGCTGCGGCTCACGGCCGCTCCTCCCTCGCCGCCACTGCCAACCGGAGCCTCCGCCCACCGCCTCACCTCGCCACCGTCGCTGTCGTCGCTTGTAGCCGCGCCACGTCACCAAACCACCACTGCTCGCTTCCTGACCGGAGATAACAGAAGAAAAGAAAGAAGAAAAATAAAGAATAAGGAAGAAGAGAAGAGGGCTGCGTGCAGCCCTAAAAATGAAAAAAGAAAGAAATAGAGGAGAAGAGGAGAGCCTTGTCGTTTTGACAAGGAAAAAGAGAGGGTTGGGCTTCGGCCCAACAAAAGAGAGAAAAGATAGCATGGGCTGCGGCCTAAAGAGCAAAAAAGGAGAAAATGGGCTGCGGCCCATGAAAGAAAAAAATAAAAAGAATGGGCTACGACCCAAGCCCTTTTAATTAAAATCGTGTATTAACTCGTTCTTCACTTTTGCAGGTACCGAATTCACGATTATCATCTCGATCGGATGCTACGCCAATTTTAATGGGTAAGGAATTCCATTTTTATTAATATTTAATCATTTGAAATTTATTTGTGAGTCCCTTACTTATACGCGTTTATTTGTCTATGTTGTTTGTATGTTTTGTTTGCATGATGATGCTCGACGAGCTTGATGGAGTTCGACGAGGAGTTCGATGTTCATTCCCAATTGCGGAGCTCGAATGGAGAATTTAATTGTTGTATTTATTTATTTGGGAATTTGTAATTAATTTATAATATTTATTTGCAGTATTTATCTATTTTATTATTAATTGTTGCCACTAATCTTTGATCTGCAGGTAAAGCTCTCCAGGTATGTTTTCCTTTTTCCCCTCTTTATTTTGGATAAATGTATTTTAATGCGTGATTGTTAGAATTCGAATTAATCAGTTTGCATGATGCTTATACCATTGAATGTGCTTTATTTTATGCTTGTTTCGTGTGCGGCTTCGTCCCCACGAATTTACGCTTTATTTTGATGAATGTGTTTCATGTGCGGCTTCGACCACACGATTGTATTTTAATTTATGCTATCTTGACGAATGTGTTTATGTGCGCGGCTTCGACCCCACTTCCCGGTTTTTCTCTTTTCAAATAAAACGGTACTTTGCTAGTCTATGCATGCTTAGAATCACCTAGTAAATAGGATTAATCACGTGCAATGGCCCAATGACGATACTGGCGTCGCTTTGGTAAAAATTAATAAAACGGTAGTAATCTCACCAATTTTGCATGTAATCGGACTAATTTTGAACTCGGCTAAATATAACCGGAATAGGTATACAACCAACCTTTTTATCTTTTAGAGGATAAAAAAAATGTTATTAAACAACTCGACAACAGTTAGGATAAAATCAATCTCACAAACTTAAGAACTAAAGCGACGATACCCCCTCTGAGGGCCAAATTACTTGTTTTCAACATGATTTTTAAACACCTTTTTTAAGAACCGGTAACCTTTTTAAGGATGAGACTCGGGTGCCTAACACCTTCCCGAGTCCATAAAACGACCCCGAACCGTCGTTCTCGGGTTTAGACCCTTTTTATTTGTGCCTTAGTTTTTGTTTTATTTTCTTCTTTTTTAGACTTTTAGGTTTCCCTAAACCTTAGAAAAATAGGGTGGCGACTTCATTGTTATGTGTTTTCACATTTGCGTCCCGAATTTCGCTCGCGACGGTGCGACAGTTTGGCGACTTCACTGGGGACTTTAGGGTCGAAGCCGGAATTATTTGCTTGAGGTGTTTATTGTTATTATTTATTTATTCGCTTTGATATCAACTGTTGTCTTCTCATTCGCATCATGCATAATGCCCTTTCGCCGGGCCTTCCCAAATAGGATTAGGTTGGTATTAGTGAAGCCCTGAGGACTTGGGTCCCAGTCAGCTTTCATGAACCCTAACTCGGACTAGAACCCCTAAATGGGTGAGCGCCCCGATTCCTTTATGTTTCGGTCAGCAATCACGTATCCATTTACTGAGGGACCACTTTTATGGTATCGTCCGGGAGCCTTTCAGCCAATTAGAAATAGTTGAAATTACCCGACATATGCATCATGATCGTATGTATATTTCCAACGTGCCTCATCATTGCCATTATTCTCCATTTCTTTTACCATGATGCCATGATAATTCTTGTTGCGATGCAATGATTCACTATTTTTCTCGCGATGCTATGATTTTACTTTCGTCTTATTGAATTTCGTCCGTATTGTTATTGTTATTATATCCTATTTTTATTCATTATTACTCACCTTTATATACATTCTCCGTTCAGATACTACTGATTAGCGTTCATTTTTCTGCGTACTTGCAGAATAAAAGGACAAAAGGGAGTTCGGTGGAATTGCTTTCCTCTCACATATCTACTCATCAAGGAGCATTAATTACATATCTAGTTTAATATGTTTTTTTGTAGCTAGTGATAAGTTGTAATTATTTTTTACACCGTTGTCGGAGAATTATTTATCAGAACGAAATCCATGTGTTTTTTTATTATTATTACTGTATGATTTATATTATACTTATTTACACTTTTTTGTTTATAACCAGGCTTGAAGAAGATAAACTAGATCCTCGGGGTCCAAAAACTCTCATTTTTATTAGTCATAATTTGTCTTGCCCAAGACACAGAACCACCAAAAAGAAGAACAAGGTGAAATTAAGGCGTGGTCTCCCTTGATTAGTCATAATTCGTCTTGCCCAAGACACAGAACCGCTAGAAAAGATGAAATTAAAGCGTGTCCAACTACTTCGCTTTGCTCAGATCACCCTAACACTCCAACATCCCGACACCATACCCAATGGATGCTCCTCATACCATATCAATATCGTTAATCTTTTAACACATGCATGAATTTGATGCTACTAATGGATTGAATTTTGTATCTTGATAGGTGATGATCCATGGGAGATTGAGAAGGAGATAATTAGGATTTGATTCCAACATCGTCATGAACCCGAGTCTGAATTTGAATCATGTCGTGGTTATCTGCATAAAGCCTTGCTAGAAAAGGGAGATTCTAGAACCTATTGATTATATTGATCATTTTCTTAAACCACCCTTCATTCTAACCATTTCTTCTTTATTTTGCAGGAACCCGAGTTAGAGTTTGAATCAGGCCGTGGTTACCTGCATAATGCCTCGCTAGAAATGGAACCTATCCTGTCATGGTTACCTGCATAATAATTTGCTAGAAGACCATTCACTTCATGTGATAACTCACATCAAACTAAATGCATGGAAAACATCTAATAGAATTGATTGACAACGTGAAGTTTGGATAGTCGAGCCTACGGCTATAAACAAGGGCGCTTCGTGGGGGGCAACCCACGTGTTCCTCACCAGTATTTTTTGCTCGTTAAGATTTGAGGATATCTTTTCCTTTGAACTTTCTATTTAAATCCCTTTATTTCAGGTGGACGAAAGGAGCACATCAATCATTAGCTTGGGCAAGCAACAAAATGACGACTAGAAGAATTCCATCGCTACCCAGCGGGACAGAGGAATCCTCCTACCAACTCTTGAATAATCGTCATTTCTACCCTTGCTGCTTCTGCTTCGCAAACCCCGGGTAGTCCCTTTCTTTTTATGCCTTTTCCTTTTAGTGTAGTCTCGTTTCTACATTAAGGGACATTTCATCCATAGTTGGGATATTATTTTTGCAGGGGGGTAAACATACAGAATGATAGCTCGCAACAATGAGCTCTTTGCGTCCATTTTACCTTGGCTTTAGCCCAACGCTACTCAGTGAGTGTAGAGGAATCCTCCTCCTGCTGACTTTGAAATGACTGTCATTTCTGCTCTGTTGCACATGTTCAGAGAAGTCCATCTACCTCTCTGCCTCTTTAAATTTTGTACAAATAGTATGCATTCATTCCCATATTGGGGGCAACTTTTTTAATTGTTCAAAAAAATTTTGCGAGCGACCACGTCCTCACATTCTGTCTATAGAATTGCTAAAACTATTGAGATTTTTGTGAAATCAATTTTTTTGCTAAATAAAATCCACACTACCCCCAAAATTGTCAAACCTTCCCTAAATTGAGCATGTTCAACATGTTTCTACATCATGGATAACTTGTGCATCCATTTGAAATTATGTGACATACATGATCTCGCCTGCTAGCTCTTATATCCGCGGCATGTTTAGACGTAAGCAGTCACAAATACATCCCTGTGAGTATTTTGGGCCTTTATGCCATACTTCTTTCATGAGTGCAAATGCTAAACTAAAGTGCTAGTTAGATTTGCATAATATCCAGGGTACATGCACCATTAGCCATGGGATAGCAGTAAAATGACATTGGACTTTGCTCTTTCTTCCATTTTCTTTTTTTATATATAAGACAATGAACAGTGCCAGACTGAGATTGCTAACCGGGGGCAAGGTGCACAGTGAGTGAGGTTTGCAAAAGAAGAAAGAAGAAATCCTTGAATATTGATGGTCGGCACTGGAAGGACGCCGAGAAGAGCAAGAAATGAAGGCCTCTGCCTTAAACCAAGACCAAGGAAAGCCAGCACGAAAACGGTACTTGCTCTATGTATTTTGTGTTAGAATAAAAAGAGAAAAAAAAAACAAAAAAAAAAGAAAAAAAAAACAGAGAAGAAAAAGAAAAAAAAAAGAAAAAAGAAAGAAAAAAGAAAAAAGATAGGAAAGAAAAGCAGAAGCAAGTACGAAAAATTGGCTCCAGGTCAATTTTCCAAAAGGAGAAAAGTGAAGCCTATTTCCCCATAACAACCAAGGCAGGGGTGGTACACAGCAGTGGCAATTAGTCCGACCAGTCTCAGACCCATGAAAAACCTCATCGTCTAGGGTTCACCGAGATTCAAGGACTTAGAACCCAGTTGTATTCAAACAATAAATTGTGGACCTCTCAAGGGAAAGTTTCAGGGCTTCACCAAAGTAATCAAAGAGCGTTCCCGGCGAAGATCAAAGAACCTGGGCGTTTTGCCCTCAAAACGACCAAGGAGGAGCATATCCAGCATCTAAGCACTATGCCCTCAAAGTGATGGTGGGAAGAAGCATCCCCAGCAAGACTGAAGGACTTGTGCACTTTGCCCTCACTGTGGCCAATCAGCAGGCCCTGTTCATTAAAGAAAATATATTCACTTCTTCTCCCCGCAAAGTGCTTTCGATTATTAGAATGCCCATGCATGTGCATCTTTATCTGAAGTTTATTCACTCAGATTGACATTGCAAATCTGACTGTGTGCTATGTTGCTGCATTTCTATGAGTGTAAACACATAGCCTTATTCCTGAGTGTGAGCGCAAACACTAATATCTGGTGAGGATTGCTTATGTCTACATGTTGTGGGAAAGTCTTGTCCTTGAGGTTGTTATCTCCTGGGCAAGATGCGGATGCTTTTCTAGACTTGTATCAAGCGTGCTTATATGATAGAAAATAGATGACATGTTCTCCAGAAATGCATAAACTTGTTGAACATTCTCTTGATAGGGAAGTTGCTTTTATAAAATACTGGGGGCAAACCTTTGGGTAGTGTGGGAATCCTTTCATATACAACATATATGATTTGATTTCATTGTTTCCATTTATCATTTGCTCTACTTTTTTCCATCCACTGCTGCTTCGTGTTTGTTTCCTCCTTATTTGCAGGATACATATATACGTCAGGGGAATCTCACACTATGATCAAAATCCCTCCAATAAATCCATCCAATAAACACCTGAACGGAGTACGTTGCCACTCCTCAATCAACTTCGTGCGGCGGCCCATCTTCCCCACCATTATCGACATCCGAATGGAGATACGTTACCACTCCACCTTCCAAAAATTGTGTGGCGGTTTAAACCCCACCTTTCAAAAGATTGCATGGCGGTTCAAACCCCACCTCTCAAAAAAATCGTGTGGCGGTTTAAACCCCACCTTTCAAAAATCGTGTGGAGGTTCAGAAACCCCACCTTTCAAAACAATCGTATGGCGGTTCAAACCCCACATTTCAAAAAATCGTGTGGAGGTTCAAACCCCACATTTCAAAAATCGTGTGGCGGTTCCAACCCCACATTTCAAAAAATCATGTGGCGGTTCAAAAACCCCACCTTCTAAAATCATGTGGCGGTTCAAACCCCACATTTTAAAAAAATCGTGTGGCGGTTCAAACCCCACATTTCAAAAAATTGTGTGGCGGTTCAAACCCCACATTTAAAAAAAAAATCGTGTGGAGGTTCAAAAACCCCACCTCTCAAAAATCATGTGGCGGTTCAAGCCCCACCTTGCAAAAATCGTGTGGCGGTTCAAACCCCACCTTTCAAAAATCGTATGGAGGTTCAGACCCCACCCATAAAAAAAAACGTATGGAGGTTCAGACCCCACTCTCAAAAAAGTCATGTGGAGGTTCAGACCCCACATTTTAAAAAAATCGTGTGGCGGTTCAAACCCCACATTTCAAAAAATTGTGTGGCGGTTCAAACCCCACATTTTAAAAAAAAATCGTGTGGAGGTTCAAAAACCCCACCTCTCAAAAATCATGTGGCGGTTCAAGCCCCACCTTGCAAAAATCGTGTGGCGGTTCAAACCCCACCTTTCAAAAATCGTATGGAGGTTCAGACCCCACCTATAAAAGAAAACGTATGGAGGTTCAGACCCCACTCTCAAAAAAGTCATGTGGAGGTTCAGACCCCACATCTCAAAAAAAATCGTGTGGCGGTTCAAACCCCACCTTTCAAAAAAAAACAAAAAAAAAAAAAAAAAATTATGTGTGGAGGTTCAAAAAAACTCCACCTTTCAAAAAATCGTGTGGCGGTTCAAACCCCACCTTTCAAGAAATCGTGTGGCGGTTCAAACCCCACCTCTCAAAAATCGTGTGGCGGTTTAAACCCCACCTTTCAAAGATCATGTGGCGGTTCAATCCCCACCTTGCGAAAATCGTGTGACGGCTCAAACCCCACCTTTCAAGAAATCGTATGGCGGTTCAAACCCCACCTTGCAAAAACCATTTAACGTTTGTTTTGCAGAATCAGTCATGATTATCAGCGTCCGAGTGGAGCTGAATTCATCAATGTCCGAGTGGAGTTATCAGCATCTGAGTAGAGCCATTATTGATCAGCGTCTGAGTAGAGCTGAATTTATATTTTCTGCATCGCGACATTCGAGGGGAGACGTCCGAGTGAAGTCGCATTTTATATTTCTGTAAGGTATCCGAGTGGAACCATCAGCGTCAGAGTGGAGCTGAATTTATCAACGTCCGAGTGGAGTTGTCGGCATCTGAGTAGAGTCTTTATTCATCAGCGTCCGAGTGAAGCTGAATTTATATTTTTCAAGACATTCGAGTAGAGTCATCAGTGTCCGAGTGGAACTGAATTCGCAAGGCATCCGAGTGGAGCCATCAGCGTCTGAGTAGAGCTGAATTTATATTTATGCATCGCGGAATTCGAGTGGAGACGTCCGAGTGTAGCCGCAATTTATATTTTTCTGCAAGGTATCCGAGTGGAGCCATTAGCGTCGAGTGGAGCTGAATTTCCTTTTCTGCAACATATCCCGGTGGGCATCAGTGTCCGAGCGGATCAATTTCCTTCTCAATAATTTAAATTCCCACATCAGCGTCCAAGAGGAGTTGAATTTACATTTCTGCAAAACATCATGTTGGACATGAACGTCAGTTTCCTTTTCTGCTATATAAATTTATGCCACAGTGTCCGAATGGAGCTGAATTTACATTTCTGCAAAGTATCTCACATCCTAAGGACGTCAGCATCAAGGAGGTTGGTCCGAAGACGATGTGGAAGAACTAAAGGATGAGCTCATAGTCACATCAGAAATCCAAAACCTAATCAATGAGTTGGATGCACTTCTGACCCCCTCAGGTATCTCGAAAGCCTTGAAATTATCATATCAAATTACTAAACTCCAACCTTCAATTTTGCAGGCACTAGTCTCGATTGTGGATGGTCCGATTGATGAAGGATGAAGGTGTTTTTGACGGACTTGATGATGTTCGGAAATATGCGCAGCGGATAAAGTTGTAATGGAAATATGTAGGATTTTTAGAGATGTTTTTTATGGAATTTTGGTGATGATTTAATTCAAGATAAATGGTTCTTGAATCGGGAGTTTTAGAAGTGAAAGATGGAATTTTAAATGGACAAGTATATTCGAGAAAACCCTCTCGTTAACGAAGAACGAGCAACCTTTCTATATTGAATAACTTGAAAGATCGAACTCAAACTTGCAATGAAAATGCTAGTTTGAACCCGAAATGATTACAAGAATTTTAGGGAAATAAAGCTAGAAATTACAAGGAAATAAAATTGACTTTAAGATTGAATAATCAATTGGTAATCAAAAAGTGTCATCTAAAGGAAACAAAGGCTCATATTTATAGCTAAAATCTTAAGGGTGAGAGGGTCATTTACCAATTAATTGGGTGGCAATTAATTGGATTTAATTTGGACGTGGTCATTTGATTTTGGTTGTCGTGGATGCTTGGGCGAGCGCCAGCTGGCCGTGACTTGGTCGTGCGGCATACGTTGCGGGCAGGAAATGCGGCCGTGTGCGTCGGGCTTGGGAGGCAGGTGCAGCGTGGACCGAGCCTTGCGGATGGCCAGGCGAGATCGAGGGTGGGCTGGTGCGAGCGTGGGACGCGGTCGTGCGTGGACCGAGTCTCGCGGGCTAGGACGAGGGCGAGCGGTTGTGGGCGAGGGCCGGATCTTGCGGGTTGGGGGGCGCTGCACACGACCGGGTCGTGCTTGAGGAAGACGACCCATACTACGTCGTGTGGGCGAGGGAGCTGCTGGCTTTGACGTCGTGTGGGCGAAGCTGGGCTTGGGCCGGACCAAGTTCCCCTTTGGTCCTTGGATTTGCAAACATGTCCTCCCTTGGTCCTTGAACTTTAGGTGCGCTTCTTCGTAGCGTAAATGTCGGAACATGAGCGCCACGAGATTTTGGCGTTGGCTTCGCGTACGTGATGCGATCGGTGCGATCGTATCATCTCCTCCCCCTTCGAGTGGATTCGACCTCGAATCCAAAGTTTGCATGTCCTCAGTATCCTCGTCATCGGAATCGGCTACAAAATACGGAGATAAGTCAGTAATGTTAAAAGTGGTAGAGGAAACAGTAAAAGATGGAGGAATGTCCAAAATATAAGCATTATCGTTAATTTTATTAACAATAAGGAAAGGACCAGCCCCTTTTTGGCTCAATTTAGACTTCCTAAGGTGAGGGAATCGCTCTTTGTGAAGATGCAACCAAACCCAATCTCCAACTTCAAAGGACTTGACTCGTTTCCCGGCATTGCGCTTCTCCTCGAGTTTGGCGTTCACGTTTTCCATTCTTTGCTTCGCCTTAGCATGTAATTCTTTTACTTTGGCTGCTCGTTCTTCTCCATCTAAGCTGGATACATGAGAAACAAGTAATGGGAGCAAGTCTATGGGGGTGAGTGGATTGAACCCATAGATGAGCTCAAATGGAGAAGATAAAGTGACAGAATGCATGGCACTCAACAAAGGGAAGACATTGATCCCAATTCTTAGTATATTTCGGTACCATGATTCGAAGCAAGTTACCAAGAGTTCGATTGACTACCTCCGTCTGGCCATCCGTTTGGGGGTGGTAGGATGTGGAAAACAGGAGTTTGGTCCCCAACTTGGCCCATAGGACACGCCAAAAATGACTCAAAAATTTTGAGTCTCGATCACTTACAATGGTACGTGGCATGCCGTGGAGGCGGACAACCTCTCGGAAAAACAGATCAGCTACATGAGAAGCATCAGTAGTGGATTTGCAAGGAATAAAATGTGCCATCTTAGAAAATCTATCAACGACAACAAAGATAGCATCTTTCCCGTTACTAGTTCTAGGCAATCCTAGTACAAAATCCATGGAAATATCGCACCAAGGGCGCGAAGCAACAGGTAATGGCATGTAACGACCTTGATCATGAGATGTAGACTTAGCACGATGACATTCAATGCATGCATTAACAATACGAGTTATCATAGGACGCATATGCGGCCAATAAAAATGTTCTTTTAAAGTACTCAAAGTTTTGTTAATACCGAAATGACTGCTAAGTCCACCACCGTGAGCTTCTTTAATGAGAAGTTCACGCATGCTACATTTGGGCACACATAATCGACCTTTACAAAATAGGAATCCATCATGCAAAGAATAATTTTCAAAAGGTCCACTCAAGCATGCATCATACGCAACATGAAAATCATTATCATTTTCATACAGTTCAATGATATGCGAAAATCCCAATAATTTAGATTGCAAAGAAGTAATGAGTGTATACCTTCGGGAAAGGGCGTTAGCGACCGTGTTCTCCTTTCCTTTCAGATACTTGATCACATATGGAAATCGCTCAATGAACTCCAACCAAACAGCATGGCGACGATTCAGCTTACCTTGTCCTTTGAGGTAGCGAAGGGATAGATGGTCGGTGTGAACAACGAACTCCTTCAGGATGAGGTAGTGCTCCCAAACAGTGAGGGTTCGAATTAAGGCGTACAGCTCCCGATCATACGTGCAGTAATTGAGCTGGGCGTCCTTCAATTTCTCACTGAAATAAGCGATCGGTCGCCCTCCTTGTAATAGCACTGCTCCAATCCCGATTCCACTTGCATCACATTGGACCTCGAATGTCTTGTCGAAGTCAGGAAGTGCGAGGACCGGGCTGGATACAAGGCGTTCCTTAAGGGTTTTGAAGGCCTCCTCTTGCTCGAGCCCCCATATGAATGGAATGTCCTTCTTGGTGAGTGCGTTGAGGGACGCAGCAATCGTTGAAAAGTCCTTCACGAAACGCCGATAAAAACCGGCCAAACCATGAAACGAACGCACCTCGCTCACATTTTGCGGAGTGGGCCAATCCGCAATCGCCTTGATCTTGGCTTGATCAACCTTGAGTCCATCTGTTCCTACAAGAAAACCAAGAAAGTGGACTTCGTCCAAACAGAACTCGCACTTCGCGAGTTTAGCGTAAAGCTTATGCTCGCGAAGGGTTAGAAATACAAGTCTCAAATGCTCAAAATGGGAGTCATGTGAGGAGCTATATATCAAGATGTCATCGAAATAAACAACAACAAATTTTCCAATAAAGTCACGCAACACATGATTCATTAATCGCATAAATGTGCTAGGAGCATTTGTTAACCCAAAAGGCATAACTAACCATTCATAAAGACCAAATTTAGTTTTGAAAGCAGTTTTCCATTGGTCTCCTTCATGCATACGTATTTGATGATATCCACTAGCTAAATCAATTTTCGAAAATATGGTAGCTTGGCTAAGTTCATCTAGCATATCAT
Organism: Viola odorata; assembly: GCA_963691705.1. Lineage (NCBI taxonomy): Eukaryota > Viridiplantae > Streptophyta > Magnoliopsida > Malpighiales > Violaceae > Viola > Viola odorata. Next base: position 3,801,945 of record OY829542.1, read on the forward strand.
CAAGGCGAGGTATGGGGTGCGAGTATTTAATGGTTACCTTATTAACTGCTCGACAGTCCATGCACATGCGCCATGATCCATCTTTCTTTGGAACAAGGATCACCGGGACGGCACACGGGGAAAGGCTTTCTCGGACGTAGCCTTTGGCGAGGAGGGCCTCGACTTGAGCCTCCAACTCTTTGGTTTCCATCGGGTTGCACCGGTAGGCGGGTCGGTTGGGCATAGGTGCGCCGGGAATCAAATCGATCTTGTGCTCGATTCCGCGGATTGGTGGTAGTCCTTCGGGCAACTCGTCCGGAAACACATCTTGGAAATCTGACATCAAAGACACAAAAGCAGGAGAAGAGGAATTGGGGTTAGTGTTAGATGTTTCCGCGCTCAAGGCACGAAAATGGAGAAAAACGATGGGTTTTTGTGCAAGAAGTGCACGCCTCACATCCCGAGATCTTCCCACGAGACTCACTTTTTTCTCTTCCCTCGTTCCCCTCGGAACCTCGCTAGCAAGCTCATTTTTTTCTAGCCGTGTGTTTCCACTCTTTCCTTCCTTTTTCTCTTCTCTCTTCGCAAGCTCATTTTTTTCTTGCGGGTTGTTTTTAATGCTCTCACCGCTCACATTTTTCACTCCACTATTTCCCTCTTTTTTATTTAAAGCAATTGAAATATCGAAGACCGCACTCTCTTTTTCAAGTTTGATTTGGTCTTCGTATACCTGGCTAGGTGCAAGTGGTGGAATCATGAACTTCCGGCCGGTGTGAGTGATGCGGTATGTGTTGCGGAATCCATCATGGATGGCGTGGCGATCAAACTGCCACGGGCGACCAAGGAGAAGGTGGGTAGCTTGCATGGGGGCGACATCACAAACGCGCTCATCCTGGTACTCCCCAATCTGAAACTTGATCTGCACCTGTTTCACCACTTTAATGGCGCTGCCGTCATTGAACCAGTTCAAAACATAGGGGTACGGATGCTTGGTGGTCGAGAGTCCAAGTGAGTGGACTAGTAAGGTGCTCGCCACATCTGCACAACTCCCACTGTCAATGATGATCGAGAGGACCATCCCATCAGTTGTTCCCCGGGTATGAAACAAGTTTTCCCTCTGTCCTAGAACCTCATCATCTGCTCGGGCTTGCATACTCAAGGTCCGTCTGATCACTAAACTGCGAGGAATCTCCAAAGGGGTATACTCTCCTTCTTCCTCACTTTCCGCATCCTTTTCCCCAGTTTCTGACTCATCCTCAGAAACTATCTCTCCTCCTTCCCTGATTAGGATGATGCGGCGGTTTGGGCACTCTGCCCTAATGTGTCCCTTACCACCCCATTTGAAACATTCAATGGTTCGGCTAGGTGTCCTTTGGGTTGTGTTTGAGATTGGTGTGTTGGAGGTGTTTTGGGCAGTGTATGGTTTAGGGTCGGATGGTTTGGTTTCGGTTGGTTGAGTGTAGGGTGGCTTAGGTGTTTGGGTCGTGTTTGATTGCCAGGGTCTTTTGGTATTTGTCACAGAGTGGGGAGTAGAAGAAGAAGTAGTATTGACAAAGTTTTTGGTTTTGGAGCTTACTTGGCGTTCTAGCTTAAGAGCTAGATGGTACATTTCCTCGAGTGTGTTGTAAGGGAGGAAGTCCAATTGTTGGGAAATATCCTTGCGAAGTCTGCCAAGAAATCGGGCCATGGTTGCCTCGCCACTCTCTCGTACATCCAATCGTGTCAGCATGGATAACATCTCATGGTAAAACTCCGTGACACTTTTACTGCCTTGATACAATCATTGGAGTTTCTGATGCAAATCTCGGAGGTAGTAAACCGGCACAAATCGTGATCGCATCTCCCCCACAAGCTCAGCCCAAGTGGTGATTGGTGGTTCATGATCCAACCTCCGATTAACCAAGACTCGCTCCCACCACTGTATGGCTAAACCTGTAAACTCAACAACAGCCAAACGACACTTCTTTTCTTCTGAGTAGTTATAACATGCAAATATTCTTTCCATCTTACTTTCCCATTCATAATACATATCAGGGTCCTCACGGCCCTCAAAAGATGGAATAGTTAACTTGATGTTATTAAAGTTATCATATCGTCCCTCGAGTGAAGGGTTCCTTCGAGCCTCTCGTAGAGGTTCGTGCCGTGTTGGATCATATTGCCGAGGAAGGGTCGGCTCGGTTGCGAATGGGTGGCTGGGTGGTGGTACATAGGAGTTGGCTTGGTGTAGTGGAATATCGGGACCCCGGTTCCGATTGTGTCTGATGGTAAGTGGATTTAGTGGTGGAGATATCGGAGTCGTATGGTGAGGTGGTCAGTTGCGGGAGTGGCGATCTTCCTCATTATCGCTACTATCGGAGCGAGCATAGACTCCTTCGGTGTTACCATAGAAGGAAAGACTTCGTGGGTCGGTGGGTCGGGTTCTTTGTTGAAAGTGGGGAAATGTAGGGGTCCTTTGTGGTAGTGGTGTTTGTAGTGGTGGGGGTGTTTGGGCTTGTCGAGTTTCGATGGCCTCGAGTCTAGCCATCATTTTCTCCAATATGGAGTTAATGTGGCTCATGTTTGGATCGGGTGGTGGGGGTGGCACTTCCGAATGTTCTTCGGTAATGGTAGGATCGTTGGACATGATGTGTACCTGGACAAAGAAAAGAAACACAAAGGAAAACTAAAAGGTGTTTGTTAGTACCCTCCCTCACGTGTTTACACTCTTCCCTCTATTGTTCTCACCAAAATCACACAAAAATAAACAAGTAAACTTAAAGTCAATTTTAGTTTTAAAAAATATGACTCAAAGAATGATGAGCACTTTGGTGACACACAATGAAAACTGGGTACGCAAAGAAGGTATGGAAAAATTAAGGTAAATAACACGAACAAAATGAGATTGTGTAATTACCTTAATTTGGAATGGAAGAGATATGAGAAACAATAATGAAAACTTACGAAGACACGAATGAAGAATGACGCAAAAGGATTTGTGTTTCGGAAGCTGAAAGAAAGCTTGACTCGTCCAATGATAGTCCACGTCAAGTGTCGAAAAGCTTACCTAGCGATCTTATCCCTTGCTTTTGACTTGTGTTGATAATTTTTTTTTTGGTTATATATATATATATACACCATATATATATATATATATATTTTTTTTTATCACAAGTGAAGGGACGCTCGGATCGCAAATAGATAACAAAGAAAATAAAATTTGTGTTAGTGGAAAAATTTATACAATGGACAAGACGAAGGAGTAATGAATTCGAAAAATGGAGAAAGGAATTGATTTGCGATTTTAACGTTTACCAACCTTCGAGACAGCCGAGCTCCGCTACCACGTGTTAGGATCCTTCGGTGCTGATTGGAGTAAGGAACTAGTCTCGATTGTGGATGGTCCGATTGATGAAGGATGAAGGTGTTTTTGACGGACTTGATGATGTTCGGAAATATGCGCAGCGGATAAAGTTGTAATGGAAATATGTAGGATTTTTAGAGATGGTTTTTATGGAATTTTGGTGATGATTTAATTCAAGATAAATGGTTCTTGAATCGGGAGTTTTAGAAGTGAAAGATGGAATTTTAAATGGACAAGTATATTCGAGAAAACCCTCTCGTTAACGAAGAACGAGCAACCTTTCTATATTGAATAATTTGAAAGATCGAACTTAAACTTGCAATGAAAATGCTAGTTTGAACTCGAAATGATTACAAGAATTTTAGGGAAATAAAGCTAGAAATTACAAGGAAATAAAATTGACTTTAAGATTGAATAATCAATTGGTAATCAAAAAGTGTCATCTAAAGGAAACAAAGGCTCCTATTTATAGCTAAAATCTTAAGGGTGAGAGGGTCATTTACCAATTAATTGGGTGGCAATTAATTGGATTTAATTTGGACGTGGTCATTTGATTTTGGTTGCCGTGGATGCTTGGGCGAGCGCCAGCTGGCCGTGACTTGGTCGTGCGGCAGACGTTGCGGACAGGAAATGCGGCCGTGTGCGTCGGGCGTGGGAGGCAGGTGCAGCGTGGACCGAGCCTTGCAGATGGCCAGGCGAGATCGAGGGTGGGCTGGTGCGAGCGTGGGACGCGGTCGTGCGTGGACCTAGTCTCGCGGGCGAGGACGAGGGCGAGCGGTTGTGGGCGAGGGCCGGATCTTGCGGGTTGGGGGGCGCTGCACACGACCGGGTCATGCGTGAGGAAGATGACCTATACGGCGTCGTGTGGGCGAGGGAGCTGCTGGCTTTGTACGCCGTCGTGTGGGCGAAGATGGGCTTGGGACGGACCAAGTTCCCCTTTGGTCCTTGGATTTGCAAACATGTCCTCCCTTGGTACTTGAACTTTAGGTGCGCTTCTTCGTAGCGTAAATGTCATAACATGAGCGCCATGAGATTTTGGCGTTGGCTTCGCGTACGTGATGCGATCGGTGCGATCATATCACAAAGTCAGGAACGAGGTTCTCGAATTTTTGGGGCACCCAAAAAATCCACAAGCTGACACCATCTCAAAGCTGAAACTTGTGAGTATAACATCTGAAATAGAACAAGAATAGTTTTCTACATTGTTTATTTCCTTTAATGGAAATTTTATCCCATCTTTTCCTTGATTCAGATGAGCATGGTTATCCGCGAGTCTCTGAGGTTATATCCTCCTATTGATCATGTGCCAAGGAAAGCTGGAAAGGAAATGAAGTTGGGGAAACTCACAGTTCCAGCAGATATGGACTTGCTTATTTCCATTTTAGCACTACACCACAATCCTGAGATATGGGGAGATGTTGTTTATGTGTTCAAACCAGAGAGATTCGCGGAAGGGGTTGCTAAGGCTACAAGTAATAACATGGCTGCGTTTTTCCCATTTGGGTTGGACCAAGAAACTGCGTAGGCTCCAATTTTGCGCTTACAGAAATGAAGATTGTGCTCTCCATGATTCTGCAACGATACAGGTTTACTCTTTCGCCAACTTATGTCCACTCCCCTGTTTTTCTTCTTGCAATTCAACCACAACATGGAGTTCAAATCATTCTGCATCCACTCTAAATCAAAATTTTTAGTTGCTATCAAGAATTCCTGTGGTGTGGACCAATTGAACTAACAAACTGCGCAGGCTTTTCCTGCCCGCCATTATACCAAGGTAGCAACCACTAATTCGATGATGCTAAATATTAAAAGAAGAGTGCAAAATTGATTGCTTAAAGTATGGTTTTAAAAATCGGACTGGATCGGTAGGTAAAACCGGGGATCGGTTCATGTTTTTGCTTAAGTTTCAGCCTGAAAACTAAATTCTGGTTGAACCGGTAAAAGCTAGTGACACAAAAAGTTCAACCGGTGAATAGGATGAACCAAATCTGTTTCCAAATTCAACCAGTTTTGTGTAATTTCTTACTTTAAATTTGAAATAGACATAACTTTTGATCAAACCATTGGATCAATTTCAAATTATGAAGACACATTCCTCGACAAGATTGAGTAAATATCAACCGTTTGGATTGTGCAAAATCATCTCTAAATGGCCTCAAAATTTGGTCTGAAGTTCTATATTCTTTTTTTGTTTTATATTTTCTTATTTATTTTGAATTCGGAACTATTTATTAAAAAAATTCTCTTAATTTTAATGTTACACATTTTGCCAATATGTTTATGAAATGTCAAATTAATTTTTATGTTTTCCCAAACAACTTCGAAAAAAAAATTTCATTCTCAAAATTCAAACTCGAAACCGTGGTTAAGGATATACACCAATTGGTAGCAACCACTAATTCAATGATGCCTAAATATTAAAAGAAGAGTGCATAATTGGTTGCTTAAAGTACAGTTTTAAAAATCGGGCTGAATCGGTTGGGTATCTGGTTAGGTTTCAGTTTGAAAACTAGATTCTAATTGAACCGGTAAGTACTGATGATCCGGTCCTGTATTTTCTATTTCTCTTACACACATCCCATTACCGAAATTAAAATTTAATTCCTCATTATTGGTGTCTTCCATCTCAAATTACATGAAAATTACATGCAAAATTTCTATTTCTATGATCATCTAAGCCACTGAGATTATTAATTCTATGTTTTTCAAGGATTGTGAGTTGAAAACTTTATAAGAAAAATTATATGGTGTTATTTGACCATAGAAGAAAAAAACTTTTTTACGCCCTAAAATATTTATTATATTGTTTGTTCAATTTTCATAATATTTTGAAATAATTGACCATGTTTTAGCATTTTTAGGAATGATAATTACTACAAGAAAATTTAATGGTTTCGGTTTAAATGGATTAAACGAGTTGGGCTAAAAAAAAATCTAAAACTTTTTGCAACGTTAAGAAACTATAGAATTCATATTGAAAGTTTGACAACTATAAAAGTCGACATAGAAAATTATACTAATTTTAGTACTTCTTATATATAAAACTAGAATAAAATTTACCTAAAACGTAAAAAAGAAGAAGCCATAATTTGAAATTTTGAATAATAAAAGAATGTCTAAAACGACAGGTAATATAAAATTGTACAACACACTCAATTTCTCGCGAGATCATGCACTTAATTTTCATTAATCAATACAATCTAAGGGCATTGCAGACATTTCCTTCCTTCATAGCATTCTCCATTGTCATACAAAAGGCCACAGACAAGACAAAGGCTTAGTTGGGACATGTCATCACTTGCGTCACCGTGATATTTACTAGCTATCGTTCTTTGTATTTTATACACGCCACTTTTTGTTTATACAAATATAAAAGCTGCTTATTGAAAATTTATATAGAGATTTGAAAAAAAAATCCCCTAAATTTTACATAATTAATCTATTTATTTTGGAATGTGAAAGAGACGATGTTAAAGAATTTGAAAAATTGCATGATTTTTTTATATAAGTGCCGGTAAATCCTTCATTTTATTTATAAAAATAATTAGAGGTATTTATAAGTGTTGATAGTGATATTTATGTAAGTCAATGTTAATTGCATTTTATTCATTTTAGTTTTAATTTATTAGTGTTTAATTGTCAAAATAATTATGTATTATATAAAATATTATTGTACATATTATGCAGAATTAACGAATATTTTTTAACCTATATAAATAGTTTTAAAATTATTTAATATAATAAAGATTAAATCAATAATATATTTTAAAATAAACAGATTTATATAAATTTACTCTCACTTTTTCTTAAACTTATATATTTATGTATTTATGAAAAAAAAATTATTCATATATTGACCTATAAAAATTAATTGTTCAAACATATACATAATAATGATTTAAATTATATAGTCCAATTAAATGGTATAAAATCAAATAAAGTAAATAAAACAAAACCAAGCAAAATAATTGTTACTCCCTCCCGATTTTAATAAACGACCTCTACTGTTCCGGCACGCATTTCAATGCGCCCGGATGACTCACTATTTCACTCCAAAAAATTTCGTACTTTTTTTCGAGCGTACGTTAATCCTTAACGTACTTCCGAGAAAAGATTAGGGCAAAATTATCTCAAATAGTGAGTCATCCGACCTCCTTAATATGCGTGCTCAAATAGTAAAAGACATTTAATAAAAGATGGAGGGAGTATAAAAAATAAACTTCGCTTCACTTTCTTCGAACTTGTGGAATCTTACAACACCAATAATCTCTACAAATATAAAAAAGTAAAAAAAAAAAAATTCAATTTTTTTTAATCTTAATAAAAATTATTGCCCCACTAATAAAAAAATTTAGATCCCCCACCGCCCTTATCGAAAAAATAATCAATCTTCTGGTGACTTGGAGAAAGTAATTTAGAATCTAGTTGCTAGATCTGTGATCTGTCAAACAGTTTTGCATCACTGCTATATTATAGCTAGCCACTCTGCTCAATGCTCATGGCATCTTCTAACTTTTAATTTCTAATTACAGTGGAAATGGTGGCGGCTACTCTGTTGTTGTTCTGTTTTTCAAGCTGCTTATGTGTATACTTCCTCATACTTTTGATCAAGTTCTTCAACAAAGTATGGTTGAATCCGCTTCGCGTTCAGTCCCTGATGAACAAGCAGGGATTGAAAGGCCCGTCTTATAAGTTCGTCTATGGTAATACCAAAGAGATCCTCGCAATGAGAAATGACAGCAACAACAGTCCCATGGAGTTGTCTCATGATATTTTTCCAAGAATTCAGCCTCATGTTTATACATGGATCAAGATTTATGGTAAGAGAAACCTTTATTACGTTTCTTTTCTAATAAGCGGACGAATCCTTCGGTTACCACATGTAAGTTGTATAATAATACAGAGGATTAATTACCTGTAATAATTGACGTCAACAAATCTCGTCTTCCCAATATTTTTGCTGTAGGTATGAATGTTCTTTCCTGGCTTGGTCCAAAAGCTGAAATTATAGTCACAGATCCTGATGTAGCTAAAGAGGTGTTGAGCAATAAAAATGTAGGATACCAAAAACCAGAGACCGCAATTTATGTGAAGAAACTGATGGGGGATGGGCTTGTAACCTCAGAAGGTGAGAAATGGTCTAAGATGCGAAAACTGGCCAACCATGCTTTCTTTGCTGAAAGCTTGAAGGTAATTAAAACAGCAAGATTAATGAATTATGACATCAACCAGAAGAAAATGGTTTAGTAACATATCTCTTCTTGTTCCTGTAGGGTATGATTCCAGCAATGATTGCAAGCGCAGAGATGATGCTTGAGAGATGGAAACAGTACCAGAAAGTCAAAGAGATTGATTTGGTCCCAGAATTCAAGATCTTAACATCTGAAGTCATTTCCAGGACAGCATTCGGGAGTAGCTACATGAAAGGTCAGGACGTTTTTGATTCATTGATGAAGCTGGGCACCATCGTTTCAAGAAACATCTACAGGATTAGGATTCCTATAATTGGGTATGTTTCAACTTTTATTTCTCTGATAATGTATTCATTAAGTTGGCTTGCTGGGGCTCACTTTCTGGTTAACTGCAGAAAATTCTTACGACTAGCTGATGACACGGAATCAGACAAACTGCAACAACAGATAAAAGATAGTATTGTAAAGATGGTGAAGAAAAGAGAGGAGGAAGCGGTACTGTTGGATGATCAAGAAGTTGATCGTTATGGAAACGATTTTCTTGGATTACTCCTAAAGGCATATAATGATGCAGATGAGGCCAAGAGAATATCTCTAGATGATGTGATTGATGAGTGCAAGACCTTTTATTTTGCTGGGCAGGAAACAGCCATGAGTTCATTATGTTGGGCTGTACTTCTTCTGGCAATTCATCAAGATTGGCAGGACAAAGTCAGGAACGAGGTTCTTGAATTGTTGGGTCACCAAAATCCACAAGCTGACACCATCTCAAAACTAAAAGTTGTGAGTAAAACCCAATTCGCTCCAAATTAGACTCATCGGATCAAAACTAATCTTGTTTGCGTCGTCCATGATAATTTTTTAACCTTTTTTTTGCTTTTTCTTTTCGTTTAGATGAGCATGGTTATCCACGAGTCTCTGCGGCTGTACCCTCCTGGTGTTTTTGTGAGGAGGAAAGCTAGACGGCAAATCAAGTTGGGGAAACTAACTGTTCCGGCGGATATGAGACTGTTTATTTCGATTTTAGCACTGCACCACAGCCCTGAATTATGGGGAGAGGATGTTCAGGAGTTCAAACCAGAGAGATTCGCAGAAGGAGTGGCTAAGGCTACAGGCAGTAACATGGCTGCATTTATGCCATTTGGAATGGGACCAAGAAATTGTGTAGGCTTCAATTTCGCGCTGACAGAAATGAAGATTGTGCTCTCCATGATCCTGCAGCGCTACAGGTTTACTCTCTCGCCAACCTATGTCCACTCTCCTATTAAGGTTCTCACGATTCGGCCACAACATGGACTTCAAGTCATCCTCCACCAATTGTAAGAGCAATTGTACAAAATTCTCACAACTCTAGGAAGTAGTTCTCGCTTGCTCCTAGCTCATGCTTTACATTTTACTCGAGTAAGTGGTGAAATTTACCACCAGTCAGTGACATCCACAGCTAATGCAAGAAATTACCAGCCAGTTAAATAAATACTTGTCAAAAAATTAGTTATAGCATAACCTAAGAAACACGAAGGTCTCAACTTTTTAACTCTAACATCGACATACGGTGGACACTCAAACGAGCCACCTTTTTCTGAGTCAACGCTAAGGATTCATAAGCAAATTTATGTTGAAATTACAAAATATTGAGCAACAATATACTACTATAACGAAAATATTTTTTTCTAAAAAAAAAACCAGTACGAGGAATTTTGTACAAGATTGTATATATAGAATTACACAAAATTAATCGTGTGTATCAAGTTTAGAAATGATCCTTTAGAGACAATAAAAAAAATCTTGTAAAAAATGGACGGTTCAATTTACTCAATATGCAGTAAGATATGCTAAATCATGTAAACCACTGAGCGGTGTATTTACATAAAATAAATTAAATGTATCTAAAAGGATTTTTTTTCTAAAAAGAAAGGTTTTAGTTTTCTCAATGCATAAAATAATATCGATTTTTTTTACAAGACTATATAAGTCGTAGATTTACACATGTAAACTTCTAAGTCGTAGATTTACACAAAATCCACTTGTTATTCTATCACAAACTTTCAATTAAAGTCAATAATTGCAATTTAACACAAAATTTGGTACTTTACTAATCATCAAGTAAACGAGTATGCTCGTAGATTTACACAAACTTCATTATTCTTATTGTATGTCAACTCGTTATGCTACTCACTATTCCATCACAAATATTTAAGTAAATTTAATACTTATCATGTTACACAAAATTTAATACTCCGTTCAAAATTAAGTAAAAGAGTATGCTGCTCGATTTATACAAATTTCAGTATACCAACTAGTTAATTTGATTTATTTAATCACGTATTCTTTTTATCATTAATGTTTGTCTTTTTATACAAAGTCCAATTTGCTTTTTAACTTTAGGTAGAAGAATAGGAATGCTACACGGTAAAAATAAGGAAGCTAATTAAGAAAATAATTAACATATTGTTTTTTATATTTAATCTCGTAATTTAAAAAAAATCTCGTATTTAAAGTATAATTGAGTAAAATTACATTAAAATTTATCTAAAAAGTAAAAAAAGAGAGCCATAATTTGAATAATAAAAAAATGTTTAAAACGAGAGGTAATATAAAATTGTACAACACACTCAATTTCTCGCGAGATCATGCACTTAATTTTCATTAATCAATACAATCTAAGGGCATTGCAGACATTTCCTTCCTGCATAGCATCTCCATTGTCATACAAAAGGCCACAGACAAGACAAAGGCTTAGTTGGGACATGTCGTGTGTGTTTGGGGTTGGGAGTTGGGTACCCAACCCAACTTTTCCCAACCCAAAAGCCTTTGAAAGTGTTTGGCTATCACTTTCTCAACCCGAGGCTTTTTAATCCCTTGAAAAATCAAGGGAAAGCCACTGGAACAAAATAGAGCAACGCAGGGTGAGTTTGACACTCTCTCTCTCCTTTTTTTTTTTTTTTTTATTTTAATTTTATTTTTTTACTTTATATAATGAACAAAATAAATTAAAAATTAACACAATAAAATTTTCATCTCAAAATAAGTAATTCTAGATCAACTTTTTCTATTTTTATTAATCTTTTAAAAATGGGTTTTATACTCCAACTTTTTCATTTTTATAATTTTACCAAACACCAAAAACAACTTCTCGTTTCCCACAACATTTTTAAGAAATGTTTATCAAACAGCACACTACTTTGCGCAAAAGTACTTTTTCCACAACACTTTTGCCCATAGCACGTTTCGGACCAGAACCGGAACGCCAAACAGGTCTTGCGTCACCGAAGTACTAGCTATCGTTCTTTGTATTATATGCACGCCATATAAAAGCTGCGTATTGAAATTTTATATAGATATTTGAAAAAAAATCCCCTAAAAAAATTAGTATACATAATTAATCTATTTATTATGGAATTTGAAAGAGACGATGTTCAAGGATTTAAAAAGTTGTATGATTCTTTATATAAGTGCTTGTAAATCTTTAGTTTTATTTATAAAAATAATTAGAGGTATTTTACAAGTGTTGATAGTGATATTTATGTAAGTCAATGTTAATTGCATTTTTATTCATTTTAGTTTTAATTCATTAGTGTTTAATTGTCAAAATAATTATGTATTATAACAAATCTCGTCTTAATTGATGTCAACAAATCTCGTCTTAATTGATGTCAACAAATCTCGTCTTCCCAATATTTTTGCTGTAGGTATGAATGTTCTTTCCTGGCTTGGTCCAAAAGCTGAAATTATAGTCACAGATCCTGATCTAGCTAAAGAGGTGTTGAGCAATAAAAATGGAGGATACCAAAAACCAGAGACCGCAATTTTTGTGAAGAAACTGATGGGGGATGGGCTTGTAACCTCAGAAGGTGAGAAATGGTCTAAGATGCGAAAACTGGCCAACCATGCTTTCTTTGCTGAAAGCTTGAAGGTAATTAAAACAGCAAGATTAATGAATTATGACATCAACCAGAAGAAAATGGTTTAGTAACATCTCTCTTCTTGTTCTTGTAGGGTATGATTCCAGCAATGATTGCAAGCGCAGAGATGATGCTTGAGAGATGGAAACAGTACCAGAAAGTCAAGGAGGTTGATATTTTCCGAGAATTCAAGTTTCTAACATCAGAAATCATTTCCAGGACGGCGTTTGGGAGCAGCTACATGGAAGGGCAGAACATTTTTGATATGCTCACGAAGATGGCCAACATTGTAGAAAATAGTCAATACAAGATTAAAATTCCTAGAATTGGGTATTCTTTCACTTTTACTTACCAACCTATTGGTTGGGCTGATTCAACTAGACATACCTAGATAGAAAACATACATGCATCACTTTGTAATGATTTTTAAATTCCCTCTCTTACAGAAGATTTAATTGCTATAATTGGTCTGATTCGGTGGTTAATTCCAGGAAATTCGTAAAACTGGGTAACGACGTGGAATCAGACAAGCTGCAACAAGAGATTAGATATAGTATCATATCTAATCTGATGCTAACGCCAAGGTTGGTGTTGATTCCAACATGATTTCCAACATGACACTGCCACTTGAAAGCTTGAAGGTAATTAAAACAGCAAGATTAATGAATTATGACATCAACCAGAAGAAAATGGTTTAGTAACATCTCTCTTCTTGTTCCTGTAGGGTATGATTCCAGCAATGATTGCAAGCGCAGAGATGATGCTTGAGAGATGGAAACAGTACCAGAAAGTCAAAGAGATTGATTTGGTCCCAGAATTCAAGATCTTAACATCTGAAGTCATTTCCAGGACAGCATTCGGGAGTAGCTACATGGAAGGTCAGGACGTTTTTGATTCATTGATGAAGCTGGGGATCATCGTTTCAAGAAACATCTACAGGATTAGGATTCCTATAATTGGGTATGTTTCAACTTTTATTTCTCTGATAATGTATTCATTAAGTTGGCTTGCTGGGCTCACTTTCTGGTTAACTGCAGAAAGTTCTTACGACTAGCTGATGACACGGAATCAGACAAACTGCATCAACAGATAATAGATAGTATTGTAAAGATGGTGAAGAAAAGAGAGGAGGAAGCGGTACTGTTGGATGATCAAGAAGTTGATCGTTATGGAAATGATTTTCTTGGATTACTCCTAAAGGCATATAATGATGCAGATGAGGCCAAGAGAATATCTCTAGATGATGTGATTGATGAGTGCAAGACCTTTTATGTTGCTGGGCAGGAAACAGCCTTGAGTTCATTATGTTGGTCTGTACTTCTTCTGGCAATTCATCAAGATTGGCAGGACAAAGTCAGGAACGAGGTTCTTGAATTGTTGGGTCACCAAAATCCACAAGCTGACACCATCTCAAAACTAAAAGTTGTGAGTAAAACCCAATTCGCTCCAAATTAGACTCATCGGATCAAAACTAATCTTGTTTGCGTCGTCCAGGATAATTTTTTAACCTTTTTGTTGCGTTTTCTTTTCGTTTAGATGAGCATGGTTATCCACGAGTCTCTGCGGCTGTACCCTCCTGCTGTTTTTGCGAGTAGGAAAGCTACATGGCAAATCAAGTTGGGGAAACTAACTGTTCCGGCGGATATGAGACTGTTCATTTCGATTTTAGCACTGCACCACAGCCCTGAATTATGGGGAGAGGATGTTCAGGAGTTCAAACCAGAGAGATTCGCAGAAGGAGTGGCTAAGGCTACAGGCAGTAACATGGCTGCATTTATGCCATTTGGAATGGGACCAAGAAATTGTGTAGGCTTCAATTTCGTGCTGACAGAAATGAAGATTGTGCTCTCCACGATCCTGCAGCGCTACAGGTTTACTCTCTCGCCAACCTATGTCCACTCTCCTATTAGGATTCTCACGATTCGGCCACAACATGGACTTCAAGTCATCCTCCACCAATTGTAAGAGCAATTGTACAAAATTCTCACAACTATAGGAAGTAGTTCTCGCTTGCTCTGGAAACGCAAGCTCATGCTTTACATTTTACTCGAGTAAACGGTGAAATCTACCACCAGTCAGTGACATCCACAGCTAATACAAGAAATGAACTACTCCCTAGGATTGAGTAAACTGCATCATTTACTACAAGTAATGTATAGAAAAGTGGACTTTTTACCCTAGGATGACTGTGCCATATTACCAGGGAAATTGTCCTGACGCACGCTCTTGTTGCTGTACTGTACACTCAACTAGTACTAATCAAATTAATAATTAAAGCATGTTAGAACACTGATGATATAAAAAACGATATGCTATTATTAGAAAAACTCTTAGGGGATGTGCTTCCACGCTCAGGAGGTGAGAAATGGTCTAAGATGCGAGAACTGGCCAACCATATTGCTTTCAACTGCTAGATACAAAGTTGAAAGCTAATCGATTCTTTCAGTTTTTCCTTAAAGGGTCATCAAAATGATTGAAATCCTGGACCAACAAACAAGATCATGGGTTCTTATCATCACAACAATTTTAGTAGCCATTTCGGCTGCAACAAAACCAGCAAGGGCACACCACCACATAGGAAATCACTGCCAGTCCTCTTGCAGGAACAAGAATGTTCCTTACCCTTTCGGATTTTCTCAAGGATGTCCAATCCAGCTACAATGCAACAGCAGCAGTTTTAGGGACATCACAATCGGCGATTTCCAAGTCCTAAACATAACCCAGAGCGGAATCTTGATCAAATTCCCTGGAGAATGCAACCGACCCATTGAAAAGATCCAACCTTTATTCAATCCAGCTACGCAATTTCTTCCCGGAACAACTTGCTCTTGCAGGATTGTCGAAAATCATTGGATGGCTGTGTTGTGCCGACGAGGTCAATGGAAGCAACTGTGATGATGCTTCAAGAAGGATTAATCAAGGGAACTATTTTTTTGTTCTAAAAAAGGCCTCCTTCCAATTTTTCATTAGAAACCTCAACAGACTAAGCAAGTTCTATATTAAAAGATTAATTTTTTTTTATTCTGTTCTTGTTTTAAAGTTTTTCATATTTTCTATGGACAGTCGAATAGGTTGTAAAAAGTTAATTTACTAAAAATAATGATTTATAATATAATTGAAGACTAGTATTGGATAATTTGTATATACAATTTAGTTGCTCACCAAAACCAAAACATGGAATTTATTAGTATATCTATATCTATACTATATAAAAAGCACGAAGGAGCTTATTTCTATAAATTACTATTATATCCTTGAATTATTAAAAAAATTTAAGGGTGTAATAGACTTTTAATTTTTAAAATTAACTACCTATTAAAATTGAATAAATCTATTATCCAATGACTTATTTAATTAATTAACCTACTTATTAAACTCATTAGTTATTTAATTAATTAACCTACCTATTAAACCCTAAACTATAAAGCATTGCCAACTTCCCTACTTTCACCAAAAATGAAGGAGGATATTGTAAAGTAGGTAATGCGATTTTTATCACTAATGGCTATTCTTTTCACATACTCATAATGTTGTCTTTGTTGTTTATTATATCAAAAGAACACACTCATTCGATAAACTTTGATGTGTGATATATTATACTCCCTCCATCCACAATAAAGTGGCGATTTTCTACGGAAAGTTACTGTACACTTTACTTGACTTTTTAGTGTTTGCTTTACTGAAAATTACTGTGCTAGAAAGAGTTATTTGTGGACAGAGGGAGTACTATTTTGCAATATAAACAATTTTTCAAACTAAACAATAGAACTCTTCTATGCTTATTTGCTATACAAAAGAATAGTTCTTTCCTGATTACCCTTCTTTTACAAGTAGTGCGTTTGGGCACAAAACAAATCGACAAAAGAAGATTGACCTCCGTCTTATTTTGGATTTGAGGTATAAATTATATATTTATTATATGAATCTTATATTTAATTAGTTTGAGTCCTATATATATGTGTATTTATTTAGTTCGATGTATATATTTATGATTGTTGAAATTGTTTGAACCATCATCATTATATGAGTGGATTAGTTAACCCTATTATGGTTATGCACCGTCATGCTTATGGTTTCAATTCCTGCTACCTTTAGCTTCAATGGTGTGAGTCTTCATTTAATAGATCCCTTTTTCGTCAACGATTGCCTCGATTGAGTAGTGTTTTGTTTCGGTTTCTTAAATTTATTTCAATTGTAGGAAGATATGTTTACAAACAAAAGACTTGTGGGGTTGCTGCTGCAATCATGTCAGGAGGTTGTACTGCTCATTCACGGTTTGATATACCTATAGATGTTCATGAATCAAGTGAAAATAACTATTCAAAATAAGAACCCGAGGCTCAATTAATAAAAAAGGAAAGACTTATTTTGTGGGATGAATCTCCAATGGTAAAACGATGCGCAATAGAGATGGTCGATCGATTTTTACGGGATATAATGAATAACAATAAACTATTTGGTGGTAAAGTTGTGGTTTTTGGAGGTGATTTCAGGCAAGTACTACCTGTAGTACCGCGAGGCACAAGAGTAGAAACTGTGGGAGCAAGTCTGGTAAGGTCATACTTATGGCACCATATGAGAAGACTGAAACTATCTAGAAATACGAGGGCTATCTCAAATTTAGAATTCAACAAACTTTTACTCAGAATAGAAAATGGAGAAGAGCCAACAAGCGTACATGCTGAGGTTACAAGTTAATGATGGTGAGAATGAAGCAACAATTGTTCTTTTTGATGAGACAAAAATATTGCGACATCAAGAAATATAAAGAATCAGTTGACGACAAGGTAATTTTTTTGGAATAGTGATACTAAATTAATTTTATTACAGAAAAAAATACTAATATTATTCTCAATGTAACAGGAAAAAGAGAAGTCGTCACACTATAGAAAAATGATATCTTGCAAGGACAAAGATTTTGATTTCTTAGTCAAGGTCACCGAAAAAAATGAGAGCGAACGACAGAGGAATATATTTATCGCTGAAGAGGTTCATGCAACTAAAAAGAGGACACCAACTGAAGAACAAACCGATGAAGATGAGGAGTCATTAGCGGTAGTTTGGAAAAAGGAGCCAGCAAAATAAATTTCGAATGAATAATGCAACTGAAAAAATAATATGAACAATACGACAAGGATGAAAGCAAGAATAAGAAGATGAAAAAAAAGGAGGTGAATCAAGAAAATCAAAGAAAAAGATCAACAACAAGCTAAAAAGTCAGCCAAGCCGAAAAAGAAAAGAGACAAAAAATAAGATGATGAAGTAATTATTTTGCCCACACCGATACTCATTGACGAAGACATTAAAAAGGAGGAGAAAACACAAACAATGAGGGATATAAGATTTAAAATCATTGATGAACATATCGAAGATGAAGGCAAAAAAGAGACAAGGAAGGGAACAAGACTGAAGAACAAGAAATTTGATGAATTATATGAGTATGAGCCCCTAATCAAAAAGATCAAGCAAAAAAAATAGTAAAATCATTTTACATTAATAATTATTATTAGTATACTTAACAATTTATATGGTTGGTTATAATACTTTAGAACAATATTTAAATACTATTAAGCTATTTTATCTATTAATAATAATTATTAGTATGTTTAATGATTTATATGGTCGGTTATATTACCTTAGAACAATATTTAAATAGTGACATTATCTATTTCAAATGATCAAAATTAATTTATAAATAATATCTAAAATAAATAATTGATTTCATACGAAAAATTGTCGCACGTGCAATGCACGTGCCCAAAATAACTAGTATGATTAAAAGAAGCAGCCAATGCGAATCTTTCATAAACAATAAACAACAAGAGTAAGATCCAAAAACACCCCTCTCTACATGTAGCCACTCTTCTCATTGTCATCTTCTAAGTTGTATTTACAGTGAACTGAAAATGGCAACTCCGTCGTTGTTCTTCTGCTTCTCAAGCTTAGTGTGTATGTACTTTTTCATAATTCTGACCAAGTTCTTCGACAAAGTATGGCTGAATCCTGCTCGGATCCAGTCTCTGATGAACTCACAAGGATTGAAAGGCCCTTCTTACATATTCTTCCATGGTAATGCCAAAGAGATCCTTGAAATGAGAAATGACATCAAGAACAGTCCCATGGAGTTGTCTCATGATATTTTTCCAAGAGTTCAGCCTCACTTTTGTTCTTGGATCAAGATATATGGTACTTAATACTTACACCAATCTTTATTACATATGTTGATTAATTACTAATGTTATCAACAAATCTTTTTGTCTTTCCCAATTTTGGTTGTAGGGATGAATGTTCTTTACTGGCTTGGTCCGCAAGCTCACGTTATCCTCACAGACCCTGATCTGGTTAAAGAGGTAATGAGGAACAACGATGGAGGATTCCCAAAATCAGACCTCCCAATCTGTATCAAGAAACTCTTAGGGGATGGACTTCTAACCTCAGAAGGTGAGAAATGGTCTAAGATGCGAAAACTCGCCAACCATGCTTTCTTCGCCGAGATCTTGAAGGTAATTTATTCTAACAAGAGATGAATTTTTTTACTGTACATAAAAAACCATGCTATTATTTTTTACTTAATTAATGTATTAGATAACATTAAAAAATTTAGTGTGTTCAATTTAATTATATATTTATTTATTAATTTTAATACAATTTATGATATATAATTTTAGAATTTTTCACTTGCACTATTAATTAATTTAGTATATATAATTAATCTATTTATTATATAATTTGAAAGAGACGATGTTTAAAAGTTTAAAAATTTGAAAAGTTGCATAATTCTCTATATAAGTACTTGTAAATCCTTCATTTTATTTACAAAAATAATTGGAGGTGTCTACCGACTATAAGTGTTGATAGTGATATTTATGCAAGTCAATGTTAGTTGCATTTTTATTCATTTTAGTTTTAATTCATTAGTGTTTAATTGTCAAAATAATTGTATATTATGTAAAATATTACTGTACATATTATACAGAATTAACGAATAGTTTTTAACCTATATCGTATGAATGATTGTTTATAATATAATTCGCGCATTGTGCGAATTATATTATAAAATTTTTGCCTTATTTTTTATTAATTGTTTATACATGAACAATTTTTTAGGAACTTATTTTTTATTGTTTATACATGAATTATATTATAAACAAGTTTTAGACTAGTTAACTTATTTTTTGGTATGCGGGAGAAACAGCCAATTCGAACCTACTTGTTATTCCAGAAACAGCAAGAAAAATATTCCGAAACAATGTCAATATCTTTGAACGAAACTTGGTTTGTTTTCAATAAGAATCCTTCGATATTGATTGTGTGAGGCAGCTTTATTTGACTCTTTGGTTCAAGAAAAATATTCCGAAACAATGTCAATATTTTCCCTTCTCTTTAAAGTTAGATCGGAAAAGTCCGCCTTAGTTAAATCGGTGAGATCGAGTTCCGATCCTATGATTTTTGTCTTATTTAAGGTCCATTCTAAGTTATTTTTCTCTTTATTTCACGTGGTTGCTCTTAATAATATATATTCAGCTTATTTATTGATGTATCCAAGTGAGGGCACTTGTCTCCACTAACAAACAAAAAATAAAACAGTCTCTATACTTATATGTTTTTAAATATTACCCCATAAAAGTATTAATATTGGTCTGTTTTTTGACAAATTAATATATAAGAGATTATGTAAATATCTTAAATTTAAATTATTGACTCATAAATCATACATTAAAAATAAATCTATTTAAAATTATTTAGTATAATAAAGATTAAATCAATAATATATTTTAAAATTCACTCTTTCTCAAACTTATATATTTATGTATTTATTTGCCCCATAAAAATTAATTGTTCAAATAGATAGATAGTAATGATTTAAATTATTTTATCCAATTAAATGGTATAAAATCAAATAAAGTAAATAAAACAAAACCAAGCAAAATAATTGTTGTAAAAAATAAACTTCGCTTCACTTTTTTCGAACTTGTAAGTTCCTAAAACACCAACAATTTTTACAAATATAAAAAAGTGAAAAAAAAATATTCAGTTTTTATTAATCTTAATAAAAATTATTGCCCCACTAATAATTTTTTTTAGATACGCCACCGCCTTTATCGAAAAAATAATCAATCTTCTGGTGACGTGGAGGCTTGCCTACCCGCCATTTCAAAGCGAAGAAAGTAAATTAGAATCTAGTTGCTAGATTTGTCAAACAGTTTTGCATCACTGCAATATTATAGCTAGCCTTCAATGCTCATGCCATCTTCTAACTTTTAATTTCTAATTACAGTGGAAATGGCGGCTACTCTGTTGTTGTTCTGTTTTTCAAGCTGCTTATGTGTATACTTCCTCATACTTTTGATCAAGTTCTTCAACAAAGTATGGTTGAATCCGCTTCGCGTTCAGTCCCTGATGAACAAGCAGGGATTGAAAGGCCCGTCTTATAAGTTCGTCTATGGTAATACCAAAGAGATCCTCGCAATGAGAAATGACAGCAACAACAGTCCCATGGAGTTGTCTCATGATATTTTTCCAAGAATTCAGCCTCATGTTTATACATGGATCAAGATTTATGGTAAGAGAAACCTTTATTACGTTTCTTTTCTAATAAGCAGACGAATCCTTCGGTTACCACATGTTAGTTGTATAATAATACAGAGGATTAAGTACCTGTAATAATTGATGTCAACAAATCTCGTCTTCCCAATATTTTTGCTGTAGGGATGAATGTTCTTTCCTGGCTTGGTCCAAAAGCTGAAATTATAGTCACAGATCCTGATCTAGCTAAAGAGGTGTTGAGCAATAAAAATGGAGGATACCAAAAAGCAGAGACCGCAATTTATGTGAAGAAACTGTTGGGGGATGGGCTTGTAACCTCAGAAGGTGAGAAATGGTCTAAGATGCGAAAACTGGCCAACCATGCTTTCTTTGCTGAAAGCTTGAAGGTAATTAAAACAGCAAGATTAATGAATTATGACATCAACCAGAAGAAAATGGTTTAGTAACATCTGTCTTCTTGTTCTTGTAGGGTATGATTCCAGCAATGATTGCAAGCGCAGAGATGATGCTTGAGAAATGGAAACAGTACCAGAAAGTCAAGGAGATTGATATTTTCCGAGAATTCAAGTTTCTAACATCAGAAATCATTTCCAGGACAGCGTTTGGGAGCAGCTACATGGAAGGGCAGAACATTTTTGATATGCTGATGAAGATGGCCAACATTGTAGAAAATAGTCGATACAAGATTAAAATTCCTGGAATTGGGTATTCTTTCACTTTTACTTACCAACCTATTGGGCCATTCAACTACACATACCTAGATAGAAAACATGCATCACTTTGTAATGATTTTTAAATTCCCTCTCTTACAGAAGATTTAATTGCTATAATTGGTCTGATTCGGTGGTTAATTGCAGGAAATTCGTAAAACTGGGTGACGACGTGGAATCAGACAAGCTGCAACAAGAGATTAGATATAGTATCACAAGAATGGTGAAGAAAAGAGAGGAGGAAGCGGTACTGTTGGATGATCAAGAAGTTGATCGTTATGGAAACGATTTTCTTGGATTACTCCTAAAGGCATATAATGATGCAGATGAGGCCAAGAGAATATCTCTAGATGATGTGATTGATGAGTGCAAGACCTTTTATGTTGCTGGGCAGGAAACAACCTTGAGTTCATTATGTTGGGCTGTACTTCTTCTGGCAATTCATCAAGATTGGCAGGACAAAGTCAGGAACGAGGTTCTTGAATTGTTGGGTCACCAAAATCCACAAGCTGACACCATCTCAAAACTAAAAGTTGTGAGTAAAACCCAATTCGCTCCAAATTAGACTCATCGGATCAAAACTAACCTTGTTTGCGTCGTCCAGGATAATTTTTTAACTTTTTTGTTGCGTTTTCTTTTCGTTTAGATGAGCATGGTTATCCACGAGTCTCTGCGGCTGTACCCTCCTGCTGTTTTTGCGAGTAGGAAAGCTACACGGCAAATCAAGTTGGGGAAACTAACTGTTCCGGCGGATATGAGACTGTTCATTTCGATTTTAGCACTTCACCACAGCCCTGAATTATGGGGAGAGGATGTTCAGGAGTTCAAACCAGAGAGATTCGCAGAAGGAGTGGCTAAGGCTACAGGCAGTAACATGGCTGCATTTATGCCATTTGGAATGGGACCAAGAAATTGTGTAGGCTTCAATTTCGCGCTGACAGAAATGAAGATTGTGCTCTCCATGATCCTGCAGCGCTACAGGTTTACTCTCTCGCCCACTCTCCTGTTACGGTTATCACGATTCGGCCACAACATGGACTTCAAGTCATCCTCCACCAATTGTAAGAGCAATTGTACAAAATTCTCACAACTCTAGGAAGTAGTTCTCGCTTGCTCTGGAAACGCTGGCTCATGCTTTACATTTTACTCGAGTAAACGGTGAAATCTACTACCACCAGTCAGTGACATCCACAGCTAACACAAAAAATGAACTACTCCCTAGGACTGAGTAAACTGCATCATTTACTACACAAGTAATGTATAGAAAAGTGGACTTTTTACGCTAGGAAGACAGTGTCATATTACCAGGGAAATTGTCCTGACGCACGCTCTTGTTGTTGTACTGTACACTCAACTAGTACTAATCAAATTAATAATTGAAGCATGTTAGAACACTGATGATATAAAAAACGATATGCTATTATTAGAATAACTCTTAGGGGATGTGCTTCCACGCTCGGGTGGTGAGAAATGGTCTAAGATACGAGAACTGGTCAACCATATTGCTTTCAACTGTTAGATACAAAGTTGAAAGCTAATCGATTCTTTCAGCTTCTCCTTGAAGGGTTGTTGAATACAATATCTAGATATTATGTATAGAAATATTTAGATATTATAATTTCCACCCCATAAATAGAAGCAATTACAAACAAATTTTCCAATCTTACATTTGCTTCATCAATTCTAACATGGTAGCGGAACTAGTCTCCTAAAACCATTTTGTTATTTTTCCGGCGAATTTCTTTTTCGTTCTTCCGCTGCAGACTTTCGATAAACACCTCTATCGTCCTCTAAATCAAACACGCACCCCACCATCGTTTACATCGGCACCCAACCGACCAATCTGAAAATTTGTTCGACACCATCTTCAGCAAGAAACTCTTCAATTACAATCCACTTCCATCGATCAAGCTGCTGACATATTCACCAAAAATTTCTCTACTCGTCATTTTTAAGACCTACTCTTTAAACTCAAGTTGTCATCTGTTAGATATACGTATTTATATATGTATGTATATACGTTGTATTAGTATTAGGTATATGGTATTAGGGTATATATATTGTAATGGTATGCATTAATGAAAGTAAGAGAGTATTATTACATGGTAGCGGAGCATTAAAACTGCTATTTTGCTGTCCTCTCGTCGGAATCGATTTCCAGCCATCTGCTACTCTCACCGCCCACATAGGAAGGAGCACACGCCTGAGACGAGTCGGCGACAGGTGGAATCGCCGCCATCGGAGCTGCCACGCGCCGCCAGTCGCAGCCGGAGCGTTTTCCGTCCAAGCCCACGCGCCGGCGAGTGAGGGCGCGTCCGGCGTCCTTTCCGGCAGCCGCGACCGGGGTTTTGCTCGCCTCGTCGAGATCGACAGGTACCCGTACTTGGTTTTCAATTTTGGCAATGTTTGATACTCAGTTTTGCTAAAATACGAAACTGCCCTTGGTTAATCTACTCGAACGGGTACGAATTTCATTTCTGTGTTCCTGCTTGCATATTTGCTCGTCTGTATACGTTGAATCTGCTGCTGGTTGTGATTGAATGTTGTGTTTGTGCTCAATCTAGCTTGTGTTCGTATATTTGCTCGTATATTTGCTCCATATTTGCTGCGTATCTGCTGTGTATTGGTTGCACATTTGCTTAGTATTTGCTGCGCATTCAGTTGGTGTGGATTCAGTTGCTGCGTATTTGCTCGATTTGTGTTAAGAATGACTGAGAATAAAGAGCTAACCAGGGGCGGGGTGCGGGACAGGCCCAACTCTAAACCTGGTTTTAAGGGTCGGGATGGTGACTACAAGGGTGGTGACTTAAGTGATGTTACTTGTTACTACTGCAAGGAGCCTGGTCATACAAAACGTTTCTGTAAGAAACTGCAGAATTACAATCAGAGGATGAAATCAACTAATCTAGTTGTTCTTACAAGCTCCTCACCTGATCCATCTAAGCCACTCTCAGAGGAGGAATTTGCCAGATTCTCCTTGTACCAAGAGCTTGTGAAAGCTAAAACATGTCTTGTCTCTAGTTCTAGTCAGTGGGTAGTTGATTCAGGTGCAAATGAACATATGACAGGTAACACAAATACTTTCTCCAATTTTAAGAAATTTAAAACATCTGCTCATGTCACCATTGTTGATGGCACCACTCGTAGTGTTGAGGGTTCTGGTATAGTTAAACCAACTTCTGCTATTACTATGTCGTCTGTACTTAGTCTACCTGAGTTGGCTTTTAATCTGATGTCAGTTAGTAAACTTACAAAGGACCTCAACTGCTTCATCTCTTTTTACCCTGATCATTGTCTCTTTCAAGATCTAGTGACAAAGCGGGTCTTTGGTAGAGGACATGTATCGGGTGGTCTGTATGTTCTGGATCCGTGGGTGCCAGAGTCAGTAGCCTGCTTCAGCTCCACTTCTCTGTTTGAAGCTCATTGCTGTCTGGGTCATCCATGTCTGCAGTATCTGAAGCAACTATGTCCATAGTTCAAGTCAGTTACTTCCCTTGACTGTGAAACTTGTCATTTTGCGAAACATCATCGCACTTCTTTGGGTCCACGTACTAGTAAACGTGCGCTGTCTGCTTTTGAATTAGTCCATTCGGATGTTTGGGGTCCATGTCCTGTAACCGCCAAACCAGGATTCAGATATTTTATCACTTTTGTGGATGATTACTCAAGAATGACTTGGGTATATTTTATGAAGAACAGGTCTGAGGTATTTTCTCATTTTTGTGCATTTTGTACTGAAATTCAGACTCAGTTTGGTACGTCTGTTCGCATTCTTAGAAGTGATAATGCTAAGGAATACATGTCAGAATCCTTTCAGCATTATATGACTCAGCATGGCATCTTGCATCAGTCTTCTTGCATTGATACACCAGCTCAAAATGGTGTGGCAGAGAGAAAGAACAGACACCTTTTGGAAACTGCTCGTACTCTTTTATTTCAGAACAAGGTTCCCAAGCAATTTTGGGTTGACGCTGTCTCTACAGCTTGCTTCTTGATTAATCGTATGCCTTCTGCAGTTCTTGATGATGGTATTCCAATTACTGTACTTGCTCCTGGAAGACCATTATTCCCCATTGAGCCTAAGATTTTTGGTAGCACTTGCTATGTTCGTGATGTTCGTCCTCACATCACAAAGCTGGATCCTAAGGCCCTCAAGTGTCTCTTCTTGGGATATTCTCGGCTTCAGAAGGGATATAGATGTTATTCTCCAGATCTTCAGAAATATCTGGTGTCTATTGATGTTGCCTTCTCTGAACAGGCACCATTCTTCTCACATCCTGTTCCACAGGATGATGATCATGGTGATGATGATTGGTTGGTCTACTCTGCTCCTCCAGTCTCCTCTGCGCCTTCCCTATCTGCTCCTCCTCCTCCCTACTCTGCTCCTCCATTGGTTGTTTCTAATCAACCCTCTTGTGATAGTACCCTTGACCAGCCCTCTTCTTCGGGTACCTCTGCACAGTATATTGAGGAGAGGATCTTGACTGCAAATCCTAATCCTGTTACTGGTTCTTCTACGCTATCTGTGGCACCCATTGATACATGGCCTCCACCAGACTCCTCGTCACCTGATCCACCCACTGATTTGGATCTCCCAATCAGTCTTCGCAAAGGTAAACGACATTG
Organism: Viola odorata; assembly: GCA_963691705.1. Classification (NCBI taxonomy): domain Eukaryota; kingdom Viridiplantae; phylum Streptophyta; class Magnoliopsida; order Malpighiales; family Violaceae; genus Viola; species Viola odorata. Next base: position 3,828,241 of record OY829542.1, read on the forward strand.
TAAATCTATCTACTCCATTGCTAACTATGTCTCCTATGATCACCTGTCTCCATCGACATGTGCTCTGATTTCCTCTCTAGATTCTGTTGTTGTCCGAAACACAGTACAGGAAGCATTGACTCATCCCGGTTGGAAGAATGCAATGCTTGAGGAGATTATCGCTTTAGAGGATAATAAAACTTGGGACTTGGTGTCTTTACCCAAGGATAATAAGGCTGTAGGATACAGATGGGTCTTTGCTGTGAAAGTCCATCCTGATGGTTCTGTGGCACGTCTTAAGGCACGCCTTGTTGCCAAAGGGTATGCTCAAACATATGGGGTGGACTACTCTGACACCTTTTCCCCTGTGGCCAAATTATCCTCTGTCAGGTTGTTCATTTCCTTAGCCGCTTCTCGGGACTGGCCTCTTCACCAGTTAAACATCAAGAATGCTTTCCTTCACGGTGACCTACATGAAGAAGTCTGTATGGAGCAACCACCTGGGTTTGTTGCTCAGGGGGAGTATGGGGAAGTCTGTATGCTGAAGAAGGCCCTGTATGGTCTAAAACAGAGTCCTTGATAGCACGTTTTTATGCATGATTTTCTCCCCATTTTCTCACCCATTTAAGGCATGATTCTGCTAATTTACCCTTGTTTTCATTACTTTTGCAGATTTAGGCCTAAAATGGGAGTTTATGCGAAAAGATGCATTTTTAGGGCATTTTGTGCAGTTTTGAGCTTCAAGACCCAGAGTCGAGGTCCCGAGTCCAAAACAGCATTCAAGGTCCCGAATCGGATTCACCATTCGGGACCCCGAAGGGCGAAGAATGACATTTCCACGTGTCATCTCGCTAGAGCTTCCATGTGCCTCCTCTGACACTGTTCCTGCAGTCTGCACTGACCACCAAATACCTACCACTCTGACCAAGTCAGCCCTTGAGCCCAATCCAGACCTGTCCAAAGCTGGAAAAATCAGACAGCTTTATGCTTTTTCAGCTTTGTGCTTTAAGGAACATGGATCCACTTTCTTAGGCTTTCAATTAATGCATTTTGTCCATAGTTTTGGGCTGTAGATATTTTGTGCTTGGAGCTCTCCTATATAAAGGGCATCCATGAATAGTTTTGGAGCATCTTTTTATCTCTCCTAGTAATTTAATTAATTAGTATAAGTTAGAAGTAGCTTAGACTTCTCTCTAGTTTCTCTCTCTAGCCATTGTTAGCTTCTTCAACATTGCTGCCGAGCTATAAACGGAATTCAGTGACAAATTCTTCTTCCCTTAATCTATTTAATTCCTTGTTATGCTTCCTTTAATTATTATTTATTTATCTTTGAGCATGAGTAGCTAAATTCTTAGTTCTTGGCAAGGCTGATTCAAGGGTTGCAAGGGCAGATTCGAGGCCTTAATGTGCTTAATATATTCTTGATGCTATATTCAACTATTCATCATTTTAATTACATCTTTGCATGATTTAATTTGAGGTCTGATCAACTGATTATTATCTTGTGTAAATGCTGCCATTCATGTGATGAATACGGAAGGAAAGTTGCATGAGTAAGTAGGCATCCATTTAGTCTTGTCTGTGTCACAGTGGTCTCGAATAGATAGGTTGGGTAGTTGATTAGGGCTGGGTCACGAGCTTGACAAACTGAGGGACCCTAGCTCTAGATCTGTCTTTTCTTAGCTTCATGGGCAGTTTGAGTATGGCCCTCCCGCATTCGTGCCTGGAGGGATGGCGAACTATCAAGACTACCCCATATGTGGAAACGGGGGGTAGTTTCTCTTAAGAGAAAAGTAGGGGATATCCGAGGAATCTGGTCCCCATGTCATTTCTATGACATCTCGAATGGAACACCCTTGAGCTGATGACGATCTGGTCCCGAATGCAACCCAGAATGCCTTTGCCCAGAACCCTTCCTCCAACTGATTATTTGTATTTATTTCACCCCTGTTCTATTTCACGCCTTCGTTGATATCTCTGCATCTGTTTCTGATTTGTTTTATTTCTGGAATTATTTACTGATTTGTTTATTTTACCTTTCGGGACCTCGAACGTGACATTCGAGACCTCGAATATTGCTTTCTTAGATAAAAATTGTTAGCTCCCGAAATCTGCCTTGGCCAATCTGTTTGGCCAAGTAAACCCCCCCCCTAATTGTTACTCTTTGTGTTCTTCTCTCCCGAATGAATTCAAGACCATAGATCAGTTTCTCACAATCCCTGTGTTCGACCCTGACTACCACTGTACACTTTATCTCTTGTGCACACACGTGTTCAGGCACTATAAATCTGTATTTGATTGACGATCAAATTGGCGCCGTTGCCGGGGATTGTTTCAAGACTGATTTATTTTCCTTGTTTGTATGACCAGGAGATCCGCACCCGAATTACTACCCCTTGATCATGAGCTAGGACGGACCGAAAGGGGACTTCGACGACTGGCACGAGGAAATTCCAACCCTTGTGTTCGGGACCTCGAACGTCTTTTTGACCTAGAAGACAATCCAGACCCCGAGAATTTTCCCCTTGATCACCCAGAAGGACCCGAAATGGATGACCACGGTCCCGTAGGAGATCGTGTTCCACCACTTCCCCCGCCAGTCCAGACCATCGATGATTTCAATGCTGCTCCCGAAGCCCCAACTAGTTGCATTGTCTGGCCAGCAGTCCCGAATGACTGGGAACTCAAGTCTGCAACTATGCATCATCTGCCACTCTTTCGAGGGTTGGCCAAGGAGAATCCGCACCGCCACCTACAGCAGCTACACTCCATTTGCGACGCCATGAAGCCTCACAACGTTTCTGTTGAGCATGCCAAGCTTCGTGCCTTTATGTGGTCCCTCAAGGACGATGCCCTTGACTAGTTTTACGACTTGGAACCCCAATCTATCAATTCATGGGCCGAGATGTCCAAAGCTTTCACGGATAAGTACTACCCCGTGTCCATAGCAATGGTGACCCGGAAGCAGCTTGTATCCATCCTCCAAAAGGATTCGGAGGATCTTGAGCAATATTATGAAAGGTTCAAAAAGATGCAAGCCTTATGCCCCTCACACAATCTGTCCGAACACGCCCTCATGCAGTAGTTTTGCGAAGGACTCAACGGTCGGGACAAGGCCTTGTTGAACGCTGCTGCCAGTGGATCCATCACTAGACTCACTCCAGCCGCTGCCAAAGCCACTATCGAGCTCATGGCCAAAAATAACCTCCAGCTCAACAACTCCACTAGCGTCCAAGACGCACGCTCAGCTGCTATGGAGAATCAACTTGCAGCCATCACGGGCATGTTGCAAAACATGGCTTCGGGACAGCCAGTCCAGGTCAAGGCCTGCCAGATTTGTCAATTTTCAGACCACCCGACGGATGCTTGCCCATTCATCCCCGATGAAATTCCAGTCAATGCAGTAGGTGGATTCAACGCCCCCTATGGCCAACACCACAATCAAGGGTGGAAGCAGCCTAACTATGGATGGAACAACAACCAGCAGGCCGGACCTAGCCATCAGTATGGACCAAACCCATACGGAAATCACCCTCCTCCTTTCAACATGCAGAGCTTCAAGCCTAGGCCCAATTTTCAGAACTATCAGTACCAGAGGCACCCTCCTCCCGATCAGAATTTCACTATGCCACCGCCCCCGAATGAGGACTCCTCCCCCGATAAGAAGAAAATCGCGGAGCTAGAAAAACAGATTCGGATCCTCATGGCCGAAATGAAGGAAGTGAAAAATGGAGGGAGATTTCCAGGGCAAACGGAACCTAACCCGAAGCATGAGGCATGCGCCATGAACCTCCGTAGTGGTTTTGAGATCCCTTCTCGTGTCCACCCAGATCCCAAAGCACACATTGCTATTCCTGCTCCGGAAGCCAAGAATACTGCACCACCACCTCCCGAACATCCTACTGACCAACCTAAGAAGTCCCGATTTGGCGACGCAGCACTTGATCACTTCTTCTCCAGCAAGAAGTCCCGCTGCAAGAAGAAACAACCCATTGAGGAGGAAGAATTCTCTCAAGAATTCATAAACAAAGTATTCGAGCCACCATTCCCTCAGCGGTTGGTCAAGAAAAAGAAAGAGGAAGAGGATCGGGACATCTTTGAGATGTTTAGCAAGGTCGTTATCAATATTCCACTCCTCAAGGCCATCAAGAACATGCCTCGATATGCTAAGTTTCTGAAACAGCTGTGCACCAACAAGAACAGATTCACTGAGGTGAACAGAATCAGTGTGGGAGCTAATTTGTCTGCCCATATCCAGCGAAAAATTCCTCCCAAGTACAAAGACCAGGGCATGTTTACGGTCCCGTGCATGATCGGAACTATCGATATTGGAAAGGCGATGTGCGATTTGGGAGCTGGAATCAATGTTATGCCCTTGACCATCTACAACGGCCTCGGACTCGGTCCCTTGAAAGAAACCACACTGGTAATCCAGCTTGCAGACCGTTCGGTAGTGTACCCCAAAGGAATCATCACGGATGTTCTCGTCCAGATTGGTGAATTTCTATTCCCAGCAGATTTCTATGTTCTCTCCATGGAAAATCCCACGAACGCCAAATCTTCGGATCTACTCTTGGGGCGTCCTTTCTTGGCTACTGCCCGCGCAAAGATTGACTGCTATGAGGCCTCGATATCCCTCGAGTTCGACGGGGAAATCATCCATTTTAACATGCTGGACTCCATGAAGTACCCTCCCGACTTTTCAAGTGTAAATTTTGTTGATATAATAGATCCCCTTGTGGAGGAAGTTGCTGAGCTGAATTTTGTCGAGCCCTTGAAGCTGGTTCTTGACCATAGTCTCACCCCCGAATCTCTGCAGGGGACGACATCTTCCATTGCGGTCCTCTCTGAATTAAGCACCGTTGCCGCAGCCCTTGAAGAAAATGCTGCCCTGGTAGTTGAACCCCCGAGCGAGCCCCCCGAATGCGCAGATCATGTTCGACTTCCATCGTCTCTAGAACATGCCCCAGACCTCGAACTCAAGACGCTGCCCTCACATCTGAAGTATGCATACCTCGGGGAGAAAGAATCACTTCCAGTCATCATTTCCAACAAGTTAGAAGCACGTCAAGAGACTGAGCTCGTGAACCTCCTCCGGAGTTTTAAGAAGGCCATCGGATGGACTATTGCCGACATAAAGAGACTGTCACCATCCTTATGTACTCACCGCATACATCTCGAAGACGACTCCAAGACAGTGAGACAGCCTCAAAGGCGTTTGAACCCCCCCATGATGGAGGTGGTCATGAAAGAGACCTTGAAGCTGCTCGATGCCGGAGTTATTTACCCCATTTCTGATTCCCCATGGGTCAGCCCCGTTCAGGTGGTCCCGAAGAAAATTGGCATCACAATCATTCCGGGTCCCGAGGGTCAGCCAATCCCCTCCCGAATCCAGAATGGCTGGCGTGTGTGCATTGACTATCGACGCCTGAATGAAGCCACCCGAAAAGACCATTTCCCACTTCCCTTCATAGATCAGATGTTGGAGCGCCTCGCGGGCAAGACGCATTACTGCTGCCTGGATGGGTATTCGGGATTCCACCAGATTCCAGTAGCCCTTGAAGATCAGGAGAAAACCACCTTCACGTGCCCCTTCGGGACCTTTGCTTACAGACGCATGCCCTTTGGGTTATGCAACGCCCCGACCACATTCCAGAGGTGCATGGTCAGCATCTTTTCAGAATTTGTGGAAGAATGCATCGAGGTATTCATGGATGACTTCACGGTCTATGGTAACTCTTTTTCCGAATGCCTCTCGAATTTTAAGAAAATTCTGCAAAGGTGTATAGAAACTAACCTTGTTCTTAATTTCAAAAAATGTCATTTCATGGTTGACCAAGGACTAATCTTAGGCCACATCGTGTCCCGAAAGGGTATCGAAGTGGACAAGGCTAAAATCCAAGCTATCGAGACCTTGCCTTACCCCTCGAATATTCGAGATGTGCGTTCTTTTCTTGGGCATGCAGGTTTTTATAGGAGGTTCATCAAGGATTTCTCCAAGATTGCCCAGCCAATGTGCCAATTACTACACAAGGATGTGGAGTTTATCTTCGATGACAAGTGCAAGAAGGCATTCGAGACCCTAAAAGCCAAGCTCATTTCTGCTCCCATCATTCGAGCTCCCGACTGGACGCTCCCATTCGAGATCATGTGTGACGCGAGCAATCAAGCCTTGAGAGCTGTTCTGGGCCAGAAAAAGGACAAGGAGACTTATGTCATTTATTATGCCTCCAAGTTGTTGGATCCCGCCCAGCAAAACTACACCACAACGGAAAAAGAGCTTTTGGCCATTGTCTATGCCCTTGACAAATTTCGGCAGTACCTTCTGGGCACGGAAGTGATTGTGTATTCCGACCATTCTGCCCTTCGATGCCTACTCAAGAAGATCGACGCAAAGCCTAGGCTTATCCGCTGGATCCTCCTACTTCAAGAGTTCAACCTCGCCATCAAGGACAAAAAAGGAACCGAGAATTGTGTAGCCGATCATTTGAGTCGACTCCCGCATCAAGAAGACGACTCCCAAGTAGCCATTCGGGAGTCTTTCCCAGATGAGCATTTGTGCTTAGTTGACACAGCAAAATACCCTTGGTTCACGGACATAGCTAATTATTGTGCCACTGGCGCGCTTCCAGTCGAGGCCTCGAGTGCAGAACACAACCGAATCCGCAAGCAAGCCAAGTACTATGTTTGGGACAACCCTTACCTATGGAAGCATTGTTCAGATCAGATCGTGAGGCGCTGTGTCACCATAGATGAGGTCCCGTCCATCCTCAAGTTCTGCCATTCCACGACAGAAGGAGGGCATTTTGCTGCAAAGAAAACCGCACTCAAGGTCCTAGAGGCAGGTCTTTACTGGCCCTCAATCTTCAAAGACAGTTATCTATTTTGTGCGACCTGCCCCCGCTGCCAAGCAATGGGGAATATCGGAGCTCGAAATCAAATGCCCTTGACCAGCATCATTGCATGCAAATTTTTTGATATTTGGGGCATTGACTTCATGGGACCGTTCCCGAATTCATTCGGGCATACGTACATTCTGCTTGCAGTAGATTATGTTTCCAAATGGATCGAAGCCAAGGCCACCAAAACAGACGATTCCAGGGTGGTTGCTGATTTTCTCAGAACGCACATCTTTAACCGATTCGGGACCCCTCGAGCTCTCATCAGCGATCGGGGGACTCATTTCTGCAATCGAGCAGTCGCTTCGCTACTTAACAAGTATGGAGTGACTCATCGAGTATCCACAGCTTACCACCCCCAAACCAATGGGCAAGCCGATGTCTCGAATCGGGAGATCAAGGCTATTCTCGAGAAGACCGTGAATCAGTCAAGAAAAGACTGGAGTCTCAAGCTAGGAGACGCGCTATGGGCCTACCGTACTGCATTCAAGACCCCGATTGGCATGACGCCTTATCGGTTGGTCTATGGCAAGCCGTGTCATCTCCCAGTCGAGATAGAACACAAGGCCTTTTGGGCACTCAAGAAAGTCAACATGGACTTGCACTTGGCAGGAAAGGAACGCTGTTTGCAAATTCAAGAGCTCGAAGAACTTCGGGGGGATGCCTACAAAAACTCAATGATCTACAAAGGCAAGACCAAAGCCCAGCACGACAAGCACCTCGTAGCCAAGAACTTCACCATTGGGCAGAAAGTTTTGCTTTACAATTCAAGGCTACGGATTTTTTCGGGAAAACTCAAGTCCAAATGGACGGGACCATACCGAATCACCGCGGTATTTGATCATGGTGCTGTTGAGATCCAGAATTTGGACAATGGGGAGCCATTCAAGGTGAACGGTCATAGGTTGAAACCCTTCTATGAAGGATTCAAGCCATCGACTGCAGAGGAAACAAGGGTCGAGGACCTAACACTCGACGTTCCCGAATGAGGACACGACGTCCAGACCTGGACGATAATCAAGGCCAAGTGTGGGGACCAACCCCGAATTTCTAACCCTCTTCCTTTCATTTTCTTGCCTCTAAATTCTGCATCCGACATCCTCTTTTCTCTTTTCCCAAAGCCCATTTCTTATCTTCCCTAGGTGATTTTAATTAGTTTTGTCCATTCTTATTCCTTTTGTCCGTTGGTCTCTTTAGTTTCTTCTATCTTATTTTTATTATTTTTTTGGGTCAACTCTAGCTTTTCAAATTTTCTATGTGCACTTTTTATGTTACCTAGGTAAAAATTTAAATTTTCTTTGTCCTCTTTCCCCTTCATTTAATTTCTCTGTCTCCTATTTAATGTCTTGACTCCTCCTTTATTCACCCCATTTAATTACCTCTGATTTTATTCTTATCTCTCCTCTTTTCAAAATCCAAAAAGCTGATTTGCTTTCCCCGATTCCCGTGCAGGTGTAAGAGCACGCTGCCCTTGCCACTGAGCTCCCTCTCCCAGCGCACCACGTGGACAACGGAGACCGAAGCAACCATTTCCTGCCTCTCTCTCCACGTTCCCACGCCTGCCCAAAACCTACTCACCCACGCCACCTAAACCGTCACCCTTCCAAGTTACCCAACCGTTACCCAACCAAAACCCCTTCATCACTCCCAATCAAATCAAAACACTTCTTTTCCTCTTCTTTCCAAAAACAAAAACCCTCTCTTCCTTATGGCACGCACTCATCTCAACCTCAACAAAGACCCCACTTCTCACTCTTCTACTCCAACTCCTACTCTTCTCTCTCACCAAAACCAACCAAACACCACCGCTTCCGACCACTCTCCAGCAGCCACAGAACGGCTCGGATCCCCATCTTTCGAAGCCACCATCAACCTAGACGAAATCCCTTCCCCTACCCCTCTCACAGACATGACCAGATCCGGGAAGGTTCACCGTGTCCCTCCAACCACCACCGCCGGCAGCAAGAAGAAAACGCCGCCCAGCCCTGTCAACTCCGTCCCCCTCGACGTTAAGCCCATTGGCTACGTCATTCCTTCTGACACCAAGGAGGAAGCGGAACCCCAGACCAGTTCCAGCCTCCGGGACGCCCGTCAGGCGGAGAAGGAGAACGAGGAGCAGTTCCCCTGGGACTCCGACGACCAGCGAGAGGAGGAGGACGACGGCGGACGTGATGGCGAGGAGGAGGTCGAGCTGACTGAGCGACCACAAGAGCACGACGCTTAGGGTCCCGCGCACACTGCTCCAGGTCCTGAGGACGTTCCAGAGGGCCCAACAGAGGAGATCGCCAATGAAGGCGAAGGTGAGATTGACCCGCCCCAACCTCCCAGTCTACCCCCGAAACCGGCCAAGGGTAAGACCCGAGCCGCGAAAAACACCCCAAAGCCCCCTACTCCTAAAGTTCCAGCCCCCAAACAACCGGCCAGCAAGAAAAGGAAGATCCCGGCCTCTTCCAAGGGTAAAGCTCCTACTACTGAGACTCCCCGCAAATCCCAGCGCACCGAGGAGGAAGATGAAGAGTTTAATTCCGCTCCTGGGTCCCGACCCAGTTACCTGGTAACGGCAAACCTTGAAACTTTCAATGAGCTTTTTATCTTTAATGATAAGCCTTCCTTGGATAAGGTGACTTTGATGAATTTCAAGGGAGTAGCCCCCTGCCCTAAGTTAGATATGGAGTTTTGTGATAAGATGGGTGTCGGGTCCCGGATTCAGGAGTATATCAGTGGTATCGGGTGGGAACGTTTCTTTTACATGAATCAGCCTACCTATCTGGAACTCAGTCTGGAGTTCTTTGCTAGCTTTTGGTATAAGGTTGATTTGTTTAAACCCAGGGGTGGGGTCGGTCCCGATCTGTCTGCCAAGGGATGTGTGAATTTCAGGTTGGCAAGCAAATGGCACCCGATGTCTCTCAACGACTTCAACGTCTATCTGGGCTGTGTCAGTGGTGAGGGTATTCAAGAGGCCGCATATCAGAACGCTCTCACCATTATCCCTCCCGAGTTCAATAGTCACAAAGCTCTTCGGGAGCTCTCTGGACGAGACAAGATCCTGTTTGACTCTCGCCATGCCAAGGCCCACTGCATTCAAGACCCAGCGCTCCGCATCCTGCAACGCTTCCTGTCCATTGCCCTCGCAGGTAAATTTGGGACCTCTGGGCAGCTTGCCCAAACGGAACTGTTTTTCCTATGGGCCATGTACCACAAGAAGCGCGTCAATCTTGGCTACTGGATCGCCACCGCTGCCCACAATGTTGCCAATGCCCCCCAGGGTCGCTCTCCTGTTCTTGGATCACTTGTCACCAGCCTGGCCTCCCAACTTTACACCTCGACACTGCGGGAACTCAACCTGTATCGACACCCGAATTCCTTCAAGATCCTTGGTTTCAAATCCTTGGACGCGATGGAATTTCTTTGTGTTATTGACGGTATCTTGAGCTTCCATGCAGGTAACAAGGGCAGGATCGAAGGCAAGTATGAGTACCCAGACCTCTCCAAGCCGTCTGATGCTCCTGAACCTCCTTCCAGCAAAGCAACCACTTCGACTGCCCCGAAGCCCACAGTTGACTCCCGAATGCCCGAAACCATTCCAGGTGAATCCACTACGAACCAGCTCCTCCGCTTGATCCTGGAAACCAACCTCGCGATCCTTCAAGAGATCCAAACTCAGGCTGACGTGCTGATTGCGATGCGCCGTCCTCGTCCTCCCCCATGATCCCGAACAATTTCAAACCCTTTGCCCCTGCGTGGGCTGATGTTGAACAATTTATATTTATGCTTATCTTTTTGTCTCCTTCCCGCATTGAGGACAATGCGCTGCCTAAGTGTGGGGAGGAGTTTAAACTGCTAGTATTTATTATGCATGTTATAATTACATTCTAGTTTATTTTTCCTAAGTTTATGCATGGATTTTAGCTTACTGCCTAGTTTTGAAAACACCCCAATGATGGACACACACCTGACTTATGCACATTGTTGATACCCGAATTTTGAACCCATTTAGTTTCACTATCGCAACATGTCCGTTCTATTTATTTATATATCTATCTCGTCGTCAATTTTATCACTATTGTAATTAGTTATTTAGTATCATTATTTATCTTTATTATTTATTTATCTATTTATTATTATTTTTGTTTATTTATTTTTTGCGTGTTTTGTTCGATTATTTACATCTCTCGAGCTTTGGGTTCGAATAACCCAGCTCCACCCTGCTTCCCTTTCCCTCTGCTTTCCCCAACGATTCACTCCCGTAATTTCAGCTCCTTCCTCTTTTATCTTTTATCTTTCATGATTAATACCCGACACCATCATCACACCTTCGGCATTTTTTTTCTTTTCTTTCAAAGGATCCAATTTCAATTGGATCCGATTATAAACAAGACCACTAAATTTCCGTCAAAAGGGAGGCAACCAACAAATCCACCAAAATCATCCTCTGCCCAAAACCAAGTTCAATCACAAATCCCTCCCTTTAAATCCAATTCTGCCAAATTACCAATCTTCCTGCGATTAGCCCAACGCCACCACCGTGCGCCGCTGCTACACAACCAAGCAGCCCCGAAATCAGCCCCTAAACACTCTCGAAACAGCACCCATAAACCCCTTTAATCCCCGAACCCATTACCGAACTTCCCCAAGCAATAAAAACCCAAACCACCATAACAGCCCCTTTCAATCGAACCGCCGACCATCACCCAACCAGCCGCGCCACAACCCAAACCACCATAACAGCCCCTTTCAACCGAACCGCCGGCCATCACCCAACCGCCCAACCCAGCACCCAAAAATCCGCACAGCCACGAACACCGCTGCACAGCCACCGCATCTCCTCTCCCTCTCAACTCTCCAAACCGCCATCACCCACACTCCCAAAACCGAATCAAACCAAAAATCCCTCACCACAACCAAAACAAACCTGCAAAACCAAACCAAATCAAGTCCAACCCGAACTAAACCCGATCACTCACCTCCGGCCACCATCCCGATCGTCGTTGCTGCTGCCCGTCAGCCACCCAGCCGCATCTGACACCCAGCCGCGCCACCGAACTCCTTCCCCACATCGCCGTTGCAGCCTCCAGCTCCCCCGCCACACAACCGCCTACTCCGTCGACCGCCAGCAACCATATCCAGCCAGCCACGCCGCTAGCCACTGCCGCACCCAACCGAACCGCCGGCCACCATCCCTCACTCTTTGGCCCAAATGATTAAAAGAAAAGAAATGGGAAGGAGAAAGAGAAGGAGAAGAGGGCTGCGTTTGCAGCCCTAAAATGAAGAAAAGGATGATTAAATAAAATAAAAGAAAGAAGGAGATTGGGCTGCGGCCCAAAGAAAGAAAATAAGGAAAAATGGGTTGCGGCCCATGACGAATAAATAAAAGAAATGGGTTACCGCGCAAGCCCGTTTAATTAAAATCGGTACTAACTTTTTCTTCATTTTTGCAGGTACCGAATTCACAATTATTATCCCGATCGGATGCTCCGCCAACTTTAATGGCTTGTTGGAGCTCGACGAGGAGTTCGATGTTCATTCCCAATTGCGGAGCTCGAATGGAGAATTTAATTGTTGTATTTATTTATTTGGGAATTTGTAATTAATTTATAATATTTATTTGCAGTATTTATCTATTTTATTATTAATTGTTGCCACTAATCTTTGATCTGCAGGTAAAGTTCTCCAGGTATGTTTTCCTTTTTCCCCTCTTTATTTTGGATAAATGTATTTTAATGCGTGATTGTTAGAATTCGAATTAATCAGTTTGCATGATGCTTATACCATTGAATGTGCTTTATTTTACGCTTGTTTCGTGTGCGGCTTCGTCCCCACGAATTTACGCTTATCTTGATGAATGTGTTTCGTGTGCGGCTTCGACCCCACGAATGTATTTTAATTTATGTTATCTTGACGAATGTGTTATGTGCGCGGCTTCGACCCCACTTCCCGGTTTTTCTCTTTTCAACGTGTTTCTCGCATTCATATAAACGGTACTTTGCTAGCCTATGCATGCTTAGAACCACTTAGTAAATAGGATTTAATCACGTGCATTGGCCCGATGATGATAGTGATCCATCGTTGTTCACTAAGGTCGTCGCTTTGGTAAAGATTAATAAAACGGTAGTAATCCCACCTAATTTGGCATGTAATCGGACTAATTTTGAACTCGGCTAAATATAACCGGAATAGGTGTGAAACCAACCTTTTTATCTTTTAGAGGATAAAAAATGTTATTTTCTATTAAACAACTCGACAACAATTAGGATAAAATCAATCTCACAAATTTAAGAACTAAAGTGACGATCCCCTTGAGGGCCCAAATTACTTGTTTTCAACATGATTTTTAAACACCTCTTTTTTAGAACCGGTAACCTTTTTAAGGATGAGACTCGGGTGCCTAACACCTTCCCAAGTCCATAATACGACCCCGAACCATCGTTCTCGGGTTTAGACCCTTTTCATTTGTGCCTTAGTTTTATTTTATTTTCTTCCTTTTTTGGACATTATAGGTTTTCCCTAAACCTTAGAAAAATAGGGTGGCGACTTCATTGTTATGTGTTTTCACATTTGCGTCTCGAATTTCGCTCGCGACGGTGCGACAGTTTGGCGACTTCACTGGGGACCTTTTAGGGTCGAAGCCGTATTTATTTGTTTGAGGTGTTGATTTGTGTTACTTGATTATTTATTCGCTTTGATGTCAACTGCTGTATTCTCACACGCATTTCACGCATAATGCCCTACCGCCGGGCCCTTCCCGAATAGGATTAGGTTGGTATTAGTGAAGCCCTGATGGACTTAGGTCCCAGTAAGCTTTCATGAACCCTAAACTCGGACTAGAACCCCTAAATGGGTGAGCGCCCTGATGGACTTAGGTCCCAGTAAGCAATCACGTATCCATTTACTGAGGGACCACTTCTATGGTATCGTCCGGGAGCCTTTCAGCCAGTTAGAAGTAGTTGAAATTACCCCAGCACGAGCATCATGGTGGCGTGTATATATGTTCCAAATTTGTTTCATTATTGCCATGATGTATTGGATGTATATTTTCCAACCTGCTTCATTACTGTCGTTACTCTCCATATTCTCTTAATTTATTGAATTTATTCTTTATTATTACTTTCATTAAATCACCTTTTATTTATTATTACTCAATTCAGATACTACTGATTAGTATTAATTTTCTTCGTACTTGCAGAATAATGGTACGACAGTGAATTTGGTGGAATTGCTTTCCTCTCACATGTCCACTCATCAAGGAGCATTAATTACATATCTAGTTCAATATGTTTTTGTAACTAGTGATGAGTTGCCTGAAGAAGACAAACTAGATCCTCAGGGTCCAAAAAACTCTCATCTTGATTAGTCATAATTTGTCTTGCCCAAGACACGGAATCACCAGAAAAGATGCAATTAAGACGTGACCAACCACTTCGCTTTGCTCAGATCACCTTAACACTCCAACATCTCGACACTATACCCAATGGATGTTTCTCATACCATATCAATATCATTAATCCTTTATCACATGCATGAATTTGATGCTACTAATGGATTGGATTTTGTATCTTGACAGGTGATGATCCATGGGAGATTGAGAAGGAGACAATTAGGATTTGATTTCAATATCGTCATGAACCCGAGTCAGAATTTGAATCATGTTGTGGTTATCTGCATAACGCCTTGCTAGAAAAGGGAGATTCTAGAACTTATTGATTATATTGATAATTTTCTTGAATCACCCTTCATTCTAACCATTTCTTCTTTATTTTGCAGGAACCCGAGTTAGAGTTTGAATCAGGAACTCATCCTGTCATGGTTACCTGCATAATAATTTGCTAGAAGACCATTCACTTCATGTGATAACTCACATCAAACTAAATGCATGGAAAACATCTAATAGAATTGATTGACAACGTGAAGTTTGGATAGTCGAGCCTACGGCTATAAACAAGGGCGCTTCGTGGGAGGCAACCCACGTGTTCCTCACCAGTATTTTTTGCTCGTTAAGATTTGAGGATATCTTTTCCTTTGAACTTTCTATTTAAATCCCTTTATTTCAGGTGGACGAAAGGAGCACATCAATCATTAGCTTGGGCAAGCAATAAAATGACGACTAGAAGAGTTCCATCGCTACTCAGCGGGAAAGAGGAATGCTCCTACCAACTCTTAAATAATCGTCATTTCTACCCTTGCTGCTTCTGCTTCGCATACCCCGGGTAGTCCCTTTCTTTTATGCCTTTTCCTTTTAGTGTAGTCTCGTTTCTACATTAAGGGACATTTCATCCATAGTTGGGATATTATTTTTGCAGGGGGGTAAACATACAGAATGATAGCCCGCAACAATGAGCTCTTTGTGTCCATTTTTACCTTGGCTTTAGCCCAACGCTACTCAGTGAGTGTAGAGGAATCCTCCTCCTGCTGACTTTGAAATGACCGTCATTTCTGCTCTGTTGCATATGTTCAGAGAAGTTCATCTACCTCTCTGCCTCTTTAAATTTTGTACAAACAGTATGCATTCATTCCCATATTGGGGGCAACTCTTCTAATTGTTCAAAAAATTTACGAGTGACCACGTCCTCACATTCTGTCTATAGAATTGCTAAAACTGTTGAGATTTTTGTGAAATCAATTTTTTTTTGCTAAATAAAATCCACACTACCCTCAAATTTTCAAAAAAAACTTCCATAAATTGAGCGTGTTCATCATTTTATTGCATCATGGATAACTTGTGCATCCGTTTGAAATTATATGACATACATGATCTCGCCTGCTAGCTCTTATATCTACAACATGCTTTAGATGTAAGCAGTCACAAACGCATCCCTGTGAGTATTTTGGGCCTTTACGCCATACTTCTTTCATGAGTGCAAATGCTAAACTAAGTGCTAGTTAGGTCTGCATAATATCCAGGGTACATGCACCATCAGACATGGGATAGCAGTAAGATGACATTGGACTTTGCTCTTTGCTTCCAAATTTGTTTGGTCTTCTTATTCTTTTGTCTTCAAACACTTATCTTTGCTCTTTATTCAATTCATTTCTTTTCTAAGCTGCCTGTAAAATCTCTTGCCTCCGCTTGAAATCCCTAGCTAATGGGCAGTGCTCAACTGAGGTGGTTAACCGAAGGTAAGGTTCACATCGCACTTAGTCTGCGAAAGAGGGGATGCGAAAGCTCCGAGGATCGTTGATGGTCAACGTCAGAAGAAATTCGAGGAAGCCAGGACTTGAACGCCTCTGCCTTAAACCAAGACTTGAAACCCATCAAAATAATACGAAACTTGTACTTGCTTTCGCTTGCAAAAAAAAAAAAAAAAAAAAAAAAAAAAAAAAAAAAAAAAAAAAAGTGTTCAAAAAGCACAATTAGCGAAAAGCAGAAGCAAGTACAAAAATGGCTCCAAGTCAATCTTCCAAAGGAGGGGAAGGCTACTTGTTCGTACAGCAACCAGAGCAATAGTAAAGCAGTAATGGTGCACAGCAGTAGCAACTGGTCCGGCCCATCTCGGACCCAAAAAAGAAAAACTCAAAAATCCAGTTGTCAAGTTGTATTCAAACAACAATTTGTGGAGAAGAAGACTCCCATTTCAAAAGGAAAAGCTACAGGGTTTAACAAAACTCTCACGAACTATTCTCAATGTGCACCTTACCTCCGGATAGCGACCTCGGTTGAGTATCGCTCATTAAATCCTTCCTTCTTCTACTAAAAAAAAAAGGGGCACTTTCTTTCTAAACAAATTCTTTCTTTCTTCTTCTTTCTTTCTATCCACTACATATTTCTGTTCTCTTGCAAAGTCCTTTCGATTATTAGAATGCCCATGCATGTGCATCTTTATCTGAAGTTTATTCACTCGGATTGACATTGCAAATCTGACTGTGTGCTATGTTTCTGCATTTCTATGAGTGTAAACACATAGCCTCATTCCTGAGTGTGAGCGCAAACACTAATATCTGGTGAGGATTGCTTACATCTACATGTTGTGGGAAAGTCTTGTCTTTGAGGTCGTTATCTCCTGGGCAAGATGCGGATGCTTTTCTAGACTTGTATCAAGCGTGCTTATATGATAGAAAATAGATGACATGTTCTCCAGAAATGCATAAACTTGTTGAACATTCTCTTGATAGGGAAGTTGCTTTTATAAAATACTGGGGGCAAACCTTTGGGTAGTGTGGGAATCCTTTCATATACAACATATATGATTTGATTTCATTGTTTCCATTTATCATTTGCTCTACTTTTTTCCATCCACTGCTGCTTCGTGTTTGTTTCCTCCTTATTTGCAGGATACATATATACGTCAGGGGAATCTCACACTATGATCAAAATCCCTCCAATAAATCCATCCAATAAACACCTGAACGGAGTACGTTGCCACTCCTCAATCAACTTCGTGCGGCGGTTCAAACCCCACCTTTCAAAAATCGTATGGAGGTTCAGACCCCACCCATAAAAAAAACGTATGGAGGTTCAGACCCCACTCTCAAAAAAGTCATGTGGCGGTTCAAACCCCACATTTCAAAAAAATCGTGTGGCGGTTCAAACCCCACATTTCAAAAACAATCGTGTGGAGGTTCAAAAACCCCACCTCTCAAAAATCATGTGGAGGTTCAAGCCCCACCTTGCAAAAATTGTGTGGCGGTTCAAACCCCACCTTTCAAAAATCGTATGGAGGTTCAGACCCCACCCATAAAAAAAAAACGTATGGAGGTTCAGACCCCACTCTCAAAAAAGTCATGTGGAGGTTCAGACCCCACTCTCAAAAAATCGTGTGGCGGTTCAAACCCCACCTTTCAAAAAAAAAAAAAAAAAAACAAACAAAAAAAAAAAATTATGTGTGGAGGTTCAAAAACCCCACCTTTCAAAAAAACGTATGGAGGTTCAGACCCCACTCTCAAAAAATCATGTGGCGGTTCTAACCCCACATCTCAAAAAATCGTGTGGCGGCTCAAACCCCACCTTTCAAAAAAAAATCGTGTGGAGGTTCAAAAACCCCACATCTCAAAAAGATCGTGTGGCGGTTCAAGCCCCACCTTGCAAAAATCGTGTGGCGGTTCAAACCCCACATTTCAAAAATTGTGTGGAGGTTCAAAAACCCCACCTCGCAAAAATGATGTGGCGGTTCTAACCCCACCCTCCAAAAATCATGTGGCGGTTTAAACCCCACCTTTCAAAAAAAAAAAAAATCAATCAAAATCGTGTGGCGGCTCAAACCCCACATTCCAAAAATCGTGTGGCGGTTCAAACCCCACCTCTAAAAAAATAAAATAAAATTTGCGTGGCGGTTCAAGCCCCACCTTGCAAAAATCGTGCGGTTCAAACCCCACCTTTCAAAAAAAATCGTGTGGTGGTTTAAACCCCACCTTTCAAAAAAAAAAAAAAAAAAAAAAATTAAAATCGTGTGGCGGTTCCAACCCCACATTCCAAAAATCGTGTGGCGGTTTAAACCCCACCTTTCAAAGATCGTGTGGCGGTTCAAGCCCCACCTTGCGAAAATCGTGTGGCGGCTCAAACCCCACCTTTCAAGAAATCGTGTGGCGGTTCAAACCCCACCTTGCAAAAACCATTTAACGATTATTTTGCAGAATCAGTCATGATTATCAGCGTCCGAGTGGAGCTGAATTTATCAACGTCCGAGTGGAGTTGTCGGCATCTGAGTAGAGCCATTATTGATCAGCGTCTGAGTAGAGCTGAATTTACATTTTTTCTGCATCGCGACATTCGAGGGGAGACGTCCGAGTGAAGTCGCATTTTACATTTCTGTAAGGTATCCGAGTGGAACCATCAGCGTCCGAGTGGAGCTGAATTTATCAACGTCCGAGTGGAGTTGTCGGCATCTGAGTAGAGCCATTAGTGATCAGCGTCCGAGTGGAGCTGAATTTATATTTTTCAAGACATCCGAGTGGAGTCATTAGTGTCCGAGTGGAACTGAATTCGCAAGGCATCCGAGTGGAGCCATCAGCGTCTGAGTAGAGCTGAATTTATATTTATGCATCGCGGAATTCGAGTGGAGACGTCCGAGTGTAGCCGCAATTTATATTTTTCTGTAAGGTATCCGAGTGGAACCATCAGCGTCCGAGTGGAGCTGAATTTATCAACGTCCGAGTGGAGTTGTCAGCATCTGAGTAGAGCCATTAGTGATCAGCGTCCGAGTGGAGCTGAATTTATATTTTTCAAGACATCCGAGTGGAGTCATTAGTGTCCGAGTGGAACTGAATTCGCAAGGCATCCGAGTGGAGCCATCAGCGTCTGAGTAGAGCTGAATTTACATTTATGCATCGCGGAATTCGAGTGGAGACGTCCGAGTGTAGCCGCAATTTATATTTTTCTGCAAGGCATCCGAGTGGAGCCATCAGCATCCGAGTGGAGCTGAATTTCCTTTTCTGCAAAGTATCCCGAAGGCCATTAGTGTCCGAGTGGAGTTCAATCTCCTTTTCTACAAAGCATCCCGAAGGGCATCAGTGTCCGAGTGGAGTTTAATTTCCTTTTCAGCAATTTAAAATTCTCGCGTCAGCGTCTGAGTGGAGCTGAATTTCCTTTTCTGCAAAGTATCCCGGTGGGCACCAGTGTCCGAGCAGAGTTCAAGCGTCCAAGTGGAGCAAAATTTATATTTCTGCAAAGTATCCTGCATCCTAAGGACGTCAGCGTCCAAGTGAATTCATACCTTGTTCTTGTGAGCGGTTTTGTCCCCACAGTACCATATCAGGAGTGGCTTCGTCCCCATACCTTATTTTCCTGAGCAGCTACATCCTCATATCCTGTGAGGCATCCGATTGGAGCCATCAGCGTCCGAATGGAGCTGTATTTACATTTTTGCAAGATGTCCAAATGGAGCCATCAACATCAAATAAAGCTAAGTTTACATTTCTGTAACTTACTTTTCAGCAACATGGTATCCGTATGGAGCCGTTTCTTTTTCTGCTTTCAGATTTATGTCCTTTCATAATATATGTATCTGAGTAGAGCCGATGTTTCTGTATCGCAGTATTCGAATGGAATCATCAGCGTCCGAGTGGAGCTGAATTTACCAACGTCCGAGTTGAGTTGTCAGCATCTGAGTAGAACCGTTGTTCATCAACATCCGAGTGGAGTTGAATTCATTTTCTTACAATTTAAGCAATTTAAATTTCTGCATCAACGTCAGAGTAGAAGTAAGCTCACATTTCTGCAATTTTAATATCTGAATCAGTGTCCAAGTGGAACAATTTTCTTTTTCCGTTTATAAGATTTCTACCTTTCAAATGATATTCTGCATTTTGAACATTCGTGGTACTGGGGCAACCGTCTTTACTGCTCATCAAAAATTTCAGTTACACTTTATTTTTTGATAAGACAGTAAAGAGGGGGCAACTGTTGATACCCGAATTTTGAACCCATTTAGTTTCACTATCGCAACATGTCCGTTCTATTTATTTATATATCTATCTCGTCGTCAATTTTATCACTATTGTAATTAGTTATTTAGTATCATTATTTATCTTTATTATTTATTTATCTATTTATTATTATTTTTGTTTATTTATTTTTTGCGTGTTTTGTTCGATTATTTACATCTCTCGAGCTTTGGGTTCGAATAACCCAGCTCCACCCTGCTTCCCTTTCCCTCTGCTTTCCCCAACGATTCACTCCCGTAATTTCAGCTCCTTCCTCTTTTATCTTTTATCTTTCATGATTAATACCCGACACCATCATCACACCTTCGGCATTTTTTTTCTTTTCTTTCAAAGGATCCAATTTCAATTGGATCCGATTATAAACAAGACCACTAAATTTCCGTCAAAAGGGAGGCAACCAACAAATCCACCAAAATCATCCTCTGCCCAAAACCAAGTTCAATCACAAATCCCTCCCTTTAAATCCAATTCTGCCAAATTACCAATCTTCCTGCGATTAGCCCAACGCCACCACCGTGCGCCGCTGCTACACAACCAAGCAGCCCCGAAATCAGCCCCTAAACACTCTCGAAACAGCACCCATAAACCCCTTTAATCCCCGAACCCATTACCGAACTTCCCCAAGCAATAAAAACCCAAACCACCATAACAGCCCCTTTCAATCGAACCGCCGACCATCACCCAACCAGCCGCGCCACAACCCAAACCACCATAACAGCCCCTTTCAACCGAACCGCCGGCCATCACCCAACCGCCCAACCCAGCACCCAAAAATCCGCACAGCCACGAACACCGCTGCACAGCCACCGCATCTCCTCTCCCTCTCAACTCTCCAAACCGCCATCACCCACACTCCCAAAACCGAATCAAACCAAAAATCCCTCACCACAACCAAAACAAACCTGCAAAACCAAACCAAATCAAGTCCAACCCGAACTAAACCCGATCACTCACCTCCGGCCACCATCCCGATCGTCGTTGCTGCTGCCCGTCAGCCACCCAGCCGCATCTGACACCCAGCCGCGCCACCGAACTCCTTCCCCACATCGCCGTTGCAGCCTCCAGCTCCCCCGCCACACAACCGCCTACTCCGTCGACCGCCAGCAACCACATCCAGCCAGCCACGCCGCTAGCCACTGCCGCACCCAACCGAACCGCCGGCCACCATCCCTCACTCTTTGGCCCAAATGATTAAAAGAAAAGAAATGGGAAGGAGAAAGAGAAGGAGAAGAGGGCTGCGTTTGCAGCCCTAAAATGAAGAAAAGGATGATTAAATAAAATAAAAGAAAGAAGGAGATTGGGCTGCGGCCCAAAGAAAGAAAATAAGGAAAAATGGGTTGCGGCCCATGACGAATAAATAAAAGAAATGGGTTACCGCGCAAGCCCGTTTAATTAAAATCGGTACTAACTTTTTCTTCATTTTTGCAGGTACCGAATTCACAATTATTATCCCGATCGGATGCTCCGCCAACTTTAATGGCTTGTTGGAGCTCGACGAGGAGTTCGATGTTCATTCCCAATTGCGGAGCTCGAATGGAGAATTTAATTGTTGTATTTATTTATTTGGGAATTTGTAATTAATTTATAATATTTATTTGCAGTATTTATCTATTTTATTATTAATTGTTGCCACTAATCTTTGATCTGCAGGTAAAGTTCTCCAGGTATGTTTTCCTTTTTCCCCTCTTTATTTTGGATAAATGTATTTTAATGCGTGATTGTTAGAATTCGAATTAATCAGTTTGCATGATGCTTATACCATTGAATGTGCTTTATTTTACGCTTGTTTCGTGTGCGGCTTCGTCCCCACGAATTTACGCTTATCTTGATGAATGTGTTTCGTGTGCGGCTTCGACCCCACGAATGTATTTTAATTTATGTTATCTTGACGAATGTGTTATGTGCGCGGCTTCGACCCCACTTCCCGGTTTTTCTCTTTTCAACGTGTTTCTCGCATTCATATAAACGGTACTTTGCTAGCCTATGCATGCTTAGAACCACTTAGTAAATAGGATTTAATCACGTGCATTGGCCCGATGATGATAGTGATCCATCGTTGTTCACTAAGGTCGTCGCTTTGGTAAAGATTAATAAAACGGTAGTAATCCCACCTAATTTGGCATGTAATCGGACTAATTTTGAACTCGGCTAAATATAACCGGAATAGGTGTGAAACCAACCTTTTTATCTTTTAGAGGATAAAAAATGTTATTTTCTATTAAACAACTCGACAACAATTAGGATAAAATCAATCTCACAAATTTAAGAACTAAAGTGACGATCCCCTTGAGGGCCCAAATTACTTGTTTTCAACATGATTTTTAAACACCTCTTTTTTAGAACCGGTAACCTTTTTAAGGATGAGACTCGGGTGCCTAACACCTTCCCAAGTCCATAATACGACCCCGAACCATCGTTCTCGGGTTTAGACCCTTTTCATTTGTGCCTTAGTTTTATTTTATTTTCTTCCTTTTTTGGACATTATAGGTTTTCCCTAAACCTTAGAAAAATAGGGTGGCGACTTCATTGTTATGTGTTTTCACATTTGCGTCCCGAATTTCGCTCGCGACGGTGCGACACACATAGAATGAAAATGCTGTCTTAGTCAAGGTCCCGAATGATTCATGCTTTGCCTGTTATGCCTTATATCTGCTTCAAGACCTAGACACCAGTGGTCATGAATTAACACCTTGTGAGCATTTGAGCCTTCATGCCTATATTTAATTGTCTGAGCTAATGCATGACTAGGTACTAATTGGGTTTGCACGATATCCATGGGTATAGACACACATAGACATAGGAAAGCAGCAAAAAGATTAAGACCACGCATCGAATTGTTCTCTCTCATTTTTTTCTTCTGCTCTGTTTTTCTTGACCCCGAATCCCTTCTTGACCTCCCATTCTAACCACTTGCATTTTCTTTGATCTTTCTCTTGGCAGGTGAGCAGTGTTGTTGGGAGCACTATCGAGGGCTAGACTAGACAAACGAAGCAGCAAAGGCAAAGTGTGGGGATCCCGCAAAAATTCAAGACCCTGAATGCTAGCGCCGATTCGAGACCTCGAAGCTAAAACAAAGAAATCAAGGGCAGACCAGAACAAAAAATCACTTCCAAAACACAAGTGTGGGGAAGTGAAATCAGAATATCCAGCCCCCGAAGAACAAGGTCTCAATCCTCAATTCAAATCTCTCTCTCTCTCTAGAAAAAAAAAAAAAAAGAAAAAGAAAAAAGAAAAAAGAAAAAAGAAAAAAGAAAAACAAGAAAAAGAAAAAATGAAAAAAAAAAGAAAAACAGAAATATAAATAAAAGAGAGAGAGAAGAGACCAAATTTCATAGAGAAGAGGAAAATCAGCAGCCAGCATCCATTCAAGGTCCCGAGCCTAGGTCCCGAATGAAGAAAGCAAGGATCCCCCTCGAAGAAGAAAAGCCTAGTCTAGCTTTCGCTCCAGCAACATTGTCTCACCATTTCGATTCTTTCTTGCCAAGGGAACGTTCCAGGTTCGAGTTGGTTTAACCACCTTCTCATTTCACTTCCTTACTTCCCCTCTTCTCCACTTTTTCTTCTCATTATGCTTCTTCCATTCCCTCTTATCATTTATTCTCTTTGTTCCCCCTTCTTGCCCTAGATGCGAAGTCTTTTGATTGCTAGATTGCCTATGCATGTGTCTAATATACTCGGATTGACTTGCAAACTTGGTTTTGTGCTACGTTTTGTGCATACTTGAGTGTTTAAACACCTAACCTTGTTCACGAGCGTGAGTGCAAACACCGATCCATGTGAGGACTGCTGGTGAATAGGCTGATGTGGAAAAGTCTCTTCTCAAGGGTCGTTATCCTTCTGAATTGACGCAGGTGTATCTAGGCGAAGTCAGTTTTCATTCGAGGTCCCGAATCCTGACAAGCATGCTTATTCTCTGTACTATGGTCTGGTGTGTCTGTTCTATTTTGGGACTGTTTTAAATTTTGTGAATGCTCGAGGGCGAGCATTGGGCAGTGTGGGGATTATTTGATAGCACGTTTTTATGCATGATTTTCTCCCCATTTTCTCACCCATTTAAGGCATGATTCTGCTAATTTACCCTTGTTTTCATTACTTTTGCAGATTTAGGCCTAAAATGGGAGTTTATGCGAAAAGATGCATTTTTAGGGCATTTTGTGCAGTTTTGAGCTTCAAGACCCAGAGTCGAGGTCCCGAGTCCAAAACAGCGAAGGTCCCGAATCGGATTCACCATTCGGGACCCCGAAGGGCGAATAATGACATTTCCACGTGTCATCTCGCTAGAGCTTCCATGTGCCTCCTCTGACATTGTTCCTGTAGTCTGCACTGACCACCAAATACCTACCGCTCTGACCAAGTCACCCCTTGAGCCCAATCCAGACCTGCCCAAAGCTGGAAAAATCAGACAGCTTTATGCTTTTTCAGCTTTGTGCTTTAAGGAACATGGATCCACTTTCTTAGGCTTTCAATTAATGCATTTTGTCCCTAGTTTTGGGCTGTAGATATTTTGTGCTTGGAGCTCTCCTATATAAAGGGCATCCATGAATAGTTTTGGAGCATCTTTTTATCTCTCCTAGTAATTTAATTAATTAGTATAAGTTAGAAGTAGCTTAGACTTCTCTCTAGTTTCTCTCTCTAGCCATTGTTAGCTTCTTCAACATTGCTGCCGAGCTATAAACGTAATTCAGTGACAAATTCTTCTTCCCTTAATCTATTTAATTCCTTGTTATGCTTCCTTTAATTATTATTTATTTATCTTTGAGCATGAGTAGCTAAATTCTTAGTTCTTGGCAAGGCTGATTCAAGGGTTGCAAGGGCAGATTCGAGGCCTTAATGTGCTTAATATATTCTTGATGCTATATTCAACTATTCATCATTTTAATTACATCTTTGCATGATTTAATTTGAGGTCTGATCAACTGATTATTATCTTGTGTAAATGCTGCCATTCATGTGATGAATACGGAAGGAAAGTTGCATGAGTAAGTAGGCATCCATTTAGTCTTGACTGTGTCACAGTGGTCTCGAATAGATAGGTTGGGTAGTTGATTAGGGCTGGGTCACGAGCCTGACAAACTGAGGGACCCTAGCTCTAGATCTGTCTTTTCTTAGCTTCATGGGCAGTTTGAGTATGGCCCTCCCGCATTCGTGCCTGGAGGGATGGCGAACTGTCAAGACTACCCCATATGTGGAAACGGGGGGTAGTTTCTCTTAAGAGAAAAGTAGGGGATATCCGAGGAATCTGGTCCCCATGTCATTTCTATGACATCTCGAATGGAACACCCTTGAGCTGATGACGATCTGGTCCCGAATGCAACCCAGAATGCCTTTGCCGAGAACCCTTCCTCCAACTGATTATTTGTATTTATTTTACCCCTGTTCTATTTCACGCCTTCGTTGATATCTCTGCATCTATTTCTGATTTGTTTTATTTCTGGAATTATTTACTGATTTGTTTATTTTACCTTTCGGGACCTCGAACGTGACATTCGAGACCTCGAATATTGCTTTCTTAGATAAAAATTGTTAGCTCCCGAAATCTGCCTTGGCCAATCTGTTTGGCCAAGTAAAAACCCCCCCTTAATTGTTACTCTTTGTGTTCTTCTCTCCCGAATGCATTCAAGACCATAGATCAGTTTCTCACAATCCCTGTGTTCGACCCTGACTACCACTGTACACTTTATCTCTTGTGCACACACGTTTTCAGGCACTATAAATCTGTATTTGATTGACGATCAGTCCTCGTGCCTTGTTTGGCAAGTTCAGTGAGGTAATTTTATAATTTGGCATGAAAAAGAGCCAGTGTGATCACTCTGTCTTCATAGACAATCTACTACGGGTATTATTTCGCTTGTTGTGTATGTGGATGATATTATCATTACAGGAGATGATAGTGTTGGGATCTCTTCGCTCAAATCTTTCCTGCATACCAAGTTCAGTACAAAAGACTTGGATCAGCTGAAATACTTTCTAGGGATAGAAGTGTCCAGGAGTAACAAAGGTATCTTCTTATCTCAAAGAAAGTATGTCCTTGATCTCCTTGCAGAAACAGGAAAGTTGGGAGCCAAGCCCTGTAGCTCCCCTATGGCTTCTAATGTTAATCTCACCAAAGATGACGGTGACCCTTTTGATGATCCTGAGAAGTATAGGAGATTAGTTGGGAAATTGAACTATCTCTGTGTGACACGGCCTGACATCACCTTCGCGGTTAGTGTTGTTAGCCAGTTCATGTCTACTCCAACAGATAAGCATTGGGAGACTCTGGAGCATATCCTATGTTATCTGAAAGGGGCACCTGGCCTCGGGATCCTGTACAGTAACCACGGTCACAATCAGATTGAGTGCTTTGCTGATGCGGATTGGGCTGGGTCGAAGATTGATAGAAGATCAATAACCGGTTATTGTGTCTTTGTTGGTGGGAACCTGATCTCTTGGAGGAGCAAGAAGCAAACCGTGGTGTCTCGATCCAGTGCAGAGTCAGAATACAGAGCCATGACACAATCCTCCTGTGAGATTATATGGATGCGGCAACTTCTGACTGAAATTGGTATAGAACACTCCTCACCTTCAAAACTCTGGTGTGATAATCAAGCTGCTCTCCATATTGCTGCAAATCCTGTTTACCATGAGAGGACGAAGCATATTGAAGTAGACTGTCACTTCATTCACGAGAAGATTCAGGGAAATCTCATCTCCACTCACTATGTGAAGATAGGAGAACAACTGGGTGATCTCTTCACTAAAGCCCTTCCAGGTCCTCGAGTGGATTATCTTTGTAACAAGCTGGGCATGATAAATATCTATGCTCCAGCTTGAGGAGGAGTGTTAGATATACGTATTTATATACGTATGTATATACATTGTATTAGTATTAGATATATGGTATTAGGGTATATATATTGTAATGGTATGCATTAATGAAAGTAAGAGAGTATTATTACATCATCCAACATGACACCTTGAGTTTAAGAGGGATGTTGAATATAATATCTAAATATTAATTATAGAAAATATCTAGATATTATGTATAGAAATATTTAAATATTATAATTTTCACCTTATAAATAGGGTGTCTTCTGTTATATGTTAATTAAGCAATTACAAACAAATTTTCCAATCTTGCATTTGTTTCATCAATGCTAACAGGGTCATCAAAATGATTGAAATCCTGGACCAACAAACAAGATCATGGGTTCTTGTCATCACAACAATTTTAGTAGCCATTTCGGCTGCAACAAAACCAGCAAGGGCACACCACCACAATGGAAATCACTGCCAGTCCTCTTGCAGGAACAAGAATGTTCCTTACCCTTTCGGATTTTCTCAAGGATGTCCAATCCAGCTACAATGCAACAGCAGCAGTTTTAGGGATATCACAATCGGCGATTTCCAAGTCCTAAACATAACCCAGAGCGGAATCTTGATCAAATTCCCTGGAGAATGCAACCGATCCATTGAAAAGATCCAACCTTTATTCAAATCCAGCTACGCAATTTCTTCCCGGAACAACTTGCTCTTGCAGGATTGTCGAAAATCATTGGATGGTTGTGTTGTGCCGACGAGGTCAATGGAAGGATTAATCGATGGAAGCAACTGTGATGATGCTTCAAGAAGTGGAAATTTAAGCTGCTACGCAAAGGGTTTCATGCAGGGGAGCTCCCCCCTTGTTTTTGATACTATTAGCTACGGTGATATTAACTGGACAGAGTGCAAATCTGTCTTCTCTTCTTTTGCGGTGTCTGCTGATATGGCTTTTCTGCAATTTCAAAGACTTGAGCTTGAGTGGTGGATTGATGGCGGATGTAACCAGAGTACTTGTGACAAAGATGCAAATTGTGTAGATATTAGGCTCAGTGATGGTGGGAAAGGGTTCAGATGCATTTGTAATGATGGCTTCGACGGAGATGGGTTCCCCGCCGGTAATGGTTGCCGGGGAGGTGAGTCAATTAGTTGAACTTTTTATATGCTGCTACAGCCCTAAACTATTCCGGATTTGCAAAAACACCCCCTAACAATATTTCATATCATTGACCTCCGGGAGCTATTTTTTTGCTCTAAAAAAGGTCTCTCCTTCCAATTTTTCATTAGAAACCTTAACAGACTAAGCAAGTTCTATATTAAAAGATTTTTTTATTTATTCTGTTCTTCTTTTAAATTTTTTTCATATTTTCTATGTGTCGCACCCCCTTTTTCGTTTGAAAAAACGAGTTTAAGGTTTGGGACGGATGCTAAGCATAAATGGATGCTTCATTCACGAGAAGATTCAGGGAAATGAACCTAAGCGTAATGGCATAAAAAATAAAAACTAAGGCACAAATGGTCTAAACCATTGAACAAAGGTTCGAGGTCGTATTGTGGACTTGGGAAGGTGTTAGGCACCCAAGTCACACCCTAAAAAGGTTACCGGTTATAAGGTGTTTGAATATAGTTTTGATATACAAAGATTTGTTTAAACGACCGAAGCATGTCAACCTCCTCCTCCCACGAACTCAAGTCACTTTCCGATCATTTACATAGGCCAATGATAGAATCGTGCCAACAGAGTTCGCTTACCAGAATTGGGCCACTTTCCGATTATCTAAACATTTTTGACACGATTTGGCCCTCAAAGGTGACGTTACATCTTAGCATTTTTGTAGGGACATGTTATTTCCGATCGGGACACGAAGGACGGGGTTACCGTTTGTTCGTTATGCTAGAGCGGACGTTTCCCCCCTTTATATCATCGGGCCATGCATGATTAATTAATTAATTACTACGTGATCCTAACATGGATAAACTATCATCGTATATTTTCATGAATGCAAATAACCGAGTGGGATCGAAACCACCATGCGTATCATTTAACAAGAAAGCAATTAATCTCATGGCATTTAAACGCGAGTGATGTAAACATGTAAGCATGTAAGCATGTGAGTTTGTTTTATCATGCATACGATTATAAGCTTTTTAGCATTTTTAAGTAACATTCATGCGAATAATATTTGCAAAAGACATTAAATAAATAAGAGAGACTTAGAAGAAAGACGTACTTGCGTCGCGTGCTCTTGATCTCCCTTGCAAATTGAGAGTGTTAGCAACGTTTTCGAAAATAAATAAATAAGAAAAGCGCATGCAAACATTTATTTAATTTATGACGAATAGACAATTAATTAAATAAACATGGCATAGCAAATGAACAAATCATTTAAAACATGCAAACATTTAATTAAATAGAACATGTTATAAACAAATTATTTAAATCATGCAAGCATTTAATTAAATAAAACATGACATAAACAAATTATTTAAATCATGTGAGCCTTTAATTAAATAAAGCATGGCATAAATAAAATATTTAAATCATGTAAACATTTAATTAAATACAACATGACATAAATAAAATATTTAAATCATACAAGCATTTGGTTAAATAAAATATGGCATAAACAAATTATTTAAATCATGTAAGTATTTAATTAAATAAGGCATCGCATAAATAAATCAATTAAATCATGCAAGCATTTAATTAAACAAAACATGGTATAAACACATTTATTTAAATCATGGCATACAAGCATACAAATTATTCATGAAATATTAGTATGAAAATTGTTCATGGCATATACGAAGCAAATTATACATGGCCTATACGAAATACATTGTACATGGCATATACGAAGAAAATTATACATGGCATATACGAAATACATTGTACATGGCATATACGAAATAAGTGGGCCCCACAAGGGATTTTTGGACATTAAAAAATGGGCTTGGCACAAGCCAAGCCCAAATTTTAATTTAAAACAAAGTATTTAAAGCATGCAAAAGTTACGAGAAATTAAACACGAAAGTTGTGCGAAAAATTAACAACACGTATACGAAACTCTTGTACGAAAATTAAATGGGCCGGGCTCGATATTGGTCCAAAACAGTGGCTGGGCTTGTGATGAAATCAAGCCCAGCACTCATTTAATCAAGATGGGCTTGTGATAAAATCAAGCCCAACACCTTTGCCTTTCTTCTTTCCCGCCAGCAGCAACCTTCTTCTTCCCTTTCTTCCTTACAACGCCGGCCACCATGGCCGGCTATCAAAGAACCCCAACTTGTTTCTTTCAACCCAAATCCAACTCAGATAAATCAATCAATATGCCAATGACTCAATCAAGCAAAAACAGCAAGTAAAATGAGGCAAAACAGTGGCCGATCTTAAAGGAAAAGAAACATGCTAATTAAATGGTTTTTGAGCAATTAATTAGCTAAAGAAATGTTCAATCAAATTGAGGCAAGGGAAGTGAACTTAACATGTAAACTAAGCATTTTAGGCAAGTTATAGCAATTTATTTCCACACTACATGCAAAAACGAAATTTAAAGAGAGTTTAGAGAGAGAGAGCTTATCTCTCCGGGAGAGCAATTTTAGCCAAGAAGGATGAGCAAGCAATGGAGATTAAGAGGTGATTTTTGGTGCCCTTGATTTGTTGCTTGAAGGTTGCTATTTATAGGGGAAAAATGAAATTGGAGTCGGTTCCGGCTTGTGGCTGCAAATGGACGGGAACAAAAGAAGGAAAATGATGATGATGAACAGTGGCCAGAGTGGTGAGCAAGTTTGATTGTGTGGCTAGGTGATGAGCAAGTTTGATTGTGTGGCTAGGTGATGAGCAAGGCAAGTTGGAACCGAGCTGGAGGATGAGAAGGAATTAAATGGCATTTATGTAACATTTATCCTATTTTTGGGGTACGAACGGGATATTTTTGTACGAGCGAAATCGCTCGAAAACAAAAATAAACCCGAAGCGAGATCCAACTATGTGTAGAAAAATAAGCCGAGAAAACTAATATACAGTGAATAAACGCGAAAGTTGAGGTGACGTGTTTATTTTCTCTTTCGGAAGTGTCAACACGTTCATGCGCAAAATAAATATCCTTACGACAAAAATTGAACGAAACTGAACGCGGTGGCGTGAAAGAGAAAATTAGAACGTAATTATCAAATAAAGAAATAACGCGTTCGACCCTCGATCCCAGGAAACTTACTCGGGATCGAAAGAAGTTCGCAAAAAGACAGTTAAAAGTACGAAAAAATTAAAAAGGCACGAAATGACACGAAATATTAAACAAACTAGCCTAGGACTAAGAATCGACAACAATTTGATCTAGACGAGCTATTAAACGTGATAAGCGTAAAATTATGTAAATGTGACAAAAAAGTGGTCAAAAATCGGGTAGCAACAGTTGCCCCCTCTTTACTGTCTGATCAAAAATACAGTGTAACTGAAATTTTTTATTAGCAGTAAAGACAGTTGCCCCTAAGTGCTACCACGGTTTCGTGAAATGCATTGCAAAAATGTAAACGAGGTCGCTCAAGGAGGAGATTTTGGTTGGAATAAAGGTAGTCGCTCAAGGAGAAGAATTTGGTTGGCAAAAAGGTAGTCGCTCAAGGAGGAGATTGTGCATAAATGTAGTCGCTCAAGGAGGAGGTTTAGAAGGAGTATGCGGAAAAGTAGTCACTCAAGGAGGAGATTTTGGTTGGCATGAAGGTAAGACAGGAAAGTAGTCGCTCAAGGAGGAGTATTTTAGATAGACAGGAATGTAAGACAGGAACGTAGTCGCTCAAGGAGGAGTATTTAGATATAGTATGCGGAAAAGTAGTCGCTCAAGGAGGAGTATTTAGATAGACAGGAATGTAAGACAGGAAAGTAGTCGCTCAAGGAGGAGTATTTAGATATAGTATGCGGAAAAGTAGTCGCTCAAGAAGGAGTATTTTAGATAGACAGGAATGTGAGACAGGAAAGTAGTCGCTCAAGGAGGAGTATTTAGATAGACAGGAATGTGAGACAGGATAGTAGTCGCTCAAGGAGGAGTATTTAGATATAGTATGCGGAAAAGTAGTCGCTCAAGGAGGAGTATTTAGATAGACAGGAATGTAAGACAGGAAAGTAGTCGCTCAAGGAGGAGTATTTAGATATAGTATGCGGAAAAGTAGTCGCTCAAGGAGGAGTATTTTAGATAGACAGGAATGTAAGACAGGAAAGTAGTCGCTCAAGGAGGAGTATTTAGATATAGTATGCGAAAAGTAGTCGCTCAAGGAGGAGTATTTAGATATAGTATGCGGAAAAGTAGTCGATCAAGGAGGAGTATTTTAGATAGACAGGAATGTGAGACAGGAAAGTAGTCGCTCAAGGAGGAGTATTTAGATATAGTATGCAGAAAAGTAGTCGCTCAAGGAGGAGTATTTAGATAGACAGGAATGTAAGACAGGATTTTGTAAATGAGAGTTGGGACGCACCTTTGGTTCAAAGCAACGTACCTTTGGTCGGATATTGAGGGAAGTGTTTTAAAAAGCGGGGAAGATGGCGAGTGGTTGGAAGCCGCTGCATTGTTAAGAGGTTGGAAGCCACTGCATTGTTGGGTGGTTGAAAGCCACTGCGTTGTCGAGTGGTTGAGAGCCACTGCGTTGTTGAGTGGTTGAGAGCCACTGCGCCGTAGAGTGGTTGAAAGCCACTGCGTTTGATTGACAAGATCCGAGCGGGGATACCACAAACTTTGGGCTTTGATGAAGAGATGAGATCCGAGCCGGGATACCGCAATTGTCGGAGGTTGATGAAGAGATGAGATCCGAGCGGGGATACCGCAATTGTAGGAGGTCGATGAAGAGATGAGATCCGAGCGAGGATACCGCAATTGTCGGAGGTCGATGAAGAGATGAGATCCGAGCGGGGATACCACAATTGTCGGAGGTTGATGAAGAGATGAGATCCGAGCGGGGATACCGCAATTGTCGGAGGTCGATGCGGAAAAGTAGACGTATGTCCGTGCGAGGCTATCGCTCTCCGGATGTTTTTTGTGGAAATGTGAAAGGAATGTCCGTGCGAGGCTATCGCTCTCCGGATGTTTTTGTGGAAGTGTGAAAGCATGTCCGTGCGAGGCTATCGCTCTCCAGATGTTTTTGTGGAAATGTGGAAGGAATGTCCGTGCGAGGCTATCGCTCTTTGGACGTTGATGTGAAAATGCGGAAGCATGTCCGTGCGAGGCTATCGCTCTTGGGATGTTTTTGTGGAAATGTGGAAGGAATGTCCGTGCGAGGCTATCGCTCTCCGGATGTTTTTGTGGAAGTGTGAAAGCATGTCCGTGCGAGGATATCGCTCTCCGGGTGTTTTCGTGGAAATGTGGAAGGAATGTCCGTGTGAGGCTATCGCTCTCCGGATGTTGACGTGGAAGTGTGAAAGCATGTCCGTGCGAGGCTATCGCTCTCCGGATGTTTTCGTGGAAATGTGGAAGGAATGTCCGTGCGAGGCTATCGCTCTTCGGATGTTGACGTGGAAGTGTGAAAGCATGTCCGTGCGAGGCTATCGCTCTCCGGGTGTTGATGCTGAAAATAACTACACGACCATGCGAGGCTATCGCTCTCCGGATGCTGGTGGAAGTGTGAAAGCATGTCCGTGCGAGGCTATCGCTCTCCGGATGTTTTCGTGGAAATGTGGAAGGAATGTCCGTGCGAGGCTATCGCTCTCCGGGTGTTGGTGCTGAAAATAACTACACGAGCGTGCGAGGCTATCGCTCTCCGGACGCTGGTGCTTTGTGACTCGCCGTCGAAACGGGTCAAAAATAATATATTTCCTGAGGCCTAGATGCACAAACTAATTTGTGTAAAGCGGTAACAGGGTCGATCCACAGAGATTGTGAGAACTGAAATCAAGCCCTCGATTGTATGACAGAGGTAAAAATGCACAAAATCACAACAACAAAAAGGGGGGGTTTATAGGTTAATCAAGTTAACCAAGAGAGTGATCAGAGCTAACAATTCTAACTACTAAAAATGGCAATCGAGGTCACGACGAGTAAACAATAATAATAAAGATCAGAGATAAAATAAAACACAAAATAAACAATTAGATTAATAAGCAAAGATAATAAGTCAAGGAGAAGGGAACTTGGTAAAGGGCTTTCTTGGGTTGCGTCGAGGGCTCGATTGTCATCAGCGTAAAGATTTTCCGTTCTAACGTTACAGATGTGCTATAGGGGTCATGTTTTCACGTAGACCCCCTGCTTTCTTTCGTAAGGAGCCACCCCCCGTTTTCACTGTTAATAAGGTGGCCTCGATCCTTTGATATCCTCTCAGCCACCTATCTTGTCATCAAAAGACAGCCTTTTTCACTTCAGCTTGTCACTAGCACAAAGCGGACAGAATATCAGAGCATCGATAAAGAACAAGAAAGACACATCTAGGGAGCGATGCCTCGATTTGTCAGGATCACGACATGACCCTAACCAGCTGCGTGCCCTACACTAATGAACCCAGATCTACCCGAGAACACTAATCTAGTTGTCTACACCTACACAACAGTCTCACGCTAGTTATCACTGCAGAGTCACGACAATAATTACAAAGGGAAGATTAAAAGTTGATCAGGCCTCGAATCACCCTAAGCAAAAATGGAATTAAAATGACAAGCAACCAGATATAACAAAGAGAACATGTTAAGAGCAATTAGGCCTCGAATCTACCCAAGCAACCCTCGATACACCTTTACCAAGAACGTGGGTTTTAGCCACTCATGTTAAGAGATAAACACATAAAAGATGGAAATAACATAATAAAAGATAAAGGAAGAGTTAAGGATAAAACTTGATTAATGGTGCTTGTTACAAAGCTTGGATCCAGCAACTATGGAGAGAAGAGGAAGGAACAAGCCCCAAAACTACTAACTAGAAGAAAACTACTGAAATTAGTTTAAGAGTAAAATATCTAAAGTGTGTAAAAGAGAGGTCCTGAAACCCTAGCACATAAGGTTGTATATATACACCAGCCACCCACTAAGGGACAAAAATTCCAGCTAAGGGGAAGTATACACAAGGTGCCCACGCTCTGGCAAAAGGGGTGACCCACGATGGCAGAAAAGGGGAATATTCCTCGGGATCCTCGCAGAACATCTGACATGCACCAGGGAGGACACGTGGAGTGATTGGAGTGGAGCCACGTGGACTTGGCGTTTTGCACTTGTGGAGGCCTCGATAAGATTGTCGAGGTCTCGATGACATGTCGAGGGCAGATCAGCATCTTTGGGAACCTTCTAGAACGTTCTGGAATGTTCTGGGATGTTCTGGAATGGGTCTCGATAAGAATCTTTATGGAATATTCCTTTCGGGCGAGACCAGCATCTGAGGGAATATTCCAGGAGACATCCGCATCTGAGGGAATATTCTGGGGGACGTCCGAGGGGACACGTGGAAGCACAACTGCGAGGACACGTGGATTTAAGGCTCTTGATCCGTCGAGGGCTTGATGACAGGCCTCGATGATAGGCCTTGATGAGGAAATTGGTCCTTGGTCTCGACGATGGTCTTGAACCTTGAAAATCACCCAGAAAGCATGTCTTTTCGCACATTTCTCCTTCTTGGCCTTGATCTGTGAAAAAGATGGAAACACGAGTGGATTAGTAGTATCAAGGCCTAAATCAAGGCAAAAATAGAAGGAAAAACATGCATAAAATACATGCTATCAAATATCCCCACACTGCCCAATGCTCGCCCTCGAGCATTCACAAAATTTAAAACAGCCCCAAAACATAAACACAATCGACCAAAGCACTGGAATGATCAAACCAATCAATTGTCGAGGTCTCGATAAGATGCTTCCTGCCTAGATGCACACCTGCATTAAACCAGAGGGATAACGACCCCAAAGGTAGAACTTTTCCACATCAAGCCTGGCCACAAGTAATCCTCACTAGATATGTGTTTGCGCTCTCACTCACAAACAAGGCTATGTGTTTAGTCACTCAAAATGCAGATAACACAGCACAAAACAGAGTTTGCATATCAATCCGAGTACATTAATCCACATGCTTGGGCAATCTAACAATCGAAAAGTAACTTTGCATCATGAAAAAGAGAGGAAGAGAAATGAGGAAGAGTTGGGTTTAGAGAAATGGAGAAGAGATATGGCAAAAGAGAAAATAAAAGGAAAAGGAAAAGAAACAAAAAGATGGAGAAGAGATAACCAACTGGTTTGAGGGATTCCTTGGCCGGAAAAAGGAGAGGCGGTGAGTAAGCACTTGCTGGAGAGGGTGCGACAGCGAGGGCTTGATGATAATTTCTTCATTCTTAAGTGGGGGAGGTCTCAATCTGCGTTCTGTGTCGAGGGCTCCATACTTGTGATATTGGCTGCTTTTGTGTGTGGTCTGCTTTTATTTGATTTTTTTCTTTTTTTCTTTTTTTCTTTTTTTCTTTTTTTTTTCTTTTCTTTATGCAGACACAGACCTTGAAAATTTAGTTTGCCTTTATACACTTTAGGGGCTGCAGCTGGGGACCTTTGCCTTTTTCTTACTTTAAGTGATCAGCGTCGAGGTCTCAATGATTTGACCTTGATTAGCGTCGAGGGCTTGATATTTTGATTCTGCTTCCCCACACTTATGTTTTGCTGTGGAGAGGAAGCAGTCTCGATTTACTGGTTTGCCCTCGATCTTGGTCTTTCCCCCACTTGACCTTTCGCACCTAGCCCTTGCTGTTCTTTTGAAAAGTGCTACTCACCTGCCAAGGAAAGATCAAGAAAATGGCTCAAATGGTTAGAAGAGAAACAGAGAGTGTCGAGGTCATGATGGAGGAAAAGAAAAGAAAGAGGAGAGAAATAAAGAGAAAATAAAATGATGCAGAGGCTTTCGTCATATTGCTGCTTTCCCAAGTCTAATGGTGCCTACACTCAGGGATATCATGCAAACCTAGCAAGTGCCTAGCTATGCATTCACTCATGAAAAAGATATGGCATGGATGCTCAATGTGCTCACAAGGTGCTAAATGTGACTACTAGTGTCCAGGCCTCGATGTAGACATAAGGGGCAACAGGCAGACAACATGCTTCAAAAGATTGGTCTAATCATGCAAAATCAGTGCTCAAGACATGCTCATGCGAATGGGGTTTCAAAACAGGGCAGCGAGGTCATGCAAAAACTTAGAGAAAATCGAGAGTAAAAATCCGCAAATATGTCACAAAATAAGCAAACATGCAAGAAGCGAAAAATAAAACATGCAGTCAAGCAGTCACAATTACAACCCTCCCCACACTTAGGCTTCGCATTGTCCTCAATGCGAGGAGGGGGCACACAAAAGAAAGGTAAAAGGAGTTCAAACTAAAAGAAAAGAGTACATAGACAAAATGGAAAAAGAAACTGTTTTTGTTGGGGGGGGGGTCAAGAGGAAGGGAGGGTGCGTCGGGCCACTTCGGCTGTCAAGGCCTGAATTTCTTTTAGGATGGCCAAGAGGAGGCGTTCGAGGGCTGGATCATGGACAAGAGATGGGCCACTGGTGGTAGCAGTGGGGGCTGAAGTTGAAGCTTCGGGGGCTTGCTTGAGAGGAATAGACTGGGCTGGGGTGGGCTTGCTGGGCTGCTCTTGGCGAGAGGATGGTCGAGGCCTCGACAGGTCGGGGTAGTCGAAGTCACGACCATTCTTTGTGTTGAAAACTTGATCCTTCTGCAGCGTTAGACCTGTACTAAAACTCAACACCCCCTGTGAGATACACAAAAGCCCCATCGCATCTAGTCCTCTAGGGTCCAAATCTTTAAAGGATGGGGGAGAGAAAAGACCACAAGATGAAAAATCAAGGCCATAACGGTTAGTAGCAATCAAAGTGATGAGTGATCCTAGGATAGGGGCTCGATTAGAGTTCTGCACAGTCAAAAGGGAAGAGACAACCCAATACCCCAAATTTACCTTGCGCTTGTGGACCATGCACCATAAGAGAAACAAGTCCTGCATCATTAACTGGCCGGCTGTACCAGAACGACCTGCGAGGGTGATGGCAAGATAACGATGCAGAATTCGTAAAGATGGGTCCGCAAGCGCATGCTCCTTCGCATATCGAGGCTGGAACTTGGCATCAGGGGTGCCGGTCAGCTCTCGAAATGCTTCTTCCGCATTGAACACAGGGGGAATAACTGTCAATGCATGGTTAGAAACAGGCTGATCTGTCTCATCATCACTATCAAGCTGAAGCAAGGCATTAAAATCATTCAAAGATAACTCAATCCACTTGTTCATCAAACGGAAATTAATGACATCAGGTGTAGACAAGTTAGGCCCTGATTTTCCCTTAGGCTTAAAATGGTCAGTGGCAACCCTAAATGATGTAAAAAATTCGAGCGAGAGCTCGAGATACGTCGGGTATTGTAGGTAGAAAAGAGATTCCCACCCAATATTCCTGATGAGCTCTCGACATCGAGACCCGACACCCATTTTATCCAAGAACTCAAAATCGAGACGTGCACAGGGGCTTATGCCTTTACCAAGAAATTTTTTTCAGGTTATCACGAGAGTTTTTATCATTAAAAACTAACCATCCATTCAGAGAGGAAAGGTTAGAGGGCACCAGGGGCTTGGCAGCGGATTGGGGTCCCGATGATGATTTGGTTGTCTTACCCACGATAACCGCTGGTTCTGTAACACGCTGCTTCTTCTTAGAAGTGGTCGCCGGAGCCTTTCATTTTTCTTCCACAGTGGGCTTCCTCTTCATGGTGGCCGGAATATTGACCTTAGATTTTTGTTTGCTTGCTTCCTTCCCCTTGGCTGGAGTAGCCTTGACACGTTCTGCTTCTTCTTCCATACTCTCCTCAACTTCTTCTTCCCCACTCTCCTCAACTTCTTCTTCCCCACCCTTTTCATCTTCTTGAAACTATTCCTGACTGCCGGAATTTTGCTCTTCGTCATCGGACACCAGAATCTCTCCCAAAACCTCCTCCACCGTGAGCTCCTTAAGAGTTTTTGGGGCTGGCTTGGTCGTCATTTTTTTCGGCGCTGGCTTAGCGCTGGCCGGCGGTGGTGTAATGGTTTTTTCGGTGGTGGGGGCAGGTTGAGAGGAGGAAGAATCAGAGGGCTCCGGTGAGGGGTGTATGGCCGGCGGGCGCGCTCTCGGGGGGCGCTTGTGGGCCACTTGCTTCACCATGGCCGGAATGGGTGGTGGGTTTGAGAAAATGGTGGTTGGAGAAGAAGATGTTGGTTGAAAGGGATAGGAAAAGTGTTTGTTTTGTTGTTGTTGTCGTTTTGGAGTTGGGGGGACGGTGAATAGGGAAAAAAAAGGGTATTTTGTGAAAATGACGGAGTGGTGGGGGACCCTTTTTGATTTTCTGAAAAAGTCCGCTGACGTGGCGCGATGGGGAAGAGACGCGTGGCGCGCTAGGGGTGCTGCCGCGTGGCGCTGGCTGGCTGGCTACCGCGGATTTGGATAAGGCGCGACACGTGGCACGCGGTGAGTGGGCGATCCGGATTGCGCGTGGATTGGGTGCTTTGGATAAGATAGCGCGGGCACGTGTCACGCGGTGAGTGGCTGATCCGGATTGCGCGACACGTGGCGCGCGGGGAGAGGGCGCGCTGGGATAGCGCATTGACTAGATAAGGGGGACGCGTGGCGCGCGCTGGTTGGGCGGGAGGATTGCGCGACACATGGCGCGCTCCGAGTGGCTGAATG
The DNA here is from genome assembly GCA_963691705.1 of Viola odorata. Taxonomy (NCBI): domain Eukaryota; kingdom Viridiplantae; phylum Streptophyta; class Magnoliopsida; order Malpighiales; family Violaceae; genus Viola; species Viola odorata. The sequence goes on from OY829542.1 coordinate 3,867,932, forward strand.
CGGATTTCCGATAAGGCGCGGATGGATGAGGCAGAGGATGCGCTGGACACGTGGCGTGCGCGGATTGGCCTTGCTGGTGGGACGCGGATTCCCATCTGAAATTTCAAAATTTGAAAGGGATGTGAGTGTGGATACGAGGGAAAGCAACGGTTAGGGGCATTTTGAATTTCAGTGGGATTAAAAAGGAAGGCAAAATAAATAAAAAGGCATGCATTATGGGGATCGGCCAAAATAAATTAAAAGGCATGCAATAATTAAATAATCAGGAGAGGCAAGCAATAATTGAATATTAACAATGCATGCAATAATTTACGACATGAATTAAAAAGCCATGCAATAATTAAATAAGAAAAGGGCATGCAATATTTAAATAATAAAAAGGGAACGAAAAAGAGATAAAGGAGGGAAGAGTGAGGGGTATTTCAACGACTCGTGGCATTCTCCACGATCGTGGCCTTGTTTAACGTCGAGGCCTCGACGCTTTTCTGATGCCTAGAGTTGGTCGGGTGGAGGTGCCACCTCCATTTCTTCTGTAATTGAGGGCTTGAATCCCTCATAGAATGGCTTTACCCTGTGACCGTTGACCTTGAAGGGTTCTCCTCCATCTAGCGTCGAGATCTCGATGGCTCCATGATCATGAGTGGCAGCGACGATGTAGGGCCCCGACCATTTTGACTTGAGTTTTCCTGAAAATATTCGAAGACGGGAGTTGTACAATAAAAAATTTTGGCCAACAGAAAAGTTCTTAGGAGAGAGATGCTTATCATGGTGGGCTTTTGTTTTGTTCTTGTAGATCAGAGAATTCTCATAAGCATCATCCCTGAGCTCTTCCAGCTCTTGAATCTGTAGGCGGCGATGTTGTCCACTATCGTTCAAGTCCATGTTGACCTTTCTGATTGCCCATAGTGTTTTGTGCTCAATCTCGACTGGAAGGTGGCATGGCTTGCCATAAACGAGACGGTATGGAGTCATGCCAATCGGGGTCTTGAATGCAGTTCGATATGCCCATAGGGCATCGTCCAGCTTTAAGCTCCAGTCTTTCCTCGATTGGTTGACTGTTTTTTCGAGGATGGCCTTGATTTCCCTGTTTGACACTTCAGCCTGCCCATTGGTCTGAGGGTGGTAGGCCGTGGACACCCTATGAGTCACCCCATACTTGTTGAGCAGGGAGGAGATGACTCGATTGCAAAAGTGTGTCCCTCGATCGCTGATCAAGGCTCGAGGAGTCCCAAACCGATTGAAGATGTTGGTCCGCAAGAAGTTGGCTACCACCTTTGAGTCGTCTGTTTTGGTGGCCTTGGCCTCGATCCATTTCGAGACATAATCGACGGCAAGGAGAATGTAGGTGTGTCCAAATGAGCTTGGAAACGGGCCCATGAAGTCAATGCCCCATATATCGAAGATTTCACAAGAGATAATACCCGTCAAGGGCATCTGGTTCCTGGCGCCTATATTCCCCGTTGCTTGACATCGAGGGCAAGATGCACAAAACAGATAAGAGTCCTTAAAGATAGATGGCCAGAATAGGCCTGCCTCCAAGACTTTCAAGGCAGTCTTTTTAGATGCGAAATGGCCTCCTTCAGTCGTCGAGTGACAAAACTTGAGGATCGAGGGCACCTCGTCCATAGTCACGCATCGTCTGATGATCTGATCCGCACAATGCTTCCACAAGTAAGGGCTGTCCCAGACGTAGTACCTAGATTGTCTCCTGATCCTGTTGCGTTCAGACGTCGAGGCCTCGGCAGGATAAGAACCCGTAGCACAAAAGTTAGCTATATCCGAGAACCATGGGAATTGAATAGCGTGAGCTAGACATAGTCGTTCATCAGGAAAATTGTCTCGAATGGGTACCAAAGAGTCATCATGTTGGTCTTGAAGTCGGCTCAAATGATCCGCCACAGAGTTTTCTGAGCCTTTCTTATCTTTGATCCGGAGGTTGAACTCTTGAAGGAGCAAGATCCAGCGGATGAGTCGAGGCTTCGCATCGGTCTTTGTTAACAAACACCTCAGGGCTGAGTGGTCCGTATAGATTATGACATGCGTGCCTAGAAGGTATTGTCTGAATTTGTCGAGGGCATAGACGACTGCCAGCAGCTCTTTTTCAGTCGTGGTGTAGTTTTGTTGGGCGGGGTCTAGCAGCTTCGATGCATAGTAAATCACATAAGTTTCCTTCTCCTTTTTCTGACCCAAGACGGCGCCGAGGGCTGTATTGCTGGCATCACACATTATCTCGAAGGGAATCGTCCAATCAGGGGCTCGAATGATGGGAGCAGAAATGAGCTTGGCCTTGAGAGTGTCAAATGCGGCCTTGCAGCTGTCACTAAAGATGAAGTCTACTTCCTTTTGAAGCAATCGACACATGGGCTGGGCAATCTTTGAAAAGTCCTTGATGAAGCGTCGATAAAATCCAGCGTGACCAAGAAAAGAACGTACGTCCTTGACACAAGTAGGGTAGGGTAGGGTCTCGATGACTTCTATCTTGGCTCTATCAACTTGGATTCCCTCTCTTGAGACAATATGGCCTAGAATGAGGCCTCGATCTACCATGAAATGACATTTTTCAAAATTCAGCACCAGATTGGTCTCGACACATCGTTGCAAGATTTTTCTGAGATTGGCAAGGCATTCCATGAAAGAGTTGCCATATACTGTGAAATCATCCATGAAGACCTCGATGCAATCTTCTACAAACTCTGAAAAAATGCTCACCATGCATCTTTGGAAGGTGGCGGGAGCATTGCAAAGACCGAAAGGCATCCGTCTATAGGCAAATGTGCCAAAGGGGCAGGTGAATGTGGTTTTCTCCTGGTCTTCGAGGGCAACTGGAATTTGGTGGAAACCGGAATAGCCATCCAAACAACAATAATGCGTCTTGCCCGCGAGACGCTCTAGCATTTGGTCAATAAAAGGAAGTGGGAAATGATCCTTCCTTGTGGCTGCATTCAAGCGACGGTAGTCAATACACACTCGCCACCCGGTTTGGATCCTTGTCGGGATCAAGGCTCCATCTTGGGCCTCGACGATGGTAACGCCAGATTTCTTTGGAACAACCTGGATTGGGCTGACCCATGGGCTGTCTGAAATGGGATAGATTACTCCCGCATCTAACAACTTCAAGACCTCCTTTTTTACCACCTCCATCATAGGCGGATTTAATCTTCGTTGAGGTTGGCGGATAGTTTTGCTCTCTTCTTCTAGATGAATGCGGTGAGTACATAGAGTCGGTGACAAGCCCTTGATGTCGGCTATAGTCCATCCGATGGCTTGCTTAAATTCTTTGAGTAAGGCTGTCAGCTCAACTTCTTCAGGTCTCGCCAAGGAACTGGATATGACAACCGGAAGTGAGTCATTGGGGCCAAGATAAGCATACTTCAGATGCGTGGGCAAGGTCTTCAGTTCCAAGCTAGGTGCTTGAACTAGAGACGGATGAAGTTTGGAGTGATCTGTTGGCAACTTCGAGGCCTCGATGGGGGCAGATGCATCGAGAGGTTGAGCTTCTAGAGCGGCAACAATAGTATGCAACTCTGGTGGGGTTGCTATTGTCGAGGCCAGAACTTCCAATGATTCAGGTGTGATGCTCCGGTCGAGGGCAATCTGCAAGGGGTCAACAGAGTGCAAATCAGCTAAATCTTCAACATAAGGGTCAATAATATCAACATAATTAACACTTGAAAATTCAGAAGGATATCGCATTGAGTCAAGCATGTTGAATTTGATGGTCTCGCCATCGAACTCAAGGGAGATTGAGGCGTCATGCACGTCGATCTTAGCCCTCGCTGTGGCAAGGAATGGTCGACCAAGAAGAACATCCGTGGACTTAGTGGATGCAGCATCCCCCATGTCAATAACATAGAAATCCGCCAAGAATAGGAATTCGCCCACTTGCACTAGGATGTCCTCGATGACCCCCTCTGGGTGGACAGAGGATCGGTCAGCCAATTGGATGATAAGACCGGTGTCTGTCAAGGGCCCGAGGCCTAGGCTGTTATAGATCGTCAAGGGCATGACGTTGATGCCTGCTCCGAGGTCACACATGGCCTTTCCGATATCAACCGTGCCAATCTTGATCGGGATAATAAACATCCCTTGATCTTTGCACTTGGGTGGAATTTTTCGTTGAATGTGAGCAGAGAGATTGATCCCGACGCTGATCTTGTTGACCCCTGCTAGTTTGCATTTGTTTGTACATAGCTATTTCAGGAATTTGGCATATCGAGGCACATTTTTGACTGCCTGTAGCAAGGGGATGTTGACAAGGACCTTGCTAAACATATCGAAAATTTCGCGGTCCTCACTCTCCTTCTTGGTCTTGACCAACCTTTGAGGAAAGGGCGGCTCAAGAATTTTATGGATATACTCTTGGGAGAACTCTTGTGGACTTTTGTCATTACGAGGGGCCATTCCTCGAGGGGAACGGATGCGATCTTCCATGCATTCAGGGATCTTGGCCTCCTTGTTCTTCTTCTTAGAAGTTTGCTTCTTTTTGGTCGAGGGCTCGACAGAGTCATCATCGGGGCCTGGAAGAGAGGAACTAGATGGGTTGCCATTGAGGTCTGGATTTTCACGAGATGACAATTCGAGACCGCTCCGAAGGGTGATAGCACACGCTCCGTGTTTTGGGTTTTGCTCAGTCTGCCCTTGTTTTTCACTTCCTTCATTTCAGCCGTCAAGACCGCGACTTGCTTTTCGAGGTCTGCGACTCTTTTGAGGGCTGCTTCTTTGCTAGGCGAGATAGGGGGAGGGGCCACGAAGACTTGTCCCGGTGGTGGCTGATATTGGTATTGGTTGTTATGGTATGTGGGCCTCGGTTTGAAATTTTGCATGTTGTATGGAGGTGGGTGGTTGCCATAAGGATTTTGCTGGTGTTGTTGGCTTGGTCCCGCTGATTGCTGGTTGTTCACCCATTCGGGATTGGGCTGTTTCCAATTCTGATTGTAATTTTGGCCATATGGGGCATGATACCCTCCCGCTGCATTTACTTGGATCTCTTCAGGAATGAATGGGCACGCATCGGTGGCGTGATCTGAGAATTGGCAAATTTGGCAAGCTTTCATTTGGATAGGTTGTCCCGATGCCATGTTTTGAAGCATGCCCGTGATGGCGGCCAATTGATTTTCCATGGCTGCTGAGCGGGCATCTTGATTGTTGTTGCTGATCATGGGCACTGCATTCTTTGCCATGAGCTCGATCGTGGCCTTAGCAGTAGCAGGAGTGAGGCGGGTGAGAGAGCCATTTGCGGCGGCATTTAGCAGGGCCTTGTCGTGGGCTCGCAGACCTTCACAAAAATATTGGATCAAGGCATGCTCGGTGAGGTTGTGGGAAGGGCATAACGCCTGCATCTTCTTGAAGTGCTCATAATACTCATCGAGGTTCTCCGTATCCTTCTGAAGAATCGAGACCAACTGCTTGCGAGTGATCATGGCCATGGATGCTGGATAATACTTGTCCGTGAAAACCTTGGACATTTCTGGCCACGATCGAATGGATTTAGGAGGGAGGTCATAGAACCAATCGAGGGCATCGTCCTTGAGGGACCACATGAAGGCTCGGAGCTTAGCTTGCTCTATGCTGACATTGGTGGGCTTCATGGCCTCGCAGATATTGTGGAGCTGCTGGAGGTGTCGATGAGAGTTTTCCTTGGCCATGCCACGAAAAAGGGGGAGATGGTGCATGACTGCTGATTTGAGAGTCCAATCATAGGCAACGGTAGGCCAATCAATGCAGGTGCTTGGTGTTTCAGGGGCAGCATTTAGGTCATCGATGGTTTGGATGTTTGGTGGCTGATCGGGACCAGGAGGAGGGGGAGGAGGAGGAGGATCGTGTTCCATAGTGTGTAGAACTGAGTTGTCGAGGTCTTGATGAAATATAATACCGTGATTATACGAGTGAGACCGGTGACTATCGAGGGTAGGACGTGAGGCTTCCCCACGACTGGTAGATGGTCCTTTGGCCTGTCTTCGAAGTCCTTTCTCAGTTCGAGTAAGCTCGTGATCGAGGGGTAGTAGGTCTGGTGTAGATCTCCTGGTCATGCAAACAAAAGAGAAAAATCAGTTTCGTTACAATCCCCGGCAACGGCGCCAAAATTTGACTCGCCGTCGAAACGGGTCAAAAATAATATATTTCCTGAGGCCTAGATGCACAAACTAATTTGTGTAAAGCGGTAACAGGGTCGATCCACAGAGATTGTGAGAACTGAAATCAAGCCCTCGATTGTATGACAGAGGTAAAAATGCACAAAATCACAACAACAAAAAGGGGGGGTTTATAGGTTAATCAAGTTAACCAAGAGAGTGATCAGAGCTAACAATTCTAACTACTAAAAATGGCAATCGAGGTCACGACGAGTAAACAATAATAATAAAGATCAGAGATAAAATAAAACACAAAATAAACAATTAGATTAATAAGCAAAGATAATAAGTCAAGGAGAAGGGAACTTGGTAAAGGGCTTTCTTGGGTTGCGTCAAGGGCTCGATTGTCATCAGCGTAAAGATTTTCCGTTCTAACGTTACAGATGTGCTATAGGGGTCATGTTTTCACGTAGACCCCCTGCTTTCTTTCGTAAGGAGCCACCCCCCATTTTCACTGTTAATAAGGTGGCCTCGATCCTTTGATATCCTCTCAGCCACCTATCTTGTCATCAAAAGACAGCCTTTTTCACTTCAGCTTGTCACTAGCACAAAGCGGACAGAATATCAGAGCATCGATAAAGAACAAGAAAGACACATCTAGGGAGCGATGCCTCGATTTGTCAGGATCACGACATGACCCTAACCAGCTGCGTGCCCTACACTAATGAACCCAGATCTACCCGAGAACACTAATCTAGTTGTCTACACCTACCCAACAGCCTCACGCTAGTTATCACTGCAGAGTCACGACAATAATTACAAAGGGAAGATTAAAAGTTGATCAGGCCTCGAATCACCCTAAGCAAAAATGGAATTAAAATGACAAGCAACCAGATATAACAAAGAGAACATGTTAAGAGCAATCAGGCCTCGAATCTACCCAAGCAACCCTCGATACACCTTTACCAAGAACGTGGGTTTTAGCCACTCATGTTAAGAGATAAACACATAAAAGATGGAAATAACATAATAAAAGATAAAGGAAGAGTTAAGGATAAAACTTGATTAATGGTGCTTGTTACAAAGCTTGGATCCAGCAACTATGGAGAGAAGAGGAAGGAACAAGCCCCAAAACTACTAACTAGAAGAAAACTACTGAAATTAGTTTAAGAGTAAAATATCTAAAGTGTGTAAAAGAGAGGTCCTGAAACCCTAGCACATAAGGTTGTATATATACACCAGCCACCCACTAAGGGACAAAAATTCCAGCTAAGGGGAAGTATACACAAGGTGCCCACGCTCTGGCAAAAGGGGTGACCCACGATGGCAGAAAAGGGGAATATTCCTCGGGATCCTCGCAGAACATCTGACATGCACCAGGGAGGACACGTGGAGTGATTGGAGTGGAGCCACGTGGACTTGGCGTTTTGCACTTGTGGAGGCCTCGATAAGATTGTCGAGGTCTCGATGACATGTCGAGGGCAGATCAGCATCTTTGGGAACCTTCTAGAACGTTCTGGAATGTTCTGGGATGTTCTGGAATGGGTCTCGATAAGAATCTTTATGGAATATTCCTTTCGGGCGAGACCAGCATCTGAGGGAATATTCCAGGAGACATCCGCATCTGAGGGAATATTCTGGGGGACGTCCGAGGGGACACGTGGAAGCACAACTGCGAGGACACGTGGATTTAAGGCTCTTGATCCGTCGAGGGCTCGATGACAGGCCTCGATGATAGGCCTTGATGAGGAAATTGGTCCTTGGTCTCGACGATGGTCTTGAACCTTGAAAATCACCCAGAAAGCATGTCTTTTCGCACATTTCTCCTTCTTGGCCTTGATCTGTGAAAAAGATGGAAACACGAGTGGATTAGTAGTATCAAGGCCTAAATCAAGGTAAAAATAGAAGGAAAAACATGCATAAAATACATGCTATCAAATATCCCCACACTGCCCAATGCTCGCCCTCGAGCATTCACAAAATTTAAAACAGCCCCAAAACATAAACACAATCGACCAAAGCACTGGAATGATCAAACCAATCAATTGTCGAGGTCTCGATAAGATGCTTCCTGCCTAGATGCACACCTGCATTAAACCAGAGGGATAACTACCCCATAAGATGCTTCCTGCCTAGTTTTAGTTTTCTTAGACTTCTCTCTAGTTTATCCCTCTAGTTCTTGTTAGCTCATCTTCAACCTTGCCGCCGGGCTTCAAACGGATTTTAGTAACAAGTTTTCTTCCCTTCATCTATTTATTTACTTGTTATGCTTTCTTTAATTGTTATTTATTTATCTTCAAGCATGAGTAGCTAAATATTTAATTCTTAGCAAAGGGTTATTCAAGGGTTGCAGGGGCAGATTCGAGGCCTAAACGAGCTTAATATATTTTTGATGCCATATTCAATTGCTTATCATTTTAATTATAATTTCACTTGGGGTAATTAGAGGTTTGATCAACTGATTATTACTTTGTGTGAATGCTGCCATCTTTGTGATAAATACGAAAGGAAAGTTGCATGGAACAAGTAGGCATCTATTTAGTCTTGACTGCGCTGAAGTGGTCCCGAATAGATAGGGTGGGTAGTTGATTAGAGCGAGGTCACGAGTCTGACAAACTGAGGGACTTTTAGCTCTAGATCTGTCTTTTCTTAGCTTCATGGGCGGTTTGAGTATGGCCCTCCCGCATTCGTGCCTGGGGGGATGGCAAACTGTCAAGACTACCTCATATGTGGAAACGGGGGGTAGTTTCTCTTAAGAGAAAAGTAGGGGATATCCAAGGAATCTGGTCCCTATGTCATTTTTATGATGTCTTGAATAGAATACCCTTGAGCCGCTGAGAATCTGGTCCCGAATGCAACCCAAGAATACCTTTTGCTAAGATCTTTCTCTACCTGATTATTTGTTCTTGTTTCACTTTCTGTTTTATTAATTCTGAATTTGTTCACTGATTTGCTATATTTTTACATTCGGGACCCCGAACGTGACATTCGGGACCCCGAACCTTGCTTTCTTAGATAAACTTGTTAGCTCCAAATCTCTCTTGACCAACTCGTTTGGTCAAGTAAAACCCCCCCTGATTGTTACTTTTTGTGCCTTTGTCCCCCGAATACATTCAAGACCTTGAATTTTGTTTTGTTTCTTTTATTGTTTTATTTTATAATCTGGCCTTGTCTAGTGTAAGTCTTCACCAATCTCTGTGGATCGATCCTCTTGCCACTGTCTTCAATCTATTTTGTTGCATGTGATAAGTTGTAATAATTTGTTTGATCGTGCCCTCGACAAGCGCGTTATCAAAATGGCGCCGTTGCCGGGGACTGGTGTTAAGTCTTGCCCTAAACAAGTTCAGATTTGTGTTTTATTTTATTTCTTTCTTTAAATGTCTTATTTTAATTCTTATTCTCATTCACCCTCTTTTCCTCAGCATTTTACTCCCAACCCCCCGTGCTGGAATCAAGGAAATTTCAGCTATGGAGTGCATTCTAGACCTGGATATCAATATTTTCAGCCTCCACAACCTCCTCAAGGCACAGGGTTATCCCAAGGAAATCTGGCTGCATTAATTGGCAGGGTTAATCAATTTAAGGAGACCCTTCGGGAGCAGAGGCGCCAAGAGTATCTTGAAGAAAACTTCACATCCTTGCCCGCTCATCTTGACCTCGACGTTGCCCCAGCTCCCGAATCAGATAAGGAGAGGTTGATTAACATGGAAAATCAATTAAAAGAGCTAACTTTAGAAATGCAGGAGCTTAAGGAGCAGTGGCGTCAAGAGGACATTGAAGTCGAGGTCCCGAATCGGATTGAAGACCCAGAAGCTGCCCCAGCTCCCGAACCAAATTTTTTAGCTCTCTTACCCAATCAGACGATGGATCACTTTATCACTCCTATAGAACAACATTTGCAGCACTTAGATAGTGACGACTATTTAAGTGAAGAGGAGAATTTCTCCACCACCACCCTATGGGAGTTACCATGTGAGCGTCATGACCAAGATGATGAGTCTTATGGGATAGAGGACCTTTTCATGCCTACGGATGAGCTAAAATTGGAGGATTCAGGATGCTCTCCTTTGGAGTCAAGAGCCAATATGGACTACACAGACATCGAGGTCCCGAAGTTGAGCAACAAAAATCTGCCAGATTTTTGTGATGAACTTCAAGGCCTCGAAGCAGAATCGAGGGCAGAAACCATTTTTCAGTCGGGAGAGATTGTGAATGAGGATTCAAGGGAGACTGAGGATGAGGATTTAAGTGAGATTGAGGAGGAGAAAATTGAGGACTTGAGCCTTTCATCGTGCCCTCGATCTAAAGTCGTTATGGGTGAAAGGGAGATTTTAAAATTTTTTGATTATATTGATCCTTTTCTTGAATCACCTTCCACTCATAACAATTTTTTCCTCTTAATTTTGCAGGAGCCCAAATTAATATTTGACTCATGTCATGGCCGCATGCAAGATGCTTTGCTACAAGACCATCCACTCCATGCGATAATTCACATCAAACTAAGAGGATGGAAAGCATTTAGTAGAATTGGATGAAGGAAACTTGAAGAGTCGAGGCCCCGACTATAATCAAGGCCAAGTGTGGGAAATCCCATGGATTCCTAACCCTCTTTCCTCCTTTCCTTTTAATTTTTCAATTCCAAGTCAAACTTAGCTTTTTTTTCTTTATGCACACTTCTTATGTTCCCTATGTAGTTTTAATTAGCTTTGTCTCCTTCCCTCCTCATTTAATTCTCTTGTCCCCTCCTTTTTCAAACCCCATTAATTCCCCATTTAATTTAACTTTTTATGTTCCCTATGGTATCTTTAATTACTTTTGTCTCCTTCCCTCCTCATTTAATTCTCTTGTCCCCTCCTTTTTCAAACCCCATTAATTCCTTTTGTTTTGCCTTCTTTCCCCCCTTTTTTTTCAAATTCAAATTCAAAAAAATCAAAAAAAATAAATTAAAAAAATAAAATAAATAAATATCTCTCACTTTTTTTCTCTGATTTGTACAGGTGTCGAGTATCAGCTTTTTCAGGAACTTCCCATCCTCTCCTAGCGCGCCACGTGGAATCCGTCATTCGAGACCCCGACACCTGTTTCGGATTCGGGACCCCGAAGCCAACACTAGCGCAATCTTGCCCCATCCTCGATTCGAGACCCCGAACAATCTATCCCTTTGCCCCAGCATGGGATTATCTTTTATTTTATGTTGAACAATTTCCCTTTATGCTTTAGTTTGAACTGCTATCTTTTTGTCTCCTTCTTCACATTGAGGACAATGTGTTGCCTAAGTGTGGGGAGGGTTTTATCTGCCTTATTCGTTTACTTTGCTTGACTGCATGTTTCAAGGTCCCGAATATTTTTTCGGATTTTTGCCTAGATTTTGAAAAACGCCCCAATAATGGACACACACCTGACTTATTATGCACATAGAATAAAAATGTTGTCTATAGTCAAGGTCCCGAATGATTCATCCTTTGCCTGTTATGCCTTATATCCGCTTCAAGACCTAGACACCAGTGGTCACGAATTAACACCTTATGAGCATTTGAGCCTTCATGCCTATGTTTATTGTTTGAGTGAATGCATGACTAGGTACTGGCTAGGTTTGCATGATATCCATGGGTATAGACACATTTAGACATAGGAAAGCAGCAAAAAAGATTAAGTCCTCGCATCGAATTGTTCTCTCTTTTTCTTTTGTTCTATTTCTTTCATCTTGACCCCGAATCCCTTCTTGACCTCTCCAATTCTAACCATTTGAATTTTCCTTGATCTTTCTCTTGGCAGGTGAAGCAATGTTGTTGGGAGCACTATCGAGGGCTAGACTAGACAAATGAAGCAGCAAAGGCAAAGTGTGGGGATCCCGCAAAAATTCAAGACCCAGAATGCTGGCGCAAATTCGAGACCCCAAAGCTGAATTCAAGGGCAGACCAGAATGAAAAATCACTTCCCACCTACAGCAAAACACAAGTGTGGGGAAGTGAAATCATAATATCAAGCCCCTAAAGAACAAGGTCTCGATCCTCAATTCAGATCTCTCTTTCTCTCTCTCTCTCTCTCGAAAAAAAAAAAAAAAAAAAAAAGAAAAAAAGAAAAAAAGAAAAAAAAGAAATATAAATAAAAGAGAGAGAGAAAAGAGCAAGACCAAACCTTGAAAGCCAAGAAGAGGAAAATCAGCAGCCAGCATCCATTCAAGGTCCCGAGCCTAGGTCCCGAATGAAGAAGCCAAGGATCCTCCTCGAAGAAGAAAAGCTTAGTCTAGCTTTCGCCCTCAGCAACATTGCCTCACCATCTCGATTCCTTCTGCTAAGGGAGCGTTCCAGGTTTGAGTTGGTTACACCACCTTCCCATTTCACTTCCTTACTCTCCCTCTTCTCCACTTTCTCTCCTCAAATACACTTCTTCCATTTCCTCCCATCAAATATTTTCCTTGTTTCCCCTTCTTGCCCTAGATGCGAAGTCTTTTGATTGCTAGATTGCCTATGCATGTGTCTAATGTACTCGGATTGATGTGCAAACTTGGTTTCGTGCTACGTTTTTTTTGCATGCTTGAGTGTTTAAACACCTAACCTTGTTCACGAGCGTGAGTGCAAACACTGATCCATGTGAGGACTGCTGGTGAATAGGCTGATGTGGAAAAGTCTCTTCTCAAGGGTCGTTATCCTTCTGATTTGATGCAGGTGTATCTAGGCGAAGTCTGTTTTCATTCGGGGTCCCGAATCTTGACAAGCATGCTTATTCTCTGTGCTATGGTTTGGTGTGTCTGTTCTGTTTTGGGACTGTTTTAAATTTTGTGAATGCTCGAGGGCGAGCATTGGGCAGTGTGGGGATTATTTGATAGCATGTTTTTATGCACGATTTTCTCTCCATTTTCTCACCCATTTAAGGCATGATTCTGCTAATTTACCCTTGTTTTCATTACTATTGCAGATTTAGGCCTAAAATAGGAGTTTATGCGAAAAGATGCATTTTTGGAGCATTTTGTGCAGTTTTGAGCTTCAAGACCCAGAGTTGAGGTCCCGAGTCCAAAGCAGCGTTCAAGGTCCCGAATCGATTCGGGACCCCGAAGGGCGAAGAATGACATTTCCACGTGTCCTCTTGCCAGAGCTTCCATGTGCCTCCTCTGACACTGTTCCTGCAGTCTGCACTGACCACCAAATACCTACCGCTCTGACCAAGTCAGCCCTTGAGCCCAATCCAGACCTGCCCAAAGCTGGAAAAATCAGACAGCTTTATGCTTTTTCAGCTTTGTGCTTTAAGGAACATGGATCCACTTTCTTAGGCTTTCAATTAATGCATTTTGTCCTTAGTTTTAGGCTGAAGATATTTTGTGCTTAGAGCTCTAGTATATAATGGGCATCTAAGAGTAGTTTAGGACATCTTGGATTATCCATGATCATGTAGTTTTAGTTTTCTTAGACTTCTCTCTAGTTTATCTCTCTAGTTCTTGTTAGCTCATCTTCAACCTTGCCGCCGGGCTTCAAACGGATTTTAGTAACAAGTTTTCTTCCCTTCATCTATTTATTTACTTGTTATGCTTTCTTTAATTGTTATTTATTTATCTTCAAGCATGAGTAGCTAAATATTTAATTCTTAGCAAAGGGTTATTCAAGGGCTGCAGGGGCAGATTCGAGGCCTAAACGAGCTTAATATATTTTTGATGCCATATTCAATTGCTTATCATTTTAATTATAATTTCACTTGGGGTAATTAGAGGTTTGATCAACTGATTATTACTTTGTGTGAATGCTGCCATCTTTGTGATAAATACGAAAGGAAAGTTGCATGGAACAAGTAGGCATCTATTTAGTCTTGACTGCGCTGAAGTGGTCTCGAATAGATAGGGTGGGTAGTTGATTAGAGCGAGGTCACAAGTCTGACAAACTGAGGGAATTTTAGCTCTAGATCTGTCTTTTCTTAGCTTCATGGGCGGTTTGAGTATGGCCCTCCCGCATTCGTGCCTGGGGGGATGGCAAACTGTCAAGACTACCTCATATATGGAAACGGGGGGTAGTTTCTCTTAAGAGAAAAGTAGGGGATATCCGAGGAATCTGGTCCCTATGTCATTTCTATGATGTCTTGAATAGAATACCCTTGAGCCGCTGACAATCTGGTCCCGAATGCAACCCAAGAATACCTTTTGCTAAGATCTTTCTCTACCTGATTATTTGTGCTTGTTTCACTTTCTGTTTTATTAATTCTGAATTTGTTCACTGATTTTCTATATTTTTACATTCGGGACCCCGAACGTGACATTCGGGACCCCGAACCTTGCTTTCTTAGATAAACTTGTTAGCTCCAAATCTCTCTTGACCAACTCGTTTGGTCAAGTAAAACCCCCCCTGATTGTTACTTTTTGTGCCTTTGTCCCCCGAATACATTCAAGACCTTGAATTCTGTTTTGTTTCTTTTATTGTTTTATTTTATAATCTGGCCTTGTCTAGTGTAAGTCTTCACCAATCTCTGTGGATCGATCCTCTTGCCACTGTCTTCAATCTATTTTGTTGCATGTGATAAGTTGTAATAATTTATTTGATCGTGCCCTCGACAAGCGCGTTATCAGTGCTCCATTCGATGTTGATTGGATTTTTTCCGAAAATCCAAGGTGTGGGCATTACAACGATGTTGATTCGAAGACCCAAGGGTTGAGGAGTGGTAACGTGCTCCATTCGATGTTGATTGGATTTTTTCCGAAAATCCAAGGTGAGGGCTTTACAACGATTTCCTTATCGAAGACCCAAGGGTTGAGGAGTGGTAACGTGCTCCATTCGATGTTGATTGGATTTTTTCCGAAAATCCAAGGTGAGGGCTTTACAACGATTTCCTTATCGAAGACCCAAGGGTTGTGGAGTGGTAACGTGCTCCATTCGATGTTGATTGGATTTTTTTCTGAAAATCCAAGGTGTGGGCATTACAATGATCTCTTCATCAAAGACCCAAGGGTTGAGGAGTGGTAACGTGCTCCATTCGATGTTGATTGGATTTTTTTCCAAAAATCCAAGGTGTGGGCATTACAATGATCTCTTCATCAAAGACCCAAGGGTTGAGGAGTGGTAACGTGCTCCATTCGATTTGTTGATGGGATTTTGGTGAAAATCCAAGGTGTGGGCATTACAACGATGTTGTATCGAAGACCCATTTTTTGGCATGATTCCAACGAAGCCTATCTGTGTCCTGCAAATAGGAAGGAAGCAAACACAAAGTAGTAACAGATAGAAAAAGGAAAGAACAATTGATAATGTAAGAAATATCATGTATTCCTACATTTAACCCATGGCTTGCCCCTAAGTTTTTTTTTTGAATGAAAATGATTTCTTTGTTTATTCAAGCGTTTTCTTTTGAAAAGATGTTCGTTCAGTTTTCGTTATATAAACATGATTGATACAAGTCTAGATAACATCTACGTCTTGTTCAGGAAATAACGACCTCAAGAACAAGACTTTCCCACGACATGCAGTTGTAAGCAATCCTCACTAGATATTAGTGTTTGCGCTCACGCTCAGAAAACTAGGTTATGTGTTTACACTCCTAAAAATGCAATAAACATAGCACAAAAATTAAATTTGCAATGTCAATCCGAGTGAATAGACTTCAAATGAAGATGCACATGCATGGGCATTCTAGTAATCGAGAGGACTTTGCGAGAGATTGGAAAATGAGAGATTTTTTTGCGAAAAAGAAATGGTGTTGTGTGGTGCGTGTTTGTTGTCTTGCTTTCTTTTTTTCTTTTTTTTGGATGGCTTTAACGAGTTTGTGTTCAACAATCGACTGTGATGAGGGCAAACCACGGAAAAAGATTTTTGGTGATTTGACTGTGGCGAGGAGCCAAGTTTGTGAGTTTCTTCTTTCATTTGGGGAGAAAGGGGTGTTCTTCTCCATGTTTATTTTCGATGGACTTTGTTTAATGATGGTTTTTTCTTTTCCTTTTTTTTTGCACTCACTTCCTTGTGTTTTTTTTCTTTTTCTTCTCTTCCTTTTTCTTTTTCTTCCCTCTTTTTTTCTTTTTGTTTCTTCTTTGTTTGTTTTTCTTTTCTTTTCTTTCCCTCTTTCATAGGTATAAGAAAATGAAAGAAGCAAGTGCAATTCCCTTTGTCTAGACTTCCCTCTTTGGGTAATGACCTTTGGTTGGTTCTTTTCGCTTTTGTATTAGCGAGGATTGTCACCTTTGGGTGGGGGTTTCCTTTTTGTTTTACTGATTTGTTTGTGATGAGCCTAACACGCGCATGGTGCCTTGGTCGATCATTATAGTCGAGTGTTTATTCGTTTGTGATGAGAGTTTCATTTTGACGGGTTTTTGAGGTGGTAACAGGTATGCGGGGTGATGTAGGTTTAGTTGGAAAAACAAATTAAAAAGGGGAAGAAAACGCAAAGTGCACTGTCATCTTACTGTTATCCCATGTCTGATGGTTCATGTACCCTGGATATTATGCAAATCTAACTAGCACCTAGTTTAGCATTTACACTCATGAAAGAAACAAGGCGCGAAGGCCCAAAATACTCACAGGGATATGTATGTGATTGCTTACGTCTAAACATGTCATGGACATAAGAGTTAACAGACAAGATCATGCATGCTTGTATAATTTCTAATGAACGCACAAGTTAAAAACGATGAACGTGCTTGATTTAGAAATGTTAAAAAACGTGGGATTTTCAAGCCAAGCAATATATATTTATTCTAGTTTTTTTTCGTTTGTATTTGTTTTTTTTGGCAAAAACTAAGAATCTTAGCAGACATGACGCACACACTCAGGCAACAACATAAATTGTGGGAATTTTTAAAATCACGGAAATGAAAATTGCAAAAACGAAAATTGCGGAAACGAAAATTGCAAAAATGTAAAAGGATAACTTCCCTGAAAAATGAGCTTGGACATTTTTCACGCCTTCCTTCGGTCGTCACTTCACTTGCTTGCCCCCAAGTTTACAAGTCTCGTTGCACCTGAAATGTAAAATTGCGGAAGTGTAAATTGCGAAAACATAAATTGCGGAAGAGGAAATTGTAAAAACGTAAAGGACAACTTCCTTGAAAAATGAGCTTGGACATTTTTCAACGTCTTCCTTTGGTTGTCACTTCATCCGCTTGCGCCCAAGTTTACAAGTCTTGTTGCACCTATAACAACGCGCATGATATGCAATCCGCGGTCCCCACGCTGCTTTGATCAATCTCCCGGCAGCTCTTTTGCTTGATACTTTAGGGGGAGCAAGAAACGGGCCTCTTGGATCTTCGTCTTTGAGGGAAATCTTTGCTTTATTCCAACAATGCAATGCTAACTTGGGTATTCTAACTGAACTCCTTGACACAAACCCGCGTGAGTAGCTGAAGTTCAAACCGTTTGGAACCCTCTTTCTTCTTTTCGTGGTGAGTTTTGTGAGTGTTTCCTTGATTTGAAGAGTGAGGCCAAATCATGCTAAGAAGTGTGTTTTTTTTTTATAAGTTTTTTAGTAATGAAGGTCAGATTTAGGATGAGGAAGATGATGAAATTCGGCTGGGTACTGTTCGGAGACTGAAAATGACTTTGGGTGGCGGAATTCCTGATGTAATTACGTCAGGTTTGGGGCGTAATTTACGTCGGGATTTGATCTGGGAGCGGTTTGATTCTGTTCCTGACGTAACTTACGTTGGGTTTGGGCGTAATTACGCTGGGATTTGATTTGGAAAAGGTGGGAGCTTCTGCTCTGGACGTAATTACGTCTGACCTCAGGCGTGATCACTCCGGGATTCATGAAAAGTAAAAGGTTTATATATTTTTGGGTTTCGTTTTGGAATAAACATAATATTTTTGCGTTTTAATTGTTTTTGAGGGGGGCGCGCTGCTCCAAAAATTACGAGATTTTGCATGGGTGAACATTAATTCGTTGCAAACATCTTTCATGTTTTGGTCGAGTGGAAATTCCATGCAAATCATCTTCATTTTGGCGAAGACAAAAGATTGCGCAGTTGAGACTAAGATCAAGCGATTGGCCTCGCGTACTAAATTTCTTCTCGAGAGATTGGCCGCTTAGAACTTTATGAAATTTTACATGGTCAAACGTCAACGTGTTGGAAACATCTTTCATGTTTTGACCGAGTGAAAATTTGGAGCTAAACGCATTCATATCGGCCAAGGAAAAAGATCGTGCGGCCGAGACCTAGAAGGAGCGGGTGTCCTTGCGCCTCGAATTTTTTGTGAGAGATTTGCCGCCCAGAACTTCTTGAAATTTTGCATGGATAAATTTCAACCTGTTTCCCATACCTTTGATGTTTTGACCGCGTGAAAAATCCGATCCAATGGTGTCGATTTTGGCCAAAACAAAATGGCGCGCAGCTGAGACCGAGAAGGAGCGGCTGTCATTGTGCTTCGAATTTTTGTGAGAGATTTGTTGCTTGGAAAGTTCTGAACTTTGTCATGGACATACTTCAATGTGTTGCGAATATTTTTCGTGTTTTGGTCGAACGGAAATTCCGAGCCCATCGTATCGATATTAGCCAAAATAAATAAGCGCGCGGCTGAAGCTGAGAAATGGAGCTGTCTTTGGGTTCTGGATTCGTTTGGCGAAAATGGGCTATTCCGAAAATTATGAAATTTAGTAGGGGGGGGGGGGGGGGCTTTTATGTGTGATGAACATTTTTCGTGTTTTGGCCAAGTGGGAATTCCTAGCCAATCGCGTTCATATTGGCCAAGATAAAAGAATGTGCAGCTGAACCCAAAACAACTACCTCTTGCGTTCGAAATTTTTTTTGAGCGTGTTTTTTTTTTCAAGGTCAATCAATCATGTGTTTTTTTTTGTGGGCTTTATAGATGGTTCATTTTGGGGGGAGGGTTGATTTGATTGTAGGCGATGGCCGTTCTATGTCTTTTGGATGTGCGAGAGAGAGAAAAACGCATTTCGTAATTATCCGAATAACTACGACTTTTGTCATTGATATTTTTTTCTTCCAAAAAGGGTTACAACCATTACAAGTTGATTAACTATCTAGATTTATCTAAAGGCCAGTAGACAAAGTCTAGGAACATTGTTACATGGGGTAAAAAAAATCTAAGGAACAGATGCTTGATTCTGAAGGCGTCAATCTTGGAAGTCGGGATCCTTTTACTCATAAAAATGTTATAATGACGCAATCTCTCCTTTTTGCATCACCACTTCCTCTACCCCAATCTTGGCCACAATATCGGAAATAAAAACCGGATCTCAACATATCCCTTCGTGCAGCTTGATTCCCGAAACTTCTTCCCCCAAAAAGTATCAAGTGAAAGTAGCGCAGGCACCGTCATTTGAACAAGCAGGATGGGTCTTAGGAAAAGTAAAACAGAGTTCCTGCATTAGCAACTTACACGAAATATGTTGCTAGGTTCTTTACATGCATTACTAGATTAGTGTGAAAGAGAAAAAAACGTAGAAAATGTGGTAAACCAAGCCACGACAAAACAAGTATGATATGCATGATGAGGGCTTTTGACGTTGACTAAAGTTCTAACGGCCTGAAGGTTCCCGACGATACCATAGAATGGTCCAAAAAGTATCGTAGAGCGACTACCAATTCCTTCCTACGAATCCAGGCCACTTTCCAACCATTTACATAGGCAAATGATTGAATCATGTCGGCTGAATCCGCGTACTAGAATTGGGCCACCGTCCGGCTAGCTTTAAGGGTGTCATTAATCCCCGTCCTAAACTTATTTGGTAAGGCGACCCTTGGGTGTAGGGCCTATGCATGCAATGCGAATGACAGTTGATCAAAGCAATAACAAATAGTCACGAAAACAGTTTATTAAAGCAAGTAAATAAATAAATAAAACAAACACCTTAAAAACCGGCTTCGACCCTACTAGTCCCAAGTGAAGTCGCCAAACTATCGCACCCCCTTTTTCGTTTGAAAAAATGAGTTTAAGGTTTGGGACGGATGCTAAGCATAAATGGATGCTTCGCATAATACAATGAAGTCGCCACCCTAATTTTCTAAGGTTTAGGGAACCTAAGCGTCATGGCATAAAAAATAAAAACTAAGGCACAAATGGTCTAAACCATTGAACAAAGGTTCGAGGTCGTATTGTGGACTTGGGAAGGTGTTAGGCACCCAAGTTACACCCTAAAAAGGTTACCGGTTATAAGGTGTTTGAATACAGTTTTGATATACAAAGATTTGTTTAAACGACCGAAGCATGTCAACCTCCTCCTCCCACGAACTCAAGTCACTTTCCGATCATTTACATAGGCCAATGATAGAATCGTGCCAACAGAGTTCGCTTACCAGAATTGGGCCACTTTCCGATTATCTAAACATTTTTGACACGATTTGGCCCTCAAAGGTGACGTTACATCTTAGCATTTTTGTAGGGACATGTTATTTCCGATCGGGACACGAAGGACGGGGTTACCGTTTGTTTGTTATGCTAGAGCGGACATTTCCCCCCTTTATATCATCGGGCCATGCATGATTAATTAATTAATTACTACGTGATCCTAACATGGATAAACTATCATCGTATATTTTCATGAATGCAAATAACCGAGTGGGATCGAAACCACCATGCGTATCATTTAACAAGAAAGCAATTAATCTCATGGCATTTAAACGCGAGTGATGTAAACATGTAAGCATGTGAGTTTGTTTTATCATGCATACGATTATAAGCTTTTTAGCATTTTTAAGTAACATTCATGCGAATAATATTTGCAAAAGACATTAAATAAATAAGAGAGACTTAGAAGAAAGACGTACTTGTGTCGCGTGCTCTTGATCTTCCTTGCAAATTGAGAGTGTTAGCAACGTTTTCGAAAATAAATAAATAAGAAAAGCGCATGCAAACATTTATTTAATTTATGACGAATAGACAATTAATTAAATAAACATGGCATAGCAAATGAACAAATCATTTAAAACATGCAAATATTTAATTAAATAGAACATGTTATAAACAAATTATTTAAATCATGCAAGCATTTAATTAAATAAAACATGATATAAACAAATTATTTAAATCATGTGAGCCTTTAATTAAATAAAGCATGGCATAAATAAAATATTTAAATCATGTAAACATTTAATTAAATACAACATGACATAAATAAAATATTTAAATCATACAAGCATTTGGTTAAATAAAACATGGCATAAACAAATTATTTAAATCATGTAAGTATTTAATTAAATAAGGCATCGCATAAATAAATCAATTAAATCATGCAAGCATTTAATTAAACAAAACATGGTATAAACACATTTATTTAAATCATGGCATACAAGCATACAAATTATTCATGAAATATTAGTATGAAAATTGTTCATGGCATATACGAAGCAAATTATACATGGCCTATACGAAATACATTGTACATGGCATATACGAAGCAAATTATACATGGCATATACGAAATACATTGTACATGGCATATACGAAATAAGTGGGCCCCACAAGGGATTTTTGGACATTAAAAAATGGGCTTGGCACAAGCCAAGCACAAATTTTAATTTAAAACAAAGTATTTAAAGCATGCAAAAATTACGAGAAATTAAACACGAAAGTTGTGCGAAAAATTAACAACACGTATACGAAACTCTTGTACGAAAATTAAATGGGCCGGGCTCGATATTGGTCCAAAACAGTGGCTGGGCTTGTGATGAAATCAAGCCCAACACTCATTTAATCAAGATGGGCTTGTGATAAAATCAAGCCCATCACCTTTGCCTTTCTTCTTTCCCGCCAGCAGCAACCTTCTTCTTCCCTTTCTTCCTTACAACGCCGGCCACCATGGCCGGCTATCAAGGAACCCCAACTTGTTTCTTTCAACCCAAATCCAACTCAGATAAATCAATCAATATGCCAATGACTCAATCAAGCAAAAACAGCAAGTAAAATGAGGCAAAACAGTGGCCGATCTTAAAGGAAAAGAAACATGCTAATTAAATGGTTTTTGAGCAATTAATTAGCTAAAGCAATGTTCAATCAAATTGAGGTAAGGGAAGTGAACTTAACATGTAAACTAAGCATTTTAGGCAAGTTATAGCAATTTATTTCCACACTACATGCAAAAACGAAATTTAAAGAGAGTTTAGAGAGAGAGCTTACCTCTCCGGGAGAGCAATTTTAGCCAAGAAGGATGAGCAAGCAATGGAGATTAAGAGGTGATTTTTGGTGCCCTTGATTTGTTGCTTGAAGGTTGCTATTTATAGGGGAAAAATGAAATTGGAGTCGGTTCCGGCTTGTGGCTGCAAATGGACGGGAACAAAAGAAGGAAAATGATGATGATGAACAGTGGCCAGAGTGGTGAGCAAGTTTGATTGTGTGGCTAGGTGATGAGCAAGTTTGATTGTGTGGCTAGGTGATGAGCAAGGCAAGCTGGAACCGAGCTAGAGGATGAGAAGGAATTAAATGGCATTTATGTAACATTTATCCTATTTTTGGGGTACGAACGGGATATTTTTGTACGAGCGAAATCGCTCGAAAACGAAAATAAACCCGAAGCGAGATCCAACTATGTGTAGAAAAATAAGCCGAGAAAACTAATATACAGTGAATAAACGCGAAAGTTGAGGTGACGTGTTTATTTTCTCTTTCGGAAGTGTCAACACGTTCGTGCGCAAAATAAATGTCCTTACGACAAAAATTGAACGAAACTGAACGCGGTGGCGTGAAAGAGAAAATTAGAACGTAATTATCAAATAAAGAAATAACGCGTTCGACCCTCGATCCCGGGAAACTTACTCGGGATCGAAAGAAGTTCGCAAAAAGACAGTTAAAAGTACGAAAAAATTAAAAAGGCACGAAATGACACGAAATATTAAACAAACTAGCCTAGGACCAAGAATCGACAACAATTTGATCTAGACGAGCTATTAAACGTGATAAGCGTAAAATTATGTAAATGTGACAAAAAAGTGGTCAAAAATCGGGTAGCAACACTATGTTACTTTTGGACAGTCGAATAGGTTGTAAAAAGTTAATTTACTAAAAATAATGAAATAAAAAACTAAATAATAGGTTATACAAGATCAACATGAATTGATATGTCAAAGTAATTGTGCATTTATTTTAATCATATAATTAAATTAAATTAAATTTAGTGTTGGTGTTTGTAGGCGGAGGGTGGACTTGGAGGTTATGACCCCACCTTAAAAAAAAAAAAAATCAATTCTCCCGTAATAGTCCAGGTTCTAGTCTTTTTATATGAATTATATTTTTCTTATAAAGGGGTGGAAGAGATAACAAAAAAATATAAAATGGACTATATTTTTATTATTAAATTGTTGTATTCTTTTAAAATTCTATCACTTCATATTCGCTCCCTAAAAAAAAATTATTCTTGCATAATTATCCTTAAAGCTCTATTCTATTCATACTAATCATTTATATTTATCCCCTCAAACTTTCTATTTTTTCATAATATTTCATAAAAGTTTTATTTTTCTTTCATAAATCCTTCATATTTGCCCCATGATTTTAAATCTTCGCATAATAAACCTTAAAATTGTATTTTTATTTTTTTCATATACTTTTACTGAAAATTATTATCTTATTACCCCTTAAAAATTTTACTCAAACTATCATTATTAGTTGGTGTCGGTCTCGGTGTTGCCGTTTATTAATAGCATTTTTTCTTTTGTAGGGGAAGAAGTGGATTGGATGGTTGTATTTGCGGTGTTAGGATTTGTGGTTGGTTTTGGAGCTGTTTGGGTTCCGTTGCTATTCTGTAAGACTTGGAGGTGCACCTACTTTCGGTTCCTGAATTCCATGTGCCTCAAGCTCGACGGTGCCTTCATCAGTTCAGGTGGTCTGCCAGCCGCTCAATCGATTAGTTATGAAATACCATTAACTCTGTGTATATTATCCATATCTTTAGGTGCGATTCGTTGAAAGAATTTTTTTTCTATATATATATATTTTTTATCTGTTTAGGGAAATGGAAAAATTAATTGATTAGATATCTTCCATTTTTTATTCATTTTTTGGATTGATGAACTAAATTGGATAGTTATATGGGTGAAAAAAACTGCTTCATTTAGTTTGGACTTAAGGAGAGGTTTCTGAAGGATTACAACCTAAGTACTTTTTAAACATCAAGACACAAAACTTAATTCTTTTTTTAGTTAACATATAGATTCCAAATAATTTTGCGACCAATTTTCAATTCAATTTTAAATTAAATTAAACTATGAAATCAATTTAAATCACACCAAGAGGTTATACTAAAGTGTTCTTTTACGAAAATCGATTGAATATGTATATAAATATCGAGTGATTTAGTACTAGTGAAAGCTAGTTGCGTTCTTTATTATTTTAGTTTTTATTCATTTGTGTTTTAATTGTAAAAATATTTACGTTCTGTGTATGCAGAAATAATAAATTTTATTTTTTAATATACCTTATAAATAATTATTTGTAATATAATTGAAGACTAGTTGTAGACATCAAAATTTCGACTCGTCTTAAAATATTCGGTTCAGTTTATAAAAAAAAGCCACGAAACTCATTCATCGAAATTCATGAAGCTTATTTGGTTGAAACCCACCAGCAAGCTCATATTTGGAGGGATCAAAACCCATCTTATATTTATTAATTTGATTGAATGTCAAATTAATTGATATTCAATTATTAATTAATATGCAAATTAATTAATAATATCGGTTACATATTGGACCAATGAAATGAAGACACGTGTTCTCTCTCCCACTCAAAACCATCCCTACGAGCTTATAAATAGAGGCTTCCTTAGAAGGTGAGTGGAGGAGATTTTTGGAGACAAATCGCTAGCAGATTATCATCAAGAAAGAGAGAACAACTACAAGCTAATTCAAATTTTCTCTCAAGCTCCAAGCAAATCAAGGAGAAACCATGAGTTGATTTAAGGCCGGTTTCTTCTCAAATCAACCACAGAAGCCACAAGCTGATTAAAGGCCGGTTTCTTCTCAAATCAACCGCAAAACCACAAGCTGATTTAAGGCCGATTTCTTCTCAAATCAACCACAGATTACAAGCTGATTTAAAGCCAATCCGTCATCCATCCAACTCAATGAAGACCGATTCATTAATCAAAGGAATCAAGAGAAGAACCACTTTTACTCTACATTTATCTTTTGTAATTTGATACGTGTAATTTTCTCTATTTTAAGAAAAATTGTGTACACTTAGATAATTTGTATATACAATTTAGTTGCTCACAAAAGCCAAAACATGGATTTTATTAGTATATATGATTAAAAGAAGCAGCCAATGCGAATCTTTCATAAACAATAAACAACAAGAGTAAGATCCAAGAACACCCCTCTCTAAATGTAGCCACTCTTCTCATTGTCATCTTCTAAGTTGTAATTACAGTGAACTGAAAATGGCAACTCCGTCGTTGTTGTTCTGCTTCTCAAGCTTAGTGTGTATGTACTTTTTCATAATTCTGACCAAGTTCTACGACAAAGTATGGCTGAATCCTGCTCGGATCCAGTCTCTGATGAACTCACAAGGATTGAAAGGCCCTTCTTACATATTCTTCCATGGTAATGCCAAAGAGATCCTTGCAATGAGAAATGACATCAAGAACAGTCCCATGGAGTTGTCTCATGATATTTTTCCAAGAGTTCAGCCTCACTTTTATTCTTGGATCTTTATTACATATGTTGATTAATTACTAATGTTATCAACAAATCTTTGTCTTTCCCAATTTTTGTTGTAGGGATGAATGTTCTTTACTGGCTTGGTCCGCAAGCTCACGTTATCCTCACAGACCCTGATCTGGTTAAAGAGGTAATGAGCAACAAAGATGGAGGATTCCCAAAAGCAGACCTCCCAATCTGTATCAAGAAACTCTTAGGGGATGGACTTCTAACCTCAGAAGGTGAGAAATGGTCTAAGATGCGAAAACTCGCCAACCATGCTTTCTTCGCCGAGATCTTGAAGGTAATTTATTCTAACAAGAGATGAAAACTATGGGTATCGAGGCAAGAAAGTGCAGGTCAACCAAGCATTTCTGCGTTTCATTTTGCTGCAGGGTATGGTTCCGGAAATGGTTGCGAGTGCTGAGATGATGCTAACAAGATGGAAACATGTACAAGGCAAAGAGATTGATTTGGTCCCAGAATTCAAGATCTTAACATCTGAAGTCATTTCCAGGACAGCATTCGGGAGTAGCTACATGAAAGGTCAGCACGTTTTTTATTCATTGATGAAGCTGGGCACCATCGCTTCAAGAAACATCTACAGGATTAGGATTCCTATAATTGGGTATGTTTCAACTTTTATTTCTCTGATAATGTATTCATTAAGTTGGCTTGCTGGCGCTCATTTTCTGGTTAACTGCAGAAAGTTCTTACAACTAGCTGATGACACGGAATCAGACAAACTGCAACAACAGATAAAAGATAGTATTGTAAAGATGGTGAAGAAAAGAGAGGAGGAAGCAGAACTGCTGGATGATAAAGCTGATAGTTACGGAAACGATTTTCTTGGATTGCTTCTAAAGGCGAAGCATAATGCAGATGAGGCCAAGAAAATATCTATCGAGGATTTGGTTGATGAGTGCAAGGTCATTTATATTGGCGGACAGGAAACAGTATCAAGTGCACTTTGCTGGACTATACTTCTTCTAGCAATTCACCAAGATTGGCAAGACACAGTCAGGAACGAAGTTCTTGAATTATTTGGCCACCAAAATCCAAAAGCTGAGAGCATCTCAAAACTTAAATTTGTGAGTAAACCCAATTTCACTCCAAATTAGGCTCAATCTGATCACATTATGTCAAAACTAATTCTGTTGGCACTAAGTCGGCCCGTATAAATTCTAACCACTTCTTTTTCTCTTTTTGTTTAGATGAGCATGGTTATCCATGAGTCTCTGCGGCTATATCCCCCGAATGTATTCGTCCTCAGGAAAGCTCGAAGCGAAATCAAGTTGGGGAAACTAACTATTCCAACAAAAGTGAACTTGATTATTTCCATTTTAGGACTACACCACAGTGCTGAAATATGGGGAGATGATGTTCATGTTTTTAAGCCAGAAAGATTCACAGAAGGGGTGGCTAAGGCCACAAACAATAATATGGCTGCGTTTATGCCCTTTAGTATTGGATCAAGAAACTGCGTAGGCTCCAATTTCGCGCTTACAGAAATGAAGATTGTGCTCTCCATGATTCTGCAGCGATACAGGTTTACGCTTTCTCCAACCTATGTCCACTCCCCTGTTTTTCTTCTTGCAATGCAACCACAACATGGACTTCAAGTCATCCTCCACCCACTCTAATCTAAATCAATACTTTGCCATCAAAATTTCCAAAAGGTGGTTTTGTTTGTGGTTCAAACATTGTAACTACTCTACAAGAAAACAAATTGTTGGGTGTTCAATTCAATTCCAAGATTTCAATAATGCAGGGTAAAACCGCACATCATTTCTTTTAATTTTGTACATAACTCCACCTCCATTCATGTGAATTCCTAAAAGTATACACATTTGCAAAGTTTATCCACTCAATACGTGATGGTTGCCGAAATCGTCAAATATAAATAAATACAATTCACCAAAGCTCATGTAAATAAAACAGTAGCTAGCGGTAAAAGGTTCGTCCTCAGGGATTCGGTGGACAATTAATACTCTTTGTAAATAATCAGGAATGGTAACAAGTGGTAAATACCAATATTGAGTTGTTGTGAATAATTGCGAAAAGTAAGTAACAGAAAGAAATAAATGGATGTGGTGTGTGAATTCAGTTGTGACAAATTCCCAGTGAGGATTCCGATGAGCTCATGCAATTAATTAATCGATCATTGATTCAAGTATTTTCAATACCCGACTTGCAGGCGGCTATAGAGATCAGGTTCTCACCTAGATCTCCTACTCTCTACCTGTTCGAGATTCTTAAAGGTTCTCACCTATTAAGGTCCTTGATATATCTTATGGCCTAAAGAAGCTATTCTATTAGGTCTAATAAGATAACCAAATAATTCTACCGTAAGAGACCTTCCCAGATTCAGGAGAGAGAAGTGTCTACTCCTGTAAACCAGACTCTAAGTTTTCCAGTCTGATCCGTCGATCAGGTGGTTGCCTTCGTATCACTTTCTACAATGTAGACTCCAAAGTATCGAGAGAAGACAGTAATCATACAAATTCTAGTGTAGTTGATCAAGCTTCAAAAGAAGTATGCATAATTTGACAATCAATTAAAACAATTAAAGATGCAAGATGAGATTTAATAAATTCGTTTAGATCTCACAATTAATTAAGCATGGCTGTAATCCTCACAAGGAATAGATGGAATTTAGCCTATCATCATATAATTAAATAAATAAATAAGATGTAAGCATAAGAAAGTAATTTAATTAATTAAAGGGAAGAAAATAGCAAACATCGTTTTCAAGCTCCTGCTATGGGTTTCCTGTTCCAACCAAGAAGAAAGAAATATTCTGTAGAGAAGAGATGATGTCCTGGAGGCGTAGCTCTACTCTTCCTATTTAAATAAAATCCCTAGATTGTCTTTTCAAAATTCTAAAATAATAAAAGGATAATATCTAATTAATATTAATAATAATTGTTCCAAAACCAACAAGCAGCAGCGTTGGAGTCTTTCTGTTGCAGCAGGTCTTCTAGCTGGAGTAGGAGATCAGCGGCTCTTCTAGAAGAATAGGACAGCTGGCCCGCCTGGAATCTCGGATCTCCTTGTCCCAGGCCTGGGGCAAGGAAGCTTCTGGCCAAAACAGCTCTAAACTTGACGATTTCAGCTCCTAACGAACGCTAAGCTTCTCAGCAACATGATCTGCAAAAAGGAGTGGAAAACCCAAGAATTAGCAGTATCATCGTCCTAAAATAGACATAAAAGACGACGATAAATAGACATTTAACGCTCCAATCAATACGAAAAAGAAGAGGAGGTCTTGGAATCTACAATCTACCACTTTCTATATTTTATCTTTGCTTCTCGAAAATGATGGAAAAGAAATTGACCAAGTACAGGTAAATCATATTATAAATAGTGGAACTTTTAAAACCAGCAGCGACAAAAAAAAATCAGCTAACCTCGATGGCGTGGCTTGACTGGATTATAATAGCCAGGCGGTTGCTCCATGTAATCAGATTCGTGGAGTTCACCATTCATAACTGTCGAAGTTGCCTATTATAACTTACTGTCAACCGAGCCGTCAGAGCGGCGCTTCACGCGATATACCCATTTGCAACCGATAACGTTAAGACGCTACGCTGTTCACAAGGCTAACTTGGTATGGGTGGGCCCAACTTGAGGAAGAAATTATTTTTTAATTACCGAGAACATTGAGACGCTAACTTAGTACGGGTGAGCCCAATTTGAGAAAGAAATTAAAACTGCATTTCCATTCATTTCCAGTATTCAAGTCCTAAAACTATACACATTTATTAAGTCAATACTAAAAACAAGAAGAGGACAGTAAGAAAGATCCAAAAAATGCTATCAGAACCTGCAGTCTACACCACTTTCTATACTTCTTCTATTTGCCTTCTTTCTCCTTGCTTCTCCAAAACGACAATACTTCTCCAAACTGAAAACAAATTGACCAAATACAATAACAACATATGGTTAGTTGTATATAAAAAAAATAATAACTTTTTCCTATCTATAAAAAGTTAAATTGTATTTTTTGACCTTCTACTTAGAGAAAATGGTCACACTCGATCCTCTATATTGGTTCATACTAAATCTCTCTACTCTCAATCTGAAGAAACTTTAAATAATAACACATCAACAAAAAGAACGTAGCCAAATTAAGAGTAGAGTAACTAAATTTGATTATCATGATAGCAAGTAACTAAATTTGAGAAAAAATTATAACATCAAAATTAAATAAGCTTGTGGCCTACAATAACAGTAGGTCTGATCTTGTGGTGGTTGTCTCTGATACTGATAATTGTTCTGAAAATTGGGTCGGGCTTGAAATTTTGCATGTTGAAAGGAGGGGGGTGGTTCCCGTATGGATTTTGTTGATATTGTTGGCTAGGTCCCGACTGTTGAGAGTTGTTCCATCCGTAATTAGGTTGTTTCCATCCTTAGTTGTTGTTCTGGCCATATTGGGCATTGAATCCTCCCACGGCATTGACAGGCATCTCCTCGGGGATGAATGGACAGGAGTGCGTGGGGTGATCTGATAGTTGACAGAATTGACAGGCCTTGACTTGGACTGGGTGTCCCGATGCCATATTCTGAAGCATACCAGTGATGGCCGCTAGATGGTTTTCCATGGCTGCAGAGCGGGCGTCCTGATTGCTGGTGGAATTGTTGAGAGGGGCGTTGTTTTTGGACATAAGCTCGATGGTGTCTTTGGCGGCAACGGGAGTGAGTTTAGTGATGAAACCGTTTGCAACGACGTTGAGCAAGGCCTTGTCACGGGCCTTGAGTCCTTCACAGAAATACTGGATAAGGGCATGCTCGGAGAGGTTATGTGAAGGGCACAAGGCCTGCATCTTCTTAAAGCGCTCGTAGTACTGCTCGAGGTCTTCCGTGTCCTTTTGGAGAATAGACACTAGTTGCTTGCGAGTTACCATGGCGATGGACACCAGGTAATATTTATCCGTAAAGACTTTGGACATTTCAGCTCACGAATTGATAGATTGAGGACGCAAGTCGTAAAACCAATCGAGGGCATCATCCTTAAGGGACCACATGAAGGCGCGGAGTTTGGCATGCTCAATACTAACATTGTGTGGCTTCATGGCGTCGCAAATGGAGCACAATTGTTGGAGATGGCGGTGGGGGTTTGATTGGAGCGTTAAATGTCTTTTATCGTCGTCTTTTATGTCTATTTTAGGACGATGATACTGCTAATTCTCGAGTTTTTCACTCCTTTATTACAGAGAACGTTGCTGGATAGCATTTCATACCATAGGAGCTACAACCGTATGTTGCAGAGCAATATTGTGGCTGCTGTTTCTTCTAGAAGATTTTGTCTCGCGGACTCCTACTGGAACAAGAAGTCTTACTGCCACTGATATTATCCTACGCTTCTGTTAGGATTTTGGAACAAATATTGTTAATATTAATTAGATCTTATCCCTTCACTATTTTGAATTTTAGAAAAAGACCACTCAGGGATTTTATTTAAATAGGGAGAGTAGTGCGGCGAAACTACTTACTTCATCTTTTACATAGCATATTTCTTTCCTCTTGACAGAGACAACAGCTCCATTGCATTGTATCAAGGAAATAAACTGTTGGGTGTTCAATGCAATTCCAAGGTTCCAATAATGCTGAGTAAAGCAAAACTGCACATCTGTTCTTTTCAGTATTGAAGTCCTAAAAGTCTCCACATTTCTCAAGTTTATTGATTCAATACTAAAAAAGCTATGAATCAAGAGCTGAACTTTTAAAATCCAAGAGCAAGGGAAAAATCAGCTAACCTCTGGTACCAAACTTGCGGGGCCAGTTTGAGGCCGTAAAGGGACCGATTTGAGCTTGCAATCATGGTGTGGCTTTACTGGATCATGATAACCAGGAGGTTGCTCCATATAAAAAAGATTCGTGCAGTTCACCATTCACAAAATGAATTGTGCAGCCAATTATAACATGTTTTACAACAGGGCTTAGCGACAAGACGCATTTTCAATCTGTCAACCGAGCTGTCAGAGCGGCGCTTCACGCGATATACCCATTTGCAACCGACAACATTGAGATTGGATGTTGGGGCGCCGTAAACGACGAAGTTCCATGGGAATGTGGGATGAATGAATAAGGGTTTGGGCCGTGGGTGGCGGGTCTGGTATATCTTTGATCGGAGAGAGAAGGCGTCTGTGAAACGATGTCGTTTTTCTGGTGTTTTGAAAGAGCAGCCACGGCTGAGTCTGATGGGCCGCTGAGGGTATGGGCTCAGGAGGGTTGAACGTAGTGGACTGCTGCGGCTGCGGACTTGAAAGAAACTTTGGGCCGGGTTTGTGAAAGTTTAGCGACGCGACACAACACAACGAGAGACAGTCACGAGGTAATTTTTTATCGTATTTTGGCACATAGAGACGAGACAAAAATGACGAATCATATAAGTTTGAGTATCAAAATTGTAAGAAAATATATATTAATAACAGATTCAATAGAGAAAATAAACTTGTTGTTTATTCGGTTACTTATATTGTTAAATTTCTCTATCATTCATATTGCCGTCCCTCTATTATATCTAATACAAAAAAAAACAAAAAACAAATTTCAACCCGTATCTTTTAATGTGTCAATTTACTCACTAATGTTCTTGCATGTATATTGATTCTTTTACTCACTAATAAAAGCTTTCTGTTTTTGCTTTTGCAGGGTATGGTTCCGGCAATGGTTGCAGGTGCTGAGAATGAGATGATGCTAGGAAGATTGTGATCTCTATGTTGCTGCAGCGATACAGGTTTACTCTCTCGCCAAGTTATGTCCACTCCCCTGTTTTCCTTTTCTCAATCCAACCAAAACATGGACTTCAAGTCATTCTCCACCGACTCTAAGACCAAACATTTGCTATTCAAGATCGTTGTAGACAAATTGTACCAGAAATAAATCGTTGGGTGCTCAATCCAAGACTTCAATGGTGAGTTTAATGATCGGAAAAATCATTGGTGGTGGTTATAAACATATGTTCCACAATTTATATAATCCGTTTCCCGATAGAAAAATGCCTTTCAAAAAAGAATCTAATTCCAACCTTAAAAGGACAAAAATTAGTCAGGGATCGCTTATGTGGCACATAACTAAGTCCAACTCCGAAGGGAGAAGCTGCAATTTAATTTGAATGAAAATCATATTTTCTCCATAAAAGAAAGAAGAAACAAGTTTTTCAGCACATCGATTATATACAACTGCTGTATTTCTTTCTTGTCCGTCTATATTTTAAATTACTCCGTCATAAAAAGAAAGAAGAAACAGCTAAACCGAACCTAAATATTCTTGCGCCTAAACAACAAACTGAAAACTTTAAAAACACCTTTATATCAACGCAACCCAGTTTCCATATATAGC
The DNA here is from genome assembly GCA_963691705.1 of Viola odorata. Lineage (NCBI taxonomy): Eukaryota > Viridiplantae > Streptophyta > Magnoliopsida > Malpighiales > Violaceae > Viola > Viola odorata. The sequence goes on from OY829542.1 coordinate 3,900,905, forward strand.
CAACTGCTATTGCCACGTAAATGCTAATTAGCAATCACAAAGGAAATGGCTACTCTGTTCTTCTTCTTTTCGAGCTGCGTCTCTGTATACTTTCTGATACTTCTCGTCAAGTTTTTCAACAGAGTATGGTTTCATCCCCTTCGGGTTCAGTCTCTGATGAACTCACGAGGACTCAAAGGCCCTTCTTACAAATTCCTGTATGGCAATACCAAAGAGATCCTGGCAATGAGAAATGAATTCAGCAGTAGTCCCATGGAGTTGTCTCATCATATTTTTCCAAGAATTCAGCCTCACATCTATTCATGGATCAAGATTTATGGTAATTGCAATTCTTCTTACATGTAAATTTTACATTTTTTATAGGCAAAGATATCATTGGCAGACAATCACTAAACTAATGCTCAATATTACATGTAAATTACTGTAAATTACTGTAAATTACAAAGTTTACCTGTAACAATGTCAATGAATCTTGTCTTCCGAATTTGCTGCAGGAATGAATATTCTTTCCTGGATTGGTCCAGGAGCTCAAATTATAGTGACAGACTGATTGAGTGCTTAATTGTCTTATTTTTTATCCTTTTTTCCTACCGATTAGGATGTCGATACTACTAATTATGGACGCTTTTTATTCCTTTTTGCAGAAAGCATATCTGAAAGGCTGATTATTGGAAAGGAAAGAAAAGCCATGAAAAGAGCTCGAAGATTGTTGCAAGATCAGAATCAATCCAGTAGCAGCCTAGGAAATTAAAGGACATGAACCAACCCATTGGAAAGCATGAATTTGTGAATAGATGAAATGGGCTTGGGCCGATGGTGAGAGAGACGCGTACTGAGATTGCAATAGAAGATTTGTAATTAGTTTAAACCAAAATTTTAAATAATTATTTTATTAATTAGTTAAAATCCTATCTTTTAGGATTTTTAGTTGGATTAGGATTTGATTTAAAAGGAACCTAGCTCAGAACAAACACATGATCTCTTCTTCCTCGGAATTGAACGGCTACTGGTTCTAGAGTTTGCTATCAATATATTATTCTTTTCTTCTTCATCCTCTTGAATTAATTCATGCATCTTAATTGTTTGAATTAATTATGTCTTGTTCTAGCTAAGTTATCTATTCTTGATAAAGACTCTAGGGTTATGATTCATATGTTGTGAGATCTAATTAAGCTAAATAAAATCCAAATTTGTATTTCTATTCTTTTTATTTGAATGTCAATTTGTTCTTATTCAATCTAAGTTTGATCACCTTATAATTTAATTCGAACGATTACATCTTTTCTTAGAAACGTTGGATTCTACATCGTTGATAGGAATCTGTAGGTAACTAATTAGTGTAAGATCTAATTAGAAAAGGGTAGAATCCGGTTTATAGGAGTAGAAGAAATTCTCTTCTAGATCGGGAAAGGTCTCTCCCCGTGTTTAATCAACCCTTCAATTAAACTTTATTAGGAGTACCGCCTTAAAGTTATTGAACGGTTAGGGATCCTAGTAGGAGTACCGCCTTAGGAATCTTGAGTAGGAGGAGAGCAGGAGACTCAGAGTACCGCTGGTCTCTATAGCTTTTCTATTAAATTTGGTTTTGAAAACACTTGCATCAATGATCGACATTTATGAATCGTGACCCGAAAAGAGTCTTTATCGGGAATTTACCACCATTTGAGTTAATCCAATCATCATTTATTTACTGTTTCTATTCTCTCTGTTTGTTATTTAAATTGCAACACAAAAACCCCCATTATTGGTATTTACCACTGTTACAATTTCGGTCTTTTAACAGAAATTATTATTGTCCAGAAATCCCTGTGGTTCGATCCTTTTACCACTTGCTACAGTTTTAATTAATTGTGCATGGTGAATTGTATGATTTATTTTTGTTGGTTTCGGCACCCATCAAATTTTGGCGCCGTTGCCGGGGATTTCTTTGGTACTAATTTTAATTTTCTTGTTTTATGACCAGGTCCTCCCGACTGCCATTACTTCCATACAACCCAGAGTTGACAAAAACAGAAGCTCAGTACAGGAAGCAGCGAGCAGAAAGGCAGAGGACAGAATCTGAAGAAACTGTTTTAGAAAATAGTTTTTCGCAGTCAGCAGACTTTTCCACAGGCCTGGGGGAAAGTTCATCAGCAGCAGTAAGAGAAAACCCTCTTTTCGAACGAGAAATGGACCAGCCACCTCCTCCACCACCTCCTCCTCCTCCAGAGCAGACCTTTAGGCAGCGAAACAGTGAGGGACCAATACTTCTATGATGGTTTATGTGTTAGAGACAAAATGGTTGTGGATGGAGCTGCAGGAGGAGCGTTACAAGATTGCACCCTCACAAAGGCGAATCAATTGCTTCAGATCTTGGCTGAAAATAGCGAGCTAAATGAGTCAAGCGAAAGAGAAAATCCTACAGGTAATGTTTCTGTACTTGAAACTAAAATGGATGAACTTTCTGATCGTCTGGATAAGTTTTGTGTAGGACAATCACAGGTACAGCAGGTACAGCCGACCACCATATGTGGTATGTGCGGGCAACAAGGACACCATACAGATGAATGCATCTTGAATAGAGGAACACCCGAAGAGGTTAATTCGGTATTGCAGTTTCAGCAGCAATATGGAAGATACCCACCACATAAACCAAGGTACAACCAAAATCGATACCAAAACAATCAGTACCCAAATAAACCAGGGTGGAAGGAGAACACGAACTCTAATGTCGTAGTTCATCAACCTAATCAATATCAATCCCAACCAAGCCAAACACCACCTGTCAACCTACAAAACTTCGTCCCTAGACCAAATGTACCCCAACTTCCAGCCCCACAACAACCCCTTATGATCACTGGAGTCCCAATGGAGGATATGCTAAAGCAGTTTATGCAAGCTACTCAAGCTAGCATCTCGAGTCTCGTGCAATCGAACCAAGCCATGCAGAAAGAAATGGCAGAGATGAAACTCGGAAAACAGGAGCAGGGAGGACGTTTACCATCAACTACAGTAGATAATCCGAAGCATAATGTCAGTTCCATAACATTAAGGAGTGGAACAAAAATTCCAGACATAGCGGACTCGTCCACAGTCCTGGGGAAGAGTCAACCAGAGGCAGTTCCACCTCCACCAGAATTTGAACCAGAAATGAAGGTAATTTCTGAAAAACCAGTTCCATAGACGTTGTCAAGAAAGGAGAATCAGGTAATCCCTCTTCCTTTTCCCGAAAGGGCTGAAAAGTCCAAGAAGGCGAAGGAAGAAAAGGCTATTCTAGATATATTTCGAAAAGTAGCCATAAATATTCCTTTGCTTGATATGATTGCCCAGGTACCCAAATATGCTAAGTTTCTAAAAGATTTATGCACTAACAAACAGAAGCTTTCAGGTATAGAAAGGGTCAACTTGAATGAGAACGTGTCTGCTATTTTTCAGAAGAAATTACCCAACAAATGCAAGGATGGAGGAACCTTCGTCATACCGTGCAAAATTGGAGATCAGACTATTGAAAGGGCGTTGTGTGATCTAGGCGCGGGGATAAATGTCATATCACTAAACCTTTTTAAATCTCTTAACATTGGGGAATTAGTAGACACTAGACTTGTTATTCAATTAGCTGATAGGTCAAATATATATCCTGTTGGAGTTATAAAAGATGTTTTGGTTCAAGTGAATGATTTTATATTCCCTGCTGATTTTTATGGTGTGGATATGGAAAATGATCTGAAATTTTGCTTGGAAGACCCTTTTTGAGAACGGCTAGGGCGAAGATTGATGTGTATAGTGGATGTTTAACTATAGAGTTTTATGGTGAAACCATTACCTTCAATATGTATGACGCTATGCGATTTCCTGATGACATACATTGTGTTAATTTTGTGGATGTTATTGACCCAGATGTTGAGGACATTTATGATATTAATACCACTGACCCCTTAGAATTCGTTCTTAGCAGAAGTATTGATCAGCCAAGACTTGAAGAAATGGAAGCAAAATTTGAAATAAATGAAGAAATCAAAGACACTGTCTTTGCACTTGATACTTCCAATTACGTCAATTCTGGTATTATTCCCAAGGATATTGAAACTTCCAGTAACTCACAATAAGCTCCTCTCTTCAATTTTGCAGGCCCCTGATTTGGAGCTAAAATCCTTGCCAGATCACTTAAAGTACTCGTTCCTAAGCCTGGGGAAGAGTCTGCCAGTGATTATCTCCAGCAAGTTGACTAAGCTAGAAGAAGAAAGACTTTTGCGAGTACTGAAAGATCACAAGGGAGCTATAGGTTGGACCATAGCTGATATAAAGGGAATCTCACCTTCCATATGCACGCACAAAATCCACCTTGAGGAGGATTGTAAGACAGTGAGACAGCCTCAAAGGAGGCTAAATCCCCCTATTATGGAGGTGGTAAAGAAGGAGATTTTGAAACTCCTTGATGCGGGTGTTATTTACCCCATATCTGATAGTACTTGGGTGAGTCCTGTGCAGGTTGTACCCAAGAAAACCGGGATCACGGTGGTTGAGAACAGCGAAGGACAAATGGTGCCAACTAGAGTGCAAAACGGATGGAGAGTGTGCATCGATTATCGAAGGCTCAACACAGCGACGAGGAAGGATCATTTCCCTCTTCCCTTCATCGACCAGATGCTAGAGAGACTCTCAGGTAAGTCTCACTACTGTTGTCTCGATGGGTATTCTGGTTTTCACCAAATACCCGTTGCGGTTGAGGACCAAGATAAAACTACTTTTACCTGCCCGTTTGGGACTTTTGCATATAAACGCATGCCTTTTGGACTTTGCAATGCACCTGGAACTTTCCAAAGATGTATGATGAGCATATTTTCTGATTTCATTGAAAAAGGAATTGAAGTTTTTATGGATGATTTTACTGTTTACGGTAATTCATTTGATGAATGTCTAGAAAATCTAGAGAAATTCAAGGATGCTAGATGAGGCGCAGAAAAATTACACAACCACCGAGAAAGAGCTGTTTGCGGTTATTTTTGCCTTAGATAAATTTCGGTCATATTTACTTGGAACTAAGGTTATTATTTATTCTGACCATGCAGCTCTGCGCCCTTTATTGGTGAAGAAGGAGGCGAAACCAAGGCTGATCAGGTGGATTCTCCTTCTACAAGAATTCGACATCGAAATACGAGATAAGAGTGGTAAAGAGAACTCAATGGCAGATCACTTGAGTAGGATCTTTGTGAATCCGGACCCCCTGGCTGTGAGGGATGTGGTAATATCTCCGCTAAAAATCAGATGCCACAATATCCTAGAATCCCGAGAGGAAAGATTGGAGTCAAAGGCTTACCGAACAGCCTATAAAACTCCAATCGGTACCACTCCCTACAAGCTCGTTTATGGGAAATCGTGTCATCTCCCTGTGGAGATCGAGCACAAGTCATACTGGGCCATCCGCCAATGCAATCTGAACATGAAGACAGCTGGTTTAGAGAGGAAGCTTCAAATGCATGAGTTGGAGGAATTGAGGCATGACGCCTATAACTAAACATATTTAATTCTAAATTGATCAAGTTTAAAACAAACATGAATAGTTTTGACCGTAAATCAAAGAGAATAGAAATACGAAAATCAGAATTTAATAAACACAAATTTGATCTCACAAAGGAAGAATCATGGCTCAATAGCCTTTACCAGGAATCTAATAGTTTAGCTACTAAATGACATAATTAATTCAAACAAATAATATGCATGAATTAATTAATTGAAGCAAGGAAGAAGAAAATAATATATTAAAATAGCTAATTCCAAAACAGTAGTCGAATGTGTGCAGAAGAGAAGAAGATGATCGTTCTCCCTCTGCTGTCCAAAAAGGTTATATACTAAACCTATTCCAACTACTATCCTATAAAAAAGGATTTTCTAATTTGAAATTGTTTTAAATATCTAAGTCAGGAAATTCTATTGTATCTTCATTTTAATTACAAAGGTAGAAGCTGCAGGTGGCAGCGACTCAAAGCAGCAACATCTCCAATGGGCCTAAGCCCATTTTCTTCAAAGAGCAGCAGCAGCAAACGTATCAGCAAGACAGTAGCATTGTTCTTTACATGCAAATGCAACAGCAGCACGGAATCAATTTGACTCAGGAAAGCAATTGGCTGGATTTCGATTCACGTTCCACTCCTTCGCTGCACATCATCATTTCCAAGTCTTTTTCTTCCATCTGATTTCAGCACCTACGATATGCAAAAGTGGGACAAAAGTATCACTAGCAGTAGTAATAATCATCCAAATGAGCCGAATTGAACGCATAAAAATAAGGATAAATGCATTCAATCAAAATCCCCCACACTTGACTAATGCTTGCCCCCAAGCATAAAACAAATCAAAACAAACATCAAACAGACAACGAGACTCCAAGTTTTTCATTTAGCTGCGTAATTAACTACTGAAAATACCAAGACACTTTCCTTACCAAATCGATGCTAGACTACCAAGGGCCAATCAATACCCTAAACATACCCCATCCACATAGTTTCAAGACAGCTAGCTTTTAAAAATTATTGTAATGATTTAGGGTGACAAAACTCACTACAAATTTGAGTCCTACCATGGCTATTCCACCTAAATGTGTATACCTCTGTGCCATTTAAATCACTTAATTAGCAGATTTGTTTCAATGAATTTTATTTCTTTTTCTTTCTTTTCTTTTTCTCTCTTTTCAGCTCTTTGCCCTTTGTATTTTTACAGGCATATTTTAATAGCAGTGCTTGCTCTTTTTGGGCACCCAGAGCTTCCACTTTTTTGCTATCTCTGCTCTTATGACATTCCAACACATTTAACATGCAACACATTCAAACAGATGGAAATAAAAGCACTCTCAAATCTATAGCGTAGCAAGCCAAGTCACCCTAATTTAAATGCTAAGCCCTAGCTAACTATTCTTTTAACCATGTGGATAGTTAATGTTCTGGGTTCATTAGGAAATATGACCCTTAGGCATTGATTATGTTACGCTCATTCACTTCCCTGGTACTAAAACATCGATTTAATCAAACAAGTGTCTAAAATGTAGTTTCAGCAGTCAACTATACAGCTTAGGCAAAACTCGGAGTCTGAAGTACGAACACAGCTAGACTAAATGACTCAAACATGCACGAAAATAGAAACTAAAATCACGCATCAGACCAGAATTAATGAAAGAAAACTGACTCAACTGACTTGACGCAAAACAGTCAATCATCTCAAGCAATCAACTAACAATCAACTCAAGCGATCAACACAGCGTAAAAACTCCTAAAAAATCCCCCACACTTAAAGACACTTTGTCCTCAAAGTGTGGAGGATCAGACTCAATAAATAAAATGGATATACAGAGAGGAACGATGGTACCTGGGGGTTCATTTTGGCTGCGTGCTGACCAGCTTCATGGCCAACGCATTCGTCCGCTGCTGCTCCTCAAGGATTCTTTTCAGCGTTTCATGTTGCTCCTCGAGCAGCTTTGTCATCCTGCTGCTCAGATCATTCTGGTTCCTCAAAATGTCTCTCAACACAGCTAACTCTTCTGATGGAATAGGAGGTTGATCAGTACGGGCTGTCGATTGGTGACGTGGGAGATTGTTTTCTTGCCGTGGCTCGGCATTGGATGTCGTGGCATCTTCGTCATTTCGTGCCTGGTGTGCAAATCGGAAGATGCCTCCGTGTTTAGCTGAAAACACGTGCTCCTGAACGGGTGTAAAACCTGTGTTGCTACACAAAACCTTATTTTCCAAGTGAAAATAACCCATTTGATCTAAAGATTTTATACCAAGCAATCTCAATTCAGCATACTTGAAAAGGTTATTTTTTTCAATCTTAAATCCTCTATGTTTTACAGCAAGCGCAGTAATGAGAGAACCCATGGGCATTCTAGATTTGCAAGTTCTGACTTGGTGACTAACCCAGTAACCTAGACTCAACTTATGCTTATTAACCATGCACCAAAGGATGAAAAGCTCCTGTTTGGAGATTTCACCTGAAATATGTATTTTACCGGCAAATGTAATAGCTATGAATCTGTGCAGAATTCTTAAAGAGAAGTCAGGAATGGCGTGAGCCTTCGCGTGACTGCTATCAAATATAACAAGTGGGTCGCCAGTTAATTGCCTAAATGCCACATCTTTATCAAACTCTTCCGGGTAGTCAGTTAAACAATTCATGTACCAATCAGCACCCAACTCATGTTCAGCAACAAAACCAAGAAAAACATTGAATTCATTCATGCTAAGGTGTTCATACTGGTTCATTATTCTGAAATGCACTTCTTTAGCATTAAACAAGACATTTTTCTTTTTAGGGCGTTTTGTCCAGAACGATGAATAAAATTCATACGTTAGCTCCAAATAACCAGCATGCTCAAGAAAAAAAGAAAGGCTCCCAACCTATATTCTTAATAAAGCCAGTCATTTCATCTAAAATCTCTAAATCAGCTAACAGTTGGAAATCAAATTTTGCACAACAGTAGATTCACGACGAGAACAAATTGCCAATTTTTCAATGCACACACTATCATCAAAAATTAACCAGCCATTGAGGTTTTCAATGGCTGGGGGTACCTTTCGTTTAGCTTTTCCTCCCTTTGACTTGGAATTTGTCCGAACATGCCCATTCTGCTCCAATGGTGCAGCTTCCTCTGTCCTTTTTCGCTTTTCCCCCACACTTAATCCGCTTCTACCCTCTGTCACCTTCTGCTTCCCTTTTCTTTGATTAGTTAAGGGCACCTCTTCGGATTCAGCTTCCGTTTCAGCTTCTGAGTCGTGGGAGGTGGATAGTTCAGTCGAGTCCGAAGCTGTATCGTCTCCGGAGTCACTTGAAGAGTGGCTCGAAGGCTGTGGCGAAGAGGATCTGTCCAAATGGGCTTTCTTTCTCCTCTCCTGCTCTGATATGGTGGTAACAGCGACTGTGGTGACCTTCCGTGAGGTGCTCGCCGGAGTTGATGCGGTGGGAGGCGCAACCAGCTGCGACGACGGAGCCAAAGAGAGAGACGGCGGCCACGAACGCTGGATCTTACCGGACGTCCGTGCTCTCGACGAGTCACGCGGCGGAAAGACCAGCGGTGGCGGAGTGGGAGGCTTGTTCTCTGACGTGGTTGCCGTAGATATCAATGTAAAACTCCTCTTCTTCATCCGCGATTTGAATCGGAGGAGAGGGAGGCTGATTCTTGGCTCGGTTTTTGGATTTTCCGGAGGGTTTGACTGCTGGCCTGGTATTGCGGCTGCCGCCGCCGCCGCGAGTTAGAACCATGGTGTTCGGGTTTGGATGATGACGGGAGCGGCGGCTAGGGTTTGATTAGAGGTAGAAGATGGTAGATTTAGGTGTTTGATATGTCGGGTAAGGGAGAGTGAAGATATGAGGTGTTTATGTGATTTAGTAATTGGGCTTAAGTGAGTTTTAGTTCAAGCCCGCTGGATATTCTGGGCTAGAATAAAACTTAAGCCATTAAACTCTTTAGCCATTAAAACTCTTCCAATATAAACCCATGACGCCATTTTTCCCTCTGCTTCCATTTCACCTGTCAACAAAACACATTCAAACATCATCTTCTCCAGAAAATTTTCCTTCACAGGTAAGCATAAAAAAATAAAAATAAAAATAAAAACAATTAAATTTATTATTATTATTATTATTTTTTTCTTTCTTTGAAATTTCTGCTTTTATTTTTAAACACATGGTTGCTTCCATGAAGCGTTCCGATTTATTGTCTTTGGACTAGACATTGTTCGTGCTCAAATTTCCGGAGGTGGATAGATGGTGAGCTGCTCAACCATGTCATTCTTGAACCCTTCATAAAAAGGTTTTACCCTCTGTCCATTTACTTTGAATATTCTCCCAGTCTTCATTTCCTGAATGTTAATAGCACCATGAGAATAAATGTTAGAAACAACATAAGGACCATCCCATCTAGACTTAAGTTTTCCTGAAAAAATTCTTAGTCTAGAGTTAAATAATAGAACTTTTTGTCCCACGAAAAAGTTCTTAGTTTTGATGAGGCTGTCATGGTATTTCTTCATTTTGGCTTTGGTGGTGATCGCATTCTCGTATGCGTCATTCCTTAGCTCCTCGAGCTCTTGTATCTGAAGTTTTCTTTCTACTCCATCTCGCTCCATATTGACATTACATTGCTTAATCGCCCAGAATGATCTATGCTCCATTTCGACCGGAAGTCGGTAAGATTTTCCATATACTAACTTGTATGGAGTAGTCCCAATTGGCGTCTTAAATGTTGTTCGGTACGCCCATAAGGCGTCGTCCAGCCTCTGACTCCAATATCTTCTTTCCGGATTCACTGTTTTTGTCAGAATGGTCTTGATTTCCCTATTCGAAACCTCTGCCAACCCATTTGTTTGGGGGTGATAAGCCGTAGAGACTTTGTGAGTGATGTTATACTTCTTGAACAAGGCTGCTACCACTTTATTGCAAAAGTGAGTGCCTCTGTCACTGATTATCACCTTCGGTACTCCAAACCTATTAAGAATATGAGATTTCAGAAATGAGACGGTGGTTTTAGCGTCATCAGCCGCTGTGGCTTTAGCTTCCACCCATTTTGACAGATAATCTACTGCAAGAATAATGTACTGATTATTTCCAGATTTAGGAAAAGGACCCATAAAGTCTATTCCCCAAACTTCAAAAATTTCACATGCTAAAATTCGACTAAGTGGCATCTGATTTTTTGAAGAAATATTACCAGTACGTTGACAATTAGAACACTTCTTGCAATATAAATGACTATCCTTAAATAGTCTAGGCCAGTAAAAACCCGACTCTAATACCTTCAATGCAGTTCGTTTTGGACCAAAGTGTCCTCCACATGCTTGAGAATGGCAAAAATCAAGAATAGATTCTATCTCATGCTCAAGAACACATCTTCTAATGATCTGATCCTTACCAATGTTCCACATATAAGGGTCGTCCCATATGTAATGTTTAGAGTCTCTTCTGATTTTTTCCTTCTCATGGTAAGATAACTCACCTTCCATCTTACCTGTTGCTAAGAAGTTAGCAATGTCGGCGTACCATGCTACTTTTTGAATTTGGAAAAGTCCCTCATCAGGGAATTCCTCGTTGACAGCATGTGAGTCTCGATCCACGAGGATTCTACTCAAGTGATCAGCAACTAAGTTTTCCTTACCCCTCTTGTCTTTGATCTCAAGATCAAATTCCTGCAAGAGGAGGATCCACCGAATCAGTCTCGGTTTAGCTTCCCTCTTCACTAATAAGTATCGCAAAGCTGCATGATCAGAATACACAATCACTTTAGTACAAAGGAGATATGCTCGAAATTTATCTAAAGCAAAAACAATAGCAAACAGCTCCTTTTCCGTAGTAGTGTAATTCTTCTGCGCGTCATCCAACATTCAGGACGCATAGTAAATGACATATGAGTCTCGCCCTTCCTTCTGTCCAAGGACAGCACCTACAGAGTTGTTAGAAGCGTCACACATAATCTCAAAAGGCAAATTCCAGTTAGGAGCTTTGATCACAGGTGCAGTAGTTAGTTTGTTCTTGAGCAAATCAAATGCCTTTTCGCAATCAGCTCCAAACTGAAATTCTATATCCTTTTGTAGCAATCGACAAAGGGGGGCAGCAACCTTCGAAAAGTCTTTTATGAATCTCCTGTAAAACCCTGCATGTCCTAAGAAAGAACGCACTTCACGAACATTAGTAGGGTAAGGCAAAGCATCAATAACATCAATTTTTGCCTTATCTACTTCAATTCCTTTTCCAGAAACTATGTGTCCTAGAATTAAACCTTGAGTGACCATAAAGTGACATTTTTCATAGTTCAAAACTAGATTAGTTTCCAAACAGCGTTTAAGCACTTTCTCTAGATTTTCTAAACATTCATCAAAGGAACTACCATATACAGTAAAATCATCCATGAATACTTCAATTCCTTTTTCAATAAAATCAGAAAATATGCTCATCATGCATCTTTGAAAAGTAGCAGGTGCATTACATAGTCCAAAAGGCATTCGTTTGTATGCAAAAGTCCCGAATGGGCATGTAAAAGTAGTTTTGTCTTGATCCTCAATTGCGACGGGTATTTGGTGAAAACCAGAATACCCATCAAGACAACAGTAGTGAGACTTACCTGAGAGTCTCTCAAGCATCTGGTCAATAAAAGGAAGAGGAAAATGGTCCTTACGAGTTGCCGAATTGAGTCTTCGGTAATCTATACATACCCTCCAACCATTTTGCACTCTCGTAGGGACTAACTGTCCTTCATTGTTCTCCACCACCGTGATCCCTGTCTTCTTGGGAACTACCTGCACTGGACTAACCCACGAACTGTCAGAAATAGGGTATATCACTCCTACATCTAAGAGTTTTAATACCTCCTTTTTGACGACATCCATCATAGGAGGGTTGAGTCTCCTTTGCGGCTGCCTCACAGTCTTACAATCCTCTTCTAAGTGAATCTTGTGCGTACAGATTGCGGGGCTGATTCCTTTAATGTCAGCTATTGTCCAGCCTATTGCTCCTTTATTCTCCCTCAATACTCTCAAGAGTCGCTCCTCTTCCACTTTTGTCAGGCTGTTTGAAATGATCACTGGAAGACTCTCTCCTAAGCCTAGGAAGGCGTATTTCAAGTGTTCTGGCAGCTTCTTCAGTTCCAGATCTGGAGCTTTCAAAACAGATGGAACAAGAGCATTAATAGTTCGTGGTAAATCAATCATTTTAAGGGGAATTACCTGCTGTTTGTTCATATTGAGCTCAAGCTGCATTACAACTTCCACAATTTCTTCTCTAACTTCCACTTTCTTTTCCAACTCATCCAACTCATTGAGATCAACACTTCTGGTCAGCACATACTCCAAAGGATTTGCATTATCAAGCTCAAAAACATCTACCTCATCCAAATCAATGATGTTAATAAAATTAACACTATTTAAATCCTCAGGAAACCGCATGGCATCATACATGTTAAAAGTTATTATCTCGCCCATAAATTCCAGAGTTAAGCATCCACCAAAAACATCAATTTTTGCTTTAGCAGTCCTAAGAAAAGGCCTACCCAACAAAATTTCAGTAGACTTAGTAGTGTACTCATTCTCCATATCTATTACATAAAAATCAGCGGGAAAGATAAAGTCATTAACTTGAACCAAAACATCCCTAATTACTCCAGCAGGATAAATTATAGAACGATCACCCAATTGAATGACCATTCTAGTTTCCTGCAATTCACCAATGTTCAAACTCTTGAAAAGTGTCAAAGACAACACATTTATACCAGCACCTAAGTCACAGAGTGCTTTATCAATGGTCTTCTCACCTATCTTGCAAGGAATCACGAATGTTCCTCCATCCTTGCACTTGTTTGGCAACTTCTTCTGAAAAATAGCTGAGACATTCTCATTCAGATTAATCCTTTCTACTTCTGCATGACGCTTCCTGTTAGTGCACAAATCTTTTAAAAATTTAGCGTACTTAGGAATTTGAGAAATCATATCAAGAAGCGGAACATTAACAGCCACTTTACGAAATAAGTCTAGGATAACTTTCTCTTCTTTTGCCTTCTTGGACTTTTCAGTCCTTTCAGGGAAAGGAAGAGGGATTACCTGCTGATTCTTCTTGGGCATTGCTGGTTCTGGAGTAGGACTCACCTTAACTGATTTTTCAGTAGTCACCTCTGCTTCTGGTTCGTACTGGTCCGGAACCAGAACTTCTGATGGTTTGGCAATGGTCATTCCGGATGGAAATTCAGCTCCACTCCTCAATGTCATCGCGCATGCATCATGTTTCGGATTGTCCACAGTAGTTGATGGTAACTTCCCTTGCTCTTGCTTGTTGTTTTTCAGCTCAGCCACTTCTCTCTATATGGCTGATATGCTAGCTTGTGTGGTTTGCATAAATTGCTTCATCATATCTTCCATCGATGGGCCAGTGAGCATTAGGGGCTGTTGTGGTGCAGGTAATTGTGGAACAGCAGGTCTGGGCACGAAATTTTGGAGATTTACTGGGGCTGTTTGGTTTGTTTGAGCTTGGTGTTGGTTATTGGATGAGTATTGGTTTGGTAGATGTACTACAACATTGGAGTTTGGGCTTTCTTTCCAACCAGGGTTATTGTTGAACTGATTTTGGTATTGATTCTGGTACTGGCTTTGGTTATTTTGATTGAATCTGGGTTTGTGAGGTGGGTATTTTCCATATTCCTGCCGGTACTGCATTACTAAGTTGACCTCTTCGGATGTTCCATTGTTCAATATGCAGTCATCTGTATGGTGTCCTGGCTGTCCGCATGTACCACACATGTTGGCAGGTTGTACTTGCTGTACTTGTACCTGTGAGTGTCCTGCTAAAGTATTCAAACGATCAGAAAGTTCAGTCAATTGAGTTTGAATTGAGGACACATTACCTGTTGGCGTATCTCTATCGCTTGACTCGTTGTGGAAGCTATTTTCAGCCAAGGTTTCAATCAAATTGTTAGCTCTTGTGAGAGTACAATCTTGTAGTGCTCCTCCAGCAGCTCCATCAACTACTAACTTGTCTCTCACGCACAAACCGTCATAGAAATATTGCACTGCATTCCAATCAGAAACTCCATGGTTTGGGCAGATTTCCTGTAGGTCTCTGAACCTTTGGTAGTACTCCCCAAAACTCTCAATAGGGTTCTGTTTGATGGACACAATATCCTTCCTAGCACTTCCAGCTTTGCCAGAGGACCAATATTTGTTGAGAAAAGTACTCAACATCTGCTGCCATGTGTTTATAGAGTTGTGAGGAAGGCTAAGGAACCAATTCCTAGCCTTATCCTCTAGAGTCCATGGAAAAGCTCGGAGTTTCGCTCGGTTGATATCCACTCGAGGGGGTTTGTGAGTGTCACATTCCCAGTGGAAGTACTGCAAGTATTTGTATGGGTTCTCCTTAGGCAACCCATAAAATTTCTTGAGGTTATGGATCATGTTGGGTTTCAGATTCCAATCATGTTCCACGGGCGGATACTGAATGCAAAAGTGCGTGTCTGGTGGTGGTCCCTGGTTGTTTCTCTATCTGAAGGTCTGTTCTGGAGGAGGAGGTGGTGGCGGGTTGTTTCCAGGAGGATCCATATCTAGTTCTTGTTCAAAAAGTGGGTTTTCTCTAAATATGGAAGACGAGCTCTCCCCCAGGTCTGGGAAAAGGGCCCGTGGAGGTGTCTGAAGGTTTTCTGGCTGCTGTTCTTCAGGAACAGCCCTCTGATTTTTCGCTTGATTCCTGTACTGTGTTTCCCTTCTTGTAATTTCTGGGTTGTACGGAATCAATTCTGAATTAGAGGTCCTGGTCATACACAAAGAAAATTAATTAGTACTGAATGAAATCCCCGGCAACGGCGCCAAAATTTGATGGGTGCCGAAACCAACAAAAATAAATCATACAGTTTACCATGCACAATTAACTAAAATTGTAGCAAGTGGTAAAAGGATCGAACCACAGAGATTTCACGACTAAATTGTTTTCTATCGAATAACCAAGAATTGTAACGTAACAGTGGTAAATACCAATATTGGGAGTTTTGTATGCAATTAATTTAAATAATTAAAAGAAGCAAGACAGTAAACAGATAAAGATTGATTGAATTCAAGTGACAAGCAATTCCCGGTAAAGACTCTGATCAAACCATAATTCATTCAGTTGATCATCGACGCAAATATTTTCAAAACCAATTTGCGTAGAAAGGCTATAGAAACCAGAGACTCTCTAGATTTCCTGCTCTCCACCTATTCAAAATTAACAAAGAGACTCTCTATTGAAAATTCCTAATCGCCCTACCAATTCTAAGAGACTCTCTATAGAATTTATTTAAGTGATTGACGATTGCACAGGGAGAGACCTTTCACAAACCTAGGAGAGAGACACTCTACTCCTATAAGTAAGATTATATTCTCTTTCTAATCAACTAGCAAATCAATTAGTTGCCTTCAGATTCATGATAACATGGACTCCATAATTATCAAGAACGACTGTAACTAAACATATTTAATTCTAAATTGATCAAGTTTAAAACAAACATGAATAGTTTTGACCGTAAATCAAAGAGAATAGAAATACGAAAATCAGAATTTAATAAACACAAATTTGATCTCACAAAGGAAGAATCATGGCTCAATGGCCTTTACCAGGAATCTAATAGTTTAGCTACTAAATGACATAATTAATTCAAACAAATAATATGCATGAATTAATTAATTGAAGCAAGGAAGAAGAAAATAATATATTAAAATAGCTAATTCCAAAACAGTAGTCGAATGTGTGCAGAAGAGAAGAAGATGATCGTTCTCCCTCTGCTGTCCAAAAAGGTTATATACTAAACCTATTCCAACTACTATCCTATAAAAAAGGATTTTCTAATTTGAAATTGTTTTAAATATCTAAGTCAGGAAATTCTATTGTATCTTCATTTTAATTACAAAGGTAGAAGCTGCAGGTGGCAGCGACTCAAAGCA
This sequence comes from Viola odorata, assembly GCA_963691705.1. Lineage (NCBI taxonomy): Eukaryota > Viridiplantae > Streptophyta > Magnoliopsida > Malpighiales > Violaceae > Viola > Viola odorata. The sequence goes on from OY829542.1 coordinate 3,917,317, forward strand.
GCAACATCTCCAATGGGCCTAAGCCCATTTTCTTCAAAGAGCAGCAGCAGCAAACGTATCAGCAAGACAGTAGCATTGTTCTTTACATGCAAATGCAACAGCAGCACGGAATCAATTTGACTCAGGAAAGCAATTGGCTGGATTTCGATTCACGTTCCACTCCTTCGCTGCACATCATCATTTCCAAGTCTTTTTCTTCCATCTGATTTCAGCACCTACGATATGCAAAAGTGGGACAAAAGTATCACTATCAGTAGTAATAATCATCCAAATGAGCCGGATTGAACGCATAAAAATAAGGATAAATGCATTCAATCAACGCCTATGAAAATTCCGAAATTGTCAAGGAGAAAACTAAGAAATACCATGATCGTTTAATTAAACATAAATAATTTTTTGTTGGACAGAAGGTCCTTTTGTTTAATTCTAGACTTAGGATTTTTTCGGGAAAACTTAAGTCTAGGTGGACTGGACCATATGTTATTTCTAAAAATTTTCCTCATGGTGCAGTTGACATTCAGGATACGAAGACAGAGGTGATCTTCAAGGTTAATGGACAGAGGTTGAAACCCTTTTATGAAGGATTTCAACCATGCACAGTGGACAAGCTCCAACTTCAACCACCACCAGGGATTTGATCGAAAAACATGCCTAGTCTGAGACTATAAACCAGGACGCTTCATGGGAGACAGCCCATGTCTTTTTAAAATTTTAAAATTTTTTATTTTATTTTATTTTATTATTATTATTATTATATTATTATTATTTCTATCTTCTTCCCTGTCGATGAAATAATCGTGGAACCAGATGAATTTAATTTAGTGTGTTTTTGCAGGAGAATGAGGGCTGAACAATTAATTTGAAGCTTGGGTTAGCATACATGGCGGTTTGAAGAAAGGAAAATTTTTAGCCCAAGGTTTGTTTATGGGCTTGTTTCACTTAAGCCCATATGCCAAACCAATATGCCGTTCCCTCACTTCCCTTTACCAAAAGAGTAATGATATTTTGACAGAAAAGTTGAGCAGAATACTTGGGCAGAATACTGTGGAAAGTTACAAAATTGCCCTTGATTGAAAATTACAAAATTGCCCCCTCTCTTCCCTTCATCTTTCTTTCTTCGCTCTCTCGCTGGTCGCACGACAAACCCTTCACCTCTCTTCCCTTCATCTCTCAGTACAAACACGGTACACCCAAACAAAACCTCAGTCGTCCGGCTCTCTCGCATGCTCTTCTTCTCTCTCGACCACGGCCATCTAGCACCCCTACGGTCGCACGCTCTCCTTCCCTTCACACTCGCACACTCTCCTTCTCTCTCGGCCATGGCCATCCAGCACCCCTACGGTCGATCGACGGTCGTAGTCTCAGTCGCTCCGGCTCTCTCTCGCTCGACACTCGTCTCTCTGGTTTGTTTGATAAATCTCTATTTATTTTTCAATCCCTAATTTCAAAATTTGGGGATTTGGGTTTTGTCATAATTTAGGGTTTCTTTCCTTTTCCATTTTTGCTACGGATTGTTAATCTATTTTGGTAGGATGTCGTTTTGAATTTATTTGGGTTGTGTGCTGAAAGTGTGTGCTGAAAACAAAAGCAATTTAATTTAGACAATGCAATGTGCAAACAGCAGGGGAAAATAGACATACAAGGATGCCAAATCTAATAGTATTAGACATTACAAATGTCAGTATATTGTTTTTAGTGGTGACTGAGGATAACGGGAGATGCATGGTGAAATAGCCAGAACTAAATTGGTATTTTCCCCTTGTTTTCACAACATCATGATAAGTTTTCTTTCAACCTGAGTTTCTCATTTTTTGCTTTCAGTAATGTTCATTTGAATTGAGTGTTGTCATATTGGAAAAAAATTCAATCCACGCATGCCTTAAATTATTGACTCTGGATAGTATTTGGTTGGAATTAAGTGCTGAAGTGATGAATATGATAAATTGATTCATTTTATGATAATTGATGACTATGACTGTTAGTGATTTTTGGGGCTGTAAGTGCTGATTTTTGGGGCTGTAAATGCTGGTTTATTATGATTGTTGGAATTGAGTGCTGGACTAGATGAATATGGCGGTTGTGGCTTCTTCCTTTGGGAAGATAAACCAGTAACAGGTTGGGTTCGTGAAGTGATAATGGAGTTGAGGGATCGTGAGAAAGAGTTGGCCGAAAGAAATGCAGATTTACAAGCTGAAATTGCAAGGGTAACACTTGAGAACGAAGGAAGGAGGGGTGATATAAGCATTGGTAGTGAAACAAGTATGTTAGATGAGCTTAGGTGTGTGAAAGAGGTAGTCAATCAAGTATATAAGGTAGTAAAAATGATATGTATATGTCTGGTTTGTATTATTTTTTGGTTTATTATTGGTCGCTAGATTTGAATCGTTAATTACAATGTAGAAGAGATGCTTTAAATTTAATGTAAATGACTTTTTTCCATTTTTTGTTCTGTATTTCTCGATCAGAAATGACAAATATTGTTAATTTGTGGTTGATTCTTGTTACCAAACTTTTGTATAGTTTATTTTATGCTGCATTCAAACTTAGATGTATATTAAATGTACTATATTCAAATATTGTTAAATTATGCTGCATTCAAACGTAGTTTAATTTGTGGGTGTAATTCAAATGTACTATTATAATTCAAACTTTCCATTTAGTTGTATATTAAGTAGCAACATAGATGCAGTTTTGAAGCTGCCGTAGAATGGCTTATCTCAAACAGTTTTCGACATTCGCAAGTAGTTCAAGTTTTAACCATTCCATTAACAATACATAGGTGATAAGGTACGATAGAAAGAAGCTGTCGTAGAATGACTAATTTCAAAAACTACTCCATGTTTATCATGTGATGGAGATGTAATTGACTCCTTCCCCAAATTCAGCTGCTGCAAATTCATAGATGCTGATACCTCCTCCAGCAAAGATGCAGCACCATTTGAAAAAGAAAGATGAGAGTTGCTTCCTATTACTAAAATCAGAAAACAAGGAGAAATCATTAAGAAAAAACAGATGTGAAGATCCATGTAAAAGCTGAACATGTAATGACTAACTTAAGAAGTGTTCATATAAATTTTGTTTAAAGAAAAAAAATCTTAAAAGCAGAACATAACCACAAGAACCAAGTATCAACTCCTGAATGTAAATTTCTGAAAAAAAATTATCTTAAGTGAACAAAAGAGTTGTTCGTGTCATGGAGATCCACAAGCACTCTAACTTTCTTTTTTCTCTCCACATAATGCCATCAAAACAAAGAAATTAAATTTCTATTTCTGACGAGCATCTTAAGAGATGAAAACAGTTCTCTGTCCCAAATATCCCTAGCACCCTAATCTCAAATAAATTAAATTAAATAAAACACTAAACAACAAAGGACTTGCCTATAAGAGAAACCACAATATTATCCTTCTCTAGAGAGGTTTTCCCTGCACTTCTAGTGTAGCATAAAGACAAAACAAGTTTCTATTCTTTATTTGGAACCAAAATTAAAGGCACTGATTACATTGCATTTCATCATGTTTTTACTATCCATTTACTAGTTATTTGGGCAGTAAACCTACTGATTTATCCTTGTATTTCTCATATCTTAGCAGTTCTGGTCTGGAGGCAATTTATAGAAGAATATGACTTGTGGAGCACTGAAGCTGTTTTCCCGAGTCTTGGCCTAGCGCTTGGCCAAGACTCCGGCCAAGACTGATCCGCGAAAGAGGAATTTCGAGCAGCAACTTTGGCAACCGCTTGGGCCGCTTTCCACTTGGGCCTTGCGAGCTGGTAGCTGTCCAGTGACAAAGAGAAGGATCAAGAAGATATTTATTTAAGAATCCTATCAAGGATCTCCTTCCATCTTTGTATATTTTAAATTCCTATTTTTATTCAAAACAAATCAGGATAATTTATTTAGGAGATTAATTAGGAGATTATTTAGGAGATTGAGTTGAAGAAGGACAGGGAAGTTTGAGCTTACTTAGGGCTGAACTCGTTCTCCTCTCCCTCTGGGGCTTCTTCTCCTCTCTTCCGCCACTTTACACTATTGCTCCGGATTTAATTCTTTGAATCTCGGATTTAATTTATTTATGCAATTGAATATTTTTATTATTCATTCATGAGTATGAGTAGCTAAACACCCATTCTTGGTAAGGGTTGATGAGCTTAGTTCTTATGCATTCGTGAGATCAAACCATGCTTAATAATCTCTTTATTCGTATTTATTTATTTCTTGAACTTAATCTATCGCTTACTCACTAGAGACAAGAGTTGGCCATTCTTGTTCCCTAGTAGAGAAGAGTTGCAACCAGCCTAGAAGGAAAGGGAGTACCCGTCGGCTAGGCGAAGTAGGTGACTAGTCTCGCGCCAGACTAGAAGAAATAAGTAATCTAGGTTAAGACCAGATTGACAACCTAGGGTTTCCGTGGGGAAACACCTTGACCTAGGTACTGTCTTCCCCTATACCATTGAAGAGGTGAGCAACCATTCAAGACAGCAGTCAAACGGATAAACCCTTTAACCAGCAAGGTGTCCCTTGGCTAGGATTATCAGGAGAGGGAGTACCCGCCAGGTAATTTGAAGAGGAGGGAAGATAGGAGTGGACAGGAGTACCTCCACTCTATAGCAGTACTATGAACGAAGAGATGAATACCCTTGAGTCTATGATCGAAGCATAAGAACAGAAGCTCTCATATCACCCTTACCTGGAATTCCATATCACTAGACTTATTCCTAATCTAGACCCTAGTCTTGGCCTAGACTCCGGCCAGTACTACTTTAAACTGTTTTTACTTCTTTTTGTTTTGTCTTTCGGTTTCAGATTCCACGAACCACAAACTCAGTGACGAGGAAGTCAAACTCAAGAACTACGTTTCCTAGAGGTCTCTGTGGACGATCCTCTTACCATCATCTACAAATCCTAGTAGACAGTGATAAGTTGTATTTCTACCCCCAATTCCATAACTATTTCACTTTTATATTTGACGTGTTCGACGTGCGATCAGGCACAACTAAGTACTCCATAGATGACTTCCAAAACAGTTAAAAACTCCTCTTCTATGATGCCTACTTACAAGGTAATAACTCCTAGCATTTCATCAATGCATTATATGTAAATAATTAACTCTCAAAGACTACATCTGTATCAACAAAGCCAAGAGAGAATCCAGATTAGATCAGAACAAAGACTATGAAGGTACGCATGATTAATTACGTTTGAAAAAATAAAGTTGCGGAAATCAGTATACCACACTATTCTAAAGCCTTAACAGACAAGCCTATTAAGCCCAAGAAGTACATCATTACAACATAATCCCACCGTTCCTTTTGTTAACCTTAACAGACATACATACTAAACCAAACGCAATGGCATAATAATTTTATTGAACTTTTCCTACTTTCTAATAAATATATACACACACATTGCTGTACATAAATAATCCCAACATGATCCCACCGTTCCCTTCATCACATTGCTGTACATAAATTATTTTAATCCTAATTTCGTAGAGCAATGGCATAATTCAATAAATTAAATATAAATTCAACTATCAATTAAATAAACCTATCATCTTATTAAAAATATTTATAAAAGAAAAATATAAAAATAGTTCAAAACAAATTTATAAAACAGTAAATTCAAGTCATATAAAAGTCAAGATTCATTACATTTTTTTTGTCAGAATACAACAATGGGATTCAAGGGAAGCAAAAATCATGGACAAAAAATTAGAAACAAACTCACCAGAAATGCAAGCCTTGGACAGCGGTGGTGGTGAACGGCGGTGGGGTGGTCACGACGATCTCGCCTGCTTGATCTCGCGTGCACTATGCTGGATTTGGCAATCTAGGTTTAGGTTTTGGAGTTTTGGAGGAAGGAGACTGATAACAATTGGAATGCTCCTGACGGCAACATTGGGGCTACGGCATCTATCCTGGACAAGTTTCTATACACTTCCCTGAAATGCCAACCTATCGCCTGGGCCAGCGGAAATTGCCTAGGATGGTCGACTTCAGCGGGGGGGGGGGATCTCATGCGTCTTTACACGCACGACGTCATCCCATCCTAGGAGACTGGAGAATATATCGCCCCAGATAGGCCTCACTCGATTATCGCCCGCGATGACGTACCTGATATTGCTCGAAACGATATCTTCAGATGATGTCTACCCCTATCGCTGTCAGGTATCGCTAATTTCGGTCTATAAATACCCCCACCTTACTAAACAGAAGGTAAGATCGAGATCATCTTGGAGAAACTCTACTACTTTGAAAACTTGAACTGACTTCAGCATCGGAGTGTCTACGCCGGAGTCCCCCTCCGGCGCTTTGCAGGTACCTCCGACGTCGACCGCCTCCTGTACGACCACCTGTGGCTGCCGTTCCGCTCAGAAGAGGTCTCGGATCTTATCAAATGGTGCTTTCATTGAGAGCCTTGGTGTATTAAGTGAGCGTCCTTAATAGCCAAGCTCTGTTCGGTCGGGAGAGTGGAACGGTTATGACAGCTAGATCGGAGCCGGTCCGATCAACATTCTCTAATATTCCTTTCTCAACACGCAGGCGGTTATTCCCCTTTGCTACTGCTGATCTCTCTATGACGTCACAATCGACTATTTCGGGATCTCTGGACCTTTCGGTCGGGATCGCCGGAGTATCTGTCTCTTCGCAGACGGTTATTTCTTCATCACAGACTGTGGGATCTGATCTTTATACCCCTCTTTCAGGAGGATTTGTGCCTAATAATAATAATCCCTTTGCTATGGAAATAGCGGCTCTTCGTTCCCGCTTGGAATATTTGACTGACATGGTCACAAGAATCACGCCTGGCGCTTTTGGATCTAATGTTCCTCCTCGCATCACGTTCACACCATCTATTATTGCTGATCGACTTTTGCCCCCGTTGTTTCCAGAAAACTCCCAAATGCCTCTGTCAGCGGGAGATCCCCCGGTTAGTCTTGTACAGCTCACTCAAGGAAGAGTAGAGGCTTATGTACCACAAATGCCGCAAGGACTCTATCCCCAGGAAGACAGGCAGCTTGAGGCGTTAAGGAACCGTTGGGCCGGACGGAGGGAAGGAACAAACAGGAGTTTATCTCCCGAATACAGTGAAAGATCCAGTAGCAGGAGGTATCGAAGTCGTTCGCCCAGAAGTCGCAGTCGGTCTCCCAGGCGACATCATACCCCTGAACCTCGAGAAAGGGGGCGACAAGGGGACATATCTCCCCCACGTCATGCGCGTGAGATTCTTGATGATACCTCTGGACATCCTTTCAGTCGTCGCGTAAGGCGACATAGGGTCAGTAGGCGAGTGAAGCTTCCCGCTGATACTTACGATGGTACTAAAGATCCTATTTCGCACATTAATAAAGTGAAGGACTTCGTTCAGTTTCAGACCCACAGTGATGCAGCTTTGTGTCAGATATTCGTCATGACCTTATCAGGAGTGGCACGACTCTGGTTTGAAGGTCTTCCTAGTGGATCCATTGGTAATTTTACACAGCTAGAATCTAAATTTCGGAGTAGATTTAGTACGGCAATTCCCATTCGGAAATCTGCCGCGGCGTTATTTGACATACAACGGAAGCCTCAAGAGACTTTAAAAGAATTTCTCAGCCGATTCGATCTGGAAATGTCGTTAACGCCGGGTGTCACTATCGATTTCGCCATAGAAGCTCTGAAAAGAAATTGCCATTACGGGAAGCTGAAAGAGGCTTTAATGGTGGATCCTCCAATATCTCTGGACGCATTAAGACTCAAGGCCTACAACTACGCAAAAATGGAAGAAGAAGAGAACAGAGATAGAACATTTAATATGCCACCTGGGGCACCTCACATCCCCGCCGCTCCTGCGAATCCTCTGATCGATGATCGCTACATTGACGATTACGCCCGACGAAAAGATCATATTCCAAAAACCTCGGATAGGCAGAAAGGAAATTCTTCGAAAGGAAAACAAGGTGATTCCCCTCATCAGCGTCAAGGGAACGCTCATAAAAATCGGGCGTATGATCCAGACTTTCCTTCCCTGAACGTACCAAGAGCCGAGATCCTGGCGATAGCAGAACACCGAAATCTTCCTATCTGTTATCCAGCACCCACGAAACCTGGAGTGCTCTTGGGCAAAAGAGAAAATGCCTACTGTAAATTCCATAAAGCTAGGGGACATTCCACCGAGGTTTGTAGAGAATTGAAGTGGGCGATAGAACGCTTGGTGGAAGAAGGATATTTGGGAGAATTCGCGACTCAAGTGAGGGAAGATGCCCGAAATAATCCTGTAAGAAGAGCGACAGACGAACGACCAAGACCCCCTCGGGTCCCACAGCCCGATAGCGCTCCGGAAGGAAAGGGTGAGGAAAATTTCGCGATAGATGGCGATGACATCCCGATGATTAACATCATAGCGGGAGGGATCCCCTATACAGATGAATCAGAACAGTCGATGGTGGCGAAAGGAGAAAAGCGTACGCGAGAGGGTATGACAAAGAAAGGTGGAGCGATAGGCATACTTGATCGCATGATCTTATCCTTTTCAGAAGAGGACGAAAAAGGCGTTATCTATCCTCATAATGACGCCCTGGTAGTCACACCTATTATTGCCAGTCATGGGATAAGAAGGACTCTTGTTGACAACGGGAGTGCTGTCAACCTCTTTTCGCTGGAAGCTTACAATCTCCTGAAACGCCCCAATAATGAGCTAACGCCTAGTAAGAGACCCATAGTCGGGGTGGATGGGACTCCTATCCCGGTCACGGGGATAATCACCTTACCCGTATACTTCCGAGAAGACACCTTCAAACGATCAGAGAATCTGTTGTTCCTTGTTGTGGACTTGAATCTGCCTTATAACGTCATACTCGGACGGCCTTTCCTCAACCGCTTCGGAGCGGCGATATCACAAAAACATTTAAAGATGAAATACCCTTCCTGGGATGGAGTGGTGTCGATAAAAGGCGATCAGAAATTAGCCGCGGAATGCTATTCGCTCATGACTCAGAAGAGTTGTGATAAATATGTGTGTGTAGCGGCTGACCCTTATGAGCAGGGTGATGAAAAGCGCGCTCAGCCCCTTGACAAGATGATATCTGTGCCGGTGATAGGCAAAGAGGAGACCAGTTTCCTGGTAAGCGAAAAGCTCAACCCGGCGGAAAGCCTTCAACTGGCACGGTTGTTGAACAAGTGCCAAGGAAATTTCGCGTGGAAACACGCCGATATGCCAGGTATATCGCGAGAAATAGCCGAGCATAGGCTTAACGTTGACCCTAACGCTAGGCCAGTCCAACAGAAACGACGGGCGTTCTCTACTGAAAAGGCGTCAGCCGTAGAAAAGGAAGTTGCCAAGCTCCTTAACGCGGGTTTCATTCGCGAAGTACAGTATCCCACTTGGTTAGCCAACCCGATTCTTGTTCCTAAGCCCAATGGAGATTGGCGTATGTGTATTGACTTCACCGATTTGAACGATGCTTGTCCTAAGGATTGCTACCCGCTCCCTCGCATAGATCAGTTGGTTGACCAAACTGCCGGGTACGCGTATCTAAGCTCGTTGGACGCCAACTCCGGATATCATCAAATCCCTATGGCTCTGGAGGATGAGGAGAAGACTGCTTTCCTTACTCCTAAAGCCACGTATTGTTATACAACGATGCCATTTGGGCTGAAGAACGCGGGAGCCACGTTTCAACGATTGGCCAATAAAATTTTTGAGGAACAAATAGGGAGAAACGTGGAAGCATACGTTGATGACATACTGGTGAAGAGCGCTAATTTTCAGAATCACCTACGGGATCTAAAGGAAGTTCTTGATGTAATGAAAAAATATCGCATGAAGCTAAACCCCCGAAAGTGCATGTTTGCATTTCAGACGGGTAAATTCTTGGGCTACGTGGTTAGCCAGAAAGGTATCCAGCCTAATCCTTCCAAGGTTAAAGCCATACATGACATGATATCGCCAAGAACCGTTAAGGAAGTACAAAGACTGGCAGGGCGCGTCATCGCCCTAGGACGGTTCATCTCCAAGCAAGGAGAAAAGTGCCTCCCCTTCTTTAAAGTCATACGCCAGAAAGCCACGTTTGGGTGGACCCCGGAATGTGAACAAGCGTTCATGGACTTGAAAGAATATTTATCATCTGATTTATTATTGACAAGGCCTGAGGCAGGCGATACCTTATACTTGTACTTGGGCGCAGCGGACGAAGTGGTCAGTGCCGTCCTCGTTCGAGATGATAACCACTCTCATCGCCCAGTGTATTTTGTGAGTCACGTCCTAAAGGACGCGGAATTGCGATATGCCCGAATTGAAAAAATAGCGTTCGCCCTCATACAGGTCGCCCGTAAGATGGACCGATACTTCCAGTCTTATCCTATCATTGTGCTTACAGACCAGCCCTTGAAGAGGATATTTCGAAAGCCTGAATCTTCAGGCAGAATGCTGATCTGGGCACTAGAACTCGAGCAGTATGGTTTAAGGTACCAGTCCCGACCATCCGTAAAGGCCCAGGTCCTGGCTGACTTCATAGCGGAATGTACCTTCACGGAGGACCCTCTGAGTGGTGTACCTGAAGCGGAATGGAATGATATGGATCTCCCATTCCCTGAAACATATACGGACCTTTGGATCGTTCATGTGGACGGAGCCAAAAACCAAGAATTGGCGGGGGCCGGAATCTTCATAAACGGGCCGCACGATATGCGGATACGGTATGCTATCCGAATCTTACAACCTTTGTCCAATAACGCAGCCGAATATGAGGCGTTGCTAGCTGGACTCAGAATATGGCGAGAGTTTTCTTCTAAAGGGAGGCGCGATACTGGCCAGACAAGAGACCTGCGTCTGAAAATTTGTGGGGACTCCAAATTAATAATTGACCAGGTCTCAGGACACTCTCAGGCCCGAGAACCTATCATGGTGCAGTACCTCGCTAAGGTAACGCGAGAGTTAACGGAGATAAAGAAAGAGGGCATGCAAATCAGCTTCGAGCACGTTCCTAGAGAGGAAAACGCTGAAGCCGATTACCTTGCCAAGCTGGCCGCAAACCCGGAAGCATCAATACCAAAGGGTATTTATTATCGTGAGCTATCGGTGCTATCCTTCATGGAGGAACAAGCCTCCTTATGTGTGAATGAGCTTGAGAATGATTGGCGAATTCCAGTAATAAAGTACTTAAAGCACGAAGAGCTACCTGAAGGTAACGCTGAAAAGATGAAAGTGCTGAAACAGGCTGCTCGCTGCACGTACTATGACGGGGAGCTTATTCGGAGATTTTTTTCTCACCCCGCCGCCAAATGTATAACTGAACAAGAGGGTCTTCACACCCTGCGTGAAATCCATGAAGAGATATGCGGAATGCACGTGTCGGGCGGCACCATGGCGGCACAAGTTTTCAGATCAGGATTCTACTGGCCCACCATACGAAGGGATTGCCACAATTACGTGCAAACTTGTCCCAAGTGTCAGGAATTCACCAAAATTCCTCGACGTCCAGCCACTGAAATATCTGAAATTATCGCCCCTTGTCCTTTCGCCAAATGGGGGATTGATATCCTGGGTCCATTTCCAAAGGCGAGATCCCAACTGAAATTTGTAATAGTGGCTGTGGACTATTTTACGAAGTGGGCGGAAGCTGAAGCGGTTGCCACGATCACAGCAGAAAAAACATGGCATTTTTTCAAACACCAAGTCATCATGAGATTCGGGGTGCCTTGTATCCTTGTCAGCGATAACGGGACCCAGTTCACTAGCCAATTCTTCAAAGACCAATGCTCGGAATTTGGGATTGAGCAGCGATTTTCTTCCGTGGCTCACCCACAAACCAACGGACAGGCAGAAGTAACTAATAGGAGCATCCTCAGTGGTATCAAGAAAAACCTGGAGGGGTCTAAAAAGAAGTGGGCTGACGAGCTGCCATATGTGATGTGGGCATACCGCATGACTGTGAAAACTAGCACTGGAGAAATGCCTTTCGCGTTGGCTTTCGGAACTGAAGCCGTAACGCCAGTGGAAATCGGGGCCATGAGCTTACGGGTGGCTCACTTTCGTGAGGAACTAAATGAGGAACGGTTACGTGCTAACCTGGACGCGTTACCAGAGGTTCGAGAAGAAGTCCTTCTGAAAATGCAGTATTATAAATGAAAAATGGCCCGTTATCATAACAGGCATGTGAAAGAGCGATTGCTGAAAATTGGTGACCTGGTGCTCCGAGACCGGCGAGCGGCTGGACAGCGAATGGGGAAACTTAGCCCTAACTGGGAAGGACCATATCGCGTCACCCACATTGTGGGGAGAGGAGCCTATCGCCTGGAGACACTTGACGGTACACCCCTATCCAACTCTTGGAATATCGCTCGTTTGAAATTATATTACTCTAGAGTTTAATTTTATCTGCACTATTTGGATTATAACAACCCTAACCGTGGCTAACGCTCGATGTGAGAGTTTTCGTGGGTTTGTGGTTGCTTTTGTGCAGATAAAAATGGGGATACCCTGGGAGTGAAAAGTCCTATCCTTGTGATGGTCGGTCTTGATCAGATGGCCCACTAAGTGAGGGCACGACCCAGTGTATCCTTGATTAGCGTCGGATCGAAAAATCCTTGACGCTCCCGGGGGTGAAAAGTCCTATCCTTGTGATGACCGATCTTGATCAGATGGCTCACTAAGTGAGGGCACCGCCCGGAATCTTTGGGAGTGAAAAGTTCTTCTTGTGCTGGCCGTTCTCGTGGAGACGGTACATCAAGACAAGACACGTCCCAAAGAAATAGAAACTCTGTTTAGAAACAAGAATCCTATCTTAACGGTCGGGCTAGTATAGCTAAACCATTAAGAAAGGACACGGTTCTAAACAAGAGGTCAACGCCTAAAAGTGAAAATTCCTAGCCTTGTGAAAGTCTTGATCCGACTGCTCATGAGATGAGGCACTTTTGAGGCCGATCGAGAGATAAGGGAAACGTGGAGAATCGCGTAATTCCAGTTAGTAACCGGATGAGTAATCCCTGGCGAAGTATAGAATTGAGGGGAAACGCGATTCGAAACGGGTTCCGTGATAAAGCCCTATGACGGCAGCGGAAAGGCTCCTACGGGTAAATCACTCTCTCTCAAAACTCGTTTTGTTACTGATGATCTACAATTAGAAATGTGCAGAATACTCCCGAACAGCGGAAGGAGTGGTGGTCATGATACCGATAAGCTTATCGAAAGGCCTACCCGATATAGACCTTAGTCATTTTGGTGGAAATACTAAGGGTTTGTTCGACAAAGTAAGCACACTATGAGGATAAGTCAACCTCAGTGATAAAAGAAGTCTCGCGAGGAGACGAATACAAAGGAAGAACAGTGATAAGAGATTGCTTAGATATATTAAAGGCATCTCAAGGATTTACAAAGATCCAGTGTTCAAAATGATTATGCCGTAGGCATAAAAGACAAAAACTAGGCGATGTTTATCGCTAGAAGGAACGGCAAAGTGCCATGACATATCAGCTCTCGGGGATTCTTCGTTTCCAACCCGCGGCCTTGGCTTGGCGATAGCCTGCCTCATGGATATGGGCAGATTTCTGTAGAAAGGCTTTCGCAACCTCTTCGCCCTTGTAGGCATCTACCCCGTGGATTTCCTCGAAACACTTAACCAGAACACTGGCAGTCTGTTCGGCATGCCACCAGCTCATATCGGCTGACTCTTCCGCCAAAGCCGCCTTCTCCTTCTCCAAAGCTGACTTCTCATTTTCCAAAGCAGTCACTTTGGCCTGCTCCTCTGCCAAAGTTTTTTCCAGCGCGGAATGCCGTTTCTGTAGATCCTGATGATCTAGTATAACTCTGGAACGCTCATCCAGCACCTTTTTCTTATCATTCCGCTCTTGGGATAGCTCCGCTGAGACGGAACGAAGGGTAGCAAGTTGATGCTTCACCTCCTCAGCCCAATAATGGAATTTTATCATACTGGAGAAGAGGCCAGTGCGGAGGGAGTTCGCCTTGTCGTCATCAGCCAGAGAAAGAAAGGTCTCCCGTTCCGCAGATGACGCTAGAATCTGAGAAGCCAGCAGGGCAAAAACCTCATCTGAACCATCGCCCCCGATAGCTGCCAAGCCACGGGCACGGAAATCAAATAATTCAACTTGATGGGTCACTTCGCCAACCCCATTTAGCGGGCAAAGATCTGCCGCAAAATTAAAAGTGCTTCTGCCTTCACCATAGCGTTGCCGCCAAGGAACGCCTGAAGGAGTGAAAGCCAGGGGGGCGGGAGCGCGAACCTGTGAGGAAGAACTGCCCGGAGCCAGGAAAACACCATGAGGCTGATAGCCCGCGAAATCCTGCAGGACGTCCTGATAGCCTAAATGAGAGGGAAATGAATGGATAGGCCCGCCAAAGGAATTGGGCGAAGAGCCAAAAGGGTCAGCACCACCCAGATTCCCCAAAACTTCCGTAGAATGTCCACGTGGAGGAACCATGGCAGAATCAAGAGCATTGACAGGGTCACCCTCCCTCGCGACGTTAGAAGAGGATATGTTTTCACCCTCGCCCTCTATCCGGGCCCTCTTTGAGGCGCCCGTCAGCACATAGGTCAGATCCATATCGCCTGAGGGAATGGGAGCAGTAACTACAACAGTTTCCTACAAAGGAAAGGAAGATAAATCAGATAGCGATAAATATCGATGCGCAACGTATCGCGATTAAAAACACGCTTACGGTAGCAGTGTTGGAAGGAGGAGGTGCCTCCGAAAAACCCGCAGCGTCGGGAGAAGGAGTAAGAGTGGCGATACTCCGCGTTCTTTTCTTCTTTTTTCCTCTGGCAATGGCCTTAGGGGCCTGAGAAGACGAAGGAGCAGCAACGGTCACGATGGGCACACCTTTAGGAATGTCAGTATTCCCTTCACCCACAGAAGAAGAGGATACTTGAGCGAGATTCGCAGAAGTAGCCGGTAACTCAGAAGGAGTATCAGTGGCTTCCGAAGCAGCTCTCTCCCTGTCTTCCCTGTCCTGAGCTCTCTTTAAACGCCTTCTTACACTCTCTGGTCTGTAAGCAGGATCCGTCGCTGCAAAACCACAAAATGATGTCAGCGTTAGTATCAACGAGGAAAGGAAAAAGAGTAACGTGATACTCACGCCTAACACAATCTTGAATGGCCGTTCTACAGGCCGTAAGTCGAATGTGAACGCTAATCTCCAGTTGGAGTAAGGTGTCCAACCATCCTTGTTCACGAGCGGGAAGTGTCCCTGGCCGACTCCAAATGCCATCTTGGACGTCCTGGTTAAACCCAGAGCGCCACTCGGGACCAGGAGCGTCAGGAAGATCCACCAGAAAGAACTCCTTTTTCCAAGCCTCGACAGAAGACTCGATATGGAGTAATTTCCAAGTAAAAGACTTGAGAGAATCATCGTCAAAGCGGGGCGATATGGTTATCACACCCCGACACTTCATCAATTTGAAAAGGGATCTAAGCAACAAAAGAGAAGGGGAAGTAATCCCCTTATATCTACAAAGTTCCAAGAAGGCATAAACACAGCAATATGCATTTGGGGCTAACTGGGCAGGATTAAAATTGCCAACAATAAGCAAATCTTTGACGAAAGGATCGATAGGGAGCCGGAAACCATAGCGAAACATCTGGGCGTATAAGACCCTACGATTGCCGGCCAGAACGCTGTTCAAACGTACTGACCCAGGGGCGACTATGGCTTGGTAGCCATCAGGAATAACGGCACCGTGAGTGGCCAAGTGCTCCCGGAGAATGGCCTCGGTAGTAATAACACTAACTGTGGTATCTATTTTCTTCTCGTCTATGGATTTTGACTCAGAACGGCGAGTCTTTGCCATGGCAGAAGCAAAGAAATAGAAATCGAGAAGATGAAGGAAAGGAGAAGAAAGTACCTTTAAGAGGAAAGAACTTCGAAAGCCTGAGTAGAGGTAAGAAGAACAAGACGGCGGGGAAATAATATCAGAAAGGGGAGTGAAAAAGAAAAGGGAAGAAATAAAGATGGTTTATAACCCTAGTAATTAAAAGGAAACGGCAAATGCTACAGTCGTTGTGTTGGAGCGGAATGAGGGATAAGACTCAAGCAATGAGTACAACTCTAGAGAAGCACAACAAACATTTCGATTTTGTCAAAAGTTCTAAACAAAGGTGAAGAGGCAGAAGAAACGGACACATGTGCCTAGACCATCATGACTTTTCCCGTGCACTGACGGAAGGGTCGCGAGCAATAAATGCTCTGAAAAGTAGATGTGACTTTCTGAAAAACAAAGGCGATATTACAAGAAAGGAAATGACGAAAGACGACGTTAATTAAAAGGCAGCCCTCAAGACAACGCGAGAAAGCGAAATAAACAAGATATCGCCCAAACGGCAAAGTACTGATATCGCCGCGCGATATGGCATTATTACAAGACATGAAAAACAAATAGTAAGGTCCTTTAATGGATCAATCAAGAGTCATCATGTGCCTCGCCGTGATCGTCCCCTTGCTTCCCCCCAGAAGAAGGAAAATCCTTTTCGCTTTCGCCAAGATCTTTTATCTTTTGGGAAGCATAATCGGCCAGCATGGATGAACTGACGGCCCCGCGGATATGGAGATCCATAAATCCTGCGATACAGACCTCGATGGTCTTATTCTTCCACCAGGTTATCCTTGAAGGAACTTTGGCCAAATCGGCATCACGAGATGATAACTCTTCGCGGAGGAAGATGTTCTTTTTATCAGCCACCACTAGTTCCGCCTCCAGTAGCTCTGCTTTCGCCTTCCCCTTTGACTTTTCTCGTGATAGCTCCGCACGACAATCAGCTAACTCTGCCTGGGTTCGCTCTTGCAACTGCGATAGCTCTTTCGCCTTCGCCTGAGCCGCATCTAACTGTTCCTGCAGATCGGAAGAGGGCCGAGTTTTGCTACGCTGATCTTCAAGGAAGTAATGAAGTTCCCGAAAGCTAGCCAGCATGTCGTTCATAATATGTGATTGTCGTGTCTCGGGGGCATGCCGTAAAAACTCCTCCTTGTCCTTGGAGGAAGTAAACATTTGGCCCACTATTGGACCCACAGGCTCTTCCCGCGATGACGGATCCGATATCCCCAAGGCGCGGAGCTCGTCGGTGCCGAAAGAGGACAAATCTAGCTGATATCCAGTAGGGCCTTGAGGACTCTGAGGAGAGAGGTTGGCGATATAAGGAGGGGAACAACTTTTTGCGGAATCGCCAATGCCCGAAATCGAAGACAGGAATAAAAGGTGGGGATTCCGTGGAGAAGAATTAGGAGGAGCACTTGACTCTGAAACTGGTAACGCGACTTCTGGGATAAAGGAACCTATCGGGGAAGTAGGAGGGTCCGATGACAAAGAAGAGGCCGCTGCCGCTGGGGTTTCGTTATCTTCAGAAGGAACGCTGGAAAACACTTCGACAACCTCCGCCACTTGTGAAGTGCTCGCGGCATGAGAAGCGCTAACTTCCTCAGTGGGGACCACGTTAGCTTCCTTTGAAGGGGAAACCGGCGGGTCGGTCCTCTCTTTGCGAACCCTCTTCACGAGACGTTCCGTCTCTTTTGCAATCTCTTTGCTATCGTCCTCAGTGGATTCCGCCGCATTGTCGTTCCTCCTCGACCTGAGTTTCATGCGTTGAGCAAGAGTAGCATGACGTAACTCGGGACCAGGGTCCATGCTCTCGCTATCACTATCGATTTTCTCAGGCACAGGATCGCTTTGAGCTACTTTCTTGCCGCGAGGAGGAAGCCAATCTTCAAGAAAACGAGAAGGTCGAGCAGAGGTCCTGCGAGTAGCGATGGTCTTATTCCTTCTCCTCCTAGGCGGAATAGGTGGGCGATGAGAATTCTCGGGTGGAGGAGAAGGGGGCAGCGACTGGAGAGGTATTACGTTCAAGGAGGCGTCACCTTCCCCAGAGGAACTACTCTCAGCGTTACCTGCCAACAAAGCATATTATCAAAGTAAGAAATTTGAAGCGATAAAGCGGAAAAAGGGAACTCACCCACAACGCACTCTGGCAAAGGCCTGAACCGAGCAAACTCCTGGATGCGGAAAGACCCTTCTATCTCTAACAAGGCACTAACGTTAGAAACATCCTGGCTTGACAGCGTGTCCGGTCTTTTCCAAACGCCGCCATGGATTCTTCGATTGAAACCCCCGCGCTAGAGTTGTGACGGCAAACGGAGGGTGAAAAACCCAGACTTCCAGTCGTCTACGTTTTCTTCAAAACCTTGAAAGTTCTGCCAGAACAGTTGCACAATGACATCGTCCCATCTAGGGGTAATATCTACCAGACAGTTGTGGCTATTCAAGACAAAGAATGTGCGGAATAGATCAAGCGATGGAGCAAATATACGCTTCATCTCGCACGAACGAAGGAAAGCATAAATACCACACCAAGAGGGTGGAGTAATCTGGACCGGATTGAGGTCATAATGATCTAGCAATTTTAACAGAGAAGTGTGGAGTGGGAAACGAAACCCGTAAGTGAACATCTTGAAATAAACCAACCGGAAGGTTCCCCACATGGCATCAGGCAAACGGGTATCTTTCAAAGAGACAAAAGGGCGATAGCCCATGGGAAAAGTAATACCATTCTCCTCTAATTCGACCCTCAAAACTTCACTACAATTGAAAATACTACGAGCTCTCCTAGCTTCGGGATCTATAGGGTTTTCGACGGTTGAAGACATGAGGAACTGGAAAGTAAATCTATGGCGATAGAAGGAGTAAATACCTGGAACAAAAAGCCAGTAGGCCGGTCGCCGGCACCAGTGAGTGGTTGCAGTAAAACCACTCGAAGAAAAAGAAGCGCAGAAGAGAGAGAGAAAATGTGCAGAAACCCAGAAGCATTAGCAAAAACAGTAAAGGAGAGAGATGATTTCCTTATAAAGGAGAAAACCTAAGAAGAGACAGCCTGTAAAAACAAAACACGTGCAGAACCGAAAGGGACACGTGGATAGTCATCTATGCCTTCTGAAAAAAGACAGTTACTGATTGAGAGTTGAAGGCAGTTACTCGCAGCGAAAGAAACGCTTCCGCGATCGCCCAGAATGCCCAAAAAGAAAAAGACAAGTAAGCGATGAGAGACGAAAGGGAAATAAAAAACATCATTTATTATGGGAAACGCCATACGGCATCTACAAAAGATGGGCTATGCCCCTTAGTCGCTGACGGACCAAGTAATGTCGTAGCAATAGACTACGTCCTTTTCGTCATCGCCACCCCAGAATGGTGAATCCACATCAGCAGGGGAAGAAGACTCACCGACCCTCTTTCTAGCGGCAGTAGTAGACCCGGTTGTTTTCTCCTTAACGCCTGGTGATACTGCCTCAACGGCTGAACCAGCAGAAGGAACCCACGGAGGCGAATCACTCAAAGGAGGAAACGATTTTTTCTCCTCCCTAGCCAGAGAAGCCAGAGAGTCGAAAAATGACTTAGAGGCCTTGGCAGCCTCCTTCCTTCGTTGTTCAACTTCCTTCCTCCGCCTCTTGCGACCTCGCCGGCGGACAACCGGTCTCCAAGGAGGCGATGGGGGAGGATTATCTATGTCAGGGGTAGTCGGAGGAGTTGGCGGTGAATCCCTCGAAGCCGTACCTAGCAAATAAGAATCAGCCATGAGACTCGCAGAGGATCTATAACGAAGAAAAATGAATGAGAAAGAAATGGATAAGAATGAAGGAGGAAAAGCCTCATTAAATAGCCGGGAAAAGAAGAAAAGAGACTCTTCGATCCTCCAACCCGATTCTTGAAGATTGGCACGTGTACAGTCTGAAGTGCAAATGTAGATTTGCAGTCACGCCTGTTGAAATCTCGTGCAAATCAAGAATAATCGTAATATCTGCCGATCAGTTGTTATAATGAGAACGGCGCGGAGTTAAGGCAGAACGATCAACAGAAAAACCGCCCAATAGCAAGACTGTTTTCAGTTGGGCTAAGAATATTCCTTGAGAAAACGACAAAGAATGCAGTAAAGAAGAAGAACAGTTGCGAGAGGGAATGATGAAAACACTTTATTTATTATGGCCTAGTGGTCGGAAGATACATTTACAAGACAAGGGGAAAAGAGAAAAGGCCCAAAGGGAGCCACCGCTATCAGGCGTCAGAGCCAGTGTCCTCGGGCACTTCAGGAAGATCCCTCAGGGAATCCATAACCAGAACTAGATCGTGGGAAGTGGCTCTCATCCCCTTCAGGCAGCACCCCAACATGTCCTTACGCTGCTGCAGCATAGCGATCACCACTTGAATTCGAGAGATGGAGGCAGACAGCTTTGAAACGCTCTCCAAAGGACTGAAGTCCTCCAGAGAGACGGCTCCCAGCCGGGAATGGAGCGGAGTCAGCATCCCCTGCAGCTCCAGAATATCCTCAGAAGTCTTGACCAGCATGTTCTCCAGGAAACCGACGTCACCGTCATTGAGGTTCCTGAGTGAATGACCCTTGGAGAGAAGAAAATTCTTGGTCAAATGATCCATGATGCTGACTGATAGAGATGAGGAGAACGTGGATGGAGAAAGTTCTCCGATTTATAGGCTCCACTGAAGGGAGGCCTTGGAAAAAGAAATTGAGGTCCTCAAAAGACGAGCCGCCCCGATATCCTCAAGGAGTGATAAGCCTAGAATGGAAGGAAGGGGTAACAGTCGCGATATAGATATTGGAAGGAGTACGAGGCAGAGTCTGAAAAAACGCTGAAAGACACGATATCACTGGTAGCCCTGACACTAAAACCATAAGGTTACCGGTATCCACAGTGTAAGGCCGCGTTGATGTCACCGGTGGCCCTAGATGCGTAAAACCGCGTTGGCATCACAGGCGTCTGGTGGTATAAAGCCGCGCTAATCATAAGGTAGTTGATGGCGTAAAGCCGCGTTGATACCGTTGCTCTCTCGGGCGTAAAGAATAAATTGGGGCTCGTGTGACCTCAGACCTCTGTAAGTATAAGGTTCACTAACCTCTGTATAAGTACCTATCTCCTCTGTGTCTTTGCAGAGCACTTGAAGGGACAATAGACCCGAAATATATGCCAGCCCAGGGCGCGGCCTGGTTGAGTAGCCGTGACGACACCGCAGGTGACCCAACAACGGTCCTTCCATGACTTGAACGAAGCGGAGACTTCATAAGCCCTATCGAGAGGCCAAGAAGATTAATATCGCCTCATGACCGAGCAGATCCCTATTTTAAGATATCAGACATGGATAGCCCTTGGTGAACACTCGGGCTAGTTTTCAGTTGGGCTTATGATAACAATTGGAATGCTCCTGACGGCAACATTGGGGCTACGGCATCTATCCTGGACAAGTTTCTATACGCTTCCCTGAAATGCCAACCTATCGCCTGGGCCAGCGGAAATTTCCTAGGATGGTCGACTTCAGCGGGGGGGATCTCATGCGTCTTTACACGCACGGCGTCATCCCATCCTAGGAGACTGGAGAATATATCGCCCCAGATAGGCCTCACTCGATTATCGCCCGCGATGACGTACCTGATATCGCTCGAAACGATATCTTCAGATGATGTCTACCCCTATCGCTGTCAGGTATCGCTAATTTCGGTCTATAAATACCCCCACCTTACCAAACTAGGAAGGTAAGATCGAGATCATCTTGGAGAAACTCTACTACTTTGAAAACTTGAACTGACTTCAGCATCGGAGTGTCTACGCCGGAGTCCCCCTCCGGCGCTTTGCAGGTACCTCCGACGTCGACCGCCTCCTGTACGACCACCTGTGGCTGCCGTTCCGCTCAGAAGAGGTCTCGGATCTTATCAGAGACGAGCGTGGATTGTAAGTGAAGAAGATGAGTCATATTTGGCATTAATGGCACTTTTGTAAATAAATGAAGAAAGTATCAGTATTTGTACAAATATAGTATTCTGCCCAAGTATTCTGCTCAACTTTTCTGTCAAAATATCATTACTCTTACCAAAAATAACATACAAATTTTAATCATCTTCTTCCCCATCACAAAACCCTAGCCGCCGCCCCTCTCATCCAAATCAAAACCCGTCTGGCCAGCCATGGTTCTTACTCGAGCAGCCAGCAACGGCACTAGGCCCAACCCCAACCGAAAACCAGCAGCGGCGACGAGCTTCTTGTCCCCAATCCAGCTAGAGGACTACGCGGAGGAGCCACAGCCGTAACCCACGCCACGAACCACCACGACCAGCCCTCGGTTTCCAGCGCAGCTGCCCTTTCCTCCTCTAGATCCGACGGCACAACAGCGGGTCACCACAAGAAACTCGCGGTTTCCAGCCCCACCAGCTCTCTCGTCGCAAACCACCACACCAGCGCCGCCCACATCAAACCCTCTCCACCCGACATCTACCCATGAAACCGAAGAACCAGTCGAGTTCGACTTGGGTGAATGGGGTTCGGTTTCACGTTCAGCCACCTCAGGCAGTGATGAAACCACCTCTGACCCCACTTTGAAAGACATTTCGGTGGATCCAGTAGAGGAATCGGATGGAGACTCTGACGAGGTGCCATTGTGTCACTTGAGACACATGAAAATGAAGGAGAAGGTGGGAGAAAAAAGAAAGGACAGCCGCCCCCCAAGACAAAAATCAAAGCGAGCTACGCAGCGAGCCCAACGGCCTCGAAAACCAGCACCACCATCAGATTCTGAGGACTCCGAGGACGACATTTCCTTGGAGCAGCAAGGTCATATCAGGGGAAAGGACAAATCGAGGAGCAGCATGCGATCATATGAGGTAAAACCAGCCTTGGAAAACCTCCATGGCTGGTTGCATTTCGACGAATCTGAATTGCTTAATAAAATGCTTGTTAAGTATAATTGTCGTGTATCTAAATGTGCTGTTTTAGATTTTTATTTGTTGCCTAAATTGAAAATTGCAAATGCTGTGACTGAGTTGATTGAGAATATTGGTTGGGAGTCTTTATTTTACATGCAGCATCCATGCTATTTAGAACTGATGTTAGAATTTAACTCATCATATTGGTTGAAATCTAAGAGTAAAAATGCTTTGCGTGGTGCTAAGGAAGTTAATTTTCGGTTAATGAACCAGTACTCCCACCTTTCTATCAATGAATTCAATGTCTTGCTTGGTTTTGTGAATGAGAGTGATTTAAATTCACCTTGGTATGTAAATTGTCTGTCTGATTACCCTGACTCTTCCATCTTTAACAAAGATGAGGCCTATAGGCAATTGACTAGGAAACCTAGGGTTGTTTTTCATGATCGTCATGCTAAGGCTCATGCCATAGCTGACCTGCCCTTGAGAGTGTTACATAAGTGTCTGGCTTATACCTTCTCTGGAAAGAGAGGTGTTTCTGGGATAATCAGTGTACAGGAGCTATTCATTTTGTGGTGCATGATGAATAAGCACAAGCTTAATTTAGGTTTTTAGGTTAGCCAGCAATTTGGAAATGCTAGAAAATTCATGCCAATGGGTTCTTTAGTTGCTGCTATTGCTGTAAAACAAGGTTTTGATCCTGTGCAAACCAATTTTTTCAAGTCTTGTGATTTAAAGTTACTTGATTTTCGCACTTTGGATTCCATGGGATACTTTCACTTGAGAAATGGTATTGTTTGCAGTAATACAGGTTTTACGCCGTGTGCTGACCATATCTTTGGACAAAACAACAGAGGCTTCGATTTCAGATTTGCAGAAGAAGAGGAAGAAGCTGCTGCTACTGAAAATGCCCAGACAGAGAATCATCCTCCAAGTCCAGCAGTAGAAGCTGAAGCAGACCGTTCCAGCCACGAGGGAGACCAGATTACTTTGTCCAGGCTGATGAGGAAGATGGAGGAGTAGCAGAGGAAGATGGACGAGCAATCCAGCCTCTACAAGGAGCTGTTCGACAAGCAAGAATAGAAGCTGAATGATCTTCTGAACGAACAGCAACACACCAATGATCTCAACCAGAAGCTGATAGAGGCACTTTATGCACGAGCACCTACCCCACCGCAGCCATGATCACCCCCCGGGTTCTTTCTTTCCCTTTATATTCCTGTACATTATTTTTTCCGTCGAGTCTTTTCCTCTCACACTTTGAGGACAAAGTGTCGACTAGGGAGGGGGAGGTATTTTCGAGCTGATTATTACTATTTTGACATAACTGTTTTGGATGACATGACTGTTTTGGATATGTTTGCGTTGGCTGTCATGAGCTTAAAAAGAAATTTTGTATATTTTCGCTGGATTGATTGGTATGTGGATTGATTGGAATGTTTAAAACCACACTGCCCATGTTTTTGAAAACCCTCCTTATTTGAATGATGGTTTAGGCATTTTTAACAGGAAGCACTCATCCCACATCACATATTCACGCGCACAATCACACTACTTGTTAGCTCCTATATCCATGCCTGGTTGTAGTCGCTTGTAGTCATTTGTTTACCCATGTGAGCTCTTGGAACTATCATGCCGAATTTTATTCTCAGTGGATGCATGACTTTTGTGCTGATTGGATTTGCATGAGACCCCTGGGTATAGGCACCATTAGACGTGAGAAAGCGATGAAATGATTAAAAACTTTGCAATTTTCTTCTTATCTTTTTTCTTGCTTTTATCTTTCCCCTGCCACTCACATCACCTTCTTTTTATCACCCTTCTAACTGTTCGAGACTTTTCTTTCTATTCTTAGCAGGCGAGAGTACTCTGGCAGTGAGCAAGGTGGGGCAAAGAGAAACAATAACATTAGAGTGGGGGTACCAAGATGCAAGATCTAGATGCGAGGCAGTTTTGAAAGCCACAGTGGAATAAAAGAAGCAGAATTTCAGAATAATGAACAAACAAAGAAGATGTTCAATGCAATCAACGAGAAAAATGGAAATGAAGGCAAAGACTGATCATTCAGCAGATACTTTGCTGCCCCTCTTTTGCTCAAAGAAAAAGAAAAAAAAAGAAAAAAGAAAAACAGAAAAAGAAAAGAAAAAAAAGAATGAATAAATATTCGAGCAAAAGAGGAGCAAAAATTCAGAACGAAGCAAAGAGTGAAGAAATTCAGAAGAATGAATGAACTACAAAGAAGAATATCCCACTTTCAAATCCGACGCTCTTTGCCTTGCTACGCTACTGCCAAACAGGAGATACTCTCGCCACCTCGCTTATTCCAGCTAAGAAGTCTTCTATCATTCCCTCTCTCTCTTTTGAATCCTATCTTTTAGGATTTTTAGTTGGACTAGGATTTGATTTAAAAGGAACCTAGCTCAGAACAAACACATGATCTCTTCTTCCTCGGAATTGAACGACTACTGGTTCTACAGATATGGTTAAAGAGGTAATGAACAACAAAGATGGAGGATACCAAAAACCAGAGATGGAAATTTATGTAAAGAAACTTTTAAGGGATGGGCTTGTAACCTCACAAGGTGAGAAATGGCGTAAGATGCGAAAACTGGCCAACCATGCTTTCTCCGCTGAGAGCTTGAAGGTAAACAACCAAAAATGAGAAACTGTGATATGATCAAGGCAAAAGAAAAAAGATAAGGGTGCAAGCCCGTCAATTCTATAATATACTCTTGTGTTTTTTTCAGGGTATGGTTCCAGCAATGGTTGTAAGTGCTGAGATGATGCTAGGAAGATGGAAAGAGGTAGAAGGCAAGGAGATTGATGTGGTCCCTGAATTCAAGATCTTAACATCTAAAGTCATTTCCAGGACAGCATTTGGGAGCAGTTACAAAGAAGGGCAGTGCATTTTTGATTTGTTGATGAAGCTGGGAACCATCATTTCAAGGACCTTGAATCAGTCTCTCCCAATCCCTGTGTTCGACCCTGACTACCACTGTACACATATCAATTGTGCACATATATTCAGGCATTATAAATTGTATTTGAGTGACGATCAAATTGGCGTCGTTGCCGGGGATTATAATAGCCATGAGGTTGCTCCATGTAATCAGATTTGTGGAGTTCACCATTCATAACTGTCGAAGTTGCCCATTATAACTTACTGTCAACCGAGCCGTCAGAGCGGCGCTTCACGCGATATACCCATTTGCAACGATAACATTCGCTGTTCACAAGGCTAACTTGGTACGGGTGGGCCCAACTTGAGGAAGAAATTATTTTTTAATTACCGATAACATTGAGACGCTACGTTGTTCACAAGGCTAACTTAGTGTGTGTTTGGCGTTGGGAGTTGGGTACCCAACCCAACTTTTCCCAACCCAAAACCACTTAGAAGGTGTTTGGTAACACCATTGCTGCCCAGCTTTCTACAAAACACTTTTAAAATTTTGCCTTGGCCCCCTCCTTTCCTCACTGGAGCATTTTGCTCCAGCAGCCCAACGCAGGCTGCGTTGGGCACCCTCTCTCTCCTTTTTTTTTCATTTTAATTTTATTTTTTTACTTGATATAATGAACAAAATAAATTAAAAACTACCACAATAAATTCTCCATCTCAAGACAAGTAATTCTAGATCCACTTTTTCTATTTTTATTAATTTTTTTAAAATGGGTTTTATTCTCCAACTCTTTCATTTTTATAGTTTTACCAAACACCAAAAACAACTTCTCGTTTCCCACAGCACTTTTAAAAAATGTTTACCAAACAGCACACTACTTTGCGCAAAAGTGTTTTTCCCACAGCACTTTTGCCCACAGCACGTTTCGGACCAGAACCGGAACGCCAAACAGGCCTTTAGTACAGGTGGGCCCAATTTGAGAAAGAAATTAAAACTGCATTTTCATTCATTTCCAGTATTCAAGTCCTAAAACTATACACATTTATCAAGTCAATACTAAAAACAAGAAGATGACAGTAAGAAAGATCTAAAAAATGCTATCAGAACCTACAGTCTACACCACTTTCTATACTTCTTCTATTTGCCTTCTTTCTCCTTGCTTCTACAAAACGACAATACTTCTCCAAACTGAAAACAAATTGACCAAATACAATAACAACATATGGTTAGTTGTATATAAAAAAATTTAACTTTTTCCTATCTATAAAAGGTTAAATTGTATTTTTTGTCCTTCTACTTAGAGGAAATGGTCACACTCGATCCTCTATGTTGGTTCATACTAAATCTCTCTACTCTCAATCTGAAGAAACTTTAAATAATAACACATCAACAAAAAGAACGTAGCCAAATTAAGAGTAGAGTAACTAAATTTGATTATCATGATAGCAAGTAACTAAATTTGAGAAAAAATTATAACATCAAAATTAAATAAGTTTGTGGCCTAAATAACAATAGGTCTGATCTTGTGGTGGTTGTCTCTGATACTGATAATTGTTCTGAAAATTGGGCCGGGGTTTGAAATTTTGCATGTTGAAGGGAGGGGGGTGGTTCCCGTATGGATTTTGTTGATATTGTTGGCTAGGTCCCGACTGTTGAGAGTTGTTCCATCCGTAATTAGGTTGTTTCCATCCTTGGTTGTTGTTCTGGCCATATGGGGCATTGAATCCTCCCACGACATTGACAGGTGATTGCGTGTCGAACACGTCAAATATAAGTGTATAATAGATATGGAAATGGGGGTAGAAATACAACTTATCACTGTCTACAAAGACTTGTAGATTGCGGTAAGAGGATCGGTCCACAGAGACCTCTAGGGAAATGTAGTTCCTAGTTGACTTCCTCGTCACTGGTTTTGGTTGGGTGAATCTGAAATTAAAGATGAAAACAAAGGAAATAAAACAGTTCAAAGTGGTCTTGGTCAAAGGCTTGGCCAAGACAGGGGTCAAGATTATAAGATATCAAATAAAAGGGAATCCTTGGTAAGGGCGATGTGAGAGCTTCTGTCCTTATGATTTCGATCATTGATTCAAGGGTATCTATCTCTAAATTCATAGCACTGCTATAGAGTGGAGGTGCTCATGTTCACTCCTGCTTCCCTCCTCTTCAAACTATCTGGCGGGTACTCTCTTTCCTAATAATCCTAGCCAAGGGACACCTTGCTGGTTAAAAGGTTTATCCGTTTGACTGCTGTCTTGAGTGGTTGTTCGCTTCATCAATAGTACAGGGGAAGACAGTACCTAGTCAAGTTGATTCCCTATGGAAACCCTAGGTTGTCAATCTGGTCTTGGTCTAGATCGTTTATTCCTTCTAGTCTGGCGCGAGACTAGTCACCTACTTTGCCTAGCCGACGGGTGCTCCATTTCCTTCTAGGCTGGTTGCAACTCTTCTCTACTAGGGTACAAAAATGATCAGGTCTTGTCTCTAGTGAGTTAGCAGTTTAATAAACTCAAGGAATAAACAAATACAAATTATAGACTCTTAAGGGCGGTTTGATCTCACGAATATATAAGGACGTAACTCCTCAACCCTTACCAAGAATAGATGTTTAGCTAGACGTACTCATAGATGGAAGAATGAAAATATTTAATTGCATAACAAAATTAAATTCGAGAATTCTACACTTGGAAAATTTCGGAGCAGGAAAGTAATTCAATGTCGAAAAAAGGGAAAAGAAGAGAGAGTTCGAGAGGCAAGACAAAATCCGGCTAAATACTAGCTAAAGCCTCCTTGTCCTTCTCTAACTCTAACTCTTCAAACAAATCTAAAAAGATAGTAATGTTTTCTATTTGGGAAATAAATCGCAACAAAGAGGGAGATCCTAAATAGAATTCTTCAATAGATTGGCGTCAGATCCCTCTAAAGTGGCTGGATAGCTACGACTTGTCAGCTCGCAAGGCCCAGATGAAACGTGGCCCAAAAGGCTTGCTGACACTGTCGCTCGAGATGGCCTATCGCGATGTGATTCTTGGCCAAGCTTGCGGCCAAGACGAACCGGTAATCATTTCTTGCTGCGCGAAGGGGTCTTGGCCAAGATCTAGGCCAAGACGATCTGGTAATCAACTTCAGTGTTCCACCAAAATGCTCCGCTCCAGAACCAGAACTGTCAAAGCATGAGGAATAAAAGGGATATCAATAGATTTACTGCCCAAACAACATGTAAATGGACAGTAAAAACATGATTAAATGCAATGCAATCAACAGGCATCTCCTCGGGGATGAATGGACAAGAGTGCGTGGGGTGATCTGATAGTTGAAAAAATTGACAGGCCTTGACTTGGACTGGGTGTCCCGATGCCATATTCTGAAGCATACCAGTGATGGCCTCTAGATGGTTTTCCATGGCTGCTGAGAGGGCGTCCTGATTGCTGGTGGAATTGTTGAGAGGGGCGTTATTTTTGGACATAAGCTCGATGGTGTCTTTGGCGGCAGCGGGAGTGAGTCTAGTGATGGAACCGTTTGCAGCGGCGTTGAGCAAGGCCTTGTCACGGGCCTTGAGTCCTTCACAGAAATATGGGATGAGGGCATGCTCGGAGAGGTTATGTGAAGGGCACAAGGGCTGCATCTTCTTAAAGCGCTCGTAGTACTGCTCGAGGTCTTCTGTGTCCTTTTGGAGAATAGACACTAGTTGCTTGCGAGTTACCATGGCAATGGACACCAGGTAATATTTATCCGTGAAGGCTTTGGACATTTCAGCCCACGAATTGATAGATTGAGGACGCTAGTCGTAAAACCAATCGAGGGCATCATCCTTAAGGGACCACATGAAGGCGCGGAGTTTGGCATGCTCAATACTAACATTGTGTGGCTTCATGGCGTCGCAAATGGAGTGCAATTGTTGGAGATGGCGGTGGGAGTTCTCATTGGCCAACCCTCGATAGAGGGGTGGATGGTGCATAACTGCAGATTTGAGCGCCCAGTCATTCGGGACTGCTGGCCAGACGATACAGCTGGTCGGGGCCTCGGGGGCAGCATTGAATTCATCGATAGTCTGGATTACTGGTGGAACATTGTTCCCTTCAGGACCTAAATCTTCCATTTCAGGTCCGTCTGGGTGGACAGGTGGTATGTTGTCAAGGTCTCGATTATCGAGATTGTCCAGGGTGAAAAGGTTTCTGTCGAGGGCAGGACAATGGACGGGAGATCCTTGTGCTAGTCTTCGAAGTCCTCTTTCTGTCCTAGTGAGCTCGTAATCAAGGGGTAGTAGGTCTGGTGCAGATCTCCTAGTCATACAAACAAGAGAAAGAAATCAGTCTTGAAACAATTCCCGGCAACGACGCCAATTTGATCGTCACTCAAATACAATTTATAATGCCTGAATATATGTGCACAATTGATATGTGTACAGTGGTAGTCAGGGTCGAACACAGGAATTGGGAGAGACTGATTCAAGGTCTTGAATTAAAACACAGAAATGTAACAAACAAGGGGGGTTTTAGTTGACTAATCAAGTTAGCCAAGAGATATTTGGAGCTAACAATTCTAACTATGAAAGCAATAATCGGGGCCTCGACAGTGAAACTTGAATCGGGGTCCCGAAAGGTAAAAGATGGCAAATCAATGATCAAGGTTAGAACAATAAAGCAGAGAGACAAGTAAACACAATAAGTCAAATAGAGAGAAAGATCTTAGCAAAGGGTATTCTTGGGTTGCATTCGGGGGCTCGATCGTCATCGGCGCAAATATATTCTATCCAAGTGACATAGATGTGACATAGGGACCAAATTCCTCGGATATCCCCTACTTTCCTCTTAAGAGAAACTACACCCCGTTTCCACATATGAGGTAGTCTAGACAGCCCGCCATCCCTCCAGGCACGAATGCGGGTGGGCAATACTCAGGCTGCCCATGAAGATAAGAAAAGACACATCTAGAGCTGAAGGTCCCTCAGTTTGTCAGGCTCGTGACCCCGCTCTAATCAACTGCTCACCCTAGCTAGGCGAGACCATGGTATATTAGCAGAATCATGCCTTAAATCAATGAAATAAATAGGGAAAATCATGCATAAAAACACGCTATCACCTGTGTCATACAAGTCACTGGTACAGTCCCTTACAGCAGGGAAGACAAGTTTGAAGAAGGAGGATGTGACGACTTTCCTAATAGATAATGAGAAGTTGTTAGGAGTGGAGAACAAGAATAGTAGTGACAGACTATTTATTTCTAAAGGGTCATCGAGTGGACGGGATCATCGTGGTAGAAACAAAGGAAAAGGTGCTTCTTCCAGCTATGGAAGAAACAGATCCAGTTCAAGACCAAGGCAAACTACAGTGAGAAAGAGAGCTACTATTGCCACCAGAAGGGTCACATCAGAGCATAATGTCAGAAGATGATGACTGATTTGAAAGAACTACAGAAGGGTAAAGAAAAGATTGGTGATGCTGCAACTATTCAAGATGATGATGTTGAATTATTAGTAGTGCAGAAAAGTGAAGAACATGTAAGAGATTCCTTGATTTTAGATTCTGCGTGTTCTTTTCATATTTGTGCTAACAAAGAATTGTTCAGTACATTTAGTGATTGTGATGATAAATCTGTAACATTGGCCAATAACGAAAAACTAGAGGTTTAAGGCATTGGCAATGTGAAGATCAAGATGCATGATGGATTGGTGAGAACTCTCAGCAATGTGAGATATATGTCGAAGTTGAAAATAAATTTCATCTCTCTTGGAAGATTGGATTCTCGCGGGTATAGATACGCAGCGAGAGATAGATTGATGAGGGTAAGCAAAGGAGCAACTGTAATCATAAAGGGGGAGCTTGCTTCTAACAATATTTACCGATTGATTGGAACCGCGGTTAATAGTAAAGTACAAGGTACTTTGATTGACGTTAGATTTCACTCATTTCTACCACTTCAAAACTCCTTGTTTGTGGCAGAAACAATCCTTTTTACGTCAATTTGGCTTCTTTTGGAGGAATCTTGGGCAAGACTGGTTCTGGAAGAATCTGGTGCTGGAGCGACAGAATAGCAATCTTAGCCGCATGTCTTAGCTAAGATTGCAGGATAGAGGCGTGCTCACCATAGACTCTAGGAAGGCGGATCAGATCAGGAAGCCAGCTGGCTGTTGCATCCGTTTGAAGAAATCTCGGATGTATTTATTTGAACAAAAACAATTAGTCATTATCTTGTTATTTATTTCGCGTTTTGAATTTAAACAATTGGGGTTTTTATCCCTATCTTTTAGTTAATTTGAAGTGAGGAGTTTGGAAAGAGACGTGATTGGTGGGGACTCTAACCTTATTTAAGGTTAGGGAAGGCTGTCAATTACGATATCTTCCATCTTCCTTTCTTCTGTTTTGTAAACAATTACTGTGATTTTCCTTCGGAAATATCGCATCTTAATTATATTTCATGTTCTTCAATTATTCCCTTTATTTCTTTAATTAATATGTTTAGTAGCTAAAGCACCTAATTCTTGGTAAGGGCCGAGTGAGCATGCTTGTAAATCGTGAGGCTGAGTTGTTCTGAATCATCCTCTCATTCGTATTCAGTTGAAGTTCCGTTTTAACAAACCGGTTCCCGTCTAGGCTAAGACTTGATCGATCTCAGCCAAGACGACGAATTTGCAACCAGTCACTAAGGGGACGAGCGAAACCGAAGTGACGAAGTAGGTAGCTAACCTCGCGGGGGTTAGTGAACTTGAATTGATCTAGGCCTAACCAGATTGACGACCTAGGGCTCCGAGTTTGGAGTAGCTTGGCCTAGACTCTGTCTTTCCCTACGCCATTGGGATAACGCATGTGCCTCAAGCCAGCGGCCAATTGGATAAACCCTTTAACCAGCAAGGTGTCCACTGGTCAGGATCACTAGAAAGGGGGTACCCTCCTAGTGATTTGAATAGGAGGAAAGTAGGATTGGAAAGGGGTTCCTCCCAATCTATAGCAGAGTTATGAGTAAGAAGGAGAAAATCTAGAGTCAATGATCGATGAAACAAGCCTTGTGCTCACGAATTCGCCCTTGCCAGGAGTTTACCTCAAGAAAGTTCCACCCGAATCTCAACCAGCAATCTTAGCTAAGATTCACATCTGCCCAAGATTGCTTCCTTACTTCGTTTTAGCTTATTCTCTTTTTTTTCGTTTTGTCTATCTTAATCATCAGGAACAAAAATACCCTCAACTCCAGTGACGAGGAAGTCAAGTCAAGGCTACAATACACCACCAAGATCTCTGCGGACGAACCTCTTATCGCAATCTACGAGTCCCTTGTGGATGAGTGATAAGTTGTATTCCTACCCCATTTTCTATATCTTTTTACAACTAAATTTGATGCCCTCGACACGCAATCAAATTTTGGCGTCGTTGCCGGGGATCTTCTGACGGTGTATTTTGTAGTTTTGTTATTTTTATTTTTGTCTTTCGCAGTTGATGACCAGGTCCTCAAAGGAAGAACTACTACCTTTGAATCCGGAACTTACAAGGACCGAAACCCAAATCAGAAAGAAATCTAAGAGGAAATTCGTTGGTGAATTTTCGGGAACTCAATCAGAAACTGATTCCAGCAACAGTCTAGGCCAAGATCAGGACCCAGTTGAGAATCCAATACCAAACATGGAAGAAAACCAAGAAGAACAGACGATGAGAGAACAAAACAGGGGGCAGAACGAGTGACCTACTCCTGTATTAATCTACCCCCGATGGCTAATGATTGGTCTATCAAGACGAACATCATTGCCAACTTAACCAAGTTTCATGGCCACTCAAACGAGAATCCGTACAACCACTTGAGGAACCTTCACCTCCAGTGTGATACCCTCAAGCCAGTGGGAGTAACAATCGAAAGAGCCAAACTGAAGGCATTTCCGTGGTCTCTTGAAGACTCAGCTAAGAACTGGTTCTATAGCTTACCCCATAACACAATTGCAACATGGGGAGACATGTCCGCTGCCTTCCTAAATAAATATTGGAATGCGACTAAGGCAGGGGCAGTAAGAAAAGGCTTAGTCTCCGTTCAGCAAAAGGGAGGAGAAAGTTTGAGCGAGTATCATCAAAGGTTTAGAGAGCTTCAAGACATTTGCCCTACCCATGGGGTAGCAGATCATCTCCTAATCCAATACTTCTATGATGGAATGTGTATAAAGGATAGGGAAAGGCTAGACTCAGCCGCTGGAGGAGCACTTCAAGATCTTACACCAACAAGAGTGATTACATTGCATTTCATCATGTTTTTACTATCCATTTACTTGTTATTTGGGCAGTAAACCTACTGATTTATCCTTGTATTTTCCATATCTTAGCAGTTCTGGTCTGGAGGCAATTTATAGAAGAATATGACTTGTGGAGCGTTGAAGATATTTTCCCGAGTCTTGGCCTAGCGCTTGGCCAAGACTCCGGCCAAGACTGATCCGCGAAAGAGGAATTTCGAGCAGCAACTTTGGCAACCACTTGGGCCGCTTTCCACTTGGGCCTTGCGAGCTGGCAGCTGTCCAGTGACAAAGAGAAGGATCAAGAAGATATTTATTTAAGAATCCTATCAAGGATCTCCTTCCATCTTTGTATATTTTAAATTCCTATTTTTATTCAAAACAAATCATGATAATTTATTTAGGAGATTAATTAGGAGATTATTTAGGAGATTGAGTTGAAGAAGGACAGGAAAGTTTGAGCTTACTTAGGGCTGAACTCGTTCTCCTCTCCCTCTCTCTCTTCTTCTCCTCTCTTCCGCCACTTTACACTATTGCTCCGGATTTAATTCTTTGAATCTCGGATTTAATTTATTTATGCAATTAAATATTTTTATTATTCATTCATGAGTATGAGTAGCTAAACACTTGTTCTTGGTAAGGGTTGATGAGCTTAGTTCTTATGCATTCGTGAGATCAAACCATGCTTAATAATCTCTTTATTCGTATTCATTTATTTCTTAAGCTTATTTAGTCGCTTACTCACTAGAGACAAGAGTTGGCCATTCTTGTACCCTAGTAGAGAAGAGTTGCAACCAGCCTAGAAGGAAAGAGAGCACCCGTCGGCTAGGCGAAGTAGGTGACTAGTCTCGCGCCAGACTAGAAGAAATAAGTGATCTAGGTCAAGACCAGATTGACAACCTAGGGTTTCCATAGGGAGACACCTGGGTCTAGGTACTGCCTTCCCCTATACCATTGAGGAAGCGAACAGCCATTCAAGACAGCAGTCAAACGGATAAACCCTTTAACCAGCAAGGTGTCCCTTGGCTAGGATTATCAGGAAAGGGAGCACCCGCCAGGTAATTTGAAGAGGAGGGAAGACAGGAGTGAACAGGAGTACCTCCACTCTATAGTAGTACTATGAACGAAGAGATGAATACCCTTGAGTCTATGATCAAAGCATAAGAATAGAAGCTCTCATATCACCCTTACCTGGAATTCCCTTTTACTTGATTTATTTCAATTTTGACCCCTGTCTAGGCCAAGGCTTTGGCCAATACTGTTTTGTGCTGTTTTATTTCTTTCTGTTTTTGTCTTTATTTTCAGATTCAACCAACCAAATTCAGTGACGAGGAAGTCAACCAAGAACTACATTTCCTAGAGGTCTTTGTGGATCGACCCTCTTACCACAATCTACAAACCCTTGTAGACAGTGATAAGTTGTATTTCTACCCCCTTTTCCATACCTATTTCACTCTTATATTTGACGTGTTCGACGCGCGATCAAATTTTGGCGCCGTTGCCGGGCATCTCTAACGGTATTTGTAGTTTTTGTTTTTTTTTGTTTTTTTTTATTTTTGATAGTTGATGACCAGGTCCTCTTGCAGAGAAGAAGATTTGCTACCATATAATCCGAATCTCACTAAGGCCGAAGCACAACTCTGGAAAATAGCTCAGAAAAGGAAAAACCCAGAAGAAAGTGAATCGGAAACCTCTAGTTCCGAAACAGATTTTAGTCTAGACCACAGTCTTGGCCAAGACTCCGGCCAAGACGATTTCTTTGACCCAGCTATGGCAGGAAATCGGCAAGAACCCACGATGAGGGAACTGAACAAGACGGCGGAGCAGGAAACCTTCTCCTGTATCGCTTTGCCGACAGTGGCAAATGACTGGTCTATCAAGACCAATATAGTGGCCAACCTTCCTAAATTTTTTGGCCATTCGAATGAAAACCCATTCAAGCATCTGCGAAACCTACACGTTCAATGTGACATGATGAAACCAGCTGCTGTGAATATGGAAAGAGCAAAGTTGAAAGCTTTTCCATGCTCTCTTGAGGGGGCTGCCCAAAATTGGTTCTACAGCCTGCCTCACAACACGGTCAACACATGGGCCGAGATGTCCACTTTGTTCCTCAACAAGTACTGGAATGCAACAAAAGCAGGGGTAGCTAGAAAGAACATGGATGTCATCCAGCAAAGGAACAATGAGGGTCTAAGTGAGTATCATCAACGGTTCAGAGAGTTGCAAGAAGTATGCCCTACACACGGAGTTGCGGATCAGACAATGATCCAGTACTTTTATGACGGGATGCTTCCAGCCACCCAAGAAAAAATTGATTCAGCCGCTGGTGGAGCATTGCAAGACTTGACAGTTACAAGAGCCAAGATGCTACTTCAGACCATGGCAGACAATTGCCAGAATAATATCACTTCAGACAGAAATTCTATTCATATTCCTTCAAGTCTTAATGTTATTTCTGTCGAACAAAAGCTTAATGACTTAACTGATATGGTCAAAAATCTTTCTGTTAACATTTCAGGTGCAATGCCCACAGGAATTCAGAATCAAAAGCAGGTAGCTTCCGTGTGTGGGATATGTCAGCAGTAGGATCATCAAACCAACAATTGTTATATGGTGCAACACCCTCCGGATGATGTGACTCAGGTTAACGCAGCATACACACACAACCAAGGGAGCATGCAGAACTACCCTCAGGGAAGTAACGAGTACTCATGGAGAGGCCACCCAAACTTCAGATGGAGCGATCCAGTCCCTCCACAACAGAATCTAGGCCAAGCCTCTGGCCAAGCTCCTGTAGCCCAGCTACCGCCTATCCCTCAACCTTTACAGATTACTGGTCCATCTATAGAAGACACTCTTAAAAGTTTTATGCAGGTAACCCAAACTGGTTTGGTAGAGATGCAGAAGAATTTTATGCAGTCACAGATAGAGATGCAGAAGAATTTTATGCAATCACAGGCAGAGATGCAGAAGCAAATCAATCAGATGGCTAACCAAGGCAGATTACCTTCTACCACCGTGGACAACCCCCGACACAATGTTAGTGTCATGAGTCTAAGGAGTGGAAGTGTGTTACCAGAGAGGAAAGGTGCGAAAACAGATGAGGAACTAAGAAAAATTCAGTTGGAAGAGGAGGATGAAGATGAGGAAGAAAATGAATCAAAACCAGTCTTGGCCAAACCTCAGGCCAATACTGAAGTTATCAAGGAAACAGCGGGGACAGAACCTGTCTTGGCCAAGACGCATGCCAAGACGCATGCCAAGCCTGACCAGCCAGAGGAAATCATAGAAATTCCTCCACCATTTCCTCCTAGATCCTGAAAAGAGAAAAAGCAAGATGAAGCAAGGGACATTATGAACTTTTTTGGAAAGATAGCTGTTAATATACCTATGTTAGACTTAATTGCCAAAGTTCCCTCTTATGCTAAATTGCTTAAAGAATTTTGCACTAACAAAAAGAAAGTTGCAGGTATAGAGAGAGTGCATTTAGCTCATAGTGTCTCTGCAGTGCAGCAACTTCCAGAGAAGTGCAAGGATCAGGGAACTTTCACCATTCCATGCCGAATAGGAAACAAGACGATTGAGAAAGCCCTTTGTGATTTAGGGGCTGGCATCAATGTGATGTCTTTGAGCGAGTTCGAGACCCTGAAGATAGGAACGATGAAGGAAACTGACTTGGTGATTCAGCTGGCTGACAGATTGTTCATCCGACCCAAGGGAGTCGTGACAGATGTCTTGGTAATGGTAAATGATTTTATATATCCAGTGGACTTTTACATTGTTGAAATGAATGTTCAATTGCCTTCTTGCACCACTGACATCTTATTAGGAAGACCATTTCTAAGGACATCGAAGGCTAAGATTGACTGCTATGAAGGGAGTATAATCCTAGAATTCTTTGGAATGACTATGAAATTCAGCATTACCGAAGCATTGCAGCATCCTGATGATTTACATTGTGTGAATTTTCTTGATGTTTTAGATCCAATTATTGATAAAATGGTTGATATTTATGATCCCTTTGAGTGTGTGCTGAATAGAGGAACAAAGATTCTAGTAGGATTGGAGGACAGAACAGGAGATCAGAAGGAACTCCAAGAAATTTCGACCAGTTTGGCAGATCCAGAAAAAACAGATGCAATCTTGGCCTAGAGCTTGGCCAAGACGCGGGCCAAGACGCGAGCCAAGACGCGGGCCAAGACTGCAAAAGTGAAAGGGAAAATAGGACAACAGAATTATGAGCTGGAACAACCCCCTGATCCATTCAAACGTATACCTTTAGGGGTTGTCAAGGGAATGTCACGCAAAGGTCCTGACAAACTTAGCGCATGGGGGGAATTTAGAGGAGTTTCTTGATAAGAAATCCATGGCAGTGTCGAGCCCAAGACAATAAATAAGGGCGCTACATGGGAGGCAACCCATGCTTCTTTTATTATTTCTTTTCATTTGATTTATTTTTCATTTATTCTTGTTCTGTTTGAGTTCGCTGGGTTGTTTTGGTTGCTCGCAGGAACTAAGTGTGGGGACGTTGCTGCGGCTTGCCCTAGCGCTTGGCCAAACATCAGGCCAAGACCCTCCCGCTCCAGCAGCTTGACCAGCTTCTGCCTCCATGTCGTTTCTTTCTTTTCTTTTTATTTTTTGTCTTTTATTTGTCTCTCCACACAATGAGGACATTGTGTCTTTTAAGTGTGGGGAGGGTATTTTAATCTCTTGATTAAATTTTTGTTTTGTGTTTGTTGTTAATATTGATTGATTTGTGTGATTTTGAGTCAATTTTTTGCGTTTTAAAATTTTTCTTTTTACATCAGTTTGTCCAGTTTTGAGTTGGATGTTTGCATGATTTTTTGATCTTCTTTTTATGCTTGTTTGAGTCTGTTTTGATTGAGTGTACACCGCCCCCCCTAGATTTCAACTTAGGTTGTTTAGTTTACCACTGAAATTGCAAGTAGACACTTGTCTAGGCGAAACAATGCTTTAGTAACAGGGAAGCGAACGAGCGTAACTTGATCAATGCTTAAGGGGAATATTATCTAATGTTACCCAAACAAACTCTATCCACATGGTCTAAAGGACGTCTAGCTTAAATCTTAACGAGCATTAGGGTGTCGAGTCTTGCTGCGTCTGATTTGAGTGTGCTGTTCTATCTGGTTGAGTGTGAGACACAAAAAGGTGCTGGAATGTCATAGCAGAATATAGCAAAGGTGGAAGTTCTGGATGCCCAAAAAGAAAAAGCTGTGTCTATATTTGATGCCTGTAAAAATGCAAAAGGCACGCGATATGTCTGTAAAAATACAAGGGCATAGAAAAAAAAAAGAGAAATCTGCTGAAAATGATTTAAATGGCACTAGTCTTTAGGCACCATTGGATAGAATAGCACTCGGTGGGACTCAAATCTGTGGTAAGTTTAGACCCCTACACATTATAAATTCAATTCTTGCAGGATGTCTTGATACCATTTGAATGAGGTTTGTTTAGGGTATTGATTTGTCCTTGTTAGTCTAGCATTGGGTTGCTTAGGGAAGTGTCTTGGTGAATTCAGTGGTGAGGTGAACAACTGAAAGGAGAACTCTAGGGGTCATGGTGTCTGTTTTGTTGTGTTTTTATTTTTATTTTTGAGTCTTTGAGTATGTATGCTTGGGGGCAAGCATAGTTTAAGTGTGGGGAATTTGATTACATTGCATTTCATCATGTTTTTACTATCCATTTACTTGTTATTTGGGCAGTAAACCTACTGATTTATCCTTGTATTTCCCATATCTTAGCAGTTCTGGTCTGGAGGCAATTTATAGAAGAATATGACTTGTGGAGCGCTGAAGCTGTTTTCCCGAGTCTTGGCCTAGCGCTTGGCCAAGACTCCGGCCAAGACTGATCCGCGAAAGAGGAATTTCGAGCAGCAACTTTGGCAACCACTTGGGCCGCTTTCCACTTGGGCCTTGCGAGCTGGCAGCTGTCCAGTGACAAAGAGAAGGATCAAGAAGATATTTATTTAAGAATCCTATCAAGGATCTCCTTCCATCTTTGTATATTTTAAATTCCTATTTTTATTCAAAACAAATCAGGATAATTTATTTAGGAGATTAATTAGGAGATTATTTAGGAGATTGAGTTGAAGAAGGACAGGAAAGTTTGAGCTTACTTAGGGCTGAACTCGTTCTCCTCTCCCTCTCTCTCTTCTTCTCCTCTCTTCCGCCACTTTACACTATTGCTCCGGATTTAATTCTTTGAATCTCGGATTTAATTTATTTATGCAATTAAATATTTTTATTATTCATTCATGAGTATGAGTAGCTAAACACTTGTTCTTGGTAAGGGTTGATGAGCTTAGTTCTTATGCATTCGTGAGATCAAACCATGCTTAATAATCTCTTTATTCGTATTCATTTATTTCTTAAGCTTATTTAGTCGCTTACTCACTAGAGACAAGAGTTGGCCCTAGTAGAGAAGAGTTGCAACCAGCCTAGAAGGAAAGGGAGCACCCGTCGGCTAGGCGAAGTAGGTGACTAGTCTCGCGCCAGACTAGAAGAAATAAGTGATCTAGGTCAAGACCAGATTGACAACCTAGGGTTTCCATAGGGAGACACCTTGGCCTAGGTACTGTCTTCCCCTATACCATTGAGGAAGCGAACAGCCATTCAAGACAGCAGTCAAATGGATAAACCCTTTAACCAGCAAGGTGTCCCTTGGCTAGGATTATCAGGAAAGGGAGCACCCGCTAGGTAATTTGAAGAGGAGGGAAGACAGGAGTGAACAGGAGTACCTCCACTCTATAGCAGTACTATGAACGAAGAGATGAATACCCTTGAGTCTATGATCGAAGCATAAGAACAGAGGCTCTCATATCACCCTTACCTGGAATTCCCTTTTACTTGATTTATTTCAATCTTGACCCCTGTCTAGGCCAAGCCTTTGGCCAATACTGTTTTGTGCTATTTTATTTCTTTCTATTTTTGTCTTTATTTTGAGATTCAACCAACCAAATTCAGTGACGAGGAAGTCAACCAAGAACTACATTTCCTAGAGGTCTTTGTGGATCGACCCTCTTACCACAATCTACAAACCCTTGTAGACAGTGATAAGTTGTATTTCTACCCCCTTTTCCATACCTATTTCACTCTTATATTTGACGTGTTCGACGCACGATCAAAGAGCAAAACTACTTCTCCAAACAATGGCTGACAACAGCCAAAACAACACCTCATCCGAGAGAAATTCTACACCTTCTTCTTTGAATGCTATAAATATGGAGAACAAACTTGATAAAATTACTGACATCTTGATGAATCTCTCTACAGGTACCCAATCTCAGGCACAAACTACAGTAGCAGCAGCCAATCCCATGCCCTCGGTTTGCGGGATTTGCCAACAGCTAGATCATCCGACCCATAGTTGTTATGTGGTAGAACAACCGGGCGATCCAGCCCCAATCCCAGTGAATGCCGTGTACGGCTACAATCAAGGACAATCTAATGGACAACCTAGATTCCCACACGAGAGCAACCAATACTTATGGAGACAACATCCCAATCTAAGGTGGAGACAAGATACACCTCAGCCTAGCCAACCAAATCTCCAACAATACCAAACTCAGCCTAGCCAACCATCTCAACAACAATAGCAAACTCAGCCTAGCCAACCATCTCAACACCAATACCAACAATAGCCACAACGATCTCCCATAAATTTCCAACACTTCGTACCCAGACTACCAGGAGCAAACCAATCCAATGCCCCTGTCCCACTTCCTACACCTCAACCGCTTAAGATTACCGGAGTACCTATCGAGGACACTATGCAAAAATTCATGCAAGCAACTCAATCCAGCCTTGTTGAAATGCAAAAGCAAATAGGTCAGCTCACCCAGCAGATCCAACAAGTAGGAACAGGTGGAAAATTACCCTCCACCACCGAGGATAACCTAAAGCACAATGTAAGCGCCATCCATCTAAGGAGTGGAAGTGTTCTACCAGAACGAAAGGGTGCGAAATCGGATCAAGAGATTCACAACCAATCGTACGAAGACGAGGATGTGGACGTAGATGAGGAAGTACAAGAAGAAATCCAAGCAGAAGTTCAGTCGAAGCCAATCTTGGCTAAGACTGGAACTCAGAGTGAAGCCGAGCTTGATATTCCAGTTCAAAAGGAACAGCCGACCTTAGCTAAGACTGAGGCCAAAGCTGATGAGCAGGTCATGAAACCTCTGGAAACAGCAGATATCCCGCCTCCCTACCCTCCCAAGTCCTCTAAACAGAAGAAATTAGACGAGGCTAAGGACTTCATGAACATTTTTGGCAAAGTGGCAGTGAATATTCCTATGCTAGACTTAATTTCAAAAGTACCTTCTTACTTTTGCAGAATGTTTTTGAAAGAACTCTGTACTAACAAAAGGAAACTTGCAGGTATTGAGAGAGTGAATCTTTTGCAGAATGTTTCTTCAGTACTTCAAAGCAAACTGCCGGAGAAATGTGGAGATCAAGGAACCTTCACCATCCCTTGCAAAATTGGGAATAAAACGGTGGAAAAGGCTCTTTGCGATTTAGGGGCTGGGATCAACGTGATGTCTTTAAGGGAATATGAAGCATTGCAAATGGGGCCCATGAAGGAGACACAGGTGGTGATTCAACTAGCTGACCGAACCGTGATCCATCCTAAGGGCTTGGTAGAGGACATTC
Source organism: Viola odorata (assembly GCA_963691705.1). Classification (NCBI taxonomy): domain Eukaryota; kingdom Viridiplantae; phylum Streptophyta; class Magnoliopsida; order Malpighiales; family Violaceae; genus Viola; species Viola odorata. The sequence continues at coordinate 3,959,772 of OY829542.1, forward strand.
TCGTCCAAGTCAATAACTTTATATACCCTGTGGACTTTTATATTGTTGAAATGGATGCTGATTTACCTTCCTGCACCACTGATGTGCTTTTAGGTAGACCTTTCCTTAGGTCTGCTAAAGCAAAGATAGACGTTTATCAAGGTAGTATTATTTTGGAATTCTTTGGAAGCACGATTAAGTTCTACATGAAGGAGGGATTAAATTATCATAATGAGACACATAGTGTAAATTTTATTGATATCTTATACCCTATTGAGGAAGAAACTGCAGATTTAAATGCTATTGACCCACTTGATTTTATCTTAAGCAGGAGTATCTCAGCTAAGACGCTGGAAGAAATGGGAGACCGAGTAGGGAACCGAGAGGATCTTAGGGAGGTCTTAACGGATTTCCATGAGACTGAACCAGTAAAGGAAACCACACCTTGTCCATTGTTTAGCATGTCTAACTCTGAGATGTTACCATCTATTGTGCAGCCACCCGAGCTGGATCTTAAGGAGTTACCAGAACACCTCAAGTATGCCTATCTAGGCCAAGACAAAACTCTCCCAGTGATAATCTCAGCTAAGCTTTCTAGCGAAGAAGAGACAAGATTGACAAGCGTTTTGAAGGAACATAAAGAGGCCATTTGATGGACCTTAGCAGACATCAAGGGCATATCCTCAACCATTTGTACCCACAAAATTCATGTGGAAGAGGATAAGAAAACTATTAGACAACCTCAAAGGAGGCTTAACCCTCCGATGATGAAGGTTGTCAAGAAAGAAATCATTAAATTACTTGATGCTGGAATTATATACCCAATCTCTGATAGTTCGTGGGTTTCCCCTGTGCAGGTTGTACCAAAAAAGACAGGTACCACCGTGACCGAAGGTGAGGATGGAATAAAGAGAACCACAAGAATTCAGAATGGATGGAGAGTCTGTATAGACTACCGCAGACTTAACCAAGTCACAAGGAAAGACCACTTTCCATTACCATTCATCGACCAAATGGTGGAAAGATTGACTGGGAAGTCCCATTACTGTTTCTTGGACGGTTATTTGGGATTTCATCAAATCCCAGTGGCATTAGAAGACCAAGAGAAGACGACATTTACATGTCCCTTCGGAACTTTTGCATATAGGAGGATGCCATTTGGATTGTGCAATGCGCCGGCCACCTTTCAAAGATGTATGGTTAGTATCTTTTCAGACTATGTGGAAAAGGGTATTGAAGTGTTTATGGATGACTTCACCGTCTATGGTGATGATTTTGATAAATGCTTAATGACACTGAAACATATTTTAAAAAGGTGTATGGCTACTGATCTTGTTCTTAACTATGAAAAATGTCATTTCATGGTTGAACAAGGTATTGTCTTAGGTCATGTAGTTTCTAAGAAAGGTATAAAAGTTGACCAGGCTAAGATTGATGTTATCAAAACCTTGCCTTACCCCTCATGCGTGCGTGAGGTTAGGAGTTTTTTGGGTCATGGGTGGTTTTATCGCATGTTTATCAAAGATTTCTCGAAGATAGCGGAACCAATGTGCAAAACCAATGTGCAAACTCTTGCAAAAAGAAGTGGACTTCGATTTCGACAAGTCTTGCCAAGAAGCGTTCGACAAGATCAAGGAGAAACTCATATCATCCCCAATCATCCAAGCCCCAGATTGGAACCTACCATTCGAATTAATGTGTGATGCTAGTAACTCAGCTGTTGGTGCGGTTCTAGGACAGAGTAATGGTAGAGATCCACACGTAATCTACTACGCCTCTAAGATGCTCGACGATGCGCAAAAGAACTATACTACAACGGAGAAGGAATTGTTCGCAATAATCTTCGCTTTGGACAAATTCAGATCGTACTTGATGGGAACAAAAGTCATAGTTTTTTCTGACCATGCAGCCTTAAGGTATCTCTTGACAAAAGCCGAATCTAAGCCAAGACTGATCCGCTGGGTTTTACTTTTGCAGGAACATAATTTGGAGATTAAGGACAAAACAGGAAAGAAGAACTTAGTTGCAGACCACCTCAGTAGATGTTTTGTCAAGGACGATTCAGAACCAATCAAGGATGATTTTCCAGACGAACATCTATTTGTCGTCAAGATAATCAGACCATGGTTTGCCGACCTAGTTAATTTCCTAGCCACGGGTAAACACCATGGAGACCTAACGGCACAAGAGAAGGTTAAGATCAAGCATGACAGTAAGTTTTTCGTTTGGGATGATCCATATCTTTGGAAAATCGGATCTGATCAGTTGATTAGAAGATGCATTCCTGAAACTGAAATTCCATCGGTCTTAAGATTTTGTCATTCTTATGCATGTGGTGGACATTTTGGAGCCAAGAGGACAGCCTTAAAAGTCCTAGAATCATGATTTTATTGGCCCACCCTATTCCATGATAGTTATATGTTTTGTAAGACATGTCCTGCATGCCAAAAGATAGGAAACATAAGCGCTAGAAATCAAATGCCCATGAATGTTATATTAAATTGTGAAATTTTTGATCTATGGGGCATTGATTTCATGGGGCCATTTCCTATGTCAGACGGAAAACAATATATACTGCTTGCTGTGGATTATGTGTCTAAATGGATAGAAGCTAAGGCAACTAGGACCAATGATGCTAGAACTGTTGTTTCATTCTTGAAAACTAACATTTTGAACAGATTTGGCGTGCCTAGGGGGATCATTAGCGACCGAGGCACACATTTTTGCAATAGTATTATTGTTTCCCTTTTCAGGAAGTATGGAGTAACCCACAAAGTCTCCACTGCATACTACCCTCAGTCAAATGGCCAAGCGGAGGTGTCAAACAGAGAAGTCAAATCGATCTTAGCTAAGACTGTTGGCTTAGATCGACTAGATTGGAGCCAAAGGTTAGATGATGCACTATGGGCGTATAGGACAGCCTACAAATCCCCCATAGGAATGACTCCTTACAAACTGGTGTACGGAAAAGCTTGTCACCTACCAGTAGGTATGCAACACAGAGCTTATTGGGCAATTCGAAAATGCAATCTAAGGTACGACCAAGCAGGTGAGGAAAGGAAACTCCAAATCCACAAAATAGAAGAGTTAAGGAATCAAGCATACGACAACCAGCTCTTAGCCAAGATCAGGATGAAAACATACCATGACAGTAAGATTGTTGAGAAGAATCTCCAACTTGGGGGAAAAGTCCTTCTGTACAATTCACGATTTAAGCTCTTCCCAGGTAAGCTCAAAACTAAATGGGAAGGTCCATATGTTATCACTAATATCTACCCTCATGGTGTAGTGGATATTAAGAATGAAAAGACAGGGATTGAATTCAAGGTCAATGGACAGCGACTAAAACCATTCCTAGAAGGATTTCCTACGTTTCAGGAAAATCAGGCGATTGAAGCCCCACCTGAGATTCATTAAAAGAACAGCAAAGTCATGCCTAGGACTATAACTATGGCGCTACATGGGAGGCAACCCATGCTTTTTAATTTAGTTATCTCGAATAAACTTATCGTTCAAATTTTGCCAGTTCCACTGATTAATTTTCCTTTGCTGAATTTTTCAGGGAGTTTAGGAAAGAGAAGAAAATAATTTCCAGGAGTGATTTTGAGGATCTAAGTGTGGTGAGGACTATATTTGATCTCAGCCACATTTTATTCAGCCTTCGGCTGATGGACGCGCGTAGATAAAGAAGGAAAAGAAAGGAAGCGTGTTCTAGGGAGGAGAATAAGGAAGAGATAACGGTCACATTTTTGTAATTATTAATCATGATTTGGAAATTAATTTTCAAATCTTAATTAATAATTACCTACCAAGTTTCAGTCTCCTTACCTCCCACAAACACAAAATCCCTAAAATTTCGCCCTCTCTCTCTAATCTTCCACGATCACCTCAGCTAAAATCTCTCCACTCTTCCACTCTCCTACTTCAAACCCACGATTATTCAGCATTAAAACATGGGAAAATCAAAGCGATCATCTGCCAAGAAAGCAAAATCCACCCCAATTAGGCAAGAATCTCCTACCACTCCGCAGTCTCCTTCTCTAACGAATCCAGAGGAGGATTTGCCACAAAACCTCAACGAAGCGCTAGATATCGCAAGGACAATCATGTCCATGGAAGCAGCCGCCTCTGATTCTTCGAAGCAACTTCTCTCTACTCCTACTTCAGTCCCCGAGCCCAAGACCCAGTCTAGGGTTAGCAAGACGGCTGGCTCCGAGGTTCAAGAGATTTTGGATTCCGAGCCCAAGTGTGAAGAAGGGTCGGCCAAATCAAAGAAATCAGGGAAAAGAAAGGCAAGCCTGAATGTTGAATCTGCCCCAGCCAAGAGGACGCGATCTACGGCTGCCAAGGGCAAGAAGAAAGTAGATGAGGGTAATCTTGGCTTAGACTCTGATGCTGATGCGGTTGCAGTCTTGGCCAAGCCTGCGGCCAAGACTGCCAAGGTAATCACCCTTCCGTCCTTGAACTCTTTGAAAGGCTGTTTAAGGCCTGATACTCCTGATTTTAGGGCTAAGTTGACTGAAAAGCATGCCTGTGAGATAACTCAGTTTGCTATCCTTGATTTTTCCTTTCTTGACGAGTTGGGGATAGGAAATAGAATTAGGCGGTTTATTTCTAATCTTGGGTGGGATTGCTTCTTCTATCTATGCATGCCTGCTTATGCTGAATTATGTTTAGAGTTTCATTCCTCTTTCTGGTTAGATACGGAGAGATTGTATGCTAATGGTAGGGCTTTTCCTGATCTGAGTGCTGCTGATGTTGTGCATTTTCGTTTACTTGATAAGTGGTGCCACTTTTCAATTGATGATTTTAATTTGCTGCTTGGTTTTGTGACTGAGGATGGCCTCAAATCTGATGAATATGTGAATGCCCTGACTGATTATCCCCCAGATTGGGATAAGGCAACGACCTATGGAGAATTGATTGGTGACCATGCGGCCAAACTAAATAAAAATTCTAAGGCTCACCAGATCCGAGATCCTACTTTGAGGATTCTCCAAAGGATCCTTTCAATCAATCTCTCGGCCAAGACCACAGTCTCGGGTAATATTTCAAAACTTGAGACATTTTTGCTTTGGTGCATGCTGCATGAGAAAAGAGTTAATCTTGGCTATTGGATTGCTAGGCAAATAAAAGCATGTGATTCTCTTCCTAGAATGATTTTAGGAACTCTGATTTCCCATTTGACTGTTACTGCTAGGGGTATAGATCTATCTGCTTTCAATTTGTTTAAATCCTGTGCCATTAAGATCATGGATCTTAGGGCTTTTGACCAAATGGGTCATGTCCACGAGGAAAAAGGCTATCCCTGTTTTAATACAAGATTCACCCCAGTAGCAGATCACCTCTATGGGAAGAGGATCAACGGGAACTTTAAGATTAAGCCAATTCAGATTGAAGGTGCAGCAGAGGAGCCCAATCTGGGCCAAGATGACTAGATGCCTGAGCATACTAATAGCCTCGGCGTTGATCCTGACCACCCTGGACTTCCAGCATGGGCCAAAAAAATCCTTGAGCTTGTGCAGATCCAGCTCAATGCCTTCACAACAAATCAGAAGCTGTTCTACGACTTCCAAGACTCATCTCGCAAACAGATGCAGCAGATTGTGGATCAACAACAATCTCTGTTTGCAAGTATTGAGTTGGCACAGAAGGAGCGGCTGGACAAGTTCATGGAGCAGCAGGATGCCAAGTATAAACACATCCAGGCGCACTTAGAAGGTTCTTTTACCTACATCAGAGCCATAGACAGAGTTGTTGCGCACATTCGCAACAAAGTGAACGACCACTTCAGCACCACGAGTGACTCCAGTGCCGCCTCTGATGAAGAAGAAGAACCACCTTCTGTGCAAGATCTGAAGCCTCCACCTTCCACATCTCAGTGATTACCCCCAGGTCGTGTCTTTCTTTCTTTCTTTTTCAAATTTTTGTGTCTTTTTTATTTCTTTTTCTCCTCTCATTTACACATTGAGGACAATGTGTTCTCTAAGTGTGGTGAGGGGGTTTTTAGGAAGTCTGTCTGTATATACATGTTTCTGAAGTATTTTTGGTGTGATTTCTTTGATCGCATGAAATTTTTTATTTTTTTTGTGAATCTAGGCTAAGTTAGTTGGCCTAGATTGTCTAAAACAGGGTCCGATGCATGTTTTCTCTTGGTCAATATGTGTGTTTTTTAGGATTGTGTGTTCTCTGTTTTGTTTGTGTGTCAGCAAATTTCCTGAAGAATGCCTAAGGCCTGTTTTCTCGAGTATCTTAACCTTGACCTTTAGCATCCTTCGCCTTGTGACCCCATAACTTATGAACACAGCGTGATCAGCCTAGAGACATCCTTATTGTACATGATCATAGGGTCTAGCATTGCGTAACTGACTTGACACATAGGCAAACTTCCACCAAAAATACCTAATACCCCCTTGAGGAAAATTGCTAGTGGACAATGGAGTCTAATGCCTTGTAATTATGCTGAATTGCTCTAATATAGAGAACTACTACTATGCCTATTAAATTGCAGCTCTAGAAAAAAAAATATGAATAAAACGTCTTGGTATTTCTGCCTCACCAAGTGGAAATCATCAAGAAACTTTTAGCAGAGCAAAGAAAAATAAATATACAAGCAAATGTCTTGATGTTTCTGCCTCACTAAGCATTAACAATAAAGAAACTTTTAGCAATTTTGGGCATAGTAAAATAAAACTTCAGGCAAGATAATTACATGATGATATTGAGCAATTGAATTAAAGGGGGAAAATCCAAGTAGGTGGATGTTTTGCTTTGTTGAGTCAGTTGTGGAATGCGAAGGTGTTATGGTCATGTGGAATTCGGATGTCTAGGGTGCTGATTAGGATGTATTCATAAGGGTTGGGATCCATTGAGAAGTATGCTAATTGTCATAGGCCAAAAATATTAAAGGAAATGGGCTAAGAGTAGTCTGTCCAGGAAATTTTGCCACTGTTTGTTTGCTCTGTTTTGAGTCTGTTTTGAGTCTTCCCTTTTTTTGTCTTAGTTAAGAGTCTAGTATGCTTGGGGGCAAGCATTGTTTAAGTGTGGTGAGGTTTGATTGAAGTTAGATTTCACTCGTTTCTACCACTTCAAAACTCCTTGTTTGTGGCAGAAACAATCCTTTTTACGTCAATTTGGCTTCTTTTGGAGGAATCTTGGGCAAGACTGGTTCTGGAAGAATCTGGTGCTGGAGCGACAGAATAGCAATCTTAGCCGCATGTCTTAGCTAAGATTGCAGGATAGAGGTGTGCTCACCATGGACTCTAGGAAGGCGGATCAGATCAGGAAGCCAGCTGGCTGTTGCATCCGTTTGAAGAAATCTCGGATGTATTTATTTGAACAAAAACAATTAGTCATTATCTTGTTATTTATTTCGCGTTTTGAATTTAAACAATTGGGGATTTTATCCCTATCTTTTAGTTAATTTGAAGTGAGGAGTTTGGAAAGAGACGTGATTGGTGGGGACTCTAACCTTATTTAAGGTTAGGGAAGGCTGTCAATTACGATATCTTCCATCTTCCTTTCTTCTGTTTTGTAAACAACTACTGTGATTTTCCTTCGGAAATATCGCATCTTAATTATATTTCATGTTCTTCAATTATTCCCTTTATTTCTTTAATTAATATGTTTAGTAGCTAAAGCACCTAATTCTTGGTAAGGGCCGAGTGAGCATGCTTGTAAATCGTGAGGCTGAGTTGTTCTGAATCATCCTCTCATTCGTATTCAGTTGAAGTTCTGTTTTAACAAACCGGTTCCCGTCTAGGCTAAGACTTGATCGATCTCAGCCAAGACAACGAATTTGCAACCAGTCACTAAGGGGACGAGCGAAACCGAAGTGACGAAGTAGGTAGCTAACCTCGCGGGGGTTAGTGAACTTGAATTGATCTAGGCCTAACCAGATTGACGACCTAGGGCTCCGAGTTTTGAGTAGCTTGGCCTAGACTCTGTCTTTCCCTACGCCATTGGGATAACACATGTGCCTCAAGCCAGCGGCCAATTGGATAAACCCTTTAACCAGCAAGGTGTCCACTGGCCAGGATCACTAGAAAGGGGGTACCCTCCTAGTGATTTGAATAGGAGGAAAGTAGAATTGGAAAGGGGTTCCTCCCAATCTATAGCAGAGTTATGAGTAAGAAGGAGAAAATCTAGAGTCAATGATCGATGAAGCAAGCCTTGTGCTCACGAATTCGCCCTTGCCAGGAGTTTACCTCAAGAAAGTTCCACCCGAATCTCAACCAGCAATCTTAGCTAAGATTCACATCTGCCCAAGATTGCTTCCTTACTTTGTTTTAGCTTATTCTTTATTTTTTCGTTTTGTCTATCTTAATCATCAGGAACAAAAATACCCTCAACTCCAGTGACGAGGAAGTCGAGTCAAGGCTACAATACACCACCAAGATCTCTGCGGACGAACCTTTTATCGCAATCTACGAGTCCCTTGTGGACGAGTGATAAGTTGTATTCCTACCCCATTTTCTATATCTTTTTACAACTAAATTTGATGCCCTCGACACGCAATCATACTTACAAAAGATTGAATGACTGTGATGGTCAAGTAGAGTTACCTAGGAGAAGAGTTAGCTTTGCGGTGTTGACCGACGAGAAAATAAACTTGACTCCCACTCCGATTGCATGAAGATTGGTAATTGCCCAAAATGAGCGTGAAGGGGAGATTTGTTGTGGGTCCTGCTCAATTTGGGCTCATATGTAATTATTTATTTTAGTTTAATTAGAAAAAGAAAAAGAAAAAAGAAAGAAAGTGCCGTGCTGGATTAGAATTGGTTTCCAAACCCAAATCTAATGGGCCCACATATTTATATATATGGATGGTACCCAAATCTAATGGGTCCACATATTTATATATATGGATGGTGGCACAGAGAAGAGGCAGAAGACAAGAAGATTAGTTTGGTTGAACGGAACAAATAAAGGCGAACATCACAAGCTTTGATCGGACGGTGATTTGTGGGTCGATCTTGGCGAGATTATAAAGGGTTGTTTCTTACTTCGAGCTCTTCAAGGTGAACGGTGTTGATCGTTCATTAGGTTGGTATTATGTCTTTTGTTTTCTCAGATTGATTGATTAGATTGTTTGATTGGTACTATTGGTAATAGAGATGTATATCAAATAATTCTTAGAGTTGAGAAAGGAGTTTTTCGATCATACACATTGATCATCATATAGTGAATTGTTACTGGCTTAGTTCCGTGATTTTTTACCTGTTGAGGTTTTTTACGTTAAAAATCTCTACATTCTTTTCTTGATTGCTTTTGATTCATTTGATAACTAGGGGTTATTGATTTTTGGGATAAAATTATTAGATGATGCTAGGAAGATTGTGATCTCTATGTTGCTGCAGCGATAAAGGTTTACTCTCTCGCCAAGTTATGTCCACTCCCCTGTTTTCCTTTTCTCAATCCAACCAAAACATGGACTTCAAGTCATTCTCCACCGACTCTAAGACCAAACATTTGCTATTCAAGATCGTTGTAGACAAATTGTACCAGAAATAAATCGTTGGGTGCTCAATCCAAGACTTCAATGGTGAGTTTAATGATCGGAAAAATCATTGGTGGTGGTTATAAACATATGTTCCACAATTTATATAATCCGTTTCCCGATAGAAAGATGCCTTTCGAAAAAGAATCTAATTCCAACCTTAAAAGGACAAAAACTAGTCAGGGATCGCTTATGTGGCACATAACTAAGTCCAACTCCGAAGGGAGAAGCTGCAATTTAATTTGAATGAAAATCATATTTTCTCCATAAAAGAAAGAAGAAACAAGTTTTTCAGCACATCGATTATATACAACTGCTGTATTTCTTTCTTGTCCGTCTATATTTTAAATTACTCCGTCATAAAAAGAAAGAAGAAACAGCTAAACCGAACCTAAATATTCTTGCGCCTAAACAACAAACTGAAAACTTTAAAAACACCTTTATATCAACGCAACCCAGTTTCCATATATAGCCAACTGCTATTGCCACGTAAATGCTAATTAGCAATCACAAAGGAAATGGCTACTCTGTTCTTCTTCTTTTCGAGCTGCGTCTCTGTATACTTTCTGATACTTCTCGTCAAGTTTTTCAACAGGGTATGGTTTCATCCCCTTCGGGTTCAGTCTCTGATGAACTCACGAGGACTCAAAGGCCCTTCTTACAAATTCCTGTATGGCAATACCAAAGAGATCCTGGCAATGAGAAATGAATTCAGCAGTAGTCCCATGGAGTTGTCTCATCATATTTTTCCAAGAATTCAGCCTCACATCTATTCATGGATCAAGATTTATGGTAATTGCAATTCTTCTTACATGTAAATTTTACATTTTTTATAGGCAAAGATATCATTGGCAGACAATCACTAAACTAATGCTCAATATTACATGTAAATTACTGTAAATTACAAAGTTTACCTGTAACAATGTCAATGAATCTTGTCTTCCGAATTTGCTGCAGGAATGAATATTCTTTCCTGGATTGGTCCAGGAGCTCAAATTATAGTGACAGACCCAGATATGGTTAAAGAGGTAATGAACAACAAAGATGGAGGATACCAAAAACCAGAGATGGAAATTTATGTAAAGAAACTTTTAGGGGATGGGCTTGTAACCTCACAAGGTGAGAAATGGCGTAAGATGCGAAAACTGGCCAACCATGCTTTCTCCGCTGAGAGCTTGAAGGTAAACAACCAGAAATGAGAAACTGTGATATGATCAAGGCAAAAGAAAAAAGATAAGGGTGCAAGCCCGTCAATTCTATAATATACTCTTGTGTTTTTTTCAGGGTATGGTTCCGGCAATGGTTGTAAGTGCTGAGATGATGCTAGGAAGATGGAAAGAGGTAGAAGGCAAGGAGATTGATGTGGTCCCTGAATTCAAGATCTTAACATCTGAAGTCATTTCCAGGACAGCATTTGGGAGCAGTTACAAAGAAGGGCAGTGCATTTTTGATTCGTTGATGAAGCTGGGAACCATCATTTCAAGAAACCTCTACAAGATTAGGATTCCTATAATTGGGTATGTTTCACATTTATTTCTCCTCCTCATCAGACTCTTTAAAAACTAATAATGTATTCATTAAACTGGTCAATTGCAGAAAATTCTTACAACTAGCTGACGACTTGGAATCAGACAAGCTGCAACAAGAGATTAAAGATAGTATCATAAAAATGGTGAAGAAACGAGAGGAGGAAGCATTAATGTTGGATGATCATGAAGTTGATAGTTACGGGACCGATTTTCTTGGATTACTTGTTAAGGCATATGATGATGCAGATGAGGGCAATAGAATATCTATCAGTGATTTGGTTGATGAGTGCAAGACCATTTATATTGCTGGACAAGAATCAACAGCAATCACACTTTCTTGGACTCTGCTTCTTGTAGCTATTCACCAAGATTGGCAGGATAAAGTCAGGAATGAGGTTCTCCAAATTTTTGGCCACCAAATTCCAAACCCTGACGGCATCTCAAAACTGAAAATTGTGAGTAAAATTTACTAACTTGTATCGAACCAAATAATTCTACATTGTTCAGTCTCACTAGGTGTCCTCTCTGCCTCTTCTAAGAAGAAGACTAATTCGGCTCGAGCACCAAATGATTTTCTACAGTGTCTAGCACTTTAATAACACGTTTTCCTTGATTCAGATGAGCATGGTTATCCATGAGTCTCTGCGGCTATATACCCCTGTTCCTTATGTGATGAGGAAAGCTGAGAGGGAAATCAAGATGGGGAAACTAACCGTTCCAGCAGACATGACACTCTTTATTTCAATCTTAGCACTGCACCACAATCCTAAGGTATGGGGAGAGGATGTTCATGTGTTCAAACCAGACAGATTCGCGGAAGGGGTGGCTATGGCTACCGGCAATAACATGGCCGCATTTATCCCATTTGCCTCTGGACCAAGAATCTGCGCAGGCTTCAACTTCGCCCTCACAGAATTGAAGATTGTGCTCTCAATGATCTTGCAGAAGTATCGGATCACACTTTCGCCAACCTATGTTCACTCCCCTGTTCACCTTCTTACAATACAACCTCAACATGGACTTCAAGTCATCCTCCACCCACTCTAAATCAAATATTGCTATCAAATTTCCCTAAGTGGTTTTGTTTGTGGTTCAAACATTGTAACTACTCTACAAGAAAACAAATTGTTGGGTGTTCAATTCAATTCCAAGATTTCAATAATGCTGGGTAAAACCGCACATCTTTTCTTTTAATTTTGTACATAACTCCACCTCCATTCATGTGAATTCCTAAAAGTATACACATTTGCAAAGTTTATGAAGTCAATACGAAAAAGAAGAGGAGGTATTGGAACCTGCAGTCTACCACTTTCTATATTTTATCTTTGCTTCTCGAAGACGATGGAAAAGAAATTGGCCAAGTACAGGTAAATCATGGAGTATTATAAATAGTGGAACTTTTAAAACCAGCAGCGACAAAAAAAATCAGCTAACCTCGATGGCGTGGCTTGACTGGATTATAATAGCCAGGAGGTTGCTCCATGTAATCAGATTCGTGGAGTTCACCATTCATAACTGTTGAAGTTGCCTATGGAGTATAACTTACTGTCAACCCAGCCGTCAGAGCGGCGCTTCACGCGATATACCCATTTGCAACCGATAACATTGAGACGCTACGCTGTTCACAAGGCTAACTTGGTACGGGTGGGCCCAACTTGAGGAAGAAATTATTTTTTAATTACCGATAACATTGAGACGCTACGTTGTTCACAAGGCTAACTTAGTACAGGTGGGCCCAATTTGAGAAAGAAATTAAAACTGCATTTCCATTCATTTCCAATATTCAGTTATTGTATTTGGTCAATTTGTTTTCAGTTTGGAGAAGTATTGTCGTTTTGGAGAAGCAAGGAGAAAGAAGGCAAATAGAAGAAGTATAGAAAGTGGTGTAGACTGCAGGTTCTGATAGCTGAGGGACCTTCCGCTCTAGATGTGTCTTTTCTTATCTTCATGGGCAGTCTGAGTATTGCCCACTCGCATTCGTGCCTGGAGGGATGGCGGGCTGTCAAGACTACCTCATATGTGAAAACGGGGTGTAGTTTCTCTTAGGAGGAAAGTAGGGGATATCCGAGGAATCTGGTCCCTATGTCATATCTATGTCACTTGGATAGAATATATTTGCGCCGATGACGATCGAACCCCCGAATGCAACCCAAGAATACCCTTTGCTAAGATCTTTCTCTCTATTTGACTTATTGTGTTTACTTGTCTCTCTGCTTTATTGTTCTAACCTTGATCATTGATTTGCCATCTTTTACCTTTCGGGACCCCGATTCAAGTTTCACTGTCGAGGCCCCGATTATTGCTTTCATAGTTAGAATTGTTAGCTCCAAATCTCTCTTGGCTAACTTGATTAGTCAACTAAAACCCCCCCTTGTTTGTTACATTTCTGTGTTTTAATTCAAGACCTTGAATCAGTCTCTCCCAATCCCTGTGTTCGACCCTGACTACCACTGTACACATATCAATTGTGCACATATATTCAGGCATTATAAATTGTATTTGAGTGACGATCAAATTGGCGTCGTTGCCGGGGATTATAATAGCCAGGAGGTTGCTCCATGTAATCAGATTCGTGGAGTTCACCATTCATAACTGTCGAAGTTGCCCATTATAACTTACTATCAACCGAGCCGTCAGAGCGGCGCTTCACGCGATATACCCATTTGCAACCGATAACATTGAGACGCTACGCTGTTCACAAGGCTAACTTGGTACGGGTGGGCCCAACTTGAGGAAGAAATTATTTTTTAATTACCGATAGCATTGAGACGCTACGTTGTTCACAAGGCTAACTTAGTGTGTGTTTGGCGTTAGGAGTTGGGTACCCAACCCAACTTTTCCCAACCCAAAACCACTTAGAAGGTGTTTGGTAACACCATTGTTGCCCAGCTTTCTACAAAACACTTTTAAAATTTTGCCTTGGCCCCCTCCTTTCCTCACTGGAGCATTTTACTCCAGCAGCCCAACGCACCCTCTCTCTCCTTTTTTTTTTCATTTTAATTTTATTTTTTTACTTGATATAATGAACAAAATAAATTAAAAACTACCACAATAAATTCTCCATCTCAAGACAAGTAATTCTAGATCCACTTTTTCTATTTTTATTAATTTTTTTAAAATGAGTTTTATTCTCCAACTCTTTCATTTTTATAGTTTTACCAAACACCAAAAACAACTTTTCGTTTCCCACAGCACTTTTAAAAAATGTTTACCAAACAGCACACTACTTTGCACAAAAGTGTTTTTCCCACAGCACTTTTGCCCACAGCACGTTTCGGACCAGAACCGGAACGCCAAACAGGCCTTTAGTACAGGTGGGCCCAATTTGAGAAAGAAATTAAAACTGCATTTTCATTCATTTCCAGTATTCAAGTCCTAAAACTATACACATTTATCAAGTCAATACTAAAAATAAGAAGAGGACAGTAAGAAAGTTCCAAAAAATGCTATCAGAACCTGCAGTCTACACCACTTTCTATACTTCTTCTATTTGCCTTCTTTCTCCTTGCTTCTCCAAAACGACAATACTTCTCCAAACTGAAAACAAATTGACCAAATACAATAACAACATATGGTTAGTTGTATATATAAAAAAATTAACTTTTTCCTATCTATAAAAGGTTAAATTGTATTTTTTGTCCTTCTACTTAGAGGAAATGGTCACACTCGATCCTCTATGTTGGTTCATACTAAATCTCTCTACTCTCAATCTGAAGAAACTTTAAATAATAACACATCAACAAAAAGAACGTAGCCAAATTAAGAGTAGAGTAACTAAATTTGATTATCATGATAGCAAGTAACTAAATTTGAGAAAAAATTATAACATCAAAATTAAATAAGTTTGTGGCCTAAATAACAATAGGTCTGATCTTGTGGTGGTTGTCTCTGATACTGATAATTGTTCTGAAAATTGGGTCGGGGTTTGAAATTTTGCATGTTGAAGGGAGGGGGGTGGTTCCCGTATGGATTTTGTTGATATTGTTGGCTAGGTCCCGACTGTTGAGAGTTGTTCCATCCGTAATTAGGTTGTTTCCATCCTTGGTTGTTGTTCTGGCCATATGGGGCATTGAATCCTCCCATGGCATTGACAGGTGATTGCGTGTCGAACACGTCAAATATAAGTGTATAATAGATATGGAAATGGGGGTAGAAATACAACTTATCACTGTCTACAAAGACTTGTAGATTGCGGTAAGAGGATCGGTCCACAGAGACCTCTAGGGAAATGTAGTTCCTGGTTGACTTCCTCGTCACTGGTTTTGGTTGGGTGAATCTGAAATTAAAGATGAAAACAAAGGAAATAAAACAGTTCAAAGTGGTCTTGGTCAAAGGCTTGGCCAAGACAGGGGTCAAGATTATAAGATATCAAATAAAAGGGAATCCTTGGTAAGGGCGATGTGAGAGCTTCTGTCCTTATGATTCGATCATTGATTCAAGGGTATCTGTCTCTAAATTCATAGCACTGCTATAGAGTGGAGGTGCTCATGTTCACTCCTGCTTCCCTCCTCTTCAAACTATCTGGTGGGTACTCTCTTTCCTGATAATCCTAGCCAAGGGATACCTTGCTGGTTAAAAGTTTTATCCGTTTGACTACTGTCTTGAGTGGTTGTTCGCTTCATCAATAGTACAGGGGAAGACAGTACCTAGTCAAGTTGTTTCCCTATGGAAACCCTAGGTTGTCAATCTGGTCTTGGTCTAGATCGTTTATTCCTTCTAGTCTGGCGCAAGACTAGTCACCTACTTTGCCTAGCCGACGGGTGCTCCATTTCCTTCTAGGCTGGTTGCAACTCTTCTCTACTAGGGTACAAGAATGATCAGGTCTTGTCTCTAGTGAGTTAGCAGTTTAATAAACTCAAGGAATCAACGAATACGAATTATAGAGACTCTTAAGGGCGGTTTGATCTCACGAATATATAAGGACGCAACTCCTCAACCCTTACCAAGAATAGATGTTTAGCTAGACGTACTCATAGATGGAAGAATGAAAATATTTAATTGCATAACAAAATTAAATTCGAGAATTCTACACTTGGAAAATTTCGGAGCAGGAAAGTAATTCAATGTCGAAAAAAGGGAAAAGAAGAGAGAGTTCGAGAGGCAAGACAAAATCCGGCTAAATATTAGCTAAAGCCTCCTTGTCCTTCTCTAACTCTAACTCTTCAAACAAATCTAAAAAGATAGTAATGTTTTCTATTTGGGAAATAAATCGTAACAAAGAGGGAGATCCTAAATAGAATTCTTCAATAGATTGGCGTCAGATCCCTCTAAAGTGGCTGGATAGCTACGACTTGTCAGCTCGCAAGGCCCAGATGAAACGTGGCCCAAAAGGCTTGCTGACGTTGTCGCTCGAGATGGCCTATCGCGATGTGATTCTTGGCCAACCTTGCGGCCAAGACGAACCGGTAATCGTTTCTTGCTGCGCGAAGGGGTCTTGGCCAAGATCTAGGCCAAGACGATCTGGTAATCAACTTCAGTGTTCCACCAAAATGCTCCGCTCCAGAACCAGAACTGTCAAAGCATGAGGAATAAAAGGGATATCAATAGATTTACTGCCCAAACAACATGTAAATGGACAGTAAAAATATGATTAAATGCAATGCAATCAACAGGCATCTCCTCGGGGATGAATGGACAAGAGTGCGTGGGGTGATCTGATAGTTGACAAAATTGACAGGCCTTGACTTGGACTGGGTGTCCCGATGCCTTATTCTGAAGCATACCCGTGATGGCCTCTAGATGGTTTTCCATGGCTGCTGAGAGGGCGTCCTGATTGCTGGTGGAATTGTTGAGAGGGGCGTTATTTTTGGACATAAGCTCGATGGTGTCTTTGGCGGCAGCGGGAGTGAGTCTAGTGATGGAACCGTTTGCAGCGGCGTTGAGCAAGGCCTTATCACGAGCCTTGAGTCCTTCACAGAAATATTGGATGAGGGCATGCTCGGAGAGGTTATGTGAAGGGCACAAGGCCTACATCTTCTTAAAGCACTCGTAGTACTGCTCGAGGTCTTCTGTGTCCTTTTGGAGAATAGACACTAGTTGTTTGCGAGTTACCATGGCGATAGACACCAGGTAATATTTATCCGTGAAGGCTTTGGACATTTCAGCCCACGAATTGATAGATTGAGGACGCTAGTCGTAAAACCAATCGAGGGCATCATCCTTAAGGGACCACATGAAGGCGCGGAGTTTGGCATGCTCAATACTAACATTGTGTGGCTTCATGGCGTCGCAAATGGAGTGCAATTGTTGGAGATGGCAGTGGGAGTTCTCCTTGGCCAGCCCTCGATAGAGGGGTGGATGGTGCATAACTGCAGATTTGAGCGCCCAGTCATTCGGGACTGCTGGCCAGACGATACAGCTGGTCGGGGCCTCGGGGGCAGCATTGAATTCATCGATAGCCTGGATTACTGGTGGAACATTGTTCCCTTCAGGACCTAGATCTTCCATTTCAGGTCCGTCTGGGTGGACAGGTGGTATGTTGTCAAGGTCTCGATTATCGAGATTGTCTAGGGTGAAAAGGTTTCTGTCGAGGGCAGGACAATGGACGGGAGATCCTTGTGCTAGTCTTCGAAGTCCTCTTTCTGTCCTAGTGAGCTCGTAATCAAGGGGTAGTAGGTCTGGTGCAGATCTCCTAGTCATACAAACAAGAGAAAGAAATCAGTCTTGAAACAATTCCTGACAACGACGCCAATTTGATCGTCACTCAAATACAATTTATAATGCCTGAATATATGTGCACAATTGATATGTGTACAGTGGTAGTCAGGGTCGAACACAGGGATTGGGAGAGACTGATTCAAGGTCTTGAATTAAAACACAGAAATGTAACAAACAAGAGGGGGTTTTAGTTGACTAATCAAGTTAGCCAAGAGAGATTTGGAGCTAACAATTCTAACTATGAAAGCAATAATCGGAGCCTCGACAGTGAAACTTGAATCGGGGTCCCGAAAGGTAAAAGATGGCAAATCAATGATCAAGGTTAGAACAATAAAGCAGAGAGACAAGTAAACATAATAAGTCAAATAGAGAGAAAGATCTTAGTAAAGGGTATTCTTGGGTTGCATTCGGGGGCTCGATCGTCATCGGCGCAAATATATTATATCCAAGTGACATAGATGTGACATAGGGACCAGATTCCTCGGATATCCCCTACTTTCCTCTTAAGAGAAACTACACCCCGTTTCCACATATGAGGTAGTCTTGACAGCCCGCCATCCCTCCAGGCACGAATGCGGGTGGGCAATACTCAGGCTGCCCATGAAGATAAGAAAAGGCACATCTAGAGCTGAAGGTCCCTCAGTTTGTCAGGCTCGTGACCCCACTCTAATCAACTGCTCACCCTAGCTAGGCGAGACCATGGTATATTAGCAGAATCATTCCTTAAATCAATGAAATAAATGGGGAAAATCATGCATAAAAATACGCTATCACTTGTGTCATACAAGTCACTGGTACAGTCCCTTGCAGCAGGGAAGACAAGTTTGAAGAAGGAGGATGTGACGACTTTCCTAATAGATAATGAGAAGCTGTTAGGAGTGGAGAACAAGAATAGTAGTGACAGACTATTGATTTCTGAAGGGTCATCGAGTGGACGGGATCATCGTGGTAGAAATAAAGGAAAAGGTGCTTCTTCCAGCTATGGAAGAAACATATCCAATTCAAGACCAAGGCAAACTACAGTGAGAAAGAGAGCTACTATTGCCACCAGAAGGGTCACATCAGAGCATAATGTCAGAAGATGATGACTGATTTGAAAGAACTGCAGAAGGGTAAAGAAAAGATTGGTGATGCTGCAACTATTCAAGATGATGATGTTGGATTGTTGGTAGTGCAGAAAAGTGAGGAACATGTAAGAGATTCCTTGATTTTAGATTCTGCGTGTTCTTTTCATATTTGTGCTAACAAAGAATTGTTCAGTACATTTAGTGATTGTGATGATAAATCTGTAACATTGGCCAATAACGAAAAACTAGAGGTTGAAGGCATTGGCAATGTGAAGATCAAGATGCATGATGGATTGGTGAGAACTCTCGGCAATGTGAGATATATGTCGAAGTTGAAAAGAAATTTCATCTCTCTTGGAAGATTGGATTCTCGCGGGTATAGATACGCAGCGAGAGATAGATTGATGAGGGTAAGCAAAGGAGCAACTGTAATCATAAAGGGGGAGCTTGCTTCTAACAATGTTTACCGATTGATTGAAACCGCGGTTAATAGTAAAGTACAAGGTACTTACAAAAGATTGAATGACTGTGATGGTCAAGTAGAGTTACCTAGGAGAAGAGTTAGCTTTGCGGTGTTGACTGACGAGAAAACAAACTTGACTCCCACTCCGATTACATGAAGATTGGTAATTGTCTAAAATGAGCGTGAAGGGAAGATTTGTTGTGGGTCCTGTTCAATTTGGGCCCATATGTAATTATTTATTTTAGTTTAATTAGAAAAAGAAAAAGAAAAAAGAAAGAAAGTGCCGTGCTGGATTAGAATTGGTTTCCAAACCCAAATCTAATGGGTCCACATATTTATATATATGGATGGTACCCAAATCTAATGGGTCCACATATTTATATATATGGATGGCACCCAAATCTAATGGGTCCACATATTTATATATATGGATGGTGGCGCAGAGAAGAGGCAGAAGGCAAGAAGATTAGTTTGGTTGAACGGAACAAATAAAGGCGAACATCACAAGCTTTGATCGGACGGTGATTTGTGGGTCGATCTTGGTGAGATTATAAAGGGTTGTTTTTTACTTCGAGCTCTTCGAGGTGAACAGTGTTGATCGTTCATTAGGTTGGTATTATGTTTTTTTTTTCTCGGATTGATTGATTAGATTGTTTGATTGGTACTATTGGTAATAGAGATGTATGTCAAATAATTCTTAGAGTTAAGAAAGTAGTTTTTCGATCATACACATTGATCATCATATAGTGAATTGTTACTGGCTTAGTTCTGTGATTTTTTACCTGTTGAGGTTTTCTACGTTAAAAATCTCTGCATTCTTTTCTTGATTGCTTTTGATTTATTTGATAATTAGGGGTTATTGATTTTTAAGATAAGATTATTAGCTGCCCAAATTGATTGTGGATTGGAATTAACCCAACAGAAAAAATAATAATCTTCTGGTGGCGTGGAGTCTTGCCTACCCACCATTTCAATGCGAAGAAAGTAAATTAGAATCTAGTTGCTAGATCTGTCAAACAGTTTTGCATCACTGCAATATTATAGCTAGTCACTCTGCTCCCATCTTCTAACTTTTAATTTCTAATTACAGTGGAAATGGTGGCGGCTACTCTGTTGTTGTTCTGTTTTCCAAGCTGCTTATGTCTATACTTCCTCATACTTTTGATCAAGTTCTTCAACAAAGTATGGTTGAATCCGCTTCGCGTTCAGTCCCTGATGAACAAGCAGGGATTGAAAGGCCCGTCTTATAAGTTCGTCTATGGTAATACCAAAGAGATCCTCGCAATGAGAAATGACAGCAACAACAGTCCCATGGAGTTGTCTCATGATATTTTTCCAAGAATTCAGCCTCATGTTTATACATGGATCAAGATTTATGGTAAGAGAAACCTTTATTACGTTTTTTTTTAAATAAGCGGACGAATCCTTCGGTTACCACATGTAAGTTGTATAATAATACAGAGGATTAATTACCTGTAATAATTGACGTCAACAAATCTCGTCTTCCCAATATTTTTGCTGTAGGTATGAATATTCTTTCCTGGGTTGGTCCAAAACCTGAAATTATAGTCACAGATCCTGATCTAGCTAAAGAGGTGTTGAGCAATAAAAATGGAGGATACCAAAGACCAGAGACCGCAATTTTTTTGAAGAAACTATTGGGAGATGGGCTTGTAACCTCAGAAGGTGAGAAATGGTCTAAGATGCGAAAACTGGCCAACCATGCTTTCTTTGCTGAAAGCTTGAAGGTAATTAAAACAGCAAGATTGATGAATTATGACATCAACCAGAAGAAAATGGTTTAGTAACATCTCTCTTCTTGTTCTTGTAGGGTATGATTCCAGCAATGATTGCAAGCGCAGAGATGGTGCTTGAGAGATGGAAACAGTACCAGAAAGTCAAGGAGATTGATATTTTCCGAGAATTCAAGTTTCTAACATCAGAAATCATTTCCAGGACAGCGTTTGGGAGCAGCTACATGGAAGGGCAGAACATTTTTGATATGCTGATGAAGATGGCCAACATTGTAGAAAATAGTGATTACAGGAGTAAAATTCCTAGAATTGGGTATTTTTTCACTTTTACTTACCAACCTATTGGTTGAGCTGGTTGGGCGATTCAACTAGACATACCTAGATAGAAAACATGGATCACTTTGTAATGATTTTTAAATTCGCTCTCTTACAGAAGATTTAATTGCTATAATTGGTCTGATTCGGTGGCTAATTGCAGGAAATTCGTAAAACTGGCTGACGATGTGGAATCAGACAAGCTGCAACAAGAGATTAGATATAGTATCACGAAGATGGTGAATAAAAGAGAGGAGGAAGCGGTACTGTTGGATGATCAAGAAGTGGATCGTTATGGAAACGATTTTCTTGGATTACTCCTAAAGGCATATAATGATGAAGATGAGGCCAAGAGAATATCTCTAGATGATGTGATTGATGAGTGCAAGACCTTTTATGTTGCTGGGCAGGAAACAGCCTTGAGTTCATTATGTTGGTCTGTACTTCTTCTGGCAATTCATCAAGATTGGCAGGACAAAGTCAGGAATGAGGTTCTTGAATTGTTGGGTCACCAAAATCCACAAGCTGACACCATCTCAAAACTAAAAATTGTGAGTAAAACCCAATTCACTCCAAATTAGACTCATCTGATCAAAACTAATCTTGTTTGCGTCGTCCAGGATAATTTTTTAACATTTTTTTTGCTTTTTCTTTTCGTTTAGATGAGCATGGTTATCCACGAGTCTCTGCGGCTGTACCCTCCTGTTGTTTTTACGGGTAGGAAAGCTACACGGCAAATCAAGTTGGGGAAACTAACTGTTCCGGCGGATATGAGACTGTTTATTTCGATTTTAGCACTGCACCACAGCCCTGAATTATGGGGAGAGGATGTTCAGGAGTTCAAACCAGAGAGATTCGCAGAAGGAGTGGCTAAGGCTACAGGCAGTAACATGGCTGCATTTATGCCATTTGGAATGGGACCAAGAAATTGTGTAGGCTTCAATTTCGCGCTGACAGAAATGAAGATTGTGCTCTCCATGATCCTGCAGCGCTACAGGTTTACTCTCTCGCCAACCTATGTCCACTCTCCTATTAAGGTTCTCACGATTCGGCCACAACATGGACTTCAAGTCATCCTCCACCAATTGTAAGAGCAATTGTACAAAATTCTCACAACTCTAGGAAGTAGTTCTCGTTTGCTCTGGAAACGCTAGCTCATGCTTTACATTTTACTCGAGTAAACGGTGAAATCTACCACCAGTCAGTGACATCCACAGCTAATACAAGAAATGAACTACTCCCTAGGACTGAGTAAACTGCATCATTTACTACAAGTAATGTATAGAAAAGTGGACTTTTTACCCTAGGATGACTGTGTCATATTACCAGGGAAATTGTCCTGACGCACGCTCTTGTTGCTGTACTGTACACTCAACTAGTACTAATCAAATTAATAATTGAAGCATGTTAGAACACTGATGATATAAAAAACGATATGCTATTATTAGAATAACTCTTAGGGGATGTGCTTCCACGCTCAGGAGGTGAGAAATGGTCTAAGATGCGAGAACTGGCCAACCATATTGCTTTCAACTGCTAGATACAAAGTTGAAAGCTAATCGATTCTTTCAGTTTCTCCTTAAAGGGTCATCAAAATGATTGAAATCCTGGACCAACAAACAAGATCATGGGTTCTTATCATCACAACAATTTTAGTAGCCATTTCGGCTGCAACAAAACCAGCAAGGGCACACCACCACATAGGAAATCACTGCCAGTCCTCTTGCAGGAACAAAATTGTTCCTTACCCTTTCGGATTTTCTCAAGGATGTCCAATCCAGCTACAATGCAACAGCAGCAGTTTTAGGGACATCACAATCGGCGATTTCCAAGTCCTAAACATAACCCAGAGCAGAATCTTGATCAAATTCCCTGGAGAATGCAACCGACCCATTGAAAAGATCCAACCTTTATTCAAATCCAGCTACGCAATTTCTTCCCGGAACAACTAGCTCTTGCAGGATTGTCGAAAATCATTGGATGGTTGTGTTGTGCCGACGAGGTCAATGGAAGGATTAATCAATGGAAGCAACTGTGATGATGCTTCAAGAAGTGGAAATTTAAGCTGCTACGCAAAGGGTTTCATGCAGGGGAGCTCCCCCCCTGTTTTTGATACTATTAGCTATGGTGATATTAACTGGACAGAGTGCAAATCTGTCTTCTCTTCTTTTGCGGTGTCTGCTGATATGTTTCTCTGCAATTTCAAAGACTTGAGCTTGAGTGGTGGATTGATGGCGGATGTAACCAGAGTGCTTGTGACAGAGATGCAAATTGTGTAGATGTTAGGCTCAGTGATCGTGGGAAAGGGTTCAGATGCAATTGTAATGATGGCTTCGACGGAGATGGGTTCCCCGCGGGTAATGGTTGCCGGGGAAGTGAGTCAATTAGTTGAAATTTTTATATGCTGCTACACCCCTAACTATTCCGGATTTGCAAAAACACCCCCTAACAATATTTCATAGCATTGACCTCCGGGAACTATTTTTTTTGTTCTAAAAAAGGCCTCTCCTTCCAATTTTTCATTAGAAACCTTAACAGACTAAGTTGCTCACCAAAACCAAAACATGGCATTTATTAGTATATATGATTAAAAGAAGCAGCCAATGCGAATCTTTCATAAACAATAAACAACAAGAGTAAGATCCAAAAACACCCCTCTCTACATGTAGCCACTCTTCTCATTGTCATCTTCTAAGTTGTAATTACAGTGAACTGAAAATGGCAACTCCGTCGTTGTTGTTCTGCTTCTCAAGCTTAGTGTGTATGTACTTTTTCATAATTCTGACCAAGTTCTTCGACAAAGTATGGCTGAATCCTGCTCGGATCCAGTCTCTGATGAACTCACAAGGATTGAAAGGCCCTTCTTACATATTCTTCCATGGTAATGCCAAAGAGATCCTTGCAATGAGAAATGACATCAAAAACAGTCCCATGGAGTTGTCTCATGATATTTTTCCAAGAGTTCAGCCTCACTTTTATTCTTGGATCAAGATATATGGTACTTAATACTTACACCAATCTTTATTACATATGTTGATTAATTACTAATGTTATCAACAAATCTTTTTGTCTTTCCCAATTTTTGTTGTAGGGATGAATGTTCTTTACTGGCTTGGTCCGCAAGCTCACGTTATCCTCACAGACCCTGATCTGGTTAAAGAGGTAATGAGCAACAAAGATGGAGGATTCCCAAAAGCAGACCTCCCAATCTGTATCAAGAAACTCTTAGGGAATGGACTTCTAACCTCAGAAGGCGAGAAATGGTCTAAGATGCGAAAACTCGCCAACCATGCTTTCTTCGCCGAGGTCTTGAAGGTAATTTATTCTAACAAGAGATGAAAACTATGGGTATCGAGGCAAGAAAGTGCAGGTCAACCAAGCAGTTCTGCGTTTCGTTTTGCTGCAGGGTATGGTTCCGGAAATGGTTGCGAGTGCTGAGATGATGCTAACAAGATGGAAACATGTACAAGGCAAAGAGATTGATTTGGTCCCAGAATTCAAGATCTTAACATCTGAAGTCATTTCCAGGACAGCATTCGGGAGTAGCTACATGAAAGGTCAGCACGTTTTTTATTCATTGATGAAGCTGGGCACCATCGCTTCAAGAAACATCTACAGGATTAGGATTCCTATAATTGAGTATGTTTCAACTTTTATTTCTCTGATAATGTATTCATTAAGTTGGCTTGCTGGGGCTCACTTTATGGTTAACTGCAGAAAGTTCTCACGACTAGCTGATGACACTGAATCAGACAAACTGCAACAACAGATAAAAGATAGTATTGTAAAGATGGTGAAGAAAAGAGAGGAGGAAGCAGAACTGCTGGATGATAAAGCTGATAGTTACGGAAACGATTTTCTTGGATTACTTGTAAAGGCGAAGCATAATGCAGATGAGGCCAAGAAAATATCTATCGAGGATTTGGTTGATGAGTGCAAGGTCATTTATATTGGCGGACAGGAAACAGTATCAAGTGCACTTTGCTGGACTATACTTCTTCTAGCAATTCACCAAGATTGGCAAGACACAGTCAGGAACGAAGTTCTTGAATTATTTGGCCACCAAAATCCAAAAGCTGAGAGCATCTCAAAACTTAAATTTGTGAGTAAACCCAATTTCACTCCAAATTAGGCTCAATCTGATCACATTATGTCAAAACTAATTCTGTTGGCACTAAGTCGGCCCGTATAAATTCTAACCACTTCTTTTTCTCTTTTTGTTTAGATGAGCATGGTTATCCATGAGTCTCTGCGGCTATATCCCCCTAATGTATTCGTCCTCAGGAAAGCTCGAAGCGAAATCAAGTTGGGGAAACTAACTATTCCAACAAAAGTGAACTTGATTATTTCCATTTTAGGACTACACCACAGTGCTGAAATATGGGGAGATGATGTCCATGTTTTTAAGCCAGAAAGATTCGCAGAAGGGGTGGCTAGGGCCACAAACAATAATATGTCTGCGTTTATGCCCTTTAGTATTGGATCAAGAAACTGCGTAGGCTCCAATTTCGCGCTTACAGAAATGAAGATTGTGCTCTCCATGATTCTGCAGCGATACAGGTTTACGCTTTCGCCAACCTATGTCCACTCCCCTGTTTTTCTTCTTGCAATGCAACCACAACATGGACTTCAAGTCATCCTCCACCCACTCTAAATCTAAATCAATACTTTGACATCAAAATTTCCAAAAGGTGGTTCTGTTTGTGGTTCAAACATTGTTACTACTCTACAAGAAAATAAACTGTTGGGTGTTCAATGCAATTCCAAGGTTCCAATAATGCTGAGTAAATCCAAACTGCACATCTGTTCTTTTCAGTATTGAAGTCCTAAAAGTCTCCACATTTCTCAAGTTTATTGATTCAATACTAAAAAAGCTATGAATCAAGAGCTGAACTTTTAAAATCCAAGAGCAAGGGAAAAATCAGCTAACCTCTGGTACCAAGCTTGCGGGGCCAGTTTGAGGCCGTAAAGGGACCGATTTGAGCTTGCAATCATGGTGTGGCTTTACTGGATCATGATAACCAGGAGGTTGCTCCATATAAAAAAGATTCGTGCAGTTCACCATTCACAAAATGAATTGTGCAGCCAATTATAACATGTTTTACAACAGGGCTTAGCGACAAGACGCGTTTTCAATCTGTCAACCGAGCTGTCAGAGCGGCGCTTCACGCGATATACCCATTTGCAACCGACAACATTGAGATTGGATGTTGGGGCGCCGTAAACGACGAAGTTCCATGGGAATGTGGGATGAATGAATAAGGGTTTGGGCCGTGGGTGGCGGGTCTGGTATATCTTTGATCGGAGAGAGAAGGCGTCTGTGAAACGATGTCGTTTTACTGGTGTTTTGAAAGAGCAGCCACGGCTGAGTCTGATGGGCCGCTGAGGGTATGGGCTCAGGAGGGTTGAACGTAGTGGACTGCTGCGGCTGCGGACTTGAAAGAAACTTTGGGCCGGGTTTGTGAAAGTTTAGCGACGCGACACAACACAACGAGAGACAGTCACGAGGTAATTTTTTATCGTATTTTGGCACATAGAGACGAGACAAAAATGACGAATCATATAAGTTTGAGTATCAAAATTGTAAGAAAATATATATTAATAACAGATTCAATAGAGAAAATAAACTTGTTGTTTATTCGGTTACTTATATTGTTAAATTTCTCTATCATTCATATTGCCGTCCCTCTATTATATCTAATACAAAAAAAAACAAAAAACAAATTTCAACCCGTATCTTTTAATGTGTCAATTTACTCACTAATGTTCTTGCATGTATATTGATTCTTTTACTCACTAATAAAAGCTTTCTGTTTTTGCTTTTGCAGGGTATGGTTCCGGCAATGGTTGCAGGTGCTGAGAATGAGATGATGCTAGGAAGATTGTGATCTCTATGTTGCTGCAGCGATACAGGTTTACTCTCTCGCCAAGTTATGTCCACTCCCCTGTTTTCCTTTTCTCAATCCAACCAAAACATGGACTTCAAGTCATTCTCCACCGACTCTAAGACCAAACATTTGCTATTCAAGATCGTTGTAGACAAATTGTACCAGAAATAAATCGTTGGGTGCTCAATCCAAGACTTCAATGGTGAGTTTAATGATCGGAAAAATCATTGGTGGTGGTTATAAACATATGTTCCACAATTTATATAATCCGTTTCCCGATAGAAAGATGCCTTTCGAAAAAGAATCTAATTCCAACCTTAAAAGGACAAAAACTAGTCAGGGATCGCTTATGTGGCACATAACTAAGTCCAACTCCGAAGGGAGAAGCTGCAATTTAATTTGAATGAAAATCATATTTTCTCCATAAAAGAAAGAAGAAACAAGTTTTTCAGCACATCGATTATATACAACTGCTGTATTTCTTTCTTGTCCGTCTATATTTTAAATTACTCCGTCATAAAAAGAAAGAAGAAACAGCTAAACCGAACCTAAATATTCTTGCGCCTAAACAACAAACTGAAAACTTTAAAAACACCTTTATATCAACGCAACCCAGTTTCCATATATAGCCAACTGCTATTGCCACGTAAATGCTAATTAGCAATCACAAAGGAAATGGCTACTCTGTTCTTCTTCTTTTCGAGCTGCGTCTCTGTATACTTTCTGATACTTCTCGTCAAGTTTTTCAACAGGGTATGGTTTCATCCCCTTCGGGTTCAGTCTCTGATGAACTCACGAGGACTCAAAGGCCCTTCTTACAAATTCCTGTATGGCAATACCAAAGAGATCCTGGCAATGAGAAATGAATTCAGCAGTAGTCCCATGGAGTTGTCTCATCATATTTTTCCAAGAATTCAGCCTCACATCTATTCATGGATCAAGATTTATGGTAATTGCAATTCTTCTTACATGTAAATTTTACATTTTTTATAGGCAAAGATATCATTGGCAGACAATCACTAAACTAATGCTCAATATTACATGTAAATTACTGTAAATTACAAAGTTTACCTGTAACAATGTCAATGAATCTTGTCTTCCGAATTTGCTGCAGGAATGAATATTCTTTCCTGGATTGGTCCAGGAGCTCAAATTATAGTGACAGACCCAGATATGGTTAAAGAGGTAATGAACAACAAAGATGGAGGATACCAAAAACCAGAGATGGAAATTTATGTAAAGAAACTTTTAGGGGATGGGCTTGTAACCTCACAAGGTGAGAAATGGCGTAAGATGCGAAAACTGGCCAACCATGCTTTCTCCGCTGAGAGCTTGAAGGTAAACAACCAGAAATGAGAAACTGTGATATGATCAAGGCAAAAGAAAAAAGATAAGGGTGCAAGCCCGTCAATTCTATAATATACTCTTGTGTTTTTTTCAGGGTATGGTTCCGGCAATGGTTGTAAGTGCTGAGATGATGCTAGGAAGATGGAAAGAGGTAGAAGGCAAGGAGATTGATGTGGTCCCTGAATTCAAGATCTTAACATCTGAAGTCATTTCCAGGACAGCATTTGGGAGCAGTTACAAAGAAGGGCAGTGCATTTTTGATTCGTTGATGAAGCTGGGAACCATCATTTCAAGAAACCTCTACAAGATTAGGATTCCTATAATTGGGTATGTTTCACATTTATTTCTCCTCCTCATCAGACTCTTTAAAAACTAATAATGTATTCATTAAACTGGTCAATTGCAGAAAATTCTTACAACTAGCTGACGACTTGGAATCAGACAAGCTGCAACAAGAGATTAAAGATAGTATCATAAAAATGGTGAAGAAACGAGAGGAGGAAGCATTAATGTTGGATGATCATGAAGTTGATAGTTACGGGACCGATTTTCTTGGATTACTTGTTAAGGCATATGATGATGCAGATGAGGGCAATAGAATATCTATCAGTGATTTGGTTGATGAGTGCAAGACCATTTATATTGCTGGACAAGAATCAACAGCAATCACACTTTCTTGGACTCTGCTTCTTGTAGCTATTCACCAAGATTGGCAGGATAAAGTCAGGAATGAGGTTCTCCAAATTTTTGGCCACCAAATTCCAAACCCTGACGGCATCTCAAAACTGAAAATTGTGAGTAAAATTTACTAACTTGTATCGAACCAAATAATTCTACATTGTTCAGTCTCACTAGGTGTCCTCTCTGCCTCTTCTAAGAAGAAGACTAATTCGGCTCGAGCACCAAATGATTTTCTACAGTGTCTAGCACTTTAATAACACGTTTTCCTTGATTCAGATGAGCATGGTTATCCATGAGTCTCTGCGGCTATATACCCCTGTTCCTTATGTGATGAGGAAAGCTGAGAGGGAAATCAAGATGGGGAAACTAACCGTTCCAGCAGACATGACACTCTTTATTTCAATCTTAGCACTGCACCACAATCCTAAGGTATGGGGAGAGGATGTTCATGTGTTCAAACCAGACAGATTCGCGGAAGGGGTGGCTATGGCTACCGGCAATAACATGGCCGCATTTATCCCATTTGCCTCTGGACCAAGAATCTGCGCAGGCTTCAACTTCGCCCTCACAGAATTGAAGATTGTGCTCTCAATGATCTTGCAGAAGTATCGGATCACACTTTCGCCAACCTATGTTCACTCCCCTGTTCACCTTCTTACAATACAACCTCAACATGGACTTCAAGTCATCCTCCACCCACTCTAAATCAAATATTGCTATCAAATTTCCCTAAGTGGTTTTGTTTGTGGTTCAAACATTGTAACTACTCTACAAGAAAACAAATTGTTGGGTGTTCAATTCAATTCCAAGATTTCAATAATGCTGGGTAAAACCGCACATCTTTTCTTTTAATTTTGTACATAACTCCACCTCCATTCATGTGAATTCCTAAAAGTATACACATTTGCAAAGTTTATGAAGTCAATACGAAAAAGAAGAGGAGGTATTGGAACCTGCAGTCTACCACTTTCTATATTTTATCTTTGCTTCTCGAAGACGATGGAAAAGAAATTGACCAAGTACAGGTAAATCATGGAGTATTATAAATAGTGGAACTTTTAAAACCAGCAGCGACAAAAAAAATCAGCTAACCTCGATGGCGTGGCTTGACTGGATTATAATAGCCAGGAGGTTGCTCCATGTAATCAGATTCGTGGAGTTCACCATTCATAACTGTCGAATAACTTACTGTCAACCCAGCCGTCAGAGCGGCGCTTCACGCGATATACCCATTTGCAACCGATAACATTGAGACGCTACGCTGTTCACAAGGCTAACTTGGTACGGGTGGGCCCTAACTTGAGGAAGAAATTATTTTTTAATTACCGATAACATTAAAACGTTACGTTGTTCACAAGGCTAACTTAGTACGGGTGGGCCCAACTGCATTTCCATTCATTTCCAGTATTCAAGTCCTAAAACTATACACATTTATCAAGTCAATACTAAAAACAAGAAGAGGACAGTAAGAAAGATCCAAAAAATGCTATCAGAACCTGCAGTCTACACCACTTTCTATACACTTCTTCTATTTGCCTTCTTTCTCCTTGCTTTTCCAAAACGACAATACTTCTCCAAACTGAAAACAAATTGACCAAATACAATAACAACATATGGTAAGTTGTATATAAAAAAAATAATAACTTTTTCCTATCTATAAAAGGTGAAATTGTATCTTTTGTCCTTCTACTTGAAGGAAATTGTCACATTCGATTTTCTATGTTAGTTTATACTAAATTTCTCGAAGAGATTTTAAATAATAACACATCAACAAAAGAAACGTAGCCAAATTAAGAGTGGAGTAACGAAATGCAAGTAACTAAATTTGAGAAAAAATGATAACATCAAAATTAAATAAGCTTGTGGGCTAAAATAAAAGTAGGGTCTCTAGCCCGGACATACCGATTGATGGTCGGGTTTACTTGTAGACTTAGGAGCCAGAAATTGCCAAGAATCTTTCTCACAAGTGCAGGTTACTAATCCCCCATTCTCCTCAACTCCATCAGCTTTCTCATGCTCCTCTTCATCAGAATCATTCAAAGACGGTAGCTCCCAAGATTCGTCCAAATCAAGGTTCTCCCGCTTATTATTATCCTCATCAATCTTTTCGTCGCTAATGACTTTTGGGCCTTTAATAACGGGCTTCTTGGATGATGATGATGATGGCCCACCAATCAGAACTGCCCCTAAGAATTTCTTCAACTTCATGTCTAAAGATGCAATCTTGAAGACGAGGCAAGGAGAAACAAGAACGACCCAGAATGGCAAAATCAAGAAAAAATTAAAAGCCAAGAAGATGAAGGAAAGGAAGAGGAGTGGGAGAAGAAAGGGAGAGATTAATAGAGCAATTGCAGAGAAATTTAAGAGCTGCAAAGTTGTGCTAGTAATTAGAGTCATTTGCGTTACCATTCACACCACTACTAATTAACTGCTAGTTCGTGATTGGTATATGGGGAAAGTAAATTTTTTTTCTGATTATCCATTTTTATTCAATTTTCTTCTCTCTTTTTTTTTTTTTTTTTTTTGGGTTCTGGTGTATTCATTTTTTTGGTTTCATTTGGAAAAAAGAGTGTGGTGGGTTTGGTACGTGGAGGGCAGAGAGGGATTTGATGAAGCAGAGAAGCAAGAGTGTGAGGTGCACTTGGACTCATTTGGTGTGGATGAGTTAATGCAACTTTAGGAGTCTTATCCATGCGTCGAAATTAATGTTAGGATTCCCGATTCCGAACCGAAGTTTAGCTCTTTGGATTTTGGAACAGTACTGGTATGAAATTTTACTACAATTGATAATGTGATTGTGATCCCAATCTCAACATCAATTATTTTCTTTGATTTTAATTTTAAAAGGCATCAAAATTTAAATAAGGAGAATAATCGGAGGAACTAATGGGTTTGAGACTTTTAAGGGCTTATTTGGTATCGTTTCTGTTTCTAATTTTCTGTTTTTTTTCCTAATTTTTAAAACACAAAACAGAAAATAAGAAACTATTTTTTCTAGTTTTTAAAATTATGATTATGTTTTCATAAATTATTCACTTAAAAAGATAAATAAAAAATAAAAAATAATTTTACCAAACACATTTTGTGTTTTTCTTTTAAGAAAAAAAACAGAAAATTAGAAATAAAAACAATAACGAATAAGTCCTAAGATTACTTAATCTTTTACTCTCTCCCTTTTTAAAATGATGTCTATTTTGGTCAAAATAAATCTTTTAATTAATTGTCTCATTTAAATTTTTTAGAAAGTTAGTTGATATTTTTTAATTATAGTTTTTATTTTTCCATCAGTTATAAAGTTCAACTAATCAATTTACATTACATTAATTTTGAATTGATCAATGTAAAATAAAGTAAGTAATATGATTAAAAAGTGATAATAAATGAAAGCGTATTTAATTATTTATAATCAAAACAATCATTATTTTGGTCAGCGATAATATGGTTAAAAAGACAATAATTTGATATGGAGGTAGTAGTTCCTCTAGAAAAGAGTAGTGCTACTGATTCTTAATTCAAGTCTTAAATTTCTCAATAGCTGCAAAATATTAAAATAATCGTCTATAGGATTTTAATAATGAGTATGTAGCTCGTTAGTTGTTTACTTATTATGGTTAGGGATGATAATTGGACGGGTATGAACGGATATAAGTATGTTAAAATGGGTATGAACGGATATGAATAAATACTCAATTCATACCCAAAACTGAATAATGTAGCAGCATTTTTTTGCTGTTGGGTTTTTATGATATATATATTTATATCTATATATAAATCATAATAATATCAATTTGAAGGAGAATACAAGTTGGCTGGTATGTCAATCCTTAACTTATCCTAATAAGTAGTAACTAGTTACAAACCATCCATGACATGAGAGACATTTTTAGGAGCTTATGTTAATTCGATTATTAATTTATTTCAAAATCCGAATTATATTTTTGTTGAGTTATTTAAATGTTTCAATTATCAGAATTTTAAAAAGAAGTCAATTTATTTGAATTGTTTAGAAAATAAAAAAAATGTTGGTGAAGTCAATTTATCTTCTTTCATTATTGGGTTCGATTGGCTGTGACATCAACATCTTTGAAATTCATGTTATATGGTTGGTCGTCACATGATAACAAATTAATAAATCATATAATAAATTAATTAAACTTTTATTATTTACAAATAAAAGAAAAGCAACCAATGCCAGCCGTTATATGAATTGAAGGAAATACTTTTAATATTTTAATATTTGAAAAAAATATAATTATTCACGCACATTCCAGAGTATTAGATAATTTCTTGAAGGTAATTATCTAATATATGAAAATTAGATGGTTTTATTTTATTTTGTTTATAAAAAAAATTATCCAGAGTATTAGATAATTTCTTGTACCCTTTTTCTTTCTGATGATATTGTTCCTCTCAATTCAAAACTCATCAAAGAAAGGAAAAGAAAGGAAAGTTGAATTCTCTCATAGGGAATTAAGGAAACGGGTTTTTTGAGAATTTGAGATTTCTGTTTCTCTCTACAAATTGGACATTGAAAATTGGATTTTCTTTCTTGTTCGCCTCAGGAAATTGACGAATTAAATGTGCACCAATTCTCTAGGACTTGCTTGATTTAATGGCACTCCATTTCCAAAAAAAATTGACAGTGAAAAATGACTTTCGAAGTTCCATTGACTCCACTATATAATCAGTACCTGACTCTCCCCATTTTATAGGTACAGAAAAATTCCATCAGTGAAAGAAAGAAAAGCAGGTGAAGATTGCAAGAATTTGAAGAAGAAAGCCAGGCAACAACAAGAGTGGTTCTTCTGGGAGTGGAACAGGATCAGGAGGAGCAACTGGTGGGAAGTCAGGCGGTTCCGGTTCTTCTGCTGGAAAGTCAAGCGGTTCCGGTTCGGATTCTGGTTCAATGAAAGCTCCTGGCCAAGATTTTCAGATTTCTAGGGATGGTTTTGAGAAGAATCCTTCTGGTTACTTCAATGACTTGCACAACCAGCAGAAGAAGTAGATGCGATCTACTCATCAACTCCAAATTAAAAATATAATAAAATAAAATAAATAAGTAAAACTCTGCTCTATGTTCTATCTTTTGTTCTGATGATTATGTTTCAAAATTAATGAAAGTTGCAGTGTTTTCTAATTCCAGCAAGTCTTGTGTTCTTTTCATTTTATGCTTGTTCATCCATGATTAATTCGGGGGCCAATTTGAACTTTCTTTTTACACATGGACTTAATTGCACAATGGAGAAATATAGTGGTACTGGTAAATAAAAATTTCAATGAGCTGTATTTTTAGGGAGTGATAAATTTGTAAAATATCTGAGAAAGTAGTTTAGTAGTTATTTAACTTATGTTACTAACAAAATTAATTATTCATTCTATTAAATATGTGCTTGGACTTTTACAAGATGCAAACATTGAGTGTATGAACCGCCACGGCCCAAATTTTATTTTTTTCCGAATATCCTTTGTTTATACTTTATACTTTCCACTTTTTATACGGCCCAAATGTTATACTCGTTATAATTTTCTTCCCATATAATTCTTGTAAATTTTATTTTATATGGGATTTTTTTTCCCGATAAGACATGCTAAAAATTCAATGAGAGTCACAACCCGACCTCAAGCCATGAATTAAATCCGCGATTCATCTCAATTATTTATATGGTCCTTCTTAATTATTTTTATCTACCTCTGCTATTTTATATTAAAAGATTCAAATGTTTGAAGAATTTGAAACAGATTATAGATGGAAATTAAAGTATTTTATCCAAGATTCAAATTGTTCGATTTTTTAATCCGAACCGGTTCAATATCAAATCTCACTGACTCTAGTCGAATAGTAACTGACTGAATTCAGTTCAGTTCAGTTCGGATGAAAATATTAAATTTAGTTCTGATAGTCGGACCTGGATAAATTTGCTCAACCCTACTCCAAAAATCGTTAGTGATTGGACATAATATATTTTATTTAAATCTAAGTTCAAGTAACCCAGTTACACAATACATATCCCAGGATTAGTATTTTAACTTATTGTTTAGCAATTCTAATAATTGATGTTGTGGGCATTAATTAGGTCGGTCGTCCTTGGGTTAGGAGGGCAGGCACACTTCTTGTCCGGACCACAAAGGCAATAGAAGCAGCTGCCGCATTGTTTACCTAAGCAATCTGCATTCTTTTCGCAACTGGTGCCGGCCCCAGACGCACGACTCTCTCCTACCTCTGCACCTACAAAATAACAAAATCCACATACATACATCATTGTTTTTTATTTCAATTTTATGCTAATTAATATAATTAATAATTGAATTCTAATCAAAAATTCAAAATTGAGAGATCAGATAAATAGAGAACCAACCATATGCTATGACCAAGATTACAACTAAAAAAGCCAGTTTGATCGAAGAACTCCTCATCTCAGATTTATGGTTAATTAATCAGGAAATTAGTTAAAGACGCTTTGTTTTTTTTTTCTTTTTTTTTTGCTCCAAGTAATTTGAATGTGGGGGAGCAAAATTGGTGGAGAAAAATACATATATATACCATGTATGTCAATCTGTGGTCATAAATGCTAATTCTGCATTTAGGCAATTCTAGATCAGGGCAGTCAAATTCTCAGTCATATTCTTTTTTTTTATTGTAGTCCACATTCAGTGTTTTTTACAGGCTAATTTTAGACATTTATGTCCAACCAATAGATATATATTACCTGTCTCCCCGTTATTTGTTACTCCCTCTGTTCTCAAATAATTAATTTTTTAAAATAGTAGATAAACTTAAAATAGTAATTTTTAATCACGTTTTCTTAAGTGTAGTTTTCAATCTGACCATTTTTTATAGTATAATTACAATAATACTATTGTACCAAATTAATTGGTTGGGCGAAAAAACCAAAACAAAAGGCAAAAGTCGTAATTATGACTCAAAACGACAGTTAATTTGGACCACGTTTTCAGTAGAAAAACGATGATTATTTGAGGACGGAGGAAGTATATAACAATATTAAAGAATACTTTTAAATTAAGGATATGATTGGTTATCTTTGCCATTGAAAGTTTAAGCTTTATTGAAAGTGATATCAAATGGAAAAGAAACTAATTTATTTATTTTTGTATTTTTATAAAATGACTTGCATATTTATAGATGTTACAATTATTAAACTATAGAGTTTACGTTAATGAAATCATTAGTTTGTATTTTATATATATTTTAGAATTTTTGTTGTTGTTTGGATGAAAAAATTAAGGGATAAAGACAGTCAAATTACCAGCTTTTCGCCATATGTACATTTTGGGCACTAACTTTTAACTTTGCTCAAGTTTGCCATTATTTTTTACTCTTTTGACCACTAAATTTTGCTCTGTTAGATAAAAAATCATCGAGTTATAAATTTATCATCAAACTTTGACTAAAGATATTAAAATTCTAACGTAATTTAAATTTATTAATGTAATGCATAATGTATGTTTTGTAAATAATTAATCATGCTGAAAAACTGACCAAAACTCATGAAAATAGTAAAACTAAATAAAAATCGTAAAAGCAATATGGAAAATTCAAAACATACTGCTTAAATTGTTGAAAAGAAATTAAAAATTGATGAACATTAACTAACATTTAAAATATTCCACACCACATAGCCAAAATTATTATTTGAAATCGAAATTTAACACAAGCCACTTCCACATTGATTAATGTTGTGTCCATTAATTTGATCCGACGTCGTCCAGCTGGGTTGGTGCGGTGCGATGCAGACACATCTATTCCTATTATCGCACCTGCAAGCCACACAGTGTGGGCACGGTACAGCCTCGCAGATGCCGCACGGTTTACCAATGCAATCTGCATCTGTATCGCATTGGAGGCTCACTATTGGCCCACGACTTTCCCCTACAAATGGACCAACAAAATGAAATTATATTAATTAAACAACCTTTAATTTTATTAATTTATTATTTCTCATACTAACCGATGTATCCCGACGTATCAAAATATGAGTGATACGCATTGATTTATTTGTGGGCTCCATTATTTGAAGCATATCATTAACAAATCAATTAGTGTAATTTTTTTCAATTTGTTTATACGTAAAGTATTTTCTTCAACCAAACCAATGAAATTAATTAATTGCTTTCTTCTTTCTATAGCTTTACACAAATGCCCTTCAACGTAATAAATATTCTTTGTTTTTTCCATAAAACAAATATTACCGGACAAAAAGAACTCTCATGATGGTCTAATATTACGAGACAATAGGAGTATGAAAATAAGATATATTAACTAATTGATGGTTATCAAGTATAGTAATACTAACATAATTATGAACTTGAAATAAAATTGAAAAAAGTGGATGGAGAAGAGAAAACCAACCATATGCTATGAGCAAGATTACAAGTAATCGCCTGTTTGGCGTTCCGGCTCGGTGGAAAAAAGTTGATTGGAAAAAAGTTGAGTGGAAAAAAGTCAGTTTCTGACTTTTTCAGAACAGAATTTAGCTGTTTGGTAAATGTTTGTTAAAAGTTGTGTGGGGAAACCAGAAGTTATTTTTGGTGTTTGGTAAAAACTGTTTTAAAATTATGGTTGGAATGTAAAATAACCATAAAGGGCATAATTCATTTCAAGTGTTACAATTAATATTTTTAATATCTTTATATGTTTTTAATCAATTTATTTATAATTTGATATTTATCTAATATAATAAATAAATTATACTTATTAATGTCATAAAAAATATAAGTTATTAATACCATGGTTTAAAGCATTATATTAAAAATTTTGTAAACTCTATATTGATATTTTTAATCAATATATTTTGGTAAACAAATAATTAATATTTTATTTATAATAAAAAATTATGCTACAATTTTTGGATACTTTCATAGGTGAAAACTCACTATTAACAATTTTTGCTCACACAAGGAATTGTACAAGGAATTGTAACATTATTGGTTAAAAAATTCATTGTTTACACATTCAGCATACAAGCTTGTAAACATGGGTTTCTCTTATTTTCACATTCAGCATACAAAGTCCAACACACCTTGTAAGGGAAAGGATTTACACATTAAAGAGGAAATAAGAGTACAAAATGATCCAAAATACAATTACTTCACCAAACTCAAGCTAATCTACTGTGTCTTACATGGACTAGTAGGAATTATTCTTTAGACATTGCACAACATACATCTGTTGAGGAAACTCTGTAAAATAAAAGCACCATCAAAAGAAACTATGTTGTATGACAGAAGCTCTCATACAACCACAACAGGTGAGATTTTGAAATCAAGATCCCAAAGCTCAAAGGCTCCCTTGACAAAATCATAATGACCACCCTTCAGCAACACAGTGTTGTTCACCACCGCTTCTCGGACAAAAGGATACGTCAGTAGGTTTCCGAGGGAAACATTCACAGCCTTCTGCATTAGTTAAGCAAGATACCATTATCATAGAAGAGCTCTGCACTCAATTGCTTTCTTTAGGCATGCAAAACTAATTCTTTCATCAAACTACAGTAAACATACACTCTTCCTTCTTAAAATTAGAGAAAAGTCAAATAACACTCATGCACAAGGAAAAGATGGATCAGTATCTCCAAGCAATTGTGAACTTTCTTTTAATTCCTTCATGAGAAAGAAAACCACTTCAGTTGAGCTGAAACCAAATGAAAATATCTGAATAACAACTAAGCCCACATGGCTCTCATGGCCACCTTAGGGAGCTCCAACAATTAGCAAATATTTACCACAGAAAATATCTGAATCAACCACACAAACACAAGATTTTCGGAATTTTCTTTTTTTGGGTTCCCACAAAATCAAACACGAAAACCAAATGAATACAAGATGAACAATCAAGAACACCCAGCAGACATTCGGCTTCTGCCTTTAAAACATATCAAACGTGGACCAAAATTCATGAAAATTTGTAGACAGACTCAGAAGACTCCGATCTAAAACTTTGTAGAAGAAAGAAAATTGAAATTCCAAGTGGAAGACACTCAAAACAGACGCACAACACAATGCTGTTTTTCTCGCGCGATTTCTTCACACTTTTCTTCCAAGGCCGAAAAGTGTGCCAAGATCACTGAGTTAGCAGCCGACTCAAAAAGGACATTTTCTCTACTCAGATAGACGAATAAGCACAGAAAAGTTCAGATCATTCTGATGGAAGAAACGCACATAAAATCAAAACAAAAACAGACACAAAACTGTTCTGAGCCATTTGGCTTCTGTCCATTTGTGCATCACTTATATAAACATTTAAACACTCATTTGGGCATTTTTACAAACACATGGTATGCGTAGTAATGGAAATCAGCCACAACAACAAATTACCTCAAGGCAACCCATTAATTTCAGCCAAATCAATTCCTAAGATGGTGTAAACATGCATCTGACAATAATATTTTGCAAAAAATGGCAAAATTCCAAAGTAATTATAACAACAATATATTTTCAGATCAAGATGTAGTAAGGGTTGTTACCGATCAAGATGAGGCATGAGATTCCAGGAGAGGAGAGCAGGAGCTGGAGGTGGCCCGATTCAGTGGAGAAAACCCAATCGGATTCGCAGTTTAGAGGGACGAAGAGAGCAACGACGTGGGTCTGGGAAGGGAATAAGCTTTACCTGTTCTTCCTACAGTGCTGCTCTACCTTTCTCCTCTGGAACCGACCAACAAACAATCGTGAAGAGAGCAGAAGGCCGGCGTGAGGCTGAGAGCGGCTGCTACGGACACGGATTCGAAGAAGAAGAAGATCGGGCACGATGGACTGCGGCTGCGTGAGGCGAAGAGAAGAAGGAAATTTTTGGGGCTGGAATGAAATCTTGCGGACGACCCATGCGATGAGGAGGGGTATTTTTGGGTTTCCAAAAATTCATTAATCACAAAACACGAGAAATTGTTTTGTTTGAACCATTGGTTTGGCCAACTGCAGCATTCTCATCAAGTGGCCAAACCATTGTTTTCTTTGGTTTTATAAACCAACTTCTGCGGAAGTTGGTTTGAAATAGGTGTTACCAAACACCTATTTTGGCTTTCTGGTTTGGTAAACCAACTTCCTGGTAACCAAACCAGAGTTCCAAACAGGCACTAAGAAAGCCAACTTGATCGAAGAACTCCCCATTCTTGAATCTCTCTGGTCAAGTTAATCAAGAAGCAAAAAGACTATTTTTTTTTAAAAAAAAATTATAGGTAATTTGAGTGTCGGGGAGAGGAATTGGTGGTTATATATATATATATATATATGCAACCGGATCCGATTCTTCTAATGTTGATTAAAACATAATAATCTCATCCATTTATTATAAATAGATGATTGAGATTTGATTGTGTTTTCTTAAATCTTAATAGGTAGCAGAAATTACGTTGCTTTTGTTAGCCCAAGGGTAATTCGAACCTATTTTGATGATGAAACGACATAAATTAATTAGATTACTAATTCAATTTTAAGTGAAAATGTATTTGTAGTTTGCGACGAGATATCAAAGGAAGCAAAATCGATCATCGCTAGTTTTTGTTAGCCCAACGGCTAGTTTTCTAACAGCTAGTTTTTCCACCAAAAACGGCTCCTTTTGACCCCATTCCTTCTTGTCCGTTCATCCCTTCATAAAAGGCTATAAATACTCATCCTAGATGAGCTGAACATGCAGAGGAACATAGAAGAGAATTCATTGAACTTGAAGAAACCATAAGAATCATTTTATTCATTTTACAAGCTTCAAAAATCAGATTTTACAACACAAGCATTTCACAACGATTTCAATCCTTCTTGTGTTAGTTTCTCAAGCTTGTTTTTGGGTTTCTTCTTGAGGTAATTTGTTCATTTATTGGTGTTGAATTTATTCATACAAATATACATTTTGTACACCAATTTGTTTGTTGCATATTTATACAAAATCATTGTTGAGGTTTGAAAAGTGTACCTAACACTTTTAGGAAAAGGGTAGTGTTCTCATCCCATTGAAAGAGAACTTAGGTTGTGGTTGAACCTTGGAAAAACCATTAGGTTGTAGTTTAGCCCGTGAAAAACTACTTGTAAGGTTGTTGGTGAACCCGTGAAAACCAAGTGTAAGGTTGTGAGCTAATCCCGTAAAAGCTCAAGTTAATAGCAAAGTGGTTTGCATTAGAAAATCCTAAGAGGAGGACTCTTAGGTAGTGGAGTACAATTCGGTTGTGAATTGGAACCACTATATATCGTGTGTCTTTGCTATTCTTCCTTCACTTGTGTGCAGAATTTTTAAGTGCCTATTCACCCCCCCTCTAGGCCTAGTATTGAGATCATCAGCTTTCTATTTTTGGACTTCTATCATATATTGATTGACGTTTATTTTCATGTGTTTTTACCATCTAAAACCACCTTGGTTATGGTAAAAATAATTTCTTTCACGTCATATTGTGGTCTTTTGAAGGAAATCTCAGGCAAGAGAAGAATTGAAGGAAACGGGTGTCTTGAGCGACAAAGCAGCAATCTTGGCCGCAAGCTTGGCCAAGATTGCAGAGATAGAGGTGTGCTCATCTTGGACTCACGGAAGGCGAATTCGGATCAGGAAGCCAGCTGGCTGTTACATCCCTTTGAAGAAATCTCGGATGTAATCTTTTAAGAACAAAACAATCTGTTTAGATATTTATCTTATGTTATTTTGAATTCAAACAATTGGGATTTTATCCCTATCTTTTAGGCATTTGAAGTTTGGAATTTGGAAAGAAACGTGATTGGTGGGGACTCTAACTTTGTTAAAGGCTAGGAAAGGCTGTTGATCGTCAGTCAAATGATAATTTATAGTGCCTGAAAATATGTGTGCACAATGGATTATGTGTACAGTGGTAGTCAGGGTCGAACACGGGGATTGTGAGAGACTGATTCAAGGTCTTGAGTGAAGTCACAGAACAAAGGCATGAAAAGTAACAATCTGGGGGGTTTTATGCTTGACTGAAACTAATCAGTCAAGAGAGATTCGGGAGCTAACAATTTTATCTAAGTAAGCAATGCTCGGGGTCCCGAATGTCACTTTCGGGGTCCCAAATGGTAAAATAAAGTAAAACAGTAAATAATTCAAGAGTAATAGAACAGAAGGTGGTAATTGATTAATAACCAAATTAGTAAATCAGTAAAGGAGACAAGATAATAAAACAGAGGAATAATAAACACAAATAATCAATCAGAGAAGATTCTTAGCAATAGGTGTTCTTGGGTTGCATTCGGGGGTCCCGATTATCATCAGCACAAAATTATTCTATTCGAGACGTCATAGAAGTGACATAGAGACCAGATTTCTCAGATATCTCCTACTTTTCTCTTAAGAGAAACTACCCCCCGTTCTCACATATGAGGTAGTCTTGACAGTTCGCCATCCCTCCAGGCACGAATGCGGGAGGGCAATACTCAACCTGCCCATGAAGATAAGAAAAGACACAACTGATCCTAAGGGTCCCTCAGTTTGTCAGGCTCGTGACCCCGAATCAATCAACTACTCACCCTATCAATTCAAGACCACTCCTAAGCAGTCGAGACTAAATAGACGCCTACTCTGTCATGCAATTTTCCTCTCGTATTCATCACACAAATGGCAGCATTCACACAAGGTATAAATCGGGTGATCAAGCCTTTAAACACTCCATGTGAAGTTTTAATAAAAACGATAAGCAATTGAATATAACATCAAGAATATATTAAACACACTTAGGCTTCAAATCTGACCTTGCAACCCTTGAATCACCCTTGCTAAGAATTAAAGGTTTAGCTACTCATGCTTGGATAAAAATAAATAATAATCAAAGAAAGCATAATAATTAAATTAAAAGATTAAAGGAGGAACACTTGTTTACAAACACCAAATCTGGTTTTAGGCCCAGTAGCCAAGAGTGAAGGAGCTAACAAGAACTAGAAAGAGAAACTAGAGTGAGAAATCAGAAACTATCTAAAAGTCCTATGTAAAAATCAATGGTAAAAATTACACACTTCAAATTATGCTCTTCCTTGCTTCTATAGTCTCCAATCCGACCAGCCTCCTCATCTTTCCACTCAAGAGAGATTCTCCAGCTAAAGAGAGTTGTCTTCCACTTCTAGGGGACAAGAAAAGCACTAAGGATTAAAATAATCCTTTACTTGATTAATACTTTAAGTAGCCCATGATATTCTTGAACCAAAGAAGGTGGGAAACATGAAGTTGAGGGAGAGGGGAATATTAGGAGCTAGTCAGGCACGCCTAGGGACCAGAAGAATATTGAGAATTAAATAATCCTTGGCGCGCGGATTCATGGCAGACTGCCCAGAAATATCTTCGGGGGTCCCGAATTCGGGACCCAGGCCGTTTTGTGGACAAGTGACTAGTCCTTCGTGCTACTTCTTCCCGTTGGTCTGGTTGGAAGGTTGTAGCCGTTTCGGATTGTTAGTCGGCCTTGGGCCGTTTTGCTGAAATCGGACAGAGCCGTTTTAATCAAATCGGACAGAGCCGTTTTAATCAAATCGGACAGAGCCGTTTTAATCAAATCGGACAGAGCCGTTTGTACCAAATCGGCCTCGGGACCTCGAAGGTTACTTTGGACTCGGGACCTCGACTGCAGTCTTGAAGCACGAAATTGCACAAAAATGCACCAAAAATGAATCTTTTTGCATAAACTCCCTTTTCAAGCCTAAATCTGCAATAGGAATGAAAACAAGGGTAAATTAGCAGAGTCATGCTCTTAATCAAAGGAATAATGGAGGGAAAATCATGCAAAAATACACGCTATCAAATATCCCCACACTGCCCAATGCTCGCCCTCGAGCATTCACAAAATTTGAAACAGTCCCCAAGACAGAACAAACACACCAAACCATAGCACAGAGAATAAACATGCTTTTCCACATTCGGGACCTCGAATAAAACAAACTCTACCTAGATACACCTGCATCAAATCAGAAGGATAACGACCCTTAAGACGAGACTTTTCCACATCAGCCTATTAACCAGTAGTCCTCACATGAATAAGTGTTTGCACTCACACTCGTGGGCTAGGTGTTTAAACACTCAAAATGCAGAAAACGCAGCACGAAACCAAGTTTGCACATCAATCCGAGTACATTAGACACATGCATAGGCAATCTAGCAATCAAAAGACTTCGCATCGAGGGTAAGAAGGGAAGACAAGGAAAGGAAATGATAAGATGGAACACAATGAGAAGAAAAAATGGATAAGAGGGAGAGAAAGGAGTTGAAATGAGAAGGTAGTTAAACCAACTCAAACCTGGAATGCTCCCTTGGCAAGAAAGAAACGAAATGGTGAGACAATGTTGCTGGAGCGAAAGCTAGACTAGGCTCTTCTTCTTCGAGGGGGATCCTTACTTTCTTCATTCGGGACCTTGAATGGATGCTGGCTGCTGATTTTCCTCTTCTCTATGAAATTTGGTCTCTTCT
Organism: Viola odorata; assembly: GCA_963691705.1. Taxonomy (NCBI): domain Eukaryota; kingdom Viridiplantae; phylum Streptophyta; class Magnoliopsida; order Malpighiales; family Violaceae; genus Viola; species Viola odorata. The sequence goes on from OY829542.1 coordinate 4,004,345, forward strand.
TTCTCTCTTTTATTTATATTTCTGTTTTTCTATTTTTTTTCATTTTTTTTTCTTTTTTACAAGAGAGAGAGAGATCTGAATTGAGGATTGAGACCTTGTTCTTCGGGGCTGGATATTCTGATTTCACTTCCCCACACTTGTGTTTTGCTGTGGATGGGAAGTGAATTTTTTTTTTCTGGTTTGCCCTTGAATTCGTTATTTTGACTTCGAGGTCTTGAATATGTACCAACATTCGGGGCCTTAAATCTGCGGGATCCCCTCACTTCGCTTTTGCTGCTTCATTTGTCTAGTCTAGCCCTCGATGGTACTCCCAACAACACTGCTCACCTGCCAAGAGAAAAATCAAAGAAAATTCAAATGGTTAGAATGGAGGGGAAAAGAGGGGATTCGGGGGCTCGAATGAAACAGAACAGAAAAAATAGAGAGAACAATTTGATGCGAAGACTAAATCTTTTTGCTGCTTTCCTATGTCTAATCATGTTTATACTCATGGATATCATGCAAGCTCAGCCAGCACCTAGTCATGCATTCACTCCAGCAATAAATATAGTCATGAAGGCTCAAAATGCTCACAAGGTGTAATTTAGTGACTACTGGTTTCAAGGCCTTGAAGCAGATATAAGGCATAACAGGCATACAAGGAATCATTCGGGACCTTGAATACAGACAGCATTTTCATTCTATGTGCACAAGTCATGTGTGTGTGTTCATCATTGGGATTAAAACTGGGCAGCATGAAAAGATAAAAATCCGAGAATAAAAATAAAAGCAAAGCATGAAAATAAAATAAATAAAGTCGAACACAAAATAAAAATAAAAAACTGAATAATAAAACAAAGCAACTAAAAACCTCCCCACACTTAGGCTACACATTGCCCTCAATGTGAGAAGGAAGCAGAGGTAGGTGGAGAAGGTGGTGGCTGGGCAGAGTAGATGAATGAGAAGTGGTAGGTTGGTTTAGTTCTAGGATGTTGCGTGCCATGAGGAAGAAAGAGAGAGATGGAATTAATTTTTGGGGAAAGGAATTAATTAATTTGATGAAGATGGAAGTTGAAAGGAGAGAGGTTGAGTGGGATGGCAGTAGGTGGCGTGCGTGAGTGGGAGTAATGGTGGATAATGGAAACATGGAATGATGGAGAGAAAAGGGGAATTTATTTTATTATTTTTGAATTTTGAATTTTTTTTTTTTTTTATTCTCTCCGCCACGTGGCACGCTGTGAGTAGTTGGAAGAACCCAAGATTCCCACGCCTGCACACCTGCTGAAAAGAGGGAAAAAGGCAATTAATTCTAGAAATTAAAAAGATTAAAAAGGAATAAAACCAAAATGAATTAATTGGGAGAATAAAAAGGAGGGGACAAGAAATTTAAATAAGAGGGAAAGAGAAAAAAGCAATTTAAAAATGCACCTAGGTAATGTAAAAAGCTGGAAATGTAATATAAAAAGTTGAGTGGACTAGGAATTTGAAATCTGAAAGGAATTAAATAAAGCAAAGGAGAGAGAAAAGGGTCCTGGGAAACCGTGGGTTTCCCCACACTTGGCCTTGAATTAATGTCTAGGCCTAGACAACACTTCTGGATTCTAGGTCCCGAGTGCAGGGTCTCCAACCCTCATCTCTTCGTGGGTCGAGGGCTTGAATCCTTCATAGAAAGGTTTCAGCCTATGACCATTGACCTTGAATGGCGCATCATTGTGCATATTCTGAATTTCAATCGCTCCATGGTTGAAAACGGCGGTGATCTTGTATGGTCCCGTCCATTTGGACTTTAATTTTCCTGAAAAAATTCACAAACGGGAGTTATACAATAAGACTTTCTGCCCCACAGTAAAGGTCTTGATGATGAGATGCTTGTCGTGTTGGGCTTTGGTTTTGTCTTTATAAATCATGGAATTTTCGTAAGCATCCCCCCGAAGCTCTTCAAGCTCTTGAATCTGTAGGGAGCGGTCCTTGCCTGCCAAGTTAAGGTCCAAATTAACTTTCTTAATGGCCCAGAATGCCTTGTGTTCGATTTCAACCGGGAGGTGACATGGCTTGCCATAGACTAACCGATATGGTGTCATACCAATCGGGGTCTTGAATGCTGTTCGGTAGGCCCATAATGCATCTCCTAACTTTAGACTCCAATCCTTTCGGGACTGATTGACGGTCTTCTCCAAGATGGCTTTGATTTCTCGATTCGAAACCTCCGCTTGGCCATTAGTTTGGGGGTGATAAGCTGTGGATACTCGATGGGTCACTCCATATTTGTTAAGTAAAGAGGAGACCATTCGGTTGCAGAAGTGTGTCCCTCGATCGCTGATGAGAGCCCTCGGGGTCCCGAATCGGTTGAAGATATTAGTTCTGAGGAAGTTTGCTACCACTTTTGAATCATCTGTCTTGGTGGCCACGGCTTCAATCCACTTAGAAACATAATCTACTGCAAGCAAGATATATGTGTTCCCGAATGAATTTGGGAAGGGACCCATGAAGTCGATGCCCCAAATATCAAAAATTTCGCAAGCTAGGATGCTGTTCAAGGGCATTTGATTCCTGGCCCCTATGTTTCCCATTTCTTGACATCTAGGGCAAGAGGCACAAAATAGATAGCTGTCCTTGAAGATTGATGGCCAATATAAACCGGCATTTAAGACCTTGAGTGCAGTTTTCTTGGCACCAAAATGCCCTCCTTCCGTGGTAGAATGGCAGAACTTGAGGATTGATGGGACTTCATCCATCGAAACACAGCGTCTAAGGATCTGATCGGAGCAATATTTCCATAAGTAGGGGCTGTCCCAGACATAGAACCTTGCTTGTCTCCGGATTCTGTTTTGCTGAGCACTCGAGGCCTCGAATGGAAAGACACCGGTGGCACAAAAATTAGCAATGTCTGTGAACCATGGAAAACTTGCTGCTTCAGCTAGGCATAGATATTCATCTGGAAAGTTGTCTCGGATGGCCACTCGGGAGTCATCTTCTTGGTTCGGGAGTCTGCTTAAGTGGTCCGCAACAGAATTTTCCGTTCCCTTCTTATCTTTGATGACTAGATTGAATTCTTGGAGCAAGAGGATCCATCGGATAAGTCGAGGCTTGGCGTCTGCCTTCTTGAGTAGGCATCGAAGAGCTGAGTGGTCGGAATAAACTATCACTTGGGTACCCAAAAGGTACTGCCGAAACTTGTCAAGGGCATAGACAATGGCCAAAAGCTCTTTCTCCGTCGTGGTGTAGTTTTGTTGTGCGGGATCCAGCAACTTGGATGCATAATAAATAACGTAGGTCTCCTTATCTTTCTTTTGCCCTAGAACAGCTCCTAATGCTTGGTTGCTAGCATCACACATGATTTCGAAAGGGAGTGTCCAGTCGGGGGCTCGAATGATAGGAGCAGAAATAAGCTTGGCCTTCAAGGTCTCGAATGCTGTTTTGCACTCTTCGTCAAATATAAATTCCACATCCTTGTGCAGTAGCCGACACATAGGTTGGGATATCTTGGAGAAATCCTTGATAAACCTCCTATAAAAACCTGCATGGCCAAGAAAAGAGCGCACATCTCGAATATTCGAGGGGTAAGGCAAGGTCTCGATAACTTGAATTTTAGCTTTGTCAACTTCAATGCCTTTACTGGACACAATGTGGCCTAAGATAAGACCTTGATCAACCATAAAATGACATTTTTCAAAATTAAGCACAAGGTTAGTGTCCACACATCTTTGTAAAAAAAATTTCAAATTCGAGAGGCATTCGGAAAAGGAGTTACCATAGATGGTGAAGTCATCCATGAATACCTCGATGCATTCCTCTACAAATTCTGAAAAGATGCTGACCATACATCTCTGAAATGTGGCAGGAGCATTGCACAATCCAAAAGGCATGCGTCTATAGGCAAAGGTCCCGAATGGGCATGTGAAAGTAGTCTTTTCCTGGTCTTCAAGGGCTACTGGAATTTGGTGGAAGCCCGAATACCCATCCAAACAACAATAATGCGTCTTGCCCGCGAGACGCTCTAACATTTGATCTATGAAGGGCAGTGGGAAATGGTCTTTCCGGGTGGCCTCGTTCAAGCGCCTATAATCAATGCATACACGCCAACCATTCTGGATTCGGGAGGGGATTGGCAGACCTTCGGGACCTGGAATGATTGTGATGCCTGTCTTCTTCGGGACCACTTGAACGGGACTGACCCACTTGGAATCAGAAATAGGGTAGATTACTCCTGCATCGAGCAATTTCAGGATCTCTTTCTTGACTACTTCCATCATGGGAGGGTTCAAACGCCTTTGAGGCTGCCGGATAGTCTTGCTATCCTCTTCTAGATGGATTCGATGGGTGCACAGAGATGGGGACAGACCCTTGATGTCTGCAATAGTCCATCCAATGGCTCCTTTAAAATTCTTTAGAAGCTCCACTAATTCAAGCTCTTGAACCGCCTCCAATTTGTTGGAAATGATGACCGGGAGGGATTCCTTCTCCCCAAGATAGGCATATTTTAAATGTGAGGGTAGCTCTTTAAGTTCAAGGTCTGGAGCTTTTATCAGAGAAGGGGTGAGTCGCACATAATCTTCACATTCGGGGGCTTCATTCGGGAGCTCGAATGATAGAAAAGGATTTTCTTCCAAGGCTGCTACTACTGAACTTAATTCAGTGGGGATGTCAAGGGATGATGCCATCTCTTTCAAGGCTTCAGTGGTCAGACTTCGGTTAAGAGCCAGCTTCAAGGGCTCGACAGAATTTAGCTCATCAATTTGCTCAATAAAAGGATCGACGACATCAACAAAATTCACACTTGAAAAGTCGGATGGGTACTTCATTGAGTCCAGCATGTTGAAGCGGATAATTTCTCCATCAAACTCAAGGGATATGGAAGCTTCATAGACATCAATCTTGGCGCGAGCAGTGGCCAAGAATGGGCGTCCCAAGAGTAGATCCGAAGATTTAGTGGTTGCTGGATTTTCCATCGAAAGTATATAGAAGTCTGCTGGAAATAGGAATTCTCCTATTTGGACCAGAACGTCAGTGACTATTCCTTTGGGATGGACAACAGAGCGGTCAGCAAGTTGAATAACCAAGTTGGTCTCCTTCAAGGGCCCGAGTCCAAGACTGTTATAAATAGTCAAGGGCATAACATTGATTCCAGCCCCCAAATCACACATTGCCTTTCCAATATCGATGGTTCCAATCTTACAAGGGACAGTAAACATGCCTTGATCCTTACACTTGGTCGGGAGCTTGCGCTGGATATGGGCAGTCAAGTTAGCCCCCACACTTATCCTATTCACTTCGGTGAATTTGTTTTTGTTGGTGCAAAGTTGCTTGAGGAACTTGGCATATCGAGGCATGTTTTTGATGGCCTTGAGTAGAGGAATATTGATAATGACCTTGCTGAAGGTTTCAAAGATGTCCCGATCTTCTTCTTCTTTCTTCTTTTTGAGCAAACGTTGAGGAAACGGGGGCTCGAGTACCTTAGTAATGAACTCTCGAGAGAACTCTTCTTCCACGGGCTGCTTCTGCTTTTTCTTACATCGATCCTTCGTGCTGGTGAAGAAGTGGTCAAGAACAAGGTCATTGAATCGAGACTTCTTTGGTTGTTCAGTGGGCTGAACTAGAGGTGGTTGTGCACTGCTGCTACACTCGGGACCTTGAACAACATTATCATATTCGGGACCTTGAAAGGTCTGTGTGGAGTCGGGGTCTGGATTAACTCGAGAGGGTAACTCAAGACCACTTCTAAGGTTCATAGCACATGCTTCATGCTTCGGGTTGGGTTCCGTCTGCCCTGGAAATCTTCCACCATTTTTTATCTCCTTCATTTCAGTCATGAGGGTCCGAAGCATTTTGTTCATTTCTGCTATCTGTTTCATTTCGGGAGAGGGTTCCTCCTTCGGGGGTATGATGAAATTCTGGTCTTGAGGCGGTTGCCTCTGATATTGATAATTCTGAAAATTCGGCCTAGGCTTGAAGTTTTGCATGTTGAAAGGGGAAGGGTGGTTTCCATAAGGATTCTGTCCGTATTGATGGCTAGGTCCGGCCTGCTGGTTGTTATTCCATCCATAGTTGGGTTGTTTCCAGCCTTGATTTTGGTTCTGACCATACGGGGCCTGGAATCCTCCAGCGGCATTCACGGGCATTTCTTCAGGAATAAATGGGCAAGCATCGGTAGGGTGGTCTGAAAGCTGACAGATTTGGCAGGCCTTGAGCTGGACTGGATGTCCCGAAGCCATGTTCTGCAGCATACCAGTGATGGTTGCTAGTTGGTTCTCCATAGCAGCTGTTCGGGCGTCTTGAACGCTGTCAGAGTTGTTGAGCTGGAGGTTGTTCTTAGCCATGAGCTCGATGGTGTCCTTGGCGGCAGCTGGTGTTAGTCTAGTAATGGATCCACCGGCAGCAGCGTTTAGCAAGGCCTTGTCTCGGCCCTTGAGTCCTTCACAGAAATATTGCATGAGGGCATGCTCGGACAGATTATGCGAGGGGCATAAGGTTTGCATCTTCTTGAAGCGTTCATAGTATTGCTCTAGATTCTCCGTGTCTTTTTGAAAGATAGACACTAGCTGCTTTCGGGTTACCATGGCAATAGAAACCGGATAGTACTTGTCCGTAAAGGCTTTGGACATTTCAGCCCATGAGCTAATGGATTGTGGTTGCAAGTCATAGAACCAGTCGAGAGCATCGTCCTTGAGGGACCACATAAAGGCACGGAGTTTGGCATGCTCGACAGTGACGTTGTGGGGCTTCATGGCATCACAAATGGAATGTAATTGCTGGAGATGACGGTGGGGATTCTCCTTGGCCAGCCCTCGAAAAAGGGGCAGGTGATGCATGGTGGCAGATTTGAGTTCCCAGTCATTCGGGACCACTGGCCAGACAATACAACTGGTCGGGGCCTCGGGGGCAGCATTGAACTCATCGATGGTTTGGATTATTGGTGGGACTGGTGGAACAACATCTCTTCCAGGACCGTTATGATCCATGTTGGGTACTTCTGGAGGAACAGGTGGTGGGTCTTCGGGGTCTCGAGTGTCTTCAAGGGTAAAAAGACGTTCGAGGTCCCAAATACAAGGATTTGAATTTGATCTTTGGGCTTGTTGTCGAAGTCCTCTTTCTGTTCTAGTGAGCTCAAGATCAAGGGGCAGTAGCACTGGTGCCGATCTCCTGGTCATACAAACAAGAAAAATAAATCAGTCTAGAAACAATCCCCGGCAACGGCGCCAATTTGATCGTCAGTCAAATGATAATTTATAGTGCCTGAAAATATGTGTGCACAATGGATAATGTGTACAGTGGTAGTCAGGGTCGAACACGGGGATTGTGAGAGACTGATTCAAGGTCTTGAGTGAAGTCACAGAACAAAGGCATGAAAAGTAACAATCTGGGGGTTTTATGCTTGACTGAAACTAATCAGTCAAGAGAGATTCGGGAGCTAACAATTTTATCTAAGTAAGCAATGCTCGGGGTCCCGAATGTCACTTTCGGGGTCCCGAATGGTAAAATAAAGCAAAACAGTAAATAATTCAAGAGTAATAGAACAGAAGGTGGTAATTGATTAATAGCCAAATTAGTAAATCAGTAAAGGAGACAAGATAATAAAACAGAGGAATAATAAACACAAATAATCAATCAGAGAAGATTCTTAGCAATAGGTGTTCTTGGGTTGCATTCGGGGGTCCCGATTATCATCAGCACAAAATTATTCTATTCGAGACGTCATAGAAGTGACATAGAGACCAGATTTCTCGGATATCTCCTACTTTTCTCTTAAGAGAAACTACCCCCCGTTCTCACATATGAGGTAGTCTTGACAGTTCGCCATCCCTCCAGGCACGAATGCGGGAGGGCAATACTCAACCTGCCCATGAAGATAAGAAAAGACACAACTGATCCTAAGGGTCCCTCAGTTTGTCAGGCTCGTGACCCCGAATCAATCAACTACTCACCCTATCAATTCAAGACCACTCCTAAGCAGTCGAGACTAAATAGACGCCTACTCTATCATGCAATTTTCCTCTCGTATTCATCACACAAATGGCAGCATTCACACAAGGTATAAATCGGGTGATCAAGCCTTTAAACACTCCATGTGAAGTTTTAATAAAAACGATAAGCAATTGAATATAACATCAAGAATATATTAAACACACTTAGGCTTCAAATCTGACCTTGCAACCCTTGAATCACCCTTGCTAAGAATTAAAGGTTTAGCTACTCATGCTTGGATAAAAATAAATAATAATCAAAGAAAGCATAATAATTAAATTAAAAGATTAAAGGAGGAACACTTGTTTACAAACACCAAATCTGGTTTTAGGCCCAGCAGCCAAGAGTGAAGGAGCTAACAAGAACTAGAAAGAGAAACTAGAGAGAGAAATCAGAAACTATCTAAAAGTCCTATGTAAAAATCAATGGTAAAAATTACACACTTCAAATTATGCTCTTCCTTGCTTCTATAGTCTCCAATCCGACCAGCCTCCTCATCTTTCCACTCAAGAGAGATTCTCCAGCTAAAGAGAGTTGTCTTCCACTTCTAGGGGACAAGAAAAGCACTAAGGATTAAAATAATCCTTTACTTGATTAATACTTTAAGTAGCCCATGATATTCTTGAACCAAAGAAGGTGGGAAACATGAAGTTGAGGGAGAGGGGAATATTAGGAGCTGGTCAGGCACGCCTAGGGACCAGAAGAATATTGAGAATTAAATAATCCTTGGCGCGCGGATTCATGGCAGACTGCCCAGAAATATCTTCGGGGGTCCCGAATCCGATTCGGGACCCAGGCCGTTTTGTGGACAAGTGACTAGTCCTTCGTGCTACTTCTTCCCGTTGGTCTGGTTGGAAGGTTGTAGCCGTTTCGGATTGTTAGTCGGCCTTGGGCCGTTTTGCTGAAATCGGACAGAGCCGTTTTAATCAAATCGGACAGAGCCGTTTTAATCAAATCGGACAGAGCCGTTTTAATCAAATCGGACAGAGCCGTTTGTACCAAATCGGCCTCGGGACCTCGAAGGTTACTTTGGACTCGGGACCTCGACTGCAGTCTTGAAGCACGAAATTGCACAAAAATGCACCAAAAATGAATCTTTTTGCATAAACTCCCTTTTCAAGCCTAAATCTGCAATAGTAATGAAAACAAGGGTAAATTAGCAGAGTCATGCTCTTAATCAAAGGAATAATGGAGGGAAAATCATGCAAAAATACACGCTATCAGCTGTCAATTTTTGGACTCCTATCATATATCATATTTGTTAAATTCTAATGATAACTATTAAGTTCCTACCATCTTTATACTAAAAATCGTATAAATATACAATTATTCCATTGGAGATAATTTAATATATAAACTATATTCAATATCATTAAAATATCTCAACATTTCTAGAAAACTTTAAAACAAAAATTACGAACCAATGGAAAAAATATCAAATATAGCCAAGTTTGAGTTAAAATAGTTTATATATTTTTTGGTTTATACCACATTAAAATAATTTGATTCAAGTGCTTGTACTGTGTGTTATAATTATATATGAGTGACGGTGATGAAGTTTCTATCGAAAAGATAAATGGCAATATTTTTTTGTCAAAATATATAATTGAGTGGTATTTTTTTTTAACGCTGAAATTTAACGATTTTTTTGTTTCTTAAATGGTGATAGCCTTTTCTTAAGGTAAGTAATATATATTTTTCTTTTTTATAAATGTGGAAGAAAAGAAAGTAATTAAATCTCAGTCATTTATTTGCAATGAATAAATGAGATTGATCTAATATGATAAATCATGTTTTAATTAACATTAGAGTCGCCGGATCCTATGCAAGCATATCTAAGCATATCTAAGCATATATAGATATGCTAATTCTGCATTATAGTAATAAAATCCTCAATTTTCTTTCTTTATCATGTAAAGATTCTCATCTAAATATAGTAACAAAATCCTCAATTATGTTTTTATATTTTTTAAACAAAAAAATCCAATAAACTAGGATACCTTCTCAATTATGTATCTTCTCTATATAACATATTAACATTAGCACATAATCTTCGTGAAAATATATAATGAACTCTACTGTTTATATGAGTGGACGAAATGAATGACGGGAATATTAAAAATATTATTTTATTTAAAATCGAAATAAACACAACATCCATCCATCGCAGGATTAACTAAATAAATAAATAGTATCCTCCTCCTGATGAAGTTAATTAATGACTGGCCGGGTTGATGGTGGATCGTACAAGCAGACACATCTATGATTATCGAGATTGCACATGCAAGTCTCGCACGCTCCGCATGGCTTACCTTCGCAAACTGTATCGTTATCGCAATGCAGGCTCACTATTGGTCCACGACTTTCCCCTGCATCTGGACCTACAAAATATTCATTATTCATTATTACTACAAAAATAAAAATAAAAGTAGAAAAAATTATCAGATCGAACAGATCGAACCGACCAGTCCGGTTTAGATAAGGATGAATTGGGAAGAGAAAACCAACCATATGTTATGAACAAGAGTATTATTAATAAGAAGGGAATAAGAAAGCCAACTTGATCGAAGAACTCCCATTCGCTAATTTCTGCTTTGCTACTCTTTTTTTGTATAATTTTTTTGGTAATTTGAGTACGGAGGAGGAGAATTATATATGCTAATTTAATTCTACATTTGGCCTAATTCTATTTAACTGTTCAGATTCTCTCATCATAAATATAGTAACAAAATCCTTATTTTCTTTTTAAAATAAAAATTCCAGTAAAACTATGATACCTTCCCAATTTTGATCGGTCAAATTCGGATCCCGCTCCTTTAATGTTGATTAAAATATGACCTATCATGTTAGGTTAATTTCATCCATTCATTACAAATAGATGGTTGAGATTATTTTTTAAAAAAAAATAGATGGTTGAGATTTGATTGTGTTTTCCTAAATTTTAATAGGCAGTAGAAATTACGTTGCTTTCTATTTCTGGACTCCTGTCATATATCATATTTGTTAAATTCTAATGGTAACTATTAAGTTACTACCATCTATGTACTAAAAATCATATAAATATACGATTATTCTATTGGAGATAATATAATATATAAACTATATTTAATATTATTAAAATATCTCAATATTTTCAGAAAATTTTAAAACAAAAATTGCAAACCAATGAAAAAAATATCAAAATATAGTCAAGTTTGAGTTAAAATAGTTTATATATTTTTTGGTTTATACCGCATTAAAATAATTTGATTCAAGGGCTTGTGCTGTGTGTTATGATTATATATGAGTGACGGTGATGAAGTTTCTACCGAAAAGATAAATGACAATATTTTTTTGTCAAAAAATATAATAGAGTGGTTTTTTTTTTTTTTTGTAACGCTGAGATTTAATGGTTTATTTGTCCCTTAAAGGGTGATAGCCTTTTCTCAAGGTAAGTAATATACACTTTCCCTTTTTATGTATGTGAAAAAAAAAGTAATTTAATTACTTGACAATTATTAAAATTTAAATAAATTTAATTAAATCTCAGCTCTTTATTTGTAATAAATGGATGAAATTGACCTAATATCATAGATTATGTTTTAATCAACATTAACATTAGAGGAGTCGGATCCAACAAATTCAATCACCTCAGCATTCGAACATGGGCTTTTTTTATACTCCCTCTGGACACAAATAATTGTCACTTTTCTACGGATTCTTACTGTTCATAATACTTGTCATTTTATGCATTCCGAAGCATATATTTTGTGCAAATGACTATTTTTTTTAATGAATCAACCCAATTTGATGATGGTGTGATAATTTCAATGAAAATTAGGAGTAAAAATGAAACAATGTAGAATAAAATAAGATTAAAGATCATTATCCTACAAATTTTTACTATTCTAAAACGTCATTTAATTGTGTCCGGAGGGAGTACTAGTTTCTAAAAAATTTCAAGTACTCCTATTAATTGCATTTTATATTTCGTAATTACTCTTACAATACCAAAACACATTGGTTCCCAATATAGATAGAATCCCCTTTTACTCCATTCTTTTCAATTCTCATTCTTTTGATTAGGGTGAAAATATGTCTACTGGACAAAATTTTGATGACTTTACATAAATTGGGTAAATTGGGAAAAAGGTATGGTCTTTACTCTTATTCTATACAAAGCTATAAAACTGTGTCAAAAGTTATGAATTTTAATAAAAATGTGTCAACTGCATAAAATGTTACTCGCTCTGTACACAAATAACTGTCTTTTTAGCACAGTAATTTTCAGTAAAATAAACACTAAAAAATAAAGTAAAATGTACAGTAACTTTTAGCCGGTTTTCGCCACTTAATTGTGGACGGAGAGAGTAATTTCAAAGAGAGTGGATGTAGTAAAAATAGTAAAAGTAATAAAATTATAAAATTGCGCGTCGAAGATAAGCAAAGCAAACCACGGCCCCACATTTGATTGATTTTCCAAATTATAAGTCTTGGTCTTTGGCAATGGCAGTAGTAAACTAGTAATGCATTATTGAGACTTTTGTTCAAGAGATATCCTTCATTCTCTCTGTGTTCTCTTGTACTTGCTTCTCTTCCATCTTCCCTATAATTCTAACAATCAGGTAATTGCTACTTCTTCCTTTTCTCTTTCGATTAATGTATATATCCATATATATATATGTCTGTGCTTATGATCTGTACACTGTTTCTTATGATCAGATCGTTTGAAGAACATTGATCATCTAATTCTGCGCTTCTTTATAATCATTAAGAAAAGAATGGCAGGCAACCTGGGATCTGGGGTTTGCTCCGTCGTCGGAGCAATAGCAGGGATTGCTTATCTGATCTTGCGCATTGCTTCTGCTTTCAGCCCAGCAGGGAAGATGATGAAAGCTCCTGGAAGAGATGGCCACATACTGAGAGAAGTTTTCCAGAAGGACCCAGCTGGCTATTTCCGCAACTTACGCGGAAAGTAGATGATATCCATCTACCTATGAACTCTGAAACAACTTGAATTTGAATGTCATTTCTGTTTAGTCCTTTTCATCTGATTGCTAATAAGACGTCAAGTTGAGAATTAAGCTTTTGTTTAATTTTAATTTCACCTCTTAATTTGTTACTACTGTGGTCAAACTGAGATAAGAACAGCAAATGCATACCACCAAAAGAAATGGGGAAACTATTGATATTCCAATTCATTAGAAATGTGGATTGCAACGATAACCAATTGGTTGCACCCAAAAGAGTATCTTAAAAGAACATAAACAATCAAAAGTTGTAAAATTTGAACAAGGGAAAGGCTTGTTTACCAGTTCCTCATGAACTGTATACGTATTCCTCGAGTTGTAGTGATCTAGGACCAGGTATCGATCATTCCACAGATTATGAGAACATGTTACCTTAATGGTGAGCATTTCTTCACCTCCTTCGCTTCTTGCTTTTTCCTAGTTGCCCACATTTGGCAGCATTCTCTTGTTCCTGGAGGAAAGCTTTTGTCCGCTCGTACCTCTCTGCTCTTTCTTCCTCCATCCGTGCCTTATCTTTTTCCTTCAACCCAAAGATGAAATAATTGTCCTTGCGCAGTTCACGAATTGCTCCTTTGGCTTCTTTGTTTACGAGTTTCCTTAATTTTTTCCTTTCAGCCTTTTCACGGTCTGGATCATAATCACTTCCCTTGACAAAGCTGCAGAATAACATCACAAATTAAATGTTTAACACCACAGCTCATACAAGACTTTCTGCCTTATGTTAATTCGATTATTAATTTATTTCAAAATCCGAATTATATTTTTGTTGTTATTTAAATGTTTCAATTATCAGAATTTTAAAAAGAAGTCAATTTATCTTCTTTTGGCTGTGACATCGACATCTTTTAAATTCATATTATATGGTTATTACTGTATGATAACAAATTAATAAATTAATTAAACTTTTATTATTTACAAATAAAAGAAAAGCAACCAATGCCGTTATATGAATTGGAAAAACTTTTAATATTTAATATTTGAAAAAAACATAATTGTTCACGCACATTCCGTAATTATTTAATATGTGAAAATTAGATGGTTTTATTTTGTTTTGTTTATAAAAAAAAAAATTATCCCTGTGGTTTTATTTTAGAGTATTAGATAATTTCTTTTACCCTTTTTCTTTCTGTTGATATTGTGCTCTCAATTCAAAGCTCATCAAAGCAAGGAAAGTTGAATTCTCTCATAGGGAATTAAGGAAACGGGTTCTTTGGGAATTTGAGATTTCTGTTTCTCTACAAATTGGACATTGAAAATTGGATTTTCTTTCTTGTTCGCCTCTAGAAATTGACATTGAAAATTGACGAATTAAATGTGCACCAATTCTCTAGGACTCGATTGATTTAATGGCACTCCATTTCCAAAAAATTGACAGTGAAAAATGACTTTCTAAGTTCCATTCACTCCACTATATAATCAGTACCTGACTCTCTCCATTTTATAGGTACAAAAAAGTTCCATCAGTGAAAGAAAGGAAAGCAGGTGAACATTGCAAGAATTTGAAGAAGAAAGAATGTCGGGCAACAACAAGAATGGTTCTTCTGGGAGTGGAACAGGATCAGGAGGAGCAACTGGTGGGAAGTCAGGCGGTTCCGGTTCTTCTGCCGGAAAGTCAAGCGGTTCCGGTTCCGGTTCTGGTTCAATGAAAGCTCCTGGCCAAGATTTTCAGATTTCTAGGGATGGTTTTGAGAAGAATCCTTCTGGTTACTTCAATGACTTGCACAACCAGCAGAAGAAGTAGATGCGATCTACTCATCAACTCCAAATTAAAAATATAATAAAATAAAATAAGTAAAACTCTGTTCTATGTTCCATCTGTTGTTCTGACGATTATGTTTCAAAAATAATGAAAGTTGCACTCCATTTCCAAAAAAAATTGACCGTGAAAGATGTGTATGTAGCTCATTAGTTGTTTAGTTATGATAATAATCTTTGGTCAAAATTAACTTTATAAAAAATTTAAATTGTTTCCTATTATTTCAGGACTGAAACTTTGACCCTAAGCTTAATTTTTTCTTCTTTTCTGTTAGAAGCAAGAATTTCATTCTTCTTGTGTTGTAAAAGGAAGCACTTGGTGGGAAAGGGTTGGGCCTTGAAGATCAAAATGGGCTTTTTTGGGGAAGAGAAGGTAAAGGGGGCCCAAAGACCATGTGAAGCACGTGAGGGTGTCACCTGCTTTTCACATGCGCGCAGCTTCCAACCAATGGTGGGATTTTTGCTTTGTCACGTGAACACAACGGACGGCCCCGGCCCTTCTGTCGTTCTGCGTTTCCTGTCTACCCATTTCCAGAAATTGCTGCACAGTAGTTATAGTGGCGCAGCAGAATAACTTTGTATAAATAAATATAAAAAATAAGATAATAATAATTCAATCCATAATTAATATTAATAATAATACTAATAATCATGGACAACAATATGTATATTTTATTTTTGTTGCATAAATAATTTATATATTTTCTTTGTTAAAATAAATAATTTATGTTAGAATATATTTTCTTCTGTGTTCACTATTTTTTTATAGTTTTGGTTCTTTTTCCATCGAGCTAAAAAGGTAACAATATGCACGAAACACATTAATTCCTCTTCCCCTGAAGAAAAAAAAGGGGGAGAAAAGAATAAATTAATAATAGGGAGGCAAAAATAAAAGAAGAAGAAGAGGAGCTCAAAGAAATAACCAGTGCCAACCCGCGAGCAATCCTTCCTTCGCTCAACTTCCAACGGAAAAGAAAAGAAAAGAAAAGAAGAACACAGGACACGAGCACGAACTCTGGAAGCAAAAGGGGTGTCCAGCAGAAGCAGAGTTATGGCTTAACCAGGGTGGTCCTCACTGTACACATAAAAAAAAAGAACAACACAGACCCTTCTTCTCACTCTCTTAATTCTGTAAGAAAGGCACCATCTTTCTTTCTGTTTTTCAATCTCTTTCTCCTTCTTCCTCATTGTTGTACCTACGATTCTTTCTAATCTGACTTTGTCTTTCCTCTTTCTTCGTGTTCGAATCTGAATTTTGTGTTTCCTTAGATTAAATTAAGACAGCCTTTGAAATGAGAGCTAAAGGAAACCAGAATCAGGAAGAGGAAGAGTACGAGGATGAGGAGTTTGGTTCCAGAAAAGATGGACCTTCTTCCAGTGTTTCTGCTAATAATAATTCCAATTCTAACAAAGGTACTTTTGTTGTTGTTGTTGTTGTATCATATTAGATCCCGCACTGTTTGTTTCCTTTTCTTATATAAAGATGGTCATCATGCAATTGGAGGCATGTCAAAGCTTGTGATTTATGTGTTGCCCAACTGTAAAGTTTGGAGCTTTTGGTTTTTTTTGGAGGTGTTGAAGTATTCGAGGTTTTTGATTTGGTCGCAGATGGGAAGAATAATGACAAGGCCAGTATAATAAGATCAAAGCATTCTGTTACCGAGCAGCGAAGAAGAAGCAAGATCAATGAAAGGTTTCTTCCCCCCCTAAGTTAACTATCAATCAGCTGGCATTATTATTTCTCTGATACCTGAATGTTTTTTGTCGCGTTACTGGCACTTCTTTACCCAATGATTAGTTTTTAAGGCTTATATGAGATTCAAGGCTGTTCAGTTTATGGAAATTTTCTGATAAGATCTGAATTTGAATTTGTTACGCTGGATATTGACATACTTAAAATCTGCAATTTGAAATGAGAGACCTTAGTACCAGTTGCGAGGATCACCGAGTGAATCATACATGAATGTCTGTGGCAGTTGACCAACAGACAGTTACAAGCAAAAATCGTAACATTTTGTGTGTGAGTTTAAGTACTGGAGATTCCTCTGCCAGATCCTGTGATGAAGCATCCGGAATTTATTTGTGAACCTAGGTATAGTAGTAAAGCTTGATGAACCATAATGTATTCTTTTCAGATTTCAGATACTGAGAGATCTTATACCTAACAGTGATCAGAAAAGAGATACAGCATCATTTCTATTGGAGGTACACCATAAATGATGGACACAACTGCAGCATTTTTAAATTCAACCATTGAATTGTACTGTCAGTTTTGATGGCTAAGTGTTGGTACTCTTCTGCAGGTGATCGAATATGTCCAGTTTTTACAAGAAAAGGTGCAAAAATGTGAGGGTTCATACGCAGGGTGGAGTCATGATTCTGCAAAGTTGATGCCGTGGGTAAGATTCTGATCTGTTTATGCATTGAACTTGGCTGTTATGATGCTTGATTTGGTAAATAGGTACATTGCAATGTGGATGAACCATTTCATGAACTATCTGTTTGAACAGCCTAAAATGTATCATCTTCTATTCTGTAATTTTACTTAAAGGAGGAATAGAGCCATCCAAAAGAATCTAATGCTGACTCCTATAATAAAGAAATGAAAATTATGCCCCCATGGAGTCTTGTGATTCTGATCCTACCTGCTGATGCATTCATAGAGTATGGTGCTATCACTTATTAATGCATGCTGTGATTTACGAGGAATAAACATGACATTTTCTTACAGAGAAGGGAATGTGGAATGTCATTCATGGATGGATTTTTTCCATAAAATGTAAACTCTTTAGAGTTTCCCCTGGAAGCTCACCGCTTATGTTATCTTCCCTTATTTCCATTTATTGTTTGGACTTGTGATTAAAGTTGAGAAGTGAACATCATTATTGAGATGTGGAGTGTTATGCCATACGCTGCCTTAAATTATTATTTTTCTCAAAAAATAGTGGTGTGTAGGTGGTCTTGTTTTTGTTCTATTTCATCCTGATTGTCCTCAGATTTTCGCTTCTGTGATCTCCTTGATGGTAATGTGAGTTTTGTTTTAGTGTTAATTGTCTTTTTGTAGTGGGGAGTGATGGTGATATCCTTTTAACTGAAATTTACTGGCAAGGAAGATTAATTTGAGATGCATTTTTGAAAATGTGCTTGTTGATCCTCATTTAAACTTCTTTGATTAAGTTAATTCTCTTCATTGAAACAGAGAAACAGTCACTGGCGAGCTCAAAGTTTTCCTGGTCACTCACAATCAATAAAAAATGGTTCTGGTCCAGGGTCAACATTTTCAGGAAAACTTGATGAGAGTAATATTAATATTCACCCTGCCATGATTACGAGCACACAGAATCCTGTAGAATCTGAGCACAGTAGGGATGTGTGCAACGCAATGGATCAGCAAGCTGAGGTATCAAACAAATGTGTGTCTATGCCCATACCCTTGCCGACAAACACACCTGTCTGTGGTCGAAGCGAGGCACTTATGCATCCTCTTCAGCAACCGGTTTCTGATGCACAGTCAGCAGAGTGTCCCAGCACTAGTGATGGACTGAACCAGCAGGATGAGCTGACAATTGAAGCTGGAACTATCAGGATCTCCAGTGCTTACTCCCAAGGGTATGCGTGATCTTTTCAATTTTTGCGATCTAAGAAGTTTATTTTGAAGAAATGTAGGATACCAGACTCATGTTGGCTTTTTTTCTCCATCAAGTTTGTTGCTTTAGTTGTGATGCAGTTTAACACTGTTTAAAAGCTAATAAATCTTGAGTTCTGGCAGGAAGGAAGTATACCCTTCCATTTTTTGTCACTGCAATAAACATCCTTGTTTTAGTGGTGCAGCGAGTTATGTGATGGCTACTTTTACTGTGCTTCATATCTATTCATTGTTTTAAGACTAGAAAGTAGCTTGAAATTCTATTTGGGAGCCTATGTTTGTATTCTCGTCCTTTAGGTCTTATATATATAACTATTGGTTGACCTTATCGTAGACAATAAGCATTATTTAGAGGCTTTCCCTTGGGTTTGGCCTTTTGAGCTGACAATATGGATGCATTTGTGTACAAAACAGGTTGTTGAACTCTCTTACACAAGCACTCCAAACTGCTGGTGTAGATTTGTCTCAGGCCAACATCTCTGTTCAGATTGATCTTGGGAAGCGAGCAAATAGAGGACCGGCCTCAGGCATATTTGCAGCAAAGGTATAAAGCGGGATAAAATAGACTTGCGAATAAACAGGCAGTATGTTAGAAACCTTTACTATTGTGCTTGATCTTAGCCAAGTTCACCCGTATACCATTTGTTTCCAGGATGCGCAGAGTCCCCACCTTGTTAGGGATGGGAGCAGCGCAGAGGAGTATGATCAAGCTCAAAAGCGGCAGAAAACATAGACCAGCATTGCTTATCTTGAGTCCTCATTGTTGTTTCGGTTTCCATTCTTGATACCGCCTTTGGTCATTGTACATCCTGTGCTTTTGGTTTGCTCGGGTTCTCGGTATTCATGGGATTCTTGTTAGGAGCTGTCACCTTAGATTATAGTATGCTTCTGTGGAGTTTGTCTTTAGATTTCTGCTCTGGAGTGGAGATGTCATTACCTGTATCCTGGTTGTATCATACATGTGATTTTAATATATGATATCGAGTGATTTGAGGGCCTTCCTCGCGGTGAATGAGGAAGGTATCAACTGTGAACTTTCCCATCATCAAGCTCTGTAGAAGTTGAGCTTCTGTATGGACTGGAGAATTGAGTTTGAAGAATCCAAAACCTTGCTGGTAAGAAATTGTAACCTTTGGTAATTAATGGTCTCTGTACAGGGACACAATGGGAAAACAAATGTGTTTTGGGTCTTGAAGAATTCCATAAAGATTGTTCAATAATTCCTGGACTGTTTTTGAGGAATTAAAGGACTCTGAACTGCAGGGTTGATTTCAAATTTGTTAGAAACTGAAAAAAACTCTTGGAAGCTCTTTGAACTTTGAAGAGTCAATTACTGGAAGACAGAGAAAAATGCCAAAAACAGCATTCAGTGATGCCAGTTGACCGATAGTAATTCATTGGTTGTTTACCGATAGTAAACTATGAGTACGGATTCGGGTTCTAGTCCATATCAGCCTATGAAAATAAGAAAACAAGATTTTCTGACCAAAAAAACAAAGGAAAACAATGTTGTATAAAGAAAAAAGCAACTCAAAGTGCATGTTCTACAAACTAATTACAATATTCTATAAAAACTAGTTATCAATTATAGAAAGTAAAAAGGGAATATATGTTAAATATTTAAGTTTAACAACTAATACTAAATTTAAAATTTTAAAATTTTAATTAAAAAGTGTATTAGAAGCGTCTGTAAAATTTAATTTAATTAATCTAAATTACAAAGTAAATAATTTTGCAATTTGGACGCTATTATTTAGTTTTCCTTTATTAAGACAACATTTTGGTTCATCCTCTCCAAAAGCAGATCTTAAGACAACATTGATACACAAGTATACCAACAGTCAACGATAATACACAAATGAATATTTTCAAAACTCTCAGTGTCAAAGACGAATCCTTTGCTCCTCCTCCTCTCCTCGCCTTCTGCTATATCCCCGCCAAGAAATCTGCTAGAGGTAAACCACCTAACCTCTGTTCATCTTTCATTTCATCCTTGCTTTTGTTTCATCATCAATTTTTGATTTTCGGCTTTAAAGCTCCAACGTTTTTTTTTCATTTTCAATTATGCACTGAACCCCTTTTTTCCCGACTGTTTCCCATGCAGAAAATGATGTTTGATACGAAATGAAGTGTTAAATTAGTGAGATAAAAAAGGGATTTTCTTTAGGGTTTAGGGGAATCTTGGTTACAGTGTTGTCATTAGTGTTTGTAGTTGTTTTGCTGTGGTAAAAGGAGATGGTAATGGAAGGAGAAGGGTCAGGTTTTCGTTCCGTGCCTTCAACACCTGATAAATCAAGAGTCTTGGATGTGAAACCACTTAGAAGCTTGACTCCTGTGTTTCCAACCCGGTCTGAAGCTCCACCATTTGTGTGTGCTCCTCCTTTTGGCCCATTTCCACCTGGGTTTGAACCATTTTTTCCCTTCAGCGGACCGGAGGGTTTTGAACCCGCACCTGACCTCAACCGGCAGACACCCCAGTACCACACTACTCCTGCAGCTCCCCTCCGCTCGTTCAGAGGTCCAGAATTTAATGGGGAAGCTGCCATGTATGAAGAAGATTGGTCTTCTGAAGGTCATAAGCGGTTAACTTCACGATCTCAAAAGAAGCCAAAGATGGTACTAGATATAGAATCTAAATTGGCTGTTAATGACAGTAGTTTTGTTGTTGGGATTAGTTCATCCGAAAGGGAAGATGGTAATAGGGAACTGGTTCGTAGTGTTTTGATGAGGTTTGATGCACTTAGGAGAAGACTTAGTCAATTTGAAGATGCTATGGAAGCAACTGGGGTTTTTAGACGTGCAAATTTAAAAGCATCAACCGTTTTGACAGCCAAAGGAGTGAGGACAAACACGAGGAAAAGAATTGGAGCGGTTCCGGGAGTTGAGATTGGGGATATGTTCTATTTCCGTATGGAGTTGTGTATGCTGGGATTGCATGCCCCATCCATGTCTGGAATTGATTACATATCTGTGAAGAATGGTTCAGAAGAGGAGCCACTAGCTGTGAGCATTGTTTCAGCTGGTGGGTATGATGATGATGCAGATGATGCAGATATTATAGTATATACTGGCCAGGGAGGGAATGCAGCAGTAGATCAGAAACTTCGAAGGGGTAACCTTGCACTTGAGAGGAGCTCAAGGCAGGGCAACGAGGTAAGAGTCATTCGAGGTATGAAAGACCCTTATAATGTAGCCGGAAGGGTATATTTCTACGATGGGCTTTATGAGATCCAGGAATCATGGGTGGAAAAGAGTAAATCTGGTGGTAATATGTTCAAGCACAAATTGGTCAGATTGCCTGGGCAGCAATCTGCTTATGCTGTTTGGAAATCAGTTGAGAAGTGGAAAAAAGGAGTTTCTCCTAGGGATGGACTAATTCTTCCAGACCTCACTTCAGGGGCTGAAAGTTTACCAGTCTCACTTGTAAATGATGTTGATGAAGAGAAGGGACCTGCTTACTTCACATATGTCCGTACTGCAAAGTATTCTAATTCATTTAAGTTAACTCAGCCTTCTCATGGCTGCGACTGCCACGATGCATGCCAACCAGGCAATCTGAACTGCTCTTGCATTAGGAAAAATGGCGGTAATTTCCCATATACTGCCAATGGGGTTCTTGTGAGCCGTCAGCCGTTGGTATATGAATGTGGACCCTCATGTCCATGTGTTCCTAATTGCAAAAATCGTGTGTCTCAGACTGGTTTAAGAGTTCGCTTAGAAGTTTTCAAAACAGAGGACAGAGGTTGGGGTCTGCGGTCATGGGATCCTATTCGTGCTGGTACCTTTATCTGCGAGTATGCTGGTGAAGTAATAGAAAAAGGCAAAGAAAAGCAGGCTGGTGAAGATACTGAAAGTGATGACTATGTTTTCGATACATCCCGTGTTTATGAGCCGTTCAGGTGGAATTGTGAACCTGGTCTAGTAGTGGAGGACAGTCCCATCGACAATAAGGAGGACTATAGTATCCCAGCTCCCCTAGTCATAAGTGCCAAAAATGTTGGAAATGTTGCTAGGTTTATGAATCACAGTTGTTATCCAAACATTTTCTGGCAGCCAATTGTGTACGATAACAACAATGAATCCTATCTCCATGTTGGCTTTTTTGCAATGAGACACATTCCTCCAATGACAGAGTTGACTTATGATTACGGGACTTCTCGCTCAGGTGAGGTTGACCGTGACAGTGCCCCACAGGGAAAAAGGAAATGCTTGTGCGGTTCTACTAGATGCCGAGGTCATTTTGGTTGAATATTCAGTTATGCAGCTATGATAGTCGGTGCTGAAAGGTTTGGAGCTTTCCTTTGTTAGAATATTTATGTGAATTGTTAGTTGTTTTTCTTGTCAATTTTGCAATTGTGCATGATTTACTTTCCTTGTCAGTCATGAGATTTATGTAGACAGTACATGCAGGTAATTTGAGATCAAATGTGTTGAAGGATTTAAACGAAACTAAACTAAAAAGGTATTAACTTAGATCACCAAACATTCCTGTATATATGTTAGTAAACTGGTAGCTTGATAATTTTTTAGCATGTGGATAGGTTAGGGCTTGGTTACCCGTTACCCTAATTAATGCACTAAAATGTTGAATCCACTAGCAGAAATGCCAAATTGATCGCCAGTAAGGTTGTCTTGAACAGAAACCAGTTTTGGAGAAAATGACCTCGATCATGAAATAGTTAGGAGATAGCCAACTAAAACATTTTGGGTGTGCAGTGAACACTATGCCTTACTTGATTGCGGAGAGACCAATTATACTCGTCTTTTTGGCAATCATATAAAAGTTGCATCCTAGTTCGCCAAATTGCATCAGAACTCGAAGCACGTTTACAGAAACTTGTTTGACCTTTGATTTAATTTTTTTTCTTGGTCTGCAGGGGTTTGTAGAACAGGATTCAGTATCGGATTCTTTTGTTGTGTGTGCTGTCTTCGTGTCATGGTAACTACAAGATCTCAGGCCGAAGCAAATAATTTATGCTATGTTTTAACCATTTGTGGCAGACATTCCTCCGGGTTAGCGTAGAAGGAATCCTCATGCTGTGGTTGACCTGGTATCTTCAATCTTTTCTTTGGTTTTCCCATGCGATCTGCATGAGCTGCCTTCATTATAAAGGAGAAATCATCCCAGCTCAGTTTTCCAATCTTGTACTGATCGATTAAACTGACTAGCAGCTTTTTGTTTAACATAATAGTTGTCCTGAATCCCAAGTATCTGCCAAGTTCAGTGTAATGTAGTGTTACGGTAATGAAATGGTCTCGTAATAGAACAATGTTTGTAATGGATTATGACATACCTTCTATGGCCTTCAACAGCCAATGCCATGTTTCCTGCTTGTGTAGGAACAAAAATGTCACTTTCTAATGAAACAGTATAATCCAGTGCTGCCATCTGGTTCCAGTGGCCTGAAAAGGGTTTAAGATCTGAAGGATCCAGTAGTTTCTCTTTCCTGACCTATCTCACATTGCAAGAACAATGCTTGTATTAACGAATGAATCGTATCATTTGTTTGCTAGCCATAAAATACCAGCAGAGATTCAAGTTCGGGTCCTTTGCCTATTAGAAAAATGAATGAATCATATGGAATGTGCAAATAACTTGAATTGTCCATAGCTCACCAGATTTGGATAAGCTTCCACCAAGGGTGCCAATCTGGTTTCTCCCCCATATATATCGCCAGATGCGATGTAAATCTGCATGTTTCGATCGATACCTAAGCTCTGCAGTGCAAGTGCAGCTTCACCAGGAGTTAAAGGGCACCCACCACCTTTTCTTTTCTTTGCAGGATGACCTCTAGTTTTCCACCAGGGGTAAAAATCCGTGTCAAAAGTCAGAACATGCAAAGTTTAATATAAAACTAAACTAATGTACGGGTAGTAAATTGACGCAAAGAATCGAGTAGCCTCATTTTTATCAACTCCACAGTCTCATTGTGAGTTAAACCCTGAGCACAGCCTGTGAATGCCAAAATATCCATTTCATATCTGAGATGAAGAGCTAAGAAAGGACCCTTCTGCCTCAGAATCCTGACAATCTTTCTGCCAATCTCCTCTATAGGAGCAGTAAACCTCAATGCATTGTAGTTAACTCTGCATCTCAGCTTTTGGATCTCGTCCGGAAGATCATTATTGATTAGCCTGGTGTTTGATTGATTGAAATGCAAGACTTTGTGCTTTCGTATCTCAGGAAGAACCTTTGTGAAGTTGCAAATGCACATCAGCCACAAAGATGATAGAAATTTGATGGTAAGAGAAGTGTTGGTTGTTCGCCTTGAAAAACTTTAGTACAACAGAGGTACCTGTTGTACTCGAGTTTCTTGAAGGAGGAAATAGGGGAGAACGAACCTTACGATAGTAGAAAGACATTCTTGACCACAATTTTGGAGTGATGGAATGGAGAGATGTTGACTCCAATCTGCTCTCCTCCTCTGGAGGCAGCTCTTTCAGGATTCTAACTCCATCTCTCAAAGATTTGATGAAATAATCCACATCAAATATATCTTGAAATGTACTGTCATAACACACAGTTTAACACCCAGAAAAGAAAGAAAGAAAACTACAAGAGGATGTTTTGAGTCAGTGGCAGCAGACCTAGTATCATGCCAAAAGGAGGTATTATCCAGTTCAGGAACAATAAGGGTGAGATTCAAGAATCTAGCAATGGTAACCATGTCACAAATCTGTAAGCAAATATGGGTTGTTAGTTAGCATATGAAAGTTGCAGAATACCAGTAGAAGACCCAGAAATGAGAGAACCATGCTCGAAGAGTCACCCTTTAGGGTTTGACCATGCTCGCACGGGCAAGGACTACTTACACTAGTACGCATTTGGTTCAATCCTCCATTGCAAGTTACCATCAGATAACCATTGTTTTCATAAACTCCTATACAAGAAATCATTCAAACATTTTTAGATCATAAACCATAGATAAAACTTTCAGACATAAGCAAATAGCACCCACTTTCAATTGGAACCAAGTCGGAATCGAAATCCGAAGAAACCCAATATTTTTGCACCACAAATCTGTTCCCTAGAGTTCCCAATTCCACCATAAAGACCCACAGAAAGATCACCATAACTGCACCTATTGTTGACAGGAGCTTTAAAAGACTGGAGAGGATGGATTTATCAGCTGCATTCTTCACCTTTTTAGATGGATTCTTCTTCTTCAAGTCTATATCCATGGATGCCGCCTCTGCAAGCTCATGCTTGCATTTCTTCTCCATTTCCACATCAAATTGGAAATTGCAGTGGACAAAAAATGTGCAAATCATCCATTAATGCACACTCATGTCACTTAATTTTGTTTTCTGATGGTATCATTCTTGCTCTTGTGGCATTCATCATGTTTTAAACAGAATAGTGACTCCTATGAGAATGTGATAATAATCATAATAGGTAAAATAGACATATGGGTACTAATCAGCTGACAATAACATTTCTCCGCTAGAAAACTAGTTTTCATAACTTTCTGATTCAATAACAAGATCAAAGTGACCAAAGTTTTTGTTTTTTCAATTGCAAACAACAATTGGGTCTCTAGATTTTAATCAGTACATTGGATTAAACCAAAAAAACAATCAAGAAAAATCCGACCCGAAAATCGGATCAGCAAACCTGACGTTTTCCTTGTTTTGCTGCATTTAGTATGCTACACATCACTGTCTCCAAATTCAGCTTCCTTCCATGATGAGCAGAATCACAGAATGACAATACCGAATCCGTCAAGCTAAATGGCAAAGAACTTAACAAAATCAAAGCTTTAACCTCATCATCCATGGCAAGTTCCATTACTTCCAATTGATTCAATACTCCCTGGAATTCATTCAAGTACTTTACAACATTCTGGCCATCCTTGTACTTCAAATTCATAAGCTTTCTGACCTCAGAAAGCTTGCTCCAAGCATCTTTTCGCTCGAACAGACCCTCCAGTTTCTTCCAGATCAAATAGGCATCAGTTTCTTCAAACACATGGTAGTTCAACCCACCCAACAAAAAAAGAAGAAAAACCAGCAAACCCTGTAAGGAAACAGGATTTTTTAAGTCTTCTCGCGCAAATTCAAATTAAAGTTTGAATTTTTGGATCTACCAAATAATCAAAACGGCCAATTATTTCCCAAAACTGACAATTAATTCAACAGATGAAAAGATCTCACCAGCTGGGGTCGGCAGAAAAACCCAACTGGCAAACTGTGGTAAATTTCGCTGGAAACGGCGTCGACTTCCACCGTCCTTCTTGACTGCGATGCTCAGAGAAAACCAATTTTTTTCACCCCGGATCACTTCTTCTGCCGTGTTTAAGCGCGTTTATCCTGTTGGAGGCAATTTTTAGAACTAATTTTATTGGCACATGTTCAAAAATCAATAAAATTTATATGAATAATCAAAATAAGTAAATTAGTTTTAATTTGATAGTAAAACAATGACATCAAAAAAATTAGTTTTTTATTTATTTAATTAGCAATGTGCCAATAATTCAAATTCGAATTATAATTTCTACCTATGTTAAGAAAAAGAAACTAATCAATAAAATTATGGAAAACCACATCAACTTTGTTTTGAACATTTTGAGTTGATAGGAGTCAAAGAAGAGAGCAATTTCTTTCAGTGGTCAATGGTGGAAATTTTGAAATTTTTACTTGATTTAGTAAAATTTTCTAATTGATCCTACTTTTGTTTGTTTAAAAGTTATATATTTACCCGTTAGAATTTAGAAATGATTTAAAATTTATAAGTATGTTTTATTAACTTTTATAAAATGTTAGATTGTCCCTAACTAACCTATATATGTAATTTTTATATTAAAAATATAAAAAGCGAAGTGATATATACAATTTTTTTTCTAATAATAATAATAATACGCCCCCTAAAAAATATTGGTCATGGACTCATTTTACATGAAACACACCTGGGCTAATCTAAATTCAACATTTACAAGCTAAAACCATAGGATTCATGCTAAGCAAATTGAAGAAACAGTATATGGCTTAGGGTCTTTTAGCTGCTGAAGGTTCTTCAACAAGAGGAGGCAAGCACTCTTCTGGATTTGTATAAAAGTAATCCTCTTCTTTAGGTTTTCCTGGAATTTTCAGCCTTCCAATCGGACTCCCCATTCGATTCGCATGAGCTGTCCTGACCGATTTAGAGAACTCATCCCATCTCAATGTTCCATTCTTGTAACCATCTATCAGTTTCACCAGAACCATCCTGTCCAGGCTAATTGTCACCTTGTACCCCAAATACCTGCATACCAAATATCTTGCAATCATCAGTTTGTAAAAACTATCTCAAAAGTTAAGTACGTACTAAGCTTTTCAGATTTTGTTGTCTCTCTTTTCTTTTTCTTTTCTTTCTAACTTCCGAAACACATGTATCCCTGGGCCTACTACCTCCGATGACCTTCGACAACCTGTGCCATGTGTCCGCCATACGTTGGTACGAAGATATCACTTGCTAATGATACAATGTAATCCAATGCTGCCATCTGGTTTGAGTAGTTTTTGAATGGCTCGAGGTCTGAAGGGGGTAGCAATGTTTCCTTCTTTACCTGTTTAAACAAGGTCACAAATTAAAAAACCTAGCAGAAGATTTTTCTCTTTGAAGTTCTTGAAAGAATGATTCAATCTACCAACCAAATTTGGATACACAGCTCTCAGACCAGCCATTCTCCTTCGGCCGCCGTATATATTTCCAGCAGCAATGTAGATTTGGATGGCAGGATCAATTTCAAATGCCTTCAACACAAGTGCAGTTTCCTCAGGTGTTAAAGGGCATAACCCTGCTTTCCTTTTCTTCTCAGGATTTATCTCCTTTTCTTTCCACCAGGGATATGCATATCTGAAAAAGGTAACTTTTTTTCATATGTAACAATCAAGAAATTGAAACTGATGATAGTAAATAGCAAAAAGATAGATTTTCCTAACCTCATTTTTGTTAACTCCTCTGCCTCCCTCTCATTACAACCTTCGGTGCAGCCCGAGAATGCCAACATGTCCATTTCATACCTGAGATGAAGAACCAAGAAAGGCCCTTTTCTCCTCAGAATACTAACAATCTTTGTCCCCAGCTTCTCAATCGGCGCGACGAATCGGAGAGCTTTGTAGTTAACCCGGCATCTCAGCTTCTGAACCTCTTCAGGAATGCCATTGTTGGCAAGCCTAGCATCTGTCTTTAAGAAATGGATAATCTTGTACTTTCCAAAACGTGGAAGAATCTGTAATAAACATACATATCAACCCATTAACATAAAAAGTTATCTGTGATACTTTCTGCAGAGCAAGAATGAACTAGATTGTTTTCGAGTTTGAGTCATCTAAGTTACGATGTTGTAGTAGTAGGACATGTTAGACCAACTAGAAGGCGGCATGGAATACGGTGGAAATCTCTCCACTCTTCTTTTCTGGTAAGAGGGCAGCTCTTTAATTATCCGAACCTCATCCCTCATGGATTTGATCAAGTAATCCACATCAAATATGTCTTCGAAATTACTGCCAATTCAATAAATTAGGCACAATAAAATGAATTTAATAATTAGTTGATTAAGCTGTTTGGAAGAGAATTTAATTTTGATACTTTTGCTAGAAGCTGTTTTAACCATTATATCAGATTTGGGAAAAAGCTGAATCGGTTAAAAATTTATCCCAAGAATCTACATGATTAAGCAAATTAATGACGACCCACCTGCGGTCATTCCAAAATGAGGTCTTGTCCAATTCAGGAACCACAAGGGTGAGATTTAAGAATCTGGCAATGGTGATCATGTCACATATCTGTAGAGAAAGATTAAACATGTGTGGGTGTTTATGATCACATGATTAAATATAATTTTGTAAGATTAAGAAGAAAATTACGTACACCGGATCTCATTTGGTTCAATCCTCCATTGGATGAAACTAGCAAATATCCTCTGTTTTCATAAACCCCTGCATACATGAAAAAAAATAATAAAAATGTGTTTTTTTCTTTTCAAAATTATTTGATAATTCGGTCACCAAAAAATACCACTACATAATTTCAAAACTTTATATAATATATGAACTTTTGCGTTTTCCTTCCGTAATTTGCAGAAAGTATTATTAAACTAAATACTAATTAACAAAAAAAACCTAGATAATTTAATAAAGTGATAAAAAATGATACATTATGATTTCAATCAAACCATATGGATACTTACTTGAAGCAGGGAGGAACATAGGAGACTCAAATTTGATAATTCTAGGGCTCATGGTCTCTCCTATTGTAGTGAGCTGCAATGCACAAACCCATACCACAAGGACCATGCTTGTAGCTCCTACTGCCCACAATCTGGCTACTTGAAATGACCTTAATACCCCAAAACTCTTCTGCTTATCACCATAATTCAACGATCCAATCATCTCAATATTCTTCATCAACTTCTCCCCTTTGGTCCCTCCATTTACATTGTTGAACTCCATCTTGGTCCCTACTAACTTTTCCTTCGCACCTACATCCCCAAACTCATGATCACATTCTTGGAAATACTGACCAATCTTCCCATTCTCCGTTTTCACCAGCTGGTCAAGCAGGAGAATGGCAAGATTGTTAGTTTTGAGGAGGTGGGAAATATTGGATTCTTTCAATTTCTCTCTATTCCTACAAATAATTAGAAAGGGTTGCATTATTATTATCATTATTTATTCCAAAATATGTTAATAAATGACCATTCTTTAGACATTGTTGATATCTTTTTCTGCAATTACAAAGCAATCAATCGCAAACATCATGTAATAAACGATGTACGTAGCTCTATTAATAATAACACGATTGTTATGGTCTTAATTATACTGACGATGGTTTGCGTCATTATTTAATGGGGTCATTATGCTAATGATGATGAGAGATCGATCACGTTTCATATCGATATATATAATTTATGAATAAGAATCATAAGATTATGGTTCGATTTTTGGTAAAAGTTTGCAATGTTCATTCTATAGCTTCTTAGAAGTTGTAATGTTGACGATTTTCTTTTCCTTTTCTTTTGTTTTAATAAAAAATAATTATATTATTAATTATAAATATAATACTAGAGATCGAATCCATGATCTATATTATAAAGACTATATGACGGTTTTCTTAGTTATTCAATTTGGTTTTATTGTTCCTGTTTAAAGTTTTCTTTGTTACATTTATGTAAAAAAATCACGCAAAATTTAATATAACTAACCAAAAATAGTTATAATTAAATTACATAAAAATCCTATAGTTTATAAAATATTTCACTTAACCCCTATAGTTTAAAAGTTTGCAATCTCAACCCTATAATTTTTTTAAAGTTGCAATTTTAACATTTTTAATAGTTAATTAAAAAAATAGTAAGAAAAATCAATATTTATTACATTTTTTTATTCCCCTTGCTAAAGAGAAATAAATTGAAAAAAAATGAGAAATATTTTTTTAAAAAATAAATTGTAAATAAAATTTAAGCTAATATTTTTTATTGTCTTAGGACCTACTATATTTATTACATTTTTTTATTCAATTTCATAAAAAAGTTGCTATTTTTTACTATTTTATTTGAATTTTTAAGTATTATAAACATTAAAATTGCAACTTTCAATAAACTATAGGGGTGAACATTCTAAAATTGTAAACATTAAAAAGTTAAGAGAAATATTTTGTAAATTATAGAGTTTTTTTTACGTAGTTCACCCTAAAATATAAATAGGATTAGTATAGTAAAATCATAAATGAAAGAGTCTGAAATTATCACCACCCTTGAAACTAATTAAGAGAGTTACACTCTAACGAGGCGAGGAAAGACAACATCAATCTTATTGCCCTCTAGTTGTAAGATACTAAGTATGATCTATTTGACATTAATTGGTTAAAGTTTTTATATAATTTTTTATAATGGTAAAAATCACCAAATTGGTAAAAAAATCACCTAACTATAAAGACGTGAGAGCAATCCAAATCACCGAACCCGACCCAACTATTAAGAATTTGGTTAGTCGGTTCTAACTTTTCTAAAATTGAAATAACTTGACTTGATCCTTAAATTTTTTTTAAAGATAATTTGACATTTCATTAATTTGAACAATCCAACGGTACAAAAGATGTAACAATTTCAGGGCATTCCCCTTGCTAAAGAGAAGACATGCTGCAACAAATCAAATCTAATTAACTCATGCGCAACATTCTACCCTAATAGTGATACGATCCCAGGATGTATCATGCATGGCGCATCGCATGTTCGCAACAAGCATATGGACAAGCAAATCGTGAAGAAACAGTGGTTGGCTTCGTTGACGCTAATGACTCTATGCCTTAGCGTCAACGACTCTAATGACTGCAATGTCGGACCTTCCATTATTTATTTAGCTATTTTCTTTAATTAATTAAATTAGTCTGAATTTATTTTAATTAAGTAATTAGGAGTTCTATTAAGGGAAGGTTTCCCATTATAAGGATTTAGAGTTTCTCCTATTTAAAGGAGCCACCCTTTTCATTATTATTTTTAGGTTATTTTGAAATAAAAACTAGAGAGTTTTCTCAATTGTTCTTCGCGAACCTTGTCCCTCTTTGAGTCCGGATACTCGATTAGGATAGCAAGTAAAACCCGAAAATCCATTCCATTGAGTCGTCGCCCAAGGTTTATATTCACAGGTTGAATATAGGTCGCAGGATCGAATCAAGAACCTCACTTGAAATCGATTAGGTTGGTTGACACAGGTTGTCCTCAGGTCTAAGCTCGTACTTGTTGAGTTTATCTTCCGCATCTAAAATCCAAGCCTAGAACTAGATCGGGAATCACTCGTTACGCATCCTACGCAACTAGGATCGTATCAGTTGGTAGCGGAGCAAAGGCGTTCTACGGTTTGGTATCTATCCATCTATCTTTCCTTTTCAAGTTATCTTTTCGTTTTGTGTCATGTTATTTCCGTTTGGAGTCGAGTCGATTTAGAAAATAATTTTCTAGATCTAGTTTTGTGACTTTGTAAAAACAAATCGGAAGTGCGGTTTGTTTGAGTCTTTTATTTACCATCCTAGGATGCGTAACGAGTGATTCCCGATCTAGTTCTAGGCTTGGATTTCAGATACGGAAGATAAACTCAACAAGTACGAGCTTAGACCTGAGGACAACCTGTGTCAACCAACCTAATCGATTTCAAGTGAGGTTCTTGATTCGATCCCGCGACCTATATTCAACCTGTGAATATAAACCTTGGGCGACGACTCAATGGAATGGATTTTCGGGTTTTACTTGCTATCCTAATCGAGTATCCGGACTCAAAGAGGGACAAGGTTCGCGAAGAACAATTGAGAAAACTCTCTAGTTTTTATTTCAAAATAACCTAAAAATAATACTGAAGAGGGTGGCTCCTTTAAATAGGAGAAACCCTAAATCCTTACAATGGGAAACCTTCCCTTAATAGAACTCCTAATTACTTAATTAAAATAAATTCAGACTAATTTAATTAATTAAAGAAAATAGCTAAATAAATAATGGAAGGTCCGACATTGCAGTCACTAGAGTCGTTGACGCTAAGGCATAGAGTCATTAGCGTCAACGACGCCAACCACTGTTTCTTCACGATTTGCTTGTCCATATGCTTGTTGCGAACATGCTATGCGCCATGCATGATACATCCTGGGATCGTATCATTCCCTCCTTCTTCAGAAAGATTCGTCCTCGAATCTTGATCAATATAATTTGTCCAAGAAAGCCCAGCAATTCCACACTTAATGTACACTCTCCATCTCTTGCGCTTTCTTGGTTGCCAACGTGTATAATCCACAACACACACATTCTGTGATGCCTTGAACAAGTATTCTCTATGGCTCGCTTCATAAACGTGTTGTAGCCCTTCTTGGAATGGATTTTCCCAAGTGAGCTCCTCTACAAATGTGCATAAAGCTCCATCGGATAAGACCCTTATAATTCTTGGTTCGGTCTACACATGAACCTTGCCACTGTTCTGAGAAAAAACTTGCTGCTTGTGTGCCAATGAACATTTTATTGCTCTTTTTCCCTTTGGTAGCGGAGCAAAGGCGTTCTACGGTTTGGTATCTATCCATCTATCTTTACTTTTCAAGTTATCTTTTCGTTTTGTGTCATGTTATTTCCGTTTGGAGTCGAGTCGATTTAGAAAACAATTTTCTAGATCTAGTTTTGTGTCTTTGTAAAAACAAATCGGAAGTGCGGTTTGTTTGAGTCTTTTATTTACCAAAAAAAAAAAAATCAGTCCCCAAAGTGTCAAAATAGAGTCACAAAAATCATACCCAAAAGTGTCAAAAGAGTCACCGAAAATAGTCCCGCAAAGTGTCTTTTGTTTTTTGATTTTTTTTAAGAGTCATGTTGAGAAGTCGAGAGTATCAGGCGCGTTGGCATGAGTGGCGTGAGAAGCAGTGGTATGAAGATGATGCCTATATGAGGCGAGGGCAGAATGATAAGTATGGTGAGAGACTTAGGTTTGGGGATCAATTTGACACAAACCCTGAAAGTAGAAAGATGAAAATCCCTCCCTTTGGAGGAACAAATAACCCGGATACATATCTAGCGTGGGAAAGGAAGATTCAATCGATCTTTGTTTATCACAACTACTCGGATGAGGAGAAAGTAAAGATGGCATCGGTTGGGTTCTTTGGAGACGCTACTCATTGGTGGAATGATTTGAATTATCAAATGCGAAGACTTAGAATCGACCCAATCTCAACTTGGAATGATATGAAGATATTCATGAGGCAACGATTCCTACCCGCCCACTGGCAAGAGCGACACTATGAAGCGCAAGGATCACAACAGAGGTACTCTGATGAGTACTATGATGCACAAGGGCCCTTGCGTTATGGTGTGCATAGGCCGCCACCAGGGCTATGCAGCGGCGATTGCAAGCAGAGAGACGACCCCAACACATGGTTGGCAAGAGATGTTCCGTCTTCAACTCTTGTGCGAACGCGAGATATTTTATGCCATACATGCACAGGTCGAGGACACACTTCTAGCCAATGTCCCAACAATAGATTGATCACTGAGGACAATGGTGAGGTGACTCCGGACAAGATTGATACCCTTAAGGATTCTCTCGAGCAGTTGAAAGTACTAGTGAAGTCTTATGCCGAGTATGAGATCACTAGAGATGTTGAGAGAAAAAAAGAAGAGTTGAGTGTTCAGATTGGTGAGACCAAGGCTCCTAAGTGTGAGAACATTGTGAAGAGTAGTGGTGCGGATGAGAGTGTTCAGATTGGTGAGACCAAGACTACCACCAATGGGGTTCAGTTGACCGTTTTGAGTAGTAGTATTGCTAGTGCGCAAGATGTGGTGGTAGCAATTGATGAGCGCATCATTCAGCCGAAAGACTATGGGATTGATCGATACTTTGATCAAGTTCATGGATGGTTTGACGACAGATCTGCCACGGTTGGTCATGGTGCAACGGTTGTTGTAATTGAGTGTATGGATCAGTCAATATGCCATGGTACGTTTCTTATTGCAGAAGCATCTACTATTTGTATGAATGTTGACTTTGGTATTCCTTTGATGAGATTCGAGATTGCATATGTGTCATATAGTATTGCTCGTATCAACGTATTTTCCAAGGAGGTTGTGCTTGTTTTCTCTTGCTTTGTGCACGATTCGAGGACGAATCAAAATTTGATCGCGCGTCGAACACGTCAAATTTAAGTTGTATAAATGAATATAAAACGGAGTAGAAGTACAACTTAACACTTGTCCACAAGGAACTTGTAGATGGTGGTAAGAGGGTCGGTCCACAGAGACTTCGGGGGGTTTGTAGTTCTTGGTTGACTTCCTCGTCACTGAGTTTGATTGGTAGAATCTGAAAATAAAGAAAGAAAACAAAAGAGGTAAAATAATTCAAAACAGTCTTGGGCAGAGTCTAGGCCAAGACAGGGGTCAAGACAGTGAAATATCAGAAAAGAAAGAATTCCCGGTAAGGGCATATGAGAGCTTCTGTTCTTATGATCCGATCACTGATTCAAAGATATTCTTCTCTGTATTCATAGTACTGCTATAGAGTGGAGGTGCTCATGGTCACTCCTATCTTCCCTCCTCTTCAAATTATCTGGCGGGTGCTCCCTTTCCTGATAATCCTAGCCAAGGGACACCTTGCTGGTTAAAGGGTTTATCCGTTTGACTGCTGTCTTGAATGGTTGCTCACCTCTTCAATGGTATAGGGGAAGACAGTACCTAGGTCAAGGTGTTTCCCCACGGAAACCCTAGGTTGTCAATCTGGTCTTGACCTAGATCACTTATTTCTTCTAGTCTGGCGCGAGACTAGTCACCTACTTTGCCTAGCCGACGGGTGCTCCCTTTCCTTCTAGGCTGGTTGCAACTCTTCTCTACTAGGGAACAAGAATGGCCAACTCTTGCCTCTAGTGAGTAAGCGATTTGATTAAGATCAAGAAATAAGTGAATACGAATAAAGAGATTATTAAGGACGATTTGATCTCACGAATACATAAGAACGAAGCTCATCAACCCTTACTAAGAATGGGTGTTTAGCTACTCATACTCATGGATAGAAAATAAGAATACTTGATTGCATAAATAAATTAAATCCGAGATTCAAAGAATTAAATCCGGAGCAATAATATAAAAGTGGCGGAAGAGAGAGCTTTTGAGCGTCCAGAATGGGAGGACAAGTTCAGCTATAAGTAAGCTAAAACTCCTCTGTCCTTCTCCAACTCAATCTCCTAAATAATCTCCTAAATAATCTCCTAGATAATCTCCTAAATAATTATCCTGATTTGTTTTGAATAAAAATAGGAATTTAAAATATACAAAGATGGAAGGAGATCCTTGATAGGATTCTTAAATAAATATCTTCTTGATCCTCATCTTTGTCACTGGACAGCTGTGATTTGCCAGCTCGCAAGGCCCAACGCCGCTGCTCATGATTCCTCTCTCGCGGATCAGTCTTGGCCGGAGTCTTGGCCAAGACGATCTAGCTTTGTATGCGGAGGTGTCTTGGCCAAAGTCTAGGCCAAGACTGGGAAAAATCAGCTTCTGCTTTCCACATCAGAATCTTCAATACTTTGCCATCAGACCAGAATTGCAAGGAATGTGGAAAATCATGGATAAATCAGTAGGTTTACTGTCCAAATAAACAAATAAATGGACAACAAAACATGATGAAATGCAATGCAATCAGTGGTGGTAGCAATTGATGAGCGCATCATTCAGCCGAAAGACTATGGGATTGATCGATACTTTGATCAAGTTCATGGATGGTTTGACGACAGATCTGCCACGGTTGGTCATGGTGCGACGGTTGTTGTAGTTGAGTGTATGGATCATTCAATATGCCATGGTACGTTTCTTATTGCGGAAGCATCTACTATTTGTATGAATGTTGACTTTGGTATTCCTTTGATGAGATTCGAGATTGCATATGTGCCATATAGTATTGCTCGTATCAACGTATTTTCCAAGGAGGTTGTGCTTATTTTCTCTTGCTTTGTGCACGATTCGAGGACGAATCGTTTTGAAGAGGGAGAGAAGAGAAAAAGAGCAATAAAATGTTCATTGGCACACAAGCAGCAAGCTTTTTCTCAGAACAGTGACAAGGTTCATGTGGAGACCGAACCAAGAATGATAAGGGTCTTATCCGATGGAGCTTTATGCACATTTGTAGAGGAGCTCGCTTGGGACAATCCATTCCAAGAAGGGCTACAATAGGTTTATGAAGCGAGCCATAGAGAATACTTGTTCAAGGCATCACAGAATGTGTGTGTTGTGGATTATACACTTTGGCAACCAAGAAAGCGCAAGAGATGGAGAGTGTACATTAAGTGTGGAATTGCTGGGCTTTCTTGGACAGATTATATTGATCAAGATTCGAGGACGAATCTTTCTGAAGAAGGAGGGAATGATACGATCCCAGGATGTATCATGCATGGCGCATCGCATGTTCGCAACAAGCATATGGACAAGCAAATCGTGAAGAAACAGTGGTTGGCGTCGTTGACGCTAATGACTCTATGCCTTAGCGTCAACGACTCTAGTGACTGCAATGTCGGACCTTCCATTATTTATTTAGCTATTTTCTTTAATTAATTAAATTAGTCTGAATTTATTTTAATTAAGTAATTAGGAGTTCTATTAAGGGAAGGTTTCCCATTGTAAGGATTTAGGGTTTCTCCTATTTAAAGGAGCCACCCTCTTCATTATTATTTTTAGGTTATTTTGAAATAAAAACTAGAGAGTTTTCTCAATTGTTCTTCGCGAACCTTGTCCCTCTTTGAGTCCGGATACTCGATTAGGATAGCAAGTAAAACCCGAAAATCCATTCCATTGAGTCGTCGCCCAAGGTTGATATTCACAGGTTGAATATAGGTCGCGGGATCGAATCAAGAACCTCACTTGAAATCGATTAGGTTGGTTGACACAGGTTGTCCTCAGGTCTAAGCTCGTACTTGTTGAGTTTATCTTCCGCATCTAAAATCCAAGCCTAGAACTAGATCGGGAATCACTCGTTACGCATCCTACGCAACTAGGATCGTATCAATAGTCTAATACTACACCTCAAGTAGTCCCCAATGTGATTTCTAATAACTGCTCCCAGACCAGTGCCGTCCGAGCCCACTGCAACATTAGAGGTCAGACTCATCACAGTTCAACCGCTGGACACCAACTTAATCATGATATTGCTTGACCCATTGAAGGATAAATCGTGTCAGTATAAGGTTGGTCTAATAACAAGCAGAGTTATTAAAACTAACTAGTTCAACTGGTAAATTGGTGACTTGAATTTCAAACTAGCTCGTTTCTTATTTTTTTGAATTAAATCGGAATGGTTGAATCGTTCAATTTGACCATAATGATATATTTTTTGATTCTTTTAGTTAATAAATCTGTTTTTATCATTTATTTTCTTGACACAGTGGTTAAATTTGTTTGATTTTAATTTAACCATTTGGTTTTGAACATCTCAAACGGTTCAATATTCGATTTGGTTACGAGAACCATGATAAAAAAGTGTTCTTGGTGGGTGAAAGAAAAGATTTTTGAAGAGAAGTTTAGCCACTTTCATTGTTTTATGGGAGACTTATAACATCATTAGATTACAAATTCATGAATGTAGTAAAAGTAGAGGTGCATGTAAACTACAATGTCATGGTTGGGGATTAAAGGAGGCAAAACATTCCTGTGGATTTGTATAGAAGAAATCCTCATCCTTGGGTTTTCCTGGAATCTCCAATCTTGGAGTTGGGCTCCCCATCCGACCCACATGAGCATCCTTCACTCCTGATTTGAAATCCTCCCAATTCAGGTCTCCACTCTTGTATTGATCTGTCAACTGAACTAAAGCTTTCCTGTCTATGGTTATTGTCTTCTTGTGCCCCAAATATCTGCAAAACATGTAAAATGTTCAGAAACTCGTCAGAAATTTATGCACCCTTAATTCTTGGAGAGTCGCCCCCTTCAAGATCTGATGCTCGAACGGAATCAATCTTTCACTCGGAATGGACAGGAGAGCACACCAAAGAGGGAAAAACAAAAGGTAGACTCACCTCCTATGACCTTCAACAACCTTTGCCATGTTTCCTCCATAAGTAGGTACAAAGATGTCACTCTCAATTGCAACAAAATAATCCAATGCTGCCATCTGATTCGAATGGTTCATGAATGGCACAAGGTCTTCAGGTGGCAGTAATGTTTCCTTCTTGACCTGTTCCAAAAACAGGACAAATTACAAATTTAATCAAGGATTACTAAAATGAATAAAGTTTTGTTTTGTTTTATATAATGTTGGAAAAATATGCAAAACAAAGTTAGAAACACAAAGATCGAGTCGTGTAGAAACACTGTCCTAAAGGAATTTATTTCCCCCAGGATAAAACGATCTCTTTCGATTTAGAAATCGGGAACCAGAACAGTAAGAACAATAATAACCAGGAAAAGACTCTCAATTTAGGTGTAGTGTTTTTTCTCTTGATTTTTCTCTTGGTTTGATAGAGTAGGTAGTATTTATAGGGAAGAAAAGAATCTACCCAATTATGGTAGAGATTTAAGGACATTATGGGAGAGGATTATATGGCCATAGCCGTTGCACAATCAAGGCATTGGAATGAGAGGTTACAACCGGCCATTTAAGGTGAATGATCATGTGATCATGGCATATGCCATTTAAGGTGAATGATCATGTGATCATGGCATATCATGCCATTAAAGAGAATAATGCAGCTGTTTGACCATTGATGACATGATCATGAAGGATTATGACAATCATGTTGCCGTTGTCAATTAATGACAAGATCATGGCAGCCTTTGTAATACCCTCTCATTTACAACAATCCCCCACATATTACAAAGGTTGATAGTAACAATTCCTGGTTAATATATATGGAGTATAACTTTTCGAATCTGGTGTCTTTTGGACTATGAACCAGACCTAGATAAATAAACTTTATCCTTACAGAGATAATGGTGAAGTTTAAAACTTCTATGAACCATTAACTCTTTTGCAAGGTAGGGAATTTATTTCTCATGTTATACCCCCACAATTCTTGCTGTTAACGCGGTTTTGCACGTTTTGGCCATGCGCGTGCCTGGATGTTAATGAATGCTCTAAAGATTATGCCACAATCTCATAGGAGCGGCCTCACTCCACATTCATATAGGTGATTTCATCAAATGTATCCGCAATCAATACATCACCCATAAGGGATATGAAATCATTAAAAGTTCAAAAACCCATCCTCTAAATCAATGCAGCATAACACATCCACACCATAGGAAGGACAATCAATTTGTGTTAACAGAATTAACAAGTGACTTGTTATTACCCATATGAACCTTCTTCATGGGATCTCCAATCACAAAGGTTGGGTTCCCATCACCAAGGTTGGGTTCCCATCACCGTTAATTTTTCTAATATGGCTTTAAGTCCCATTCCCCTCGATGTTTCTTCAATTAATCGATGTTTCTTCAATTAATTTTTTCACTCAGAGACTTAGTCAGAGGATCGACCAAAATCACTTCTGACTTCTCATAATCAACAAAAATCATTTAACAATAGCTAGCTCAACCACATGCAAGCCTCAGCTTGGCAAACATAATGTATCGATACATAGGTGTTACACCCAATAAAATTCTCACGTGTTGTAGAATTTCATCCAAAAATTATTAACATCACTAGTGGATCATCACATTTCATCACTAGTGGATTTTAATCTCATCAAATCTCATTTTAATATAAAATTCAATTATCATCATTGTATTTTCTAATACAACGGATACCACAATTCATTTTACTTGTCATCACTATATTCTCTAATACAGCGGAAACTCAAATTATATGATACCACAATTCATGATATCTATCATCACTGTATTCTCTAATACAGCGGAATCTCAAGTACGTCATTTAAGAGTACTGAAAATCTTGACATCAAAATGTCCAATTCTTGAGAAAAATCTCAACACAAAGTTCTATTGATAGCATTATGCTAACCCATCACATCTCTCATTTATTTATTTATTTGCTCATTATCACACTTGTGATATCATTGCTGCCACAAACTCACAAAAGTATTAGTATACTTAATGGCAATATTTTTTTTTTAAATAAATAAATAAATGAGACAATAATATTCGGACCCCCACATTTGCAAATATTATTCTATTTGTTTAATTTTACCAAATAAATATATTTGGTACATTCTTAATACCACACAATTACACAAGAATTAAGATTGAAAGTAAATACCTCTTTGAAAGCATATCATCTCTTATAGTATCGAGTATAATCAAATTACTCATTAATTTGATCGCAAGCATCACGAGCATTGAAATATATACCTTATATATTTCTCCCATAATTAAGTTCTCTGCAAACTTAATTAGCTAGACAGTTCACTGCTCAATTGATCCCTACCACTTTAATCAGGAAACAATTGCATTGATTATATTAATACTCACAATTTCCACATGTATATATATATATCAGAATATTAATCAATCCATAGCAGTAATAGTCACACCACTTAAAAATAATTTTACAATCACTGTTTTAAATTCTTTTTAAACAGTAAAACTAAACATTAATCTGTTTCCACATATTCAATTCTTCTCATTTAAATACATTAATTGCACCGATTATTAACATAAATAAAATAATTTATGTCAAACGATGTATCTTAAGGAATTATTTTCACATTAAGTGAAAATCTATAACATTAATTAAGATACCTCATAAAAATTGCAATTAAGCTTATTGTATAAACATTTATGCACAAAATCCCAATTTTGGTACAAATCAACTTTTCAACCATTAATCACTTTCCGTTTTAAAATACCACATAAAATTGCAATTAAATTTTGGAACCTTAATTGCATACCGTAACACAGAGATTTCAATTTCACCAATAATAATAAAGTCATCATCCACTTTATTTTCATAATCAATTAAGAATAATCTTGTATATTAAAATCTCATTTATATTTGCACCGCTTACTCCGTTGTCATATTGTAACAGTAATATAACAATTAATATTGGTCATTCACCTCTTGTCATTGTTAAACAAATCTTGAGTAATATGAAACACTGACCAAGAAAATTTATCAAGCACATGGAGAATAACATACCTTGATACATACTTGTATCGTATCTGAATCACTAAGAGACATGAATTTCATCATCAATATGGTCCTCATGAATGCCCCACAAGTAATTAGACTTTTTGAGAAATTAACTTGTTAAATAAATCTCTCATAAAATTGTAATTCATCATGTACCATCAAAAATGAATTCTTCGTATTGCAATAGTATGTATGGCAACAACATCAAAATATAAAATCCACTTTAAATTTGGATGAATGCACTTAATTGCATTTAAGTAATTATTTGACTAATTTTAAACATTAGTCCATTGCCACAACATATATATACCATAATACATTGAAATTTCATTTAATGCATCCAATTATAACAATATTTATGACATAAATTAC
Organism: Viola odorata; assembly: GCA_963691705.1. Classification (NCBI taxonomy): domain Eukaryota; kingdom Viridiplantae; phylum Streptophyta; class Magnoliopsida; order Malpighiales; family Violaceae; genus Viola; species Viola odorata. The sequence continues at coordinate 4,046,636 of OY829542.1, forward strand.
TAACAAAAGATCACAATTAATTTTATGCCATAAAGTTTTCATAAATCTTTACTCTTTTAAATCTCACCATATTGTTTACTGTTTTATTGAGCATTTCATAATTAATAATTTTTTTAAGAAAACGTACCTTTGTACCTCTCCAAATAAAATTATTTGACATCTTAACATCATTAATGTATTCATACCTCATAATATCTTTGAATAAGAAAAATTCCACAAGAATTACTTCTCTGAGTAATCTTGCATTCATTCCTTCTATGTCTCCTTTGTAGTTACTCCACTTTTAGGCAGTGGATATAAATAATCAAATTATCTGCAAATACTTAGGAGAAAACATATATAGGTTAATGCCATTAAACATACAACTGTAAAATTGTCATGTGACCATCATATAAATAAAATTATGTTTCAAATTTATAGTTGGGTATCTGAAATACTACTTAATTTCCTCATAGATATGAAGTTAGCAATCACATGTTATTTTAATGGATAACCGCATACCTTAGGAGTTTGTATCTGCTCCATTATTGCTCAATAAAAAAATACCCTCCACAATAATCGGTATCATTAGAAAACAAAATTAAATAATAAAATATTAAGCAATATCAATACATAAGCAGAGCTAATCAGTAAATGGCCATGCTAGCAAATGCTCCTAATTACCAATTCTATATTGGTCCATCAGAAGTCATATTATGATTTAAATATATAATAATTAATATTTGTCAATTGATATTTTATCATTGAAACTGCACCAGTAGCAATTAACCAAGCAATTTCAATTTCAGCAGTAAAATAATTAGCAATTCAAGCCATGATTCAAGCAATTTAAGCAACACTAATTTTTACGAAACAACAACCACACAATTTTCTCATAAAATCTCATTATAATAATATTTATAGCATAAATTATTAACATAAAACACAATCAATTTTATTTTTATGCCATAAAGTAAATAATTAAGTTTGCCTGGCCACCGAACACGGGTTCAAGGCTAGTAACACGCATTGTAAAGGAATGGGATAAATATAGAAGTAACACGCATTGTACTTACGGCTAGTAACACGTATTGTAATAAGTCATACACCATCAACGACAACATAGAACCAGAACTGTGACTAAAAGGAGGTGCTCTTAAGTACCCTTTTTCTTTCCTCTCATAAACAATAATAATAATAAAATTATTGTAAAATATATATTGCCTCTACTGTCACAGTCACAAACAATCACTAATAATAAATTTATATATATATATATATATATATATATATATATATATATATATATATATATATATATATATATATATATATATATCTAATCGAAATATAGGGTTTTATTTGTTCACCCATCTTCTTTTAATTATGCAAATTAGATTGATACTTACTTGGAGATTTGAAAAATTGCTAAGCGCAATTTGAGGCTCCAGCATCTCGTTTTCCCAAGGTAAAAAGGATGCAATTTTAATTTATGCATAAAACAGAAAATGATTTTGACTTGGTCTTTATAAATGTTTTCCAACTTCCTGCAAATTTTAGTTTACTACTCATATATAATAAATTTCAGATGACTGGTCTAAATTTACGGACCGCGTCCAATTATATAACACATTCAAATCAAAAATGTTAATTAAATAATTGAAACACAAAAAGAATAAATATAGGGATAAAAAATAGCCTGATTTAATTAAAGCACGTCTACGAGGCAGTTTAACAACGCCCTTCACAAATGCGTATCCATCTTTATAAATTCCTTTAGATTGTTGGAAAAATCTGCAAAACAAAGTTAGAAACACAAATATCGAGTCGTGTAGAAACACTGTCCTAAAGGAATTTATTTCCCCCAGGATAAAACGATTTCTTCCGATTTAGAAATCGGGAACCAAAACAGCAAGAACAATAATAACCAGGAAAAGACTCTCAATTTAGGTGTAGTGTTTTTTGGAAAAGCTTGTCTCAAACTTGCCAATCTTTTTTCTCCACCATATATATCTCCAGCAGCAATATAAATTTGGATGTCAGGATCAATGTCAAACGCTCTCAATGCAAGTGCAGTTTCCTCTGGCGTTAATGGGCATTGCCCATCTTTTCTCTTCTTCTCCCCATCTATCTTCTTCTCCTTCCACCATGGGTAAGCATATCTAATCAATTTACACTTGTGTTAGAGGAATTAAACAATTCGGTCCCGAACAGAATTAGTATCATGAACCGTAAACAGATAATCCTAGCAGAGTACATGTATATTTACCTCATTCGGGTCAAATCTTCAACTTCTTGGTCATTGCATCCTTCATTACAGCCAGAGAAAGCGACCATGTCCATCTCGTATCGTAGATGGAGGACTAGGAAAGGACCATTGTTTCTGAGAATCCTGACAATTTTTTTGGCCAGCGCCTCAATTGGTGGAGCAAACCTCAGAGAGTGGTAGTTTACTCTGCATCTCAGCTTTTGGACCTCGTCAGGAATCCCATTATTGGCAAGTCTCCCATCAGATTTAGTAAGAAGCAATACCTCGTATGTCTTGATTCGAGGAAGAACCTATAAAATTCAAGCCATTATTATTAAGTTCTTACATTGTCCGAACGAGATTAGTCTCTTATCAAAATAGTAGTGTTTAATTACCAGATTATAGTAATAGGACATGTTAGACCAACTGACTGGTGGCATTTGGTAGAGTGAATCTGACTCTATTTTCTGTTTCTGCTCCGGCGGCAGCTCTTTCAGTATCCGAACCTCATCTCTCAAGGATGTTATGAAATAATCCACATTAAATATGTCCTCAAACTGACTGCCATGTAAAAGAAATCCTGAAGCCTTTTAGAATTCTCACAGAGAATAGAAAGGAATGAACGAACCAAATTAGTCTCCTGTTAGAAGAGCAGAAAAAGCATCTAGACAAAAAAAAAAACTAAATAATAATAATGTCAATTTGGCATACCTTTGGTCATTCCAAAGGAGGTATTATCCAATTGTGGAATAATCATGGTGACGTTCAAAAATCTTGCAATAGCAACCATGTCACATATCTACAAAGCAAAATAGAGCAATTGAGTAGGCATTTTAGTTTTGGTTTATTTGTGAAATTATTTCGATTTTAAAATAATTAAATATACAATGAATGAATTACTTACACCAGAGCGCATTTGATTCAATCCTCCATTTGATGCAATGATCAAATATCCATTGCTATCGTAAATCCCTAAAAGATTAAATATACATAGGGTTAATACTTCAGAATACCCAATATTTATTCTTTTCAACAATTATAAACTAAAATTAAGTAGTTTGTGTTAATTTGAACGTTAAATTAATAGAGTCGAGTACAAGTTCGATAATATCATTAGGGTTCACATTATTACCAAAATTCGACTATAGGGTCGTCTTAAAGTAAATTACATACAAAGAGTATACTTACTTTGCGGTGGCGGAAAGGACGGCGGCGCACGCGTGGAGGCTCTTGATGAGACGGTGTTGCCAACTGCTCGTATTTGCATGACGACGGCCCAAAGGAGGAGCATGGTCAAGACTCGAACCACCCACAGCTGAAAACGGGCCACCCTAATCCTTGCAACTATAACATTAACACTCTTTAATTTCTCTGCTTTCAATGCATTCATATACATCATTCTTATTTTACTATATGCTTTCTTCTTCAGATCATCATCATATCCAAATTTATCATGATTTTTTTCAAAACTATGATGACCCTTTTGGTTTAATTCCATTTTCCTAACTCTCTCTACCCAATCATAAACATATTGAAACATGATTAAGGAAATAAATTAAACTATATATATATATATATTAATTTCTTCCTTATTGCCATGTTTCCTGCAACTAGAAAGAATTTTTCTCCAAACTCTTCTAGATATTTATCAATGTTTCCTTCTTCTTCCAATTTGAATGTGATTTTATCAATCATTCCCATATGGAAAAAAGAAAGAATTTTCTGGAATGGCATGTCTGTGCTGTTTAGGTCTACTTGTAATTTGAATAGTCCTGCTGTTCCTTTGACTTTGATATGTCTTGCGACTGTTCCTGTAAGTCTGCAGTGGGGCTTCTGTATTATGTTTACTCCTTTGAACTTCCAGTCTTTTTCTTCGAAGTAAATTTTTACTAAGTTTTTCTGTGCATTGATTAGATCTTCTAAGTGTCTTTCTTCTGTTTTCTGTTTTATAATTTCTTCCCCTTCGGGCCATTGGTCTAAGGGTAGTAGATACAGCAGAAACTATAGATATAGATAGAACAAATTTAGTAGAACAAGTAGGAGAATACGAAATAGAAAATATCAAGACAGATTCCGATAATGAATCAGTATATAGTATAGCATCAGAAAATAAACCAGAAAACAGTACAAAAATTACATATACATACATGAATAAAGAACAAAATGAAGAAGTAGTAGAATGTTTACATGAATGGATTAGAAACAGAGGTAACAATCATATAAATTGTTATAACTGTAGACTATATCCAGCTATAGACAGAAGATACCAATGTAATAATTGTTTTAAAGAAATATGTTTTATGTGTATTAGAAAATTATTCCAAATAGAAACAGATATATCAGGAAAAGCCTCAGACAGGAATCACAGTGATACAATAGATGAAACACTAAGGGAGAAAATTAAAAGGCATGATGTAGAAATAGAACTTACTTGCTTCTTTTTCTCATGTTGATTCTCAAGTTCTTTTACTCTATGTTTTAAGAGTTCTATTTCTACATCATGCCTTTTAATTTTCTCCCTTAGTGTTTCATCTATTGTATCACTTTTTCTAAGGAATTTTTTCTTTTTATCATAGTATCCATATGCCTGTGGTGTATAAATAGCTGTTCTACAAAACGCCCAAGATTGACGTTTTATTTGTTCTTGCATTGTAGCTTCTTTACATTTATCTTCTAACTTTTTAAATACGTATGTAATTCTAGGTCCTATTCCTAAGTCTACTATGTGACCACAGTCTCTATTCCATTCTTCATGCATTAATCTACCTAAATCGCCTGGAAGCTTTATGAAATATTTATTGCATAAGTCATCGTCCATGGCTTTACCAGTTTGTGCTAATAGTCTAGCAAAATCTGAGCTAAATTCTTTGATATATTTGAAATCTGTAATACTAAGCTGTTCTAAATTTCTGACTGCAGTATCCTGTATAAATGTATTTTCTTTTGCTGGATCTACTCCTAATAATAAAATTCTAATTTGGCTTGTGAAATTATAGGGATTGTCTCCTAATGATTTAATAGTGTTTAATGCATGAAGAATGGAATAGAGACTGTGGTCACATAGTAGACTTAGGAATAGGACCTAGAATTACATACGTATTTAAAAAGTTAGAAGATAAATGTAAAGAAGCTACAATGCAAGAACAAATAAAACGTCAATCTTGGGCGTTTTGTAGAACAACTATTTATACACCACAGGCATATGGATACTATGATAAAAAGAAAAAATTCCTTAGAAAAAGTACGTCTTATAGAAAAGATAAACCTTGGAAAAATAAAGATATGTTTCCTTCTTCTTCCAATTTGAATGTGATTTTATCAATCATTCCCATATGGAAAAAAGAAAGAATTTTCTAGAATGGCATGTCTGTGCTGTTTAGGTCTACTTGTAATTTGAATAGTCCTGCTGTTCCTTTGACTTTGATATGTCTTGCGACTGTTCCTGTAAGTCTGCAGTGGGGCTTCTGTATTATGTTTACTCCTTTGAACTTCCAGTCTTTTTCTTCGAAGTAAATTTTTACTAAGTTTTTCTGTGCATTGATTAGATCTTCTAAGTGTCTTTCTTCTGTTTTCTGTTTTATAATTTCTTCCCCTTCGGGCCATTGGTCAAACAATGGTTTAAGGGTGAAATAGGCTGGCATATCTAATAGCCTCGCTCTAAGTTGTGAAAAGCTTCTGTTTTTGGGTTTCTGTTTATTTTCCTGTATAAATTTATCTAATTGCTGTAATTTGGTAGTTAAGCTACCCATTATACTATCTTTCTGTTTGATCTTTCTTTCTGCTTCAATCTTTTCTTGTTCTATGAAGGTTATTTGGTTTGTAGTCTGTTGTTGAAGTTGTGCTAGTTGTTCTTCTAGCTTTCTGTTTTTGTCTTCTAATCTGGCTATTAGTCGACTGGGATTCTCTTGGGCCACTTCTGAATAGGGTCTAACTGTTTCAGGTTCTATGTAGAAGTTTGGGCCTAACTGGGCCCTTGCTTCTTCTAAGGCTTCTGCAAAACTGTGATAACCCACATAGATTGGGTTTTGACACATGATGTAGTTTTTTACTGTGTTGAAACTATTAAAGACACCTGTTTTCAAACCTCTATAAATGACATAATGTGAAAAGGATTTTTTCTGTATCTTTGGGTTCTTCTCAGAGAAGTACATGCTTAAAGCATTTAAGCATTGTACCTTAAACTGTGTTGCTACGGGAGCTGTCTGTATATGCCAGAGGTTATCTAGCAGGCACTGTTGTTCTCTGTCGATATTTAATCCCTCAAAGGGTTTAAATTTCTTATTTCCTCCATCAGGAAATTCTGTGAGATACATTGTTCCAAATCTAATCTCGTTCTGTGCTCCTCTTCTAGTAGAGAGATTTTTGTTTACCTGTGTGAATGGAATCTGTATGTTTGAGGATGATGATCCTCTTTCTGTGATTGTAACTGGCATAGCCAAATTATTTCTGTACATAATAGTTCTGTCTGATACTGATTCTTGAGTATCTTGTTTCTGTTGATCTTCTGTCTGTTCTTGGAACATCTTCTCTTTGGGTTTTAACACCCATTTTTTCATCTCTGCCTGTATCATTTAAAGAATTTTTCAATATTTCTAGATAATAAATCTGCTAAACTGTTATTTTTTCCTTTAATATGTTCGAAACATATTTTGTATCCATTTCCCTGTATTAAATTCTGTAGATTAACCCATCGGGTTCTGTTTATTTTCTTGCTGTTTTCGTTTTTAAGAAATTTAACTATGGCTTCACAATCTGTTCTAACTGTGAATTCATTCTGTAGATATATTTTAAATTTATCTAAAGCATTTATTAATGCTTGGATTTCATAGTCTAAACTCGTCCAATTTTGTCCTATTTTAAAATTACCACTTGTATATGCAGTGATTTTTTTTGTTTCTTTATCTGAGTACTTACTGGGTTTGCAAAGCATTACTGCTCCCCAACCCTCTTTACTTCCATCACATTCTATAATAATATAATTTGTGGTTAAGGGTAATTCTAATGGTTTTATCTTCTTAACTTGTTCTTTAATTCTTTTTACTAATTCTATGTCTTCTTTGTTGAAATTTCTTTGACCATTCTTTGTTGTTTTACTATATAGAGGTCCTACTAGTTTGCTTAAATTTGGAATAAATTTTCTAGCGTAATTTAATATTCCTAAGAATGCTTGTATTTGTTTTAATCCTTCTAATTTGTCTGGAAAATTTAGTATTTTTTCTGCTATATGTGGTTGTAGTTCTATCTTTCCATTTCCTATTTCTAATCCTAAGAAGGATATCTTTTTCTTGTATAACTCCATTTTTCTTTTACTAACTACTATACCGTGTTTTTCTATTTCATGAAAAATCTGTCTCAAGTGTTCTTCGTGTTCTTTAATAGAGTTACTTGCAACTAATATATCATCTATATAAACTAGACAGAATTCGTATTTTAAGAATATCGAATCCATAAATCTTTGGAAGACTGCTGGTGCATTCTTTAAGCCAAAAGAGAGAACATTCCATTCAAAATGTCCTTCTGAGCATGTGAAAGCAGTCCATTGTTTAAACCACTCTTCTAATTTTAATTGATTATATCCTGATTTTAGATCAAATTTGCTAAAAATCTTTTTTTGTTGTATTAATCCTATCAGGCTATCTTTGTTAGGGATGTTATAGGCATCGTCTATGGTGTTATCATTTAATCTTTTATAATTATAAACTATTCTAGCTTTTCCTCTTTTGATTTCACTATGATTTCTTACTATAAATGTTGCTGATCTGTGTGGGCTGACTGATCTTTTTATTAATCCCTGTTTTAACATTTCAGGAATTTGTTTTCTAAATTCTTCTTTGTCTAATGGACTATAGTCTATATTGGCTGTTACTATTCTTATATCTGGATTTTTAATCTGCATTTTTACTTCATAATTTACTTTACTTTTAGTGATATCTTCTCCTATTAATCCTATCTTTTCTAATTTCTGTATTATAGGATAATTTCTACTAGTCCTAATGTCTGGTCCTTTTTCTAATTCTAAGGCTAATTCTTTTCCTAGCATAGTATATGTTTCATTTTCTATATGCTCTGTTCTCTTATTATCTGGTTTTAAAAATTCTAAGGTGGGTTGTCCACCACGCTTTCGTGCTAACTCTGCTGTTTGTATATATTTATTAGTTGGAAAAGTATATACATTTTTACTGATTGTTATGCTGTTTCTAGCTATAGTAATACTGCCATTTAAACTACATATGAAATTTAATCCTAATAAAAAGTCATTACTTTTTGTTTCTTCAGGTGCTATATTGATCTGTGGAATGTCGTATTTTATACTGTAATTTTGTGCAAAATCTATAAACTGTATTCCTAAGGCTTCTACTTGATGTGTTATAACCATTGTTCTTTGTTCAGCTGTTTTTGTAATTATTCTATATTGTAATTTTTTATGATATTTTAGTGGTATTAAGTTATATCCCACCATACTTTTTGAGCTTGCTGTGTCTAAAATAGCATTTAATTCTACAAAGGTATTTGTATCTAACCAAAGTCTACATTTGAGGGTTATTAAGCTTGCTATACATTTACTAATGGTAAAAGCTGATTCTTCCTGAACTTGTTCTGTGAGATAACTAGATTCTGTATCTACTTGCTTCTTTTTCTCATGTTGATTCTCAAGTTCTTTTACTCTATGTTTTAAGAGTTCTATTTCTACATCATGCCTTTTAATTTTCTCCCTTAGTGTTTCATCTATTGTATCACTGTGATTCCTATCTGAGGTTTTTCCTGATATATCTGTTTCTATTTGGAATAATTTTCTAATACACATAAAACATATTTCTTTAAAACAATTATTACATTGGTATCTTCTGTCTATAGCTGGATATAGTCTACAGTTATAACAATTTATATGATTGTTACCTCTGTTTCTAATCCATTCATGTAAACATTCTACTACTTCTTCATTTTGTTCTTTATTCATGTATGTATATGTAATTTTTGTACTGTTTTCTGGTTCATTTTCTGATGCTATACTATATACTGATTCATTATCGGAATCTGTCTTGATATTTTCTATTTCGTATTCTCCTAGTTGTTCTACTAAATTTGTTCTATCTATATTTTTATGCTTGTTCGGACATCTATTTGCTAAATGTTGTGGATCTCCACAGATAAAACAAGTGCAACTTCTATCTCTAGGTTTTTTAACATATCTATCTTTATTTTTCCAAGGTTTATCTTTTCTATAAGACGTACTTTTTCTAAGGAATTTTTTCTTTTTATCATAGTATCCATATGCCTGTGGTGTATAAATAGTTGTTCTACAAAACGCCCAAGATTGAAGTTTTATTTGTTCTTGCATTGTAGCTTCTTTACATTTATCTTCTAACTTTTTAAATACGTATGTAATTCTAGGTCTTATTCCTAAGTCTACTATGTGACCACAGTCTCTATTCCATTCTTCATGCATTAATCTACCTAAATCGCCTGGAAGCTTTATGAAATATTTATTGCATAAGTCATCGTCCATGGCTTTACCAGTTTGTGCTAATAGTCTAGCAAAATCTGAGCTAAATTCTTTGATATATTTGAAATCTGTAATACTAAGCTGTTCTAAATTTCTGACTGCAGTATCCTGTATAAATGTATTTTCTTTTGCTGGATCTACTCCTAATAATAAAATTCTAATTTGGCTTGTGAAATTATAGGGATTGTCTCCTAATGATTTAATAGTGTTTATACTATCTGGATCTTTTAATTTTTTACTTTGCCAAATACCTAAGGCTGTTGGTCCTAATGTTGTTTCTAAGTAGGAAAACATATCTATATCATCTCTTTTGTTAGTTTCCCAATTTCTGACTACTGTTTGTTCCCATACTAGTATTTCATCTGGCCATAACTGAGGACTCTGTTGTTCTATTAATAGCATGTTTGAACTATACAATTTTCCTATTGGCATTCTTGCCCCTCTTCCTTTGAAGTTCGACTCTCCTTGGTATACCGTCGTAGCAGGTGTCCAAGGTTCTCTACCTAATACTTCTGTTCCTGATGTTCCTGGTGTTACGAACTCAGGTTTAGGTCTTTTTATTCCTCTTGGGTCTATGTTTTGGTCCATAAAACTAACTTCTGGTTTGTAAAAATCACTAATTACTATTTTCCCGTTTACTATATCTGTTACTAATGGTAGGTTAAATACTTCATTTAGCTTATTATAAGCCTCTTCATATTCTAATCCTAATTCTGTCATACATTCTATTATCATGTCATCGACTTGTTCCTGTAGGTTGGTTTCTATAAATTTTTTATTAACTATTTGTTCAAATGTCTTTTGTACTTCTTCTGTTTTGAAACCAGCTACTTCTTCTAATTCTTCTAGTTCTTCGCCTAGTTCTTCATATAACCCGTATCCTATAAGATCATTTATTTCTTCATTTTCTGTGTCATATATAGGATCTATTTCACCTTCTGTATCATATACTGGTTCTCCTAAATCTGCATTCATCATACTAATTTCTTGGTCACTATCATCTTCTTTGGTTGGTTCTTTTTCTACATAATTATTAAATCTCATGCTATAGTTGCCATCTTTGTCTTCATAAATCACACTTTTTTCTGGTACTAAGATTTTTTCTGTCGTGTCTATAGGTTAAATACTTCATTTAGCTTGTTATAAGCCTCTTCATATTCTAATCCTAATTCTGTCATACATTCTATTATCATATCGTCAACTTGTTCCTGTAGGTTGGTCTCTATAAATTTTTTATTAACTATTTGTTCAAATGTCTTTTGTACTTCTTCTGTTTTGAAACCAGCTACTTCTTCTAATTCTTCTAGTTCTTCGCCTAGTTCTTCATATAATCCATACCCTATAAGATCTCCTATTTCTTCATTTTCTGTATCATATATAGGATCCATTTCACCTTCTGTATCATATACTGGTTCTCCTAAATCTACATTCATCATACTAGTTTCTTGGTCACTATCATCTTCTTTGGTTGGTTCTTTTTCTACATAATTATTAAATCTCATACTATAGTTGCCATCTTTATCTTCATATATCACACTTTTTTCTGGTACTAAGATTTTTTCTGTTGTGTCTATAAATTCTTTTAGAGGCCATTCTAATCCTGCTGAGTTTTCTGCATCTATTTTAACTGGATCTATCATTCTTATCCCTCGGCTTGCTAAATTTTCTACAATTCCTTCTATATTAATATTATAATTCATTCCTGATCTATTACTAGCCTTTCCTAGTATTCCTATACTAATTACTAGATTATTTCCTTTGTAGTCTTCATATCCTTTTGTTTATCTCGACTATATATAACCAGACTATATGGCTGGTTTTAAGAGGCTTGCATGACTATAGGGTTGTGAGTATTATATATATATATACACGTAGATGTGGTTTTCTAAGAGAAGGGAGGGGTGGTACTATTCAATGCCCTAATTACCCCTGCATTGCCAACCCTACCGCTACTAACTCAACCAACGAGTAAAACTTGGGTACATATGATGTACCCATTACTCAGTACATCATGATCTAAGATGATGACACCTACTCTAAATAGTGTCCAAAAGTGTCAAGAATAGTGGTATTCTAGCACTATTTGGGGTAGGTGTCATCATCCTAGATCATGGTGTACTGAGTAGTAGGTACATCGTATGTACTCAAGTTTTTTCCCGGTATGTTGGTTACACTCAAGCTTTTTTATACACTCTTTATCTCGAATAATTTGTCTTTATTTATTTTTTATAAACGGGCGTGGGATTCGAGTCTGAATCAAACTCTTTAATGATATATTTACTACTCCCTTCGGATTTTATCAAGTGTCCTTTGCGTATATCGAGGAGGTCGGATGACGCACTATTTGACCCCAAAAAATTTCATATTTTTTTCCGAACATACGTTATTAGCAAGATAATTAATGAGTTACGTGCCCATTCACGGATATACTGCAAGAATTTACTTCTAAAAGTATCAATGTGGTTGTCAAAGTGTAATTTCTTTATTTAAGTAGAAATGTAGATGGATGTGGTTTTTATCAAAAAAAAATCTTGATCATGACAATATATGTGTGTGCATTTTGAATGAGAATTAAAAACCTAAAGCAACATAATATAATGGTAGGAATTATAGAATGACAGAAATCATGAAGTTAAATTGACAAGTTGAGCTATATTTATTACTCGGGGTTAAAGATTGAAAACGAGAAAAATAGATGCTACTGGAAGTACTAAGTAATTAATTAAATACTATATATCTATTCCTTGCATTTATCGCATTTCTGGACTGCTACCGCATGTTATAAAGTAATTTTATATGTTTATCATGTGCTTTTTTCTCTCTTTCACACTTCATCTCATTGGAGCTCGAATACCGACTTAAATAAAGTAATTTTAACTTTAAAATTTGAATATAAAATTTTAAAATATCAGCGTGATTAGTATGTGTTATATTTTCTTTTTCAGGTTGCGGTTCAATTTCTCACATCTATTCTTCAATTTGATTTGGTGGTGTGACGCAATTTACTACATGTAACATCACTAGACAGTGGCCCAAACAGGGGTCAGCCTTAACCCCATTAAAATTTTACAAAATTACTGATTTAGTCCTTTAAATTTAAATTTTTAGTCATATTTTATAATGTTAAAATCTTATGTTTGACCCTCCTAATTTTTTCCTAAGTTCTTAATATGGTCCTTAAATTTTTAAATTTTTTAATGAATCATCCGTTTATTTATCACAAGATTTTTCAAAACTACTGATTCTTAAATTTTAAAATTTTCAATAATCTTACTTTATTTGTTAAACCCCTCCTAATTTTTTCAAAGATTCTTAATATAGTCCTTAATTTTTATTTTTTTCAATTAATCATACTTTTATTTACTAAAAAATTATATATAATATCATGGGATTCTTAAAAAAAAATAATTTGACTTGCTTCTAATTTTGGCTCCCAAGCAAATATTTTTGTGTTTGGAGTCTTGGGCACAGGTGATGGATGCAAAGGGCTCTTTTCTCATGATTTCCTTGAATTTGACCACATAAGATCAATTTTTCTTCAAAATTCTTTATTCTAACTCAACCAAAAGGAAAAAAAATCAATTCAAATTCAAATTATTCCTCTTCAGTTAATTACAACTTACACATGGTTCATTCCTTCGTTAGGGAAAAACCTCTTTCCACCCTTAGGCCTTGAATTCGAATCATCAATCATTCTCGAAATGGAAAAAAATAGGTAAAATCTAAAGCCAAATTCTACAATATGAGAATGTTCTATTAAGATAAACTAATTTAACTGTCCACATTCTAAATTCATCGTTTTCATAAGAAAAGCATAATCATAAGCCGTCTCTTCACAATGACTATAGCAACCGCCTTCACCAAAGTGTCCTCCGGTCATATTCGTCTTCAGAATCACTGCGCTAGAACAGCGAGAACATGTCATGTCCCTCACTCGGGCAACCCATTTGGCAGATTCCCAAACTCCAACTCTGTCATAAGACAATGTCAATACCAACAGGCATAAGCTCACGGGGACAATTACATTCATACGTGAAAGTACATGAGTGAGAAGTATGCCATCATCAATGAATTGAAGGAAGCTACAAGATACCTGGAGTCGTGGAACGATGCTCTTACAAGCACCGATGGAAAACATCGATCAGAAGGAATGTTGTCGTAAGGAGAGTAACTTATAATAGATTCAAATTGTGACTCTATCTGAGGATTCCCAAATTCTTCATAGTCCAGCGTGGTGAGAGGTAAGCTCGGATCCAATAGTGAGTTGCATACATCAAGAAACGGAACCTGAAATGAGGATTATCCATCACCAGTTTCAATGGAATGACATAACAATAAAAGATGCTAAAAATCAACAAGTTGAGTTCATTGTTCTTTCCCAGTGCACCAAATTACATGTCAAGAACAGGAATATGATCCAACTATGGGCAATGGTATATAGAAACTAGCTATAATTAATCGGTACTGATTACTTCCCCAATAGAGAAGACAGCAGAAACTACCACGTAAATTAATTCTTAATACTGTTACAATTCCTACGGCTAACCTTCAAAATGGTGGACCGAAACAGATCTGGGTTCATATTGATACTTGCCCCGACAAGAAGACCACCTGCACTAAATCCAATGGCACCCAGTCGATCTCTATGAACATAACCCGCATCAACTAAATAATTGCCACATGATATAAAGTCATGCATAGAGTTATGTTTGCTTAACCCACTGCCATACTTGTGCCATAGAGGATCACCAGCACCAGCACCTCCCCTGCCAACGCAAAACAAGTCAGGTCTCTTAAACATATGTCCGGACCACATGAAGCAAAAACTGGAATCAGGCTTCCCATATACAAAGACTACACAAAGAAATTGACAAGGCGATGTTACATCGAGCAGATATTAAAAAGAAACTAATTCCGTGTAAGAGGAACATTAACAGAAAAGAAGGTGGGAGAAAAGGCAGTTATAATAAATCCAACAACATGAAAAGGGCAAACTTGAGGAACTAGTCGGTCTACTTTAATTTTATGCTTAAACTATTTTTTATTACTCAACTGAAAAGCAGTATAGCATTGTTAAATAACAAAGTAAACAATTAGATGGAACCAACCTCACATCAGCAAAAGCCACCACCCAACCACGATCAAGTAAACTCAGACGTTCTGGGCACCAGCTTTTCTCAAGAACTTCCCCATATGCTCCATATCCTTGTAATAGTCCAGGGGACTGACCCCTTTTCCAAGCTTTCTGAGAGTACAAGATGGTCAGAGGAACTCTGATACCATCATGAGAAACAACCTCCTTTCTTTCACAGCAGTACGCATCAGAAAGGTCCTTCCATCCTAGCGATTCAGTCTTTTGGTCATTTTCATCCTCTTCCTTGCAAGTGTCATGATGTTCATTATGAGCTGGTGACAATAATCCAGGATCACTCGAAATACCTCTAACTTCTTCTTGTTGCACAATGGTATATATCCGCTTTGACATGTCATAGTCAACGATCAAATCAGGCATCTGCACAATTTGAAACAAAATGTAAAGAGAAGTACAGAGGAGATAAAATAGGCCTACTAAATATGATGCTGGTAAGTTTAGTTGCCATATTTAAGCTAACAAGAATTTATACCACTAGAGAAGACAGCACAGCACAATATATTGGGCTCATGAAGTCATGGTTTGACCCTGAAAGGATGCTACACATGCTTGAAGGAAGGGGAAAGAACCACGGATCAAGATTCTCAATTCCCAAATGATTCTGCAAAACAACTCAGAACAAACTGCAAATGAGCAATAGACAATGAGATAATATTCCACATAACAATAGGGTATGAGATAAGATGACTTCCCACAGAAAAATTATTCTTACGCCTCAGCAGTAGCACTGTTAAGGATCATATTAAAGATGGCGGCTTCTGATAGAAAATCCCACCACCACACACATTGACCTGACACATTTGCCAATTCCATTCTCCCACAGGCCTATATACTGTAAATCATTCAATTGATTCCTAGTTTGGTAGATACAGCTAAAGATCATTGGAATTTTAATCTGTGGATACTAAAAATACGTAAGCATAAAGAGCAACAACAAGAAGTATATTGCACTTCTTAATTGAATAACCAATTTCTTTTCATAATCACAGTTGTCAATGTATATCCACCACACTTGTTTTATCCAATCAAACATTATAATATGTGGTGAAAAAGAAGAAGCTATTTTGACAATTAGGTACATTTCAAAGCCATAATGGTAACGTAATGAGGATAAAGCAGAAATCTAACACCTTACAAGTAGCCTCGATAGGCAAATTGATGGAACATAGCATAGGACAACCCGCCTTATTGACATGAAGGACCAAATGCCCATTAAAGATGTCCATATCTTGAAAACTCATATCTTCACTTGGAAGGATGATATTCTGCAAGAAAATGAGGACTTTGTGAAGGAGCATAAAAATAGAATGGGAAGCAACTAAGCTATGGATACTATAAAAGAGCTAGACCTGGAAATTACATGATGATATATTTTCAACTTGGCTTCTAGCCAAGTAGTAATCTCTACCAGACCAATCCTTGTTGTCATAAGGAGCATTTGTCAGAACATAGAATGAACCACCGTGATGTTCCAAGAAATACTGAACACCAGAAACGCGCTTATGTATTCTTTGCAAACCAGCAAGGGGATTTGCCGTATCAATTACATAGACCTGTAAGTAAAGCAAGGGAAGGTAAGCTTCACAAGAGAGAGGATACAGGGATAAAGATGCTATGTAAAAGAAAAAATGTAGAGTGAACTAAGTAAGTTCCTTCCTCAGATGATGTTCTTGAGTTTGAGTTCACAGTAATAAACTTGCCATCTTTTGTGCTGGATACATCGACGTAAAAGCCTGAATCAGTTTCCGTAAATATTGACACATCATCTGTCTTCCTTGATCCTAGTTTTCGGCAGAGAACCCTAACATGAAAGGGAAAAAATGTCAGAAGGCATCCCACCAATGAGATATGTCCCCAACACAATAGCAGAATTTTTTACCTAAAAGCTCTTTGATTCTCATCTGATACTGTATAGAACAAACTACTTCCATCTTGAGCCCAAGCCACACTAACAACTCCATCAACTTGTGGTCCTAAAACAGTAGATCCACTTCTGAGGTCCTTTATCTGAAGAATAAACTGTTCGCTGCCAGTAATATCAAGAGTATATGCAAGAAAATTGTGGTCTGGTGAAACTCGACATGTAGCCACATGCACATAACCTGTAAAAGTAAGCAAGTCAACAGTTACTCACCTTGTCAATAAATCCATGCATGACACACACACACAGAGTAAACAACATAAATGAGAGTCATGAAAAATCCCCTTCAACAAATCTTTTTATTAAGAGTTCGCTGGCTCTAAGAGAAGCATTTCTTCTGAACTATGAAACTGGAAAAGGCGTGAGAACAATCACACATCAAAGAGTTGAAAAGAGTAATGCCTTTTAAATGTAACCAGAAACAATCAAAGCTAGATTGATAATATTTACACAAGAAAACAACATCCTATTCATATGAAATGTTAAGAAAGTAGATTGCCGTATTGCTCTGCAATTTCATTCCAGTCAAGCAAAATTTGCTCCCTCCCAAACTGTCCTTTAGCATAATTGAGAAGCGTATTCACCCAACCACTTTCCCTAGTCTCCAACTTCCTACAGAGAACCGGGTATTCCTTTCCCTCCGGAATATACTGGTAGTACAACCTGCTCAAAGATAAATAAACTTAGAATTCACCTAATTAAACTAGAGCTTGCACTAAAAAACACACTAGCACTACAAGGAGTAACTGATATATTAGCCTCAGCTCAAAAGAACAACAGAAACTAACCTCATTTGACCCGGAAATCTCAAACAAAACTACCATTTTAAGCCAATCAACAAAACAAAATATCTTCTAAATGGTACATATTTGTGCAGAGAATGACTAACCATGGACCCCAGCGCTCAGGAACAGTCGCAATGTTTGTGGGCATCCGGTTTTTCATCTCCTCGAACAGTTTCCTTTGCAGCGTTTCAGTATCGGCCATGAAAGCTTGTGCATATGAGTTTTCTCGGTTGAGGTAGTCAACAAAAGCAGGGTCGCTTGTGTTTCGCATCCAATGGTAAGGGTCCTGCCACGTCTTTCCATGAGCAAAGAGTGTGAAAGGGACTTTCTTTGGCACCGGAGGGGATTGTGCGGGTAGAGAGAAGGCGACGGCGGTAGCGGCGTCGGCGCAGCGGGAAGAAGAGAAGAAACGTGAGGATGTGATGGGGATTAAGTGGGAAGTGATGGGCAGAATGGAATTTCTGAGCGTTGAATAAAGTGCGATCATCGGAAGCAAAAGGGAACAACAGTCTCTGCTGTACAATTTTCTGTTTTTGGTTTGCTCGCATACAAAAATATTATGCTATCAAGCTGTTTTTAAAACTTAATGATGTTTAAAAACAACAGGGAGACCAACAAAAGAAAAAACAGAAAGCTTTGGGGATTCATGAGAAATAAATTCAGGTTCATCTCAAGCTGGAAAACACAAATCTGTGTTTCCTAAAAACTATAATTTACAGATGCGAGAACAAAATTTATTTACTGGCTTCGTATATCATAAGCAGCACCAAACACATTGGTATTTTCCATTTTTAATACAACAACCAAGAGATCAACGGAATTATAAAAAAATAAAATAAAAAACTGTACAAACCAGTAAATGTCTGTCGCTAAATATCAATAACCAGGTCGAAAGTCTATTAGAATAAATGGAATCAAAGAGCACAAGATGGTATAGACAGCGAAACTGTAATAAATTTCCCCACAAGCAAATCTCCGGAGCCATAAACATGGTCTTTAACTGCCTTGAATTTGGGTTCCGTACTGTTCAGTTTGCGCAATTCTTCATTGAAGCTAGTTTTCTTTTATTTCTATTGTTTCCCACACTGTTATCTCTTGAATTAGCAACATTCTAACTTGTAGCAGCTACAGCCCTCTTTGAATGCTTCTCATCTTCAATATCCTGTAAAGACCCCCAAATTTTGAAACATAAATTCGCAAGCAATTCATATTACTCGAGAAATTTGCAGTAATGCTAAAGGCAAGCCTTCACATCCTTTTCAACCAAATCATTGAGGGAAGAAGAGAACTACTTCAAATATTTGGTATGTTGAGTGGACGAAAAGCATTCAACTAAATAATAATACCATGACATAAGGAGATGCAACAAGATAAACTTACAGAATTGTCTATCTTGTCGAAATCATCATCATCAAAGCTTCCATCACCATCATCTGAAAGGTAATGCAGATAATCAAAATACTGATCATAGGAAAAAAGACGAGAGCACAAAAAGAAACATCATAGAAGATGAATAGTAGAAGTGTTTCAGTTAGTGGATCATTCTAGTGAATTATGTAAAAGCCCAAACTCCTTTCTAAAATCCATATGCACCATGCGGTTAGCAAGTCAAACAGGTTGTCATGACCTGCAAACAAGAACAAGCCCTTAACCAAGAAAGGATGGGTGATTTCTTTATACTGCATAACTTAATGGATTGTGTATACAACAGTTTGAAGGGAATGTTAATGATCTCTTAAAAGCATATCAGCTACGTAATATAAGATGAACTTCAGAAACGGCTCCAGTTAGCTTCTGGAACATGCGTGTCTTGGGATTTCAATTTTAGATCCAGGGACGCATGAGAATGTTTCAGAGTACAACCTTATTTCCCTAATTGCACACAAAATGGCAAGGTACTTAAGATTCCATCATACCGCATCATGCCAACCCTTATAATTCTTATGGATTTCACATAAAGTACTACATCATTCTCTACCAGCAAGTAGGAAAAACTGACCACACAGAAAATAGAAAGAGAAAATGCATGATATTCAAATGACACTAAGTTTAATATTTATTTACTTATTGAGGTTCTTGCAAAATAGTGGTGCACAGATGGGAATGATAACTTTCCCTGGAAAGAAAAATCAAAATCTAGAACTCCTCCCAATCTTTCTATTCTCTTGTTGGTGAGAAGGATGGGCATAGGGTCTTTACTATATACAGAAGGATCGAGTAGGCATTGTGAATGTGTTTTTTGCAAAAAATTGGCTGACAAATCTGTTTATCATTCACCACACAGTGTATCTGGTTCAGAGACCAGCGTGACTTGGTACATGGAACTATGCAATTCTCTCGAGCTATATGGGTTTAAATACTTCGACGGAGTGCCATTTTGTTAGATGGAAAAAAAGATGGATGGCATACAGCTGACAGTAGCTAAACAACTTGTTTAGCATAATCTCACAGCATGTCTAAAGCAATATACCTGGACCTCCATCACTGTCTTCTAGATCTCCCAAAAGGAAAGTATCCAAGTCCTGCTCAGCTGACGAAGCATTCGATGCCTTACTTTTCAAGTTCTTTTCTGACTCTGCTGAGCCAGAACTTTCTCCAATGACTGTATTTTCTTTTGCTTTCTCTTCCTTCTTCTGCTCTTCAGCTTTTTGCCTAAGCTCCTCTGTGTACTCCTGCTCAAACCTGAATTTTAGAATACAAAGATTATCATAAACCTATTTCCTGCATGTATAGAGCCAGAGGAGAAAAACACCAATAATTATTCCAATATTCCTTTTCTCTAATTAGATTCTTGCGCAGGTGGATGTAATGAAATTACACACAGCATCAAATCAGTATCTCCTCCACATTAAAAACCAACAAGATTCCAATTATCCACACGACATTAAAAACAACTACAACTACAATAATTATAGTAGATATGGAAACATTAAACAGAGTAAACAAATTTGACAATTGTTATTTCATCCAGATATCATCAGTCATCTGGCTTAAACACACATCTGACCACAAAAATGGCTTAAACACACAGTGGATCATCAACTTCCAATTCTCAAAAATAGTCACTGTATGCAACTAGCATCATTTACTTTTATGCAACTTTTAAATATTTCAAAACATTCCAACCAACAATCTAGCTCCTATTAACATCCTTGCCATGTATCATAACATTAAACAAAACAAAAAGAATCAGAAAAGAAGATGTATTGGTACATACGGTGAAACATGGGTGCTCACAAGCGTAAAATAAATCCTCCAGAATCTCCTTTCTTTCATCATACGTGGACACAACTCATACCTCAACTTTGAGATTTGCTGCACCACCAACGCAAAAATCATAATAGTAATAGTTAAAATCACCAATTATTCATCTAAAATTCTAAAACAATAGCCAATAAAAGAATCAATACGGTAAGCATAATAACTTTGGCACCTTAACAGTGGTGAGGACCAGGGTTGCATGCCTCTCCTGCCACTCCGTCAGATCTTTCCGTACATTCGGCTGGGATGGAGCCACTTCATCCTCCGCCTTCACTTCATCTGTCACCAAATCACTCCATCAATTAGACTAATTCCAATCAAATTAAGGAAAGATCAGCTACATTTTAACGAACTTAAGTGTAAGATTTGTAACCTTGGATTGGGAAGTTCTGGAATGTAGCGGAAGTAAATCCTTTAACAAAATCCTTCAAATCATCTGTCACGCCAAACTTCCGGAGCTCCGATTCCGAAACCACAGAACCCGAGCCGGACGAATTATTGCTGCTGCCAGTATTAGGAGTGGCAATGGAGAGGGAGGAGAATTGAGGAGGGATGATATCGGAAATGGATTTAATGTTGATCTGATCGGCTTGCTTGAGCGCGGCGGTTTTGAACTGATCGGCTTTCTTGGAGGCTTCCAATGCGAGCTCTTTGGATTTCTTGGCGGTTTCCGCCACAAGATCGGAGATTCGGTTGGACGAGGAGGTTAGGGCCTGGGATCTCTTGGCGGCTTCTTCCGCGAACACTTTCGCTCTCTTCCATATGTCTTCCATGTCTCTGCTACGAGCTGCCTTGCTCGGTCAGCTTGGTTTTACTAGTGGTAGAAACGAACCGTGATACTGATTACACGCGTGAAACGACGCCGTCTGTTGTCGGTGAGGTTTTCTTGTAATTTGGTAGTAAAGGATAATTATCTCCGACGGAATCTTGCACGTGATTATCTTCCTCATCGAATAAAGGTTTTTTCCTTCTTCTAATAAATTTAATCACCCCACCCCTTAAACGGTGAAATTATCGTTTTAATTTTGAGTTTGATTTTTCTGTTGTATCTTCGCATCATTTGATATCACGTCAGCAATTGTTAAAACCTCGGTCAAATAAGTCTCAAGATAATTTTAAATGTACTTTGGTAAAACTGAGAAACGTGTGGTTTAAATTGAACAAAAATAAAACTTCAAAATTATTTGATATAAACTCATAATATTCTTAAGGAAATTTTTAACTTTTGTAAGTATTCTTAAAATTAGAATGACTAATAATTAATTGGGTATTAAAAACATTAAAGAGTTAAAATAAATATAATTTCTAATATCACGATATTAAAACACGTTTAAAACAAAACCACAACTCTTTGTCTAGCTGAATAGTAATTTTTTAATATCAAAACAACTTATAAAAGAATAATGTGCTATTAATAGGTGTTCTTTTTTAGTTATTGAGTAAGCGAACAAGCGATTTCTTACTGAAATAGTTGAATTACCAAAATGAACCAAGTGTTAGTATTTAATTTTTTAGTTTTAAAAAATTATATTATTTATATCTTTATTATAACATCTATATTAGCTTCTTGTGCTAATAATATTCTCTCTATCCTCCAAAAAGAACAACTTCCAAGTCACTTTTTGTCCTTAAATAGTTGCCATTTTCATCATTTTTAATGTATTAAAAAATAAAAATTAATTTTAATTGACTATATTAACTAAAATTATTGAGAGTAATTAACTAAATATATATTAAAAATATAAATCAATTATATTTTTAATTCTCATGAAAATACTAACATACCCAAAAATTAGGTTTGTAGCAAGAAAAGAGTTCACAAACCAAGGAAGAGAGGGAACTAATTGCTCTTCGGACACATGTAGGGTCGCCCTAGTTTGCTACAAATCTTAGGGTTTTGCTCCATAATGTCGGCCATAATACACAAATAACAAAACATATTCCTCAAATTAGTAGTTTGGTCCCTAATTAATTACATTAATTAATATTAGTAATTAATGATCACTTTAAACAAAAATCATGATATCCCAAACTAGTTTGCAAAATTTAAAAACAAAACTAACAACTTCAATTAGCTTATAGTAGTAGTAGTTGCTGAGTGTAACTATATAGGCTTCAGCTTTCAGTTCCATGTTTCATGGACCAAGCGGCAAGGCTTTGTTATGTATGGGGCGTCGTCTTCTGACATGGGAATAATCCATGGTAAAAAACTGGGACTTGTCGTCCCCCCCCTCTACCCATTCTTGCCATGTCCCTGATGGTTTGCTTCCTTTTTGTTCCTTTTTATGAGATGGTTTGCCTGCATTTATAGAGACATAATTAGAAAGTGAAGCAATTGATTTCACATAAAAAATAGTATCAGCACTTTTGAGTAATCGGAACACTTTATTTATTTATTTCGATATTTCTGTCCTTCTAACAAAAAGACTAATATTCATATTTAATCATAATCGTCTGAATTTAAAAAGAGTGATTCCCTCAATAATTTAACGTTTAAGTTGTTTTTTTTCTTTCCTTTTGGGTCATAGATAATAATACAATAATGCAAAGTTTGGACTTTAAACTCAAAACTAACATTTTATACTCTGCAAGAAGTGCCAGTAAACTATGTATATACCTGACACATCTTGTTTGATTTGCTTGTTGTTTAAAGTAGAAACTTCACTTCCATGTGCTGAAACCTGGTTTTTTTACAAGTTTAAGCAGACGGGATTAGTTAATCGATTTCTTGAAAAGATAATAGAGTTGCTAAGTTCTTTTTTTAGACAAACCTCAAGCAATCTTAGCTTCCTTGGCAGTGTGGGGATGAAGAGATTAATTTCATGATTAGTAGTAGTGCCTGCTAATTAAAGAAGATGCAAAAACAAAAATATTTAGTTCAGAACAAGATTATATATATTATGATCCATGCATGATGAGTATTTTAAAAGATATTGAGAGGAAAAATAAAAAGAGGAGTATATACACCTTGGCGATCATGAGGTAATGGATGTTGCTGCAGAATTTGCATAGTAGCAGAACAAGGTGTTATTACAAGAAGCAGCATGGAACAAAAACAGAAGGTAGTGATCATGAAGAACATAGCACGCTCCATTGCTTTTCTAAGAGAACTTAGTTAGATAGTTTGCATGAGAGATTTGGTTTGGTGTCAATGTATGAGAGTTGATACTACTCGGTACATGATTTATATATATACTACCAAGAAAATAGTTTTATAATAAAGGTAGTAGTAGTAGTTTCTAGTTAGTAATTTATAGTACTCGTCTATGTTCGGATATAGTTGTCGTGAAAGATAATTGAATAAGAACTAAGTTAATGATTAACTCGATACTGCAATTTATTTACATTTTTTATCAATCGTGTATTGTATTTACATTGAATATTGAAAAATAATATATTTTTACATTGGAAGCTGTGTAATTCAACAACTAAAAAAGAAAAAAAAATCTATTTTTTACAACAACTATATCTAAATAGAGTAAGTAGTTACAATTAACTATATTCGAACAGAGTGAATAGTTACGATAAGAAATTATGGGAGCATGGAAAGAACAAGGAGAGTAAGCACTAAGTATGTGTGTACACACCTACATATGAACATGCCTACACAAAGCACAAAATGAAGAGTTCCAAAACACGGTAACATGGAAATCATGATTTTAAACTTCCTTTTTAGGAACCCTTCACACCATTTGAGTTGGTTTTGTCACCTACTCCTTGTTGGGTCCTCGTTTTCCGTTTTAGTGTAGGATTACCATAGCCCACATGTACATGTACTTGCGTATTTGTACTTAATTAGAATGTTTGTGTTTACTAACAACTTGGTTGTTAAATGTTGGCATTATCAATGAGCTTATTATAAACATTTCTATCTTTTTTATATTTACGCTCAACTACAAGTTAAAATTTATTTTGTTCATACTGAACTAACTTATTAAGGAGTAGAGTGCTTCCAGCATGTATTACACCAATAAGGTAGTTCTTTAGAAGTACAAGTGATGAGAAATTATTTTATAAATGTTTTTATATTTCGAGTATAGTTAAAGAGATGGTAAACTTTTCTCTTTCGCGTATAGTGTTCAATTATTCACAATAATTAACCCAAATGAGTGCCATTGTTAACTTTTTTTTGTTTCTCCTCTTAGCTTCAACGTATAAACCCTACCTCTAATCTAGCCATGCCAAGTTGACCATTTGATGGAAGGAGGAGCATGGAGGTGCCATGCCATGTCCTCCAGGGTATCTAGGAAGTAAAAATTATTCGTATAGAAAAGGACCGTCAATAATTTGTAAAATCACACACTCATTTTAACGTTTCTTTTTTTAAAAAAACAAAAAGAATAGAATTCTGACTCTACAACAGTTGAATATAAAAAGATTCTTCTGCTACGCCTACTTAGCTATATAAGCTTTCACCTATCTAACAAAATAAGAATAATTTAAATAGGCGAACGTCGGTTGATTTGAGATTGTTTTGATTTAACTAAAATTTTGAATTTAAGTTTAAAGAAAACAATTTTCTATAAATTTTGGATCATTTAAATCGTTTCAAAAAATTTAACACGATAGAGTTCAGAATAATCAGTCTAATAGTGTTGGAAATCGAATAACTTATAAAAAAAAAAATTGATTGAGGAAGAAAGAACACGAAGGACGTTATGTGGAGGTCTATGGAACTATGGAAGTATGGTGGCAGACTGGCGGTTCACTTTTTTGTCAAGGAAAGTGCGCACATGGAATACCCCGTCCAGAAGGAAAAGCATGCCCAAGAACAAGGTACATCAAAGTATAATTAATTTTTTTTGGTAGAATATAATTTAGTTATTTGATGTTATAGGCGGCAGTTTCTTTTTTTCCTATGAAATGCACGTGAGTTTGGGTGGTTTCACTTCACCAAAGAGAATCTCTATCTGCGGTAAATAAATTATTTTGAAATTCGACTAATAGGTGATGGATGCGAGTAATTTAATACTTTAATTGTTTTAATAAAGTTGAACATTTAAGAGTGGTTTGATGATGCTCTTATTTCTTAAAAAAAGCGCATATTCGATCAAAGAAAAAATTACGTATATTTAGTAAATCATTCCGGTATGAATATAGTTAATCTAACCCAATTAACTTAAAGAATACATTTTGTTTATACCTAAAAACTTCAAGAGACTGACTAATAATAGTATTGCTTGCCAGGTTAGTAAGATTACGGGCAACTAAGTTCAAGTCTCATAACTTACCACCGTCATCTATGTTAAAAAAGATGTGCAACACTTTGATAATCCATGATTAGAACCCAAAAGCAAAGATAATTTGTATAAATTAAGGGACACGGCCTATATTTGCACGCAAAAGAAGAGAAAAAAACGCATATGAAATAGCAAAGATGTAAAATAATGCTTGATATATCTCAGCTCGCATGCACACAGAACAAATTCCGGAGCATGACAGCATCGATCGAAAACCTATCAATCGACGACCTACAGCACATACCAACCAACCCAAGCCAGAGAGAAGTCGAATGATGTGCATGTATACCACTCCTTAAGCCATGAATGATAACTTTTTTTTAAAGATGTATACTATTTCTTCCCTTTAATTAAATATATGAACAGCATAGAAACCAAACATTAGAATCTACAGCAAAGAAGGCCCCGCTTCCAACCCCCATGCTTCCGTAAACGCCTGCGATCACCTTTTGCCATTCTTACCGGACTTGTATTCCATTCCGACTGTAATCTGAACATTTAATAAGCAAAGATAGTAAATTATAACATAGCTGTGCAATGTAGGTCAAGAATCAGAGAGTGTGATGGTTTACTTACACGGGGAAGGCAAAGGAGCGTGTACTGGTTGTGCTGCTATCCGATCTAAGAGAGACACTGCCAGAGTATGTAATTGGCCCAGAATAAGTTATGAGACCGGATATTGGACCTGCTGCAGAGAAACTAGACTCCCCAAAACCATAGTGATGTTGGCTTGGACCTGCTGCATACGAACTTGACTCTCCGAGCATGTGTTGAAGTTGTTCGGTTAATATTGAGTTGGCCCTAGGATCATCGACCCTGGATGAATTTTGAGTCCCAGGAGAATTGGAACCTCCATTTCGATGACATTCCTGCCTCCCACTCGATGTGGGCTCAGAAGTGTCGGGGTCAGAAGAGATGCTTTGAGCCTCCACATTACTAGTAGAACATAACTCCCCCACATTCGTTTCAGTTGCTTCTTCAGAGATGGAATCCATAGCATGACTTCTGTCGGATACTTCTCTGGTAGAAATCTGAGCAGGAGTTGCTGAAAACTCTTCTTCAGGGCCATGGTCTTCTAATTCAGATGTAGAACCCAACGTTGGTGTTGCTAACATTTCTTCATGGAAATAATTTAACTCCGCAATAGGAGAAATCAAAGCAGAGCTCACCAATGTTGCTCCACTGTCCCCATTTTCAGATTGTTCACATGAAGAACCTGTCGCCACTGAGACTGCATTTTGGCTTGGCCTCTGCAATATAAGCATTCAAACTATTACGACCTGCCTCAAATTCTAAAATGTCACACTCGTCTTATTATACTTCCTGGTCCCAATGAGTCTGAAAACCATACTTGTGTTTATTTCTAAAAGAACCTGAAAACATGGTACTCTACAGGGAAACCTTCATAGTAACGTTAGATTCTAGTCGTTTGCTAAAAAGATGGGCAGCTATCAATGCCGCAACATAAAACCATAATCATTCAAAACCTTAGACAAATGCAAAAGGAAAGAAAAATAATATATCTACCACAAGACCAAGTGAAAAGTATAATTTGTGCATTACAGTTGCTCAGACAAAGATATCTTTAGGACAACTTGGTGTTGTCAAAAGATCTGTGGTTAAGATATGCATACCTGAAGAGAGAACCGTTCTTTATCCAAGCTGCTATTAGAGGACTTGTCATAGGAATTGTTTTCACCGGAAACTGGCATTGAAAGTAAATCTCCAAGTGAAAAAATCTCTTTGGGTGTATCATTCTCAAACTTAAAAGTTGCAGACTGTCTTGCTTCCCCTGCTGGAATTGAATCCTTGGAATAAAAGTCACGAGAAAGGTCACCTTTAGAACCCTTCTCTTCAGCAGATTTCTTCAACAAATCAGGAATATGCAAATCAAGATCAAAATTTTCTCTTTCTTGCGAAGATTTTAGCACGTCTGAGATGGGATTATCAAGATCACACTTTTCTTTTACCATATCATGCTTTAAATCCTCTGCAGCAGGTATGTAGTTGCACATACTCTTCTCATCTACATCTGTGTCAAACAAGAACTTGTCCTGCGAGGGCAAGCCCTCATCAACACAGATATCCTTCACTACATGGTATGTACGTTCTTTGTAACAAACAATCAGCTCTGGCGGTTCAGGTTCCATAACACTCTTGTCCATATAGAAAACTGAGTCCTTGTCAAACACTTTGATTTTAGGCGAAGCATCACCGGATGTTACTGGTGCCACAAAATCTCTTACTTTCTTTTCATCATCAGGGGTGAAATCCTCAAGACTCATTGAACAATCAATTTTTTCAGAAATCCAACTATCTTCACCCATCATGCAATATGGTAATTCGTCTCCAGCACTCTCCATGCTGCTCAAATCTTGTAAAACTTCCTTTTGACTATGCTTTTCAATGCTCTTTCCAGATTTAAGTACGGAGTCTGCAGCATTATCGTTATATTCATATGGCTTAGAATCGGATTCACAGCCTACAGGTCCATGGGAAAACACTTGTTCACCATCTGCAAGGTACAAAAAAAAACTGTGGTGAAACCAGAGATCTGGCGTATGGCTCTAGACATGTCTATTAAGTATTAAAAGCAATTGGAGCATACATTTAGATCTTGAGATAATAAGAAACCAAGGAGGCAGATGAATGGCCTAAAATTTAACTAAACAATGAAGGTCCTATGCTTAGTGTTCCATCAAATGTCTCTCCAAAGAAGTGATGAAGAAAATAAAATTTCCCCGAGCTAAATTAGGTGTGCCAGAAAAGAACAATTCCTTGATTGAGGAACATGGAACATAAGTTACCAATTTAAAAGTTTGATAGCACCTAACAAACCTAGGTTCTCACAGCTCCTCCAATACAAGGCAAAAAAAGACAGCAATTTAAAGCTTCCCAATTTGAAGTGCAGCAGACACAAGGAGAGCAAGTCATTACCAAGTTTCATTTTTCATCTGGATTGCAAAAGCCAACAGGTTGTAGAGTTATTCAAGCTATTACGTGCACCATCTTCAAGCATGTGCCACGTTGTTTTCGGTATGCAAAACCTACCCTGCCAGTTAAAACTATGTTAGGAAATGAAAGAAAGCCTCTCAGTGAAAGATGCTTAACGTCATAGATGAAATATGATGTCACTCTCTTTAACTAAGCAAACAATGAGAGTATAAAAAGAACTGTCCAAAGGTAATCACCACCAAGGCAAGTGAAATCTAGCCATCACCAAATACAAGATACACTATTCAGAAGACAAACAGGAGCTCGAAGAATGAGTATTAAGCAGGTTACTTTCAGTCCATAACAAAAAAAAATGGAAAAGAGAGAAGCAAAAGCAGCACAAAATCCTAAAGGGAAAACCAGGCATGAAATGTACAAGTTTTGAACAAAATACAAAAAAAATCAGGTATAGAAAGTAGAAAGAAGAACCATAATCAATATTAAACTACAAGAAAGTAGAAATAATCTTGCATGTAGTGTGCCAAAATTCAGTAAATTGGGAGCGATGTTTTGTCTCCATTACCATGATGCCTTTTGGGAAAATGAAAGGACGAAAATTAAAATAGCTATTCACCTGAACAGTAATCAACAAACAAAATACCAACCACAGCTCAGTTTTCAATCACAAAGAGCAGCAAGTGGTGGTAAAGAAGTTCCAAAGCTCCAACATAAAAAAGGCACACAATTGCTTATAATTCAAGCTTCTGTTCTTACCCCCTTGCATAAAAGCATATAACTCCAAGCTTGAATTATAAGTTTCACAATAACCAAATTTATACAAGGAAATGACCCCAGAAAAATGTGTTAAACATAGACAACATGAAAGAAAAAGAAAAAATCACTCCTGTGGGAATCTCAAATCAGTCTACAAAAGGACAAAAGAAAGGCTTTATTTTTGTGAAAGATAAGATACACTATAGTCAAAATAATAATAAAAATAACTCTACAATATTTTAAACACAAGCAGAGTAAGCCAATACAGCCTCCTTTTCAACAATTCCAAACCATCTCTTCCTTTTTGTCTGGTAGTTTCTGATTAGATCTATAAATCCGTCATCATTAGTTAAAAATTAGGAAAATGAAAAAAAAAAACAATAACATGAAATCAGTAAACACAGAGGAGAATCTAATTAGGGGTTAGGTTAATAAACTTCCCAATCAATCAAACCAAGGGGAAATCAGTAGAAAAACCAAAATAAAGGAATATCAGAGATCTGAGAAGAGAACAGATCCCACAATATATACACACAACCCCAAAAAAGTGCAGAAAATAGAAACAGAATTATAGTATAAAAAAAGCATGAATTAGCAAACAATGCATCACCTTTTTGATTGATTCAGCTTAAAAAGGCAGACCAGCTTTATCTGCTTTTGGATTCAGGCAGCATAACCAAACAGAGGGTAGTCTCAGTTCAGAATTTAACTGAAGAAAAAAGAAAAGACACGAATTTGTTTAGAAAAAATACAAAACCAAAACAAACCCATCAACGTATAAGAAACAGGAAACAGAATACTGCACTACAAAAGAATGACTTGTGATAAACCGTACTGCAAAAAAACAGCAGAAAACAAGAAACTCGAAATCCCATATCTAGACGATCTAAGAAATTTGTAATCCCATATCAAGATGATCTAATAGAGAGAGATAAAGATGGAGAGGAGAGGGAAGGAACCTTAGGAGTTGATGATCAAAGCAGAAACTGATTGTTGGAGCGTTAAAAGAGGTTTTTGGTTGTGTAAAGAGGAGAAAGAGTACTGAAGCAGTTAAAGCATGAAACGAGAAAGAGAAACCAACGAAAAAAAAGGAGGAGGAGGCAATAAATGGAAGAACAGAGACAGAGGAGAGTGACATGAGATGTGCTGGAGTGATTGAATTGTAATTATATGCTAATCTGACCCTTCTTCTTTAAATCAAAATTATAAAAACAAAAATAAATGGGTGGTCAACCATTCCTCTCCTCTCTTTTGTACCCTTTCTTATCTGTGCAATTAATGCCCCCAACCTACGAGCAGAAAACACACAAAAAAAACAGCTCTCTCTGCACCTAAGAAGCCACACCCCACCCCACCCCACCCACCAGGTTTCTCGCAATTAATATCCTTCCTACAAAATAAAATAAATAAAAAGACCCAATCTTTTCCTTAATTTGTCAAAATCCTTGATTTGCAGAATCATTCAATTTTCTTTCCATCCAAATTCCAAACACAAATATTTTTTCAATAAAGGAAAAAAACAAGAAATGAAGCGTTTATTTTCCCAGAAACAAACAAGAGAGGAGAGAGCACAAGATGAGCATGACTACTACTAGATGAGTAGTAGAACTTAGAAAATTAAAATTAAAATAAATTAAAGTACAGCAGCGTCGATCCCGAGCAAAACGCCCTGCGGCGATGATAATAACGTAACGTTTGACTCTGCTGCTGGTACTTAGAAATGATTTTTGTAAGAAAAATGGAGAAGGAGAGGAGAAAAATACATAACATAAAACACTGAAACTGACAATAATGTCGGAGAAAGAGGAGCGGATACTCACACATCACAACAACAACAATAGCAACACAAGACGCAGTCGTTTCAGAGAAGAAGAAAAGAAGTCAAAACTGTTTCTGGTTCCTGTTTGGGCTTTGGTTTGTGGGGGGCTGTTTGATTCGGCCGGAGAAATTTGAAATCGAGACAGAAATTGGCGTTTTCCGATGACTTTTTCGGGGGAAATCCGGCGGGTTTTGTTCAAGCTTTTTCTGCTACTTACCTACCTGCTGCTTAACTGTCTCCCATTTTCCTTTTTATCATTTTAATTTTTTTTAATTTTTTTTAGTTTTTTTTAGTTTTCGCGGGAGGGGTGGTGTGGGACCCAGGAAAAGAGGCAAGTTTCATCCTTCCCACTCACGATCAATCTTTTTCAAATTTATTAATGAGGATAGGACAACATGTGCTTCGTACTATACTACCTTCCGTAAGCTCTTTCACACGTGGCATTCAATGTAATATTCCATTCTTTTCTTTTCTTTTCTTTTCTTTTCTTTTCTTTCTCATTATACCTTTAAATCGGCAGAACTCACTTATCTTAGGGTTTAAATAAAAAAATGCACCTATATATGAATTGATTGACTCATTTAGCACCTCTACTGAAAAAACGGTTTAAAATGTACTTATACTTCTTACGTATGACACATTTGTCACCTCCCACGAACGACGTCACCATTCCTCTATTATCCACTGACGTGGCGCGCCACGTGGCATGCCACGTCATAAACATGATGACACGTCATGCCACGTGGCAAATCCGACCCAAATTACGTTGAACCGAGCCTGGACACGGGTCATTTATTTGGGTCGTGAACGACGCGCCATCCACTTCACTTCATAAGAGTGAACGACGCGTCGTTCACTTCTTTTCTTTTCTTCATTTTTGTTTATTTTCTTTTCTTCATTCATCATCTTCTTCGTTGTTTTCATTTCTTTCTTTTAAAACACCAAACCAATCGCCCTCTCTGCAATCTCCCTCTCTTATTGTTGCAATCTCCCTCTCTGCCTCGACCCAAATCGCCAACCACCAAACCAATCGCCGAAACCAATCGTCAAAACCAATCGCCAACCACCAAACCGCCTCAAGCCACCACCATCACTCTCGGCAGCCAAGCAAGCATGAGAGCAGAGTAAATACTCTCATCCCTTCACTGTATTTCTTTCCCTTTTCTTTACTTGCCTGTTGGTTTGTTAGTTTTGTTGCATAAATTTGCAGGTTGGTTTTTGGTGTTGACAGTGGTGGTGAGCGAGGGTGATTGTGGCGGTGGCGATGGGTATTTGTTTCGAGTTTGAGGAGGAGGTGCGGCGACTGTCGACGTTGGGTGGTCTGGTGGCTGTGGCGGAGATTGGAGGTGAAGATAGGGTAATTGGCGAGGGCGATTGGGAGAGTGGAGTTGGGTAGTTTAATTTTGGCAGGCTGGATTAATTTAGTAGAAATCATATTTGAAAATTTAGTTGACAAAGGTGAGAATTTGGTGTTTGATAGAGGTGAAAAGATGAATTCGGCTTTAATTTGGGAAAGGATTTGGGATTGGAGTTAATTGCAGGAGGATTGATTGGAAATTGCATAGGGATTTAAGATTGGAATTGATTTTTGTAGTGAGGTTTTGGGTTAAATTGCAGAGGGATTATTTGAAATTTGGCAAAAGTTTGAATCTCTCTGTTCTTGAAATCATTTCTCACCACCAACCAACATGGCAGATGTTTTGTGCGATACGAATCTGGTTTCAATCGTTTTATTTAATTAGTTAATTAATTCAACGAAAAAAAAGAGAATTACAACGTGTTTGGGCCACTCATTAATAGGGTTGGCAATGGAGCGGGTGATCGCGTGTCGAACACGCCAAATATAAGTGTATATTGGATATAGAAATGGGGGTAGAAATACAACTTATCACTGTCTACAAAGACTTGTAGATTGCGGTAAGAGGATCGGTCCACAGAGACCTCTAGGGAAATGTAGTTCCTGGTTGACTTCCTCGTCACTGATTTTGGTTGGGTGAATCTGAAATTAAAGACAAGAACAAAGGAAATAAAACAGTTCAAAGTAGTCTTGGTCAGACGCTTGGCCAAGACAGGGGTCAAGATTATAAGATATCAAATAAAAGAGAATCCTTGGTAAGGGCGATGTGAGAGCTTCTGTCCTTATGATCCGATCATTGATTCAAGGGTATTTGTCTCTAAATTCATAGTACTGCTATAGAGTGGAGGTGCTTCTGTTCACTCCTGCTTCCCTCCTCTTCAAATCATCTGGCGGGTGCTCCCTTTCCTGATGATCCTAGCCAAGGGACACCTTGCTGGTTAAAGGGTTTATCCGTTTGACTGCTGTCTTGAGTGGTTGTTCGCTTCATCAATAGCATAGGGGAAGACAGTACCTAGTCAAGTTGTTTCCCTATGGAAACCCTAGGTTGTCAATCTGGTCTTAGTCTAGATCGTTTATTCCTTCTAGTCTGGCGCGAGACTAGTCACCTACTTTGCCTAGCCGACGGGTGCTCCCTTTCCTTCTAGGCTGGTTGCAACTCTTCTCTACTAGGGTACAAGAATGATCAGGTCTTGTCTCTAGTGAGTTAGCAGTTTAATAAACTCAAGGAATAAATGAATACGAATTGTAGAGGCTCTTAAGTGCGGTTTGATCTCATGAATATAAATAAGGACGCAGCTCCTCAACCCTTACCAAGAATAGATGTTTAGCTAGACGTACTCATAGATGGAAGAATAAAAATATTTAATTGCATAATAAAACTAAATCCGAGAATTCCACAATAGGAAAATTCCGGAGCAGGAAAGTAGTTCAATGTCGAAAACGGGAAAAGAAGAGAGAGCGAGAGCCGTTAGAGAGGCAAGACAAAATCCGGCTAAATACTAGCTAAAGCCCCTTTGTCCTTCTCTAACTCTAACTCTTCAAACAAATCTAAAAAGATAAAGATAGTAAAGTTTTCTATTCGGGAAATAAATCGCAACAAAGAGGGAGATCCTAAATAGGATTCTACATAAGATTGTCTTCAGATCCCTCTAGAGTTGCTGGATGGCTACGACTTGTCAGCTCGCAAGGCCCAGGTGAAACGTGGCCCATAAGGCTTGCTGATGTTGTCACTCGAGATGGCTATCGCGATATGAGTCTTGGCCAAGCTTGCGGCCTAGACAAACTGGTAATCGTTTCTTGCTGCGCGAATGGGTCTTGGCCAAGATCTAGGCCAAGACGATCTGGTAATCAACTCCACCGCTCCACTGAAATGCTCCACTCCAAAACCAGAACTGTCAAAGTATGAGAAATAAAAGGGAAATCAATAGATTCACTGCCCAAACAATATGTAAATGGACAGTAAAAACATGATTAAATGCAATGCAATCAGCGGGTATGGAGCGGGTAAGGCACTATCCATACCCGCACCCGCACCCGCGCGGAGCGGGTAAGAGAAGACAAATTGTACCTGCGGATTACCCGCGGATACCCGTAAATTTCTTAAAATTTAAATTTTCAAGTAATAGATTGACAATCTTTCATACCGCAAATATCCTAAGGTTTACAAATTTTATGATATGTATATATATTTTGCGGGTATCCATACCTGCATTTTGCGGGTATTTAGTGCGGGTATTGGAGTGGGTAAGCACTATCCATACCCGCACATTGCGGGTGCGGGTAAATCCATACTCGCAAAATACCCACAAACTGCGGGTGGGTATCACCCGCAATTGTGGGTATTCGGCGGATATCCATGTCCGCGGGCAGAAATTGCCAACCCTACTCATTAATTATATTATTTTTTCTAAATATTTAGATTAATTACATTATTATTTTTTGAATTTTTTAAAATTAATTAAATTATTTTTTTTGAATTTTAAAATTAATTAAACTATTTTCTGAAATTTTAAAATTAATTTCATTAATTTCTGAATTTTTAAAATTAAAATTAAGGAATAAGAAATGAAAAATGAAAAAAAGAATTTGGTAGAGATGGATTTCTAATTTAATTTGGGCAGAGATGGGAGATGGCTTTTGATTTGGAGGGAATTGATTTTGGTTTTTACAGCAGGCGGGTTGGAATTGGTTTTTGCAAGAGATTTAGGATTGGAATTGGCTACGAACGACGTGTCATTCGTTGTTTGAACGACGTGTCATTCGTTGTTTGAACGACGTGTCATTCGTTGTTTGAACGACGTGTCATTCGTTGTTTGAACGACGTGCCGTTTAGGACCCAAATAAGAAACCTGTTTTCAGGCCCGTTCTAGTGTGATTTGGGTCGAATACGCCACGTGGAATGTCATGTCATCATATTTATGACGTGGCGTACCACGTCAGCGGATAACAGAAGAATGGTGACGCCGTTCGTAGGAGGTGCCAAATGTGTCCTAGGTAAGAAATATTATGTTAGTTACCAACTAATCCAAGTAACTAAGTATCATCATGCTTGTCTTTATTCTTTAAGCTCGGGTCTTTTTCATTCCATTTATTCGGTAAAATTGCTATAAAAAATGCAGGTCGGACCACGTTTAAGAACCAACACCATAGAGGAAAAAGAAGAAGATGATCTGTTGATGATGATCATGCTAATTTGGATTTTGATTTACATTAGTGTTATTCTTGGTTCTCCTATGTTATAAATAGTATACATTTTCTTCTTTTCGATGACATCTAAGGGTCTGCTTATCGACATATTTATCTGTTAATTTTGACATAAAAAATGGGGTTGATAGCAAATTTAAAAAATATAAAAATTTAGTAGCATACACATAAAAATAAACAAAGTTATTTATTTTTATTTTTATTTATCGGGTAATTCAATTAAAGTTCTATCAAGTCTTCAAAAGGAGACTGAGTGTCAATAATTTTTTAGAGAAAAACAAAACAGAACTCCCCGTAATCTTATTCTTTAGACTATAAAAAGAACGATGTGTTATTTTCACACTTTAACTTATTATTTTCACATCTTTATTACATTAAATTTATTTTAATTATTAAAAAAATATACTACTGTAAAATATAAAATGAGAGAATAACAAAATAGCACTAAAGCTTAAAAAAAAGAAAAGAGATGGGAACGGGATTTTTGGGGACCATGTCCATGCCCGAGCGGCACGTGATCTCACGCCGTCCCCTGGTTTACACGTGTCGTGCATCCCTGAGGCTGAAATAGATGGTGGTGCAATTAGTCAAGGGTGAGCGGGCAAGCTTTGTCAACTCTATAAAATAACCTTCCAAGTTTTGGCAATTCAAAATTAGTATTATAACTTCATCTTTCTCTTATACTAGTATAAAAGAAAGAGAGAAAAAAAATTCAGATGTTAAAATAGTTAATTGAAATCAACAAGTTACCTAACCTTTTTTTTATAAAAAGAGTTGGTGAATCTTCTGTTTTTATTTGGCATACTGTTGTGCCTCCATATTAGGTTCCTTTGAGTTTCTTATTGTAGGTTTTTAAAATCGCTCGTAGATTGTGATATTATCATTTTCAAAAAACGTTCTTATCATAGAAGAATCTGATGATAACGGAGATGGTAAAAAGAAAAAGAAAAAACGTTCATATCATAGAAGAACTTGATGATAACGGAGATGGTAAAAAGAAAAAGAAACTTCTAATTTGTGATTTGTAATAGTGATGCCTTTTTTATTCACATGTTCTTTTATTTTTTAACTACATATTAATAATAAATAAATAATATCCTAACTAGGTTTTGTTGATCACAAAACTTTCAGAAGAATAATGATTCTCTGTAGAACAGATTAGGACTTATCTTCAGGAAAACTGTAAGGCATTTCTAACCTCTGATTGGCTCGAGCAGAACAGCAAATTAGGAGAAGACTGGATTTTACCCAATCATAGTAGTACTCTTAATAGAAATCATTAGGCTTCCCAATTTTTACATTCAGCTCTTCAAGAAACCCTGTAATAGCAGTTTTCTGCCAGCTCTTGAAACTCCTGCAGAAAGTTATTCGCGTCATTTTGGGAAACCGGTAATCGATCAGTACGTCATCCATCGAAGAAGTTATGAGAACATCTAAACCGTGCTAAAATGGTTTGGTATTCGACGATTCAAAAATCACTTCTAGAGAACTTACTTCTGATCCAGGTGTGCCATAATTTCACCACCAGGGAAAGCTGCTCTCGTAGCTTCGAGTGCAGCTTTAATTGATTGTTTCCAGGTTCCACCAATATCATTTGTATTTTTATCTGCATTTGACTTGCTTGGATCTTCCATGGGTAAAGAATAGCCTGAAAGAAGATGGGACACCCAAACACCATCTTTCCTACAGTTTACACAAAAATAGAACAGCTTATTATTAACTCGGAAAATTCATCCTCCAAGTGTTCGGCGGTTCTGTTAACTATGAATGAAGCAGAAAAGTAAACACAGGCATAGACGAATCAGATTAAATACAAGTATTGCTGTGTGTGCGTTTTCCACATGAGGAAATAAAGGCTATTTGAGTTAATAATTAACAGGTGAGAACACTTGGCAATGAAGAAGCAGCAGCAGCATATTGTACCTCAAACACATCATAAACAAAGGAGCTTATAACAAAACAGTTTAGTGTTTCAACATAACAAATCAATCTGAAAGGGAGATGATAATAACTTTTATGTAAGGTAATAGATAGATATGTGGTAAGTTTCAAGTAAGGAACAAATTCAAACAGAGAACCTAACCGGGCATAAGACTTACAGAACTACGTCCATATGTCGAGGTGCATAATGTCCACCGCCTAATCCAAGTAGGACTCTTTTACTGCCGTTCTCACTGGTATCAGTCAAGAGAAGTAAGGTTAAACAAAACCAAGAGCAAAAGGGTAACTTTTAGTTAGTTGATAAATATTATTCAAAGTACAATTAATCATAAAATTGAATTAACTTTCACGGATTTTCTTAACAAACGTACAGGCATTTAATGGATAACATGTCACAACTCAACTTAACATCACCTCAGCCTGGCTACAAAACATTGACACTTTTGTTCAATTTTGATTTGATTTGTGGCAAACTTTGTGTGGCCCAATGGAAAATAATGATGCACAAAACACCATCCATATGATGCCAATAATGGTCTCAAAAAGTTGGGGCACAAATGACTGCTAGCTTATTCAACAAGCAAAAAAAATTATTCCTGCAAACATACTGATTGTAAATTTCCTCTACAGATCATGTATGATTATTACCTGCTCCAGCTTCCCACTGCAGAACCTCCTCCAAGCCCAAGTCCTTGCGAAACTAGCTTCAAGCACAAATTACAATAATTTATAACAGAAAAGGGCACAATCTCTTCATGCAACTTGACTAATATGCTAAATACCACCAGCTAAATACTAATACAATGATTGTGGTGCGTGAATTTTGTCAGATATAAATACGAATCTAGGCGAGCAAAGATAAAATTTATCATATAGATAAGTGCTCCAAATCGAAATGTAAATATGTGGAATGGCCTCAACTTTGATAAGAAATTTGTTTCATATAAAGGGTATGGCATTGTCACTTTTCTCTCGAACTTATGTTTAGGTCATCATAAGTAACAACGGTCAATCAGTGCATTGTGCAGACCCCAGAAATAACTGAACAACAGATGGCATGGTAGAAAGTAGCCCAATACTAATATTTAGTAGACTAAAGAGACTATAGATGTCCACTCAACTAGAGCAACGACTTGGGCAGCATCCTGCCTCTTCCAGTACTCTTCTGTGCTACCTATACAAACCAAAAGAAAGCAATCAAACAAAGCGCTAATGCTGAAGAAAAAGGAAAAGCAACGCAATGATACAGAATAGCTTTCAACCAACAACTAACTCTGGATAAGTCAGCCTCATCCAACAGTACATAGCATCTCAAGGATCTATTAAGGATCTATGAAAACTCATAAACCACACAATTCACTATTGATTTAGACACCCATTTATCTTCTCTGAAGTATTAAAAGAACAATGTAGCACCAAAAACATAAATCTAACTTGAAACAAATAAACAAATAAATATATAAATCTGAGTGCATAACAGCCACTATTCTTCATAACTACCAATAATTTAACACAATAAGAAGAACATACAACATGAATAAAGGGAGAAGTGGCGCCAAATGGTTCATTAATACTATCAGTTTAATGGTTCATCAAAATTAAGACATAAAATCCTGCCAAAGTGAGAGTAAGTAAATCACATTTAGAGTGATGAAGGATGGAAAATTACCAATTTCAACGAACATTGTTGGTTTATTAGTCAGTGGTCCATGATGAGTACCCTCCAAAGTGATCTACGATCAGGCAAACAAATGGTAAAGACTAAAAAGTCATTCAAAAGAATACAAAGCAGAGCACCATAATGTGGCTTGTATTTCTTTTTCCACAAACATAAAATACCTCAAATTCAGGAACTAAATTATGAGCAGCAGCAAGTTTCTTCAAAAGTCTGAGCCAAGGCCCCATCCTTGGATCAGGCGGCGCAGCCCATCCAGGCTTCCCACCTTGTGGTGGCACATCCCCTTCACGCAAATGGGGCACTCCTACATGACCGAAACAACAAAACACTAACGAACAAACGCAATAATCGAGTGCATTAAAAAGGGAATCAAACAATTAAACCAAAAAAATACCAATGGGGTGAATGGTGATTGCAGGGCGGTTAGAGACAGCTGTGTGTTTGCTAAAAAAGATGACTTCCTCCACCACTTCGCCGGTAGCTTCCTCCCACCTATCATCCAAGTAGTCCTCCGCGACAATGCTATTATTGTGTTGCAACAGTCTCACATGCTCGTTAGCGAAGCTCTTCATTTCCTACAATTTTCATTCCGATAAAGAAAACAACAGAGAGACAAAAAAGAAGAAGGAAAAGACAGTGAATAGAGAAGCGGAATGGAAATCTGACCTGGAGTGGAGGACCAGGGTTCCAGCCAGGCATGGCCAACAGCGTGGTGGCGGGATTGATGGAGGCAGGATCGGTGGTTGTGGCCACCAAAAGGGTCACCATGTTGGATGCTGATGGTGGTGGTGTGGGGATGTTTTGGGTTGTGGTACTGGAAGTGCAGAAGAAGGATTTAAGGGAAGAAGCAGCGGTTTTAGGGAGAGAGACGATTCTGGTGGCGCGCCCGAGCCCACTGGTACCGAGGAGCTGCGTGGAGAAGGAGAACAAGAACGTCGGTGCGACACGTGGCAGAAGAAGCATGGCCACTTGAGAGACTGGACAAACAATTGTCGCATTTTATAATGGAAAAAAATACAGAAAGTTGATGAGTAGAGAAAACTTAAACAAATGATGCTGCCCAGGATCGAACTGGGGACCTTCAGTGTGTAAAACTGACGTGATAACCCCTACCCTACACCACAGCACCTTGTTGGAATTAAGTATTAATGAGTTAATTAAAATAATTTTTAATTTTTAAACATAATAGAAATTAGAAACCCGACGACGGGAGTCAGGTGTCGTTTCGAGTAATAGATGTTGGTTTCTGCTTCCGCTCTGCAAACCTTCCGTCTTTCTCTCATGGCTTCCAAACCCAAATCCCATCGTCTCCTTCATGGTAATTGCTACTTCTTGCCGCTTTGCCTTTCCTTTTTCCGTTCTATTTTTCATTTTATATTCTCTTCATGAGTTTCACTTCCATCACTCATTCAAATCCGACCCATTTCAACAACAAACCAGTTGCAGGGACCGCCTTGGACGAGGGCGCTTCCAAGAGGGCAAGGACAGTGAGCACAGATGCCTCCTCCACCTCCGCCATCAAGGACGCGTTTGGCAAATATACTGATTATCTCAATAACCTCGTTAGTACTCTCACTTCCCTTTCTGTTTTGCAAATTCGCGGGATTTTCTGCATATTTTGTCCTAATTTTCTGCTAATTTGGAACAATGCCATATCAATTCGGTCTTGCTGAACTGAAAATTTACAGGAGTTATATTTTGTTGTTCTAGCACGTACTAAATTGTATTGGGTGCAGCACATCGACAGAAGTAGATAGCGTTAGAATAAGTTCTAGCTAGGGTATATTCAAATGGCCACCATACAAAGAAAAAGTATGATTTGTTGATATATCGATGTGAACCATGGCTTGTCTTTTGGTGCTTTGCCTTAAACATTTAGTTTAATTGCTAAGAACTTTGTTCCTGTTTATTAATATGTTTTCTCATACCAACTTGCATGTAGAATGAAAAGCGGGAAAGAGTAGTTAAAGCAAGTCGCGACATCACCATGAACAGCAAGAAGGTCATTTTTCAAGTTCACAGGTGGCAAATCTCGTTTTACTTCCAATGTTATTTCTTGTTTGTTGTTTATCGTGCACCTAGCCACTTCTCTTATGTGGGAATGGATATGTTTTCTACTAGGTTGGTTGCTCTTAAAACAAACTTGATTTGGAATCAAATGTTATCCTGGCACAATGAATTCCATAAAAGTGGTAACATATAGATAATTTGGGCTACATTAGCATAACACGGTAGCAATTTAGCTTCCTGAATTTTGGTGCGCTGACTTCCATGTATTTACAGAATCAGTAAATACAACAAAGAGGAAGTCCTTGACAAGGCAGAAAAAGACTTAGCAGCTGTCACAAATCAGCACGTGTCCCGTCTCGTGAAAGAATTACAGGGCACTGACTTTTGGAAGTTAAGACGGGCATACTCTCCTGGGGTTGGTACCTTTCTCTTTCACTCTAAAAGCTGCAACCACTCTTCTAAGTTGGCTGATCTATGCTTGGGGCCTTTGCAGGTGCAGGAGTATGTTGAGGCTGCGACATTCTGTAAATTCTGCAGAACTGGGACTCTTTTGAATCTAGAGGAAATAAATGCTACATTGTTACCACTAAGTGATCCATCTATTGATCCTTTGCAGATAAATGTCCTTGACTATATATTGGGGGTAATTACCTTAATTTTATTCTAATTTCCATGTAGCACAATGATAGTAGCTCTTAGCTCCGCAAACGGTGCTATGGTACAGCAGGACAGCAATTCAAGTATGGATGATATCATGGTCAACCTGTCCCTTGGATTCTGCCTAGATTTAGCAAATGTCCATTTGATTGATCCTTTTCAGCTAATACTAATGTTGCAAGTAGAGCAAGTGCACTGACTTATAAGTGTGGGTGTGGCCATGCTGCATGAACCATGGTCCATACTTTTTGAGGAACAATAATGCATGGTGTGTGGCATGTACATGTATGTATTGCAAGAGCTTCTCAGTTTGCTTGTACAGCTTGCAGATTTGACAGGAGAGCTGATGAGGTTGGCAATCGGTCGTATATCAGATGGTGAGCTTGAATTTGCTAAGAGGATATGCAGGTTTGCTCGTGATATCTACAGGGAGCTGACTCTTATTGTTCCGAAAATGGATGACAGTTCTGACATGAAAACAAAAATGGATGTGATGCTCCAAAGCGTTGTCAAAATAGAGAATGGTATGTGATTGGATGGTAGTATAACTTGTTTGGCACATTCCAATGACATGATAAATAGGACATGAAAGGACTTTTGTAGATTGGAAGCAATCATACAAAAGATTATTTGAGCACTTTAACAATGATATACATCTGCCTGCATGCTTGCATGTCTCGTTCTCCCTAATGTTAATGGCTATTTTCCATCTCAGTTTCTTCTGCTGTTGGCTTCCCTACTGTAATGAGTCATGCTTGATATCCAAAACTTGGTATTTAGGCTTAAAATGTTTTGTAAATTCCCTCGTTAGACCAAGGAAGGGATAATGGATTCCTCGTCCGTATGTTTTCCTTCCATTTTGCTTCTTATCTTTCTCACCATATGGGCCACATTTGCTTCTAGCATCATTGAAAGTCAGTGTTTGTTGCGACCCATGTGGGAAAACCTAGTTTTATGTCCTAAAAACTGAAACAATGTTATGCAAGTATGCATACATTTTCTTTTTATTATTACTGCTTCGACACAATTCATTAGAAACAGCAGTTTGTGGTTGCCTTTTTGTGCACTCAATAAGGGAAATGTCCTTAAAATTCGAGAGAATAGAACTATCAAACATTTCATAATGGTGCTAGAGTCAGCAGCTACCGGGGAACTTTTTCCCTCATAACATAAACTAGTGCTGCAGTGTTGACTGGTTCTCTTGCTATACTGTAGTTATATTTGCATCTGCACTTGGAAATGTGGTATATATCCGTTTTTAAACTGCAGTTCTACTGATTTTGTCTTCGATGCAGCTTGCTTTAGTGTTCATGTGAGGGGATCAGAGTAT
Source organism: Viola odorata (assembly GCA_963691705.1). Classification (NCBI taxonomy): domain Eukaryota; kingdom Viridiplantae; phylum Streptophyta; class Magnoliopsida; order Malpighiales; family Violaceae; genus Viola; species Viola odorata. The sequence goes on from OY829542.1 coordinate 4,090,430, forward strand.
ATGCCAATGCTTGGATCCAGTGAGCCAAGTTCCTTTTTGTTGGGGGTTTCTGACATTGATTTATGAAGTAACGCCTCTCTGCTTAGAGCTTTCTTTTTAATTCACATGATTTATTGGTGGATTTTATGCTAACTTCTCTCTCCCTTTTCTTCTCTTCTTCTGCTGCAGGATAAATATTATCCCCATCTGGAGGCTATTTGAAGAGACTGGTTTTCCTGATTTTCAGCTGGTAATCATTTCGCGTCGCACATAAAAAACTGCTTTTGTCCTCATGAACTCATCTGCTGTTAACTTCTGCATGTTTTGTTAGATACAGGAGTAGAAATATTGTGCTGAGTAAAGGGCTTTCGGATTTTCTCTGTAGGGCTTACTTCTAGGTTTCTTGTGCTAATCTACTGACGTAATAATGATTTGTGCTTGGTCAGGCCCAGAGTTGGGGTATTGGGCTGGCCACATTGTGTGGATTGACACTGTATCTTTGATTAGGATATGCTTTAGGTAGTAGGATTATTAGTTTCACAATAAAGAATTAGTACTATTGTTGCAGGGTTTTAGTGAAACGGAAATACTCTATGTTATCTTTTCGGTCTTCTCGAGTGTTCTATCTATCGTTCTGCCAGAATCGTGACCTACTGTGACTTTCAGTCGTTTTTTTTGCTTCGTTACGGAACAATAAATGAGAAACTGAGTTTAGGTATTTGATGGAGGAAGAAAAAAACAGCAGGAAAAAAAAGGAAGATGGCCTGTGCTGGTCTTTTTCAGTTTTTTACACCTAAAAAATGCATTAGGTCGGCCTTATTCCATGCACATTGTTCCCTGATTCATGTTTAAACTGGCCTGCTGCTAAATTCCAAATTAAACAGATTGATTATTTTAGAGTAAATTGCATAAAATAAAATAAAAAACTTATAATTTTATAAAATGTTTCTCAGAGCCAGTCAAATGAGAAACTGACACGTGTCCACTCCACCATCATTTCCCAAATTATCACCTAGCTAGCAACCGTTTTGGCCTAACTAATTAATTGATTTCCATACCTGTAAATGGTGTACGGGTTGAAAACTTGAAAGTGATGGTCCTAATCACACCCGTGGACCATGTCCCATAGTAAGTAAATATCTGAATTAATTTCATCCTAAAAAAGGTTGGATTTGCTTTATTGCTTATGAGAAATTTTTTTAAAAAAAAACCCAGAAATTTGATGCATATAGTAGCAATGAGGGACAACGAGTATATGTATGCTAAATTTATCTAGTATAACAATTAGGACGGAGCCAGAAATTTTTTCTTGGGTGCTAACGTTAATATGTAAAAAAATATTATATATAGTTTAGAATAAAATTAAATATATATATATATAATAATTTTTAGCTATTTAACGAAATAGTTAATAATTATACATGTATACTAATATTTTAACTGTAAACTTTTAAATAATAATTTCAATTTTAATTTGATCTAAATATAAAACTTTAAGTTTCCAATAAATTCTAATAGTACAAAATAGGGTGGGATCACTCCTCATATTTTATCTATATACAAAAACACCCTTATTGTATTATTTAAAATAAAAGAACATGGAAAGATTTATTTAAAAAAAAATTAAGGCAAAGTATTGGGAAATTATTTATAAAGAAGGTTTTATTTATATAATATCCAAGCTAATTTTTTATTCATAAATAAATGCAGCTTTTAAAAGAAGCAATTACCAAATCTGAATCACACCAACCTCTCAACTAACAAATCTAACAAGGAAAGTTGAGAAGGTTCAAATCAAAATGGACCTAGCTCAGCTCTATATGCATGCTCTCATTAATCTACTGTCTTTTTTGTACCTAACAAGCTTGAAAGGCCAAGATTTGTGTATAGCCGCCTGAGTTAGGTGACAACAAGCTTCACCTATTATTGAATACACCATCCATTTAAGAGTAAATCTAGTACCAAATAGCTTACAATTTTGTAAGTATAGATCTTAAATGTTCGTAAATTGAAAACACCGGTTACAACTACACACATTATAGGAGACCACCTACACCCAATAGTATCAACTATTGTTTGGTTGACATCGGTGTCGATGTAACATTTTTCTTCTTAATTACTTCAGCAATGTACATTAAGTTATTTTCGTTTCGAAGGGGGCTAATTTAGACAAAATGATTTATCGATTAATTCATTAAAAAATGAAGTGAGTAAAAATCGAATCAAACATTTCTAATTTAATAAATGGGAAAGAGTAGCTATATTGATTTATATATGCAATGTGGACTGAATTAATACCGTTTGTTGAAGTTGGAATGATCCATAAATGAATGGAATATAAATTACACGTCCCCCAAATCTAAAAGCAGAAATTTAATTATATAGTAAAGTCCTGAATTGTAACAAACCACATCACCAACCAAAACCCTAACATTTATAAACATGTGAGTGTCCGTGTCACACCCTCGTCAGTCGTTATTAATGACCGGCATCGGTCCATTTGATGATCACCTGAAAATTCAGGGATGGCAATGGATTCGATGAGAGAATTCGATATAATTATATTTATTTATTTTTAATTCTCGGGAGTCCTTTCAACCTAAACTAATCATATTCGAGTTCTGTTGGCCCCTCAAAGGATGGTCACTCTCCCAACATAGTTTTCTCCATTCTTAATACTTGAATTTGAGACCGAAGAACGGACAAGTTTCATACCACTCGACCATAACCAATGTTGTATTCTAACAATTATGTTTTGAGATACATGAGAGAAATAAAATCTAAAAAAATTATTTCTTATTTTATCATGAATCGAACTCACGATTTATCTCATAAAAAAAACATACACGTAGAATCAACATAATTTGTTAGAGAAAATAAAAGTCGTAGTCTCTTTAATGACCCCATATAGTTTTGACAAAACGTCTTACTCTATTAGAAGATCAACACTTCTTATATTTATTTTGTATTTCTCTTTTTTTTCAATGTGAAATTTTAGTTCAAAAACTCCAATATAATTCTCGTTACATTATTATTAGTTTTATACTACTTAATTTGTGAAATAAATAAGAAATCTACTGTGGAGTAAAGCTTTCTGTAACATGAAAAATAAATTAAAGTGTCAAACTTTCTATGAATGCAGTAGTAGCTACTCCCTCTGGTGCAAATTAAATGTCTTTTACTATTTGCGTACGTATTTCAAGGAGGTCGGATGATTCACTATTTGACCCATTAACGTACGTTCGAAAAAAAGTACGGAATTTTTCGGTGTCAGAGTCATCCGGCCTCCTCGAAATGCGTGCACAAATAGTAAACGACGTTTAATTTGCACCGGAGGGAGTATTAGTTAGTAAAAGTAAAATCCCCCACCTCAAGGCCCAAGCAAGTATTGAATTCAAATCGTGAGAACATAATAGATTATATCGGAAAAAATTATCTATTTTTAGGATATAATAATATTTAAATGAAATTATTTTCCTAATTTATTTGAGAAGGATTAAGGGTCTGTTTGGCGTTCCGGTTCAGTGGGAAAAAATTATGTGGGAAAAGTTCTGTGGGAAAATGACTTTTAGGAAACGAAGTGTGCTGTTTGGTAAACATTTTTTAAAAGTGCTGTGGGAAACGAGAAATTATTTTTGGTGTTTGGTAAAACTATAAAAATGAAATAGTTGGAGTATAAAATCCATTTTTAAAAAATTAATAAAAATAGGAAAAATGGATCTAGAATTACTTATCTTGAGATGGAGATTTTATTGGGGTAGTTTTTAATTTATTTTGTTCATTATATAGAGTAAAAAAATTGAATTAAATTGATTTAAAAAAAAAAAAAAAAAAAAACAAACCAGCGTGGAACGCTGATTTGCTGCTGGAGCAAATTGCTCTAGCCCGTGCCAAGCCATTTCCTTGCTTGGTGTACTGGGCTTCTTGAGAAGTTCAGTGTGTAATTGTGTTACCAAACACCCATTACACTCATTTCAGCCACTGAACTATGTTTTTGTGACAAAATATGAACGCCAAACACCCTCTAAGAAGATACCCGGATAAATTGAGAAAGGGGCGGAGAAATGAAAGAATCGCATTGAAAGGGAACAAACAGCCGTCGAATAAAACGTGATTGAAATCAAAACCAAAGAATACCGATCTCCTCCGATTTTTTACTCACCAGTCATAACTTATTTTCCTATACTACGTCGTAGCGAGCAGGAGTAGCCGAGTAGTAGGAGTGTTGTTGTGTGTCAGACTGAGGAGTCTGAGTCGGTGTCATATGTGGCATGTGGACATGTGGAAACTGTGGGGAAAACTGAGAGAAAAGGAAAACTTTAATGGGCCACTTGTCGTTTCATTTAATACATGGGGGCGTCGAAACGTGTGCGCCCTGTCGTCGCTTGTCACCATCTAAGAGAGGCCACCATTCGGATGTTTTTTGGGACCATCCTATTATCTCCCTCCTTCTCTAACCCTAACCACATCTCAATTCTTTTCCTACACCCTATGGCCTCTACATTACACCCTTCTCCTCTCTTTTTCCTTTTTTATATTTTTTATACATTTTTCTTTTTCTTCAAGTTCCATTTATTAATTAAAATCTTAAATTCTAATTTATTTATTTTTATAAACACATATTTTTATTATGGACAAAACAACCGATTAACTACCTATCTATTTATAAAAAAAATTAAATTAGCAGAATTCAATCAATTAGGTCGACTTCATACCAATGTTGTAAGTTGTAAGTATCGTATCACTAACTATCTTACCAGCTTAGTTAAAAAAATAGTTTATCTAGCTTAATTAGATGTTTCATGTTCGAACATTGAATATGTAGTTGTATTAAAACTTATGAGGAGAAATTTTACCGTTTTTCGAGATCCTACCCAATTCGAATCCAGTATAATCAACACCCAATATAGTAACCAGATTATTGGATGATATTAAAAAAATATATAGTTTATCTTATACAAAAGAAAAAGAGATCCATTCATTATTATTTTTGGTTAAAGGAGATTAAAAATAATAATAAAAGGGAAAAAAGAGAGGAAATAAGTGTGTTTGGCTGCTAATTGCTTAATTGGCTCTGCACGACGTCTCGGCATGTTATCCCCTCTGACAGTGGCGGAGCCACGTTAGGGCCAGGGGGGCTGTAGCCCCCCCAAGCTTTTCAAAATTTTGTGGATAGTGGCCTTGGCCCGCTTGGGTTGTCATAAACTTTCAAATTTTATGGGCAGTGGGCAGAAGCTTGGGCCGCGTCTGGCTCCGAGGCCCAACTCCAGCTCAGGTGCGCTAAGCGACTCAATCGACGATGAGGGTTTCTCATTTCTGGGCAGAAAAATTGAAATCACTCAAAGCAAGTCAGCAACCATTACCAAGAACAATCCATCCTGCAAAGTGCAAATTGGAACCCAAACCCATCGCCTGATCGCCCGATCGTCGCCAATCCAGTCGCCAATCACCGCCGGCCATCGTCGCGTTGCCAATCGTCAATTGCCTGATCGCCGCCGCGGCAGCAGCAGCAGTGCAGCACGATCGTCGCCGCCATCCAAACCCAAACCCATCCAATTTCCAAACCCATCGTCGCTGACTCGCCAATCGCAAGAAACATAAAAGGCACTTTTCTTTTCTTTTTCAATTCTAAACTGATCAGATGATGAGATGAGAGAGAGAGTAAAATTAAATGGAAGACAAAGACTTGGAAGTAATACTAATATTGTAATAAATTAATAATATTGCTAACTCTTTTGGATTTTTCCTCTGATTTTTGTCTTTTTTTTCTTTGGCTTTTGGCTTTTAGGGTTCAAAAGTTTGAGAAAGTTAGAAGTGGAGCCAGAAAGTGAGAGAGACGTGGTGCCTCAAACGGTGGTGGGATTGAGATTATTATACTAATTTGTAAGTAATTTGTAACTTGTAAGTATAAAGCCATTCATCCATTTCCTGTTTGTTTTCTTGCAGACTGTCAAGTTTTACTGATTTGCTATAAATGGTATTAATTTAGGTGTATTGCAATTTTATATCGAATTTGAATTATGCCGCCGAGAAAGCAACAATGTCTCGATTCATTTTTTAGAAAACAAAGTGTTCAATCCGGACCTAGCACACAATTGGATGTTGATGTTGATACTTCAACAATTCCGGTGCATCCCGCTGAACCTTCTGAGATTGAATGTGGGAGAAATCTTGATTCCTCTATTCGTCCCATGTCTACTAGTGTCAAAGTAGATGGTTTAGAACGTGATCCAGGATTACGTCCCCAAATGTGGGACTATTCAGTAAATCAACGAGATGAGATTCGACGTGCTTATCTAACTGCTGGTCCGTATCAACCTCGTGCTTCTAGCTCTGACTCTAAGTATCCTTTATGCGAGAAGCAACAACGACGTTTTCAAGCTTCTTGGTTCTCTCAATTTCCTTCTTGGTTAGAGTACTCTCCTACCAAAGATGCCGCATATTGTTTGCCATGTTATCTTTTTACTGTGAAATCAGTTGGGCGACCTGGATGGGATGCTTTTATAAGAGATGGATTCAAGAGATGGAAGAGGGTCAATGATGGGAAAAATTGTGCTTTTCTGAACCATATCGGGACAGATTCGAGCTCACCCCATAATATTGCCGTGAAAGCTTGCGCAGATTTAATGAATCAATCTGGCCACATTGATAAAGTCTTACTTGCGCAACGGTCTAATCAAATTCAGAACAATAGACTGAGACTCAAGACTTCTATTGATGCGGTTCGTTGGCTTGCATTTCAAGGGTGTGCATTTAGAGGTCATGATGAGACTTCAAGCTCTAGAAATCGCGGTAACTTCCTTGAATTGATACAACTTTTATCATCATACAATGAAAATGTTGCAAATGTTGTTTTGGAAAATGCTCCTCCTAGTGCTAAATACTCTTCACATGACATCCAAAAGGAGATTCTACATGTTCTAGCAAAGAAAGTTCGCAATAAGATTCGAGAAGATATTGGTGATTCTAAATTTTGTATTATTGTTGATGAGGCTCGAGATGAGTCTAAAAGAGAGCAAATGGCTCTTATTTTGAGATTTGTTAATCAAGATGGTTTTATAAAAGAGCATTTCTTTGATCTAGCTCATGTTCAAGACACAACTTCAGCAACACTAAAGAGTGAGATTTCAGATATTCTCTCTTGTTATTGTCTTGATATTCAGAACCTGCGAGGTCAAGGATATGATGGAGCAAGCAACATGCGTGGTGAATGGAAAGGGCTACAAGCATTGTTTATTCAGGATTGTCCTTGTGCCTATTATGTACATTGTTTTGCTCACCGGTTACAACTGGCATTAGTTGCTGCAGCTAGAGAGGTACATCCAATTCATGAATTCTTTTCCAATTTGACTTTTATTGTCAATATTGTTACCTCTTCATGTAAACGTCATGATGAATTGCAAGCTGCCCAAGCATCTAAAATTGCCTATTTGCTTTCTATTGATGAACTTGAAACTGGAAAGGGTCTCAATCAAATTGGAACTTTACAACGAGCTACTGATACTCGTTGGGGATCACATTTTCATTCCATTTGCAACCTTCTAAGCATGTATGATGCAATTTGCTCTGTTCTTGAAAAAGTAAAGACTAATGGATCTACTTACTCTCAACGAGGTGATGCCAACTCAGCTTTGAATATGATGACATCTTTTGAATTTATTTTCATCTTGCATCTAGTGAAGGAAGTCATGGGGATTACTGAAGTACTTTGTCAAGTTTTGCAGCAAAAGTCTCAAGATATCTTGAATGCTTTACATTTAGTTTCAACTTCAAAAGCATTGATCCAGAAGTTGAGAGAACATGGTTGGAATGATTTTATTGAAAGTGTTATATCATTTGCAAAGAAAGAAGATGTTGAGATCCCTGATTTGAGTGCTCGATATGTTGAAGGTCGAGGTCGTCGTCAACGTGATATTACTAAGGAGCATCACTATCACTTTGATATATATAATGTTGCAATAGACTTCCAATTGCAGGAGCTAAATAGCAGATTCAATGAGCAAGCAATGGAGCTTTTGACACTTAGTTTAGCATTGAATCCAAATGATGGCTACAAATCCTTTAACATTGAGGATATTTGTAAGCTTGCTGAAAAGTTTTATCCTCTTGATTTTAGTGAGCAAGAAATGATGAGTCTCAAATATCAATTGCAACATTTTGAGCTTGAGATACAGAGTCATCCCAAGCTGCAGGATTTGTCATCTCTTTCAGAATTATGTAAAGTGTTTGCAGAAACCAAGATGTCAAAGACGTTCTATCTTATTGATAGAATGATTCGTCTTATTTTAACTCTTCCAGTATCTACAGCAACAGGTGAACGTGCATTTTCAGCAATGAAAATTGTTAAAACAAGGCTTCGTAACAAAATGGAAGACGAATTTCTCGCAGATAACTTGGTGGTTTATATTGAAAGGGAAATTGCCGAGACTTTCAGTTTAGACTCGATATTAAATGGATTTGTTGATTTGAAAGAGCGTCGAGTACAATTTAGGTAATTTAATTAATTATACATAATACATATTAAATTTATTATTATAATAATTATTGACGATAATGTTCATATTTTACAAGTAATTTTTTTTCTCGCCCCCCCAAGCGATGATGGCAGGCTCCGCCACTGCCCTCTGACGTGGAATCTGAGTTGGCAATGGACCATGACGCGGCTCTTCGTTCCCTTTAAGGGCCAAACCAAAAAATAAGTAATAAATTTGGAAAATTATAAAGAAGAAAGTATTATTAATTTATTATTGTGATATGCCAGCACCACATGTAATGGAATGCAAGTAAATCCGCTCACTCACGGGTCTGCCGCATGTCACGTGCACCTTTCGTGACTCCCCCAACTTCAAGAAATGTCAAACAAGAAAATAAAAAATTACTAGTACTATTAACTTTACTCTATTGTATTTATTACATTCTCTTAAATTTATATATTTTTCTGAGTTTTTTACCATTTTTTTAAAAAATAATAATAATTAAAAATGTTTAAATTGTAACTTTTAGAAAAATATATGGTAGATTGCAAAGTTTTAAACTGTAGAGAATTAAATTAAATTAAATATTTATGAATTATAGGTTTTTTTATATAATTTACCTGAAATTTAATCCACTTATAATTTTTTTTTAAACTACCAGTATATTAATTAATAGAAAAAAAAAGGTCGGTGCATTCGCCTAGGTGGTGCTTTGGCCCTTTGACCGCTGACTGATTAGCTTAACTCAAACAAAAGTTAAACTTTATTCAACAAAAGTTAAGCTTGATACTTGTTTGTTAGTACTTAGTAGTTAGTACAATTTCTCATGTTTTTGTTTTCTTTGGAATAAATAACTATATTAAACTATATTAAAATTAATTGCGTTAGAGAGGTAAGACACATGTTAGTCCGCTCCTAAATTAAGTTTTATGTTCGAGTATGGAAAAAAAAATATCATTGGAAGAGTCACTTTGAGATTCATCGATACTAAAACGAGAATAGTCTCATGTCCAAAATGGGACAACGAGGACATCTGAATAGCTCATTGGTCGTTTTATTAGTGACAAAGATATCGGTAGTAATAAAAATAATATTCACCAATACAAAATTAATAACCTTAATAATGATTGTCCACTAAGAAGGTAAAAAAATGATTGTAATTTAGATTATTAATCGGTATAAAAAGAAAGAAAAGGTTTTAAATGATTGTTTACTAAAAGTTGTGGTAATGAATGAAAGGGTAGTTAGGGTTGGCAGTTAGGTGGTTGAAAGCGGGGTGTCCTTTTCATGGGAGTTTGTTCATGAAATTTAGGATGCGGTCACGTGGGCTACTGTTTGCTTGAATGACAGCTGACTCAGCACCCCTTAAACTACAATTTACTCATTAATTAAAGCTTGAATCTCACTAATAGTATAATTAACAAACATACCTAAATCAATTCTTATTTTAGAACATAAAAAACAACAGTACTGTAGTAGTAGTTAGAAAAAATATTGTTGTTGTTATTGCCGATGTATTTATAACTTTATATTCTTTTTTATTAGAATTCGTAAAATTATAATATTGTTCGGTAACAGAGATACGTATATGTATGATACTTTGTTTGAATTTTTTTAATGTTTGTTGAAGGGAAAACGAGTAATTAATGTATAAATTAGGCATATAACTTTGACTTAAACTTGAAATTAACAAATGAACAAAAGGTTGTTATGTGAAGTCCAATGAAAAAATCTTGGCGTAGCCGTTATGGGACTAGTCCTCTAGACCTCCTCTCGAGTACTAGGCAGGAACCATTTGACCTAGGGCCTAGTGAAACAAGCTAGCTAGAAAACAATCCTTAGAGAGGGAGGATTATACTATTACAGTAAACTTAGTTAAGAGATCAAATATATAAGTACTTTTTCCCTTTCCTTTTTTCTTTTTTGTCGACAAAGTGTTTCATTTTTCAATGGCCCATAATCCAATGCATCAAAGATTTTAAGCATATTTAAATAATGTTTTCCTTTTATTTATGAACAATCTTATCATTGGCGGTAACCATCAATTGCGTGTCTTTTGATTTGCATGGTATTTTATGGTTTGATAGATAGATGTGAGATTCAATCGAAAATTTTATTAGTATTTTTACCACTAGTAAGACAACCGATATTTGTATAAATTACTAATTAAATTTATTTTGAGTTATAATTTGGTTAAAATGACATAATGTGTAAAAAACGTAAGTAGTCAATATGTTAAAAATGTAAGTAGTTAGAGGATAAAATGTGTCCAAACGGGTAAAGTAACTAGATAGACCAATAATGCAATTTAATTGAACTAATTTTATCCAAGTATTGTGGGACCACGTAGAGGAATGATTTCTCAAATGTAGTTTATTATATTCTACATCTCAAATGTAGTTTATTCTATTCTACATGTTAGAAATCAAGATTTAAATTAAGGATGGACGAGTCTTTCTAACTCCATTTGCAACCAACATTAGTTTATTAGTCAATTTGCTAATTGTTTCGCGCAAGCACACTCATTTGGAAAAAATATATAACAAGAGTAATGGATATACAAACATTTTACTTATTTTCTTACTTAAATATATACACGCCGTTTCACATATTAGTTATCATTTTAAATAAATATAAAAAATAAACTTTAGCCATGTATTGTCTCATCAATTAATAAATTATTAGCATATAAACGTTAATAACTCCTTCAAAAAGAAAATTTATGCGTATTTTTTTTTGTCAGCGTGTTTATATGATATGTAACGGTTACGTAATTAGTAAATGAATCATAGTCCTTCACTTGTAAGCAAAAGAATATCGGTTCCCTCTTTTGCAACTAGGTAATGAATGTACGTCAAATCTTACCACAACATTAATGGCCAATTTGGACACCACTTCGCTTTGTATCGGATGACAACTGCTTGCTAAGGATACAAAAATGCCAAGATATGCTCAATTGCTGCCAAGACAATTTTTGCAAGACACTGGTAATTTCGTGTGTCCTTCTCATCTGTTGTCGGAGAGCCCTAGCCATCCAATGTTCGAGAGTTACTTGACGTGTATGTGTGTGCCTTTCTTTTGAGTGCCCGTCGCATAGATGTAGCACCACCTAGCTAGCTAGCTATAGGCACGCACCATAGCGCACACGCAGCGCACCACCACTTTCACGGCTCGGACCCTTTCGGTTCGGTGGAGGACAACATTTTCACACTCATGACGGATTCCAGCATGTCGGAGGATTTGGGTTAATTAGCTAGCAATTCATATTTCTGTTTTATTTGGGGGCATAGTTGTTTTTTTTATTGGGTCAGTTATTAGCTCATCCTGTGTAGCATTAGCTAGAAATCGGTTTACGGTTTTTTTAGTGTTTACCTTTTTGGGTCGAGTTTAATTTTTTAGTACTAATGTAAATATTTTATAAAATCTCACCTTAATGAATATTATATATTATCCTTTTAGACATTTACTTGTCGATAAAAAAATATGTATTTATTTTTTCTTTTTCTTGAGAAAACTATCTCTTGCATGTAATTTATTTGTATTGTGTCAATTCACATTTGAGGAAATCGAAGGAAAATGAACTTGAGGAAATCCAATCCCGTCACTAGCCAGTCAATTCATATTTAATAATAATAATATTTAAAAAAATAAAGAAAATACGTGGATCGCCAAAACCAAAAAGTTATAGAGCCCATCAATTTCATTCTATCCCAATATTTCAACATTAGAGTATATATGTTTTGGATTTCTCTTCAACATTTTGGGTACATGCCAAAATTAGAACACAACACAAGGTCCCCAAAAAGAATTAATGCAACTTGGCCCAAACAAAGCCTAGATGGGCAATTTCCCACAAGTGAACAAAAATATTAATTAATACAAACTATCCCAAATTAATATTGTAGAGTGGACTGTGGAGGGTAGCTAAGTTAGGACCATTTTGATCAGAAAATGCTGGCATTTTTGCAAAATATATACATTAATACATACCCTAAAGTAGAGAATTGGAGCAGGAGAGGGTGCCCTATAAAAGTCCGCCAAGCGCCCTAAATTAGGGAAGTTCAAGAGAAGATTAGATTATAGGGTAATTAAACTTGCAGAGCAAATGGGGCGGCCACGTGCGAGGAACATGGGGCCGGCATACACCGCAAGACACGCGTGTGTGCGCTCGCACCATTTTGCTGAATGCTTTGCTGACCCGGCTAGTGGGCCCAGACCCAGACCCGACCCAGTTTACAAGCTAGTTTTGCCTTCAAATTCATGCATACACCTAACCTACCGAGAAGTGTTTCTAACAATGGTTCACTCACAAACATAAATATATCACTCTTAGTTATTTTTACACTATCAGTCGGTATTCACGTTTTTTTTTTGCTCCCTTAATTATTTTGGATTGCAGGTTCCTAATCAAACCTAATGAGGATCAGAGTAAATGATACCGTGAAATATTTTAAAGTAATTGAAATATTTTAAAGTAATTGTTTTCCCCAAAACTTGAAATTAAAACCTTAAAAGAAATCAGTCTAATCTTTATTCGTCATCCTCAGTTGCTCCCTGTTGGTTACGACTTAGGACTCATAATTAATTTATTTATTTTAAATTAAAGTGGGTGTTAACTTACTATTTTTCCCCAATAATTATGAGTATGCGAACGTAATATTATATACAACTCGATATATATAATAATTTTTCTAAAGATAGAAACAATTTCTCCTAATCTACCCCATGTGGGTGCATTGATGTGGATGATGGTCGATTTTATTGCGGAAAAATAAATATGTAAAAACTCAATGTAATTATATATATTTTATTTTATTTTTGAGAAAACAATGTAATTATATTCATGTCATAGAAGAACATTGATCTCATTAATGGATACCGAACTTTGGCGGCTCATGGTTCACCGCCCCACCATTTTGGGTAGTGGTAAATTTAATAGGGGTGTGTAAGGGTTTGTTGTTTGCCATTATTGTTCTGATGTTGGGTCCAAAGATGAATGGGTCTACCTTGACGTGACTAAACACTTGTATGCGTTTAACATAGACAATATCAATAAAAAAAGTACATAAATCGGTTCGGCTATTCTTATACATTAAACATTTATTTACTATTCACTATGATGTTTAACCACAACTTGGGTTACATATTTAGTTAATTAGTAACCAAATATGTTTTTATGTAATTCTTTTAATATTTTATTCGATCATTTCGGGTATTCTTTCTACTATTTTCGAGAGAAACGTGTACATTGCAATTCGCACAATAGCACTTGTTGTGGGTCACGCCGTCCTTTGTAGAGGCTTCGCTGCTTGTCCTTATTTTCATTTTTTTCTAGGAAAAAAAGAAAATAAAAATATATACTACTAGTCAATATCATAATCTTCTTTTCCTATGAATTTCGTCATACAAATATATTTTTCTAAAAAGTATATCCTATTGAAAACGTACTATTCTTCCACATGTGAACGATTGCATACGAAATTTTAAAAACTCGAAGATCTCGCAAAGATGCGATCTTGTTAATTAATTTAATTAATTAATTATCTTCCCTAATTTGATTATAGTGACTTTTTGACTTAAAAATTATCTACAAGCATTACTTAAATTACATTATATTATATTCTTTATTTTTTTTGGTAACACATTATATTATATTGATAACGTATTAAAATGGGTAAGTATGGAAGATTAACATATTTGCACAAGGACAATTAAACATTGTGTCTTTTTGTCACACCTTTTGAATACCTATAAGTATACGCACAAAACACAAATTTCAACATCAACTCAAATTCTTTTTTCATTACAAACTTTTTATTGTTAAATTAAGCTTCATTTATTGAAATTTAAAAAAGAGTTTCGCATACCCGGTAAAAGATACGTAGTTATTTTATTTCAATTAATACGCAACTGCAAGTTTTGTATCCATCTTTTTATCCTTCAATAAGTTAACTCGATACAAACATAATTAGTCATATCTTAATAAATTAAGAATATATAAAATTCAGATAACATATGATTAATAATATTCGACCCAAGTTAATTAAGACAAACTACTATTGGGGTTTAACGAGTAATTAATAAATGCCATTAAAAGATAATAATAGGGGTAGGCGTTAATTTAAGCCGGTGGGCCGGTCCGACTTGGACCCATAAGTTACCACTCCACAAAACTTGGAAGGTTTATTATGATCGTCATTAACAACTTTCAACCACTTGCTTAAATTAATCCCCCCAAATTACTTAAACGGTAATTAAAGTTAAAAGTTAAAACCCCCAGTCCCACCCACCCTGCGCATTTTAACACAGAGCTGATCCCTCCCACTAACATGCGCAGGGGGGGGGGGGCAGTTAATGCTCAAACACCAGTAGTAGTACTGTTTGCCTGCCTTCTCTTTCTTTCTGATTTTTTTAGGAACTCTCTCTTTAAGTACGGAAAATTACTGATTTAGAGATCAACTGAAATAGGAAACAGAGCGTGCTCTGCTCGCTAGAGAGAGAGAGAGAAACAAAGACACTGTTTTTTGGGTTTTTTTTTTTTTTTAAAATTTAATTTCCTTTTCATTGTAGTTGCAGGTTTTTGGAGTATCGTGTCGGGGGAGTGTGTAGAAATAATTTATAAAAATATTTATAAATTATGTGATCAAACAGTATTACTGGTATTTTTATTTTTTTAATAATTGTTTCCTTTCTGTGAGAGTAGGGGAAGGATCTCTCTTGGGATACTCCTGGCGTGTCTATAAGTTTTAGTTTGGTGCTGCTGTTTTGCTTATGTGGTATAACAGCAAAAACACTTAAGAGAGGGAAATCAAAGGCATTAGAGGAGGATTTCGGGTTATAAATTGGAAAACTTGAGATGGGTATGTGCTGAAATTTGCGATCTTTGATTCTATTGCTCTTTGATTTGGTGATGGGTTTTCTGTTTTTGTTTTCGTTAATGGGGTTTTCCTTGGATTTGGTGATGTGGGTATGTTTCTGTTAGTTATGAGGTCTCTGTCTCTCTCTCTGATCTTAAAATCTGTAGCTTTTGCCAGCCAAAGTCTGATTTTAACACACATTCCATCTCTTCCTTTGCTCTTTAGCTTCAATGGCTTGGTGGGTTTTTCTTTGTTTTTTGTTTTTTTTGACCAAAATAATAATAATTTCTGAAGATTCAGTTGTGATACTCTTTTTGGGTTTGGTATCTGTTTTCTCATTGGTGATGGGGTTATTCTTGGGAACCTCCTTTATGTTTTTATTCTCTTAACTTTTTTGTAATGAATTCTGTTCTTTTTTCCTCAGAGTTCAACAACATGAGCTTTTCACACGAGATGGATCATATTGATGAATATGAGAAACTTTTTAGAAGATTGAATCCACCCAGGTATACCTCAGATTCTCTTATATTCCATTAAAAGCGACTTCCAAATTAGTCTCAGACTTGAGCTAATTTTGTTCACTTTCCCTTTCTGTCAGGGTTGTGATTGATAATGAAGCTTGCAAGAATGCAACAGTGATAAGGGTATGTGTATAAATCTCCTTGTCAATTAATGTTAGGAATAAGTTTTCCTTTTTAAGTTATTTTTCCTATTCTGGTACTTATTTTTGTGTCATGATGCAGGTTGACAGTGCAAACAAACATGGAATTCTTCTTGAAGTTGTACAAATCCTTACTGATCTTAATCTTATCATAACTAAAGCTTACATTTCTTCTGATGGTGGTTGGTTCATGGATGGTAAGATTTATCCTTTCACTTTGTCTCCCCTATTGTCTTTTTCTTCGTATGCAGCAGTGACTTGATTCTGAGTCTTTTGCTGTTTTTTTCCAATCAGTTTTTAATGTGACGGATCAAGAGGGAAACAAGATTTTCGATGAAGTGATTCTAGATTATATTCGGAAGGTGAGCTGCAGTTCGTAATTGATGTTGCCTTCTTGCCATCTATTTGCTCTTCTTTTTCCTTCTAAACCTGACTTGAGTATTTCATTTTCATCAGTCTTTGGGTCCGGAAGCTTGCTTCACATCTTCCAGGAGATCTGTTGGGGTTAAATCATCGATGGAGCACACTGCAATTGAGTTAACGGGAAGTGACAGACCGGGGTTGTTGTCTGAGCTGAGTGCAGTACTCACCCATCTGAAATGCAATGTGGCGAGTGCAGAGGTTTGGACACACAATACGCGAGCAGCAGCTGTGATGCATGTAACTGATGAGAGGACTGGATCTGCAATTACTGACCCAGAGAGGCTATCCAGGATTAAACAGCTCCTCTGCAATGTGCTCAAGGGGAGTAACAAATCTAGGGGAGCCAAGACTGTGGTGTCTCATGGGGCTACCCATACTGAGAGAAGGCTTCACCAAATGATGTTTGCTGATAGGGATTACGAACGAGCTGAGGATGATCCTGTGGATGAGAAGCAAAGGCCTAATGTGAGTGTGGTTAATTGGTATGATAAGGACTACTCAGTGGTCACTATAACGAGTAAAGATAGGCCGAAACTACTTTTCGATACAGTTTGCACTTTGACAGATATGGAGTATGTTGTTTTTCATGCTAATATTGATGCTGAGGGGCCTGAATGTTATCAGGTATGCCATTCATCCTTACTTGCTACCTTCTGCACAAGTCTCTTTTGAATGTAATGTTGGTTGAGCTTAACAATAGTGAGCTTATGGGTTTATGAATGGATTTCCAGGAATATTACGTCCGGCACGTAGATGGATCCCCCGTGAAATCAGATGCAGAGAGACAGAGAGTGATACATTGTCTTGAAGCTGCTATTGAGAGAAGAGTATCTGAGGTGAGTTCATTTTGTTTCAGAAAATTCGTTCCCTCTTTTACGATAGTATGAATATGACAGTTTCTATAGCAGC
The DNA here is from genome assembly GCA_963691705.1 of Viola odorata. Taxonomy (NCBI): domain Eukaryota; kingdom Viridiplantae; phylum Streptophyta; class Magnoliopsida; order Malpighiales; family Violaceae; genus Viola; species Viola odorata. The sequence goes on from OY829542.1 coordinate 4,107,733, forward strand.
AAACTTCCATGCTGGATGTATTGCTATTACAAATTGCAAAACAAAGTGCATTATTTCAATATTGAAACCATGGCTTGCCCTCCTCTCCTTTGTCAGATTATGTTTGTCTAGATCTACTTGTATGTTTACGGTTTACGTCAGGATTGTATTAGAACTCCGTCAACATTATTTGTTTATTGTTTGAGTGATTGGTTTGTCTCTTCCTAACTCAGGGTTTGAAGCTAGAACTATGCACTACAGATAGAGTTGGGCTGCTATCAGATGTTACTCGCATCTTTCGAGAAAACAGCCTCACTGTCACTAGAGCAGAAGTGACAACCAGATCAGGCAAAGCTCTCAATACATTTTATGTTAGTGACGCATCAGGGTATTCTGTCGATGTGAAAACCATAGATTCTATCCGGCAAGCAATCGGCCAGACTATACTTAAGGTGAAAGGTGAAGAGCTGAAACAAGCGTCGCAGGAATCACCCTCCTCCAGGTTTTTGTTCGGCGGTCTCTTCAAATCAAGGTCTTTCGTTAACTTTGGATTGGTTAGGTCTTACTCTTGAAATGGATATTATTAGGTCATCATCATCCCACCCTGTAAATTAACCCCAACCCTAGCCACTAATTCCACTACTGCAACTCTTGGCCTCTATTAGGATTTCTCAAAGAGAAGTAGACAAATACTATAGAGAGAGTAGTTGAAATGCCTGTAAATACACGCCTCTTTCCCCTCGTTACGCTCTTAGTTGTTTACGATGGATCCAATCTGAAAGTTGGAGCCATGAAAGCAAAGAAATTGCTATGGAACTTTCAGCTGTAACTTCTTTTGTGTATAATTTAATCTACGCTCTTTTTTTCTTTTCAAATCGCAATCTGGTCCATATGTTTGATTGAGAGTTTATTGCTATTCATTGTTCAACAACTTGAATTGTTTAGAGTTGATTGCAAGACTAGAAATTTATGTTTGACTCTAAACTTTGGATTGGTATGTTTGTTTGTGCTGCTAATCCGAAACAATTGTTCTTGATGTTGACCCCTTAGAATGGGGATCAAAATAGAATTGGAAGGACCCAGTTGGATGGAAATTGTAGGATCATTTCATTGAGAAAGGAGTGGTGTCATTTCATCCGGTTGGAGACTAATATCGTTTTCATTCTCTAAACTCAAACCCAAGACTTAGTTTTTATAACTTAACAAAAGGTAGTTGTTTGGTGGCGGCGGCTAATGTGTTGCTGAAACTTCTTCCGTAAAAATCCTTTTAGGGGCTGTTTGGCTATCCCTGTCTGTTGTCTCTTACCAAATTAATCAGATTTGCTGATCTGGTCCCATTTTTTTTTTCTGTTTCTTTGTTTTGAACGGTCCAATTTCAAATCCTCTAGGCCAATCGAATCGACAGTGATATTTATTTATGAATATTCTTTTTTTCTGACCAAAAAAAAGAAAGGAAAATAAAAGGAAAGAAAAGTGGGGAGAAAATGCGTCTGCTTTCTTGAATTGTGCGTCTGTCTGTCCAAATTGCCCATAGTGTTATTATCCAGATTCTTCTGGGGTTCTGCCACGTATATGAGCAACTAGATAAATCTGAATTTTCATTTTTATTTGAGAACAAAACAAAATGAGTATATCTTACCGTCCAAGATAAGTAAAGCATTTGTATGAATGGCATTCTTGATTAGTCTTAATTGTCAATCTTTCTGGTGGTGCTCTTCGGCAACTACAATTTGACCATAATGTTCCAACGGATTGACTCAGATTGTTATCAAATTTTGACAACGACACATATACCAGAAAGAATATGGTATTGTCATTATAGAGAGATTTACGGTTCGATATGTGTATAAATTATGTAGTGTGCTTACCTTCTTAACGTGGATGGTCATCTCCTCATATGGATGAAAGAAAAAACATCTCGGTAGAACGATTCTCCCTGGCTTGTAGATAAGAGTCCATGTAATCTTATTTAGGACTGTTAGAGAGAGACTATCAGACTTAGCATCCAAGGAGTGCTAGTCCTCACACACTGGCTGCGCCGAATGGGTCTGGAGGTCAATTTCTAGTCATAAATACGTGTAGCGATGGATGTTAGGACTCGACATTGATCATGTTACCTCTTACTCATTTGCTATTCAGCTCATCTGAGCTTGACCCATCACCACCACCCATGTGAGGTTAAGCCATGAGCAATTTATGATTTCAGAGAATTAGAACCCTACCGACACTCAATTACTCGCTTCTGCATTCTGTTATGACCAGTCAAAGCTCAATGATCGATCTTGAACACGTGTGCTCTGTTCTGTCTGCAAAATCCAATCAATAAAATAAAAATATAGGCACCCCTCCCCTTGTTACATGTAGCTTTGTTGGCAGGTAAGGTAATTTACCTTAGAAGCTTTGAAAATTTTAGGCAACAAATATCAGTTTCGGTATAAATTACAGGCATCCTTAAGTACATTAGTATATAAATGACTATCAAGTCAGTTTATCAAAAGAGAAATTATTTCACATACGAGAACATCAAATTACTCACGGATACTGATTGTAGAAAGATTTTATTTAAAATTAACATTAGATTGGTAATGTAAAATTTAAGGAGAGGATGATGTTAAAAAAAGTAGGGTTTGGGGCGGCCACAGATCCGGACCAAACAATGGATTCTCCAAATAAAAAACAGTCAAACTCAGATCCTGAATGGTCGATCCCCATTAAATTAATTTCTGCAGAAAAAATCAGTTGTCTTGCATTGGGAAAACACCCCCTTTGTTTAGTAGTCAGACATTTTGTCGAACACCTTCGACGTGCCAATTTAATGGTGTACTTGGAGGCCAAAAGAAAAAGAAAGTATCTAATGTACAAGTAGTATCATGTGCATCCATTACTGAAAACAATGTGATTGCTTCTAAGGTCGTGCACTGATTCAGATTCCTCCCCGCACATGAAACTACTAACATTTATAATCAATACGATAAATTATCATCATTAGGAGTAATTGGATAATACTTGCATATTATTAACGATAACGATTGATTTGTTTTAAAGTTTGACTGTTAATATGATTAAAGAAATTTGTGTATGGAGCTGTTGTAATTTCAGTTTTTTCATTCATGAGTGCTTAGATGTTAGGACTAATTGTTGTAATTGTATATATTTTCTCATTTCATCACTTGAACCTTTTTAGTTGTTTTACTCATTGAGTAATTAATTGTCGAATCGACTTAGAAATTTCTATCTTTACTTTGAATTATTTCGTTTATTTATTTGTGATTGTTTACAATATACTAAGGATAAGATAATAAGAAAATTTAGATTTTGTTCATTAATACCCAATTAAATTAAAATAAATTGCAGAATCTTTCTTCATGAAGGAAGAAACACAAGTTAATAATTGCTACTTTAAAGATCCTCATCCATCTCACATGAATTGCAATTACTATCATCACTAAATCTCTGCTACAAGAAAAAAACATTTAAAACAAACGTAGTCTCTTTTCTTTTCTTGGTAAGAGGAGCCCAAAAAGACAGGGGAGGGGGAGAAGTAACCGAAAAAAGAATGGAAAACAGAGAAGGTGATCAGTTTCCTGGTTTTCGGACAGTAAACCACAAAGATGAGCTGGAATACAAAATGGCATTGAACCGAACCCGATTGCAGACCCGATTGCAGAGAAGAGCTCCACCACCAGTCAACACAGCTTTAACTTCTTCTTCTTCTTCTTCTTCTTCTTTCAATTCGCTCTTGTACAAAAGCAAAGAGCCTATTCCTCTGCTCTCTCCTCTGGTTCTTCCTTCTTTGCTCGACTCCAATTCCTACATCCAACAACCGAATATTGCCGCCAAATCTCGTTAGAGTTTTTCTTTTCTTAATAATTGCATGCATTATTAGTGTATGCCAGTATGTGCTGTATCTGATTGTTGTTATTAAGTTTTCATTTTCCATTTGTTTTTATAGACATTTGGAATGTATAGATGTGTGTTCTTGATGCTATTTGCAGTATTTTTCTTTTTCCTTTTTGATTCATCTTCTTTTATGACTTTTTATTCTAAATGTTTTTGAACTCACATGCGTTTTTTTAAAATCCGAGGATGCTCAAACAGTCCGAAATAAGATAAAATAGAGAGGATGCATATGATCGGAAAAAAGAAAAATGGAGTTTTTCGTCTCTTAAAAACATTTACAAGATTGGGCTTAACGTATTGGGCTTGGGCTTTATGACTTTCATATTCTATACTGATGCCTGATGGGAATTAGGTTTGAGCACAATGACCCAATGGGCCTAAGTTTATATTAATTGAGTTTACGATTTAATTGTACTTTCTACGAAGTGAAGATGGTTATATATCGAGTTTAAATTCGTCGATATTCATTTACGTCTTTAATTCATGCTCTTTCTTTTCCTTTGATTTTTTTCTAAATTAGTAATTTCAAATTCTATCCCTAGATATTTTTTACCTTCCATATTTTCAATTTCCCCTCTCAATAATAAGTATTAAACAATATTGTTAAATTTCTAATGAACTAGAAGAAGAAAGAATTGTTGTTGAGAATCTTTAATTTATTCCATAACTAATGTTTAAATGTCACAGTCGGTCAAAAAAACTTATTGTTGAGATGTTTGAAAATTCTCTCTAAACAAAAACCTTGACTTGTTTGATTTCTCCTCTAAGAGACATAACGCGGCAATTTCTACTTTTTTCTATCAACGGCGATGGGTTGTGGTGCACGAGCAACGCAATCAGAACCGTACGAGGGCACAAGCAACGCAATCACGACCGTATAATACGTCGTTTATCTCAGTGAGAAAACAATTCATGAGTTCAAAAAAGAAAAGAAAAGAAAAAGATAAAAAAACAGAGTTCGTATCCAACACGACATGACCAAAAGAACCCTCCACCGACCAATACAAAAAAGCATCGACCAACAAAAACAAGAACTGAGTAACTACGACACTAAGATTGTAAAACGCTGCGTATCGTGTTAATTCGTTTTGGAACCTTGAAATTGCTTTCTGATTTCCTCTTTCGTTCTTTCCCCGAAACAAAATTCCCCGTCCATTTATCTCTTTCATGTATCCGGTTCCTTACTGCAACCCGCTATCGTTGGTTGGATTACAAAGACAACCCGTATCTTTCTTTCTTTGAGACACGGTATGTTCTTTTGCTGTCTGTTCATTCGATTCTCTGTTTCATTAGTGAGTTTTTATCTCTTAACTGTTCTTGTTAATTTCTCTGTTTTATATTTGTTGGATTGGAATTAGGGTTTTCATTTTTATTTCTGTTTCGTTGCATGTATGCAGTTTGGTTTTGTAGAAATTGGATTGTTTGATGTGGGGTTGGGATTTTTTTAGTTGGTGGGTGTTTCTAAGTGGTCATTCGATGCCTAGTTTAGCGTTAGTTTGATGAGACTGGAGAATAATTAGCTAACGAGGTCAAAGAGTGGTTAGGCTGACGAATTGTAGGTTTTTTGTATTTGAATGTTAATAATCGTAGCAATTGCTCAAGTTATTAATAAGCTTGACTAGCTTCTTTTTAGCACTGTTTGTGAGTGGATTTTGTTATCTTCTGTATCGGTTTTATGACTTGGATGTTGAATGCATAGTACAAATCAAAGTAAATAGGATGGAGGGATTAGAATTCAGTTTGGGCGCGTGTACGAATTTTGTGATATTATGTGTTGGCTTTCAGATTTGATGATGCTCTAATACTCATCTATTGAGTGTTATCCTTTTTTGCAGAGTGTATAAATGAGAGGAGAGGGAGTATCGAGAGACCATTCTCGTACCAGGGCTTGTTCTGGGAAAAAGACAGTACGGAGCTGCAAAGTAAAAGGAAATCTTGATAATTTTATAATTCTTGATGTTGACAATGATGAAATTGATGATGTTATTATCATTGATGTTCCTGAGTCTTTACATCAAAAGTTAAAAAGCTCTACTGTACTTAACGATGGGAAAAAAATCCCGTGTGTGATTTGCATTGATGATGATGATGATGACAACGGCGATAATAATAGATGCCATAATGTCAACCATCCTGAGATTAATGTAGAAGGCAGTGGCAGAAAGGATGATAGTAATGACGCCTCAACTAGAAATAGTCCTACCTCTGGTGCTATGCCGAAAACTGTAAATGAAGATGCTGATGACTTGGTCATCTTGGAAAAAACATCTGGATTCAAGTTATCAAAGTGCCAAAAAACTCAGTCAAAAGGATCTCCCTCCAGAAATCGTTTTGGTTTGAGTTATGAGTCTGAAGACGATCTTTCTGAAAGCAGTTCTTCTGATTGTGAGGTCATGGAAGGTGTTGGAGACTTTCGTGAGCAGTGGGTAAAAGCCTCTCTCAAGAAAAAATCTGATGAGGATAAGAATAAAACTGGTGTAGAAGATCAGCCTAGTCCTCGTAACTCACCCACTGATATGCATCCTGATGTCGAAGTAGAGCATAAACAAAGTTTTGAGGCTTCTGCTTGCTCTAGTTCTAGAAATATAGATTCTGATAAGATGGATTCTTCTTTTTTCACTGCCACTCGAGATGAATGTGTAGGTGCTGACTCTTCCAATCCTGGTATGGAAAAATATTTTGAAAAATCCGGTGCAAGAGTTGATGAGTTTTCTTGGTGGAAGCGTAGATCACATGAGGATATTGGTTCTTGTAGTAAAGCTTATGTTAACCATGAAGCAGAGTCACTGAAAGGTACTCAGCGGTGTTCCTCATTTCCCTGTGAAGAATTGTGTAATAAACGGTGTTGTAGTAGTAGAGCTTGTTCTCGGGAAATGGAGAAAGAAAGTACAGGAGAACATTCTTTTTCATGCTCCCGACTGAGGCCTAATTTTCACGCCGATTGTCTAAAAGCTGGTGTACATGGCAGCAAAGCTTCTGCATGCAACTGCGTACCCTCGAAAGTTGTTTTGAGTGAGAAAGATGAACAGTTTACTCAGGCACCAAATGGTGGCAACACTTGTTCAAATGAGGAGCATTGTAAAAGTCCCGGTTCTAATGAGAGGGAGAAGGAGAAGGTGGTTTATGGGCACAAGTTTGTGTCAGATCATGTTTTATCTGATGATGTTGTGGTCGAAAATGTTATGGCTCCTTCTGCCAAGACTGCCTCACAGGGTGTACCAGGAGTCAGTTGTGAGAAAATTAGCCAGCAAGATTTTGAGAAAACAGATTCAGGAGAAAGGCTTACCTGTAGAAGCTCATGGGAGGAAACACTTGATGAACCAGGGACATCAAGCTCAGCAGAAGAAAAGGAGCCACTCACTGGATTTCACTCAAACATCCAACAAGAAAGTGAAAAGGATCATTTTACTCCCTTTGGTGAGGTTTTGCCTGTTGCTTTAGGAGATGTTATCTTTGAGCGAGAAAAGCTCAAAGAGACTGATGAATACAAGCGAGCAGCAGAAGAAGAGTGGAACGGGAGACAGCGACAGCTACAGATTCAGGTTTCGTACATGTTGTAATTGTTTAATTCGTTGGTGCCTTGTGTTCTGTGCTGAGCTCATTCATGTGTCTTCATGCATGTGATTCATTCATGTGTCTTCATGCATGTGAGAGTCTGCATGCAATCATGAGTATGATGGATAATTGGATATTATCATAACTACAGTACATGTAACTTATTATCTGTTGAGTTGTGCATTGAAAGCGATTGCTGAGTTGGGCATATTATTTTCAGGCAGAAGAGGTTCAAAGATTGCGGAAGAGAAAAAAGGCTGAAAGTTTGCGTATTTTAGACATGGAGAAAAGGTTAAAGCAGCGTGTGGAAGAAGTGAGAGAGACAAAAAAGAAGGTAGGGTTTTGAAATATTTTGCATCTTCATTTCTGCTGCCATGCTACATGTTTAAAGATTCGTGCTTACTTTTTTTGTCTATATCTACTAACTGGTGTCAATTTAGGATGAGGAAAATTTGAACGTTAAAGAGAGCCTCCGTGCTGAAGTTACGAAGGAGCTTCACAAATTGGAACTTACATGTGCAAATATGGCTTCATTACTTCGTGGTTTGGGAATTCGTGTGGAAGGTGGATTCCGTCCCCCATCACATGAGGTGAGTTACTTTTGTTTTTTGATTCCTGTCAATCATATGATGATGCAGTATGCTTAGAGTGCTAGTGTTTGTGACTTGTTCAAATGATCTATGTTTCAGTTGCGTGCTGCTTACAAACGGGCCTTGCTAAAATTTCATCCAGACCGGGCATCAAGAACTGACATCCGTCAACAAGTTGAGGCTGAGGAAAAATTTAAGCTTATTTCTCGCATGAAGGAGAAGTTTTTGTCCACTTCATGTCATTAATCTGCTAACGGAAGGTTAATACACCGATTTTTCTCTCATTTTATTGGTCATTAAGGTGGATGTGGATGAGTGCTTTAAATTAGATGAGGTGGTTATGTTGGGAAAAATTATACAATTAGGTCAGCAGCAAATGTTGTTCTTTAAGCTGGAGATTTTGGGCAAAGCCTGCCTGTCTAAAGCAAAAGCGGCAGCAATTTGTGTATAGGATTCAATTCTTTAGTGGTAATTTTACAGAGCATTTCTCTATTGTATTCATGTTATAAATGTAATGTGGCATTGTCCCAACTTATGAAGTAAGAAGAGATTGCAAAAGTCTCATGGCCAGGAAAGGCTCGTTCGTTTAACAGCTACTATTTCCATGTTTTATTTTTATTTTTATAATAAATAAACGATTTCATTAATAAATATTTTTTATACAAAGAAAGGTACTGAAATCAAAACAATTCACCAAAAGTAACAACATAGAGAATTATTCAATATAAATTTATTACTCCACTATTTATGAAAAAACGATTGATGTAATTTTAAACGATGAATGATTGATATAGTCTCAAACGTTTACTGAGGACGAGGACGAAATATGTAGATTGTCAAACTTTTCGCTCTAAGACATTTAATCGGATCATGTTCATTGACAAATGAAAATAGATCATCAAACCTTAAATAAAAGAACGATTTTTATTTAAAAAAACAACTACAACTGAAACTATTTTTTGAGAATTTAGAAACAGTTTAACACTTAAAGCTTGAGGAAATGGGCTGGCAAAGATCAAAAGAAATTTTTTTCGTCTGCTATGTTATTATGCTATTATTTTAACTTCTGCTATTATTTTCGTCTTAAATTAAATGATTTTTTTTTAGTGTTTTATACATACAAATTAAATCACTTTTTCTACTTTTTAATTTTATATTTGACACTAGAACGGTAGTATTATATTGTCTTATTCTAATTTATCTACTTTATTACTCTCACTAATCATCTCTACTAAAAAAAATTAAAGAGTGATTTAATAAAGTTAGACAAAAAATTACCTAAAAAGTTATGAAACGTCATTTAATTTGAGATAAACAAAAATCCTAAAACGTCATTTAATTGATTCTTTAAATTAATCCATATACTTTAAACGCCACGATTTTTGGTTGATATTCATCCATATAGTGTGGTCTATCTACATTTCCTTTCATCACATTACAATGATCTTTCTCATTTCTTTAAATTGATTCTTTATTTAAGACTATCAATTCAAATCACCTTCCTCACCCAATGCCTAGTAAAATGGTCGATCCATTATGCAGTACCTCAGCTCAAATGAGATCAAGTGTAAACAAAATTAGTTTTTTATCATAATGAATTTTGAATATTTGCCGATTTTGTCAAGATAAATTAGAAAAAAGTGCTGCGCGAATAAACCTGTGATATAATTTGCAAGAACTACTCTTTCATAATACTTGTGATCCAAACTGTATGAATGCGTTTGGGAATTGCGTAATCTCCTCAATATTTGGAAATCTTATGCAGTACGTTGGATAAATATTAACACTTTTTTTGTCTTTTTTTCTCTACGTTAAAACATAACGGGCCATTTATATGGTTATGGGTTCGATTATAGTATTGTAACGAGAGTACTAATGATATAACCAATTTTTTTATAAAAAAATAAAAATAAAAATATTATGCTTGTGTAGATGGGCCGGAATAAATTTTGGGTTGGATCTTGTTAGAGCAAAAGATTTTTCTAGGGCCCAACCAACTTGACCCAGCGTTTGGGCCTATATCCGAGTCAGAGGATTCGGACGATGAAGGGAAGATATGGCTTATCTTCCCTAAAATTTTCAATTTTTCCATAATAGTTTCTCCAAATATTGATTTTTATGTCTTAAAATTAACCCCTTTAAAATAAAAATATAAAAATTTACCAAAAACCCTAATCCTGGTCCAATTCTTTGAAAATTAATAATTAAAAAGATAGTACTATAACTATATGTCAAAAGATATAATGAAGCTCTTGTTTATATTTATGTATTTAAAATAAATGATGGATCAAATGGTGGGAAAAAAAATTAGTAGTCGAAAAATATAATGAAAGGTTATGATGTAAAAATGGGGAGACAAAAAATCTTGATTTGATTGGTTTGGTTTATGAAGTATTTGTTTGGATCATCATATTTGGCCAAGGTTAGTCGGTCATATAAATGCTGTGGTAACAATTTCATGCACATCATAAAATGATTCACTATATTTTTATTTTCACGGTTAGAATTTAGTTATAATTCAACGGTACGAACAGTCAAAATTAAAAAGTGTATATAGAATTATTATAGGTAAAATTGAAAACTAAAATAATCTTGTTTTAAAATTCGATTTTTCCTATTGTTATTTATGATTCTGTTTTAGTTAACAGTCAATTGTTATTTTAAAATAAAATGCGACAAAAATAAAGCTAAAATAAAATAATTTGAGAGAAATAAACAAGGAATAGAAATTAAAAATAAAAATAAAATGTAAAAATAATAATTTTACGGGGACCATATATAGAGATTTTTAAAAAATAGTAAAATACAAGGACCAAAATGAGTATTTAAAGGGGGTGGGGGTGGGGGTGGCGGTCACAGCCTCCACTCTATGTTGCAACTCCGTCCTTACGAGAGAGAAATTTTATATCTTAACGTGTTCACAATAATCACTCAACTAATAAGGTAATTATAAGTAGAAAGTAGTAAGTAGTAAGTAATTATTATTAAAGTAGGTAACGGTGAAAAGACCTTTAAGGTACCACCCATTTATATATAATCACTTCCTAAAATATAATGAAAAAAATAATATATAATTTCTCAAAAAAGGGGAGGCGGGCCCCAATTGCCTTATCTAGTATCTACTACTCCCTCTGTCCTTTAATAACTGACGTTTTTATTATTGGCACGCATATTAAGGAGGCTGAATGACTCATTATTTGAGACAATTTTACCCCGAATTTTTTCCCGGACGTACGTTAAGGATTAACGTACGTTCAAAAAAAAGTACGGAATTTTTTGGAGTCAAATAGTGAGTCATCCGGCATCCTTGAGATACGTGCCAGAACATTATGCGTCCATTAAAAATAGACGGAGGGAGTACAACAAATCGAAGTGGAAAAAAAAACTACCGCACGTGGGTTGGTGGGGGTGCAGCATAAAAACCGTGTGCGGTCGGTGAGGGTCAGCCCACTGGATTGCTAGGCCTGGCAAATTTGTACAGTTAAGCCCAGTTATAAAAGGCATTGTTTCCATTTTTGTCTGGTCCGTACAGTTGGAGGAATGGAGCCAATCCGCTTCATGCTGACGTGGACAAATTTATTGAATGGATTTTGTCGTCTCTGACCTTTCTTTTTGGTCCAATGCACCTGGTCTCATTCTCGCTAGGCGGGCCATTCCTGGCATTGCCAGTTCCCATTCCCACTTTTCCGTTTTAAGTCCAACTCTGATTGGTACTTTCTTACATTTATTTGGATTGTCTAAAATAGTAACAAAAGAAGAGATTTCTAATTTTTATTTTTATTTTTATATTTACACTATTACTCTCTACCGAGTAAAATAAATGACGTTTTAGGATAGAAACAATTCATAAAACAATGATCTTTGATCTTATTTTATTCCACAGTGTTTCATTTTTACTCCCAATTTCCACTCAAATTACCACACCATCATCAAATTGGGTTGATGCATAATTTTTTTTGTCATTTGCACAAAATATATGATTCAAAAAAGATAAAATGACAAGTATTATAAATATTAAGAATTCGTAAGAAAAAGTCATTTATTGTACTCCAGAGGGAGTATTATTCATGACTTAATATTCGAGTTATAATGGATCTTAACTATTAGAGAATATAATGACATTTATTATAACGCTCTTCGTAATAAAATGACATTCTAAATAAAAAATGTTGTTTCTATCAAAATGTCGTTTTTATAGAGCCGGTAAGGCTAAAATGCTATATTTAATTAATTTAAAATTACATCGTTAGTTGAATGAGTTTAAAACTTATTCAAACATAAAGTTATGAATCACCTTTACAAGTCAAATAATATTTTTTTAGTTATCTTATGCACCATTGTTTTTATTTAGCATAATATATGTAAGTTAGCGGAATAGAAACTAGACATCTAATTTTCTTATTTATAAAAAGTATCGTTGAGATATAAATTCATTATTCTCCTTATTCCTTACAGATTATAAAGTAATTTTTTTTGTAAGAATACAATGATAATTGTATTTTAACCAGAAAAAAAACTTCAATCATGGCATAAGTCATAACTCATAAAACTCGGAGCTCAAAACTCATAAGACTTGGACGGGTCAGAGAAAGAAGTTTTTTCGGTGCTCGACCTACCCTATGACACATCTTGTCAATCACAGGGTTAGAGCGAGCATAGACGGGTTGGGTTGTTACGGGTTGATGAGTTAAGCGATTATACGAGTTGCCAGTACATCTCTATTTGTAAGTTGTACTCCCTCTCGACAAGAATATTGGATGTTTTGGGCTTGGGCTCAATATTTAAGGAAATGAAATTCCGACATTCCAAGAGAATTTCTTCAAAGCAAGGGCCTATGGTTGATTGGACTCCACTATAACCCGCTGGCCCATGACAGACTTTGTGACCTATCCACCAAAACACGCTGTTCATTTACGTGGAGAATTTCCTTCACTGCTTACACCGTCTCTCTCACTTGACAAGTCGTGTAGGGGCACGAAAGTAAAACACCAAACTTTAACATGGGAGAAGCTCAAAACATTTATTAATAGTGTCCAAGATTCCAAGCTCAAAACGTCCAATATTTTTGTCCGGAAGGAGTAAGTGAGTATTTTTTTTCATCCGAATGTAACCAATGAAACAAACGTAGAGAAAAGCACTAGGAGTGGGTGGTTCGTCTCGTCCATGATCATTGAATCAATCCTAGTGGTGGACCGGTGGTGAAATCGGATCTGGTGCAGAGGAATCAACCTCGACCTCGGCCTCGGCCTCGGGCTAAGCCTAGGTACATTCACAACAATAATTAAGAATAAATAAATACTCATCAAAACCTGGGGCACGTAGCACAAGGATTCTATTCTACTAGCGCCAACTCAATCAATGCCATAAAAACAGTAAGCATCGACACGTGTCCTCTATCATAATAATGCATACAACTTGCCCTCATAAAAATTAAAATCAAAATTGAAAAAAACACACTACTGTACTGAGTCACCATTACGTGCATTGAACTTACAGGATAGGCTATAGAGCTGTCTGTTTCTTTTTATTTTCATTCTTCTTCTTTTTACTAGAATATATTATTTTTATTCTTTAATTTCATATCACTCTATCCAAGTTATGGTGCTGACAATGATACAGTAGTAGTATAGTACTGAACATAAATAAAAATAAATAAAAGCTAATTTTTTAATGATATATTTTATTTGAAAAAGATCTTCAAAGCCTGCAGTATAGATTATTATTATTATTTTCAAAAATAATTTTATTAATAATTATTATTATAATATCAAATTTATAATTTATTATATAGTTTTCGTATCTAGTTAAATAATAATACGCGCAGCTCGGTCTGAGAGGTTGCGAAAAGATCTCATATGATCTGTCCCCTCCCTTCCACCGCCCAGCACGTCCCTTGTGCTAACCACGGCCGCTGTTTCATCTGATCAATTAAATGGCATGTACTTGCTCCGATTTTTAATAAATAATTTTCTTAAATAGTAACATTCAGTAAAATAAATACTAAAAAGTCAAGTCAAATGTATAGTAACATTCAGTAGAAAAATGTTATTTATTAAAAACGGGAGAGTACATCAGTACATCGATCCTCATGTCTGCGTCCTAAACATTGAGGTATTAAGAAAAGACATTGCCCGTAACATCATCCAACATTATTAACTCTACATCGTACTTTTATTTTATTTGCAAGAAAAATTAATTAAAAAGACGATAACATCCAAGTTTTTTTCTCCAATGAATTTAATTCTGATAAAATAAAAGATTATTCAATGCAAATTAATTTGGGCCGGGCCATCCGTAGCCCTCAAAAGAAAACAAAATTTGTAATGCAAATGAAAGTTGAAACTGACGTCAATTAATTATTTGTAATAAATAAAAAAATCCCTATAATTTGCAAACTGTCGCTATAATCTTACAAAAGCATCATAAACTCGGCAAAGGTTATCAACACAGGCTCGAGCCATCGCCGCATATTAAAATAAGTTTGACCATTGCAAAATAGTTTTTATAATTGATCAAACAACCTAAATTGTCATTCTTTTATATTTATACCGATGAATTCAGTACATAGATCTATGATAAAGACGCTAGGGTCATCAAAATATACTAACAATATTTTAATCTTATTAATTAGATAATTGATCTTTTCTTGATTGGACAATTTCAACACACTGCCCATAAATCCCACTAATATTTACTAAATTTGTCAGGCACGTCATACGTGTACATTAAATCTATCTATTTTTTACGAGGAATGAACTAAAACTGCCTTCCATTCTATATATTTATTTATTAATCAATAGTATTTGATATAAAAAAATAGAACAATCACCTACGTTAGTTCATTTTGCGTTAAAATTGAATGCACTTAATATGTATGACAATTTTAACGAAAATTGGCGGGATACATAATTGAAGTGTTGAAATTGTCCAATTGAGAAAAAATCAATGATCCAATTGATAAAATTGAAACGTTAGTGATAAATTAGAGAAATTAAGAATATTTCGGTAGCCCTTGCCTAATTTTTAATACTCAAATAAGGTTAATATAGTAAATTTATGTATGGAAGGGTGGGAGATAATACTGTTGATAAGCAACGTACATGAAATACAAATTATGGTAGGGACGTGTCTTCCGATAAAAAAGAAAAATGTAGAGATAGGTCACGGGTCTCGTTCAAGTCAATATTACGAAGTTTAACTATTGTATTTGGATTTTCAATTGTGTGTATTGAATATTGATTGTGAAATTTAAAATTGCAATCACTAATTAGGCACACAAAATATATATATAGCGGTTTTTACCGTAACGGTAAATGTTGTTGAGTAAATAATAAATTTCTCAACCCAAAAAAAAAGTCAAGTAAATAATAAATATTGTTGTCCTTCAATTAAAAATTTCGTACCAAAAGAACATAACGAAAACCCATAAAAAATTATAGGATGAAATTGAAATTTTCTTAACCTTTTATTTTAAGGTCTAACTTGGGAGTTTTGATTATCTTTTCCTATAGTTTTATTATACCATGGTAATATTGGATGTTAATTGTATTCTCAATTTAAAATTTTATTTTCTTTATAAAGTACTTCCCCATCTTTTACTATTATTTAACCTTTTTATTTCCTGAATTTGAAAAAAAAAAAATAATTGGCGAATTGTCTCCTTCGAGAGTGACACCCAATCTGTTATTGCTCAGATCAACAACCCAAGTGTGCTAAAATTGAAAACTTAACTCAATTCTCCAGGATATTGATCTTCTGAGGCGTTCCAACTCTAGTTGGACGTTTTCCTTTATTTTTCATAATTGTAATCGATTAACCAATCTTTTAGCTAATAAAACAGCTACAGGTTTTATCAATTTCTAGGATTTTAGATTTTCTGTGTTTTATTGTGTTAGATCGCTCCCTTAATTGCGACGTGTCATTAATTTATTATATAATTATCAGTATTTTATCCAAAAATAAAAATAAAATTATAATTGATCCTTAATTTTTGGGAAGCATATAATATTTTATATTTATACTTTTCCCAATTTCACTAAAGTACTAGAAAAATAATTAACTAAGGGCATTTCGGTCCAAAATACTTAAAATCACTAAACGACAAGGGGTAGAATTGGCACTTGAGAGAAGGTACGTAGTCCAATCAGTACGGGCGCGTAAATATATGTGTAAGCCGGTAAAAAAGTCTCCTCCCCATTCGCTGACACCACCTGCTCAGGCGGTGACTCCCTCTCCTCCCTCTCCTCCCTTATCTCCACGTCACCATCTTACCAATCCAACGGCCCAGATAACCTCACCGCCATCACCAATCCAACGGCCCTCATCTCGCTTTCTAGACGATTCTAATTTTAACCCGCCATATTTAGCCCATGACACAGGATAAATAAATTAAATAATTAATAATTTAATACACAAACATATATATAAATCCAAAAACCAGCGTAGTAACCATGGTTAGAGCTTAACACCGCGACCCAGTTATAACCAGGAACGTTCTTTTCTTTCTTTGAGCGAGAAGATAGAGAGAAAGAGAGACCGAGCTAATATTTAATAACCAGTAGCAGTATAAGTCATAGTTATATAATAACCAGAGGATTGAAGAGGGGTTTTAGTGTTGGCTCTGGGTCTTGTTCTGCTTTCTGGTTTTGTGTTGCTATATACCGGATTACTGAGTCAACTCGGGCGATTTGGTTTTGTTGGGTGTTTTTTTCAGGCCGGCGTCGACTGAATCCAGTGGTTTTGATTGTTTGGAAGATTTTGTTTGGCGGGGTTGCTGAGTTTGGTCTCAGATCTTGGATTCCGGTGAGTTTTAGTGGTGTTTTCTATTTGGTTCAGTGGTTTTGCTGATTTTGAGATTTGGGTTTGAAGTTATTGACGTGGTTGAAGTGATTAAGGACTGTTCTTTACGTTTCATTTCCTCCTGTGTTGTTTTTTCATTGGGAAAAGGAAATCTTGATTTTTATGACCTGTGTTTTTTCAGTTATTTTTGTTGTTGTGAGGTAGTAGTTTATGCATCTTAATGTAGGAGGTTCATTTTGTTTTTTTCTCCAGTTTTGGTTTGGATTTTTATGCATCTAGAGTAGCATTAGTCGGTGAAAAATGTCCTGGATCATCTGTTATTGATGCATTAATGTGTATAAAATGCTTGCTTGTGAGAGAAAGTGGGTGGCACATTTTAGATTCTCTGTATATTGGTGGAAAGATTGAATACAGACCAATTTTATTAGAAGCATTCACATGCTTAAGCTTTTTTTTGGTGGATGTGCAAGTGGATCTATTAAGTTTAGTTAAATTAGGTAACTGCTTGTTGGTGAACTCAGTATTTTATATATAAGATCTAAGGCTGAGTTAGTGCTTCTAATCTCTGATACACTCTATTGGTTTTTCCCCCCTCTTTTCAGATGGCTCTGTTCGTTTAGAGTTGAGCCACCGATCTCTTTTGCTGAATTAAGATTTTGGCCTTTTGAGTGGTGGTTGGAGTTTGTTGGTGGATGATTGGTCGGGGATTATACTATTCGGTACTGATTAAATCAAGATCAACTTTGGAGTTTGGCACTTTTCTGGAAGAGGAGAGACTTTCTTCCTTCCTTGCCCCCTCTTTTGCTGGGTGTGTCTACTGCAGGATTGTTGTGCCGTTTCATGTCTAGTAAGTTGGACAGTCCAGTTCAAACTCAGATGGCAGTGGCAATCTTCAAGAGTCCGCTTGGTGGGGAATACCATGGAAGCATGAGAATGGAAGGGAAGCAACCTGCTGGAAGGAGGCGGGTTTTTGTGCAAACTGAGACTGGCTGTGTCTTGGGGATGGAGTTGGATCGTGGTGACAATGCCCACACAGTGAAGAGGAGGCTGCAGCTTGCTCTCAATGTCTCCACTGAGGAGAGTTCTTTAACCTTTGGGGATATGGTGCTCAATAACGACCTTAGTGCTGTCCGTAACGATTCACCTCTTCTTTTGACACGAAATTATTTGCATCGAAGCTCGTCCACTCCTTGTCTTTCTCCGAGAGGGAAGGAGAAGGACATACAACAAGATCAGAGTGGTCTGATTGAGATATTGGGACACTCAGAGAGATTAACTAAGATGAAACAGCTGATCAAAGAAAGTGTTAAGGCAATTAAGATGGGTGTTGAACCGATTCTTGTTCAAGGTGGGCTTGGAGGTGCATATTACTTCAGGAACAGCAGAGGTGAGAGTGTTGGGATTGTGAAGCCAACTGATGAAGAACCTTTCGCACCAAACAACCCAAAGGGCTTTGTTGGAAAAGCTCTTGGGCAACCAGGTCTGAAGCGGTCTGTGCGGGTTGGGGAAACGGGTTTCAGAGAAGTTGCAGCTTACCTTCTTGACCATGACCACTTTGCTAATGTGCCCCCCACTGCTCTGGTGAAGGTCACTCACTCTATCTTCAATGTCAATGATGGGGTGAATGGCAACAAACCCTACAAGAAGAAGCAGGTTAGCAAGATTGCATCTTTCCAGCAGTTCATTCCGCATGATTTTGATGCCAGTGATTATGGGACATCGAGCTTCCCTGTTTCTGCTGTGCATCGCATTGGGATTTTAGACATACGAATTCTTAACACTGATAGACATGGTGGAAACCTATTAGTCAGGAAGCTTGATGGTGTTGGGACATTTGGTCAAGTGGAGCTCATTCCAATTGATCATGGGCTTTGCTTGCCAGAAGCATTGGAAGATCCATACTTTGAGTGGATTCATTGGCCTCAGGCGTCTATTCCATTTTCTGATGATGAGCTTGAATATATTAAGAATCTCAATCCTATGGAAGACTGTGAAATGCTGCGAATGGAGCTCCCAATGATTCGAGAGGCTTGTCTTCGTGTCTTGGTTCTCTGTACGATTTTCCTCAAGGAAGCTGCTGACTACGGTCTTTGTCTTGCTGAGATTGGTGAGATGATGAGTAGGGAGTTTCGTGCTGGTGAGGAGGAACCTAGTGAGCTCGAGGTTGTGTGTCTTGATGCAAGGAGGTTGATAGCTGAGAGGGAAATATTGTCTCCCAGGGCTGACATGGGAGATGATGAATTCCAGTTTGATTTAGATTGTGAGGAAACAGAATTTGACTGCACTCCTAAAGTGACGGCAGAAGATTACCTGACGAGAACACCATTCTCATATGGGATTGGGGCCGGCAATGGTCGTCTCCCACTTTCAAAGCTGGAAGAAAGTGTTGAGGAGGAGGAGGAGGAAAGTGAAGGAGGAGAAGAGCAAGATGATTTTAATGCTTTGTCCACTCCTGGAAAGTTCCCAACCATCTCACAGCTTTCAATGTCATTAAATCATGCTGCAATAGGTGAAAAGATCCAGAAATTCGCAGCAGCAAAACCAGAGAATGGCTACTCTAGTAACAGGTCATCTGGGCATAGGAGTGCTAACGAGCAGCTTCCTGCAAGCGTGAGCTTCGTGAAGCTGGCAGACATGAAGGATGACGTGTGGACACAGTTTCTCGAGAAGTTTCAGGAACTGCTGTACCCAGCATTTGCGAAACGGAAATCTGTGACGCTCGGCCAGAGGCAGAGACAGAGGCTTGGTACATCGTGCCAGTTTTGATATACGAGACGCAAGTAAGGACTAAGAAGTTGAAGACTAAGACTTTTAGGTTTGTGGGAGTGAAGTGGTTGTTAGGGTAGGTTCAGTTGATGGGTTCTCTCTTCCTGGAAGGCAGTTGTAGGAGCCGTCAACAGTAGGAGGAACCGCTGTAAATATTCTTTGGCATCAGCTTAGCAAGCAGGGCCGAGTAGAATTGGATGTATTTTTTATGTACGTTTCGTGTTCATTTTTTTCTTTCGTTCGCTCCTTATGAGCTTTGTTTGATAAATAAATTTGTAGACTGATATATTAAGAGAAAAAGAAAAAAAAGCTTTGTAGATACTGAACTCCTTTGTTTCTTGAACTTGTTCTAATGTCCGTATTCATGTAGCGACCAGTTCCTTTTTGGCCACAAAATCATAAAGTGAGAAGTGTCCAAAATTCGTCCTTGAATATGAAATCAATTGCATACTTGGGTCCTCGAGATTGCCGTCTGAAACTTTTGTTTCCGGGTTTTCTCGGATGTTTCCTCTCCTCTTCCCGTAAAAGAACAGTTTTTGTTTCAAGAGTTTTAAAAAGACAACTCTCACCATAATTTTGTCTATTTCCCGACAATAACCAGTATTGGTTGGTACGCCGTCCGAATTTTACCCCTGAAGGTTTTTCCATTATAAAATTCAGCAGAACGTCCTTAAGGAAAAAATGTTATAAATTTGTTGACAGTGAGGTTGACATGACAAAAAATTCCTAAAAAAGCAGTCTTAGTACTATAGACTACGTAGTATATTTGTCCAGTCTGTGTGATATTTTGTTGCTACCCCTAACTGCTATGCAAGCCCATGGTCTGGATGGCAAAACAGTGTGCGTTATTACACCATAAGTTCTGCTGATCAATTTGGTGAGATCATATAATTTCAGAGCCGTCTGAATTTGAGGAATACCAGATCAATTATTGTGTGAAACTTTAGCTGTGTCATAACACTATGTCATGATTCATGGGCGTGCGAAAATCAAGTGTTCTGGAAGAAAAAAAGATTGTCAGGAAATTTGTTTCGAGCTGACAGAGAAAGAAAAGAGGAAAACTAGCAGCAGAAATCTGTGTGCCAACAGAAGAGTCTCCTGATCTCTGCTCTTCTGTGTTTCAAAACAGACTTGTTAGTTTTTTGCTATTTTTGGAAAGTAAACAATAAGAGTATAGTTCAGTCCAGTTGGTTGTTGAATAGTTCTTAATTAGAAATCATTTGCAGTAATTTGTAACTGGTTTATTAGAAACCGCTGAAGATTAACAACAACGGTTCGATCTTTATATACGAAAAAATTACTTGCTGGAAACTCTTCACCGGATACATAAATGAGCTGATGAGTCTGATGTATCCATGGTTGATTGATAAATGAACTGATGTATTCTTCAATATTTTTTCTATCAACTTTATGCTTTTGTTTGCCTCCTTTTTTGTTTAAAATGAGGCAATTATACCCATAATTTCTTTTTGTTCTTTTGGTGTACTTCTTTCAACTCATGATCTTTCAGATAAGTCTGCTTTTTTTCAAGCGTTCATGCCTACACTTGATGGCTTCCAGGACTAATTAAAGAGCAGAGGGCCCAATAGATCACTGTTTCTAAATCATTAACCCAACACTCAAACAAAAACATGAAACACCATAAAATTAAAGGGATGATAATAAGGAATTGCACCAGCATTTGTTCCAAGAAATTAAAGCCCGCATGGCATGGAAGATGGAGTTAGAAAGAGAGAGAGTGAGGTTATGGAGAGGTTGCAATCAATGGTGGGGTGGGCCTTTGTTAGGCACCTGTTAGTCAAAGTCATTTTCATGTGTATACCAAATCAAAGTTATCCTTTAAAGATGAGGATAGAGGATAGACATAAAACAAGTTTGGTGGTGGTCGCATCTGACAAAATATCTTTTTATCATTGTGTGAGTAGACAAAAGCTAGGATTCTATCATTACACACACTTTGCTTAATTTGACCGAGCAATGTGTAACTGATGTGAATACCTAAGTGAGAAATCCTTAGTTAATTCAATCATTGTTTATAAAGAAATTAGTGAGAGTAATTGGATAATTTTATGGTATCAAATAAAAAGCTGCTAAAATAATTATGAACAAATTACCTATTGAAAATATGTGTTTTGCTTTACACCTTACAATTAATTTTCTTAAGTTAATACTCTCTATTCATGAAAGATTATTTCTTTTTGACCTACATATAAACCAATTTTAATCATTGAACGCAATTATATGAACTGTTCGTTTATTTGCTTATTCTCTTTTCTGCAAAATACTCATTAACAATAAAGGATAAGAAAGTAAAAGAACCAAGTAATGTAAAAGAGGCACATAAACATGGATTTTTTTTCTTCAAGAAGAGGCAAGATTTTAAGGATGTAGGGAATACTCCGTAAGAGTGATAAAAATGAAGATCCATCTTTAACACTAATTAGATGATCTTTGAAGTTAATTAACTAAACTAGAATATCAACAACAGGGGAGGAGATTAGTAGAAACTACTAGTAATTAATTAGGAACAGAACAATGACACCAACGTGACAGTCTAATCTTGATCAGATTCTTTCTGCTTTGTTTTCTACTATATTTGCCACTTGTAAACTTGTCCATGAGGCAGGGGCCAGCATTTGGCTTTGTTTTTTTTTTTTTCCATAAAAAAAGTGGATTGAAGTTGAAGATGAAATGATGAATCAATATGGAAGAAGCAAAACAAAGCAGATAATAATAAAAAAAGTGGGGCTATAGCTTTGTCTAGTTGCTCCTCTTTGTAACATTTTGAAGCAAAATATGATGTTTATGGATTTTTGGGCAAAGATTTAATTATTCGGGAACTACAATTTTAAAAAAAAAGATCTCACCATGTGAGAGGAGGTATTTCAATCTTGAAAGACAGTCCTAGTTATATATCTTGTTTAGTTTACAGGAAATAATCTTGTATCTTTTCGGACGTTTCAATATTCTATCAGTATGGAACTAATCTCGTTCAAGTAATATTGAAACATCTTCGAAGGGATGTCACTAAAGCTCGGATAATTAATCATGTCATGAGTAAGTGTGTGCGGTAGGTATGATGTTTTGAGATCTAACCTACCCACAAAAAAAGCTGCAGATTTTATTCAAGAAAAGGACCAAAGAAGAATAATTAAGGATTAAGTGTAAGAGTTAAGGTGCTAAGCATGTGAAACCTCAGCTTGAAAATGAGTGAAGAAATTAATGAAATGCAAAGATGTTCTTCTTGTGAAAATGAAGTCCCACCATGCACTGTGTACTGGCCTTTGGAAGATGCAATTATGTGCAACAAATTAGTGTTTTTTTTTGCCGAGGTATCGTTGAGCTTATTGGATTAGAAGCGATAATCTTATTCGAACGCGGTTGACCCGCTAAAAGACAATAGCATATAAGGATTATGATTAAATTTACTAGATTATGACTAATTTTGTTCGAATGATATTAACCCGTTAAAAAATAGTGTACTTTTAGCAGTTAATTTTTTTATATATAAAGATCGAACAAATAATATCTTAACGAGTGAGAGTACCAAATAACAACTTAATTACTTTCTTTGGGGTTGACTGGTGCAATAGGCTTTGGTTATTAGGTTCTTACGTTGAACAAAAACAGATATTTACGAAAAGATATGTTATTATAATGGAATAATAATATCTAATCAAGTTTTTAAAATTGGATTTTTAATTAGATTAAGAATTTGATGAAGACAAGCTAAAGAAATACCATAATTTCTCATGGAAAGAGTCGAAATGTTGGGCGATCTGTTTCATCTCATAATTCTATACTTATAGTTTTGCAATAGTTAAATTTGGATAACCATTAATTTATCATCATCATCAATATAATCAAGTTAATTGAGAAACATCATTAGTAGTGCAAGTTCCAGAATAATTGATTTCCCATGGACGAACAATAAAACTTATAAGAAGATATTCTTGACAATTTGGTATGATCTTTTATCATAAAAATCTTTTTTCCCGGGTTTTACAGATGACTTCCCTCTTTTTTTGGTTCAATTGGGCATGAAAATGGGCTTTTCTTATTTTTTCTGTTCGAAATTGAGTGCCCATCTGGGCCTGCTTACTGGCCCATCTTTTGCTTTTGTCGAGTTTATACTTCAACACCTGACAGTGACAAGTGACAAGTGACAAGACTCTCTCCTGAAAAATTAAAGTCTTCAGTCTATGGCATTGCTTGAATTAGAACACAGTCCAGTATCTTTCAGTTGGGGCCGGGAAAGCCCCACGAAAGAATTGCCAAATTTTTCTACTACAGCAACTGAATATTATCAGCTAGAATGGTTGCTTTTTTTGTCAATTTCGGGTCGGTCATGATCGGCATTTCACAAAACCAAACTTAACAACTCACAATACTTTTTCGTATCGCACACCAACAGAACAACAACAACTGATGCTCACCAGCTCTAATGCGTCATTTTCGATTCAAAAGTTCCACAATCTATTTACAACTTGAAGGACCCAAAAACTCAACCAATGTTTTCTACTGTTGGGAATTTTAATAATTCAAAGTTCCAGACCGAGCACAGCAGCAGCAAGAACAGCTACATTTTACAAACTATAAAAGATGCTTAACATTCATAATGTCTTACCAATAACATCTCCCCAGCTTTCTGATTTTTTTGCATGGTTACACCATCATCCTTCGATTCTGCGTCGCTGCAAAAGATGATGAAGCAAAATTTAAATAACTGTTTTATATGTACAATGGAAAATAAAGGAAAAAACAAGAGGGTTATACAAAAAATTGGGTACTTGAGATCCAAATTAAGTGTCTAAGAATGCAAAATTTGGTGCAAAGTGTTTAATGGAGAAAAAAAATTGAATGCTAATTCAACCAATTCCTTTAGGTAGCGTTTGGTTGGCGGAATCAGGGAGGAAAGTTTCGGGAATCTGAAATTCCGAGCTTTATTGCGTTTGGTTGCGACAAGGAATCACTCTCCCCCAGAATCCAACTTTCCTTGACTGCTTTGACTTTTCAAAAAATGGAGGAAAGTGATTCCTTGGCTAGAGGGTGGGGAGAGTGATTCCCCTCTACAGGGAAAGTAATTTTTTTTGTTAAATGATATATTTATCCAAAACTAATTATAAAAAAATTAACCTAATAAAACATCTTCTTCCTTCTCTATTTTCTAAAACTTAGCCAAATTATATTAATTACACAAAAATTATATTAATTACATAAAAATTATAATTAATTACATAAAAATTATAATAAATACATAAAAATTATAATAATTACATCAAAATTATAATAATCACATAAAAAACACATAGTAATGATGTAAATAATAATATGTAGAAGAAAATACGATTAGAAACAGGAATAAATCATCCAAGAAATTCATATCCTAGATTTGTCTATTGTTGCAATTATGTTTTTTTTACATTGTTAGAACAATATGTGTCATACTTTGCTATAATTTTCAAAAACTCTAATACGAAGATTATGTCATTTGTCATGTTCTTTAACCTGCAAAAAACCATAGTCATAAAACAAACTCATTGGATATTTTAATTATTGAAAGATAGATAATTAAATAGAGAGAAAGTCTAACGTGTTTAGAGGAAACTGTGTAACACAATATATATAGAAAAGAATAATTAGACACCTAACTAGATAACAAAAAATACCTAACAAAAGGATAAAATAGTCTTTTTTTTTACTTTCCTCGAGGATTCCCAAGTACAAAACAAACACAATAATGCTACTTTTCCGGGAATTTTAAATCTCAACCATACAAAAAAAAATTGACATTCCCCTCAATCACTCTCCCAGGTATCACTTTCCCGGGAGAGTGATTTCAAGGAGGAAAATAGCATTCCGTGAACCAAACGCTACCTTAAAGTAGGGTGTGAAAGTGTAAAATTGGATGCCAAAACGTATTTTAATCAATATCATACGTTGTTTTCGGAGTGGCGTAACAACGTCGTTTCAATTTGATTCTTCGGCATCGTTTCGCAACTTTCCTTTCTTTTCGTAACCTCCTCTATATGACGCTTACGCTCGAAATCCTCGACAAATAAAAGCATTGAGGAAGAAGAGGAGGAGAGGAGAGAAATAGAAGCAGAAGAAGAAAATCCTGAAATTCCTATTGCCCTTACAAGCAAAAGGTGAGTTCTTTCTCCTTATTTTTCCTTTGGGTTGCTAAGGGTTTGATTCTATTGAAGCCGTAAGAATACAGGTCTGTGTTTTTCTTGCTCAACATGCGGTCCACACAATCCATACAAATTGTTGCTAAGCTTCAAATAAGCATCATGAACTTCATACAATTTCACTGCTCAAAGGTTATATCTATCAATTCAATCGAAAAATCGCATAAAACGGGTAGTACCAAAAAAATGTAAAACCTAGCAATAGTACAGCAGGAATGATTTTACATGTCTCTAAAACTTTTGCTTCTCAAAGGAAAGGCTAATCTTCATTTTAATCCGAATCCATACTCAAGCATATAATTTTGGCGTTTGGCGAGACTCTTGGAAATTGATTCAAGATTACTAGTTGTTCCGTAGTATCTTCTTCAGGTGAAGGACTAATTACAATCTCCTCAAGTGCAGATGAATAGGCTAGCAGAAGCTTGACGAACTCTAGTTCAGTCGCGGTACCACCAAAGTTGTCTATTTCCACTACTCTAAGTTGGTCTGACCAGTAGTCCGACAGGTCTTCGGCTTTAAAACGCAGCTCTTCCTCAGGTAAAAGAGGAAGATGATGTATCTACAGACAACACATCAGTTTTCGTTTCCAAACTATAAACTACAAGAATGAAAATGATGAAAGACACACCTCTATCGTAAGCTTCTGCAAGTTAGGAGCGTTCATAACCAAACATAGGACGCATGATACTTCCATCATCACTTGAAAAGATATACGAAAAAATTCAAGAACTCGTAGAGATTGAATCGCTGTTGGAAACCTCTTCCAGTGTTCTGCATTTGTCAGGGCCTTGAACAAGGAAATGAACAGTGTAAGTCAAAAACAGGAGAAAAAAATTAACAAGACAAGAAAGGAAAGAGACCACAAATATTATGTAAGATTTACATATGCATAAAGTTTAACTTACAGACAAAACTTCATGGCCAAGTTCAATGTTCTCCACAGCAGGTAGACAATCAAAAAACTTGATTAAATTACATATCTCCACTTCATCATAAGAAAGATCCCATTGCATTGTAGGTGCAATCACAGCAGTTGCAAGCAGTGGGCAGATTTCGAAACAAAAGGAGTGAAGATCACAACCCCCTAATTCTAGCGACTTGAGATTAGGAAAATCCATCACAAATGTATCAATGCCCTCGCATTCGTAGATTATTAGATGTTCAAGAAACGGGCAGTTAGAGATTAAACTTCGGTGCAAATCACACTCAAACCTGACTGCGTAAAATTTAAGACAGGTGAGTCTATGAAATCCTGCAAATGTTGGTGGAGCTTTGAATACACAGAAAGATAAAGACAAAAGCTGTAGATGTTCATATGAAAACAGAAGTGAAGGTATATGATAATCCCTTGACCTATCAAAATGAAAGGAAAATTCTTGAACAGGTTTTCCACACAGGAACAACATCAATTGGTCAACTTCAGGACAGGTTTTCACTTTATCAATATGAAACGTCAACCCTGTTATGGGTCCATGATGGAGTGAGATAATTTTGATGATATTAAGCAAGAGGTTAGCTGTATTTACTTTGTGTGGTGCTAACTCGCAAAATCCTTTATCAAACACAAGTTCAGGAATACATCTCCACTGGTTCCTCCAAGCACTGGATAAAATACTTGTCGCTGCTGCTTCTCGAAGAGGCAAAAGCGACAGAATACTCTCTATTACACTGTCCGGTAGGAAACTAATTCGATCAAAGGTAGAAGTGCAAGCGCACATAACCTTTGGAGGATGACTATCCTGAAAATCAATACCAATACATGGTCAAAGTAATTAACCAGTAAACATAAGTTATGTACTTCTTATCAGAACATATTCAGCGACACGAAAATGAACATCAGGACTGAATAAAACGATTATCAAATGAACATATTCACTCCAGTGACTATTTGGAAGACTAGTAGCCAAAGGGGTGAGATAATCTAACACTGCATAGCCTTTAACACTGTCTTTACATGCATAGCCTTAAAATCCCTCACAAGTAATTTCTTGAAAACAACACCAATCTCAATTTTAACATCATTTCACAATCTATGATACAAACAGGTTCCTATCTATTTCAAGGGCAAGGAAACTCCATTATACAAGAGTTGAAGTAATAAAGAGAAGCAATAAGTTTGCTTAATTACCATGGATCTTCAATTGAACCTCCGTCTGCCGCTATAGCTTTTCGGGGACAAGGATAGCAAGCGTTCCTTAGGGTTAACTGATTACCAGAACTGGCGGCACGACATAAACTCTTTATAGTTAGGGATGACTACGGATCGGATAAAAAACGAATATTCGCATCCATTAGTAATCCATATATACTAGTATTTAGTTATAAATGGATAGAATATGATTTGTAACTATCTCTACTATCAAAGTGAAAGATGAATTCCTAGATTGGATTTTATCATTCACATCACATATAAATAATCCAGAAAAATACATGATATAGCTGTGATGAATACATCATCAGAATAGAAGATTTTTTTACCAAAGTTGGCATTCTCCCCCAGTAACTCATTAGTCATTACAATGAAAAATTATGCAAGCACCTACTG
This sequence comes from Viola odorata, assembly GCA_963691705.1. Taxonomy (NCBI): domain Eukaryota; kingdom Viridiplantae; phylum Streptophyta; class Magnoliopsida; order Malpighiales; family Violaceae; genus Viola; species Viola odorata. The sequence continues at coordinate 4,136,058 of OY829542.1, forward strand.
CAAAAATGATTAAATCAGTAGTTGAAGAGCACACCTGAGTATTGATCCACTGAAGATGGCTTCCCCGTGACAAAACTAACAAAAGCAAGAGGAGAGGTTGCTGCTTGCCATTGAAAAGTTCTCTCCTTACCTTCCGCCAAACCAACTCAAAGGAGCATTAAAGACCACAACATGCCAGTAAGAGGAGAGGTTGCTGCTTGCCATTGAGAGTTTTTTTCATTGATGCGAAAAACAAACATGTGATTGAACCTTCACCAATTTAAGGGTTCCAACAAGGTTACTCAGATAAGGGTGACATTGATCAACGATGAGCAAGACCCTTTAGAATTGGGGCGCGTCTCAAATTAATACAGAGCTGTAAATTGAATGGCAGAGACCCTGTGGAAAGGAAGCAGAAGAAAGTGACAGTCCATAGGAGTCCCTGAATAGGTCAACCAGAAAGAACTACCTACTACTTATAAATTTAGATACAAATAAAATAAATCTGTGCAGCCAAAACTAAGCAACAGTCAAATCTCTGTGAAGAGATAATCCCGATGAAGAATTATCATCTATAAATAATAATAAAAATGATGTATTTCAACAAATTACACAAAGTGACAAACCATCTTTCAAGTGCACTCAGAAATTATAATAATGTGGTAATCCAAGTATGTGACCTCTGTTTTTGCAGACGATCATTTGAATTCGACCATCAAGATTACTGTGAGTCACACAAGACAGATAAAGAACATTCAGGAAATGCAACTGTTTCAAACACGAGGGAAAGGACTTGACATCCAAACCAAAACAATATCCTAATCGTCATCATCATATTAATAACCATATTAATAATCTTCATAATTATACTATCCATATCCATATCCATATCAAATACGAGGCCCGACATAGCTTACTCAGTAAGCGTCATCAGCAAGAGGAGATTCATCTTTGCGACTGGGGCAAAGGTCTCCTGATAGTCTACTCCATATGACTGAGTGTACCCCTTGGCTACTAGTCTGGCCTTGTACCTCTCTAGTGATCCATCTGCCCTGTATTTGACAGTAAACACCCACTTACATCCTACGATGTTTACTCCAGTAGGTTTCTTCACAATCTCCCAAGTGTTGTTCTTCTCCAATGCATTCATCTCTTCCTTCATTGCATTTCTCCATTCCTCCTGTCTTAATGCTTCAAAAACATTGTTAGGAATACTAATAGTATTTAGACTCAGGATGAACCTCTTATGTGGGTTTGAAAGGTGCTGGAGAGAAATATAGTTGGATAGAGGGTATAAGGGTTTCTTTGTGCATTGTCGGGTTCCTTTTCTGACCGCAATGGGGAGATCATTAACATCAATAGGATCATCTGTTGGATCTGTGTTTAGATTGACTGGTGAGTTTGGTGGACTTACAGTGGTTTCTTCTTGAGGAGGGGGATTGGACTCTTGGCCTTGCGTCAACTCCGGGATAGGTTTTCTCCTTGAGTAAACCTGTGAAAATCTGGATGCATCTGTACTCTTAGGAGTTTCTAGACATGGAATATTAGATGTGATTTTAGGAATTTGAGGTAGTTCAAGTGGCTGGAGGAAAGTCTGTGTCGGTTCAAAGGAAAGTTGTTCCTCGTGGGATGAGGTTTTTTTAAAGAAAGGGGTACTTTCTGAGAAGGTGACATCCATAGAAATGATTACTTTCCTAGTGGTTGGATCATAACACTTATACCCCTTTTGAGTGGAGGAATATCCTAGAAACACACATCTGACTGCTCTGGGTTCTAGCTTGCTTCTAAGAGGTTGATGGACATGTACATAAGCAGTGCACCCAAACACCCTAGGAGTGAGACCATTTTCAGTTCTGAAATTAGGATAGAAAGTGTTTAGGACAGACATAGGGCTTTTGTTTTCTAGAACAGGAGTTGGTAACCTGTTAATCAAGTGTGTAGCAGTAAGTACTGCTTCTCCCCAATAAGACTTTGGAACATTGCCTTGAAACAATAAAGCTCTAGCTGAATTAAGGATATGTCTATTCTTCCGTTCAGCAATCCCATTCTGTTGAGGGGTATATGCACAAGATGATTCATGAATAATCCCTTGTGATTGAAAAAATGAAGATAGGGTGTTGTTAAAGTAGTCTTTAGCATTGTCTGTTCTAAAGCTTTTTATTCTTACTCCGAATTGGTTTTGAATCATGGAATGGAAATTGGGTATAATGGCACTAACTTCAGATTTTTGTTTAAGTAGGAAAACCCATGTGACTCTAGTACAATCATCAATGAGAGTTACAAACCAACGAGAACCAGATATGTTTGGAATTGTAGAGGGACCCCATATATCACTGTGAATCAGTTGAAATGGTTGAGAATATCTTTTATTGCTAATAGGAGAAGAGACACGAGTGTGTTTTGCAAGTTCACATACATCACAATGGAATAACTCAATATCAATTTCTAGGAATAAATGAGGAAACATAATTCTCAAGACTTTAAAAGAAGGATGACCTAGGCGTAGATGGTGTAACCAAATGGTTTCCTTATTCGAGAGACTCACTAAAGCTACAGAAGTTTTATTCGTAAGGTCCTGAGTGATTGAGAGTTGATACAGGCCATTATTCTCCTTAGCTTGTCCAATCCTCCTCCTCATTTTTCTGTCCTGAAAAATACAGTGAGTTGGGAAAAAGATAGCAAGGCAATTAGTATCTTTGGTAAATCTTTGAACAGATATGAGGTTGGCTGAAAGTTTGGGTACATGAAGAACATTCTTTAGAGTGATATCAGGTGTAATTTGAATGTTACCAGTGCCTGCTACAGTTACTAGAGAGCCATCTGCAACCATGACTTTCTTGTTACTTGAACATGGTGTGTAGGTGGAAAAATGTTTAGATGTGTAGGTCATGTGGTGTGAGGCACCTGAATCTAACAACCAAGTATTCTCATAACAAAGTGATTGAACATTTAAACAGGTGGAGAATGAAGTTATACCTGCTAGGTCTGGGGAGGAGGTTGCTGTCATTCCTGGAGACTGTTTTGTATCTAGTGATCCCAGCAATTGTCTCAACTTTTCCACTTCTTCTTCATCAAGACCTGTGGTAGTTCCTTGTGCCATCTTAGCTTGGGGTCTTTGCCATCCCCCTCTGTTTCCAGCCTCCCTGCCATTTGTCTTATTCTGCAGTTTCCAGCATTCTTCTTTAGTGTGCCTAGTTTTTTTACAATAAGTACACCAAAGGTTGTCCCTGTCCTTCTTCCACTAGCCTTCTTTGCCAAGTGTCCTGAACTGATTCCCTTGTTCCTTCACCTTATCCTGGTACCCCTGTCTGCTACTCGTCGGTAACTGAGTCTGTGGTCTTGTTACCAAGGCAGACTCATATTTAGTCTGAGAGTCTAGCATCACAGCTCTCCTACTTTCTTCAGATCTGATTAGGGAGATTGTTTCTTCCAGAGATGGAGTCTCCTCCTTAGCTAGCACCTGAATTCTAGCCTGATCGAATTCTGGATTCAATCCAGCCAAAAAGTCATAGGTTCTGTCCTTCTCTATGAACTTCTTTAGAGTTTCTGCATCTGCCGGGCATTTCATTTTAAAGGCCCTGTAATGATCTAGCTCCTGCCACAGACTTTGGAGCTGATTTGCATATTCTGTGACCGATCTATCACCTTGCTTGGTTCCTGCAGTCTTGGTCTTTATTTCGTACACTTGTGCAGTGTCACGAGCCTTGGAATAAGTCGCTTTAATGAAGTCCCAAACCTCCTTCGAGTTCTTAAAGAACATGCAAGTGTCGCTGATTGCTGGTTCCATGGACTCCCAAAGCCAGGACATGATCATGGAGTCGTCCTCCTCCCATGCTGCAAACTTTGGATCAGTCTCTGCTGGTCCATTGCTGAGAAGGTGGTTGTATCTCCCTTTGCCCTTTAGATATGTCTGAATCACTTGGGACCACTTGAGGTAATTTTTTCCATTCAATCTATAGGAAACCCTAACACTCTGAAAGTCTCCTACTCTCTGGGTATTGGGTTCTTCCTCAATTCTGGGCTTGCCAGAATCTGAGGTGTCATTGGTGTTTTTGAGGCTGGACATGTTTATCTTTTGGTTTGGGAGAGAGAATTATTTTTAGGTTAAGAAACCTAGAGCTCCGCTACCATGAAAGAAATTGATAAGGCTTGATTTTCTATTCCACCAGAATATATCTATATATACAAAGTGTATATCCTTAAATAGGATACTGAAATTAATTCCATATCAATCTAATTAATTTCTATATATACGTAAATAGAAACTACATAACTGGAAATTAAATATCTATTTGTTTCCATATCTCAACAATAATCATGGTCTTCATCTTCATCTTCAGATTCTTCATCAGTAGACAACTAATTATCTGTGTACATGATCTCCGCTTTTAGGGACACACGTGGAAACTCAGTCACGACACTCAAGATGTCAAGGGATTCCACATCCTTGGTTCTACCAGCAGAGTGAATATGAAGCTTCTCGAGCACCACTGATTTGGTTAAGATAAACTTAACAAGCTCAAATTCTACCACCATTCCGCCAAATCTTAACATGCTCACTTCACGAAGATGTTCCAGAGAACCATTTAGCAAGAATTCAGCATCAAAAAGTTGCAAGCCACTAGGATCCTCCACCGCTCTTTCATATTCCCCAAATGCCTACACACCACCTCAAACTTTAATTTTCAAATAATGCAGCAAAGACAACGACAATGGCAAAATAAACTGACCCAAACACAAGTTACGGCATCTCATAATCATGCACAAATAAAAAGTGAATACTGAATAACAGATAATTATGCTAGAAGAAAATAAAAACCTAACCTTAATTTCAAGCCTCTGTAAATTAGGGGAGATCTTAATCAAGCAAAGTATCCATAAGACATCCTTAGAAAGAAGAAAAGAAACATTACAGATCTTGACAACTATTAGGTTACTATTGATGATGGGGAGGAGCCTCGTTTGCAATGTTAAGCTGTCCGAAGGCTTGAGCAAGAAATCCAGAGATAAACATTAGAAACATAGTGTACCATTTGAAAACAAACACCAAAATGTGGCCATTAGTATCTCAAAGTAACAATACCAATCAACAACAAAAGGCTGCAATAACTTACATCCAAAAAGATGCGGGAAATGCACAGGTCCTTTAAATTAGGTACACACCCAAAGAACTCAAACAAGTTGGAGGGCTTAAAGGCAGCCTGATCAAAGTGTTTCACGAAAAAAGGTTGCATGGAAACAGTTTCAAGCAGTGGAGCACTTTTGAAAGAAAAAGATTTACTAAGACTTTCTATAAAGTGAAACGACTTGAGATTAGGAGAATCGAACACAAAGGAATCAAAGGCGCACCATTCTATCAAGAGCTGTTCAAGTAATGGCCATTTGGAGATTAAACTATCGTGCAAGTTGTAATTAAAAGAAACACGAACAAATGCAAGACTTGAGAGTTTACAAAATCCACCAAATGTACGTGGAGGTTTGAATGCACGACAGAAAGATAATTTCAAGTGCTGCAACTGCTCAAATGAAAATACACATGAAGGAGTAATATAAAGCGAACCACTAAAGGTAAATTCTTGGATAGGTTGATCACACAAGAAAAGCATTATCTGCTCAATCTCAGGACATCTGTCCCCCAAAGAATAACAGGTAAGTTCAAATTTTGTTATGGGTGCACGGTGAAGTAAGAGAATTTGAAAAACATTGCTGACCAACATGCTATCACTGAGACTGGACAATGACTTGCGGTAACTGATAACGTATGGTGACACGCAGAAACTAGGGTAAAAAACAAGGTGGGGCAGATAACGCCACTTGTGTATCCAGGTCTTGGATAGGACGCTGGTCTTGGCTGCATCTCGTAGTGGTAAACGCAACAGAATATTCTGTATTACATCGCCAGGTAGGTTACTGATTAAATCAGAAGTTGAAGAGAGCACACCAGTACTGATACATTGATGATGACTAGTAGCCTGGAAAAACAAACCGAAACAAAACGCTACTCAATCCAATTCCAATAATCTACTGAGAAAACTCAAAGAAACATAAGAGGAGAGGTTGCTGCTTACCATTGAAAGGTTTTTGAAGATGAAAACATAAGAGGAGAGGTTCAGTAATTTAAAGTACGGTGACACTAAATAATTAGTGTTCTTGAGAATGCAATATTACCCCAATGGAAGGTTGAGCAGGAGACGCTTTGGAAATCGGCAATCGGCAATCGGCAATCGACTCCGACTCTCCAATTCCAAGAGAGAGAGGGAGCCTGTAATTTTGAATAAAAAGATTTAAACAGAGTACAAATGAATTCAATGTAGTCCTCGTCGGTATTGTATCTGATGATATTTAAGACTCACAAAAATAGTATTTTATCCTTTGATAATAATAATTTTTTTAATTTAATTTAATTATATCTAAAATTATTATGTACGTGTATTGCAAATAATAATTTTATAATATTAGCATAGTCAAAGAAAATAAATAAAGCAGGAAGAGTCGCTCTTTTTTAATAATAATAATGATAACATGAAGCATTTTGAGAACTCTAAGATGTGCATTATTAATGGGGAGCCCGGTTTGCCACGTTCCATTGGCAAAGTACTTGAACCAGAAACCAAGATATAAGCATAAGAAAAGCAGTGTAACAATTGATCACCAAAAAATAAATATATTGGCATTAGTAGCAAAGAGTAGCAATCAACCAACAATGTAAGACTGAAAGAACTTACATCTGAATGGATGCCGGAAATGTTTAGGTCCTTCAGAGTAGGTAGACCCTCGAGAAATTTATTCAAGCTGGATGGCTGACAAAAGCCAAAACCATCATTGGACAGAAGCACAACAGTCTCAAGCAGTGGGGCATTTTTGAAAGACAAAGATTCAACAATGGTATCTTGAAAGTATACGGACTTGAGATTAGGAATATCAAAGACAAAGGAATGAAGCGCGCACCATTTAACTGTGAGGTGTTCAAGCAATGGGAATTTGGAGAGTCATTCTTGTAAGCCGCAATCATCAAAAGCTACAGTATCAAATGGAAGCCTTTACAAAACCCCACAAATGTAGGTGGAGGTTTGAATTGACAAGTAGATAGCATCAAGTGCTGCAATTGCTCAAATGAATATACACGTGCAGACAATTTACTCGGAGAATAACCATCAAAGACAAATTCTTGGATAGGATTATCACACAAGAAAAACATTATTTGATCAATCTCAGGACAGTTTCCAGTCGGGCAACAAAGAGTAAATTTTGTTATGGGTCCATGGTGAAGTAGGAGAACTTGAAAAATGCGGAGGGAGATACTATCATTGCTGCGTTTAGTGTTAGTGGGTAATGAATGGAAGACATTAGAGTCGAAAACAAGATGAGGAAGATAACGCCACCTATATCTCCAGGTCTTGGATAAGACGCAAGTCTTGGCTGCATCTCGTAGCGGTAAACGCAACAGAATACTCTCGATTACATTGTCTGGTAGGTTACTGATTGTAATAATACTCTCTTAACTTCATTAATACATACCATTACAATATATATACTCTAATACCATATACCTAATACTAATACAACGTATATACATACGTATATAAATACGTATATCTAACACTCCCCCTCAAGCTGGAGCATAGATATTTATCATGCCCAGCTTGTTACAAAGATAATCCACTCGAGGACCTGGAAGGGCTTTAGTGAAGAGATCACCCAGTTGTTCTCCTGTCTTCACATAGTGAGTGGAGATAAGATTTCCCTGAATCTTCTCGCGAATGAAGTGACAGTCTACTTCAATATGCTTCGTCCTCTCATGGTAAACAGGATTTGCAGCAATGTGGAGAGCAGCTTGATTATCACACCAGAGTTTTGAAGGTGAGGAGTGTTCTATACCAATTTCAGTCAGAAGTTGCCGCATCCATATAATCTCACAGGAGGATTGTGCCATGGCTCTGTATTCTGACTCTGCACTGGATCGAGACACCACGGTTTGCTTCTTGCTCCTCCAAGAGATCAGGTTCCCACCAACAAAGACACAATAGCCGGTTATTGATCTTCTATCAATCTTCGACCCAGCCCAATCCGCATCAGCAAAGCACTCAATCTGATTGTGACCGTGGTTACTGTACAGGATCCCGAGGCCAGGTGCCCCTTTCAGATAACATAGGATATGCTCCATAGTCTCCCAATGCTTATCTGTTAGAGCAGACATGAACTGGCTAACAACACTAACCGCGAAGGTGATATCAGGCCGTGTCACACAGAGATAGTTCAATTTCCCAACTAATCTCCTATACTTCTCAGGATCATCAAAAGGGTCACCGTCATCTTTGGTGAGATTAACATTAGAAGCCATAGGGGAGTTACAGGGCTTGGCTCCCAACTTTCCTGTTTCTGCAAGGAGATCAAGGACATACTTTCTTTGAGATAGGAAGATACCTTTGTTACTCCTGGACACTTCTATCCCTAGAAAGTATTTCAGCTGATCCAAGTCTTTTGTACTGAACTTGGTATGCAGGAAAGATTTGAGTGAAGAGATCCCAACACTATCATCTCCTGTAATGATAATATCATCCACATACACAACAAGCAAAATAATACCCGCAGCAGATTGTCTATGAAAGACAGAGTGATCACACTGGCTCTTTTGCATGCCAAATTGTAAAATTACCTCACTGAACTTGCCAAACCAGGCACGAGGACTCTGTTTTAGACCATACAGGGCCTTCTTCAGCCTACAGACTTTCCCATACTCCCCCTGAGCAACAAACCCAGGTGGTTGCTCCATATAGACTTCTTCCTGTAGGTCGCCGTGAAGGAAGGCATTCTTGATGTCTAACTGGTGAAGAGGCCAATCCCGAGAAGCGGCTAAGTAAATGAACAACCTGACAGAGGATAATTTGGCCACAGGGGAAAAAGTGTCAGAGTAGTCCACCCCATATGTTTGAGCATACCCTTTGGCAACAAGACGTGCCTTAAGACGTGCCACAGAACCATCAGGATGGACTTTCACAGCAAAGACCCATCTGCATCCTACAACCTTCTTGTCCTTGGGTAAAGATACCAAGTCCCAAGTTTGATTATCCACTAAAGCGATAATCTCCTCAAGCATTGCATTCTTCCAACCAGAATGAGTCAATGCTTCCTGCACAGTGTTTGGGACAACAACAGAATCTAGAGAGGAAATGAGAGCACATGTCGATGGAGACAGGTGATCATAGGAGACATAGTTAGCAATGGAGTAGACAGATTTACAGTGTCGCTTACCTTTCCGAAGACTGATTGGGAGATCCAAATCAGTGGGTGGATCAGGTGACGAGGAGTCTGGTGGAGGACATGTATCAATGGATGCCACAGATAGCGTAGAAGAACCAGTAACAGGATCCGGATTTGCAGTCAAGATCCTCTCCTCAATATACTGTGCAGAGGTACCCGAAGAAGAGGGCTGGTCAAGGGTACTATCACAAGAGGGTTGATCAGAAACAACCAATGGAGGAGCAGAGTAGGGAGGAGGAGGAGCAGATAGGGAAGGCGCAGAGGAGATGTTTGAATGCCAAATGTCTTGTTATCATCATCGTTTTACGCCTATTTTATGATGATGATACTGCTGATTATTGGGTTTTTCGCTCCTTTTTACAGATTATGTTGCCGAGAAGCGAAGCATTCTTTAGGAGCTGAAATCGCCAAGTTGAGAGCTGTTTTGAATCAGAAGCTGAAGTTGTTAGAATGAGCCAGCTGTCTTCTCTTTTTAGAAGAATTATCCAGTCAGCTTAAAGTCTCATTATCAGAGAATCTCCTATTTTGTTAGGAGGAGATTAAAACAATTTATCTAGTTAGATTTTATTTCTTTTTGAAATTTGAATTATTGGGTTGATTGCTAATATATAGCAACCAACTTGCACTAGAAAAAGGATCTCTTTCCCCGGAATATTGGCTTTTCTTCTTGGATTTTGGCAGCAGCAACATTGCCTTAGGAACCACTGTTTGGTTTCTTTGTTTTAATTAATTAAATTCCTTTTATGCTTATAATCTCTTTTATTTATTTATTATGATGATGCTTGGCTAAACTCTATTTTCCTTGTAAGGATTCAATGCCATGAATAATTGATTGTGAGATCTAATTGCGCCCATTAAATTACAACTTATATCTCTGTTTGTTTTGATTAAATGTCAAGTTAATCTTATTCCTTTTGAAGTCTGATCATCTACAAATAGGATTTGGTTAAATACAGTCTTCTCTTGATACTTTGGAGTCTACATTGTAAAGAGAGATGCGAAGGCAACTATCTGATTGACGGATCGGAATAGAAAACAAATAGAGTCAGGTTTATAGGATTTTTGGAATTTATGGGCGAGATAATAACATTTAACATGTATGATGCCATGCGGTTTCCTGAGGATTTAAATAGTGTCAATTTTATTAACATTATTGATTTGGATGAGGTAGATGTTTTTGAGCTTGACAATGCAGATCCTTTGGAATATGTGCTATCAAGAAGTGTGGATCTTATTGAGTTGGAGGAGTTGAAAAAGAAGGTGGAAGTTAATAATGAAATTGTGGAAGTTGTGATGGAGCTCGATGTGGCCAAACAAATGGTAATTCCCCTTAAAATGCTTGATTTGCCACAAACTAATAATGCTCTTGTTCCATCTGTTTTGAAGGCTCCAGAACTAGAACTAAAGAAGCTGCCAGGACATTTGAAATACTCCTTCCTAGGTTTAGGAGAGAGTCTACCAGTAATCATTTCAAACAACCTGACAAAAGTGGAAGAGGAGCGACTCTTGAGAGTATTGAAGGAGAACAAAGGAGCAATAGGTTGGACGATAGCTGACATTAAAGGAATCAGCCCCACAATCTGTACGCACAAGATTCATCTCGAAGAGGATTGCAAGACTGTGAGGCAGCCGCAAAGGAGACTCAACCCTCCTATGATGGATGTCGTCAAAAAGGAGGTACTGAAACTCTTAGATGCAGGAGTGATATACCCTATTTCTGACAGTTCGTGGGTGAGTCCAGTACAGGTAGTTCCCAAGAAGACAGGGATCACGGTGGTGGAGAACAATGAAGGACAGCTAGTCCCTACGAGAGTGCAAAATGGTTGGAGGGTATGTATAGATTACCGAAGACTCAATTCGGTAACTCGTAAGGACCATTTTCCTCTTCCTTTTATTGATCAGATGCTTGAGAGACTATCAGGTAAGTCTCATTACTGTTGTCTTGATAGGTATTCTGGTTTTCACCAAATACCCGTCGCAATTGAGGATCAAGACAAAACTACTTTTACATGCCCATTCAGGACTTTTGCATACAAACGAATGCCTTTTGGATTATGTAATGCACCTGCTACTTTTCAAAGATGCATGATGAGCATATTTTCTGATTTTATTGAAAAAGGAATTGAAGTATTCATGGATGATTTTACTGTATATGGTAGTTCCTTTGATGAATGTTTAGAAAATCTAGAAAAAGTGCTTAAACGCTGTTTGGAAACTAATCTAGTTTTGAACTATGAAAAATGCCACTTTATGGTCACTCAAGGTTTAATTCTAGGACACATAGTTTCTGGAAAGGGAATTGAAGTAGATAAGGCGAAAATTGATGTTATTGATTCTTTGCCTTACCCTACTAATGTTCGTGAAGTGCGTTCTTTCTTGGGACATGCAGGGTTTTACAGAAGATTTATAAAAGACTTTTCGAAGGTTGCTGCACCCCTTTGCCGATTGTTACAAAAGGATATAGAATTTCAGTTTGGAGCTGATTGCGAAAAGGCATTTGATACGCTAAAGAAAAAACTAACTACTGCACCTGTAATCAAAGCTCCTAACTGGAGTTTGCCTTTTGAGATTATGTGTGACGCTTCTAACAACTCTGTAGGTGCTGTCCTTGGACAGAAGGAAGGGCGAGACTCACATGTTATTTACTATGCGTCCCGAATGTTGGATGACGCACAGAAAAATTACACTACGACAGAGAAGGAGTTATTTGCTATTGTTTTTGCTTTAGAAAAATTTCGAGCATATCTCCTTTGTACTAAAGTAATTGTGTATTCTGATCATGCAGCTTTGCGATACTTGTTGGTGAAGAAGGAAGCTAAACCGAGACTGATTCGGTGGATTCTCCTCTTACAGGAATTTGATCTTGAGATCAAAGACAAGAGTGGTAAGGAAAACTTAGTTGCTGATCACTTGAGTAGAATCCTTGTGGATCCAGACTCACATGCTGTCAACGAGGAATTTCCTGATGAGGGACTTTTTCAAATTCAAGAGAAGACACCATGGTATGCTGATATCGCTAACTTCTTAGCTTCAGGTAAGTTTCAAGGTGAGTTGTCTTCTCGAGAAAAGGAAAAAATCAAACGAGATTCTAAATATTACGTATGGGATGATCCCTATATGTGGAATGTTGGTAAGGATCAAATGATCAGACGATGTGTGCTTGAGCATGAGATAGAATTTTTTTTAGAATTTTGTCATTCGCATGCTTGTGGAGGTCACTTTGGACCTAAGAGGACAGCCCTCAAAGTATTGGAATCCGGGTTTTATTGGCCCACTTTATTCAAGGATTGTCACATGTTTTGTAGGAATTGCTCTAACTGTCAAAGGATTGGTAATATCTCTTCTAAAAATCAGATGCCACTAAATCCTATTTTAGCATGTGAGGTCTTTGAAATTTGGGGAATAGACTTTATGGGACCATTCCCTAAGTCTAGTGGTAACCAATACATAATTCTTGCAGTGGATTACCTCTCTAAATGGGTCGAAGCTAAAGCTACTATGGCTGATGATGCTAAGACAGTAGTCTCATTTTTGAAATCTCATGTGTTGAACAGGTTTGGAGTGCCGAAGGTGATCATTAGTGACAGAGGTACTCACTTTTGTAATAGAGTAGTAACATCTCTATTTACAAAATATGGTATCCTATCACAGGACGTCAACTGCTTATCACCCTCAAACCAATGGACAAGCAGAGGTTTCGAACAGAGAAATCAAGTCTATTCTCACAAAGACGGTGAATCCCGAGAGAAAGGATTGGAGTCAGAGGCTTGACGACGTCTTATAGGCATACCGAACAGCCTACAAGACTCCAATTGGAACCACTCCCTACAAGCTTGTTTACGGGAAATCATGTCATCTCCCAGTGGAGATTGAGCACAAATCATATTGGGCAATCAGACAGTGCAACCTCAACATGAAGACAGCTGGTCTTGAGAGGAAACTTCAGATACAGGAGTTTGAGGAATTGAGGCATGATGCCTATGAAAATTCTGAAATCATCAAGGAAAAAACTAAGAAATACCATGACCGTTTGATTAAAAATAAACAATTTCAAGTTGGACAGAAAGTCCTTTTGTTTAATTCTAGACTTAGGATTTTTCCAGGAAAATTACGGTCTAGATGGTCTGGACCTTTTGTTGTATCTAAAGTTTTTTTTCATGGTGCAGTGGAAATTCAAGACCCGAAGACAGGAGTGATATTCAAGGTTAATGGGCAGAGATTGAAACCTTTTTATGAGGGGTTTCAACCACACACAGTGGACGAATTGCATCTCCACCCATCACCAGCGAATTAATCGAAAACAAGTCCAGTCCGAGACTATAAATTGGGACGCTTAATGGGAGGCAACCCATGTGTTTTTCAAAGTTTTACAATTTGTTTCAGTTTTATTTTTAACTTTATTTTTAGTTTTATTTATATTTTTAATTTTCATTTCATTTTATTTTATTTTATTTTATTTTTATTTTTATTTTTATTATTATTATTTTTTGCTTCCCTGTCAAGGGAGTTCTCTGGTTATTTGATATTGGGAATGTTCATGTTTTGCAGGAGGATTGGTGCAGGAATTGGCCTATTTTTAGGCCTGGGAATAAAGGAATTCGGTTAAATGGAGTTGGAAGTTTTAAAAATGGAGTTTGCCTAGCCCAAGGATTTCTTTCCTTGTGGGCTTAAGTGACTTAGCCCATTTTCAAATATTCCCACTTACCCGTCCTTCTCATTCCTCCTCTAACCAAAAATCCCAATTGCCAAATTACTACATCTTCTTCCTCTCCTCCTAACCCTAGCCGCCGACCAGCTCAAATCCAAACCAAGAACCAGCCGGCCATGGCACTCACCAGAACCGGAGCCAACACTAAGCGCATACCCAAACCCGCCACGAAACCCCAATCAAAAGACCGCTGCCGTCCTCTTCCCCGTAAGCCAAGACGAAAACCACGGGTTCCAGTTCCTTCTCAGCCGTCGCGAGCAGCCGGCGCGCCAGGATCCAGTTCAGCGGCTACACCAAGGTTCGCCCCACCTTCTCCCCCACGAGCTCAGCTAGATCCAGCTAGAAACCCGCGGGTTTCTGTTCCTTAACTGCAGTTGTCACAACCAACGGATTCCAGCTCCTTCACCGCCGTCGCGGCCAACCCAGCAACCACATCCGGCGACAACCTCGCCGCCACTGCCACGACCCACCAGAACCATGATTTCCTCCGGGTTCCTTCCTTCCCTTTTATTTCTTGCATTTCATCTTTCCTTAGTATTATTTATTTTCCCTTTCTCACACTTTGAGGACAAAGTGTCTTCTAGTGTGGGGGAGGAATTTCCTGTTTTCCTTTGTGTGAATTCCTTTGTGTGATTGTATATATTCGTTGGGATTGATTGTGTATATTTGCTGGATTGAATGGTTTGGGTGTTTTACATTGGTGCTGGATTGGTTGAGGAGGATATTTGTTTTGTTTCGTTTGGAAGATTGGAATTTTTGAATGCGTATATATGCTGGACTGGTTGAGGACATATGGTTGCATTGCGTGTTTGTGCATATTTGCTGTTTGTGCATATTTGCTGGATTTTTGGTGCATATATGCTAGATTGGTTGTGGATTTTTGCTTGGAATTTTTGAAAACCACATTGCCCTTGTTTTGAAAACAGCCCCTTGTTTTGAAAACAGCCCCTATATTTGAATGAATGGTTTAGGCATTTTTGAACAGGAAGCACTCATCTCACGTCACTTATTCACGCGCACTATCACACTACCTGTTAGATCCTATATCCATGCCTTGTCATAGTCGCTTGTGGTCATTTGTTAATCCTGTGAGCTCTTGAACTTTCATGCCGTGATTATCTTTTCTGAGTGGATGCATGACCGTATACTAGTTGGATTTGCATGAGACCCCTGGGTATAGGCACGATTAGACGCAGGAAAGCAATGAAATGACTAAAAACTTTGCATTTTTCTTCTTATCTTCTTTTTTCTTACTTTCGTATTACCCAACACTCATTTAGCTCTTCTTTTCATCCCCTTCTAACTGTTTGAGACTCTCCTTTCTATTCTTAGCAGGTGAGAGTGGTCTTCCGGCAGTAGTAAGGCGAGACAAAGAGAATCAATGTCAACTAGTGTGGGGGTATTGCGCTACAAGGAAAGCAAGATACATAAGCTGAAAAGAGAAGCACAGCAGAAAAGTAAAAAGAAATAGATGCTGAAATCAGAAACAGGAGTACTACCTCTAGCCACTAGACCAAGCTGCTAGAAGCAATAGCACAACAAGAAACCACAGAACACAGAGAGAATTCTGCTACTTCAGTTCACAGACCAACAATTGTATTGTCTCCTCTTTTTCTCAAAGAAAAGAAAAAGAAAAAAAAGAAAAAAGGAAGAAAAAAAAGAAAAAAGAAAACAAAAAGAAAAAAAAAAGAAAAAAGAAAAGAAAAGAAAAATAAGCAGAGCAAAAGAGGGGTATAGGTCTGAAGTGTAGTAGAACACAAAGAAGATCAAAAGACAGGCAGCACCATCAGAGGAAGAAAATACCCCCACCGTCTTAAATCAGCTCTCTTTGTCTTTCTTCGCTGCTGCCAATCAGGAGGAACTCTCACCACCTCGTTTTTTTTCCAGCTAAGAAGCCTTCTATCTTTCCTTCTCTCCTTCTTGAACCCTCCTCTTACACAACTTTCTTGCGATACCCCTTTGCAAAGTTTTTATGATTATTTGATTGCCTGCGCTTGTGTTTTCCGTACTCGGGTCGTTATTGCAAGTCTGATTTTGTACACTGTCATTTGCATTGTTGAGTGAAAACACTTAGCCATTATTCTTGCTGAGTTTGAGTGCAGATACTTTCCCCGTATGAGGATTACTTGCGACTATGCTAGGTATGGGAAAGTTTCTCCCTTGGTTTCGTTATTCCTTGGGTTTATTGCGGATGTTATCTAGGTAGATGGTTGTGTCGAATGTTGTGCTTATGTGCTGAGTGTGTTCCTCTTGTTTGCCTCGTGGGAAATCATTTGTTTCGATTGGGGGCTGTTTTGAGTGTAATGCTCGAGGGCGAGCATAGGTTAGTGTGGGGGATTTGTTTGAATGCCAAATGTCTTGTTATCATCATCGTTTTACGCCTATTTTATGATGATGATACTGCTGATTATTGGGTTTTTCGCTCCTTTTTACAGATTATGTTGCCGAGAAGCGAAGCATTCTTTAGGAGCTGAAATCGCCAAGTTGAGAGCTGTTTTGAATCAGAAGCTGAAGTTGTTAGAATGAGCCAGCTGTCTTCTCTTTTTAGAAGAATTATCCAGTCAGCTTAAAGTCTCATTATCAGAGAATCTCCTATTTTGTTAGGAGGAGATTAAAACAATTTATCTAGTTAGATTTTATTTCTTTTTGAAATTTGAATTATTGGGTTGATTGCTAATATATAGCAACCAACTTGCACTAGAAAAAGGATCTCTTTCCCCGGAATATTGGCTTTTCTTCTTGGATTTTGGCAGCAGCAACATTGCCTTAGGAACCACTGTTTGGTTTCTTTGTTTTAATTAATTAAATTCCTTTTATGCTTATAATCTCTTTTATTTATTTATTATGATGATGCTTGGCTAAACTCTATTTTCCTTATAAGGATTCAATGCCATGAATAATTGATTGTGAGATCTAATTGCGCCCATTAAATTACAACTTATATCTCTGTTTGTTTTGATTAAATGTCAAGTTAATCTTATTCCTTTTGAAGTCTGATCATCTACAAATAGGATTTGGTTAAATACAGTCTTCTCTTGATACTTTGGAGTCTACATTGTAAAGAGAGATGCGAAGGCAACTATCTGATTGACGGATCGGAATAGAAAACAAATAGAGTCAGGTTTATAGGATTTTTATCCCAGACTTGGGATTGGTCTCTCCCTGTGAATTATCAATCATTTGATTAAATCCTATAGAGTGTCTCTTAGGATTGTCAAACTGGTTAGGGACTTCTAATAGAGTGTCTCTTTATTAGTCTTGTTTAGGAGGAGAGTAGGAGATTTAGGTGAACACCTGGTCTCTATAGCCACCTATAAGTTAGTTCTTGAAAACACTTGAATCTATGATCAATCAATTTAATTCATGTGCTTCGTCGAATCCTTACTGGGAATTTTACCACATTTGAACACACACATCACACTTTCTTTACTGTTTCATGCTATTTCTGTTTCTTAGGAAATTACAACACAACAATCAATATTGGTATTTATCACTTGTTACACATCTTTTCATTTATAAAGAATATTAATTGCCACCGAATCCCTGAGGACGAACCTTTTACCACTAGCTATTGTTTTATTTACATGAGCTTTGGTGAATTGTATTATTCATTTATTTTTGACGGTTTCGGCAACCATCAGGAGACTGGAGGAGGAGCAGAGGAGACTGGAGGAGCAGAGTAGACCAACCAATCATCATCACCATGATCATCATCCTGTGGAACAGGATGTGAGAAGAATGGTGCCTGTTCAGAGAAGGCAACATCAATAGACACCAGATATTTCTGAAGATCTGGAGAGTAGCATCTATATCCCTTCTGAAGCCGAGAATACCCCAAGAAGAGACACTTGAGGGCCTTAGGATCCAACTTTGTGATGTGAGGACGAACATCACGAACATAGCAGGTGCTACCAAAAATCTTAGGCTCAATGGGGAATAATGGTCTTCCAGGAGCAAGTACAGTAATTGGAATACCATCATCAAGAACTGCAGAAGGCATACGATTAATCAAGAAGCAAGCTGTAGAAACAACGTCAACCCAAAATTGCTTGGGAACCTTGTTCTAAAATAAAAGAGCACGAGCAGTTTCCAAAAAGTGTCTGTTCTTTTTCTCTGCCACACCATTTTGAGCTGGTGTATCAACGCAAGAAGACTGATGCAAGATGCCATGCTGAGTCATATACTGCTGAAAGGACTCTGACATGTATTCCTTAGCATTATCACTTCTAAGAATGCGAACAGACGTACCAAACTGAGTCTGAATTTCAGTACAAAATGCACAAAAATGAGAAAATACCTCAGACCTGTTCTTCATAAAATATACCCAAGTCATTCTTGAGTAATCATCCACAAAAGTGATAAAATATCTGAATCCTGGCTTGGCAGTTACAGGACATGGACCCCAAACATCCGAATGGACTAATTCAAAAGCAGACAGCGCACGTTTACTAGTACGTGGACCCAAAGAAGTGCGATGATGTTTCGCAAAATGACAAGTTTCACAGTCAAGGGAAGTAACTGACTTGAACTGTGGACATAGTTGTTTCAGATACTGCAGACATGGATGACCCAGACGGCAATGAGCTTCAAACAAAGAAGTGGAGCTGAAGCAGGCTACTGACTCTGGCACCCACGGATCCAGAACATACAGACCACCTGATACATGTCCTCTACCAAAGACCCGCTTTGTCACTAGATCTTGAAAGAGACAATGATCAGGGTAAAAAGAGATGAAGCAGTTGAGGTCCTTTGTAAGTTTACTAACTGACATCAGATTAAAATCCAACTCAGGTAGACTAAGTACAGACGACATAGTAATAGCAGAAGTTGGTTTAACTATACCAGAACCCTCAATACTACGAGTGGTGCCATCAGCAATGGTGACATGAGCAAATGTTTTAAATTTCTTAAAACTGGAGAAAGTATTTGTGTTACCTGTCACATGTTCATTTGCACCTGAATCAACTACCCACTGACTAGAACTAGAGACAAGACATGTTTTAGCTTTCACAAGCTCTTGGTACAAGGAGAATCTGGCAAATTCCTCCTCTGAGAGTGGCTTAGGTGGATCAGGTGAGGAGCTTGGTAGAACAACTAGATTAGCTGATTTCATCCTCTGATTGTAATTCTGCAGTTTCTTACAGAAACGCTTTGTATGACCATGCTCCTTGCAGTAATAACAAGTAACATCACTTAAGTCACCACCCTTGTAGTCACCATCCCGACCCTTAAAACCAGGTTTAGAGCTGGGCCTGTCTCGCACCCCGCCCCTGGTTAGCTCTTTATTCTCAGCCATTCTTAACACAAATCGAGCAAATACGCAGCAACTGAATCCACACCAACTAAACGCGCAGCAAATACGAAGCAAATGTGCAACCAATACACAGCAGATACGCAGCAAATATACGAGCAAATATACGAGCAAATATACGAACACAAGCTAGATTGAGCACAAACACAACATTCAATCACAACCAGCAGCAGATTCAACGTATACAGACGAGCAAATATGCAAGCAGGAACACAGAAACGAAGTTCGTACCCGTTCGAGTAGATTAACCAAGGGCAGTTTCGTATTTTAGCAAAACCGAGTATCAAAACTTGTCAAAACCGAAAACTGAGCACAGGTACCTGCCGATCTCGAGGAGGCGAGCAGAACCCAGGTCGCGGCGGTTGGAACGGCGGCGGCACGCTCCCTCACGCGCCGGCGCGTGGCAGCTGCGGCGGAAGACTCGGGCGGCGCGTCGGAGCTCTGATGGGCGCCGTTCAGGTGGCGTTCGACTCCTGTCGTCGAGGCGCTCCCTCCTGTGGCGGCGGTGAGAGTAGCAGACGGCCGGAACGCGGTCCGACGAGCTGACAACAGAACAGACCTTGGGAGAGTTTCCTTTTAGTTATTTTGCTCCGCTGCCATGTAATAATACTCTCTTAACTTTATTAATACATACCATTACAATATATATACTCTAATACTATATACCTAATACTAATACAACGTATATAAATACGTATATCTAACACTGATAAAATCAGAAGTTGAAGAGCACACAAGAGTACTGATACTTTGAATATGACTAACCTGAAACAGAACGAAAAAACAAAGGCTACAAATTAACCAAAGTATGAAAAATCATTTCTTTATTCTGCAGAACAAAACTCAAATGCCGACGGGAATGACAAGGAAGAAGGTGATTTCATCAGCAATTTAACAATTTTGTTGTTGTTGTTGAGCAATCGTTTCAATTTCAAATCCCTAGAGTGTAGAGCGCTGTAAACATAGAGGTATAATGAGGTTATTTGATTATTTAAATATTCTTTTCGTTAAGGGTAAAATAGTAAATTTATTTATTTTAAAATAGTCTGATTATAAAATAGTTTGCTGCATTATAAAATAGTCCAATTACAAAAAAAAGAACGTAAAAAAATTGCACTGATATAATTAAAAAGCATGCTTATGTATTTTAAATTACAAAAAGAAACATGAAGGCAAAGAAATAAAACAAAATTAATATGAAAAAGGATGTAAACATTCAAAAAAGAAATGTAAATATACAATGTCAAGAATATAGCACAAATTGAGTGTAGTCCTAATAAAGAAGCACTTCCTCTTTTACAAGCACCACTAGATATAATGTCCAGGTTAGATATGCCTCCATGGTCTTTCTGCAAGGCTAACACATTCACCATACCTAAAACAATCAACCAGATGATCAATCGACAACCCTGCCGCTTGCAAGAACGAATACACAATGACTGGACCGACGAATCGAAACCCTCGTCTCAACAGATCTTTGCTCATAGCTTCCGCTTTTGGAGTTCTTAGAGGAACATTTCTTGGACACTTGTATCTGTTGATCACTGGTTTGAAATTCACATGACCCCAAATGTAGCTACTGAAAGATCCAAATTCTCTGACCATCTGAAATTTAACTGTTTCAAAATTAACCTGTGTGACGAGCGAGTTTAAGGCTAGCTAGTATCGTAAAAAGAAAAAAACATTATATTTTCTCAGACTTGCCTTTACTATGCATCTGGCATTGCCTACTATGCACCTAACTCTGCTCTCAGACAACATAATTGCCTTGTTAGAAGCTATTTCCACGATCTCCTTCTCCCCCATTTTCGCTACGAGATTAGGATCGAACCCTGAAAATGCTTCTCTGCGGTTTAATTAACAGCAGAATGAACATGCATTTGATGCCAAGTCAAATTCAACAAAAAAGAAAATTAAGCAGCAAAGTCCGAAGAAAATTACCTTAAAAGTTCTTTTCTTTTCAAAATCTCAGTCCAATTGTAGTCCATCAGCATACCACATAGAGCAAGCAGCTCAAATAATTGACTGTTACCATTAATTAAATTATAACTTTTAATTAAAACTAATTAAGTTGGCAGACAGCTCATGAGTAAGTAGCTAAGACATTTGATTATAAAATGCAACTCACTTATCATCATAGACTGGAACTCCCCAGGATTCATCATGAAATGCCACATAAACTTTATCTGCATATACCAAAATCTTAGAATCAATGTCCACATTTCTTGCATAAATTATAATTAGATAAACCTTAAACAACTGTCATAAGATCAGACGCGTAATAGTGTTTGTCCTTTTCTAAGGTTTTCTTTATTCGTGTTACTTCAACTAATTGAAAATGACAGGACTAGCTAGTTTCTTTTATTTATCAAGAAAGTTGACTTATCATTTTCTTTATTTATCAGTAGATGGAGAGTCCACATCCTTAACCATCTCTCCCATGTCCAAAAATGTTGAGCAATGAAACAAATTCTATGAAATAGAAACCAGAAAGTAATACTTTTTTTTTCTTCAAGATTGTATTCTTACTACTAGGTTGTAAGAAAGTTAAAATTATCTAGACATTCGTGCTTATTATATACATAGCAGGACTTGGGATTTCTTTGGAATAACTTTCTAGTTGGAAAAAACTGAATCTTCTATGAATTATCCCAAACAAAGCCTTAACAATGCCTAGTAAGGATTAAAGTTTTCTGAATTTATTGAAAAAAAGAAGATATAGGTTGTTACCACTATTTTTGGTAACCCAATTGCATCTCCTCAACTCCCCAGTACCATTTGATTCCTGGCTCTGCTGTTGATTCTGTTGCTGCTGCTGCTGCTGCTGCTGTTGAGAGTTCTTAGTCAGCTGGGGAAATCTTCTTTCCAGTGGTGCAATTAGTCGAAGCGCGAGGGATATCTTTTGATCCAAACCAGAAGTTGAGGAATCCGTAAATGAAGAATCGTTCGAGTTCTGCGATAACGACAACGAAAGGGATGATAAGGATAGTGAAGAATTGCTTCTGTGGAGTCCAAGTGGATACACTCTCTTTAGATGTTTAGAGAAAATGGCTTGGTTGTTTGGCTTTGGCCTCTCTTTTTCTTTAATGAAAATGCTGTTCATCTCTAGAACTTGTTTTCTTGCAATTGGTTTGGACATGGTTTGAGGGGATGAGAAAAAGGTTGCCAAGTCTTAAATTTGGTAGATAGAAAAAAAAAGGTGGGTTGAGATGAGCTATAAAAAAGGTTGTGTTTAGGAGAGTGGAGAGGTTTAAAGGTGTTGTAGGAGTTGGTGAAATGTGAATTTCATTATGGCCTGGGTTTACTTTATGCAGCTTGGATTTTAAGTAAAAATCAATATCAGGGAAATATTTTTTATCTGCAGAATGAGCCTGTACTAGTAGTGAGTGGAAATAGCAGAAAGAAGCAATATTGCAGATAAAAATGGAATGCACAATCAGCTCATTTGGTTTTTTATGATATGAACAAGACACTTGGCTAACTGTACTAGATTGCTTGTTTGTTTAGCCTAACTAATCGATATTGTCTGACATTATATTCTGTTTAATGAAATTGAAATCCTAGACTAATTACACTACTATGAATAGACCGTGGGGGAATCTGCAATTTTTTTTTTAAAAAAAGTTTTTGAGGGTCTCTTCTTGATCTTAAGAGTTGAAAACTAATCATGTTCGAGCATGGTCTAAGATCCTAACCCTAAAGGGGTGGATCGAATCTGCTATTTAATATAATCAGCTTTGCTCTTAGGACCTATTCAATTACACCAATTTCAGTCCAAAATATAGTATAATTGCCACAATCTGCAGTTGATGATAACATTCTTTAGAATTTGCAAAATTTGTGATTTTATCAAAACCTATTATCATCATCCTTTCTATTATGTTTCCAAATTTTAATGATTTATAGGTTTTTTAGTTGCAGGGTTTGTCTCAATGCATAGGGTAAAATGTCCAAATAATTCTTAACTTGTACTCTGGTGCCTCAAATTCCTGAGGCATACCTATTTATTGCCTGTATAGAGTCTATAGACACAGAAATCTCATCCCATTCCCACATTCTTCCCAGTCCTGCACTCCTACTGTCCCCACAGTCAGGTATTGGATTGTTTAGTGTCCCACGTTATGAGTAACGTCCAAAATGTGCAAGCCATCTGTCTTCCGTCCTTAAACCTAAATTTGTACACAGGGTTTTTGTTCTTAAACCTAAATCTTTCCTCCCGACCCTTCCGATACATGTGTAATCTCATTCAAATATAATCTATTCTAAAACGAATCTCTCCCGGCATAATTTTCTTCATTCTTCATACTCGAACAAAAAATTGTATTAAAGATGGACAAATCTCGTAATATTTGAATGCAAACATCGTTTTACTAACAAATTTTGATTATACATTATGGAATTTCAATAAAAAATCTACATTAATAAGCAACAATTATGCAACAATTTAACAACATGATCAAGCTTTGAATGGTTTGGTCATGCAACTTGAAGTTTGTACAAGTCCTTGATCAGCCTATCCAAATCATTCAAAGAACTCCCACCATCCTTCATCACAGCATCTAACGCTTTTGCTTTCAACTCTTGAGCCTTCACTCTCTCAGTCCCACCTTCTCTCATTGACTCGCCGATCAATCTCCCCAACTCGTCCGAGTCCGGCACCGAGTCACCACCCTCGCAAACTCTTACCCCCACACCCAGCTCCTCCACCAGCAGCCTAGCATTTACAAACTGGTCAGCCTCCATTGGCCAACCCAGTATCATTGCCCCACTCACCACCCCTTCTAGCACCGAGTTCCACCCGCAATGACTCAGAAACCCGCCCACCGCCCGATGGGTCAGAAACTTCACCTGTGGGGCCCATCCTCTAATCACTAGGCCTGAATTTCGCACCCGTTCCTCGAATCCGTCGGGCACCACCCCGAACCCGGATTTTACGCTAGTTTTAACAACCCAGATGAAACGGGCCATACTCTTTTCGAGACCGTTAGCTAGTGCTTCCATTTGGGCGTTGGTCAACAACTTTTGACTCCCGAAACAGACGTAAACCACTGACCCATCCGGGCATCCATCCAGCCAGCTGAACACATGGTTACATGAATCCGAATCTGGGTTGCCCCGGTTTGTGCGATCCGGACCCAACAAATTTAACGGGCCAACCCCATAGACTCTCTCGTGACCCGATTTACTCTTGAGCCATGTAAAATACTCGTCCTCTAAGGCCTTAAAGTCATCAAAAATGCACCCGAAACTCGACATATTTGCAATCATGCCATCCCTAACGGCCTCCCAATCCGGATCCGATGCTCTGTACCGGCGGAACAAGGAGGGCAGATGCTCATACTGCAACGACAGCATTTTGGGCAAATCAACAAACTCCACCACATCCTCACCCTTCACAGCCTCAGGATCTCTAAAACAGTGATCAAACACTGCAGCGATCAACACTCTAGTCGGGAAGAAAGTGAATCTGCGGACGTTGAGCTTGTCGGCCAGGTGTTGGGTCCACCCGAGGAAGATATCGGAGATGATTGCGACGGGAGGTTGGTGGTGGGAGCCAAACCATTGCACGATCGGGTCAAAGAGCTTGGTCAGAGCCGCCATGATCGGTAAGTTTCCGGCGTTACCGAGATCTTTAACATTTTCCACGCCGGAAGGGAGGAGAGGGTGTGGGGGGAATGGGAGGATTAGGGTTTGGATTTGGGGGTGAGCGGAGAGGAGTGAGGAGAGTGTAGGGAGGTTTTTAGGGGTTGTTAAAATGGTGATGGTGACGTTACGGATGGCAAGTTGGTGGGTTAGATCCAGGAGTGGTAGGAGGTGGCCTTGAGCTGGGAATGGAAAGATGAGCACATGCGGAGGCGGCGACGGTGACTTGATGGCTGACATGATGATCGGTATAGAAATTTTGATTTCTCCTTGCAAATTCAGTTTATTTTGACCTTTTTGTTTTGTTTAATTTTGCACCACATGATTTTTTGAACCATATCTTACAAATTTGATCATAGTTATCAGAACCGGACCGGACCGGCCGGTTCGTCCGGTTCAACCGGTGTTTTTACGTTTCTGGTTCGATTCAACTATCGGACTGGATATGCATATAAACCGGGTTTAATCAGTCGAACCGGCCAGTTTGTATATAACCGGTGAACCGGATTGAACCAGGTTGAACTGACTGATTTGATGAACCAAACCAAAACGACGCCGTTTTGGATTGGTTTGTTTTTTTTTGAAAAATTTGATGGGTCGGCCCATTACAGGCATGGGCCAGCCCATCAAAGAGGCAACCAAAACGACGCCGTTTTGGTTGCCTTTGGTTCTTTTTTTGGAAAATATGATGGGTCAGTCCATTAAAGGCCCATCATAGTATAAAAACCGACCCGTTCAATCCGATTCAATTATCTAAAATTGAACGGTTCAATGCGTGAACGGTTCAAAACGGACCAGCATCTACAATTCGGTCGAACCCGGTTCAACCACCAAATTTTCATTTCCGGTTCGTTGTCCGGTCCGGTTCTAATAACTATGAATTTGATAGAGAAATAGAAGATCCGGAAACATGACCGTTAGGCCATCAGCAACGGGAGATTTTTGGAGGGTTTATTGGCCGCAGGAAATTTTCTCGGTGTTAAATGCTGTGTAGGATAGAGAGGTATCAAAATTTGGTCCCCTATCAGTTTTTTTTTTTAATAAAAAAAGAAAAATGACATGGACCAATGACAGCTCGCCACGCGTGCGCGTGCAGGGCTGTCAATGACAGGGTTGCACGCGTACACGTGGCGGGCTTTCATTGGTCCATGTCCTTTTTTTCCCCCTCATTTTTTAAATGGGTTTTTTTATAATAAATACTGAAAATAATTTTATAAAAAATATAAAATTATTTTAAATTTTTTGAGATCTATAAATTGAGACTAGGTTTGTATTATTTGGACACTAAAAAAAAATCAGAATTTTTTACATTTTTTTCATTTTCTTCTTTTTTAAATGCCTTTTTTATTATAATTACTTAAAATAATTTTAAAAAATATACAATTATTTTTATTTTTTGAGATCTATAAATAGAGATTGTGTTTGGGTCATTTGGACACCAAAAAAAACTGAGTCCGAGTTACCTCAATATGAAGTGCATGTCCAAGGCCGATCCGAGTCATATATTCATACTAGAGCCGAGCTACGTGATAGAGCACAATATATTCAGTTGAAAAAGGATCTCGTTAAGCACATCTTGAATAAATTTGAAACAACCCTCGATTAGATTTAAAAAAATTATTTCTCAAGTTTACCAGTTTATTTTGTGTGTATTTTCTTGTTCGTTTGCAATAATCTATATATGTTTGATTTACTGAGTGATAAATAATATTGTATGTTACTCTTAATAAATATTATATTATTTATTGTATTAAAAAAGTATAGATTTTCTGAAATCTGAAAAAAAATTATGCAATTTAAATAATTAATATTAAAAAATATTATTTATTATTTATTATTTATTATATTATAAAAATAATTATTATAGTAATTATAAATTTAATAAGAAAAAGAAATGAAAAATATGGTGGGGTATATGATTAAATGATGCGGAAGGGAGAGAAAGTGAATAACACCCTGAAAAATACCCTGCTGTGAAGTTAAAAGAAAAGTGGGTGTTATTTGATGATTTGGTTGGGTGTTAAACTGATGTGGCAGGAGAGAAGTGTTAAATTTAACACCCGCTGCTGTGGATGGTCTTAGTCAATCTCATCCATTCTTTATAAATAAATGGTTGAGATTTGATTATATTTTTTTAAAATTTTAATAGTCAATAGAAATTAAATTGTTTTCTATTTTTGGTCTCTCTCATATACTCCCTCCGGACATAAATACTTGTCCGTGCACGTATTTTGAGGAGGCCGAATGACTCACTATTTGACCCCAAAAAATTTTGTGTTTTTTTCCGGACGTACGTTAATCATTGGCGTACGTCCGAAAAAAAAACACCAATTTTTTTGGGGTCAAATAGTAAGTCATTCGACCTCCTCAAAATACGTGCACGGACAAGTATTTATGTCCGGAGGGAGTATCATATTTGTTAAATTCTAATGATAACTATTAAGTTTCTACCATTTTTGTACTAAAAATTGTATAAATATATAATTATTCTATTGGAGATAATGTAATATATAAACTATATTCAATATCATTAAAATATCTCAATGTTTTTAGAAATTTTTAAAACAAAAATTACGAACCAATGGAAAAAATATCAATTATAGTCAAGTTTGAGTTAAAATAGTTTATATATTTTTTGATTTATACCACATTAAAATAATTTAATTTAAGGGCTTGTACTGTGTGTTTTGATTATATATGAATGACAGTGATGAAGTTTTTACCGAAAAGATAAATGACAATATTTTTTTATCAAAATATATAATGAAGTGGTATTTTTTTTTATAACGCTGAGATTTAACAGTTTTTTTGCATTTAAAAGGTGATAATTTTTTTTAAGGTAAGTAATATATATTTTCCTCTTTTATGTATGTGAAAAAAAGAAAGTTATTTAATTGTTTGACAATTATTAAATTTTAAATAAATTCAATTAAATTGCAGTCTTCTATTTGTGTTGCTACCTGAATTTTGATTTTCGTCACAACCTTTTCGCATTTTTATCATTTATCACATTTAGCTTGTCTACGTCAAATTTCTATCGATTTTTGATCTTCGGCTATTCGTTTTAATATTCTGTGTCATTTTGTGTCTTTTTAGTTTTTCGTATTTTTTATTGTCTTTTCGTTCGAACTTCTATTAGTCCCGAGTAAGTTCCCTCGGACCGTAGATCGAACGCATTATTTCTTTAATTGAAAATTATCTATTATTTTTCTCCTTTGCGCCATATAGTTTGGTTTCGTTCAATTTTTATCGTTGTGGCATTTATTTTGCTTCCGAACTTTTGACATTTTCGAACGAGAAAATTCGGACGTTAAACCAATTTTTTTCTTTATTTATTGTATACTATCTATTGTCTCCTTTTTTTTTACATATTTTAGTCCTTTGGGTTCGTGTTTGTTTTTATTTCAAACGAGTTCTCTCGTACCGATAGCTCGAACCAATTAAATAAATACTAAAGCATTTTCCCTTCCCAAACTGATCTCAGCCCTTGATCAAACTTTTGACCCCTTTTATGCCCATCAAACGGCTCTCCCTTTTCTTCATCATCACCCATTTAATGCATCCTCATCCTCCCCGTCACCTTGCCCAAACTGACTTACTTCCCTCCTTCGTGATCACCACACAAACTCTGTCGACATTTGATCATCATCACGAACCTCCCATCACCGGACTGCTAATCCTCACTCTCCCTTGATCCTCACGTCCGCGATGCCCACTCTCCCTTGCTCATCAAGTTCACGCGCCTTCAACCGTCCAACTTCTCCTATAAATACCGCTGCCACCGCTGCTTTGCTGTTGCTGCCGTGCTGTCCAACTCGGCAGGAAGAAGATGATGAATAGTGAGGGAGGGAAAGAAAGAAGCCACGGGCTGGGCTGGCTGTTTTAAATGTTGGTCATGGGCCCAAGCCCAAGTGGAAAGAAGAAAGGTGCTGGGTTGCGCCTTGCGTAAGCCCAAGCGGAGACAGAAAAGAATTTTGGGCTTGGTCTGTCCCAAGCCCATCAGGAGGAAAGAAAGGCTTTGGGGCCTAGTTAAAAATCTTATATGTTTGCTCATACCTATATTATTATCACTTGTCACTAATCTCGATTTTAAAGGGTAACAACGATCGGTGCTCACGCTCTCGGGTATGCTTACCTTAAACCTTTTTATTTATTTAATGCTTTTTCGTATACTCATATGCATGTTTATTTAAAAATATTAAAAACTCAAAACATATTTGTATACATGACATATAGAATTGTTAGAATTAAAATCAATTCACATGAATAATTTGTTTAATCACTTGCTTTAAATGCCATGATTAAATGTTCATTTCCATGCTCATATCCATACATGTGTTTTGGTGGCTTCGATCCCACACGGTTTATTGCATTCATTAATCGGTGTTTTGTTAGTTATGCATGATAGATCACGTAGTAATTAATTTAATCATGCATGGCCTGATGATAATAAAAGGGGCCCCCGTTTTAGTAAAAAACGGTAATAATTCCGTTAGACGGAAATACTTGTCCCGAACTTGTCCCGACCCTACAAAATACTAAAGCGGCGTTTCCTCTGAGAGCCCAATTACGTGCTTTTAAATATTTTAAAACACCTCTCTTTTACCGGTAACCTTTTTGGATGTGACTCGGGTGCCTAACACCTTTCCAAGTTCATAATACGACCCCGAACCTTTGTTCTTGGGTTTAGACCCGTTTTGCCTTAGCTTTTATTTTTTATGTGAGATCATAAATTTTACCTAATACCTTTCCGAGTCCATAATATCTGAGATCATAAACTTTGCATCCCTTTTGGCCATGTGGATACCCAACAAAAATACTTGGTTTGGCTCGTGATGCAAATTTATCTTGTGGCTTGTCATTGACATGTCCATAACAAAGACATCCAAAACTCCTTAAATGATCATAAGTAGGCTTTTTTTTAAAGCAATAGTTCGTAAGGAGTTTTATCTTGCAAAATAGAAAGTGGCATGCGATTAATTAAATACAATATTGTAAGAACACACTCACCCCAAAGAGAGATGGGGAGATTCGCTTGAAAACGCAAAGCACGTTCTACCTCCAATAGATGTCTGTGTTTGCGCTCCACAACTCTATTTTTCTGAAGTGTATACGTGCAGCTGGTTTGGTGCTCTATTCTATGATCGAAGCAGTACTGCTGTAAATCACATGTGTGAATTCAAGGCCATTGTCTATTCGCAAAGTCTTGATTCTCAGGTGAAACTGAGTATAAACCCAATTAAAAAAACCGCAGCAAATAAGTTTTAGTTTCTAACTTGGATTTCATGAGAAAAAACCCATGTTGTTCGACTAAAATCATCCACTAAAGTCAAGAAATAATAACAACCAGAAATTGATTTTGCCTTGTACGACCCCTAAATATCACAATGAATAAAATCAAAAATATTCATGGTCTTATTCGTACTGATAGAAAATGATAACTGAGTCTGTTTGGCTCGATAATAAGCATCACAAAAGACATTCTTCTTGCTCTTAAAAGAAATAGATAAATTTGGAACCAAATAAATACGGTTTATCAGCAGATGCCCCAAACGATGATGTCACAAATCTGGACTAATTGTAGTAGCAGCAAGCAACACCTTCTCCCATCTCATCGGCTCAAAGTAATAGAGGCCATTTTGCTATCTACCCACTCCAATTAGCTTCCTCGAGGCTAAGTCTCGAATCACAAAAAAATTTAGCATAAAAATCACCAAACAATTTAAGTCTTTTGTCAATTTACTAACTGACAATAAATTGAAACAAAATGTAGGAACTCCCAAAATATGTTTAAGTATCAACTTATTTCCAAGATCAACTTGACCCAAGGCGTGAACCTTCACTGTTGCACCATTAGGAATTTGCATTGGTGGTATATTTGGTTGTGAAATAACATTCAACATGGAAGCAATGTCGTAAGTCATGTGGTTTGAGGCTCCAATATCAACAATTCATTCATCATTTTTCTTACCCGAAAAATTAGAAATCGCCATGTTTGCAGATGAATTACCTTATATTGTTCTATGACTTTCTAAAATAGCCAGCAATGATTGATGTTGTGCAAAAGTCAGACCTGGAATTGGTGATCTTGCGTCATCCGCGGATGCAAGATAAGCTGTGTTAGAGGAGGTTTTTGTTCCAGCAGCCTGATCTAACTGATTCCTATTCTTCTTTCCTGACTTGCGCCAATCCGATGGGTAACCAACCACAGTGTAACAATATTGTTTGCTATGATTTGTTTTCCCACAATGGACACAAGGTGGGAATTTGTTTCGGCCTTTATTTATCAGTCCTCTTATGGTTCATTGTACTTCCTTTTACGAGTAATGCAGCTTCTTTGATGGTGGGAAGTCGAGTTGCTGCAATTGACCTCTACTTCTCTTCCTGTGCTGCAATAGCATAGGCTCTTTAGAGATTTGGCAAATGATCTACACTCAATATTTGTGACCTGACAGTTGAGTAAACTTCATCACGTCCTATTAAAAAATCAAATACCTTTTCTTCTTCATGCATTGATTGCATTCGCACTTGCATCCACATTCGCACATTGGTATGAGATTGAGACTCTACAATTTATCCCAAGTGGCTTTCAATTTCCCATAATATGCTGAAATTGAGGCATTCTCCTGTTGCAAAAGCGTTATAGCTCGTTTTACTTCGTATAGTCTAGGCATAAGCCTTGAGTAAATATTTGTTCTAGATCTTCCCACAGCTTTCTCGTTGTCTCGACATGAGCTGCACAACCTTGTAGCTCTTTAGCAAGTGTGTTCGTCAATCAAGACAGAACTACCACGTTACATTGTGTCCAAGCCTGGAAAGCCGACATTAGGTTTCTCAATCGCTCCATTCACAAAACCCGCCTTGTTCTTGGAATGAAGCGTATTCACGAAATTATGCCTCCAAGTAAAATAGTTGCTTCCATCTTCACTAAGAGAATGCGTGATGAAAATTAGGCTTGGATGATCAGATGGATGAAGATAATAAGGTGAAGAAACAACTTCTGA
Organism: Viola odorata; assembly: GCA_963691705.1. Lineage (NCBI taxonomy): Eukaryota > Viridiplantae > Streptophyta > Magnoliopsida > Malpighiales > Violaceae > Viola > Viola odorata. The sequence continues at coordinate 4,167,964 of OY829542.1, forward strand.
GGCACAAGTTGGAACCTTGCCATCGTTGGTCTCCACTCCTTCACTCATCATAAATTTGCAGCCTTGAAAATTTGCTCTGCTACTATGTAAAATTTCCCAAATAGGTTTGCTTTATTTATTCTGCTATGGCCAATATATATATAAAGTTTGTCTTTACAAAACTCTAAACTAATATAGTAAAGAGTATAATTATTAATGAAATGAATCAACTAATTGAGGAAACATGATCACCCCAGAATAGACAAGATATTATTCTTAAGTTGGAATAATCTTGGTCAAACTTTCCTCCAATAGCTAACATACTTTTACCTCAAGGTAGCGTTTGGTTTGCGGAATCAAGGAGGAAAGTGACTCGGGAATCTGAGATTCTGAACTTTATTGCGTTTGGTTGCGTCAAGGAATCACTCTCCCCTGGAATCTAACTTTCCTTGACCGCCTTGACTTTCCCAAAAATGGGGGAAAGTGATGCCTCGGCTAGGGGGTGGGGAGAGCGATTCCCCCTACAGGGAAAGTTAATTTTTTTTGTTAAATGACATATTTGTCCAAAATTAATTATAAAAAATAACCTAATAAAGTGTCTTCTTCCTTCTCTGTTTTCTAAAACTTTGCCAAATTATATTAATTACACAAAAATTATATTAATTACATAAAAATTATAATTAATTACATCAAAATTATTTTAATTACATCAAAATTATAATAATCACATAAAAATTACATCGTAATGATATAAATAATAATAGGTAGAAGAAAATACGGTTAAGAACGAGAACAAATCATCCAAGAAATCTCGATCCTAAACTTGTCTATTGTTGCAGTTATGTTTTTTTGCATTGCTAGAACAATATGCGTCATACTTTGTTATAATTTTCAAGTACCGTAATACAAAAGTTATGTCATTTGTCATTTTCTTTAACCTGCAAAAAACCATAGTTATAAAGCAAACTCATTTGATATTTTGATTGTTAAAAAATAGACAATTAAATAGAGAGAAAGTCTAACGTGTTTAGAGGAAACTGTGTAGCACAGTATATATAGAAAAGAATAATTATACACCTAACAAGATAAAAAAAGACACTAACAAGATAATAAAGACACAAATATAGAAAAGGATAAAATAGTTATTTTTCTTACTTTCCTTGAAGATTCCCAGGTACAAAACAAACACAATAATGGTACTTTCCAGAGAATCTTAAATCTCAACCAAACACAAAAAACTAACATTCCCCTCAATCACTCTCCCGGGTATCATTCTCCCGGGAGAGTGATTCCAAGGAGGAAAGTAGCATTACGTGAACCAAACGCTACCCAAATATGTATGATAGCTGCAAACTTGCGGCTAATGATATTCTTGCCACTATATTTATATCATTAGTGCTGATTTTTAGAGGCAAATGAAAAACTGCCTCTAACTAGTAAACAATAGCAGCATTATTAAGGCAAATTAAAAACAGCCTTTAATGCTCAGTATGGGATGAGGGAAAGGAAGGGAAAGGGATGGAACTTTATTAAAGTTCCTTCGTATGGGAATAAAAATGAGTGATGGAAAAAGAGGGAAAGGAGAGTAAAGGAGGGGAAATGAAGGTAAATTTTAGAGCTTAACTTCCCTCCTAACTTAAAAAATAGTTACTCCCATAAGTGGGAGGAAATGGAGGGAAATTAAAATTTTAACTCATGTATTCCTATTTTAACCTTTTAGATTCATCTTTTTAATGGTAATCAATTAGATACAAAAGTAAATTCACTCATCATTTCTTCTCTCATTTTCTCTCTCCCTAAAATGACACCCATACAAAGGAAATAAAAAATTATTTCCCTTCCTCTCCTCTCCTTTCCTTTCTCTCGTTAAATTTCCCCTCTTTTCCCTCATGCACTTTAGTTCCTATAATAAGCATAAAAATATACTTATAGAGGCACTTTTATGAAGACAAATAAAAAATACCTCTAAATTACTATTTAGAAACTAATTAGTAGCCAAGAGATATTTTATTGGTCGTACATCTCCTCTTTAATATACATTAGTTATAATTAATCTATAATACTATGTTTTACAAAGTTTAATTGTTTTGGAAAAAAATATTGTAAATTAGTAATTGTATGTGTGTATATATATTTGTATATTATTTGATTGCATTTCGTTATAAAAATTCAGGAACAAGGAGAATAATCTATTTTTGTTTGAAATAAAAATATGAATTTAATCGACTCATATGGAACTATCACTTTTATGGTTTGGAATAAAGAGATATTTTAAGAGGTTTATTTTTTATTTTTTTTGTTAATGGATGTGAGATTTGAACCTGAGTTTGAATCTCTATTAATATTTTTGCCATCAGTTAGATAACTAATGAACAATATGCTTGTTTATTGAAAATAGGCTTAAAGTGAACATGCTAAATAAGTTGGTAGACACTTAAAAAACAAAAACAAAAACAAAAAATGTGAATATAGGTAATTTCTAAAATTGAAAAAAAGTCAACTCTTAAGAAGTATAACAAAGCCGAAAGGAATTCATAAAAATAATAATACGAATTTTGCATTATTAGTTTGCAATTCTTTTTTCTTTTCCATCTCTTGGATATTTAGTTTGCTAACCTTCGTTTCTTAACATTTTCTCATCTAGCCGCTCAACAGGTTTTCAGAGGTAAGGTCTCTATCAATCACTCAATAAGTATAGTAATTCTTTCTTTATGCTCTCTGCTAGTAACAATATTGAAGATTCCAATTGCTAATCTGAAAAATCTACTTGTTTCGGTTAAGTTGGAGCAACCATGAGAGTAACAATGGTTATTTGTTTACTTTTATCATGGAGTTAGAAGCTGAGCATTTTGTTTATGCCAAAAACTTCTAGTTGAGAATTTGATGCAAATATAGTACCTTTTAGTGGCAAATATGTATGCCACTATGAATCGGATTTCTTGTAGTGAGAGATTGAAAGAGGAATGTTGCTGAGAGCAAACTTCCAAATCCATCCCTAGTTTTATAGCTTCTTGCATATTCGTCCCTTTGACAATTTGACTTGCCTTGCCTATCTATGGTTAAGCTATATTCCAATGGTTAAGTCCACATTGATAAATTTGTAGAAGCAGATCTATGCAACATTTGCTTTTAGGTTGAGAATTAAAATTAATCATTAAATTACTAGTTTAGAAAATAAATAAATATTAATTGAATTATGCAATTTTAAACACGAAACTTGATTTATCATTTATTCACGATATATTAAACGTGTCAGATAACTTGCGTATGAGGAATTGATGTTGTCTCTATTATTTCATGCACAAACAGAAATTAAAATACTTCGTCTAGAATTAATTAGTTGAAGAACAGCAATGCATAATGATCAAACTAATACATATATATTGGATACAAAAACTATATTATATTTAGATTAGAGAAGAGCTTGCAAAAAAAGGGACAAAAGGATAAAAGAAGAGAAAAGAAAAGAAGCTACATTACTAGGATTTTTTTCTCAGATGTAACGTTCTAAACACCAACCTAATTAATTAAGTTTGATCACTAATCAGTTGTTTTTGGGTGGGTGATGCCTGGGAGAATGGTAATCAGCGGTAAAAGCTACAAAATCATCCTTGTAATTCTTCCCTTTTACATTATTGCCCTGCCATTTCTTGTCATCCTCTTCTTCATCATTTGCTCCTGATCTTACAACCTCCGACGCCTTTCCTCTGTGCTCGATTTTAGTTTCTTCCCTCATATTCTTAACATTCTTGTGTGCCCCTAATGATCTTGTCCCAGCGCCAACATAACCAGTACCCACTATTCCCTGTTAATTCATTTCATTAAAAAAAACTCTTTATATACTCGCAGACGAGCTTGTAGCTCAGTGTTACTTTCTTCAAACTAGTGCAAGAGAAGTTTAAATATTGGGTCTCTAGCCAATTAAATTTTCGATAAGCATAAGTGAGACTCACACTCATATAATTATTACAATATGATTAAAGAATTATAATTGTTGCTAACTATGATAAAGAAAATGTTTCAATATTACCTTTTGAGTGGAATCAGCACCATCCTCATCACCTGCATTCTCAGCTGCAAAAGGTTTTATACATACAAAAAGGGAAATGTTATATGTAACCAAAATCACCTTTCATTTCTACATAAAACTCTTTAATTTTCGAAGAAAACGAAGAAATTGGGAAAGCAGGGAATGCAAATAGTATAACAGAATAAGGTACCTTCGTGGGGAAGTGCAATAATGGTGAGCCATGCGTTAAAGAGCAACAACAACAGCAACAAGCTTAAGCACGTAAACCTCATAATCGGAGCAGCAGCCATTGTACGTACGTAGTATTTATATTTCTGGCGACTATGCAGCTTTCTTTTTTCTTCCTTTCCTTTCAGTACTATGCCTATTGCCTGCTATTAACAGATCGCAGGAAAAAAAGAACAGAAAGTTTAACAGAAGTGACAGATATATTCATCAGAAAGTCAAATGCAGCAATTTATAGCATCGATAATTCTACATAGGTGTGTGGTCAATTAATTAGACTATGGTCCCAACATTCGCCTCCCCAAGAATTAATTAATTTAGTAGTGCATCAACTTTCGAGTCACCACATGTGTCGATTGAATGGAAGGATCGATATATATAAACGTGAATCTCAAAGCTTCATTATTTTTTCACTGTTCTTGTGAATTATAGTAATCCTAACCACTGCCCTTAATTTTTGCACAACTCTATAATAGTACAATTTTTTCGGCTTGCCGACCTACCTATATATTTCCTTCGTAATTTTTTAATTGTCCATTTAATTAAAAATATACAAATTAATGTAATAATTGGGAGTGATTATAAAAAATGGTGAGAGATAAAACTAATTCCTAATTTATTCTCAAATTTTGTGCATAATACTATAATTAAGGAGTATTAGCAGTAAGCTTATCAAAAATTACAAATAAGAACAGCTACTAATATACATCAACTCATATGCAAGCATGATTAATCTTGACGCAGTAGATTTAATATCAATGGCGAATTTTTAATTCTCCTTTATTTATCCTTAACGTTTTGTTCTTTTTACATTAATTATTTATATCCCTACCCCCAAATTTTCAATTCTCCTGTAACATTCTTTAAAATTCTATTTTTTTCTTTAATTCTTTGTATTTGCTTCATAAAATTTTAAACTCTTAAATTCCAATATAGTCCTTAAAGTTCTATTCTTTTTACTTTCATCCTTCATATTTGCTTCGAAGTCTCCCATAAATTTTTTTTCATTAATCATTCATATTTGCCGAGAAAGAAAATTATTTATCCTAAAAAATATAAAAAATTAGACCCCGCTACTCCTTAATATACTCTTAATTCGGTAGACTTAATTCATTTTTTTTTAACGGAATACATGACACGTAAATTATCATTAACATCGGAGGTAATTAAATAAAAATATATAAATTTAGGAGGTTATTAATCAAAAAAATAGTTCAGGAGATAAATCAATTAAAAAATTAAATTCTATGGTTTTTTTAGCTTTTACCCTTTAATTAAGGTTAGTTCAAATTTTGCATATATTATACACATAATTCTAGGGGGTTATTAATCCACCACCATCTTCGGCCACCGTCTGCCACTTTGGATTTAAGGATTCTTTAAGAAACTAAGAGATAAATGATGGTGACAGTTTAATGGAAAATGAAGAGAATAATAATGCTTTAGATCTTCAAGCAAGTTTTAATACATTTTAGGATTAGCTAATATTATTTATTAAGTTTGAACTTAGTTATGCGTTGAACTTTATGTTGATTTGAACATGTAATTTAATTTTATATTTGAATTATGTTTATCATGTGTTTGATTTATGGATTATTGACTACTATTATGTATTAAATGTTTATTTCTTATGTCTTGCGTTTTAGTTATACTATACATTTAAAAATTAATTATTTTTGTAAGTTTTGAATGATTACTGATTTTTTATATAGAAAATGACTATATATATAAATAAAATAATTAAACTATCAATATAGGTAAACTCTTATGATTTTACGTTTCCGATTTCACCTATCTATTTCAAGTTTACTTGAACTCTCGAGTTTAACTACCTTAATTATACTCGTTTTTAATTATATAACAGTACTATCTGAATTCTTCTGTGATAGTATTATTTTATTCCGAAAGGAACCTGATAACAGTAGAGGTGATGGATTCAATACCGTTGAATAGAAGCTACAACCAATGTTTTGGGCCTGTCTGCCGCCATACAATCAACGAGATGAACACCTACTTTATGTTATGTTTCGCTTGCCGAGGTTCTGATGCAAGGAATTCTATGTGTGCAAATTACTACTTTATTTGGTGGAGGAGATCGAACTACGTACTATTTCCCATATATAGTACTCCCTCCGGTTTCGATTAATTTTCCATTGTCACTATTCCTGCCGCCTTGTAAAACGACCGGAATAGTAACTATATGACCTCGAAAAAGTCCGAAATTTTTACACAACGTATATTAATCCTTCACGTACGTTGGAAAAAAATTCGGAATTTTTCGAGATCATATAATTACTATTCTGGCCGTCTTGAAATACGTGCTGGAATAGTAAAATGACAATTAATCGAGACCGGAGGGAGTACCTTACACTTAGTAAACATTAAAATACGGTGAAATTTGAATCCAACCCGTGTACATTATAATGTGGTGTGGAACCCGTTTCAAATTAAATGACGTTTTTGTTAGAATACCTACAAAAAATAGAAAAATTGTGACTCGATGAAACGTTGTCCTAAACTAATTTATTCCTACGAGATATAATAATCTCTTCCGACTCGAAGTCAGATACCAAAATAATAAAAAAAATATTAAAAATAATAGTAAGGAGCCATATCTTCCACTTTAAGTGGGATAAGATTTGCAAAAAATGGACCACGCGTAGGGAGATAAATTGAAAGTTTACACACAACTTGAGCTTTTAGGCCCAATCTCTTGTGAGCGAGCCTTTCTCATATCTCTTGCTCTTTTACTAAGCCTAAAACAAAGGAGAGTTTGAGAATATGTGTCCTAGCAATGTGGTATAAATAATTTTTGTAATATCTAATTTTTTCCAACTTAGCATTTTCCTGTATCAAATTAAATGACGCTTTATTTTTTTCTAGGTAATTTTTGGACTAACTTTACTATAAGTGTTTCTAATTACGACTCCTTCTGTTTTAAAAAAAATGATTCTCAAATCACTTTTCTTTGTCTTTGAATAATTATCATTTTCATAATTTCTAATATATTGGGAAAACAAGATTGATGTTGATTGGCTGTATTTACTAAAGTCATTTAGAGTAAGCTAGACATAAATCGAAAATATGAATCAATCATTTCCTTAATTCTCGTAAAAGTGGTTTAAATATCATTTTTTACAAGATAAAATGAGTACTTCATGGATAAAAAAGAAGAAGTAATGTGTTATTTAATTTGAGACGGAGGGAGTAGTACAAATTTATATAGTTACATAAAAGTTGTTAAAATCAAAATTTTAACTTAGCTGGAAAAATTGAAGTACAATCATAGTGTAAAATCTTAAGAATTTACAAATTATACTATTTAAATATATTATCTTGGAAAATAAATATTAAAAATGCAATCTTTAATTATTAGACAAAATTAGTGGAAGATAATAAAAATATTGAAGAGAGAAGATATTAAAGGTTTCCTCACTCGTTGTTTACACGAATGCACGGTAAAAAGGAATGCGAGGGGCGAACTGTGATTGTTTTATTTTGTTAATTGTTATATGATCATGTTCCAATGCACGGTAAAATATTATTCTGTCAAAAACTCAATCAAAGATATCTCTATACTATTTTTATGATCCATAAAACAAATTCTCTACACCAGTGTAAGATCTGGAAGTCAAAGTTTGAAGAAAACGCTTATGGTAAACTAACATGAAAAGCTGCGATATTGTTAGGGTTTAGAACATAGGAATTGGAAGACAGAAGCGTTTCTTCCAGTTATATTTTGAAGGTTTGAACATCAGTGTGTGCTTCGCTTTGGGTTACCGTGCCACCGAATTTTTTTAAAGTAAATTTAAGAATATCTATAATTTGGTATCTCTTTATACAAAAAATGATAACGTGTTAATTATTAACTATGATAGGAAATATTTAGGGTTTATATATTTTTATTTATTTCAATAGATATTTATTGAATAAAATATAGTTTAATCATTATCAAATGTTAAATTTTTATGTACCGAATAATAAGTACTTCGATGTATTTGCCGCTCGAATTTCACTAATTAGAGGGAGAAAATGCCACCCCCTACATTCCTAACATAATTAATTATGGAACTTGTGCTGCCACCCACTCACTAGTCGGTAGTTCCAGTTTGCTAAACACACCAACATACCATGTTCTGCCACATGCCCGACCCATTTCACATTTCCAACTCTCAAGTTCACCGTACGTATTTTTGGTGCATTTCGAGTGCACCTTTCTCTATACTCTAAAAACAATTTTTTTTCTTCAAACCAGAGCTAGAGGTCTCGGAATGTATTCCCTCTGTTCTGTAAAAATTGTCCATTCAGTGTGTTAACAAATTCTTGATTAAATATCATTTGATTTGTAAATTGTATTTTCTCTTTAATAAAATATTATTAATGTCATTGATTAATTTGTAAGTATAGTCCATTAAAAGAAAATTTTATTTAATGTAAAAATTATGCTTAAAAATACTAACCAATCATTATTGTACAAACCCTTAGACTTAGAGAGAGCTTCCACTTGGGTATAAGAGTTTGATCCTACATGATGTGGCTCATCTGAGCCTCGTTGTACTAGTCCTGCTTCTTTTGTCACGTTCGTTGAAATTTTAATGTCTCTTACCCAAGTCTAAAAATATCGATGTTTATTAACGTAGCAAAGTAATTAAAAATTAATTTATTCCTTCTACACCGTGCCACATCAGTATTTTGCGGACCCCACATGTTTGGGGATTAGAGATTTTGGCCGGATCATTTTGAGAAAGAAGAGGGAGGTGAAAGACGAGGAGGGGAAAGGCTAGGAAAGTTCTAGTATGTGGGGCCTGCAAACGCTGACATGGCACTGGTGGGCCCCATTTTAGAGGGAAGAAATTAATTTTTATTTATTTTACTACCTAAGTGTTTTGACACATCAGCAAATATTAATATTTTATTATTATTTCAATTACGTGCAAGATAGTCGAAACATAAAATAGTTTTTGAAATTTTCAGAAAATTGAAGATGAATTAAATTAAATAATTGGACCTATTTGAAATATTTAAACAAACGTAAAGATCTATTCGAGAAACTTATAAATTTAAAATTTTATTTGAAACAATTACGCAAATACAGGGATGCAGGGGTCGTTTAACTTTTTAGTCGGCTGGCTTACTGGTCTTGACTGGGTCTCTTTTTTGTGGGCTTTGTGAGTATATTTGTTTATGGGTCGGGCAGCAAGAGGCCCACAAAACAAAATTAGGGTTTAAGACTCATTTTTTTGGTTTAGCTCATAATTAACAAGGCCTAACCCAATCTTATAGTCTAAAAACCCATCTTGGTATAAATAATGGTAGTTTTAATATAAATAAAACATCTCTTTCATTTTTTCAGTCTAGTTGTCTACTCACTCACCCCACCCCATTTGATTATGCTACTTCAGCCAAATACTTTCTTTTTCCCCCAAAAAATTATTATATTTTTAATTCAATTTTTAAGATTTTAGAATATATTAAAAAATTAAAATTTTAACTTATTTGATAAGTGTGAGTTAAATCTAATTTAACTCAACTTATATTATTTATGATTGAGTGAGAAGAGATTTATTTAAATATTATTACAAAATAAAATTATGCTTAAAAATAGTACGTTAATTGTGAAAACGAACCAAAATAGTAAAAAACGAGCCTAACTAGTGAAAATGAAACTAAGTAGTAAATTTTTACTTAATTATAGAAAAATAAAATAATTTGGTGAAATAATTTTATTAAGTAAAAGTTGAGAGCTTTTAAGTAATTATGTAATTAATTATTAAAAAAATAAATGAATTCTTCAACAATTGAATTCTATCATTTATTAATTGTGATGCTTCAATTCTATAAGAATTAAATTAAATTTAAAAAAAGTATATAACAAACACTTAATTCTTGGCAGATTTTGATACCAAAATATTAATATTTTACCAGATTCATGGCCAAGTTTAATGTTCTCCACGGCAGGTAGACAATCAAAAAACTTGATCAAACTACATATCTCCACTACTTCATAATAAAGATCCCACTGCATTGTAGGTGCAATCAAAGCAGTTGCAAGCAGTGGGCAGATTTCGAAACCCCCTAATTCTAGCGACTTGAGTTAGGAAAATCAATCACAAAGGTATCATTGTATCAATGCCCTCGCATTCGTTGATTACTAGATGTTCAAGTAATGGGCAATGGGAAATTAAACTTTGGTGCAAATCACACTCAAACCTGACTTCGTAAAATTTAAGACAGATGAGTCTATGAAATCCTGCAAATGTTGGTGGAGCTTTGAATACACAGTAACATAAAGACAACAGCAGTATATGTTCATATGAAAACAGATCTGCAGGTATATGATAATCCCTTGACCTATCAAAATGAAAGGAAAATTCCTGAACAGGTTTTCCACGCAGGAACAACATAAATTGGTCAACTTCAGTACAGGTTTTCACTTTATCAATATGAAACATAAACCCTGTTATGGGTCCACGATGGAGTGAGATAATTTTGATGATAATGATCAAGAATTTAACAGTGTTTACTTTGTGTGGTGCTAACTCGCAAAATCCATTATCAAACACAAGTACAGGAATACATCTCCACTGGTTCCTCCAAGCACTGGATAAAATACTCGTCGCTGCTGCTTCTCGAAGAAGCAAAAGCGAGAGAATACTCTCTTTTACTCTGTCTGGTAGGAAACTAATTCGATCCAAGGTAGAAGTGCTAGCGCGCATAACCTTTGGAGGATGACTATCCTGAAAATCAATAATACCAATGCATGGTCAAAGTAATTAACCGGTAAACATAAGTTATGTACTTCTTCTCAGAACATATTCAGACACGAAAATGAACATCAAGACTGAATAAAACGATCATCAAACGAGCATATTCACTCCAGTGACTATTTGGTAGACTAGTAACCAAAGGGTGAGATAATCTAACACTGCATAGCCTTTAACACTGTCTTTACATGCATAGGCTTAAAATCCCTGACAAGTAATTTCTTGAAGACAATACCAATCTCAACTTCAACATCATTAAACAATCTATAATACAAACAGGTTCCTATCTATTTCAAGGGCAAGGAAACTCCATTATACAAGAGTTGAAGTAATAAAGAGAAGCTATAAGTTTGCTTAATTACCATGGATCTTCAATCAAACCTCCGGCTGCCGCTATAGCTTTTCGGGGATGAGGATAGTAAGGGTGTGTTTACCAGATGAAAATTTTCCGAAAATTTTCTAATTTTTTCCAGAAAGAACTACCTACTGTTTATAAATTTAGATAAAAATAAAATAAATCTGTGCAGCCAAAATTAAGCAATAGCCAAATCTCTGTGAAGAGATAATCCCAATGAAGAACTACCATCAATAAATAATAATAAAAATGATGTATTTCAACAAATTACACAAAGTGAGCAAACCATCTTTCAAGTGCACTCAGAAATTATAATAATGTGGTAATCCAAGTATGTGTGTGACCTCTGTTTTGCAGACGATCATTTGAATTCGACCATCAAGATTACTTTGAGTCACATAAGACATATAAAGAACATTCAGGAAGTGCAACTGTTTCAAACACGAGGGAAAGGACTTGACATCCAAACCAAAACAATATCCTAATCGTCATCATCATAGTCATCTTCATAATCATCATATTAATATCCATATTCATAATCATCTTCATAACGATAATATCCCCGTGCATCCCAAATATTTGTATACATGATCTCCACTTTTTGGGATGCACGGGGAAAATTAGTAAACATTTTCAAAACGTCCAGGGATCTAACATCCATGAGTATTTCCGCAGGTTCAATATTAAGCTTCTCGAGCACCACTGACTTAATTAACAGAAACTTCACAAGCTCAAATTCCACCCTCAATCCGTTAAATTTGAAAATGCTCACTTCTAGAAGATGTTCGAGACAAGCATCTGACAGAAATTCAGCGTCAATAACCTTCAAGGCCGCCCCAGGATATTCCACCTGTCTTCCGTAGGATGCCTACACATCCCCTCAAGCTTTAGTTTTCATACAATGCAGCAAAGAAAACAATAATGGTATACGTAACTGACCGGAGCACATAAATCCTGCAATGCAGGGTATCTCATAATCATCCAAAAAAGATAAAAATGAACTATGCAGAATTGACAATTATGCTGGAAGAAAATAAGAAACTGACTGTGATCTCAAGCTTCTGCAAATTAGGGGAAATCTTAATCAACCGAAAAATCCATATGACATCCTTAGCGAGATGAAAAGATACATCATGAATCTTGAGAACTCTTACGTGGCCACAGATGATGGGGGGGCTCACTTGCAATGTTAAGCTGTCAGAAGGCTTGAACAAAAAATACAGAGATAAACATAAGAAACATAATGTAGCAATTGAAAACAAACATCGAAATGTGAGCATTAGGAGAGGCGGCGAAAGCTTACTTCCAAATAGAAGCAGGATATGCACAGGTCCTTCAAAGTAGGTACACACTTAAAAAATTCGAGGAAGTTGAAGGGCTTAAAGGGAGCCAGATTTAAGGGTTGAATAAAAGAGACCATTTCAAGCAGCGGAGCACTTTTGAAAGAAAAAGAAATACTAAGGCCTCCTTGATAGTGAAAGGACATGAGATTAGGAAAATCAAACACAAAGGAATCAATGGTACACCCTACTATCATGAGATGTTCAAGTAATGGACATTTAGAGATTAAACTATCATACAAGTTGCAATCAAAAGAAACACAATCAAATGTAAGACTTGACAGTTTACAAAATCCCCTAAAGGTAGGTGGAGGTTTGATGCGACAATAAGATAGCTTCAAGTGTGTCAATTGCTTAAATGAAAATAGGCACGAAGGTAACACATCCCAAAAACAACAACAGGTAAATTCTTGGATAGGTGTATCACACAGGAACATCATTATCGGCTCAAGATCAGGACGGAATGCTACCCAACTACTGCTGCTTAGTTTAAATTTTGTTATGGGTACACGGTGAACTGAAAGAACTTGACAGACCAAGGTTCTATCCATAATAGTGGATGATGAGGATGACCTCCAACCACTAAAGTCAAAATCAAGATGGGGCAGATAACGCCACTTATGTCTCCAGGTCTTGGATAAGACGCTGGTCCGGGCTGCTTCTGGTAGCAGTAAACGCAATAGAATATTCAGGATTACATCATCAGGTAAGTTACTGATAAAATCAGGAGTTGAAGAGCACCCAAGACTGCTGATACTTTGATGATGAGAACTACCCTGAAATTAAAAAAGAACGAAAACGCTACTCAATCGAATTCCAATTAATCTACCGAGCAAACTCAAAGAAACATAAAAAGAACATAATTGTAACAGGGAGTAAAAAGGAGAGGATGCAGCCAACCATTGAAAAGGAAGCGCTACTCAATCGAAGCATACAAATTAATTTCTCAAAGAAACAAAAAAGAACAGTGAGTAAGAGAAAAGGTTTATGCTTACCATTGGAAGCAATTTGGCGATGAGAGTAACGAACAGGTGACCAATTTAAAGGTTCAACTCCACCGACATTTTCTTAGACAATTACTAAGGCTGACATTAATTACTAATTGGAGTACCCATCAAATGTTGAGCGGGTGACTCTTTGGAATTCGGGAATCGTATCAACTTCCTAGAGAGAGCCTGTAATTTGAATCCCAGTCACTCACACTCTGGCGGGGAAGGGGAATGAAGACAGAGAGACCCCCAATAGTGAAGAAAAAACTTACTTTATTATTAATTCTATTTGCTCAATTAAAATATTCTGTGTTAAAAGTATCGGTGAAATAAATAAAGAAGTTAGTTGTTGTACGTGTGATAAACAAATTCTTGATTAAATATTAATTTTTTTTTTGAAAATTGATTAAATATCATTTGATTTGTAAATTGTATTTTCTCTTTAATAAAATATTATTAATGTCATTGATTAATTTGTAAGTATAGTCCATTAAAGTTATTTAATGTGAAAAGGAAAGAAAATTATTTAATGTAAAAATTATGCTTAAAATAGTAATCAATCATTATTGTACAGACCCTACGCTCATCAAAATCTTAATGTATAAAAAAAAATATCATTACGATGTAAAAATCGTTAAAAAAATATTTTTACGGAGTGAGTAGTAAATTATGTTGGGACTTGAAAGTTAGAAGAGTACTCATTCTTTGATTATCTCATGGTGTTTAAATGATCCTTCGTTTTAGAATACTCGTTAAGGTTTAATACCCTACTTTTTTTATCAAACCATGATTTCTCCTCTTAATTTTTTTTTCCGTTTCTTCTTAAAATTCTCAAAGTGATAATCATTTTGAAATGAAAAAAGAAAAAGGAAGCTAAAACCACGTATTATTATGAAACAAATTAAGTAATTTTGTTATGAAAGGACACAAATTAAGTAATTAACTAGCCTCTTACCTAAGTCTAAAAATATCAATGTTTACTAAAGTGGGGTACACCGTGCCACATCAGTATTTTGCGGACCCCACATGTTTGGGGATTAGAGATTTTGGCTTTGAGAAAGAAGGTGAAAGACGAGGAGGGAGAAAGGCTAGGAAAGTTCTAGTATGTGGGGCCTGCAAACGTTGACGTGGTATGGGTGGACCCCATTTTAGAGGGAGGAAATTAATTTTTAGTTATTTTACTACGTGAGTGTTTTGACACGTCCGCAAATATTAATATTTTATTATTATTTCAATTTCTTGTAGAATATTTGAAATATAAAATAGTTTTTGAAATTTTAAAAAAATTAAAGATGAGTTAAATTTTGGATCTATTTGAGATAATTAGATAAATGTAAAGATCTATTCGAGAAACTTATAAATTTAAAATTTTATTTGAAAGAATTACGGAAATATAGGGATGCAGGTGGGTCGTTTAACTTTTTAATTATACTAGTAATTAGTCGGCTGGCTTACTGGTCTTGACTGGGTCTCTTTTTTGTGGGCTTTGTGACAGTATATTTGTTTATGGGTCGGGCAGCAAGAGGCCCACAAAACAAAATTAGGGTTTAAGACTCATTTTTTTAGTTTAGCTCATAATTAAGTAGGCCCAACCCAATCTTTTACGGGCGCAGGTTCGACCTTATAGTCTAAAAGCCCATCTTGGTATAAATAATGGTAGTTTTAATATAAATAAAACATCTCTTTCATTTTTTCAGTCTAGTTGTCTACTCACTCTCACCCCACCCCATTTGATTACGCTACTTCAGCCAAATACTTTATTTTTTCCCCTCAAATTTATTATATTTTTAATTCAATTTTTAAGATTTTAGAATATATAAAAAAAAATTAAAATTTTAAACAAGTATGAGTTAGATCTAACTTAACTCAACGTATATTATTTATGATTGAGTCAGAAGAGATTTATTTAAATCTGATTGCAAAATAAAATAAATCATACTAGAAAATTTATTTTAGCTCGATAACGTTAGGATAAAATTAATGTTTTATTTTATGTCTACTATCAAAATTTAGTGGATCTAGAATTACTTATCTTGAGATAGAGATTATATTGTGATAGTTTTTAATTTATTTTGTTCATTATATAAAATAAGAAAATTAAATTAAAATGAAAAAAAAAAAAGGATGAGAGAGAGAGTCAAATGGAACGCTAGAGCAAAATGCTCCGCTTCAAAATTGGCGTTTTGATGAGATTTGAAACTAGAAGCCCAGTTTGAATAGGTGTTATCAAACACCTACTCATTGGTTTTGGGTTGGGGAATGGCCTTTTGGACACTGAATCTGAACCCCAAACACCACCTTAAAAAGACTAGCTGCATGGCGAGCGTTTCTTGATGGGCTTGAGTGAATGGAATTGCACGCTTTGCCTTGTTGGTGCACGCCGCACGCTTGGGCTAATGGGCTCCATGCCATGCCGCCCAAATTGAAGTCAAGAGGGCCCACACTGCAAGGGAAACTTTTTTATTTATTTTTTAAATTGGTTATACTTTAGCCAAAATAGTAAGTAAGTGTACTTGTACAACTGCTCCAAATAATCCAAATTTGGTAAATTTCATGGTTCGGCTTAATGATTTATTTCAGTCGAATGCTTTTATTTTATTATAAGATGAAATAAAGAAAACGAGACTCGATTTTGAGATCTTATTTTTCCTATTTTGCAGAAAATATTACTAAATTATTAGTTTATTAGCAATGTTAAATATATTTAACACAATACCTAATTCCGACTTTTAGCAAGGCAAAAACTACGTGAATGGACTAAAATAGTAATAAATTTATAAGTGTAGGTAGGTTTGAGAAGAAGAGATGATGATTAGCAAACTAATTATTGTGGGGTTTAGGCGAGAAAGTAAGGAAGAGGAGCCACAATTTCAAAATCGGAAATAATGTTGCATTTATAAGTGTAATCATCAATGTCGAGTCGAGTCGGTCCACTCCATGGTCGAATAGTCCCACAACTTTCTTACTAACATAATCATTTCGTTTATCACATTAAGAAAATAAAATCAATTTTCCCATACAAAATGGATGTATTTTGGAAACATTTGACAGCCTAAAATTGCTCCAACTAGATATGTAAATAAACAGCAAAAAATCCTCCAATTGATTTCTGGTATTTCCATGTTTGGTCACAAATCTATGTTCACTCTCAACAACTAGACCTCCAAATCTTGAATTCACATCACCACACCCTTCTTCTTTCCTTACACGTTTCATAATCAAAAGTCACAAACCTTCTTTTTCTCTTTTGTGCCCAAGTCAAGAAATCCAAAAGAAGATGGGGACTGCAACATCTTCCATGGCAGCAAAATTTGCTTTCTTCCCACCAAATCCTCCAACTTATGAGATAGCAGTGGATGAAGAAACAGGGGAGCTGAGGATCTCAGGTGTTGATCACCAGATAGATTGTGTGGATTTGGTGAAGGTTTGCACAAAGCGAGGGAATGAAATTGTTGCCATCTTTGTGAAAAACCCATCTGCTTCTTTAACTGTTCTGTATTCTCATGGCAATGCTGCTGATATTGGCCAGATGTATCATATTTTCACTGAGCTCAGTTTGCATCTTAATGTCAATCTCATGGGGTCAGTTAATTACTTCTCTTTTTCTCTGTATTTTTGGTTTTAGAAAAGAAAAGAAAATGATCTTTGTGATTTTTCTTGGTACTTTGCAGGTATGATTATTCTGGGTATGGACAGTCTTCTGGAAAGGTACATCTACATCCTCTGTTTTTTTCTAGAAATGAAATGACATTTTTTATTTATTTTGTAGTGCTTGAAAATTGTAATCGACATGTTTAAGAAATTAAACTTTAATTGTGGTCGAGCAATAAAAAAATTGTTCAATCCTTATTCCTTAAAACTTTGATTACACACCGGCATCTCATGTGAGTCTCGGATACGAAAGAAACCACACTAGCTAGGAGAGTCATGTCCGGAAAGGATAGAATACCATTGACGGAAAAAAGAAAGAAAAACAAATTGCACACGTCAAGTAATTCCAATTGTGGAAAATCAAGAATTTGGTTACATATGGATATGGAGCATTCAAATTCAAGTTCATTTCATGAATCATGTGTAGAAAAACATTCTAAATTTGTTAGATTTTCTGTGGTTTGATCTGACTATGATGCAATTATTTACAAATTATTAGCCAAGCGAGCAAGACACATATGCTGACATAGAAGCTGCATACAAATGTCTTGAAGAGAAATATGGATTGAAGGAGGAAGACATTATATTGTATGGCCAATCAGTAGGAAGTGGACCTACCCTTGAATTGGCTACACATCTGCCAAAGTTAAGGGCAGTCATCCTTCACAGCCCTATCCTTTCAGGCCTTAGAGTCATGTATCCTGTCAAGAAAACATTCTGGTTCGACATCTATAAGGTAATTAATTTCCCATCTCATCACATTGCTCATCTATTTGCAGAAAGTCTGTTCCTTTTGTTGCAGTGAATTAATGAAGTCACTTTTTTTTACTGCAGAATATTGATAAGATCCCTCTAGTCAATTGCCCAGTTCTTGTAATGCATGTAAGTTCCTTTCCCTTTTCATTCTTCTGAAACTCTGCCCCAATTCTAAATTTAAAGATGGCATAAATGATGTTTTTGGCGAGAATTCTCGATTAAACGCCTAAATTAAGACAAATCATAACACGCGTCAGATATTTGACAAATGTGTCCTAATTAAAGGTCTGTCGCACATTTAACAAACATGAGATGCATTTTGAGTTTAATCGATGTAGGCCCGTAATTGAGATTTCTGACAACATTAGGCCTTTTTTGCGTTTTGCATTAAGAATTTGTTAAATTTGACTGATAAATGTAGGGAACTGAAGATGAAGTTGTGAATTTATCTCATGGACGGCAACTATGGGAGCTGTGTAAAGAAAAGTATGAACCATTATGGCTTAAAGGAGGAAACCATTGCAATTTGGAAATATTTCCAGAATACTTAAGGCATTTGAGGAATTTCATATCTGCTATTGAAAAACTGTCTCCTCATCTTAGACTTGCACCTGAAGAAACAACAACAGAGGCAGAGCAACCTGACCACCATTCTTTGAATACATCACAACCCAATAAAGAGAAAGCAAAACCAAGTGTAGAGGAGAAGGCAAGGAGAAGTATTGGAGGGCAGAAAGAAAAATCCAGGACAAGCACTGAGAAAAGAGAGAGGTTAAGGAAGAGCGTCGATCGTCCCGCGAAGGCGAGGAACAGCATTGATCAGCCGGAGAGGGGAAGAAAGAGCTTGGACCGGTCAGCTGTTCTTAATTATTTCTTTTCCTATCATCAATTTTTCAACCACTCACTTTAAAAGTTTGATGCTTTTGAAATATGATATGGTTGTTTTGATTGGTGGAATTGATTATGTGATGTGTAGGCTTAGTGACATGGTTAGATCGGTCGGGTTTTGCAATGTTGATTGTTTGAAGCAGACAGTAGGCTGAGTCTGAGGTGAAAAAGGTCAGTTCTTGCAATTGGGTTGGGTAAGGGTCAGGGTCAGGGTCATGCTGTAATCTGAAACTATTTCCTGCAACGTTTCAATTCTCAATTGGTAATTCTTTCATTCCATTCCATTTACACTTCTCTTTGTGGATTTATCAGATGTTGCACAAAAATTCCCATGATGATAAAGGAGGAAGTTTTGAGAATCGCACGGAAACATAAGAAGACTCCAAATCGAGAATATGATGTGCAAATAAAGACCCAAGCCTCTTTTAATAGAAAATACCATTTAGTTTTTTGGGAAAAAAAGCTCCAATGTTATGTTGAAGATAGAATGTGGAGATTTTTATGGATTTTTTTAGTACATAGTGTTGAGTGTTGATTTATTCAATTTTATGTTTATTTGATGATGATTGACTCACTAATAAGCTTGTAGTTAAATGATATTTCTTGCTAAATAAGGGGATTTAAATCTCGAATTTGAATATTTTAACTTATAATTCATATATATGTTATTTATTTTTTTGATTGATTGCAAATGTCCGCCACGATGATCCTTCTGATTTTATATTATCGAAACATTTTCTGTTTATTTATGAAGATTGAAGAAACTTGATTCTCGTCATACTTAATGATAAAATGAAATTATAGCAACTAATAGTATATTTTTCTTTATAGCACAAATTATAACACAATTAATTAATGCATCAACCTCTCATTTTTTATGAACAGTGAGGTGAGTTGTTAATTTTTTAGACATGGACCTCTCATTTAATAAAAGAAAAAAAATGGTTTTGGTAAACTCAATAATAGTAATTCATCTAAATAAATTGTATTTTTGTTTTTTTTGTCATCTTGGTTAGGCTGATAAAAAATTGAAAATAAACGAGGATAATACGGATGATGATGAGATGGCAGCATAAAGACCATAGATATTCCAGTTTCAGCATCGAAGTACTTCCAAAAACGAAAACCTTTCAGTCTACTATTGTTACTTTTCTTCTAGAACCCTCTCCGCTCTCCCTTAAACCCCGCACAAGGGTTTTTGCTTTGCCCCGATAGTAGATAGCAAAATGGCTCCAGTTCTAAGTAGAAGCTTGGCTGCTGCTTCGCTACTCTCCCTTCCTTCTTCACTTAAACACCCAGTTAACAACAATAGAGTTTGTAATCAGAAAAGTGCTTTTCTGCCACAAAACAATGGGCTGAGAAAGGGTTTCTCTTGTGAAGCCCTAAGATGGAAAGTAGATAAGAGAAATGACCGGTTTTCAGTCCGGTGTGAGGCTGCGGTAGCTGAGAAGGAAGCTGCTGATTCTTCCGGTGAGAAGTTCGAGTACCAAGCTGAGGTAGGTGTCTTCTCTTTTTGGAAATTGGAGGACTTTTATTTTGATGCCTTTATTCGAGTTTTTGTTTTCTTATTTGCTGTGTTCTTGGCTCGTCTTGATTGGTTTTGGTTCAACTCATTAAGGGTCTGTCAGTATTAGTTGCAACTGAGGAGTTATCGAACTATCACTATTTTGGGATTTGAAAGATTCAGGCTTTATTACGTAATTGAAGTTATATGGTTTTTGTGATAAATTTCTGTTTTCAAAGTGATGAAATTTGAGAAATTTATTTATCGATTGCAGGTGAGTCGCCTGTTGGATTTGATAGTTCACAGTCTATACAGCCACAAGGAAGTTTTCCTTAGGGAGCTTGTGAGGTGAGCATATAGCGTATCCAACATTGGAATTCTTAAGCTTGTCCGGCGATTGGCTTTTATTTTATCAGCTTCTGTATGTTGACCCAACTTTTATTAACCCAGCAATGCGAGTGATGCTCTGGATAAGCTGAGATTTTTAAGTGTTACTGAGCCCTCTTTGCTTGGAGATGCTGGTGATCTAGAGATCCGCATCAAGCCTGATCCAGAGAATGGAACCATCACAATAACGTAGGTTTCTAATACTGCTTTCTCGTCCCAGTTGGTTCCCTTATGAAATACTGTGGACAAAACTAATTTTCTGATTGCACAGTGATACTGGTATTGGAATGACGAGGGAAGAGCTTATTGACTGTCTTGGAACTATTGCTCAGAGTGGAACTTCAAAATTCCTGAAGGCTATGAAGGTATCTGTTCCTCTTCAACTCTGTAGATTGCATAATTTGGAAATTCTTAGGTTCCATGTGGTGTACAAGTTAAATTCCAGAGAACTATAGAAGCTTACTGTTGGGTCATTTCTTTTTGCAGGAAAACAATGATGTCGGGGCAGACAGCAGTTTGATTGGCCAATTTGGTGTTGGATTTTATTCTGCTTTTCTCGTGGCTCAGAAGGTGCAGTGTTATCTCACCATTCTTTTCATGCGCTGCATTGTTCTTTTATTGTTTGGATTTTTCGTTGTAGTTTCTTGGCAGGCTACTGATAAAGTACAGATGTGTTCCATGCAAGCAGGTTGTTGTGTCTACTAAGAGCCCAAAGTCTGATAAGCAATATGTCTGGGAAGCAGAAGCTGACAGTAGCGCATATGTCATTAAGGAAGAAACTGATCCGGAAAAGCTACTACCTCGTGGAACTCAAATCACTCTTTACTTAAGGGTATCTGAGCTCTTTAGATGTTATTCATATATTTAGAATTTTAGATGAAAACATAGTTTTAGCCTACTATGAAAGTGGAGGGCAGTGGCTTTTACCATTGTTCCTGAATGGAAAAACTGTAGTCTCCTTTACCCTTCTCACCAGTTCTCAATTCAGCTTCCTGGATCTTGAACAGTAGAGGTTCACTCATTTGATGTTGTTTGCCAGTGTAACAGCAGTAATCTATGACATACTCAGACACTTGTTTGATGTTGATTTATTGCAGGAGGATGACAAGTATGAATTCTCAGATCCCGTCAGAATTCAGGGATTGGTGAAGAATTACTCACAGTTTGTTTCTTTCCCCATCTACACTTGGCTAGAGAAATCAAGGACTGTTGAGGTTAGCATTCCCACATTGCTCTATAGATATGGTCTTGTGTCTTTAAAAGTAGAAGTTTCTGATTCTTATTGTTATGCTCTGTGGGTTTCTTAAGACATTTGAATGATGTGCTTTTATCCTCCAGTAGTTTTTACATGCCAAGTGATGATTGGTTAACTTTTGTTTATACTCAATAGAGCAGATATTTGACTGAACAAATCTGTTGAATTGAAATAATGGTCAGGTTGAGGAGGAGGAAGAACCAAAAGAAGGAGAAGAGGCAGAGCCAGAGGTAACTTAAAAAATAGCTTAATCTTGCCTTATGTGTTTCTAATTGTTGGCTATGACCTTGAAGTTAGTTTATGTACCCGATGACAGGGTGAGAAGAAGAAGAAAAAGACGACTAAAACTGAGAAGTATTGGGATTTTGAATTAGCCAATGAAACAAAACCAATATGGGTGAGTAATCGAGGTTCTGCATTGTTAATGGCATGTTTTACCAAATTGTGTGACTGCACCAATTTGTTTGCATTTTGTACTGTCTATTTTTCACACGTTCTCTGTTTGTAGATGCGAAGTCCAAAGGAAGTTGAAAAGGAGGAGTACCAAGAGTTCTACAAGAAGGCATTTAACGAATTCTTGGATCCACTTGCATACACTCACTTCACCACAGAGGTACATGGATGTTTTTGATTTACTCACTTATCCATAGATATGGCCAGAATATAATTCTTTGGGAAAATAAAATTGCAGGGAGAGGTTGAGTTTAGGAGTATTCTATACATTCCAGGAATGGGGCCTCTTAACAACGAGGAAGTAATAAATCCGAAATCAAAGAGCATACGACTGTTTGTGAAGCGGGTCTTTATCTCAGATGACTTTGATGGAGAGCTGGTTAGTGTTCTATTGTGAAATCCTTGAAATCACTTCTATATAGTATATTTTGGATAGGTGCATCTCTTCTTAAGTGAACTTTAGTATACATAATTTCCACACAATAGTTAATTATGTCTTGTCGCAATAAAGTTTCTATGAAGTTGTAATGTCTTCAAACTCAATAAGCTAGATTTCATATCTCTGTTCTTTTGGCAGTTTCCGAGGTATTTGAGCTTTGTAAAGGGTGTGGTGGATTCTGATGATCTTCCTCTTAATGTATCTCGAGAGATTCTTCAAGAGAGTCGAATTGTGAGAATTATGAGGAAGAGACTTGTTAGGAAAACATTTGACATGATTCAAGAGCTCTCTGAAAGTGAAAATAAGGAGGTTAGTGGGACTTGATTTTTACTGCTTTGTTCCTCTTTTTTTATCTCAAGACTTCAGTGAACTAAAGGTATGATCATGGTTCAGGATTATAAAAAGTTCTGGGAGAATTTTGGGAAGTTTCTTAAACTAGGAATCGTTGAAGACTCTGGCAATCACAAGCGTATAACTCCTTTGCTACGTTTCCACACTTCCAAAAGTGAGGAAGAGCTCACAAGCTTAGATGATTATGTAGAAAACATGGGTGAGAACCAAAAGGCCATTTATTATTTAGCAACAGAGAGTTTGAAAAGTGCCAGGACTGCTCCTTTCCTGGAGAAGTTGCTGCAAAAGGACATCGAGGTAGGTGTATTTATCAGATATTGGCTGCCTTATCACTTACAATTTTTGGTGTACTGAAAATAGTTTTACATGAGAGGCTGTGAAAATGATATTTAGTGTAGAAATAGTTTTATAAGAGTAGTAAATATATTTGAGAACCCGCTAATGCTTCAGATGCAAGCTGAAGTGGGAATACATCAATACATCAATAGGAGAGCTATACTAGACTAGGATTCAGTAGACAAAGTGTCTTGATTGCTAGCTAATCCAATTAAATTGGTTAATGGGTCCTTTTTATCCTCTTCTGTTTTACTGGCTGTTGTTTTAAGTTCTCACTCCTTGAAAGGATGATGCTTTATTTGTTGTACTCCTTCTGTCTGGAAGCTTGCTCTGAATTTGTGGCATTGGCATGTGACAGAGTAAAATGACACGTTTCTTGTAATTTTATTTTAGGTGCTTTATTTAATTGAGCCCATTGATGAAGTCGCCATCCAGAACCTGCAGACCTACAAAGAGAAGAAATTTGTTGATATCAGCAAGGAGGACTTGGAACTTGGTTAGGACTTGATAACTTTTATGTGCTTTGCTATTGTTTGCATGTAGTCAGTTTTCCTGGAGTTGGCTCCAACTTCTACGTTGGGCCTTTGTTGTACATCATTGCTAATGAGAAAAAAGTTCTTAATACTAGGTGACGAGGATGAGGTCAAAGATAGGGAAGTTAAACAAGAATACAATCTCTTGTGTGATTGGATAAAGCAACAACTTGGTGACAAGGTGGCTAAAGTCCAAGTTTCAAAGCGTCTAAGCTCTTCTCCTTGTGTGCTTGTTTCTGGCAAGTTTGGATGGTCAGCCAACATGGAAAGGTAGCCATTTACCTCCCCTAAAAGTTTTCTGGATTACAAACTTTAAGGATTGATGGTCTTAATTCAAAATTTTCACCTTGTGAAGGTTGATGAAAGCACAAGCTCTTGGAGACTCTTCTAGTTTGGAATTCATGAGAGGAAGGAGAATATTGGAGGTCAATCCAGATCATCCCATCGTTAAAGATCTAAATGTAAGACAATCTATTTAATCTTTTAAAAGTCATATGGTAGTGTAGATTGTCCTCTTTGCAGTTGTACTTAATCATAGAAGACATTGAGAATTTGACGTTTTATGTCTATTTTGGTATATAGCATCAGTCTTGGTGGCGTTCAGTAACCTTGATATTATATGTCCACTTAGACACATCTCCATGAATTATCTCCTGTGTTGTGCAAAATAGCTAAGTGGTAGAGCCCATGTTGATGTAACATTTTTTTTGGTGGCATTCAGCGAATTTGATATGATATGTTCACTTAAACATCTCCATGAATTATCTCGCGTTGTGCAAAATAACAAAGTGGTGGTGCCATATAACATCAACATCAGTCTTGGTGGCGTTCAATGAAATAATATTTTTTGCTTGCACTTGCAGATGACATAACACTGAAGTTGAATTGCAACTGTTTTCGCGGATTGATCTTTTGATTCTTGCTTGTTATACTTGCAGGCTGCTTGCAAGAATGCACCTGACAGCACTGATGCAAAGAGAGCTGTTGATCTTTTATATGATACAGCATTGATCTCTAGTGGATTCACTGTACGTTCAAATGTCTATTTTCTTCTTTAATTACTTTGCCTGGATGATACCGATAGGTGATCACAAAATAATTTGCATTTATCCTGCAGCCTGACAGCCCAGCAGAGTTGGGCAATAAGATATACGAGATGATGGCTATGGCGCTTGGAGGGAGATGGGGCAGATCAGAAGATGATGAGGCAGAGGCAGAGGCAGAGGCAGAGGCAGAGCAGGATACTGCTACTGCTGAATCTGAGGCAAATGCCGATGAAGATGGAGAGAAGAGGCAAGTAGTCGAACCCTCGGAAGTCAGGACAGAGTCTGATCCTTGGAGTGACTAATCGCTACAATGACCTAGTATGATTATTTTTTCTGGCATCATATTCCATCTGTTTCCTGAGGAAAATAATGCCTACATTAGTCATAAGTGAGAAAAATGTTAGGGGGTAGGGAGATAAAAGGGTAGGAGAAGAGACGGTGTGGCTAGAACAAATAAGCTCTGTTGCTGACTGATGATTTACAGTTCCAGAGATAGAACTTGAAATATGGGGTTGAATGTCAAATTTTGCAAGGATCAATGAATAGTTGGATCCTATTTGTTAGGATCAAGAATAGTTGGATCCCATTAGACATCACCAACTATTTTTTTTCTCCATTAGTTAATTTTACCACCAGATTATTCATTTTTAAACAACCATTTTTTAGACCTCACTAATAGTGTTAATTGTGTCAACTAAAGAAATACTGTAGAAAATGACCTTATTTTAATTTTAGTGTTAGTTTTTCCACATAATTATAGAAAATCTAAAAAATAATTCAGAAAAATAAACAAAATTAGAAATATCAAGTAAAGAAGAGAATAGTTTTAAAAATCGATAATGTCTTTTAATAATTAAAAAAATAGATGAAATATAAGAAAATATAAAGTTGGAAAAAAAAATTGAGAAAAAAATCATTAATTGCACGCAATTTAGCGTATGTATTGATGTTGAGAAAGTATCCAATACGACCCGATACATTAGAATACTTAAAAATAATATTAAAAAAATAAATATAGATTAGATATTTTGGGATATTTTGGGAACACTATCTCAAATACCTCCAAATATTTCTTCTATACTTTGAGGACACCTTGATTTATGGTTTCTTTCCGTTAAATTTTAAATTTTAAGATTTTATCTATTTAACATATTTAATGATGTACTCCCTCCGGACACAATTAAATGACGTTTTAGAATAGTAAAAATTCGTAGGACAATGATCTTTGATCTTATTTTATTCTACATTGTTTCATTTTTACTCCTAATTTCCACTCAAATTACCACACCATCATCAAATTGGGTTGATTCATAAAAAAAAAATAGTCATTTGCACAAAATATATGCTTCGGAATGCATAAAATGACAAGTATTATGAACAGTAAGAATCCGTAGAAAAGTGACAATTATTTGTGTGCAGAGGAAGTATTACGTAGTTAATATATTAATATTTCCTATTATAGTTATTTTTAATATTATTTTTAAGTATCTGGCAGTGCCCGATATCAATACGGAGGCTAAATTCAAATTGGAGTATTTGTGCTTCATAGATCTAAATTAAGAAATTTTCTTTTTCTTAATTTTTTTATTTTATCAACTTTATATTTTCTTATATTTTTTATCTATTTTTAATTATTAAAAGATTATCAATTTTTAAAATTATTCTTTTCTTTTCTTGATATTTCTAGATTTTTTTTCCAGAATTTTTTGAAGTTTTAAACATGTCTTGCATTTTTTTTAGATTTCTGCAGCTATATGAAAAAAGTAACATTAAAACGGCGTTGTTTAATTTGAAATGATGTTATTTTTTATGGTCTTTCTTTAATTGACGGAGCAAACGCCATTAGTGTGACCCGTAAAATATTATTGAAAAGTAGGAAATAAAGTAAAAGTTAGTGGGTGAATTATCTAAAAACGCAAATTCTGATGGTAATTTTAGGTAAGGTCAAAAATCGGTGGATAATTTATTTTTTCAAAAAAAAATTGATGGTCAGACTTTTTTTATCTCATAAAATTATGATTAGAATGAACATTCTATTTAAATTTCTATAAATAGCTCTAATTTTAAGAAAACAATAATAATTATAAGTTCTAAATTAAAACTAAAAATTATAATTATAATTATATATATATATATATATATATATATATTATAACTAGATTGTATCTTTTCAATTTGATCTAGTATCGATTTTACCCATATAATATATATTTTTTATCAATTTTTTTTTATTTTTCTAGATATTTTTAAAATTAAAATTAATCTCATGGAGAGACATGTTCACTAAATCTAGCCAATTTAGTTTTTTTTTTTTTAATTTTGATCATTTAGCCAATTTAGTTTCTGGTCTGGTTAGGATTTTGAAGTTTGAACACCGGGTTTTAGCCAATACGGGCCGGTTCTCCAAAACCCACGGATAGCGGAAAACAAAATTACAAAAATACAGACATGGTAGGTTTTAAGCAGGGTTTAAAGGCGGCCACTCTCCTCCTCCTCCTCCTCCTCCTCCTCTCTGTTTCTCTTTTCATTAATGGATAGTCACATAATCACTGTTTCAGTATCTCGTTGCATATTTTCCCATGTTCCTGTCCTTGTACGGATTCTTATCCTCTCCATTTAAACATTAATCTGTCGATCGGAAGCTAAAAGCTTTGTTGTGTAGAATATGTGGAGAAGCTTCGCCAAGCAAGCTTCACTCAAGAAGCTTAAATTCTCGTCGCAAAATTCCACAAAGCTCTGTCAAGACTCAAACTTTCTCGACAAAATCAGATCCCCAGATGTCCATCCTCGTCTACTGTCTCCTTTCTCTCAACTGGGTACTCGCCAATTTAGTTATTTAGTACCCCAACGCGAACAATTCAGTAAACCCAAGTTCAACAATACCCCAAACCCGCTCGGCATCTCTGGTGATATTTTCAGAGGCTATGCAACTGCAGCTGCGGAGGCTATTGTTTCAACTGATGAATCGGAGCTTTCAGGGTCTGATGAGCTGCAAGAATTGATTAATGAGATCAATGAGCACCACCAGAAAATGGAGGCTCAGGTCAGGCCGCACCCGCAGAAGAAGATTGTGGCCGGTATGTCTATAGGAAAGTACTCTGCGCTTAAAAGGAGGCAGATAAAGATTGAGACAGAGGCGTGGGAACAAGCGGCCAATGAGTACCAGGAGATGCTGACGGACATGTGTGAACAGAAGCTAGCACCTAATTTGCCTTACGTTAAGTCTTTGTTCCTCGGTTGGTTTGAACCTTTGAGAGATGCAATTGCGGCAGAGCAGGAAGCGTGCAGGCAAAGGAGTAATCGGTTGACACATGGAGAACATTTTGATGAGTTGCCAGCAGATATGATGGCAGTTATTACAATGCATAAGTTAATGGGGTTGTTGATGTGTAGTAATGGAGGGAATGGGAGTGTTAGAGTGATTCAAGGAGCTAGTGCAATTGGCGAGGCAATTGAGCATGAGGTTAGTGAGCATACAAATTTAAGTTTCTAGTGTTTTATAAAATGCAATGATACTGTTGTTTATGATTCTGAATGTCAGTGTAGGGATCAATGTGTTGCTAGTAATTAAGTAGTCCTTACTATTGGCTTGTTTTAGGACATAACTGTATGACTTCAAATCAATACGAAGCTATAGAGTTCTTTCCTTGTCTTTCTGTATTTTTATATTAGGAGCTCACATGAACATGTGCATCTAGGCTAGAATACACAAGTTTTTAGAGAAGACGAGAAAGAAGAAGAATGCCAAAGACAAGAAACAAGACGGCGAGTCTGATTCTGCTTCCCAAGAAGAAGAAAAACTAACAAAAGAACAGGAGAAACTGAGGAAGAAAGTGACCTCCCTGATGAAAAAGCAAAAGACCCACCAAGTAAGGGCAATCATGAAGCACCAAGGCGATTCAAAGCCCTGGGGCCAGGAAGCGGCAGTGAAGGTTTGTCATGTCTACACCCGTGCAGAACTTGTGCATTTCTTCTTGCGTGTTATTCTGATGCTCTTGTATCGCAGGTTGGTTGTCATTTGATTCAATTGCTGATCCAGACAGCCTATATACAACCACCAATGGATCAGCTAGGAGATGGTCCACCTGATATTCGCCCTGCATTTATGCACACCCTTAAGAATATCACCAATGATGCACAGTGAGAATAACTCTAACTAAGCCTCTTTCTCCCCATCTTCGCAAACATCACTGTGCATGATTTTTATTTTTTGTGGTCTTTGAATAGAAAATGTAGTAGGAGGTACGGTGTTATTGAGTGTGACCCACTTGTCCGTAAGGGCTTGGAGAAATCGGTAAGTAGAGCTCTATCCTCTTAGATTGGTAATTAATACATCATTGATGGTTTTTCTGGTTTATTGTTCAGTAGAGTTTTGTCTTTATCTACCTCCGAATTATGAGGACGACGCTGACTCTTTGTTCCATCTAAACAGGCCAGGCACATGGTCATCCCTTATATGCCAATGTTAGTTCCTCCAGTAAACTGGATAGGGTATGGGCTGTTAGTCTCTTATGAACTTCTTTATTTATGAGAATCTTTATACAAAGTCTGTTATCTCGTCACTTTTTGTTAAGCAACTTGGTTCTAGTATGTTGGTTGTGTAATAATCATAATCATAAATACTAATTTCATGTTGTAATTACACTTGATGCTTCATATTAAGTAAATTAATTTAATATTTTGTAATAGTTAGTTGAATCTTTAGTTATGTGTCTTCTGCTGACTTTTGCATCTTTTCCTCTTTAATTTCAGGTTTGACCGAGGTGCATACCTATTTTTACCATCCTACGTAATGCGAATCCATCGAGCAAAACAACAACGTGATGCTGTTAGAAAGACTCCAACAAAACAGTTGGAACATGCTTTTAAGGTTTGAGTTACTATCTAGTCCACGGTCTGTATAATATGTAAATTACCAGTTGAAAACATTTCTTGGAGGCTTTTAGTGAGTTGGGAGGTCTTCTTGATACCTGCCTTGGCATACCCTGTAAGACCTCTTTCTATCCATCTGTTGGTTGCAATAATTGTACAAACTCTATGAATCAGGCACTGGATACACTAGGAAATACCAAGTGGAGAATAAATAAGAGAGTACTTGAAGTAGTTGACAGAATATGGGCTAGTGGCGGTAATCTTGCTGGCTTGGTCGACTGTGAAGATGTGAGTAGCACTTGTGGAATGAATTATTTTTCCTACGGTCTACTTTCATTTCTTTATTTTTTATTTTAATTTATCATCTCCATTATCACTTACAAACAAGCGTCCAGTGCACAAGGTTAGGTGTATTTTCACTAATTTCCTTATCTGTTTGGTGTTTTTAGCTAATTGTACTGGTATTATCTAATTTTGATTCTTTTTATAGGTTGCTTTACCTGAAAATACACAAACGGAAGATGAAGAAGAGATCCGGAAGTGGAAATGGAAAGTCCGAGATGCGAAAAAGGAGAATGCTGAAAGACATTCCCAGCGGTGTGATATTGAACTTAAACTTGCTGTAAGAAACTTTGTTTGGTGGAGTATACATATTGATGTTGCACACTTTATTCTAGTAGAATTCTAACACTTTATAACTTGGAGCAGGTGGCTCGAAAGATGAAGAGCGAGGATGGTTTCTACTACCCACACAATCTTGATTTCCGAGGCCGTGCATACCCTATGCACCCATATTTGAATCATCTTGGCTCTGATCTGTGTCGGGGTGTCTTGGAGTTCGCGGAGGGGAGACCTCTTGGGAAATCTGGGTTACGCTGGCTAAAGATACATCTGGCAAATGTTTATGCTGGTGGTGTGGACAAGTTACCCTACGACGGCCGGGTAGCATTTACTGAGAATCATTTGGATGATATTTTGGATTCTGCAGACAGACCTCTTGAAGGAAGGCGTTGGTGGTTACAAGCAGAGGATCCTTTTCAATGCTTGGCAACATGTATTAATCTCTCAGAAGCACTGAGAAGTTCCTCACCAGAGAGCACTATTTCATACATGCCTGTCCACCAGGTTTTTCTCTCTCTTTGTTGAATAACGTGGAATTCTTCTTGAAACTAAATGTACTTAATGTACAGAAAATATCAATTTGTGGCAACTTTCACCAAGAACTGGATATTATGGGTTCAACATGACCTGTGATTTAATGTGTTATCATATTTAATGCTTCAAACACAGATATCTCATGGTTCACAATTTAGTCTTACATTCTTTTTTTTTTTTGCTTTAACTTAAGGATGGTTCCTGTAATGGTTTACAACACTACGCTGCTCTTGGGAGGGACAAGGTAAAACTTCTTATTTTTTGTGGAAGTTACAGTTTTAAGTTCATAATTAGGCATGCAGCATGTTGAGTTCGTTATTGTTTAGGATTGTTTATGTATATTTATAATCTTAGCTGCTTGATGAGCAGTTGTAAGTTTTTTCTGATGGAATTTTCATGACTAATTATCTCATACCATTTCTTGGTCTGAAAACTTTATTACTTCCATGTAAAATTCTGTGTTATTCATTAAACTCATGTTTATCAGTTGGGAGCAGCTGCTGTTAATCTAGTTGCAGGAGAGAAACCTGCAGATGTTTACTCAGGAATTGCTGCCAGGTAGGTGCTTCTCTTTCTCTGTGTGCGCGTTTGCGTTCGCGTGTGAAGTTAAGCTTACTATTTTCTTCATATGCATATAAATTCAATCCTCTTGTTTTTCTTGACTTCTGTTATCACATATGTTTGACCAATTGGCTAGCGCCTAAAGTTGTAATTTTTCATTGGTTGGTTTGGCTCTTAACTGTCTGAAAGAGTCTCTCTGTTAGATCCTCTAAATTGTGTTGCACTTATTGTTTAATGTAGAGTTCTCGATATCATGCAAAGAGATGCAGAGAAAGATCCTGCAACTGTTCCAAATGCATTGCACGCTAAGCTTTTAATCAATCAGGTTCTTACTTTCCTGAATTTCCAATGGGTTTAAAAGTTCTAAAATTATGAAATATGTATTTAAATTGGACAATACAGCCAACACAGTTAGTTTTATGGTATTTTGCCTGCGTGTTGTCTTTGAATTTCACCATGCATGATTTGTTTGCTATGTTGCTCAATTTAGTTTCTTGTCTTGCAAAACCTTAGGTGGATCGAAAATTGGTTAAGCAGACAGTGATGACATCAGTGTATGGTGTCACTTACATTGGTGCCCGTGATCAAATCAAAAGGAGATTAAAAGAACGGTGTGCCATTGAAGATGAGCAAATACAATATGCTGCATCTTGCTATGCTGCGAAAGTAAGCAAAATAGGCTCGAGTGGTTTGTGTATTGGTGGCTGTCTGTAGTGAGGAATATATGTATGCTTCTATGTGCCTGCACTAAAGGATTGTATTAATTATTTCCACTGCTTGAGCAGACAACATTGATGGCTTTGGAAGAGATGTTTGAAGGTGCAAGGGCCATCATGGCCTGGCTTGGTGAATGCGCAAAGGTGCGTTTCTTTTGTACTGTAGTTCAGCTGCTTTGCTTAGCATTCAACTTCATTTCATTCTAAAGTTTCTGATGGCTTAATTGGAAGATAAACAGGTCATTGCTTCAGAGAATCAGTCTGTTCGATGGACCACTCCTCTTGGACTTCCTGTCGTACAGCCTTATCGACAGCTGGGAAGATACCTTGTAATATTCTAAAACATTAGTAGAACTATGAAATTGATGAATATAAATATGAAATTGTTCGATTCGGGTATAAAGCCCAGATTTGTTTCAGCAGAGTTAATGCTGCTTTGAATTGTATGTGCCAGATTAAGACCTCCCTTCAGTTGCTGACACTGCAGAGAGAAACTGACATGGTAATTTGATGCTTCCTTCTTCTTTTGCATTTTCCTTGGTGTTCTTTTCATAGAGGCATAACAAACTGTACAACTGCACTTATGATAAACTTGTTTGTTAAACTGACAAGCTGGAAATTTGTAAGGGGAAAAAGATCTTCATGTTAGACTTAAGCTTTGTCCATTTCTGGTTTATGGTTGTGATAGGTCATGGTTAAGCGGCAACGGACAGCTTTTCCCCCAAATTTTGTTCACTCACTTGATGGATCTCACATGATGATGACTGCTGTTGCCTGCAAAGACGCAGGCCTAAACTTTGCAGGTAAGTGTTTGCCCCAATGGCTTTCGTTCTTGGTCACCAGTGCATTCATCTATGGAAATAACCTCTCATGTGATGTTAAACTGCAGGAGTCCATGATTCATATTGGACACATGCATGCGATGTTGATGAACTGAACAGAATACTCAGGGAAAAGTTTGTTGAACTCTACGAGCAACCAATATTGGAGAATGTAAAGTGTCTCTGTCCATATACTATGTTTATCATAAGTGCTTGAGACTACTTTAGCGCCTTTGTTTTAGGAAAAGGGTTTAGCCATATGCAGCCATGCTCTTCACCAGTTCACTTGCAACGTTTTGCTTCTTTTATAACAAATGAAATGAACAAAAGAGTGATACATAGCAATTATGATAAGTTGGTAAATGTTTCTATAGGCACTTTCATTCAGATTTGTATGCCAATGTCTTTGGCTCCATCTGCTTCACAGAAAGTGCGCCTGCGGCCTGGCTAGAAAACGAGTGTTTCAATTAGTTGCTTCTTCAGCTTCTGTTTAAGTACTAGTCCAATATGAAGGAAAGGACATCACCTTTACCTTTGTGACAATGAAGATTGACAGTTTTCCACTGAAAGCAAAGAAAATCAAGTATTAAATTCATTCATATTGCTTAAGTATTGCTAACCGATGCGTTTTTTTCTCTTCTTGCAGTTGGTAGAGGACTTTCAGAAGTCCTTTCCTACCTTGAAATTTCCTCCCTTACCGGAGCGAGGAGACTTCGATCTCAGAGATGTTCTGAAGTCCCCCTATTTCTTCAATTAGTCTGTGAACAGAACTTACCTCAACAGCTACGTACTTTGAATGTCATTTACCTAGGCAGAAGCTTGTAAGGAAAATCTCCTACAGCAAATCAAGTGGTAAAAGGTCTTTAGATAAGAAGCTTGAGCGTGTCGTCAGCGATTTGTACATACAATAAAAATGGAAGAAAAAGCATACGATCTCTTGCTGCAAGATTACTCCTTTGTGCTGCCATGCCTATTGCCTACCACTTAACAGTGTTTTGCCACTGATGGGTTCTGCTTTTGTGGAAGGATGGAAATCCGGTGGCGCAGTATGCAGCGAAATTCAAGAAGTAAGGCGAAAATCATGAGATCTTAAAGGAAAGGCATTCAAACTTTCCACGATGGAATACTGCAACCTATGGTCTGATTGAAACTGAGATATGAGATGGATTGCATGAGCTGTTTTGAAAATAGTGAAGGCTAACAGGATAAGTAGCAGCACAGTGGATGTTCAACATGTTTTTATTTATTTTTATTTTTTGTGGTAATATTCCACCTATGTACCAATTGCTATACAGGATATATGATTGATTCTTCTTTTAGACTGGTCATTGTTCTTCCTTGCTGTAATATAAAGCAAGTCGTTAATTTATACCAAACAGAAATAAAAAAGAAGGCTTATCTTTTATCTGCTAGATGCTACTTTACTCCGTCTTTGGCCAGAAACAATATTCTGCGTGTGACCCTGGCTAAGGTTCTTTTCTTTTTTTTAATGAAGATCATTCAATATTTAGTCACTATGCTGAGTGCTGACTACTCTCGATTACCATTTTATTATAATACGGTTTCGGTTTGAGTGCATTTTTTGAGATATAAGTGAACTCTTTTATGGTAATATATAACAAACATTACAAGTTCGAAGCTAAAATCATGGCAGTGGAACCAAATTCTTTCTCCGGATGAACCGAACCAGACATTAAACTTTTTGAACTCTTCAATCAATGTTTTAACCAAGTTCAACCTGAGTCAATCACTGGTTCAAAAAATTAAAAAATATGCATATTTATACGATAAAAATAGGAAAAAACTAGAAAAAATGATAAATATTCCCGGTTGGACCGATTCAACCATCCGGGTCAATACTATTTTCTCAAATTTTATCGGACCGAACCAGCCAAGGTCCGGGTCTGATTTTTATAACTGAAGTTCAGATCACTGAGCCTATCCAGATTATAGGAAAACTCTTCAATATCAGACTCCTGATGAAAGTTTCTTGCTGAACACGGCACAGGCATCACTGTATATTGCAACCAAACTTGAGAACACAGCAAGAAAAATCATGAAGCAAGACACGATCTTGTCCTTCCTTGTTGCTACTCCATGGGGATCTCTACACATTAAGGAACAAAAGATTCAATCGTCGAAAAATCAATGAGTGATCCAATCAAGGCAAAAAAAGATCGGGATATTCATAAAAGAATTGAAATGGTCACCTCAAAGCAATGACAGATGGAAAGATGGACCCAATGCAGACTGCAGAAGTTGCTCCAGTGAATTGGAAAACATCCCAGAGGCTGGGTATGAAATTTGCACCCAAGAAGATGGCAGTGATGAGTGTTACTGTTATCAGCGCGAACCTGAGATTATCTGAAACCAAAGGCCTGGCTGATGGAAAGAAGAGGCCATCGACATTTAGACGCAATAGATGAAAGACGACAGGAAACACGAGCATGAGGTGGAGAGCATAACTGATACGAACAACATCATTGAAAACGGAGCTGTAAGGTATGCCGAGATCGGTGTCGAAGTTGGCCAACACATCATCGAGAATTGAGTCGCCAAATAGGAGAAATCCGAAGAGGCTCGTCAGTATGTAGATGGTAGAGGACAGAGCTACTGATGTGCCCACAACTGGCTGTATCATGGAAGGAGCTCATTTCCAATTGTATGAACTGCAAGGTCCTCAAAATTATAGAAGAAGATTTCAATTTCGAAGCTCTTAAATTGTTCAAGTACATCCAGACACAGTATGATAACAATATGTTTCATCAAAATGCTATGATGGTAGAATCAATACGATTAGGATCTCCGCGAACAATTAACCAGGATGAAAGCAGATGCTAGAAGTTATTCTAATCTGGTATCAGTGACTAAACCTGAAATAACAACTCTGCCAAAATACCCTAACTTGGAGAATAGCCAAAACTGCCTGGATGAGTCATGGCACAAGGACCGGCATGACACATCTACGACAGTGATTTTTGAATTCCTTATACTGCTTTAAATAAAATTGACATCCATGGACCAAGCAATTCAGATTGGAGTATCACACTTACCATTGAAATGACAGATAAATGCTACCACAAGAATGGGGACAACAGTAAAGAGATTCCAGAATGATGTTAGATCATTTAAATCAGGAAGCAGCCTAGGCATGGAAACAGTTCCTTTAATCAACTTGAAGATGGTTATTGCTGCAGTGATAAGGAGAAAGACAACTGCAAGCGCAACTGCTAACGTAGAAGTGAATTGCAATGAATCTGGAAGCATCGGAAAGAAAGAAGATGTAATTAAGGTATACGAAGAGATGTGTTTCGCTGTTCATAGACACTGACCCATGCGCTTGAAGCATGCCAATGGGGCAAACACAGCTAAGGTCATAAAAAGGAAAACGAAGGTACGCTCGTTCCACCAGTGGGTTCCAAACCATTCTTCCAATAAGCCAGTGTGATGAACTCCGGATGAAGATGTTCCACTCAGCACATCACCTTGCAATGTGACAATCACAATCCATAAGAAAACTGAACATTATCATTTTTGAACAAAAGATCCATTACAAGCAAAACCCATTCCTGAAGAATTAATTACTAGCAATTAACATGGAAATTTATGTGCATCAGTCAAGTTAATTAAGGCATTTACTCCAAATCAAACTCGACTGGAATTCCAAGAGTAAAACCCAGGTGGGTAAATTAGTTTCTGGCATAAAAGATTTACAAAAATTTCTCAAATTAGAAGAAAATTAAAAGCAATGCTTACCAATTATAATCATGTAAACAATAATCGCAGCATTGTTCAGAAGCACACAAATCTGCAGAAGACTCGTCCCATAAACCCCAAAAGAATCCCTCATCACCGCATCATAAGAATCCACCTTCCCTGCCTTACTAAACCTCAACAGCATCTCCAGAGAACAATTTGTGAGCAGAGCCACAAGCACAATTACAAGAACCCCAAGTCCCAGCCCCAGCACCTTCATGGTGCCAGGCAATGCCATGATTCCATCGCCAACGATGGTGGTTGAGAGGTTGAAAACTGCACCAGTAAAAGAAGCTCCTGCTCCTCCTCCATTGAATTCTTGGGTTTCTTGATTTTGATCATCCGCACAGACACTGCTAATTCTTGGCAGAAAGGGTTTCTTGCTCATTTTTCTTGGACCTTATGGGTCAAGAATTGGAGCAGAGGGTGACTCCATTTTCTTTTCTAGAGCGGGAGGTTACTGTTTTCATAATTCTTTTAAAAAAAAGTATAAAATCACAAGTTTAAAGAATAAGGAAAAGGTGGTGGTCCAGTTAGAACAGCTCATCAGGCCACATGGGCCCGTGTAGCACCGGCCCGTTATCCGGGCACTGCAAGGAGCGGGAGGTAATCGTTGCTCTGTTGAACCAGCCTGACGCAGTGCCCTCCGTCTTCAGGAGACGTATCATCCAAGCCTCCGCTCGGACGACACCCCTCATCTCTCTGCTTGGAACGGGCGGGCCAAGTAACTGCCACATCGGGCCACAGTAACTTCC
Source organism: Viola odorata (assembly GCA_963691705.1). Lineage (NCBI taxonomy): Eukaryota > Viridiplantae > Streptophyta > Magnoliopsida > Malpighiales > Violaceae > Viola > Viola odorata. Next base: position 4,205,881 of record OY829542.1, read on the forward strand.
ACTACTTCAAAGCCCCCACTCGGGTAACACACTCACGCGACTGGGCTCGGCGTTTCAAAATCGCTAGTCTAGCAAATAAAAGTGAAAATAGAAGGCTTAGGCCCCGTTTACTGGGAAATTCTCCAGTTTTTTGAAAACTGGAGTTTTTTTTTTTAAAATGCGTTTACTTCGCGCTATTTTCGTTTCTGTTTTCGAAATGAAAATCTTCGGAATAAAAACCTATGGGTAAGTTTTGAAAACTCAAAAAAATTGTTTTCAACTTTTCCTTTGATGTTTGAAAACTCGGTTTTCAGAATGAAAACTCGTTTTTCCTTTTAATGAATTTTTTTTATTGCCATTTTACCCTTGTCCATAAACAAAACCGTTCACCCTCTTCATCATTCATCATCTTCTCCCTCTTCTTGCCCTAAATCGCAGCAGCCGTTCCTCCTCATCTCACAGCGCCGTTCCTCTTCCTCTTCACCGTTCCTGTTCTCTTCTCCCTAGGCCGACGCTGGCCTTCCTCTTCGCCGTTCCTCTTCTCTTCTACCAAAATCCACCACACCAAACCACATCACATTGGATCCTCTTCTCTCTTATCGTGTTTCCACTGAACTGACCTCGTCAATCAAACACTTTTCGCGACGGCAGCTCAAGTCTTTGTCTAAGAGCACACTAGCAGGCAAGTTACTTCTCCTCTTCCTCTTGCCCTATTAGATCTCCTTGTTTCTTTTCCTTTATCTCTCTCTTCTTTTCGTTTTCTTGAGAACTGATGATTAGATCTCGTTGTTGGTGCACCTAAATGGGTATTTTTTTTTTGTTTCTGTCTTTGATTCTGATAGTAAGACTTCGAATTTTAGTTTAGTTCAGCTCTTACATAAATATATTTCTGGTTTTTTATTGTGATAGTGTTTGAAAATTTGTGAGTTTATTCATTTTAGATGGTTGAATTGGTAGAGGTGGAATGGGACAGGTGAGGTGACCTAATTTTACTAGTAGTTTATGACATTTTGCCTAACTGGAAGGACCTTGCCATGTGATTATTTACTGCCCAGAAACTGTTTGAACAACATAGGAAGTTGTGTTCTTAAGTTTGGAGGGGAGAGTTTGCTCTTTTCTGGTTGAGGAAGAAGTTAGAAATAAAGGAAATTAAATATTCTTGTATTGTTGGTGAATGGGAGCTTGTGGAATTTGTACACTTACTTGTCTAATAGCTGACTTTTTGTTGTTCCTATTTTTGGTCGGTTAAGTGAATTTTCTGAATAAGATGAGCTATCTGGAGTATTCTACTTTGTTGATTCCTACGGTAGGTGTTTCTTGCTACTGTGCTCGTCTTATTTGATGGTTTTTTTTAAAGAAGTATAAAGTAAAAGGTTGGTACTTTTGTTTTAATTGGTAAATGGTACGTGGTGTTTAAGAAAGGTATACTTCTATATTGCTTGAGTTGATCCTTTATTAACATTGATTGCTTCCATGCTGCTCCTGGATGTGGACTTTTGCTTCATTTAGGAATGAAACTTCTTCTTATACAGGTTGTTGCTTTTACATGCCACCTATAATAGGCTTGGTGTCATATTTCATGTGGCCAAAAGGCCTGAGCTGATTAAGGGAAATTCCACTGTAAAAACAGTTTGAGTAAAAAGGGCAAGAAACATATCCATATACTTTTGTTTACCATGAATAAAAGATATCCTTTGCTGTGACCCTTAGAATGGGTAAAGTGCGGGATGGTAACCTGTGTCCAAATTCATGAATTGTAGTGAAAGTCCTTTAAATTAAACCACTTGGAATTTGATCAATTGGCCAATGTCAAGTTAATTCTTTTTCTTCTTGTTTTGAGTTATATTTGTTGCCTTATAAAATCTTGCCTGCTGTGTCAAAGATGAGATTTTAAATTAAATCACTTGAATTTGATCAATTGGCCAATGTCAAGTTAATTTTTTTTCTTCCCGTTTTGAGTTATATTTGTTGCCTTATAAAATCTTGTCTGCTGTGTCAAAGATGAGATTAATGGTCGGACTAATTAACTCAAGCTCAAAGCATTTGTGATACTTTCTGTTAGGCATGAGATACCTTCCTGCCACGGTTGCCTGCTTGGGTGACAAGTATTGTGATTTCTCTCTTTTATTGTGTTCGGGAGGGGATGTAGATAGAAGAGAAATTGATGTTACCATTTGTACTCTTTCACTTTCTTGTGTTATCATTTCATGTATATAATTTTTCATATACTACTGCATGATTGAGTCAATATCTACCCTGAAATAAACTAGCCGTGATAGAATCTTTGCAACCTCTAAAATTGCTTGTTTCTTTCCCCAGTTACACGAGCAAATGCTAGGTGCAGATTTTGAAGGCAATGCATCAGTTTTAGCAGCAGAACAGATCCAGGAGATTGTTCACAGAAGAGTATCACCTGTATTTATGTCTAGCTAGATATAAATTCGTGTAGTAGTAGTAGTCTATGCTAATTTGTGGACTTGTTATTTTCTGGATTTTCTTTTGTCAGTTGTTATTTGCATTGTCAAACTACCACTGGAGTACAATGTTGTATGTGGAAATATATGTTTTTCTTAAAAGTGAACAGCTGGTTTATTCTCAATTGTGAATTGTTTGTGTTCTATAGAGTTGGATAGTTCGAATCCAAAGCGAACGAGCCTTGAAAAATGTATTTTGAAAATCGTATGGAAATCAAAAACAGCAGCTAGCTTGAATCACGCTAAGAGCTTAGCGTGATTACGCTCATAAAAAATCCTTAGCTTGATCATGCTAAGGATTTTTGAAAATCGCCAAATTTCTCATGCAAGGAGTTGAACCAGTGCCTAGCGTGATTCACGCTAACATCTTAGCGTGATCACGCTAATCAAGTTTTCGTTAGCGTGATTACGCTAAGTCCTTAGCGTAATCACGCTAAGGATGGTTATATATTCCCGCGTTTTTTCTTCTTCTTCCTCAGTTTTTCCAAAAATTCTTTCTCCTCAAACCCAACCCTCCCACCTCCAAAATCTATTTTCCTCTTCGAAAACCACTCAAATCTTCTCCGAATCCTCTAAAAAATTGACCAAACATTACCTACATCCATTCAAACAAAACCCATCAATTTATTTCGAAATCCATCCGTAAAATCACTCTCAAATAAAAAACCCCCAATTTTGAAACCCTAACCCCCAAATCACTCTCAAATCAAAAACCCCCCAACGAGTCAAGTGTTGTACGTTTGCTATGTAATTTTTTCATCAATTACTATATTAGTAGATTGCTTTTATTTTCATGTAGGAATATGAATTACAATATTTAAATGCAATATTAGAAAATTGATGTTATATTTAATAAATTTTCAAATGATTTCTTCTTTTCATTACAAATATTTTCGGTTTTGCACAAAAAATGAAAACGCGCGAAGTAAACACGTTTTCCAGTTTTCAGATCAGGAAATTCTTACATTCAGTGCGAAGTAAACGCGTTCTCCAGTTTTTCTGATCAGGAAACAAGCGCGAAGTAAACGCGTTATTCAGTTTTCAGAATGAAAAGAAAATTCTCGAAATTCAGAAAAACAGCAAATTGAAAATTGAAAATTCTCCCAGGTAAACGGGCCCTTACCTCTCCAATGTGGTATTTTAAGCGACTTTTGAATTTCTATGTAAACCTCAGCTGTCTTTGCCTTCTGCATATTAGACGACCATTTTTAATCAATCATTTTCTTCTGTATCAAAGGAAAAGTTTCGATCACAAATTCGAGTTTTGAAAATAAAGCAAACTATGTTGAGAGAATTAGGACCCATTTACTTGGGAGAATTTTCAGTTTGAAAATTTGCTGTTTTTCTGAATTTCGAGAATTTTCTTTTCATTCTGAAAACTGAAAACTGAAAACGTGTTTACTTCGCGCGTTTTTATTTTTTGTGAAAAACCGAAAATATTTGTAATGAAAATAAGAAATCATTTGAAAATTTAATTTAATAATTCTAATTGTTTATTTTAATATATTCAATATGAAATAAATATGGAAAAAGTTTTATTAATTTAGAAACTTAAATTAAAAATAGTTGTTTATTTTAATATATTCAGAAATTATAAATATGGAATAAGTTTCATTAATTTAGAAACTTAAAATAAAAATATATATTTCTTACTTCTCTCGTGTTTTGACGAATATGGTATGTTAATTCACTTTCTTGCTAGTAAAATTAAATTTATCTTCCACTCTAATCTTGGTATCTTAAAAAAATTCTTATAAAAATAAAATTTTGTAATCATGAGAACTTAATAAAGAAATAATGAAAAACATGTTTATCAATGGAGATATCTCTTTTTTTTCTGTTTTTAATTTTCTGAATTTATTTACTTTTTAATAGAAAACTGAAAATCATATTTACTTTATACTAAATAAAAAAAATTCAAATTTTAAAAATTAGAAAACGTATTTACATAGTAATAATTCCAAATTTTTTAAAAACACAAATTAATCAACTGAATTGCCAAAACCATATAATATAATGCTTAATATATTGAAATTGAATGAAACTGCAACTACGTAATTACATTACATAGCCAGTTGTATCGTATACTAATATAAACTGGGTTTCTAAAAGACCACATATCAATTGAATTGAATATATTCCTAAGCGAGTGAAGACCCTGGTATCTGCAGAACGAGCATTGCACAGCCAAGTACGCTTCCCATTTGATGTTCTTCCTGGCAAGCTGCACAAATTGAACAGCTACAACGTCAATGAGCTATTATTTTAGACAAAATGCACCGCCAAATCACTTCAACTGAAGACTTGATACAAGGGGAATTTTGGGAGTTCTCTCTGCAAAATGTAGCAACCCACAGTTAGTCAGTCGCTAAGTAACCTAGGGTATCAACTATATTCACAAGATGATAATTTGCCAAAATTAAGTAAAGCAATGATGAAATGATGGTGCAATTCATGTGTGCTACTACATTTGTGATTTCATCTAAAAGTATGGGATTTCATATGCAACAGCTTCAACTGCACCCGCTGCTCCAAGTAGGTGGCCAATCATTGACTTTGTAGAGTTCACCCTCAGCTCCAAAGCTAACAAAATAACTTCTACGTAAATTGTTATTGTTGCATTTGCAAACACAAAAGAACCTATCCTGACAAAGCAAAATAAAATCATAAAAAACATTTCTGAAAACGTGTTCTGGTTAGAGACTAAGGAAGAACACTACCAGACATAACATTTCATCCTTCAACTACTTCATAACAAACAAGTTCCTTTCCTTTCATTACTTCAAGAAAATACGACTGATACATTTTACAGACAGAAAACTAACTACTGTGGCAAACTTTGCAAGACCTTCCCAGAGACCAAATTAGTTCAGCAACAACGTTGGCTCAAACTGAATGCTAAATTCTTACTCCCACCACAGTAACCAACGCTCTAATTGTGGAAAAAGGAAATTAAGGTTATAAAGGGCGTACCTTCACCACCAATTAAACCTAACTTCAACACATAGTTTAGACACATTGAACATGAAAAAATCACACACTAGTGGAAATTTACGTAGAGTAATATATAATCACACTGCCACCATCAAGAACTACAAGATCAATGTGAGGTACAAAAAGTTCTGCACTGCACTAGCAAATAGTTATCCATATTTTGGTGCTAACAGACTGGATCATGTGAGTATCATATTTGAATATATAATTTGTTATGCGGCTCTCTATCAACAACACATGTACTAATACATTGAACTTGACCGCTGAATACATTTTGGCGAAAGATGATAGAGCACAGGAATGGCACCACATTTCTTTTCATGGAAGAAAAAGACACTGCAAATTTATTTGGCCTATAAAATCAGATGGAGGACCTCAAGCACATGGAGCAACGTGATCAAGCAGGCAATATGTGCAGACATAAATATATGCCAAGATCCAAAACAGAGAAATGTTTAGCAGTAAAGTAAATGTGAGAGCTTAAGATCCAAAATTAGAATTCACAACAGATCAAAACCTCAAAATTATGAAAAGGGTATACAGCAATCCCATTCGAATTAACAACTGCTTAACAAACACAAGAATTTGACAACAACCTAGATGCAGAAAAACGATAAGAAGTAAATAAACACGGGAATGAAAGAAAGAGAGGGTGATGTGTATACCCGGAGCGATCTCGAGAAGGGAAAGAGGAGGTGGGCAATCACAGATGCAAGGAGGGCAAAAGAGTCGCCTGAAATTTTGGGGGAAACAAAGATGAAGGTGAGTTCGTGTATTCGAATTATGGGTAATCAAAGTCTGGGAAATCAATTTTGGGTATTCGATCTGGTACCGTCGGTTTCGGTGGGTGGTGGAGGAGGAGCAGCCGAGAGCAAGAAGAGTCGGACGGAGGCGTGAAGGAGAAGAAGAGCAGCGGCTGCGTAGGAGGAGAAGAAGAAGAGGAGCGGCTAGGGCAAGAAGAGAAGAAGGATGCAGAGGTAGAATGGTGATTCTCAAAATTTCATTAATCACTCATTTGAAAACGCGTGTTTTCAAACTGAGGCAGCGAAGGCAAACAAAATTAGAAAAATAGAGAAAAAGGTTTTAGTTGTTTTTAAAATTTGTTCATCATTTTTCAAATAGAATATTTTCGTTTTCATTTCTCTCATTTAGAAAATGAAAACAACGCCAAGTAAACACGTTTTCTGAAAATTCTCCTAATTTTCAAAAAATTGGAGAATTTTTGGAAGAATCCTGCGAAGTAAACGAGGCCTTATCCTTTTTAAGACTCACAATATTTCAACGAAATCAGTCTTATGCCGGAAGGGGTAATGAGCAAACAGAGGGCAAAAAACACCAACTTCTATGAGACTGAAGAGATAAAACAAAACAAAACAAAAATAGTTGCTTCTTGCTTCCTGTTACTTTATTACAATAAAGAAGTTAGAAAGTCAATACATAATCTTATGGTAAGTCTTCTTGGAAGCCATTTGCTTGCTTGAAACGAGATGAAATAGACACAAAATATTAAACATCTTTGGCCAACTTGCTAAAATATACTAGTTCATTTACTTGTTAAAAAATAAAGTAGACTTCATTACAATTTACACGTCTATTATACGAACCACAATTCCAACAACCTCTCTAGCTTGTTGGCTGGTGGCAAAATACATGCAGAGACTCAAGTTGCAGCTTCTGATTCAATATATGGCTATTTTGCGGATTGAAACTTATGCCACTCCTCATGATTTAGGTCAAATTGTGCAATCACAAAATGATGTTACCAACTTTCATCATCAAATGATGTAAGAAAACCTTAAATTTATCTTGAAAACAAAGATATTTGCAGATTTTCAACGCCCTTGTCCCCACACTAGGGTTGAACGAGTCCGCTTCTTTCTTGTGATTTGCTCGCTTAAGTCAAGTTGCACATCCAATTGCGTCTGCATTAAAAGAAAATAATATTATAGCACAGACAATATGTAGGAATGAACGAAATTCGAGTTTCAACATCGATCAAACAGTAGCATTCTTAAATGAAAAACTGCATTTAGTCGGTGAGATAATATAGACAAATAGAAATGACCCAACATTGATTTGAGATTCAATAAAATGCTCACCTTATAGAATTACTTCTCCAGTTAGAACAAGTAATTTCTCCTGTATCAGCAGAAAGCAGGTGGATGCAACCGTCAAGGAATCATCAGCAGCAGCAGCAGGAGCTCCAGTTGGATGTCGGTATGAGATTTCCACAACCCTCTCTTCTATGTTTAAATGTTTGAATAATCCTGTAAGGTAAACTTGATCATCCTTTTTTAGTGAAAACATTTCATAGGAATCGATCGATGTGCATACACTACCGTGTTGAAACTAGTTTACCAGGAGTTTGACAAACTCAAGATAGTTTTGCCACCTAAATTCCATAATAAACAAAATCCTTGACAGGTTTTTTCTCCTTAAAGTCAATGCCATCAGAAAAAGGCAAGTCTGGTTTCCAAGAACATTTTGAGAACCATCAGATGCCAGGCCACTCAGATGTTAGGAGAAACCTCTAAAAGTTGAGAATATTGAATGACTGAATTCATTCTAAAGGAAACTCAAACTTGACAAATACCTGTAACTATAATTATAATCAAAGTTACCTGGGAGAGCATTAAACTTGTTTTTCGTTTGTTCAGCTCAACAAAGATACGACGACAATAGTTGCTAGAGACGCTGAAACATTGTTGGCCGAAATTTCAGATATCATAGAATCTGTTACGTGCATTGAACAAGAGCACGGAATCTTTGCCGAAATTGGGTGTTACTTTTACCGAGCTTCTCCAGCCATAATGGAGCTGCAGACAACTGAGAATACTCCAGAAAATGTGATGGACATCCTGCAATCTTTATCCCAAAACATTGGTGTGGCAAAGTATCTTGTAACTGAATGCCAACGACACGGCAACTTGAGTTCTGATGCTGATCTGGAAAGCATCATATCGCAGCTGGAAGCTGCGATCAAACAGATGGGAGGATGCTTGAGCATGATACCTTCATCTACTTTTCAGGACCAAGAATATGCAGAAGTTGCAGTCTGCTCACTTTCGAATGAAATGAAGAGTGTTCAATTTGAAGTCAGCCAAGCGAATGCATCGAGAACGGAAGAGCTGGAACCACAGAAATCCCGGTCAGTGGTGGAACCTAAAGAAGGAAAAGCAATAGTGGAATCGGATCTCTACTCTATACCTTATGAGTTTTCCACCAGTCATTCACAGGCCACAGATACACCACACTTAACTGAATTCCAAAAAAATACAAGTAGCAGCAGCACCCAAAGGAAACGAGATAACAGAAGCAGCTCCTCAGCATCATTCCTGCAGATGGCTGAGTACATAGAGCCTCTGTATGAAACTTTCTACTGTCCATTAACAGGCAAAATCATGGAAGACCCTGTAACTATTGAGACTGGTGTGACCTATGAAAGGGTAGCAATTGTGGCATGGTTTGAAGGGTATGAAAACTCTCAAGAAACTTACTGTCCAACAACAGGGAAGAAGCTGTTGAGTAGAGTTTTAAGAGCAAACATAGCTCTGAAGAGCATAATAGAGGAGTGGCGAGAGAGAAATGAAGCGGCCAGAATTAAAGTTTCCCGTGCAGCTTTACTTTTAGCCAGCTCACAAAGTATGGTTCTTGAAGCATTAAGAGATGTACAGGACATCTGCAATAGAAACCAATACAATAAGATGCAAATTCACATTGCCGGAATGCTCCCATTGCTGGTAAAATTTCTTCAGTATAAAGACAGGGATGTAAGATGCACAACACTAGAATTACTGCAGAATTTAGCAGAAGATGATGATGCAAAGGTTCAATGCCTTCTTTCTCGTTCTTCCTACCTGTATATTTATGGAGATCATCCTATGTAAGAGCGTGTACGTGTGCGCCAAACAGAGAAGCTTCACATAGAACAGTTCTCTGGATTTGGTACTGAGCTTTGTTGGTTTGCCTTGCAGGAAATGGTTGCCAAATCCATGGATCTATCAATAGTGATCAAGATGCTGTCAAGTGGTCACCAACCAATAAAGCATGCAGCATTGCTGCTACTGCTCGAACTCTCTAGGTCCCGATCACTGTGCAAGAAGATCGGGTCAGTGGCTGGAGGGATACTAATGCTGATCAGAGTTAAATACAGCAAGTCCACTGATGCCTTCTCATCAGAAAAGGCAGATGAAACATTGAAGAATCTAGAGAGTTCTCCAGAGAATATCAAGCACATGGCCGAAAATGGATTCCTGGAACCCCTTCTAAATCATCTCTCTGAAGGTAACTTCTGGAACTTACAATGGATAAAAAGCAATGCTGTTTATACATAGAATGGAAAATGTAAAAATGAAGAGCTCTTCCTTTTTTCTTCGTGAAACTAGTTAATGAATGCAAGAGAACTGGCTTTTGGATTTGAGAAATAAAAACCTATATCTGCACTCTGACTGAATTTTTTTTCTGAATCAAATCACTTAAAACAGGCTCTGAGGAGATGCAAATGGAAATGGCAAGTTACATTGGCGAAATTGCAGTTGGACATGACAGCCAAACCTATTTGGCAGAAAGGGCTTCACCAGCACTCATCAAGATGGTGCATAGTGGGAACACTCTAACCAGAGGAGCAGCATTTAAGGGTTTAGCTCAAATTTCATCCTATCACCCTAACGCCAAAATACTGACAAAAGCAGGAATTGTAGAAACCATGATGGAGGGGATGTTCACTCGGAGGATCTACAATGAGCCAATGAACTCCAAAAATGAAGCAGCATTAATACTTGCAAATATACTCGAGTCTGGGATTGAGCTGGAAAATCTCCAAGCAAATACTCATGGCCACAAGCTAACTTCAGACTATGTTTTGTCTAGCATCATCTACATGCTCAGAAACTCAACTCCTGATGAACTCAATATCAACCTGCTAAGAGTTCTTTTGTGCCTGACAAAGTCCCCCAAATCAGCAGCCACCATTGTCTCAGTGGTCTCCGAGACTGAAGCAAGTTACACACTTGTCGAACTCATCAATAACCCTCGTGAAGAACTTGTAGTTGCAGCAGTCAAGGTACTTATCACTCTCTCACCGTACATGGGGAACATACTGGTAGAGCGACTGTGCAAGATGAGAGGTCAGCCTGAGAACTTAATCCTGGGCGCGACTGAGACGGCACATATCACTGAGAAGCAAGCGGTTTCAGCAAAATTTCTTGCCCAACTTCCTCACCAGAACCTAACACTCAATGTAGCTCTGTTCAGCACGAACATAATTCCTACAATCCTATCAAAAATCAATCACATCCAAAGAACTAGTACAAGAACAAGTAGGTATGCAGGCCCTTACTTAGAAGGCTTAGTTGGCATTCTAGTCAGACTCACGACAACACTTTACCAACCACAAATTCTGTTTCTGGCAATAAACCACAACTTCACATCAGTCTTTACAGAACTGCTTATGAAAACATCAAGTGATGAGGTTCAGAGGTTATCGGCAATCGCCTTGGAGAATCTTTCATCAGAGTCAATAACTTTATCGAAACCACCACCAATGAAGAGAAACAACTCCTCGAAGCTCACCTTCTTACCCAAGTTCATATCTCGTGTTTCATCAAAGAAGATGAAACCTGTAGTAGTCTGCCCTGTCCACAGAGGGGCTTGCTCCTCACAAGATACGTTCTGTTTGATCGATGCAAAGGCAGTGGAAAGGTTGCTTGCTTGCTTGGAGCATGAGAATGTTGCGGTTGTTAAAGCTGCATTGTCAGCTATATGTACTTTGTTAGATGACAAAGTTGATGTGGATAAGAGTGTTACATTGTTGAGCGAGGTGAATGCTACACAGCAAATTCTGAGTGTGGTGAGGAATCACAAGGAAGAGGAGTTGTGGCAGAAGTCCTTTTGGATTATTGAGAAGTTCTTGATGAAAGGCGGTGACAAGTCTACTTCAGATATATCCCAAGACAGATTGTTGCCTGCCACTTTGATCAGTGCTTTCCACCACGGGAATGGTAACACAAGGCAAAGAGCAGAGAAGGTCTTGACACTTTTGAATAAGATGCCAAATCTTCCTTCTTCCTACTACACCATGTAACATCAATCTCATTGTATTTTTTTCTCCTCTTGTTAAGATAGATTTCATTGTTCGAAGCGTGCCCCAGAACTGCAGTGTTACATTCAAAGTTAATCCAAGAAAGTGCTAAACCAAACATGCAAAACAAAATTTTCAACAAAGTTTAATTCATTATATATAATGCTATTTTCATGCCCCAGAGGAAGGGGAAAAAACTACTGTTCATTTCACGATGAAGAACCAATCAACCGGGAGAAGTGGACAAAACTTAAATGATTAAGAAACATAAACAACTTGCAAGGAAATAGCAAATACAATTTCCACCAGGTACAAGACTCCCAACCAGATTGGATGGTACCTTGACTAAACATCGCCTAGCAACTTGGACAAAACAATGCATATTTATATATTTGTCAAAGTTGTGTATATGAAGTTGAAGTTTGGTCTCTGGCCGGCAATGCAAAAGTAACCACCTAGCACCTACTCTTGTTCTCATTCTACTAAAAAATATAGTTTATTCCAGTATTCTGTCACTCTCTCAACTTGTAATTTTATTTTATTTTTTGTTCCATCTCAATCTTTGTGGGCATCAAAAAAAATCTGACCGTCTCCAAGCAGTTTTCTTATCCTATAGTACATTTGTTTCTTGCTTTTGTATGTTAGCCTAATTGGTGCTCAAGATCTCTAAGACACCTAGCGTGTATCCCCCCAGCTCTAATTAAATGATACCAAAAGACAACAGCAACATAAGGGTCTCTATCAACTTACCTAACAAGCAATACCTAGAATTGGGGAAAAAACTAAAATCAATTATATAATAGTCCAGAAGAAAACTTGTTTAGGTCATAACTAATTTTTCTGTTTGACTCGTGGACGAATAAAAAAATTCGAGAAATAGTTTCCAGCTTGTTTGGATCTGTTGATCTCTTCCTAAAGGAATAAACTTCCTAAATCAGGTTGTGATTGTAGAAACTTGAACAAGACAAAGGTTTGAGCCAATTCATGCTTTGTCATTAGAATTGTCAAACCAAATGTATATTATTGCACCTATATATTAATGCTCAAGGTCCAATATACATCTGGGTGGTTGGCCTAGCAATAAAAACACCAGTTCATATATCCAGGAAAGAAAAAGAAAAGGTTTAAGATTTCTGCTGCAAAGAGAATGGCCTCTTTCTCAATGGAGGATTTTGTAGGAAATGGAGTTTTGACAGAACTGCTTCCAAAGTTGATAGAAGAAGGTTGGGATGATGTACCTACTTTAAAGATTATGAACTCAGAGGACATGGATGCAATAAACATGACACAAGAGCAAAGGGTTGGTTATCATATGATAAGTTTTTTTTTTCATAATTATTTGCTTAAATCAGTTATTTTACAAATATCACAGCATCTTTTTCTTTTTTCTCTAGGCTGCATTAGAAATCAGATCATACCTGCACGACCGTGCCCTGATGCAATATGGAGATAAGTTAGAGGCATCAGCAAAATTTTTGCCTGAGCTGCTTACCTTAAGCACTAGGGATCTCTCCTCCCAATTCGGAATGAAGAGAGGTCACGTCGCCCGTTTCATAGACAGAAGCAGTGCATGTGCGGATCCTTCGCTGAGCACACAAGCTGCACCACCTGCAGGAACAACTTCCAGCATACCATCTAGAAATTATAGCAATTTGAAGAGTCATGGATCTGTCAGCACAAAAAAGTTGCAAAGTAGAAGGAGTAATAATTACGATAGATCACTTGAACAATCACTGGCTGACTTTAAGATTGAAGATGGATACAGCTTTAAAGGGATTGTTGCAGCAGGGCCGGCTGAGGCTCGTGTGTGTGGTTGTGTACAACCTCCTCCAGTAGTGGACAAAGTTGCTTCTTACTCTGTAGTTGAAAACATCTCGATCGAGAAACTAGCTCCTGAGTATAAGGTTGGAATGGAGCGCCTGGTAAAGACTAAAACACCTCCAATGAAGGCTTCGGAATTGTGGCGAGATAAACCAGCTGTGATCCTCTGTATCCGGCGTCCTGGGTAAATACCTGCACTCTCCATTCTAGCTTGGCTATCTCTTTCGGATAGTCATGTATCATCGACCTTATTTTATTTAGTAAGTTTGTGAATCCAAATTTTTTAGTTAGAAGAACATAAAACACAATAAGATGTAGTATCTAGCTTGAGGTGAGACATGAACCATTGCAGCTCACTGACTACTCTAATAGATCAATTTTCAAGAATGGTTTCTATTCAGTAAAAGTCGAGGGTAACATTTGATTCATTTCCTGAATTTCAAAACAGATGCATCATGTGTAGAGCTGAAGCACATCAGCTCTATTCCAAGAAGCCTACATTTGATGCGCTGGGAGTCCAACTAATTGCAGTTCTCCACGAACATATTGACTCCGAGGTATCTAGTAATCTCTCAGCATCTCGCTATACAATGAACTCTTTGTCTAATGTGCTATTGTTTTCATGCAGATAAAAGACTTCTGGCCTCGTTATTGGGGTGGTGTTGTAGCCTTTGATCGCGGAATGGAATTCTTCAAAGCACTTGGTGGTGGAAAACTGCTTAAGGACAAGTTCATATCAGGATTTATTTTCAACCCCCGAGCTATAGCAAATTATAAGCGTGCAAAAGCAATGGGAATAGCGCAAAATTTCAGAGGGGAAGGTGAGATTAAGGGTGGACTATATATAGTTGGCAGAGGAAAGAGTGGCATTGCTTACCAGTTTATTGAGAGGAATTTCGGTGACTGGGCTCCTGTAGTTGAAGTGATTGAGATATGTCGTCAGTTGCAGGTAATTTCTGTAAGCTTCTCTAATCTAATACCGCAGTTGTTCTTGAGCGAGCATTTCATTTACTCAACTTCTCTTTTACCTGATGCAGAGCCAGCAGCAAGGTGAAGGAAGTCTATCAAGAAAAACACAGCAATATGAATAAAGTTGCTCATTGTATCCATGTGTTTTTCATACTCACCACTAGGCATTATGATTTCAAGATGGAGAACTACTCCTACTTTTAGCGATCTTCTCAATTTTGATAGATAATATTCCTGTTGGTTGTGTCTATGTCTGCTCAAAATTTTAATTCTCTTTTGTAACATGTGGCATGTATTATTCTATCTGGTATACAACTCTAGAGATTTTATGTTCAATTTTGTAGTGTTTTTTTTTATCCTTCTGATAACAAGGTTTCATTGATCAAATCAAACAGATTGTAACTGACACGCTACCCTCACTATTACAGTTGCTGGAACACTTAGGTCCCCACATTGTTAATGAGATTGAGCTTTCTGTAAGCTAGCTTGCAGCAAAAAACAATTTCTACATCCAACGCGAAGAACTGCTATGCACTTCTATCCAATGTGCATCTAATAACTATTAAATCACTAGTTCATAGTGTGTACATGCATCTCAATATTCAGCTGGTAAATTACATATGGCATCACTTTTTGGAGAAGTTCATTTTACATCTAGGATATGAGGACGAAATGAATTTAAGTATGCAGTTTGGACATACCTCGATTTCTGCAACAGGGTCTAGCATTTATCTTTAACTTATGAAGATGCTGTTCGGGAATTGCAGTACTCCAACTGATAAATATCTGGGCTTAAGACATACTGGCGAAGCCTTGACAAAAGAAGAACTGTCACCAATGTCCACATGAACAGAAATAGAACCAAATCACCAGAAATCTCCACATGAACATGTTCCATCTTTAAACAAATGGAACCTAACAGCATCTCTTACAAGTATCTCTCTCTGAGTGATCTTAGAAATAAATTTAGTAGCATTGTGGCAATCTATACATACACGAAGGTTCTTAACTACTCGTATGGGAAGGCCACTAGGAATATATAACAATCCAAAAGCAATCGCTAGCTTCTCACTATGATGGTTAAGCATGTTTATTTTTTCTGACTCATCAACATCATGAAGAATTGAACTCACATCGGGCACATACCCCTCCTTTATCATTTTTTGGTTTAATTTCTCAAGCTCAGCATATATCTGCTCATAAAATGGACTTGACTGGTCATCTGCAGAAAAGATGTGAACCTTATTCTTGTATTTGATCCAACTACATCCTGGTTCCTTTTTGGCTCGCACTTCTCTCATTCCTTTCCTTAAATGGGCCACTTCATTCCATCTTCCTTTTGCAGCATAAATGCCAGAGAGTAAGATATAGCCTGCAGGATTATAAGGCTCTAATTCTAGAAGAGATTCACCAGCCCATTTCCCGATTTCCACATTACCATAAAGTCTGCATGAGCTCAGAAAAGTAGCCCAACCAATTGCATCTGGACGGAAAGGCATCGTATTGATAAAATTTTTGGCTTCTTCTAACCTTCCAGCCCGACTTAAGAGGTCTATCATACAAGTATAGTGATCAAGGACAGGAATTATTCCATGGTCTTTGGACATTGACTCAAAATAGTGACGCCCTCTCTCCACTAATCCAGCTCTACTGCAAGCTGAAAGGACTCCAATAAATGTTACAGCATCAGGCTTTAAACCATGGGACATCATTCTTTCAAACAATTCAATAGTCTCCTTGGCTTTTCCAAACTGTGCATACCCTGAAATCAATGCTGTCCAAGAGACTTCATCCCTGAAGTTCACCTCATCAAACAGCCTATTGGAATCATCTATGATTCCACATTTACCATACAAAGTAATGAGTGCATTGGAGACCGTTATAAATGAAATCAAGCCGGAAATGAGGGCTCGAGCATGAAATTGAGTACCCTCTTCTAAGCTGGCTAGGTTTGCACATGAGCTAATCACACTTCCAAGAGTAAACTCATCTGGCTCGATTCCATTCTTTTGCATATCGCAAAAAACTCTAACAGCTTCTTCGCTGAACCCATTCTGGCCATAACCCACCAACATTGCTGTCCATGATACAACATTCCTATGAGTCATCCTTTGGAACACAGCCTCCGCATATTTTACAATCCTACACTTGCAGTACATGTCAACAAGGGCACTACCCACAAAGATATTATGTGCATAATTGCTTCTAACAATAAAAGCATGAACTTGCTTGCCCTCTTCCAAGGCCATAAGCCCTCCACAGGCAGTCAACACACTACCAAATGTATACTGATCAATTGCCAGCCCCTCTAGCCTCATATCTCTAAGCAAATCAATAGCTTCTCTCTTCATTCCATTTTTTGTAAGCCCTGTAATCATTGTTGTCCACGAAATGCAATCTCTCTCCTTCATATCAGAAAACAATTTCCTTGAATCCTCTACCAGACCACTCCGCAAAAGACCAGTGATCATTGTATTGTACATCACCAAATTCCTATCCAGCGCCTCATCAAAGACGCGCTTCGCCTCATAAA
Source organism: Viola odorata (assembly GCA_963691705.1). Lineage (NCBI taxonomy): Eukaryota > Viridiplantae > Streptophyta > Magnoliopsida > Malpighiales > Violaceae > Viola > Viola odorata. The sequence goes on from OY829542.1 coordinate 4,222,730, forward strand.
CTAAACCCATCTTTGCATACATATCAACCAAAGGACTTCCAACAAAAACATAACCTCCAAAACCAAACTTCACAATCTGCCCATGAACCTGCCAACCCAAATCAACATACCCTTGACTTGATGCCAACACAAGCATTGTCGAAAACGTAATTCTATTTAAATTAAACACTCCATCTCTCAACATCGAGTTATAAGCCTTAACTGCCTGAAAAACAAATCCACGAGATGCATACCCTGAAATAAGCGAGTTCCAAGAAACACCATCTCGGTTTGGCATGAGATCGAAGATCTCCTGCATTTTCGAGAGAGACCCATTCCTTGAGTAAGCCGAAAGGATGGTGTTCCACGAGAAGTTATTTGGGTGGGCCATTTGATCGAACACATGACGCGCATAGGTTGCGTTGTCTAATTTGCCGTAGGAGTGGATTAGGTTGTTCTGCAGAAATGGTTCGGGATCTGCTATGGTCTTCATTATATGGCAGTGGAGTACCTTGGCTCTGGTTTGGTTCCCGGTATCACAGCATAGCTTAAGCAAGGAGCAGTAATGGTTAGAGGTAGACATTGCTGGGATTTTGTTTAATTTTGGCGGGAACGGAAGTCGTCAGGGCCGGGGTTGTGTAATAGGAGTACTAATAAGTAAGAAATTGCAGATATAGAGGGGACTCTTTAATAAATTCTTAAATGTTCCTATATTTCTTAATTTTTAAACAATAAACAGATTTGTTTAATTACTGAGTAGATTTAGTGAATTTTTAGTTTAATTTATTTATATAAAAAAAGTGGTTAGCATGAGTGAAAAGCAAGAGAGATGATATTCCAACTTCCATCGTCAAAATAAATGACGTAATGAGATAGTAAAAATTCGTAAAATAATAATCTTTAATCTTATTTTATTTCACATTTTTTCATTTTCACTCATAATTTTTATTTAAATTACCACATCACCATTAAATTGGGTTGATGTATAAAAAAAATTGTCATTTGCACAAAATATATGATTCGAAAAAGATAAAATGACAAGTATGATGAACAACAAGAATTCGTAGGAAAAAGTCATTTATTGTGCACCTGATGGAGTATAATATAATATAATTTCACAAATTGAATCGCTTGAAATCTGAGTCAATGAGTCAAAGAACTGATCGGGTTCAATCGCTTATTCACTGCTCTATTCAAGTCTTTTTATTTGTCGTTTTTAATGTTTTCAGAAATCGGGTTCAATGCCCTATATTGTTCCCCCGTGCCTATACAATATCTGCCCACCCAAGCCTTTTACCATCCCTACAGAAATAATGCCATTTCCATCAGGATTCATGACTTTTGACCATTAGTTTTCATTGTACAAGTAGTTTACCTATTACCTATCTAAGCTAGACTGTGTACAGCGCACTAACATGTCAGAAATCAGCTGTTGCACACACTCTTTTCTTCCACAAACTAATCAGAGCGAAATACAAATTCAACTCGAGATTCGGTTGATTTCACGAAGAATTCTGTGACATGACCGAAAAATAGCATATAATGATTCCCATTGGTTTGTAAATTACACAGCCATCTCCTTCGAGACCATGCGTTAGCTTTTTCTATCAGCCTATCCAAGGAAATCCTAGCGAAGATCAATCTATACATTCTACAATTCGTAGCCCCCCGTTAAATCGTTAATGGGGGGAATTATCTATTCCCTTGAACAAAATACTCCTTCACTTTTTTCTGGGTTAAAACTATTCCAAACTAGACACAAACGAAGCAGATTGTCACAGAAAATAAAATGCCATACCACCCCAGCTTTTGTTATAGAGCTGACCATCCAAGTTCCCAAAATTCCTGCTTTCAGATTATACTGAAAACCTTCACAGCTTGAAATTGGCTTGAGAAGCATTATTTTCCATTTTCCATTGGTTTCTCCTCTATCCTCGTGATTATTAAAGTGAACGCAGGGCAAACGATCAAAGTTCAACTTTCAAATGTCCAGGTGGGAGCGACCCTGCAGCAACTGAGATGACAATTTTGCATTCAGCCTCAGAACACACGGCTTCTGAGTTACAGTAAAAGAAGAAAGGATAAGATGCATCATAGGTTATACCATTCACATCTTGGTTATCTTGAGGAGCACTAGTTGCATAGCTCATCTGAATGATATTGTGGAGCTCATCGTCCCACACATTTGGTAGCTGCAGTCAGATCCACAACAAAAGAAAATGCAAGTTGGAAAAAATAGATTCAGGATCACTAAGGCAGGAAAAAACAATTTCATCAAATTAGAAGTTCTGTTTACAGAATTATTGTATATTTCTAATGCAAATCTAATTGATTTAGAAATGAAGAACTTGCACTAATATCTCAGTATCAATTCAAACATGGTCATTTGGAGGCCAATATATCATCGCCATCGCTTGGCCTAGTCAAGAGATATTTAAGGGCTTCACAAGTCACAAACATAAATCCTAAAGACCTTCATGTCTGAGGGCTTCATGAATTTCCATAAGCCGAATGTTATAACTTACACCAACTGAGTTCGTTTGGATACGAATTCCTTGCCGAAAACCATTTCTATCCTCAAGTACCAACCATTACAGAATGTAAAAAAAAGAAACAAAGAATAAAGCCAAGCAACAAAATAAGAATTCAGGTGTGGGTCAAAAGGTACCTGGGCAGCCTCCTTGAACACTCCAGTCATGGGTGTCAAGTGGGAGTTAATGGTTCTCCGGAGCACATCAGAGTGACTGTCCATGCCAGGAAAAGCAGCTTGAATGAGTCCAGGTTGCAATGAATGTAACGGGGGATAAGCCATCGACATCTCTGATGAATATGGCAGACCAGAAGGAACAGCCTGTGACTGAAGGATCTGGATAAAATGGTAAAGTTCAATATATGTTGCAGATCTGATTAACTGCACAATTAGAAGTCCTAATATATGTGAATTTCCACTGATCCACAAACTAGCCATGATTAAGGGTGTTAGATACATGCAGGACACAAAGAGGTAAACTATATCCCCCTTACATCTTTCGCCAGAAGCCCTTCTATGTTGAGATCTAGTCTTGGATTCACAGTTGCAAGTTTCATTGAAAGAAACTGAAAAAAAAAGAGTAGAAAAAATGAGTCAACATCAAATTATCAAAGCAGGATGCGAAAAACGATAAAGCTACAATGCCCTGCTCCAATTAGCAATTTACAGCAAAAGCAACATCTAACCAGCAGCACGTAGCAAAACAAAGGTATTTCAAGAAATTGAATTGTTGGTGAACACTGAGTGGTGTAAAGAACCACTAGAACAGGAAAAGGAAAATAAAACAATTCTACTCCTACCTCAACCTGCCGCTGCAGTGACTGCACATAGTTGATGATTTCATCCAGCATCACTGCCTTGCCTGTCACCTAGAAAATTCCAATTCATGTTCCACAACATGAATCACGACTTCAACTTAGCAGCTCAAGGAATTCAAACTTTAAAGCGAACATTTTTTTTGAAAAAGAAAACAAACCTTGCTGCAACCAGGTACAAGGTCCTGAAGAAACTTCATTCTTTCACTGATCTTTTCCCTTCTCACCTGTATTTAGAACTAGTGAGCCAAAGCGCAAATAATACAACAAGTTTCCCCTCATCAACTAAAACTTCAGTATGTAAACTTACTCTTTCCGCAAGACTATGGCTATTTGTTGCCTGACCTCTTCGAGCTCTGACATGAATATATTCTTCCTTCGGTGGACCTGAAGTTTGAGGCACCTGTTTACCCTGTTTTCCAGTAGCCTTACTTGGATCTGGAGATGGTTTTTGGTCTCCCTTCTGTTGATTGTCAGTGTTATCCTTAGTGTCTTCAGCTGATTGGTTGTCTACCTTGGCCTGATCAAGCTCAGTATCCTGCAACAGAAAATGCAGCAATAAAATTACATATAGTTTTAATCAAAGGATTACCGATCTTTAAAGAAATGCAAAACTGCAAACTTGGTTCCTACCTGACCACCCCTTTTTCTCTTTTTTAAGATGAGACTCTTAGCAGATGATTCCCCTCCATGTCCTTCCATCATAGGCTCATCTTGACAGCCAACATCACCACCACTGAATTCGGCTTCATCAGAATCATTCCCAGACCCACCAACACCTTGTTTTGTTTCATCATGAGATGGTGCGAGGCTCTCACTTTTCCTCTCATTCTTCAGTGGGCTCCCTTCCGTAACCAAATGGTCAGCATCTTTGGAAATTTCACCTACGCTCATAGCATTCTTCTGAGCTTGCCCACCAGATACTGATCTCAACCCACTCCCATTGAAAATCTCTCCAGCACCTTGTAGCATCCCCCCACCCCTAGAATATATTCCCATTGACTCGGGCATTGAAAAAGGGTTCACAATATCACTAAAATTCCCAGCGTTAAAGCACGAAAACCGGGCTGCACGTTCAATGAAGGCAGTATCAGTAGGAAATTGAGATAAGCTCTGTGGTAGCATCCCTGGTACATTTGGCAAGAAAATTCCACCTTTCAAAAGTGAACTTGGCGCATTCCACCCCATTTCTAGCGTTCTATCGATACTACTTCCCAAAGAAGAATGACTGCCAGTTCTAATTCCCATTGTATTTGAAGTGCTAGCATTGTTTTGCACATTAATGTCACAAAATCCTAAATTCTGTGAATTGGTGGATTGGTCCCAAAGGGCTGGACCAAACGAGTCTATCACAGAAGCAGAAGAACAAGATGATGCACCAACAAGATCTCCTCTACAAACTTCCATCTGACCATCAGCAGGAACCACCATAGATGCATTTGTGGTATTGGCACTGTTAAAACGCCAGTCGGAAGACATACTACCAGGTGAATGGTAGCTCATGGGGTTATCATTACCCTTTTCTTGCTCATATTTATCCTTGTCTCTCATATCCATCTTCCCTTTGACAATATTGTAACTGAATCTATGGTACACACCACTCACTCCCTCACCAACAAATTTGATTCAGATACCAGTAAACAAACAGTCTATGGAACTCTAGAACAGATGGAACCTCAAACTCAACCAACTAGGTTCCTAGTTTACCAACAAGGCAACTCTGCAGAGAAGCATAACATCCTAAATTGGTTACCAACTTACAATATAACTTGGTCCAGAAAACTTACAACATAAGAGACTTGAGTTCAAAAGCTCCACTCAACTACATCAAAATCATAACCAGCTAACATGGGTAACTAACCACAAGAGCATGATTGAAGTAATGGGCTAAGAAACGCAACAGCACTGAAACTTGAATCCCCTATAATACCTAAATGTGTACCACCAAAGATCAAGAAGTTGAATTTCTGCCATTTCCTAAGCTATCCACCAATGAACTTGAAGGGAACCAAAATTGCAACAAAGGAAGTAACCCACAGGGAAAGGAAACACAGAAAAGGAAAGTTCAAAGAGAAAAGCTGTAAAAGGAGTCTTAACAGAATCAGTCAAATAAACAAACAAAAGACCATTGATTTCAGTACAATAAATAGGCCATTCAAAACCCTAGTCAGAGTTTCAGCATCAGAGCAGAAACCCAGCTAAAAGTGGCAAGAGAAAGATACCCATTTCAGATTCTGAGCTACTTTTGCCACTCTGCTCTTCGCCCAAGCCTTTCCCCTCACTCAAAAACAAAAACTTTATTGAATTTTTTTGGTCTCCGCCTCTCTGTTCAAAACCCACTACTCACTTTTTTAAATCTCCCAACTCAAGCTGCTGCCACTACAAACACACACACACGCATACACATATACATACACACAAGCTGTCTGGTTAGTTCTGGACAGTGTTGCTGTGTAGCTAAGATGGACACTTTATTGATAAAGAGAGAGAGAACTTAAGATGGGTATTCGTGTACTTGAAGGAGAGTGGAAGAGAAAGAAGAGTAATGGCAAAGGTCCTGCATTTATACCCACGCTTGCATCAAAAAGAGAGCTCTTGATGATTAACCACCGCCACTGCTACTGTAAATTCATTAAAAACTCCTCTTCTTAAAAAAAAAAAAACTGCTTCTTCTTTTCCCCACTTTTTTATTAATAAAAATCCTTACTTTACTTTGTTTTAACTTTACTAAACTTTGCTTGGTTTAAATTTTAATTGTCGATAATAAGAGTGTTAGCTTAGCTATCACCTGACAGTGCCAACTCTGGTTGGCCACTTTTCTTATATATCTTTTTTGTTATTGCCATTATTTTAGCTTTGTCCTTTCATTAAATTCTTGGGAGATGAGCTTGTTGAGATCCTTATGGTTTGTTTGGTCAAGGACACATTTAGGTAAAAAATCTAACAATCTTCATTTATTTATTTTAATTTATAATATAATACTATATGGGTATTACTGTATTAGTGGAGCAAGTAAACCATTTGGTTTGGGTCAAGAGATGAGAGGTGTGTATTTTCATGGGGAAAAACTTCCACTTCTTTATTTATTAGTATGATAATAACTCCACCGTCTTATTTATCATTTTGGGGGACCATTTTTAGCTACATTTTTAGTAACCGAGATAACTTTCTAAAAATAGAAATAAAATAATTTAAATAGATTAAAAGGATTAATTACTAATTTTATCTCTATAATATAAAGTTTTAATTAATCCTTATACTTAATCAATTAGTCTCAATTAGCTCATTTTCTACTATAATGCTTAAATAGAAAATACAATTATGTATAAAGAGCATAATGAGTAAAGTTAATTTTATTTATTATACATAAATGTACATATTTTAAAACTTTGTTAGAATACAATTATTCAATACGTAAAAGATTAGCTCATAAGGAGATTTAATATCAAAACTCTACGTTACTATTCAAATCCATAAATTTTATTTTAAATTATTGTAATAAATACGCGTGCGACAAATTGAGAAAATTACACTGCGAAAGTTTACACTTATTTAAAGTCCAACTAACTCGAATAAGATTAGTCTAATAATTAAATTATATATATATATATATATATATATATGAAGGCTAAGTAACTTGAGAAATAAAATAGTTGAAGTACAAGCCTTATTAGAGCCCATTCGTGAGCAACATTAACCAAATTAAAGTTAATTAAACTACTAATCTTAAAAGATGTAGTAGACAGACAGTAGTATTACTCTAATCTACTTGCTATTTGTTTAATTAATCTTGTATTAATAGTATTAATATATAAATGTTGAATGACAGGTCGCTCTTTCCCCCCTCTCTCTCGTGTCATTATTAGTTGGCCTCGGGACATGCAATCTCAAAGACCCAAGCTGTAAAATAATGGAATCTCTTACTACCATTTTCCATTTTTATTTCATAAAAAACCAAATCTTTATTGTAAAAAAATGACAATGTAATGTAAGAAGGAAAAATGATTTGTATTGATTGGGTTGGTGTCACTAGGTGATTAAACAATGTTGTATTAATTTTGTATGTATAAATCTCATTCTAGTCATCTCCTCTCATATGGGATATACTTAAAATATAAAATGATGGAAAAAATAAGAAGTTAAGGTTTACATTCAATGTTCAAATGATAACTTACCTTTCAATTTTGTTCTATGTGAACTATAGGTTTGTCAATTTGTTTAAGACGAATTCTAATTTTAAAATTGACAACTTCATATGAGATTTAAGCATTTAGCTTACGTGAATTTTTTTCTACATAAAAAATAAATTAACATATAAATAATTATATATAAAAACTATGAAAAATTCATAAAAGTAATAGAAAAATTGTAGAAATTTAAAATAGTAGATTCAAAAATTAATCTAATAGCTAAAATTATAAATAGATATAAATATAATAAATTGCTAAAAAATATAGACAAATCAAGAAAAATCAGAAAAAAAATCAAGGAAAAATGAATTGTTAAAAATAAACAAAAATAAAAAAATAAAAAAAATAATATATTGCAACAGTCGTATTAGCCCTAGGTGTGTCACTGTTGACGATCTCCACCATCACCATTATATTTAATTTCTATAAAATAAAGTAATGTTGAAAACATTATTGAGCTAATTTGGTAAAATATATGCCTCAAAATTGTTATTGTTCGACGATGATAGTGGAGATTGTCAACGCTGACATAACTGAGATTGATATGGTTGCTGCAATGTATAATGTTTTTGATTTTTTTAAAATTATAATATTTTTGCTTTTTTTCGATTTTTCTTGGTAAATACTAATCTTTTATTTTTAGCAATTTTTTTATATATATTTATATTTTTAGCAATTAGGTTTATTTTTTAAAAATTAATCTACTATTTTAAATTTCTACAATTTTTCTATTAATTTTATGGTATTTTTCATATTTTTTCTTTTATATATAATTATTTATATGTTAATTTATTTTTCATGATTTTTTTTATAAAAAAATATCCACGTCAACAAACGACGTGTAAGGAGAGAAAGAAAAAATCCTCGTCATTTTTTTTATTTTTGTATTTCCACATCAGCTAAATGCTAAGGTCTCATATGGTGTTGCCAAACATGATTTAAGTTAATTTTGAAATTAGGTTTTGTTTTGAATAAATTGGCAAACTTGGGGTTTACATTGAACAAAATTGAAACTTGAGATGTTACAAACTTGAGGTTAGTTTTACTACTTTTTCTTAAAATGATTAAATCCTTTTATATTACCTATCAATTCATGAGATAAATTATGAGTTCAATTTTTAATATTTTATTAATAAATAATTAATAATATAGTTCATTTTTATTTATAAAATAAAATAAAAATCCTGGTACATTGTATAAGAAACCATAAACAAAAATCTACAAAAAAATAAAATAAAGGTAGAGTCCAAAAGAGAGGACAAGGAAACTCCAAAGAAAAAACTAACACCCTATGGAAGGAAGGAAGAAAGGATCGGATTCCCTAGTACTAACATTTTCTCCTCTTAGAAAATTAGAAAGCGAGAAGTATACGCAAATGGGAAATTGCCGCATGTACTAGTTTTACCCTTTTACCCTTTTGAGGGGGGCTAATTTATTGGTGATAAATATATTACAGTATAAGACGCTTACAACTTATTTACCCAAATAAATAAAACTCGTTAAATCTTTTACTTTTTAGGTCAATTTATAACAACTTTTGTAAAAAATGGATGGGATTTAATGGAGATAATAAGAATGAGTGCAAGTTTGAAAATGGGAAAAAAGAACTTACAATAGTAGTATCAATTAAACTATTGGTTAATTAATTAGAGTAGTTTAAATGATAGGGGTTGGTTCACGGTTGGCATTGGCTCACCTTTTTGGAAAGCTAGACAAAAACAAAAACAAAGCAAAGCAACCAAAAACCAAATCAATCCTATTCCCATCCTAAAGCAACATGGGATGGGAAAGAGTTCGCGATTCGAGATCTCTTAACCAGAGCTTTACATTTCTTTAACCTCAATACTAATAAAGAAAGACTCTTATCTACAAACTTGATAATTTGCCGTAAGTAGTTTGATATTTTCATTCTTTAAATAATATTTTAAGTTCGATTATTATATACAAAGAAATTATTTGTTATGAGTATTTTACCTCGCAAGTTCAATTTTTATGTATAAAAAAATTATTTATTATCAGTATTTTACATCGATTCATCCGAATGATATCAGTTTTAACCCAATAGACCCAAAAAATCATCAAAGTTGAATCTCTTGATGATCATTGCAAATTTGCAATTGCTTCTCCTCTCTCTCCCCATGCCATATGGAGAAGACGTGTTTGTTTAACAAAGTGGCTTTGGTTTTTGCTTTAATCAATTAAAGTAAGCACGTTTGGTGAGACTTTAATCTTACATACTTACAATTAATTATTAGTATAATATTTCTTAATCTTTGTGTCATATTTTCGTACAACTCTTCCTTTTATTTATTTGAGGAAGCATATAGTTCAACATCTTATTACTTTCTTAAAGCAGCATGCACACTCTTCGTTTTCCCCCTTTCTCGTACTCGCATAGTAATTGCATTAATGCTGCTAAGTAATCATGTCGTCCTTCGTCTTGTAATGGTAAATAGTTATTGTTTTTTCTTTACCATCTTGTACAATAATGCAATATTTATTACCAGTTGAAAGTATCATCCAGCTAATTCATAGATTATTATGTTCATGTTCTTCCTCTCCATACATATAACACTTTAAAAAGCTATATAATATATGATCCACGTACTCCAGCAAATTAATATAGTGTTTGTTTAACTTTGGTGATAATTAAAACTACTAAGCGTATGACTTCATGCTTAATTAATTAAATTATCAAAGCTCTCATTGGTTTGACCAGCTCACATGTTCCTGCTTAATCTCCATTTAATTACGTACGTTGGTAATTATTGAAACATCCGGATTACAGCTTGAGATGCAGAGAAATACATATATTGAATTCTTTTTTCTCTGGAAACATCATTGCACAATATGATGATGAGATATGTCTGTTGGGTTCACTTCATGGTAGTTTTCATAGCTTTTCCACAAGATATACACAGCTTTTCCTTTCCTTTTCTTTTCCCATCAGAAGAAGATGCTCCCTTGCTTTTTCTCTCCCTATTTTTCATTTGTCAATGTCATCCTAAACCTATTTTATTTTATTTCTAATCGACATAAAAGCCCTTTGTAAAGTGAACTAGACCAATCAAAAATCCTTCATGAAGTTTAAGGTACTAATTGCATGTTAGAACTTTATGGAATTTTTGAGTACCTCGTAAGATCAATAACGTTAATTACTGTACTAAAATGAGAGTGCAAAATCATTCGAGCAAACTATCGTCGCTAGTTTCTAGTTAAAAAATTATTTAGAGTTCAGACAATTAGATTTATCAAATCCCAAAACTAATCTTCTATGAATTAATTGGATGCATTGTTAATTTTGCAACTATTATACATATTTCTATGTATTTACTCAAAGTTTTTCAATTCTAGTGTGTAAAAAAAGAGGAAAAAAATCAACACGATGCACCTGTACACACGGGAATAAATTGACTAAAATTTGGAAGTACTTGAAACTTGAAAGCATCTTCTCTTTTGTTGAGACATTTATGTCTTTTATCCCTTGGCCTCGTCCTGTAATTGCAACAAAGCCAGCCAGCCAGCCTATATAAATTATACTACTATCAATTTTATTTACGTTGGATTAACGTTACTGGTTTGACACTCGTATCTCTTATACGTGTCATATTCAATCCTCTTGCATGCTCCACTCGTTTGTAGATCAATCTAATTAGTCATATAATCCAACGAATTCAGAGACACTTGTGATTCAGATTAAAAAATAATATTTATATTTATTTACGTTTTTTTGGAAAAAAGAAGAAGAAGGGTTTTGATTGCAGTAGTAGTAGTACACTTTTGTGGAAGGGTGGCCTGGAAGAAAGAAGGGTTTGGTTTCAGAATATCAAATTCTTCCAAGGCTATCTTTCTTCTCTCCGATCCGTTTTTTACATTTGGTTTGAGGGGTAACTAAATTGTTCGAATAGTGATTATTAATAAGTTATTTTTTAATAAAGTTCTTTCGCTATTCAATCACTAAATTTTATTCAGTATCGATTATCCCGAATTCAAATTTTACAGAAGGATTCTTTCAATCTAAAAAAATAAGGTATTTATTTTTAGCGGATCAAATTTTACTTTATAAATTGATCTAATAGAGAGTTTTATAACTCAGTTGTGAATTCGATTTATAGACTCGTAATACTTGGATTTTTTAAAACTTAATTTTTTAAGGTCGATTTTAGTTTCGTTTGGCGAATGTAGTTAAGCTTAGATTTGCCTATCTAGTAACAATGAGTACAATCTTTGCAAATAATATGAAAATTGTAAACTATGAATTTGTGATCTTTGGTATCATTAAATACATGCATTCGAGTTGGAGGAGAAAAAAAAGGAGATTTTTTTTCATTTGAGTATACGTGTCACTTAAAACACTGACAACACGACACGTTGCAAACAAACTAGTCTTTAATTTCCAACTTTTTTTCTAACTAAAACTGGTCTAACCATAAATAAATAAATAGTGAAAAGAAAAAAACAAGAAAAGAAAGAAGGAAAGAAAGAAAATATCGAAAAACATGCATACCCAACCAAGCCGACCAGTCGTCTCATCATTAAATTTTGCTAAATAACTTTATGTGTTTAGATTGTCTTAGTACTTTAATCAAAATGAGCAAACATTAACCAAAATTAGCAATATTCCCCAGAAAAAATCAGCATCTGGCAACTTTTCTTGACCCAATACGTATATGTATATATATGTTCCCACCAAAACCCAGGAAAAGAAGAAATGACCAAACAGTGCAAGAACTTGGCAAAGTAGACAAAACCCAGACATGTTAGTTAAACATCCCTTCCCTTAATTTGGTTCAATTGATATTCAATTAATATTCAATTTGGTTCACAACATGTAGTTAATTTCTTGATAGCACCCTTCCCAAATTTCTCTTGTGTCCGAGAGAAATCAAGGATTCTTAAAAAAAATCAGGTTTTTGAGTGTGAAAAAGAGAGAGGAGAAGTTTTGAGTATTTTGGGCATTCCTTAAATGGTTAGGAGAGAGAGGAGAATGGTTTGGCGGCTTTACAAGAAGTAAATAGGAAAAACAAGGGAAAAGATGCAGAAGTCTATGCCTTCTGTTTATAGATGCTTTGATTTTACTGTTAACCATGTGCCGCGGAAGAAAAAAAAAGCCTCCATATGGCTATGCGCCTAAGAGGCTTTCCATTGGTAAATAGAGTTGGCCTCACATCTCATTTATTATCAGGAAACAGACATATCACTAGTCCTTGATTCTTGAGGAGAGCCTTTTAGCATCGTAAATTGAAATCCCAATTCAAGACATCTATATAAATAAAATAAAATTGATACTACGAGCAGATAACGAGCCAACCGGGTTTAGGGGGTGATAGAGTGATGTGAATGTCCTTCGTTAGTTTAGGGCCAGACCCTGCATTTAAACATAAGAGGACGACTAGAGAGGTTAGGTACTATTCAATGGTGGCCCATGGAAAGCCCAAAAATGAATATGGAAGCTAACTCAAGGTTCGATAGGGTTAGCCATGCTGGTCCCAATGGGCTAGTAGATGCCAATCCGGAACTTGTACATCAATGTGGTCCAAAACCTAATCTGTCTCACCAACACAAGAAGAAATTGATTATTTACAAATCCTGATTGACAAAAGTATTTTTTGTACATTATGATGGATGAAAAAATAGGTCGGACTGAATTTTATGTATCTTGTCCTTCCAATGTACTACCATGAATGATGATGGACTTAGTAGGCTTAGGATTTAAAAGTTTATTGTGGTGCTGCCTAACACCAAAATCAATCAGTTTTGTTTCTGGCAATTTGATTATTCCTTCCAGTTTCTATCTTCTTCTTTCTTTCTTACTCGGTAATTCAGCTTACTGATTGATTAATCTGGATTTAGGTTCTGTAGGTTTTTTTTAGGAGATAGACTCTTCCTAAAAGTTTTAAAGCACTTGTGCTTTCAAAACTCGAATTCGAGATTTTAATTAAGGTAGAAATTTTTTTTGTCAACTCATCTGCACTCTCTTCAATTTTGTTTGTTTATTAGTATATTTTTTTTTCTATATTGCAATTGGATTTTGCCCGTTCCTAATTTGATTGAACTAGTTCCTTAGGGTTTGGGATATGGTCCTCATCTATAGTTAGAATTTTTATGGGTACATTTTGGCATTTTTTATCAATCAATTTACAAAAAAATATCATCATGCTATGTGCAATCTTTTTCTTTCCTTTAATTTATGTTGTGCACCCTTTAGTTTTGGTGCCCGCATTTGCAAATAACTTAGAATTATAATTAAATTAAATTAATATTCTAATGAATTGATTTATAAAATAACTTAGAATTATAATAAAATTAAGTTAATATTCTAATGATTTGATTTATAGCATAGACTTTGTATACCATTTCGTTCTAAATAAATAATCTTATCATAGGTATTGTTATGAACTATGTACCTTTTAATCACGGCAACATTAGCAAATTAGCGCACATTTGATAATCCAAACACTATATTATATTGATAGTTTTCCGATAAGCATTTTGGGTAGGGGTGTACAAGAACCGGGCCGGACCGGAAATCGGATCGAAACCGTCTTTTTTTCTTCCCCGGACCGGACCGGCCCGGCTTTTTCTTTTTTTGTTGACCCGGATCGAATCGGACCGGAAAGTTACGATTCGGTCCGGTTCTCCATCCCTCAAATCCAGAAACCGGCCCGGAGAACCGGTAGAACCGGAAATATATATTTATATATAAATATATATATATGCATAATAATATCAAAGTATCCATTTGGTTCAATGGTTAACTCATCATTTATTATATTAAATGGGAGAGGTTCAAACCCTCTTGGCTCCCACTTTTTTCGTATTTGTGTGCAAGAATAAATTTTAAGTAAAAAAAAAAACCGAGCCAGAACTGGAACCGGCCCGATCCGGTCGGGAAAAATTGGAACCGGACCAGGCCGGTTCTGTCCTGGACAAGAACCGGTAAGTCCGGTCGGATCCGGTTCTAGGCCAAGAACTGAACAGGACCGGCCCGTGTACACCCCTAATTTTAGGTTGGTAGGAAACATTTTTTTCTTTTTTTTATGAACGAAAAACGTAACTTTATACTAGCTCTTACCAAAAAACAACACGAGAATTATCCGCAATCATAAGAGAATGAAGTGTGAATGTCTGAAATAATGAATCTTGACAAGCAACAACAATAGAGGTTAAATAGCCTACAAACCTAGTCACAAACATGATTTAACAAGTAACTGAAAATCGGATTGAGCTACAATTCGTTGCCAACCCCCGATAATTTTGTGCCCAAGAAATTATCAGATACATTTTATCCCACTCATATTTATTGATGCAAATCAAATAGACAGCAATTTTAATTTTAAAAAATGAATCAAGTGTGAGTCCATGTTTTCTGTGAATAGATACATAGAATGAATGCACCCGATAATTTCTTGCTTAATAGCCGATGCTGGGTTTGAGTAGCTAGCTTCTCTCTCTTCTACCACAAAAGGCCCATATCAGAAAACTTGGCGGATATGGGCTCAACATTGTCATGTATAGACTGTTGAGTATATTTTCATATGGCCCAGCGTTGTAGAAAATACTACCAAGTATATTAATCGGGCTCGCTAGCTGATTTGAAATTTGATTCTAGCATAATTTGTTCTCAAATCCTGGTTATCGTGAGTTATTTGATAGTTGATAATCTGATCTTTAAAGTAGGATTGTAGATTTGATATTTGTGTACGAATAAATATATATTATGAGTATTTTATTCATTAGTAGATTAATGTTCTAATGAGTTTAGAGATACATGTAGTTCATATCTAAAAAAGAAACCGTAAGATAAAACTGTACTAATACTATTATTTTTTTATTTTATTTTATATATAGGCAGTAGTATTAGTTAATTAGTTGTACTCCTTCCGTTTTTAAATAAATGATAGTAATTTTTCTTTATCCTTAATAATTGTCATTTTTATCATTTTCAATGTATCAATTAGTATTGATTGACTATATTTACTAGAGTTATTGAGAGTAATTATCTAAACGTACATCGAAACACATGAATTAATCATTTTCTTAATTCCTCTGAAAATGGTTTGAACGTCATTTATTTGAGTACAGAATGAGTATAATTTTGCACGTTAATAAAGATATCAAGTAGTGTAGTAATAAATTTTTATTCTTTCACAAAAAATAAATAAATATTATTCTCCCTTATTCCGTATTCAATGCATGTAATTTTTTTTGTTGAAATTATCCGATAATTCAGTCACTATATTAAGCGTAATTATTCTAGATTTAAGTTAGATAGGACCTGAAAGTTGGTAAATTTTTTTTTATAAATTTTAACCCAATTATATTTTTTAAACTCGAACTTAAAATCTCTAATTAAATTAAAACAAGTTAAACAACTGACTATCACTTAAAAGTTTAAATGTAATAGTAGTACTGTATGATATTTTTGTTTTTTATGGATAATAAATTCGTGCTGAATTGATTAGTTGGTATTGTTGGCCCTCCACTACCTCCAATCCATCCAATCCAGAGTTCCAGACCATGACATTTTGTTGTCATCCATCATCCATCATCCACCATACAAACCTTTTTTTTGTTAGGCAGCGCAAAAGTACACTTTACTTTAATGTTGTCTTGGTCTCTAACCCAATAATTCCATCATCGCTAACGTGCGCCGGTGGCGCCTGACTCCAAAGTACGTTCACCGCCTAGTATAATTCTCGTTGACTTGCTGGCTGATGCTAGCCTAGTAGTAGTAGAAGTTTAACATAACCGCCCACCGCACAGATCCTAGGAAAAATCCAACAACGGTACTATGATAGTTTCATGAGGTAGTTAAACTGTTAAAGATGCAAACTTTTCATTATCTGTCAGCTTGGATTTCCCATCAAGGATTCTGTACAAAGGTACTGTTTTTCTGGGTTTCCTCTTCTCAATTCTCTTGCTATTGGGTGTACTTTTTGTCATTCGCAGGTTCATTAATGATATGGTTTACTGGTTTATTAATTGGTGAGATGTGAATGTTTTAGGATTTAATTGCCTTCAATTTATGATTCCTGCATTACTATGTCATTGTTATGAGGATTTAATAATCTTAGGTGGTTGGATTCTCGTAGAAAGGTGCATTAATGGAGTTCCAAGCTACTAGTTCAGAAAGATTTGTGTATTTCAAGAAATTGACATTTTGCAGACTTAAGTATTTGAGAAATTACCCTTTTTTGGTATGTGAACTGAAATGTTAATGGATAATTTGATGACCATTATCAATTTAATTGTCTGATTAGCATTTTTTGGAGGTAAAGTTTACATCTTTGTGGATAGATCTTGTGGAAACTGCATTCTATTAGACTGCAAGTTTGACAGCTAACTCCAGTGATTGTTATATATGCCAATAACAATGCAGCTACTTTAGTGTAATTATTGGATAATCTAATGGAAACTAACTTGTTTCTTCCTTGTCTTGTTCATCCTTAGGTTTTCTAAAGTAAGTAATTGAGTTGTGGGAGTTGACGAAATATACCATTCGAATTAAGTACAGCAGGGATGGATGAATTGCATATGCATGGGGGAAACTCAAGCAATGGTGAGAGCCCACAAGAGGTAGCGAGTATGATGGAAGTCTTAACGCGAATAGACTTCGACTTGGCGAGTTCGTCTGAGAAATTGATAAACCTGCATGTACTCTTAATGCACCTCTTGGCTTGGGATAATGACCTCGATCTCATGGCTGTAGAAAATGGTTATATGTCAGCAGCATCTGCTGAGAAGGCATTGCTGTTTGATCTTCTTTCTGGGATTTTAGATTCTGAGCTTAGAGAGGTGGAGGATTTCATCAATAGTATCCAAGCACAGATTATTGATTCCCGACAGAAAGTATCCTCATTCAGACACTTGAAAGAACTGTTCACTATGATGGAAGAGAAATTGCGTATTCTTGAGGGATCATTGAAGAAGTCTCAGGAGCATGTTCTTGAGGTGAAGATGCAATCAACCAAGCTGCAGTGTGTCTTTTCCGTTTTTAGACCTGAGAATGGTAAATTTAGTAGTCTCATTTAAAAGAAAATATGTTTGAAATTTTCAGTTTGTTAATTTTCTCCGTTCTGGGATATGACACATATAGGGGAGGACAATAAGGCAGGGGAATCTTCAGCCAATGGCCAACTATCGAACAGCTTTGTGAGATCTAAAAGCCGGATAGCTGACAAACAAGCGCATATTCTGAGGATGTTGGAGAAATCTCTAGCCAAAGAGCTGGAATTTGAGAAAAAGAAGTCTGAGATAAGGCGGAATGAAGAGCAGCTGAAACTGAAGCTGTATCATACAGAACAGTTAGCTCTTCACATGGAAGAAGCAGCAGAAATGGCCACGGGAAGGTTTTTTGAGGCAGAAAACGGTGCTGTGGTACTCATGGGAATTTCAAAGGAAATGGCCGGTAGACTTCAGATAGTTCAGTTTAATCTAAATGGTTCGTTACAACGAGAGGCCGAGTTAAAGTCTAAACTCCAATATTGCATACAACAGCTAGATACCAAAGATACTGCTTTAAAGAAGCTTGAGAACAACATTGCAGAACACATGGTCAAAAGCTCTCAAGTACCAGCTTTGATGGAAAAGGTAAATTCACTGGAGGAGCAGCTGAGGAAATCTGAAATTCAACTGAAGAATACAAATGTGTTATATGCAGAAAGTCAAGAGCACCTCATCCAGATGGAAAATGCAGTCGAGTCTCTAAAAGAAAGTATGTATGATGCTGAAAGTAGGGCTGAGACTGCAGAGACCAAGGTTAAACAATTGACAGATTCCAATTCAGAACTTACAGAGGAAGTTAATTTTCTGAAAGGGAGTAGAGATAGCAGCACAAAGAAGGTGACTTTGCTCGAGAAGCAGTTGAGGGAGTTAGAAATCCAAGCACAGAATTCAAAGGTATCAGCTGAAGCAAGTTCAGAGCAACAAAATATGTTATACTCTGCGATTTGGGATATGGAAACATTGATTGAAGACCTAAAATCAAAGGTATCCATAGCTGAAAGCAAGACTGAGAGCGTAGAGGACCAGTGCATTGAGTTATCTGAGTCGAACTCGGATCTTACCAATGAAATAAGTTTCCTAAGGTCCAGACTGAAAGCCTTGGAGACATCTTTGGATAAAGCAAATAAATTGAAAGCTGCAAGTGTGAAAGAAATTAATCTCAGGAACAAGCTTATCACGGATGCAGTCATGCAATTAGCCAAGGAGAGGGAGAGTCTCCAGAATCAGGTAGCGACATTATTGCATAAGAAATAGACATTCTTTTAATGTAAATTTGTGCAAAGCATCATCATATGTTAAAGGTAAACATATGATAAATTCCGATCTGAACACATTGGATTCAGGCTGCCGTACTTTTAGTACAGCCAAAAAGAAAAAAAAAACAAAAGGAACCCCATTTTTCATGTCATTCCACTCAATAATGTCATCGTTTCTCTTTCTTTCCAGATATTTGCAGCCATCTTTTCTGCTTTATGTTTTGTTAGTTTTAATAGATTACAGGATAGAATATTCCCCTCAAGTTCTCTCTCTTTGTTTTTTTATGCAGTTGTTTTCTTTGTCAAGGGAAAACGAAATATTGCTGAAGAAGTTAAGAAACATCGAAGGAGATCCTAATGTAATCAAATGCATCAATGGAGATGATTGCGACGAAGAACTGCTCGCTTCAGACAACATTTCACCTGATGATACTAGCAGAAAAACTTGTGAAGAACCAATGCCCTCAGGTTAAAAGCTTTCGAAGTGCACTACACGAGTACGATGATAAAAAAGAACAGGCCTGCAGGAAACCTTAACCTTGTATATGAAATGAAGCCAGGAATTTGGTTACAGAAACTATTTTTCAGTGGTTGTTCGTCATGGCTAGTCACATTTAACAGGCAGGCTTCGCGCTTCCGTACATGATGTTGGTTATGTGTTTATATACCACTTTTAAGATGGGTTGGTGTGCTGTAATTGTGTATTTTTAGTTTTGCACATAGTTATTTGTTTGTTCTTTTTCCATCATGGGTGAAATTTGTGGCAAAATGTGGATTCTTGTAAGAAAAAACCAATTCTATGAATTCTTTGATTGAGATGTAAAAAAAGCAGATGTGATTTTAATAGCACAACCAGGCTAAAAGCATGGTGGGCAACAGTTGATGTAATTTCTGTAATTTAAAACCAACTATTTGTGCAGTTTGTAGAGAGAATTATGTTTCCTGGAAGAAGAAAAAAAAGAAAAACCAGTAGCTTGCATTAAAAATAAAAATAAAAAATTGCTATGTGATGAGAAAAAAAGAGAAGTTAAGCAGAGCATGAAGCGACGCCGTTGACAAGGATACCACCAAAGTGCAAACGAAACCCTAGCTTAAACCCTTTACAAAAACATTATAAAAGCTCTCAAGCGAGAATGAGAGGTATCATTGCAGCCACTTAGCGGCTTGAATGCTATGAGTGCATCGTCATTCCCATCTCAGGTAAGCATTTGTACTTCTTAGGTTATTATCAGTATAATTGCAAATGAAATCGTAGGCACCAAATAGCCCCTTGTTTCTTCTAGTTATAGAGTTCTAAGGAACCAATCGAGAAAAAAGGTTTAACGAAGGTGCAATATTAACAAATCTGGCAAATTTCTCTACGCGTGTGGTTTATTCAAGCTTGAATAATCTTGCACAGAGTTTGCTTTGCTACACCCATATGTTTATTTTTAAATTAACATTTCTTTTTTCAATAATGAAAAAGGGAAGCAAAATGATGAGACCCATATTTTATCTGAATTTTTGATGTGGAAATATCAATCCTTCAAAGTTCTCTGATTGCTTTGTTTCATGTTGTCTTTGTCTTTTGCTTTTTTTAATGATATTATTTCAAAAAATTAGCTGATATGAAAAGGGTATAAGCAAAATGATGAGATTCACTTACCTGAATTTGATGTGGAATCACATTATCATATAGGTCTTCAAAGTTCTCTGATTGCTTTTTGTTTTCAGTTCTGTTCATTATGTTTTGGGAATGAGATGCATTTTGTTTTTGAAAGATCAATTCGTTGGAGATGGGGAGCTTGTTTAATTGGTTTTAGACTTATGTTCTGGCACCTATATTCATAGCCTGTTAAGCATGTATATTTCAGGCTATACGAGCATGGTGCAATAACAATACCTTTCTGTAGTTGCTGCTTGACTGATCTTTTTTCTTGTGACCAGTTGTTCATGAACTATGAAGGATACATTATTTTGTAACCATTTTGTATTTCCGCTGACAGTATGCAATTTGAGTTTTACCATTTTTTTTACTATTCAAAACTAATTGCAAAATATCCTTTTTAATATGCCTCTTATGATGAGATACAAATGTTATTCTGAGATGCTGTGCGGAAACTTTTTGGAGACCTGAACTGAAGAGGATTGATCTTCATGCTTATTTAAAATTATTGCCATGACTGTTACTAAATCCTACCAATAACCAAAGTGGTTACCTTTCATACTAATTCAATTGCTGCGAAAAACAGAATGGTTGAAATCTTTGTCCGAAAATTGCAGTTTTGCTTGTGATTTAAGTTGTACACTCTTGAGGTATTGTTTCTACATGGAGCTTGAAGTTTCCCATTTGGTGGTATTAAAGATGTTGAAGTTCTTTCTACTTTCCTGAGCTAACAATTGCTGAAATTTTTTGGACACTTGAACTGAAGAGTTTTTAAAAGGATCTTCAACATCTTTTACTGTTTGTCATTTTTACTTTACTCCGATGTGTATCTTGCCGGGCACCTGTTGATGTGTGAGAAATCTTCAGATTAAAACCAACTCCTGAAACAAAGAACTTGTGTAAGTATATCTAGTAGCTCAGGAACATTTCTTGTGATGCTTTTGATTCCCGTGTTCTTGCAGTGTATACACTAGTACTACACTACTCATGTAGCATCCATGAGGACCTGCATATATAGAGGAGGCAAGAGTGACAGTGGTGTGATTCGTATTCTGCACTCTTGCCTCCTCTATATATGCAGATGCTTGAGGAGGTGTTCCAGTAATGGTGGCTTAATTACATATGATATCGCTGATATTGGATTGTGTGTTCGTATTCTGCACTCCCGTTCACCCTCTTCTTCCTCGCTAACCATCAACCATATAATCTTCAATCTCTACAATCTCCACACCCAATTCAAAAAAAAAAGAAGCAATTTCCTCTTAATTCGAACAATCAGCGAATTAATTCCTGCAAAAACCAATTCAAAGCCAACCCCCTGCAATTAATTCAAAACCCTGCAAAATCAATTCAGCCCCTGCAATTAATTAATTAAATCCCATACTCCAATTCCCAGCCGAACCACCATGACAGCCGCCGCAGACCACCAATCCCCGACCGAAACCAACCAAACCCAAACCCAGCCGCATCGCCACCATCACTTCAGCCGCACCTCTTCCGCTTTCCCCCAAAACCCTCACCAAACCCTGAACTCTCCTCGCCAAACCCACCTGCAGAAATATCGATTCAAGTAGGCACTAGTTCCTCTTTCCCCTTTCCACTGACAAATCTCTCACCAACACCAACAACCCAACAATGGCTTTCTCCACCTCCAACGCCAACACCCTCCGCATCTTACCCGTACCCAACAAATCCTTCTCTTCCAACAAACTCTCCTCCATCTTCGCTTCTCCAACCCAACTAAACTAGTTGAAAAAAAACCAATAACATAAAAAAACCCATTAACCAAAAAGATCAATTTTTCAAAAAATTCCATGACTTTAACAAACCCAGCACAAAAAAACATCAAAAGAACGTTATTACCCAGCAAATTTCTCTCATTCTTGTTTGCTAATGAGTCAAAGAAAACAAGAACGAGTGGAAACAAGAGAATAGCAGTGGTCCTAAGCAGAAGTTTAGTAGGTGAAGTGGGCTTAAACGGGAAAAAGACTGGGTCTAGATGTTGGAAAATCCTGCAAAATAAAGTTAGAAATACAAAGATCGAGTCGCGTAGAAACGCTCGCCCTAAAAGAATTTATTTCCCCCAGGATAAAACGATCTCTTCCGATTTAGAAATCGGGATCCAGAACAGCAAGAACCAAAAATAGAATAATAACCAGGAAATTCTCTCATATTTGATTGTGGTGTTTCTTCTCCAATGTCTGTTTTTTCTCTTAATGTTTGGTTTGATGGAGTAGGTGGTATTTATAGGAAGGAAGAAAATCATGACCATTAAGGTGGGGAATCATGGTCATTATGGTGGAGATTGATGACCATTAAGGTGGGGATTATCATGGCCATCATGGCCATTACCGTTACAGAATCATGGCAATTAAGCCGTTGCATAGTCATGGTAATTAAGTCATTCATAGCCGTTGGAATGGGAGAGATATTCAACCTTTGGAATATCATTATTTTACAACAATCCCCCACATATTACAAAGGTTGATGGTAGCAATTCCTGGTTAATATATATACGGAGTATAATTTTTCGAATCTGGTGTCTTTTGGACTATGAACCAGACCTAGACAAATAAATTTTATCCTTACAGAGATAATGGTGAAGTTTAAAACTTTTATGAACCATTAACTCTTTTGTAAGGTAGGGAATCTATTTATCATGTTATACCCCCACAATTCTTGCTGTTAACGCGGTTTTGAGCGTTTTGGCCATGCGCGTGCCTGGATGTTAATGAATGCTCTAGAGATTATGCCACAATCTCATAGGAGCGGCCCCACTCCACATTCATATAGGTGATTTCATCAAATGTATCCGCAATCAATACATCACCCATAAGTAGGGGTGGGCATTCGGGTATTTCGGAAATACCCGAATGAAAAATTTCAGAATTCCGGATTCCGAAATCCAAAAAAAATTTCTCGAACCCGAACCCGATTTTTCACTACTCGAATTTTCCGATCCCGAATTTGAATTTCGGAAATTCGGGTATATCCGAATTTCCCGAAATTCAAACCCATTCGATCAAAACCCAAATCAAATCCCAAATCAAATCGCAGCCAACAATTAATCCAATCCCAAATCAAATCGCAACCAACAAATTAACTCAGGGAAATACACATCTCATCCAACAATTAATTAATATTTCAATTACATTTATCAATTACAATTTAATTAGTTAAACGCAATCACAAATTTCAGACTACCCATCTGCTTATTGAAAACTTACTTTTTGGAATCAATTGTGATGCCAAAAGAGGCATCCAGGTGATGTAACCCACACCTTCCCGGTCGATGCGGATGCGGGAAATCGCATCGTAGATCTGGAACCAGGAGGGTCGGGACAGTTGACAGAGGAGGCGAGCGGAGCAGATCTGGAACTGGGAGGTCCGGGACAGTCGACAGAGGAGGCGAGCGGAGTAGGGAAGTGATGGGTGGACGGCGAGGAGAGAGAATTAAATCGGTGGCTGTGGTTAGGGACTGGAGATTGGTGTCTGACTGGCTGACTGGCTGTGGTTTCGATCGAGAGAGAAGAGAGTGAGATGAGACGGTCGTGGTGCGTTGTGGTTAGGGTCATCGGTGGCTGTGATTTTGGCTGAAGAATGAAGATTAGATGGATACTTGACTGGACTAGAGAGAGAGAGAGAGTGCGCGTGCGTTTGTGTTGTTGTGGGAAGGAAGGAAGGAATAAATTAATAATGGAAAATTGAAAACCACTTAAAGTCTTAAAGCATTAATATTTCGGGAAAAGTCTTAAAAGCATTAATATTTCGGGATCCGAATTTCCCAAAACCCATTCCGATCCGAACCCGAAATAATTTCGGGTATTACATACCCGAACCCGAATTTTTCGATACCCGAACCGAAATTCAAAAAATTCGGGTCGGAAAATTCGGAATTCGGGTATCTCGGAAATGTGCCCACCCCTACCCATAAGGGATATGAAATCATTAAGAGTTCAAAACTCATCCTCTCAATCAATGCAGTATAACACTTCTCACACCATAGGAGGGACAATCAATTTCGTGTTAACAGAATTAACAAGTGACTTGTTATTACCCATATGAACCTTCTTCATGGGATCTCCAATCACAAAGGTTGGGTTCCCATCACTGTTAATTTTCCAATATGGCTTTAAGTCCTATTCCCCTCGATGTTTCTTCCATTAATTTTTATTCAGAGGTTTAGTCAGAGGATCGACCAAAATCACTTCTGACTTCTCATAGTCAACAAAAATAATTTCATCATTTGACAATAGCTAGCTTAACCACATGCAAGCCTTAACTTGACAATCACAATGTATCGATACATAGGTGTTACACCCAATAGAATTCTCACATGTTGTAGAATTTCATCCAAAAATTATTAACATCACTAGTGGATCATCACATTTCATCACTAGTGGATTTTAATCTCATCAAATCTCATTTGAATATAAAATTCAATTATCATCATTGTATATTCTAATACAACGGATACCACAATTCATTGTAGTTATCATCACTGTATTCTCTAATACAGCAGAAACTCAAATTATATATGATACCACAATTCACGGTATCTATCATCACTGTATTCTCTAATACAGCAGAAACTCAAATCATTTAAGAGTACTGAAAACCTTGACATCAAAATGTCCAACTCTTGATAAAAATGGTGATAGCATTGTGCTAACACATCACATCTCTCATTTATTTATTTATTTTCCCATTATCACACTTGTGATATCATTGCTGCCACAGACTCACAAAAGTATTAGTATACTTCATGGCATATTTTTTATTTTATTTTTAAATAAATAAATAAGACAATAATATTCGGACCCCCACATTTGCGAATATTATTCTATTTGTTTAATTCTACCAAATAAATATATTTGGTGCATTCTTAATCCCACACAATTACACAAGAATTAAGATTGAAAGTAAATACCTCTTTGAGAGCACATCATCTCTTATAGTATCGAGTATAATCAAATTACTCATTAATTTGATCGCAAGCTTCACGAGCATTGAAATATATACCTTATATATTTCTCCCACAATTTCTGCAACCTTAATTAGCTAGACAATTCACTGCTCAATTGATCCCTACCACTTTAATCAGGAAACAATTGCATTGATTATATTAATACTCACAATTTCCACATATATATATTAGAATATTAATCAATCTATAGCAGTAATAGTCACACCACTTAAAAATAATTTTACATGCATCACTGCTTTAAATTCTTTTAAACAGTAAAACTAAACATTAATCTGTTTCCACAGATTCAATTCTTCTCATTTAAATACATTAATTGCACCAATTATTAACATAAATAAAATAATTTATGTCAAACAATATATCTTAAGGAATTATTTTCACATTAAGTGAAAATCTATACCATTAATTAGAATACCTCATAAAAATTGCAATTAAGCATATTGTATAAACATTTATGCACAAAATTCCAATTTTGGTACAAATCAACTTTTCAACCATTAATCACTTTCCGTTTTAAAAAATATCACATAAAATTGTAATTTAAAATTTTGGAACCTTAATTGCATACCGTAACACAGAGATTTCAATTTCACCAATAATAATAAAGTCATCATCCACTTTATTTTCATAATCAATTGAGAATAATCTGATATATTAAAATCTCATTTATATTTGCACTGCTTACTCCATTGCCACATTGTAACAGTAATATAACAATTAATATTGGTCATTCACCTCTTGTCATTGTTAAAGAGATCTTGAGTAATATGAAACACTGACCAAGAAAATTTATCAAGCACATGGAGAATAACATACCTTGATACATACTTGTATCATATCTGCATCACTAAGAGACATGAATTTCATCATCAATATGGTCCTCGTGAGTGCCCCACAAGTAATTAGACTTTTTGAGAAATTAACTTGTTAAATAAATCTCTCATAAAATTGTAATTCATCATGTACCATAAAAAATGAATTCTTCATATTGCAATAGTATGTATGGTAACAACATCAAAATATAAAATCCAATTTAAATTTGGATGAATGCACTTAATTGCATTTAAGTAATTATTTGACTAATTTTAAACATTAGTCCATTGCCACAACATATATACGTAACTGACATAAGACACTGAAATTTCATTTAATGCATTTCATTATAACAATATTTATGACATATAAAGATTTTCATAAGTCATAAATCTCACCATATTGTTTACTCATTTATTGAGCATTTCATAATTAATAAATTTTTAGAACAACGTACCTTTGTACCTCTTCAAACAAAAATATTTGACACCTTACCACCATTAATGTATTCAAACCTCTTAATATCTTTGAATGAGAAAAATTCTACAAGAATTAATCTTGCATTCATTTTACGGCTCCTTTGTAATTACTCCACTTTTAGGCACTGGATATAAATAATCAAATTATCTGCAAATACTTAAGATAAAACATAGGCTAATGCCATTAAACATACAACTGTAAAATTTTCATGTGACCATCATATAAATAAAATTATGTTTTAAATTTGTAGTTGGGTATTTGAAATACCACTCAATTTCCTCATAAACATAAAGTTAGTAACCACATGTTATTATAATAAAATTTATAACTACATACCTTAGGAGTTTGTATCTGCTCCATTATTGATCAATAAAAAATACCCTCCACAGTAATTAGTATCATTAGGAAACAAAATTAAATGATAAAATATTGAACAATATCAATACATGACAAACATCTCAAACTCTTGTGACATTAGCAGAACTAAACAGTAAATGGCCATGCTAGCAAATGCTCCTAATTACCAATTCTTTATTGGTCCATCAGAAGGCACATTATGATTTAAATATATAATAATTAATATTTGTCCATTGACAAATTGTATTAACATTCAAATGTTAATTCACCCAAATAATTGTTAGAAATATATCCTCTTAATTAGGGATACTGATAATTTACCACAAACAAAAGAAATACTTATCTGTTGAGCATAAGATGATGATATGAACTTTCTTCTCTTTGCACTCTTAATCGATCCATCACCGATAAGATAAATTCCTTTAGATTGTTAGAAAAATCTGTCTTAGTTGATCTCTTGGTTAGGACATTCTCGCTTGATCAAGACGGTTCACCAGGCAGGCTGAATATCTTTCTTGGAATATCTGCAAAATAAAGTTATGAATCACATGTTATTTTAATAAAATTGATAATCACATACCTTAGTAGTTGTTTCTTCATCCACAAAATTGTTATCATTAAGACATAACATATGTATCTACTTTATTATTGCTCAATAAAAAATACCCTCCACAATAATTGGCATCATTAGGAAATAAAATTAAATAATAAAATATTGAGCAATATCAAGACATGACAAACATCTCAAACTCTTATTATGTCATCATGTAATTAAACTTTTTGGGAAATAAATTCCTTTAGATTGTTGGAAAATCCTGCAAAATAAAATTAGAAATACAAAGATCGAGTCGCGAAGAAACGCTCGCCCTAAAAGAATTTATTTCCCCCAGGATAAAACGATCTCTTCCGATTTAGAAATCGGGATCCAGAACAGCAAGAACCAAAAATAGAATAATAACCAAGAAATTCTCTCATATTTGATTGTGGTGTTTCTTCTCCAATGTCTGTTTTTTCTCTTAATGTTTGGTTTGATGGAGTAGGTGGTATTTATAGGAAGGAAGAAAATCATGACCATTAAGGTGGGGAATCATGGTCATTATGGTGGAGATTGATGACCATTAAGGTGGGGATTATCATGGCCATCATGGCCATTACCGTTACAGAATCATGGCAATTAAGCCGTTGCATAATCATGGTAATTAAGCCATTCATAGCCGTTGGAATGGGAGAGATATTCAACCTTTGGAATATCATTATTTTACAACACTAGATGTCTTACCAGGACAAAAATGATTGAAGAGAAAGACGAAGACATTATCATTATTATTAAAAAAAAAGGAATTAGGCTGTACAGATTTTCCAGGTCAACGAGTTGGCAATTGGGGGAGGGTATGGCAATTGGTCTCTTCTTTCTTGCCGTGGAAAAATAAGAGAGAGAAAAAGAAAAAGAAAAAAATAATAATTTAATTAACACATGGCATGCCACATCATCATATTGATGACGTGTCATGCCACGTCAGCAGTTAACGGTAAAGAATAGATGACGTCAAGGGCATGTACCAAATGAGTCATTTCTTTCAAGTGGAGGTGCCTTTTAAATCGTTTGACCAAATGAGGTGCCAAATGAGTCAATCAAATCAAGTGCAGGTGCCAAAAAATGACTTAACCCTTAATTAAATGGGCCTCTTAAGTTAAAAAAATATTTTAAAAAGGTCTAACCCAGTCTTAAGTTTACAGTCAGTTCTTCCGGTTAATTACCGATTTTAACTGGTTGTTGATCACTTTGATCGGTTCTCTTTATTGAGAATTGTGAAAAAATACACTGAAAACCAGACTGGTCCTCAATTCTATTGGTGGAACGGGTCAGTTTGGTGTGGTTTTGAGTAGGGGTGTAAGAAAACCAAATTGAACCGAAAACCGAACCGGAGCATTTTGCACCGAACCAGACTGAACTGAAAAGTTTCGGTTCAGTCCGGTTCTACTCGTAGCAGAACCGGAAATTTCCGGTTCTGTCCGGTTCTACTCCTACCACAATCCGTAAACCGATCTGTAGAACCGGAATATATATATATATATATAATCACATAACATAGGTGATGCTTTGCTTCAGTGGCGAAACGTTTGTTTCCTTTTCAAAGGGAAGGGGTCATAGAGTAAAACTTGGGTACATACGATGTACCCACTACTCAGTACATCATGATGTATGATGATGACACGTGTTCAAAAGTGTCAAAAATAGTGGTATTCTAGCACTATTTAGGGTAGGTGTCATCATCCTAGATCATGATGTACTGAGTAGTGGGTACATTGTATGTACCCAAGTTTTTTCCGTTCGAACCTCCCTTTCATCAAAATTCTTTTTTCCATCTTTTCCTTCTAACTGGCCTGGGCCGGGCCATCTTTTCCTTCTTTCTTCCTTCTAACTGGGCTGGGCTAGTTAGCTAGGTCCATTGTTTTATTTTTTAATTGTTTGTAAATTGTACTAATAGTTAGCTAATAATTTATGTAATTATTTGTAATAGCTAGCTAATATTTTTTTAATTTATAATTAATTTAATGACTTTTTAAATAATATTTTATTGACATTTCATGTGAATTTTAATATTTATATTTTATTTAATAAATTTATATATAAATTACTATTAAATAATATAATCAATAAATTTTATTATTAAATATATGTAATAATGACTCCATGAAAATAAAAAATAAAATAGAAATTTACTTTCATTTTCTCAATCTTTACCATTCATACCAAATAAAAATAATTAGTCATTCAAATTTTTTTATTCTCATTTCTAGTAGTAGGATACTAAACACATTAAGACATACTCCATAATTCTCACTCCTTACCTCCATTGAATCCATTCTCATTTCTTGTGGTTTATTACGAGCAACCAAACAAGTCGTAAAAGTATCAAATGAAACATGCGTGTGAAATTGTATAAATTCACGACAAACTCTTATTATTGACAATGTGACATGTTAAAAACTTAGCTATCTAACTATTAATATAATTAACAATAATATTATCATTTTAAATTTTTTATTATTATCATTATAATACAATCTCAATTCCAATAAACCACTCGAGAGAAAATAAATAAATATAAACTCCCTATAATAAAACTAAGAAATGAAAAAAATTCTTTATTTCCTTTTGTTTAAAATTTTAAAAAAAATTAAAAAAAAATCGGAACTGGACCGGACTGTCCGGTTCAGTCCGATTCCAGGCCGGGCAGAACCGGAAATTTCCAGTTCAGTCCGATTCTAAGCCCAAAACAGGACCGAACCAGACCGGTTACACCCCTAATTTTGAGAACATAAGTGAAACACTTTATAGTTGGAAACGAAAATGTTATCCAAGAATTTGCACTTATTTTACTTTCATGATCCGGATGAAAAAGCTTGTTCTACCCATCAATTTACTTACATTATTAATTATTATTTTAATACTAAAGATTGAATATATAATTTACATTATAAAAACGACAGAAACTAACGTTCAACTATAACATTTTAATTTCCAAAATAAATACTAATAATCATTTGAGCATTACTTATCACAATGATGACAAATACTTACATATATGTTGTTGCCAAAGCCATTGGGCCATAATTATGGTAGGAAAGTTCATAAAATAGGAAATTTGAATTCCACCTCAGAAACACCTCACTCAATGCAATCAAGGGGAAAAAACAAAAAGATCCAGCTAAATTACCATTGTAATTACTAATTAACTAAATAGGAAAATCTAGACGACTTTGCCTGTATAAATAGTTAAACTGATCACCACCATAGTCATAAACAAACGCAACAAGCAGAACAAAACATGGAGTTTGCTTCCAGAAAGTTGGTCCTTATAATGGCTCTCCTATTTATAATGGCTTCTGGTCTGTATATTCATCTTTAAATTAATTATTATTCCTACATTTACTGCACGCGCCCACTCACACACGTACATATCTTTAAATTTTTGCTCTAATTCCGCCAATATTGCGATATCTGTCATGCTCCTTTTGTCACGTACTCTAAACGTTCCAGCACATATTTTAGTAAATTTTACTTTATTTTTCGGTTTAAAAAATATTTGGATAAAAGTATACTCCAAGATGGGACTTGCTGTAATGAATGATTGTTTTTAATAGTGATCTTCATTTAAAGAAAAAAAAAACTTAGACAATTCTAGAGTTAGGATTCGTATGTGCTCTGGTTAAAAAAATTAGTTGTAATTATAATTATCATTGTTGAGTATTTATGTTATAGTTTAAATTATAATAATTATAATTGTGTTAATTTGTTGCAGCTTCGCAGTTGGGAATAGACGCCAAGGAAGTGTTTTCGGGGCATTGCGACAAGAACGAAGACTGCACGTTTTTGTGTCCTAGAACGTGCCAGAACAAAGGTTGCAACTTGGGTGTCCATCAATGTCTCTGCGATTGTGGTCCGAAGCCGATTATCTATTCCGGTCACTGCAATCTAGACAGCGAATGTGTAACTCAGTGCCCGAGGAGATGCTCCGGCAAAACCTGTGATTTATCTGTCCACAAATGCGCTTGCGAATGTTAGATTACATATTAACCTCCTAGAAGTACTAAGATTTCAGATTCGATTCTCATATCGGGTCGAATGTTCAACGTATTTTTTTTTTTTTTTCTTTTTCTTCTGATTCGAGAAGAACACTAATTTTATTCGAGTATTGTCTTACTACTAACTGACTCATGAATTGGAGTAACTTGCATCCAAATTCTATTTTTAAGTTTACACAAGATCACTATAACAACAATCAATTAACAAGCAATGAAAAGACAACAAGATGCTTGATTCTACTAGCCGGGAAGCAACCAATTTGGATTTGTTACGGAACGGAAGGGATCTTCTAATAAAATGAAGCTTTTTTAAAAAAAAATTATACGACCGATTTTTATTTATCTAATAAATGGTAGCGGAACTGATGAATCTATGAGCTCGAAGGTAGTTCACTCACGTTTTTACAAAATATTTTGGGTCATTAAGTAGTTGATTGCTTGAACGAATGAATTGAAAATGTGTAATTTCAGATTCCTGATACTCTGCTTACTTTCCGATCAGTTCTCATTCCAATGATGAGTACATCGCGGTCAGAAAGGAAAATGTTACTAAACTCGTTCTGCAGAGTAATTGATTTTTTTTACGGCCCTTAAAAAATATTATTACTATTCATGCTTGAAATAAAATGCCAGCTGTATTTGTTTTTGAACTTTTGTATTATTTCTGAAAAATATTTAATTTCGGATTAAATAGGGATAAACTATTAGTTGAGACTTGGGAACAATTTGCCGAACGTAGGTTCTTCATTTAGAAAAAAATTAATCTACTACGCGTGATGGTGGACTCGTCTAATAATATTATGACAAATGTTAAAAAAGTTGACAATTCATTGTATTTTTACTTTGAAATCAATTTCTAATAAATTCTAAAAAGGAAAAATAAAATAAAATTGATTAAAATAGGTTCTTTCTCCTATAGATTCAGATCCAAATTCAAATCCTAACTTCGCCTATAAAAAAAAATGTTTCTTTCTCCTTTAATCTCTCCAACAAAATATTATTTCCATATTTTCGGTTTCTGAAAATCAAGTTCCACTGCCATTTTACTTTTAAAACCTAGCACCAAATTATACTTTAAACATTCATCTTCAGTTCTTAATACAAACATTTGTGTTTATACATATAAAAAAAAGGGAATCATGAAGACTTTTTTTTTTTTTTTGGAAAAAATCATGAAGACTTGAATGAGTCTCCCCTCCACATTTGATCACGTGCCAGAACTTGAGTTTTTTATTAGTTTAATGAAATAGATTCCCCGTAATTTAATGTTTTGATTAATTATCCTTCATACAATTTGTTTATTTAATAACCCTCTATACTCATACTTTTTTGTTTAATGACCTCGACGTTACGGAATGATAATTTGACACAATATCCGTTAAAAAAAATTCGACACGTCAACAAGATTATACCACGTCGAGAGGTCATTAAATAAAAAAAATATGAGTATAGGGGGTCATTAAATAAACAAATTGTACAGGAGTAATTAACTCAATGGGCGGAAAACCGATGTGGTATAATTTTGCTGATGTGTCGAATTTTTTTTAACGAAAAACATATCAAATCACCATTCTGTAACATCAAGGGTCATTAAAAAAATAGTATGAGTATAAAGGGGGTTATTCAACACAATTTTTTTCTCTTGCAGCTTTCAACTTTTTTCTAATAAGATCAATAGAATCGTCAACCTGGTCGACTCGACCTGTTGAGGCAATTCAACCCCTAGGATTTTTACCTTTTTCTCGAGTTTTTTAATTGTTTATTTTTATTTTTATTTTTATTGTATAAATACGTATTTTTATATTCTATTAAACTAGCAATAAAATTCCTTGAACTATTGAACCATTGACTCGAGCTCAAATATTGATGTTCGATTTATTTCTGATAACTTTGAATCGAACTTTTATCATTTAGCTACCTAAAATAGCCAGCTACTTCTGGCATGATTAGACCCGTTCATGTCAATATTAAGTAATTTACAACGGTTTAATGACATAAATTCTCCTGTTAATGTTTAGATTAATTATCTCATGTGAAATTTGTTTGTTGAATGATTTTTTTTTTAAGATCTCCTCACGTTATGGAATGATGATCTCCATTAAAAAAAAAATGACACGTCAGCAAAATCACCATTTCGAGGCACAATCTTACTGACGTGTTGATTTTTTTTATTTAATGACCCCCTATATTCATACTTTTTTGTTTAATGTCCCTCTGACGTGGCATAATCTTGCTGACGTGTTGAATTTTTTTTAACGAAAAACGTGCTAGATCACCATTCCGTAATGTTGGGGTCATTAAACAATCAAATTGTATAACGAGTAATTAATCAAAACATGAAAGTAAAAGGGATTTATGTCATTAAACTAATTTACAACTGATTTTCTCATTTTTTCCTTATAAAAACCAATTTGTTTAACGTATTCTCATTGGGCAATTCAAAAATACCACGGAAAATACACATTAGCCTCGCTAGAGATACTTGCCACTTCATGTAAAAGAAAAGACAAAAGAGAGTGATGTTGGTGTGTGTAAAAAAAAAAACATTCACCATCAATTTTTTTGGCATGTTGAAAAATAGCACGCTACATATCGGAAAAGAAATAGACATTGCTTGTACTCCACCCCATACTACACACCAGTACCAAATTGACAAAACTTTTCTGCCTGCAGATCCCAACAACCGGACCGACGACACCAAAGATGGCCTCTCAGAAATTTGCTTTCTTGATCGTCCTCTTTGTCATCTCATCTGGTAATAATTCAATGTTTTAGCTGATTTTTTTTCTCAATTTTTATAACGATTTCGATCCTCAGATTCATCAATTAAACTATTCTTTTTTTAACATCAAATCTTGATTTTTCTCATGATGTAATATAATAGGTGTATATTATCAACGTTAGCTTACGATTTTTCTTAAATTAATGGGGTGGATATATGGTTGGTGCAGGTATGATAATGGAGAGGGATCCAAGTGTAGAAGGAAGGGGTCCATTTAATTGTCCAAGAATGTTGGACTGCAACAGTATTTGCTCAGGTGCACCCAACTGCTGTGTGCATAACAAGTGCATCTGCCAAAGCTGCGCCTCACTCCCTCCTCCATCGTCCGCTGCCTTTTCTGCCCTTTTGCATAATTAGAAAATTAAAAATGTTAAATGCCATGAATTAGAGAGATCTAATTTGCTAGCTACTACCCAATTATACCATATATGTCTCTTTAATATCGAATCGATCGATTGAATAAATTTTAACCAACGTTGGTTCTCTCCGGGACAAAGCACAATTGTTTTTCGAGTTGTTAAGTCAGAACTGATTATATCCACACCAAATTCGTTCGTTAAAAAATAAAATACTATCCGTAAGTTAATACTGTGCGAAATATGAAATTACCGATTCTCTTTTTTTAAAGTGTTATCTAAAGTTGTTATATACCTGCTATTATTATTTTATGTTAAACCAAGTTTTAAACTTTAAAAGGAAATTAATTGAACAAGTGAAATTCGTAAAATACTCAAAATTCATGGTGTATTTTTATAAAATTAATAAGTAAAATTCTAATATTAAAGTAACTAAAATTATTAATTTAATTTTTTTATTTTGTATACTTAGGTTTTCAAAACTTTTTAAATATGCTATATCATTATATGTTCCAGAAAGTCCAAGTCTGACGACTCTGACCATAAAAGGTCCAGTGGGCTTGGGGACGGTGTCATGGTTAGAACTCAAGATCTTGGTCTGATCGTGCGCAATGAATACACTTTTAATTAAGATTTTGATTTTAAATTTTAAAAATAAAGAAAATTATTTTAGGAAAGTAATTATCATTTTTAAAGTCGAACAATAATAGTCTCAATTAAAAAAAATTCAAAGTATTAAAATATTCTATATATGTCAAATATCTCCATAATTAAAAAAATATTTCTTTTTTTTTACTATGGGGATATTATTACGAATATACCTACAATTATTTAAAATATTTCACTCAACATAGGCTATTTGTAATGTTTCACTCAACATAATATTAATAAAATATAATCCGCGTTCTCTCTTCTTTCCTTCTATAACTTTTTTTATATAATTCAACAAGAGGAATTAGAAAAAGATGTAGCTCATGGCTGCTAGTGGTAGTTAGTGTGATTTCGAGTTTGAGTCTCAACTTTATCTATCAAGAAAACAACTATATATACAATTTCATATTAAGTTACATAATTAATAATATAATTTATACACAAAGATCGAATCAACGACTAATACTTAAAAAATTAGAATATAAACTACTTGCACCAAAATATTTATTTATTCTCGTTTTGTTAATTAGTCGCGAGGATCATATCATTTGAAGGAGAGATAATGATAAATAAACACTAAATGTAATCAACTCATGCCGCGTGACAGGGAATTTCCAAGATTTATAAGAAAGAGAGAGACTTACGGCACTGCTAAATGTAATCTTTGTAAAGAACATGTATTCGTTTAAATATTTGCGTGGCAAGCTCTCCAAGACAGGTTATGCACTAAGCATTTCTTAATGCGCAGGGGAATGCTGGAAGAAGAGGAGAGCCTTTCCCCGTTTTGTGGTGCGGCAATTGAGACTACCAATCACTTGCTGCTTCATTGCCAAGTGTCAACGTGCGTTTGGACTTTGGTCTTCAAATGGTGGAATATTTCAGCAGTAGCACCAGGTGAGGTGATACTCAAGGCATGTTCTTGGCTTGGCAATCTCTACGTTGGGATCACGGTACTTTTCAAAGAAAGGTATGGAGACTTTTCTTAATTTTCCATTAACACCACTGCTTACGTAGGTAGATAACTTATAAAAAAGGAAGGGAATATTGAGGTGGTTTAATGCTTTCTCCGGGCTCCGGGTTAATTTTCATAAAAGCACTCTGGTAGGAGTGAATGTAAGCGATCAGATTGGTAGCCTCCTGGCTATCCGGGCAGGATGCAAGTACGAGACGCTTCCATTTAAATACCTGGGTTCTGTGGTCGGTTTTAATCCGAGACGTAAAACTGGATGGCAGTTTCTAGTTCAGAAAATAAGAAAAAAATTATCAACGTGGAAAGGACATCTTCTTTCGGTAGGGGGAAGAGTGACTTTGATAAAATCCGTTCTTACGAGTATCCCTGTTTATAATATGTCTATATACAGAATGCCAAAATCTGTTGTTAAGCAATGTGAAGGGGTGATGAGACGTTTCTTATGGAGTGGGAACGAAGTGCGAAAAGGATTGGCTAAGGTAAAATGGGAGGATGTGACGAAATCGATTTCATGTGGAGGTTTGGGAGTTGGTAGGATGAGTGACCGGAATGTTGTTTTACTTTTCAAATGGATGTGGGAACTGCTAAGGGGAAGCAAAAAGATTTGGGCTGAGATTATCCGTAAACAATATCACTTGGTTTCCATAGGTGACATATGGCGGGGAAGAGAAATACAACTCTCGCCAATATGGAGAGACATCTTGGGAGAATGTGGCCGGGGAAGCTCGTTCTTTGACCTGTGGACGGAACACACTTTAGTGATCGTGGGAGATGGGACGAAAACGTTGTTTTGGTGGGATACATGGGCTGCCAAACAGCCATTGGCTATTTTACACCCTTGGTTGTATCATCTCTCAAGCAACCAAAGTGGGACTGTGAAGGAGTATGGCATGTGGAACGACGTTACATGGGTGTGGCAATGTGTTTGGAGGAGAGATCTATTTGAGTGGGAGAGAGAAGAATGGGAATGCTTGCGGAATCAATTACCCGCTCCAAGTAGAGAAAGATTGCAATCTGGGATTCGCTGGGAGTTGGAGCAAACGGGGATATATTCGGTTCGATCGGGATACAAGGCTTGGGAAGACACTAGGTACGAGGCAACGCCTTTGTTTCGGTCATGTTGGAAGGGCCTCGCCCCTTACCGAGTTGAATTTTTTCTATGGTTAATAATGCGAGAAAGAGTAGTTACTAGGAATTTCCTAGTTCGAAGAAACATGATTGACCAGGATCTTGATATTTGCCCCATGTGTAACGAGGGATCTGAGGATGTTACTCACCTATTTTTGAGATGTAGAACAGCTCGGGGGATTTGGAATTACATCATTAGGTGGCTCCGTGTGGCTTGGTGCCTTCCTCGGAAATTAACAGATCTTTGGTGGATGTGGGGATCGGTTTTGCCCAAACTCGATAAGCAGCAATGTCGAATTTGGCAGACTCTTTTTTATGTAGTACTCTGGATATTATGGAAATGCAGAAACGAGGTGGTCTTTCGGCAAGAAGAATATAGTGAATGGAGATGTATTAATAGGATTTTCTCTACGTGGCTGTGGTGGTTGAAGAGTAAAGATCCCATGTTTGCTTACAGCATAACAGATATGCAACAATCCTCAGACTGGTTAACGAATGCGCACGTTCAATTGAGTTGATCCGTATGACTGATTGAGGCAGATTTTTTTGATCTGGCGTTGTTGCTAAATTAGTTGCATGTCTTTCTGGGCAGCCAGGAGCTGATTTTATATCAGCCCTGTCTGCAGCTTTTCCATTTATGTAAATGCTGTAGCCATTTCCCCATTGGCTTGATTAATAAAACATCATCTGCTTATTAAAAAAAAAAACTTATAAAAAAGGTAAATTATGGAGATATATACGCGTGGTTGCCTACTTCTCTCGAATGTAGTATAAGAAAGAGAGAGACTTATGGAGTAAAAAAAGAGAAAATAAATTTGACTTTGTGATGAAAAATAAAAAAAGTGAGACTCGAAAAATATATTTTGTAAGTAACATATCTATATTTGATCTATACAATTCCAAATACCACTGATTGTGTTTTTTTTTAACCAAAAAAAGAAGAAGATTATGTTCTTTTTTATCTATATAATCAGTGTTGCTACCCGATTTTTGATTTTTAAAAATTTTCAAAATTTTTTCTCATTTCAAGCATCAATTTTCTAAAAATCACACATCTATTTATTTTCGTCCAACTGATGTTTATTTTTACACTTAATGTCATTTAAATTTTATTTCATATTTTTTTCGCATTTTTATCGCTTTTCCCGTTCGAGCTCATATCGGTTCTGAGTAAAATTCTCGAAACCAATGATCGAACATTTTTACTCTTTAGCTACTTATTTTTTATTATTATTCTAACTCGCGCCACCTCGTTGCGTTTCGTTCAATTTTTTATTTTAGCATTTTTTCCGTTCGAACTTTTATCACTCACGAGCGAATTTTTATCGAGCGATACGGTGAACTTTTCGTCACTCACTGTATGCTTTTTATTTCAGCTTATTTTACTATACGTTTTAACATTTTTGGTTCGAGTTTATATACATTTTCTCGCAAAATTGCTCGTACCACCAAACTGAATAATTAAATAATAAATCCAACAAGATTACTACACCATTGATCTAGTTGACTTTGAAAGTCAACCATGATCAAATGGTTGTGGTAATTACCACGTAGGCATGCATCTTCCTCATTTGTTCCCTTCAAACGAAACATCCTCACCCTCTCCGGCCATTTTTCCTCCACCATTAAACGCATCTCACCTTCTCCAGCCTCCCATCGTTGCACTGCCCCTCTCTTGATCTCACTGCTCGTCGACACGCGTCCTCGTACGTCATCCCGGTGATGTCATTTCGCCCTTAACCTCGCTTATAAATAGCGAGGGTTCTCCAAGCTTTCTCCCCGCCAATTCACGAAAAACTTCTCCCTCTCTAGCGTTGCTCTCTATCACGAGCAATTGCATACTTCAACCAAAGGTTGAAGTTACTCAAGTTCAAAGTTTGTTTAAGCTTTTGTATGCGTTTTCTTTAAAAAAATTTGTTGGTTCGTGTTTTGAGGAAAACTTTGGCCGTTTTGATTTCAAACGATTTCTATTTAATCCCTAGCTTAATTACATTTCTTCCTTTTAACAAATTGATGTCCAATTCGGAAGATTTTTCAAGTTTTTTGTTAATTAAGTTTAATTTATTTTTTAATTAATTAAGCATTGTTTTGTTGAAATTTAATTACTGTGATTGTATGTATAAATTTCTGCTGTTGTAAGGATAATTTTAGTCATAATTTTTCATTTTCGTTTCCCTTGATCGGACCTTGGTCGCCGGCAGTGGCGTCGGCGACTCAAGGTTGAAGACGAACAGTGCATGAGAGGGAGCTGACATGTTCAACCTGGGTTGGTCTTGTCTGATTTGGTTGATGGGCCAAGCGTTGCCTTGGCCCAAGCGGAAAGAAGGAGAAAGGCTTGGGCTGAGGAAGCTGGTCATTTGTTTGATGGGCCGCGTGCGCCTGGCCCAAAGGAAGGAGAAGCCAGCGCTTGGGCGTGGCCCTGGTGAAGGAATAGACGGGCCGCGTGGCCCAGGCCGAAGGAAGGAGGAGCTGGGCGCCTGGCCCAGGCGAGAGAAGGAAAGGCTGGGCCTTTGGCCCATGCGGAAAGGAGAAGGAAGACTTGCTTCAGCCCACCAGCCCATCAGCTGGGCTGGGCTGGTCTCGGCCCATCTAGTGGGCCCACTCTCGGCCCAGTGGGCTGAGCCCATTTTTTCGGCCCGCCATTTTTTCGTGTCATCATGTACTATTTATTTATCTTTTGCACTTGTACTATTTATTTATTTTCGCAATTGTACTATTTATTTATTTTTGTATGTTCGCATGTTTAATTATTTATTTTCGTATGCTTTTGCATGTTTAATTATTCCGCTTGCGTTTAATCGTCGAATTAATTATGTCGTTTGCATGTTGATTAATTACATGCTCGTATTATTTAATTACTCATGTGTGCATGATATCGCATGTTTAATTATTTCGCCTGTATTTAATCACTAAAATTAATTATTTCACTCAGTCATTAAATATTTATCTGTTTTTCGATTATCATTTTTCCAAACTAATAATCTCGACTTTGTAGGGTAAATCAATCGATGCCCTTCACAAGTACGCCTCTCTTACTCTTTTATTTATCTCACGTTTTTTCCGCACATATGCATGTATACATGAATATTTAAAATTGCTAGAATTTTATTAATTCATTGGGCATGATTACTTAATTAGGACTTTTTATTTTTCAAGCATGATATAAAACACCTTTTTTCTCCGGTAACCTTTTTAGGATGTGACTCGGGTGCCTGACTTTCCCGAGTCCGTAAATCGACCCCGAACCACTGTTCTCGGGTTCAGACCCCTTTTTGCCTTAGCATTTTATTTTTTATGCCATGACTTTAGGTTCCCTAAACCTAGAAAGAAAATAGGGTGGTGACTTCATTGCATCATGTGAGGTGAGTCTGATTTCATCTCACATTTTATCCCAAACCCGCGTCGCGCAATTAAATCCAAAAGGGGGTGCGACAATCAGAATGATGGTTAATGTTAGAAAACGGATATTCATGGAACTTATCAAAATGTCTAAAACTCCCTAAAAGTGTTTTTTTATTGTAGACGAATGTAAAATTGAGAACAAAAACTATACTGTCTTAATTAATTCACATTATTAATTAAAAAGGCAAAGTAACGTGCAATTTTCTTTACTAGGCGATCTTTATATATATGATCTGTTTAATATTATTTTAGTGATATACCATAATCATAATAATAATAATAATAATAATAATAATAATAATAATAATATATTAATAAAAACAATAGTAATAGTAATAATTTGTTAATATTTTTTTATTTACAAAATTAAGTATGAACAATCCTAAGTAGGGGTGTACACGGGTCGGGTCGGATCGGTTTTTTATCTAACCCGCCACCGACCCGCCCATCATGTAACGGGTCGGTGCGGGTCGGTTATAATCACATAAAACCGCGGGTTGGCGGGTGTAGCGGGTCGGATCGGTTATGGGCGGGTTGGCGGGTTGGCGGGTTATATTATGGGCCTAAAA
This sequence comes from Viola odorata, assembly GCA_963691705.1. Lineage (NCBI taxonomy): Eukaryota > Viridiplantae > Streptophyta > Magnoliopsida > Malpighiales > Violaceae > Viola > Viola odorata. Next base: position 4,264,238 of record OY829542.1, read on the forward strand.
TAATGGGCTTTAAAAAAAAACCCATCAAACAACCTCCAAAATAATTATCCTGCTATCAAAGATTAAAAAACAAGCATTTCTTCAAACAAATTCAGCTGTTATCTAAATCCAAAAGCAACAATTTACCAAAAGAAAACCAACAAACAAACAACCGCAACAATTAACCAACAAAACAACCGCAACAATTAACAATGTTTTTCTTCCATTTCCTATCAAGCAACAAATCTTTTAAGCAACAGCCTCCTCATCCTCTTCATCAACATCAAGATCCAAAGTATTTTTTGAGGCAAATTCTGCAAAATTAAAAAACATGATCAGTATTTATTAATATTCAAAAAAACTAAAAACTTAGCATTTTATTTTATTGTTACCTGATTCAATTTCATCATAACTTTCAATATCTTCCAATGCATCATGCAAGTCAATTTGCTCTTGAGAGCAACGCAACCAATTTTGGCAGCAGAGTAACGCTTCCACCATTGTTGGAGCTAAAGAACTTCGAAATGGATCAAGTATACGCCCACCGGTACTGAAAGCAGATTCTGATGCGACCGTTGACACAGGGACAGCCAACACATCTCTTGCTATCATTGCAACAACTTGATATTTGTATCCATTGGTTTTCCACCAATCCAAAATATTAAATTTTTCATCACTAATCTCCTCACACCCATCTGAAAGATACCTCTCAACCTCATCCTTATTCTCTACAATATCCTCCTCCATCAGATGCATTTTAAATTTAGAAGCCAACTCATTAAACAAACGCGCTGACCTTTAATTTTCACTTTCAACTTTGCTTTTTCTTCAAAATACAGTTTCATACAATCTCTTGCAATAGTCACCCTTGAAGGTACTTTAAACAACGGTTGCATAACTTGACAAAAATTTATAAAACCAGAACCCTCTACGACCCTAAAAGGCATCTCATCCACAATAATCATACTAGTTAGAGCCTTCCTACAAGCATCATTTGTATAACTTATGGCTTTCAATGTACCAGTCCTAACCCCATCAATACCCACTTCTTTTTTAGGTTGATAGAGTAATGTTTTCTGCTTTTTATCTCTAACAACTCTATAAGCATATCTTTTGCATCTACCATCTAGATGTGACCACAAATTAGTAGTCCCAATATTTTTTGACCCACAAGCATAATTTGAACCACAATGATTGCAAGTAGCCCTGCGATTCTTACCCGCAGTCCCTGGAACAGGTGTGAAATGTTGCCATACTAAAGATTGCTCACGACCTCTTTTCTCTCCGACGATCTCAGCTTGTTGTGTTTCAGTTTGACCCTCACCATTTGAACCAGCAACAACAACATTTAAACCAGCAGCAACATTTGAACCAGCAACAACATTCATCTCCTCAACGCCATCCATCTGTTATGAATAAAACAATTAATAAAAATTATCAACAAATCCAGAAAACAAATGCATCAACAAAACAAATTTATCAATTGCAAATCATAATAAAAAACAAGGAAATCGGGATCCAAACCTGATCTGGCTGGAGAGGTAGGAGATCCGGCTGGAGAGGAAGGAGATCCGGCCGGCTGCAGAGGAAGGAGATCCGGCTAGAGAGGAAGGAAATCCGGCCGGCTGGAGAGAAAGGAAATCCGGCCGGCTGCAAAGGAAGGAGATCCGGCTGGAGAGGAAGCAAATCCAACAATAATAATCAAATAATTTTAACCCAACAACACCAATAAAAATTATCAACAAATCTAGAAAACAAATGCATCAACAAAATAAATTTATCAATTGCAAATCATAATAAAAAACAAGGAAATCGGGATCCAAACCTGATCTGGCTGGAGAGGTAGGAGATCCGGCTGGAGAGGAAGGAGATCCGGCCGGCTGCAGAGGAAGGAGATCCGGCTGGAGAGGAAGGAAATCCGGCCGGCTGGAGAGAAAGGAAATCCGGTGGAGAGTGGTTGTTGATTCATGGAAAAGAGAATACTTTGCTTATATTAAAAAGCAAAAGAGATAAAAAAGGACCTTTGAATATTGAAAAAATGCTCCACTCTTGTCTGCCACGGCTTGGTAGTCAAAAAGGGGAGGGGAAAAATGAAGAAAAATATAAAAAGACTCCAAACTTGTCGGCCAAATGTGGAAAACGCATGAAGGTAGCCGGATGTCGGGTCGGGTCGGTTATATTGCGATATATTGAAAAATGACCCGCGCACCGACCCGTAATAATTTGGCGGGTCGGTTAAGTATCTGTATACTCACGGTTATTTAGTGAATAGTGCGTTTTGGCGGGTCGGGTCGGTTCGGGTCGGATCGGGTTGGCGGGTTGACGGGTCAAATGTACACCCCTAATCCTAAGACAAAGATCTACAAATTCCAATAAAAAAAGAAGCAAAATTTTGATTGAAGACTCAAAGAAAAATGTTGGAGTGGAATGCAAGAAAACTATGGTTTGAAAGGAAGAAAGTTAAGATGATTATTCACACTTTGTTCACAACTATCTCAAATGTTGGTCACCTTCACATAATTCAAATAGGCATACACAATCACAAGTCTTTAATTATCTCGAATCATTCGCTCTGCAACTCCACTCTGCTGCGGTGTCTCAAGAATAGTCTTTATCATTCTAATTCCATGTTCTACACAATAGGCTTTGAACTCATCACTGCTGTATTCACCCCCATTATCTGATTTCAGGTTCTTAATCTTCAACCCTGTCTGATTTTCAACTTCTGCCTTCCACTTAAAGGTTTCAAACACTTCAGATTTATTTTTCAAAAAATAAACCCATACCTTTCTAGTGGAATCATCAATGAAAGTGACATAGTAGCGTGATCCTCCCAAGGAGGTAACTGTAGTCAGTCCGTACACATCTGTATGAACTAGCTCTAACTTCCCAGACATGAGTGCATTCCCTGATTTTGCAAAAGTAACTCGTTTCTGCTTCCCAAACACACATGGTTTATAGAATCCAACTTTCACATTCTTCAATTCTGGGATCTTACCTTTAGAAACTAGCAGCTTCATACCCTTCTGACTCATATGCCCAAGCCTTTGGTGCCAAAGAGTCGATGGACCAACATCATCAGTAACTGCATTAACCTCATCACATGATTGTTCCATAGTATAAAGAGTTCCAACTCTATCACCACGAGTAACAACCAAATTCCCCTTCACAACCTTCCATTGTCTGTTTCCAAAGATAACACGATACCCTTCCTCATCCAACTGACCCACAGAGAGCAGCATCCTCTTGAGTCCAGGAACGTATCTAACATCTTTTAACAACCAGATTGTTCCAAAAGAGGTTTTGACTTTGATGTCTCTTATACCTGTAATGTCCAAAGTCTCGTCATCAGCAAGACGAACTTTGCTAAAATTTCCAGATCTGAAATTTATCATTGAATCCTTGCTTGGAGTGGCATGGAATGATGCACCAGAATCCATGACCCAAGATTCAATAGAACACTCAACACAACAAAACAGCGCATCATCACTAACTTCTTCCACTGTGTTAACTGAGTTACCATCATTCTTCTTTGGTTGAGAAACTGCAGGAGCCGTACACTGATTCCTAAAGTGACCAGTCTTTTGACAGTTCCAACACACAATATCCTTGCGATTCTTGGACTGCCCTCTCTTCCTGGACTTCGATCTGTTACGCCCTTGATTCTGCCCCTTCCTAACTTGTCTGCCTCTACCATCCATACTCAACAAAGAGCTCGATGATTCCCCAGAATTCCTCCTACGAATATCTTTTCCAAGAATTGAGTCGCGAATTCCTGTGAACGTTAGCTTAGTAGTCTCAGACGAACTGCTAACTGTTGTGACAAACCCTGACCAGCTGTCAGGTAACGAGGACAACAACAACAAGACTTGTACTTCATCATCGAATTTAATCTCAACGGAAACTAATCTAGACAGTATAGAATTAAATTCGTTCACATGATCAGCAACAAAACCACCTTCTTTCATCCTAGTATTGACTAATAGATGAATCAAATATACCTTATTAGCTGCAGAGGGCTTCTCGTACAGATTTGATAACGCCTTTATTAGTCCGTGTGTAGTCTTCTCACCAATAATGTTGTAAGCAACATTCTTTGCCAGTGTCAATCGTATCACACCTAGAGCCTGCCTATCCGATAAGTCCCACCCGAGTCTCTCTTAATGGAATGATATTGCCCGCTTTGGGCCTGAGCCCGCACGGTTTTCACAAAAGGCCTCATTCCATTAAGAAGATCCACTCCTCTTATATTTAGTCTTTATTTCTCTTTTCTTTCCGATGTGGGACTATAGTGATATGACCCAAGTTCTGTTTTGGAGGAGTTTGGCCGAATGAAACCTAACGAGCTGGAGCCTTTAAGCTCATATCATTTAGTTCGCACACCCCAACAATCTCCCCCTCGAACTAAGTACCACCAAGCCCACCATTTGAGCCCGACAATCTCTCTCTCGAACGAAGCCCTATATAGTCCTCAACAGGACCCACCGATTTCAAGTTCCTCTCGGAGATTCACCGTACTTTTTCCAGTTCGGCCCGGATATTCATAGCGTGCCACCCACATCAAAGCCCATTACTCAGGCCCAGCCGAACCTTCGGCTCCGCTACCATTTGTTGGAGAAATAAAGACCCACTCGAGTCTCTCTTAATGGAATGATATTGTCCGCTTTGGGCCTAAGCCCGCACGGTTTTCACAAAAGGCCTCATTCTATTAAGAAGATTCACTCCTCTTATATTTAGTCTTTTTTTCTCTTTTCTTTCCGATGTGGGACTTTAGTTCGCACACCCCAACACATTTATGATTTATGGTCTCTATATTTCAATGTCATTGTTTACTTGAGTTAATTGTTTAGAGGTTTGAGGTTTAAATTTAAATTGTATTAATGTGTTATGCAATACATAAGTATAACTAATTAACTATTGTATTGTTCAAAGGGTTAAATCTAAAAAAAGTCCCTGTAGTCTAATTGATTGACTTTTTTCATCCCTCTGTTTTTTTTTAACTATTTTCAGTACTCCGAGTCAATAAAATGACTTTTTTAATCCCTCACCCTAACGCCGTCCGAAGTTTCGGTCCGAAATCTGACGTGGCGCGACACGTCGCCTGACACGTGACCCCATTGCTGACGTGGCACGCCACGTCAGCAAAAAAGGGTTAAAGGAAATTTGGGTCCCTGCAGTCTAATTGATTGACTTTTTTCATCCCTCTGTATTTTTAAAACTATTTTTAGTACTCCGAGTCAATAAAATGACTTTTTTCATCCCTCACCCTAACGCCGTCCGAACCCTAACGCCGTCCACGCTCATATTAATTTCACGCCGTCCCCTGCTTCCTTTCGTACGAGAAACTACACCAGCACAAACATTTTTCAACTTTTGTATCTCTCGACCCGAGGTTGTTTTAAATTATTAATTATTATGTTGTTAAATATTTTAATTTTATTATAAAATTATTAATATTTCAGTTTTCAAATAAGATATATATGTTTTGTTCATATATTTATTATATACTCCCTCTGGTCTCCAATAAATGTCTTCCTCGCATCCCAATATTCAGTAGGGAACGCATATCGAGGAGGCCGGATGAGGCACTATTTGACCCCAAAAAATTTCGTACTTTTTTTCGAACGTACGTTAATCCTTAACGTATTTCCGAAAAAAAATTCGGGGCAAAATTGTCTCAAATAGTGACTGTTCCGGCCGTCTTAAGATACGTTCCGAAACAGTAAAAGCAAATGCTAAAACGACATAATAATTAATAATTTAAAACAACCTCGGGTCGAGAATGGGGTCACGTGTCAGGCGACGTGTCGCGCCACGTCAGATTTCGGACGACGTTAGGGTGAGGGATGAAAAAAGTCATTTTATTGACTCGGAGTACTGAAAATAGTTTTAAAAAAAACAGAGGGATGAAAAAAGTCAATCAATTAGATTGCAGGGACTTTTTTTAGATTTAACCCTTGTTCAAATATATTTTTGAAGTTTTAAATGTAAGTGATCTAATCTTATCTTCATATGAAGCATGAATATACTTGAAAATTCTTCATGTCTATATGTTAGGTTCAATATGAAGCACGATACTTCTTGACTAGATACTTATTAAATATATTCATTACATTTTAATATATTAATACTCATTATTTATTAATATTTAGTCACTTTACATTTTTATATATTTTGTATCATAAAATTTAAAGATTTATCATATTAAAATATCTTTATAAATATTAGGTTATTATTTATAAATTGATAAATCGGAGCATTATTAAAAAAAAATCAAAACTGCGTGTTTAATACCAAAACGGCATCGTTTTGAAATAACACAAAAACGGTGTCGTTTTGAGAAAATGAACAAAACCGATTCTGAATCGGAATCGAACCAAAAAAATTAGAACCGAACCAAACCAAAAATTCTCGATTCAGTCCTATTCTAACCCAACCAGAACCAAAAATTTCCAGTTCAGTCCGATTCTAGGCCCAAAACAGGACCAAATCGGCTCGTGTACACCCCTTGTATCAGTTTCTCAACGCTGGGTCATTCCCCCATTAGTTCCAAAAGAAAAGGGAAAAAATAATTGTCACATTATTCCTGACTCGCAAGAGTATAAATTGTATACGGCCAAAAGTTTTTTTTTTTATCACATTGCTTCTGGCACGTAAGAGGATAAATTGTGTATGGCTTAATAAATGAACAAAATAAATGTTCTCGAAAAAAAGAAAAAGGGACTACACCAAACTGTCACTATGTCTTCCAAATCTACCATTTGAAGGAAAACACACCTAAGTTCTTCTCTCTCACGATCAATTGCTTCAACTTCAGCTGCAGTGACGGTCTCTTTCCTTTTCCATTCTTCTTGTTCTGCAGAAAGCTTCTGGATGTTCTTGTCAGTGCCTTGAAGATCATCTTGCAACTGACTAATCTTTAAATCCAAGTCTTTCATTTCTGCTTCTGAACTCAATAAAGCATCCTGAAGGGAAGAACTCCGTATCTGAGAGGCGTTAAGCTTCAATTTTAACACATCAATTTGCTCAGGTGAAGGAAGACAACTCATGCCTTTCTCTCTCCTTGTGAGGTAAGAGTCAACTCGAGTTAGAAAGTCCTCAACTTTCAACTTCAATGGAGCAGCATCAGACATAAAAACATCCTTGATGACCTCCTCAAGAATAGAAGACTTCCTTTCCCACCAAGCTTTTAAATTTGAAAAGCCACCGCTAAGAGCAACCTGGAACTCCTTCCTAAGAAAACCAGAAAGTCCACGAACAACAGAAGATCTGCATAAAGCAAGTTCCTCGGAACTGATGGGCGGATGATGAGCAGAAGAAGTAACGACACTCGTAGAAGACTCTTTTATCTTCAACGAATCCACCTCTTCTCCAGAATGTGGAACCTCCCCATTGTCGGCCTCAGTATCATCATTGGGGGCAGGGCTGCCCTGCTGTTCGCTTCCTTGATGAGGTGTCACAGGGGTTTCAAGAGTAGCTGGTTTAGCAGGTTTTGGTTTCGTCATTATCGGCCGGCACACCCTAAACAACAACAACCTACACTTCAGTTTCCAGATAAATAGCACAACAACAAGACAAAAGCAACCGCAGAAGAATTTCCATTCAAGGTTTTTTCTTTTAATTGTTTTTTTCTGAGATCCACAAAACTAAATCAAGTACTACTGATGTAAGACTTCATCCATTGCAAATTTTCATGGAAAAGAGGCAAAAAACCATGTCAACGACAAAACTAGAACCTCAGATAAAGAAAAAGAAGCACACAACAAAAAAGGTAAATGAAAAATAGAACCTGTCAATTGCTTCTGCCTTCCTCCTCACATCAGCTGACAGCAGTACCGGAGGGGCAAATTTGGGAAGAGAATCCTGCTGTTGCTTTTTCTCTCGTAACCAGGCTTCTGCTTCCACACACACATTTAACACCTAGAAAGACCAGGATAAAGAATCAAATAAATACAAGTGCTATCAGGAAACAGACAGATTGAAATATAAAGATACAGCATACTCTATCTCCAATCTTAACAAAATAGAAGAGAGTATTCATATACCTTCTGTTTTTCAGCCAAATCAATATGATCAAATTTAGGATTATTTGACACTGCTGCGTCTCTATAGCTATTAACACAATAAACTAGCTGATCAATCACAGATCCCCTTTCAGAGTACTCCTTGTAGCGCACTTCAATACCTTGCTGCAATTTTTCATAACATTAGATTGGCACAGAAACACTTGCAACTTTAAAAGTGTTCAGCTGAGGAAAGACAACTGGCAGCGATTGATGCAACAAGAGATATGGTTTTGTACCTTCTTGAGTTCTTCCAGCTTTGCAATGTAAACACCTTTAGTCTCATCCTCCCCATCTTCATACAACCAATCTTCTGTTTCTTGTAACTTTGCCAAGAACTCTTCCTTCTCTGAGTCAGTAACAAACTCCTGATATTTGTCGTTAAGCTGGATATAGAAAATGAGTATTATTACACATGCCACTAAAAATGTCATGCATAACAACTGCAACGAAGCATTTACCTTGTTCCTCATTTCATAGACATAAGCTTCTACAGCATTTTTCTTATCCTTGGTTTCTTCCATCACTCGGTCTTGTAGTGCCATCTCAAACTCCTTTTCTACGGCTTTCTGAACATCAGCAGGTGACATTGCACCAAAGACATGCTCAGAAACATGAATGTTGGTTCTCTTTACTTCCTTCTTTGGAGCATCAGCAGGTGACATTGCCCCATAGACAACCTCTTCTTCTAATAGCTGATGCATGCATCAAATAAATTATGACCTTATACAACAAAAAACTCTTGCCCGCTAAAAGAAGAAAGTGTTACTCAAGACTTACTGTTGCTGACTCAACAGATACAATCCCGTGAAGATTGAGGCGAACTTTCACCTTCACTTTTGCCCTTTCGCCTTTCGTAGCTTGGAAGGGGCCAATCTGCACACAGCACCAAAATATTAAACAGTTGTCACAGAATACATACAAGGTCATCACAAGCCACCATCCTACCGTATATGTGCTGATCTTTGCTGGTGCTTGCAACTCACTCACATCAGAATATTGTACATCAACTGTAAATGTCCCCGACCTGTAGAATGTCAGAGCCTTTATGCTGGGTATGGGATTTCCTTTTGGGAAAACAAGAGTGCTTTGTTGATTCTCAACAGCCCCATTGCCAGAATCAGGGGCAGGACCTTTCCATGATAAAGAAATTGAAAATGGAAAACTCTCGTTGACCTGTGGGACAAACAGTTAATTTATCAAACAAACACAGATGTAGATTCATGTCGAACTGAAAGATGCGTGTTAAAAGGTAAAAAAACTGAACTCTCTGTAGACCATGAGGCCATGACAAAGATCTCCTTATCAACCAGGAAACAGTTTACTGGACAGGGAAAAAAAGAAGCAGCAAATATTTACCTGGAACTCTCGCACTTTGAATGTAGGACTGATGATTGCACACTCCAAAGCACAACCCCTTGCAACACATTCACTAGCGTTCATTGTACGCCTAGGCTCCTTGCCAAAGAATTCAGTTAATATCTTGATTATGGCAGGAGCACAAGAACCAGAACCAACAACTTCAACAGTATGCACATTCTCTACAGAAAGCCCAGCATCCTGCAGTGCCTTCTCCAAAGGCCTCCTCACTCGTTCCAAAATTGGAATGCCAATTTGCTCCATTTCATCTCTCTTGATGAAGCCTCTAACAACCTTTTCTTCCATTAGGCATTCAATATTGAGAGGTGCCTCAGGGTTAACACTAAGAATCTTATTCAGCTTCTCACAAGCAGACCTGAGCCTAAGACAGGCCCTAGCATTTTGGTAAACATCAATCTTATACTGTACCTTGAACTTTTCAGCAAAGTGGTGGAACAAGACATCATCAAAGTCTCTGCGACCCAAAGACCTATCAAAAGCATGAGATAATATCTTCAGTTGTCCTTTCTTGAAACCCGCAATGCAAACCTGCATGCTTGCATGTCCAATGTCAACAAAAGCAACATTCAACTGATCAGTCTCAGGCAAATCCGTCTTGTAAATACCATAAGCCAAAGCTGTGGCCGTAGTCTCATGCATCAAACGTAGAGGATGCAATCCAGCAATCGTTGCTGCATCCAAAACTGCCCTTCTTTGCAAATCAGTAAAATAAACTGGAATCCCAATGCAGCAATCAACTACTGCTGTATTCAGATTCTTTTCAGCTATGACTTTCAAATCCGACAACACCATTGCCAGGACTTGGGTGGGCGTAAACGTCTTCACTTCACCCAAATACTGCGCATGAATCAAAGGGGAGCCATCCTTGTCTTCTGTGACTGAAAAAGGCAATGACTTGAGATCCCTTTGAAAATCAGGATCAGAGAATTGGCGGCCAATAAACCGCTTTATCTGAGAAATAGAATTCTTAGGGTTCATCATAGTCATTGCAGCCCCAGCAGTCCCAATGAAGCGCTGCTTATCACCAAAGCATACAATAGCAGGAGTCTCACGCTTTGATTCATCATTAAGAACGACATCAATGCCTTTTTGCCTTGCAACAGCAACAAGGCAGTTCTCATTACCCAAATCAAAGCCTACCACGCTCATCTTTGCTGAAAATTTACCGATTTATAGTAAATCGGTGCAGCGCCACAAAGTAATGTAGCAACCTGCATAAGAAGGAGAAATACTTAGCAAAATCTAACTGCAGATAAGATACTAATCATAACACCTGACTAAATATAAGATACTAAACAAAAAAATACGGGAATCATCACATTCAAGATCAAAACATGGATTAATATGATCCATTACCATAAATAATAGCACCATTCAACCACATTAAGTCCATAGATTAACCAAGGGAAATGATAAAAATGCAAATAAGACAGACAGGGATGATAGTGTTGATCTTCCACAGAAGATAAAAAACCTCTCACTACATTAAGTAGACAACAAACTAACAGCTACCACTACTTGTCTGATCACACTGACACCAACTTTAGTATGAAAAAAGCCAAGCGTTCAAACGCCTTAAGTTCTCTGTTCATTTCATTAGAATACCATAGAGTAGAACACACCAAATAAGCAAACAATATATACTCATCACGAAAACAAACTTGCTGAAAAATAGGTTTTGAGTCATCCCCGTCCCTCAACATGCATTAAAACCATCATGCAAGCAATTGCAAGATCCAGAAAACTAAACAATCTAGTATCTTCAGCAGAGGGGGAAAAGGAGATAGAAAATCCTTTCTAATACACCCCATTGCGCACAACTGTGGACGACACCCAACAATCCTAAAACAAAACCACCGCAATGCATGTGTAATACCAGTAAGCCCAAAATGTACATGGAACCACAAAGCGACAATAAGACTAACACAACCTAAACAAGCACAATAGCAATCAATTACCCAGTAAGACAAAAAAAAACCAAATCACAAAACCAAACTTTGTAGGTCATAAATATGGTAAAACAGTACCAAATCACCACAAACATACAACATCAAACCAAACATAAATGCCAAGACTAACCATAAACAGCAATAACGACATGCTTTCAACATTCAAACAGCTAACATCACACAAGAAGCTGAATCTAAAGAAGCAAAGACCAAAAAGAAAAAGAAGAATCTGAAACTCACAGTTCTAAACAGAATCTATCAAACAGGAAGCGAAAAGAGACGATTCAGTGCGATAAGAAGAGGAGATCGTGGACCAAACATACTTTTAAATAGAAGGAAGAAGGACAATGCTAAACGATGCGAAAAAAAGAACCGAAATCGCCGTGCAAATGACGTGTCAATAATGTCCTTCCAAAATTACTCCTCTACTTTTCATTCACTACCAAACCCATTCTAATCATTCTCACGACCAGAACCCTCACCCTCACCCCTCACCCTTGCCGTCTCCTTCTTCTCCGACCCCCTCACTCCGACAAGAACGTTTGACAAAAAAACTTTTATAGAATATTTCACAAAAATTTCCAAGCCAGAACAAATTACACAAACTACCAATTCTTTCTCTGATGCAGCATCCACTGTACTGTCTTCATCCATGAAACCACTTGATATACGATTGATTGCATCTAAATTCCTTGAGTGATCATACTTCGTGGAACCACTCTTAGAATAATCAACTGTAGGAGCTTTTCCAGGAGACCTTTTGCCATTGCCAACATTCTGACATGATGCAACATTGATAAACACCCATCAAAACCAGCACACATTTTACTTTAACACCCATCCATCCATAAGTCTATGCAAACACATAAAAACATCAGTATTTTGTGAACAAATAAGAGCCTATTGAAGGGAATTGGCCATTTTTTTCAATACTGACCAGCAACAATGATGCAATTTCAACAAAAAGCTAACACCAAGGCAATCACATAACATCCATTTCAGCACGGCGTTAGCTCCTCACAATGCTCGCAAAATTAGCCAACAAGATCATGACTGAAAGTCACCAAACAAGTAAATTAACACTCTAACACTCACAGCTAAGCAAAATCTCAACGACCCACATCACATTTTTCACCTTAGACTTCGTCAAAACAATTGAAATGCCTAGAAAATGGATAAAGACGGAAACTGCACCGTATGAGAACCCTGTGTCGTCTTCTTCTTCTTGTCCTTAAACAACTCCCAATCCTACAAGTCATTCAAAAACCCCTCGAAATCCTGTTTAAAAAACGAGTTGCATTAACAATAAATAAACTAAAACCGGAACTTTTTTCGTAGCAGACCTAACTAATTAATTAAAATAACCGAGAACATTGATGACTTACATTGATGGATTAACTGGTTCTGACCGGACGAGAGAGGAGAGGAGGAAGAAGCCGCGACTATGACTGGTTTTGTTGCGACGAGAGAGGAAAGGAGGTAGCCGCGAGAGAGAGGAGAGGTAGCTGACGGCCGCGAGAGAGAGTGAGGTGGCTGACGCCCGGAGACTGGGAGAGAGGGCGACGTGGCTTACGGCCGGCGGTTGCGGCTGCGGCTGCGGCTGCGGCTGCGAGAGTAAGGGAGGCCGTAGGCGACGGGAGAGGAGAGGAGAGGAGAGGCTGCGGCTGCTGTTTGAGTTTGACGAGAGAGAGAGAGTTAGGTTAGGGCTTGCTCCAATCTGATTTCAATTTTGATTTGGTTTAATATCAAAACGACGTCGTTTTGATATTAAACACGTTGTTTTGACATTAAACATGATTTACAATAATATATTAGTAATTTAAATTAAAAGTATAAAATTCTAAACAATTAGTAATTTTTAATTTTATAACAATTGATAATAATTAATAGCTATATTATTAATAATTAATAGTCTTACTTTTTACATATTAACTATATAAATGGCTATTAAAATTTTATTTCTTAGTTCTTACTACGGAGAAAATGTTTTTCCCTCATAATAATTCTCATATAACGTCCTTAATAAAATTTTGTATTTAAAATAACAAATAAAGGAAAAAAATGAGGACTTTTAATTGAATTTAAAATAAAAAAAAGGAAAAATGCATAATACATTAGTAATTTAAACATTAATACAATTTAAATTAAAAGAATAAAATGCTTTATGACAATTGATAATAATTAATAGCTATATTATTAATAATTAATGGTCTTACTAGTACATATTAACTATATAAATGACTATTACAATTTACAATAATATATTACTAGTATGTGCCATGTTAACTATATAAATACCTATTAAAATTTTATTTCTTACTTCTTACTACGGAGAAAATATTTTTTCCTTATAATAATTCTCATATAACGTCCTTAATAAAATTTTGCATTTAAAATAACAAATAAAAAGAAAAAATTGAGGATTTTAATTGAGTTTAAAAGAAGAAAAAAGAAAAATGCATGAGAAATTTTAATATAGTTTAGAATGAAAAAAAAAAAGTGGAGGAGTTACGTTTAGAAGAAAAAAAGAAAGTGGGAGCCAAGAGGATTTGAAACTCTCCCCTTTAATAAAATAGGTAAGGAGTTAACCACTAAACCAAATGGAAACTTTGATATCATTGTGCATATATATATTTTCGGTTCTACCGGTTCCCCGATTTTGAAGGTTGGAGAACCGGACCGAACCTGAACTATCCGATCCAGGTCACAAAAAAAAAAGACGGACCGGTCTAGTCAGGGTCAAAACCCGACGGTTCCGGGCCGGCCCGGTTCTTGTACACCCCTACGCAGCACTTGTCCTCCGATAATCGCGGCACAACGTACTCTCTCTGATCTTGTGTTCGTCTGTGATGATATCTTTTCATTTTGATGATAATCTTGTTTTGTCATGGATAGTGGATTTTGATCTGCCTTAAATTTTGTTTTATGTTGTTCTGATGGAAATATTTACGAGCAACATTGGTATTGGTGGCATTTCTTGTTTCACTTTAGTTCTATAATCCTTAAAGTAGACTAATTAAGTAATTATGTAAAATGATTGAAAAAGTTAATAATTCAATAATAGGCCTAGAGGAGTAGGGGTGTTCACAGGTTGGTTCGGTCCGATTTTGGGCTTAGAACCAGACCAAACTGGAAATTTTCGGTTCTGGTTAGGTTAGAACCGGATCGAACCAGAAATTTTCAGTTCGATTCGGTTCAATTTTTCCGGTTTAGAACCGGTTCCATTCATTTTCTCAAAACGACGCCATTTTGGTCAAACCGACGACGTCGTTTTGGTGTTAAACACGCAGTTTTGATTTTTTTTTAAAATAATGTTTTGATTTATCAATTTATAAATAATAACCTAATATTATAAAGATATTTTAGTATGATAAATCTTTAAATTTTATGATACAAAACATATAAAAATTTAAAGTGACTAAATAATCTAAATCATAGATGTCCATTAACCATTATGCAAATTCATTATTTTAGTTGTCATCTAATTAGTAATTACATTTTTTAATGACAATTGACATCATTACAACAATATAATTCTCTTTTTATTAAGTAAAATACTGAACAATAAACATATATCCACGATATACCTTAATAATTATTTATTGGCTTGAAGACATAAAAACAACCCTGAACTTTAATGTTTTATTTAAGTGGAACCCTGAACTATTTTTTTTTTAATTACAACCCTGGTCTTCGCTAATAATGTCATATTACCCCTCTACCGTTACAGAAATCCGATGTGGCATCGTTGACCACCGTTATATGCCATGTCAGCGACTATTAAGGCGCCACGTCAGCGTGCCACGTAATAATGACCAGGGGGGTAATTAAACAAAAAAAAGTTAAGAGTTGCGATTAATCAAAATATTAAAGTTCAGGGTTGTTTTATGTCATTTTACCTAATTTAATCAATAACCCAAATTCCTCTTTTCCTTTTTTTTATATACAACGGTATAATAATAATAATAATAATAATAATAATAATAATAATAATAATAATAATAATAATAAAAATGAAATTGAAATTGAAATTAATGTTTCATTGCTAGAATTAGAGGTAATTATGATTAATTTGGGAATAAGGTTGCCTACAAAATAACTTAACAATTAGAGGTAATTATGATTAATCTGATTAATTATGATTATTAATAGAAAGGCAACGAAGCATTAATTCCATCTAGTAGGAATTAATTGAAAAAGGAAAAATAAAAAAGAAACAAAAACAGAAAGTATAATAAAATAAATATGGCAAAAGACATAAAACAACCCTGAACTTTAATATTTTTATTTAATTACCCCCCTAGTCAATGCGGACGTGGCGCCCTGATAGTCGCTGACGTGGCACATAACGTTGGTCAACAGTGCCACGTTGGAATTCTGTCACGGTAGGGGGTAATATGACATTATTAGCGAAGACCAGGGTTGTAATTAAACAAAAAAATAGTTCAGGGTTTGTTGCTACCAAATTTTGACCTACGTCGCAACTTTTTCGTTTCATTGCATGTCACATTAATAACACGTTTGCGTCAAATTTCAATCGATTTTTGATCAAGGACTATTTTTTTTAATGTTTCATGCCATTTCATGTCTTTTAAATTTTTCGTATTTTTCTCGTATTTTCGACTAAAACCGTATTTTTCGGTTTTCGTCAACGTATTTACGTATTTTTATGTTTACCGCATTTAATAGCTCGTCTAGGTCAAATTCCTGTCGATTCTTGGTCCTAGGCTAGTTTGTTTAAATATTCCGTGTCATTTCCTGTCTTTTTAGTTTCTCATATTTTTAACTGTCTTTACGCGAACTTCTTTCGATCTCGAGTAAGTTTCCCGGGACCGAGGGTCGAACACACTATTTCTTTGTTTGATAATTACGTGCTAATTTTCCCTTTCACGCCACCGCGTTCAGTTTCGTTCAATTTTTGTCGTAAGGACATTTATTTTGCGCGCGAACGTTTTGATACTTCCGAAAGAGAAAATAAACACGTCACCTCAACTTTCGCATTTCTTCACTGTATATTAGTTTTCTCGGCTTATTTTTCTACACATAGTTGTACCCTCGGCTCGGGTTTATTTTCGTTTTCGAGCGATTTCGCTCGTACAAAAAATATCTCGTTCGTACCCGAAAATAGGATAAATGCCACATAAATGCCATTTAATTCATTCTCATCCGCCAACTCACTGCCAACTCGTTTTGGATCATCACCAAGGCCCCTATGATCACTCTTGGCCACAAGAAACTCTCCCTAGCTCATAGATTCTAGCCTAGAAACTCATCATCACTCTTGATATTTCTTGATATTTCATCCCGTAGGTTTGCAACCACAAGTTGCAAACCGACTCCAACTCTTCCTTTCCCCTATAAATAGCTTGCTTCTATCACCAAGAAAAGGGCACCAAATCCTCCTCTTAATCTCTACTTCTTGCACTACCTTCTTGGCAAATTGCTCTCCCGGAAAGGTAAGCTCCCTCTCTCTCTCTCTAGCTTCTTCAATTTTCGTTTTCCCTAGTAATGCATGAATAAAGTGTAAAAACTTGCATAATATGCTTAGTTTTCATGATATGTATGCTTCCCTTGCTCCAATTTGAGTACATGATGCTTTGAGTAATTAATGGACATATATGCATATTAATTAGTTAGCTTTTTCCATGTAAAATTGAAGTTATTCTTGACTTGATTTTTTGCTGTTTTTGTTGCCATGATTTAAAGCTTTAGTAGTGTAGTGATTGCAACCATTTTGGGTAAGAATGGTGAAAGAGTGAAAATTAAGGAAATGGCCATGGTGGCCGGTTGGGAAAAGGAGAAAAGGAGGAAGAAGAAAGGGTAAGGGCGGGAAGGTAAGAGGAAAAGTGATGGGCCTTGGCCCATTTTATGTGTTAAATTAAAGCCAAGCCCATTTTTTAATGTTCAAATTTCTAACGTGGGACCCGATCCATTAATGTTTTCGTCAAAAGCGTATAGATATTCGTATGCTTATTTTTGTGTTTAAATGATGTTTAAAATGTTCATATGTTTATCTTTGTGATTAAAATGATGAAAAATGATTATATGCTCTTATGATAAAATGAATAAAATGTTTACATGTTTTATTTTTGTATTTTTATTACATGAAAGTTGGCATGATTTAAATGATGTGTTATGCCATGTTTAATTAAATTATGCCATGTTTAATTAAATTTGCATGATAATAATAATTATGCCATGTTAATTAAATTTGTATGATAATAATAATTATGCCATGTTAATTAAATTTGTATGATAATAATGATTATGCAATGTTAATTAAATTCGTATGATGATAATAATTATGCCATGTTAATTAAATTCGTATGATAATAATAATTATGCCATGTTAATTAAATTCGTATGATAAATAATGGTTATGCCACGTTTCAATGTGCTCATGCAAAATAAATCGCTACGTGTTTATTATGTTCATTTATTTTTCGTCAATTTAAGCAAGTATTGCATGCGCTTTTCTTCATTTATTATTTCCGAAAACGTTGCTAACGTTCTCACTTTGCAAGGAAGATCAAGAGCACGCAACGCAAGTAAGCTCTCTAAGTCTCTTTTTATTTATTAGATGTCTTTTCGTAAATATTATTCGCATAAATGTTATTTAAAAATGCCAAAAAGCTTATAATCGTATGCATGATAAAACAAACTCACATGCTTACATGTGTAGATCACTCGTTTTATACCATGAAATTAATTGCTATATATTGATATGCGAGCATGGTGGCTTCAAATCCCACACAATTATTGGCATTCACGAAAACGTACGATGTTAGTATTGTCCATGTTAGGATCACGTAGTAATTAATTAATTAATCATGCATGGCTCGATGAAAAGGGGGAACGTCCGCTCTAGCATAACGAACAAACGGTAACCCCGTCCTTCGTGTCCCTATCGGAAATAACATGTCCCTACGAAAATGCTAAGATGTAACGTCACCTTTGAGGGCCAAATCGCGTCAAAAATGTTTAGATAATCGGAAAGTGACCCAATTCGGTAAGCGGACTTTGTTGGCACGATTCGATCATTGGCCTATGTAAATGATCGGAAAGTGACTTGAGTTCGTGGGAAGAGGAGGTTGACATGCTTCGATCGTTTAAACAAACCTTTGTATATCAAAACTGCATTCAAACACCTTTATAACCGGTAACCTTTTTTAAGGATGCGACTTGGGTGCCTAACACCTTCCCAAGTCCATAAAACGACCTCGAACCTTCGTTCTTTGGTTTAGACCAAATCATGCCTTAGTTTTTTTATTTTATGCCATGACGCTTAGGTTCCCTAAACCTTAGAAAATATTAGGGTGGCGACTTCATTGTATTATGCGAAGCATCCATTTATGCTTAGCATCCGTCCCAAACCTTAAACTCGTTTTCAACGAAAAAGGGGGTGCGACAGTTTGGCGACTTCACTAGGGACTAGTAGGGTCGAAGCCGGTTTTTTAGGTGTTTGTTTTTTTTATTTGATAAATTATTTTCGTGACTATTTGTTATTGTTTTGATCAATTGTCATACGCATTGCATGCATAGACCCTACACCCAAGGGTCGCCTTACCAAATAAGTTTAGGACGGGGAGTAAGGACACCCTAGGACACGAGTCCTGGGTAATGTTCTCGAAACCCAACCCGCTCGAACCCTTAAAGCTAGCCGGACGGTTGGCCTCCATTCTGGTAAGCGGATTCAGCCGACATGATTCAATCATTTGCCTATGTAAATGGTTGGAAAGTGGCCTGCGTTCGTGGGAAGGAATAGACGGTCGCTTTACGACACTTTTTGGACCATTCTATGGTATCGTCAGGAACCTTCAGGCCGTTAGAACTTTAGTCGACGTCAAAAGCCCCCATCACGTGCATCATACTTGTTTTGTCGTGGCTTGGTTTACTGATAACTATTGACATCCCCCCAGGGCATTTTAGGCCTGACAGGGGTACCCTCATCTTCAGCTACTGTAGGGCCTGCCTGGCCTCCTACGAGTCCTGCTACCGGGGGGTGGTCGACCTCAGCGCCCCCCCCCATCCAGCACGATATGGCGCCTATTCCCACCCCCGGTAGGCACTCAAGCGGCATCAAGCACACAAGCGTCACCTACTACACAAGCGGCATCTACTCGGCGTTACCCCATGGCACCCAAGCGGCACCTATTAGAGATGACACCTCTCTACTAGATCTCCTATAAATACCCCCCTAGGTAGAAAGGGGGGGGGGACTCTCTCTCTCTCTCTCTCTCTCTCTCTCTCTCTCTCTCTCTCTCTCTCTCTCTCTCACTAGACACTACTCTCTCTCACTACTACTACTCCTACTATACTGACTTGATCGTCGGAGTATCTGCGCCGGGGACCCCCTCCGGCGCCTTGCAGGTGTACCAGCAGCGAGGACCACCCCCTCAGAGGAGAAGATCATCAGGATCCTTCCTACCCCGGGTACAATCCATCCAATTAATATCAAAATGGTGCTTTCATTGAGAGCATTTAGATCTTCAAGTGAGTTCCTTAAGATCTAAAGGCTCTCCTTTCCGTATGCATATTTATCTCCGTTATTGCTGCTGGTTTTTCTGGTTATGGATTTGCATATGATTCAAGTTCTTTGCGGATCCCAAGAGATGAATTTATATGATTAATTATTATTGTGGTACACCAAAAGAGACCGGATCTGGAAAAGAAAAGCAAAGAGGGAGAGAAACAGTGGTATTATTATTATTGTGTGCTAAGAATATCGGATCGGGAAAAGAAAGAAAAGAGAGAGAGAAGCTGTGATTATCTTTGTTATTATTGAGTGTGTCAGAGGAAAAGAAAGAAATATCAGAGCTGTAAGATCAGATCTGGAAAAGTAAGAGAAAGAGAGAGAGGGGTTTGACTTTTGCGTGTGTTATTATTGAGTGTGTCAGAGGAAAATGATATTTGAGTTTCTGGGAAAAAGACGAAAGATGTCGCTTGTGTGCTAGGGAGTGACGTCAGGCGAGGTGACGTCATATGAAGTGACGTCATGCGTGACAATGGATGGGGTGCCGCCCTATCGGATGTCCGCTTCGTTATCAGACGTCGCTTCATTATCAGATGTCCGCTTTGTTATCGGATGTCCGCTTCCTTATCGGATGTCCGCTTCCTTATCGGACGTCCGCTTCGTTATCGGACGTCCGCTTCGTTATCGGATGTCCGCTTCCCTATCAGAAGGCCGCTTCGTTATCGGATGTCTGCTTCCCTATCAGAAGGCCGCTTCGTTATCGGATGTCTGCTTCATTATCAGATGTCCGCTTTGTTATCGGATGTCCGCTTCCTTATCGGATGTCCGCTTCCCTATCAGAAGTCCGCTTTGTCATCGGAAGTCCGCTTCATTGTCAGATGTCTGCTTTGTTATCGGATGTCCACTTCATTATCAGACGTCCGCTTTGTTATCGGATGTCGCCCCTGCCGTTGTCGCCCTTGCCATGTCGTCAGAAGTCTCAGGACTTTCAGCGTTAGCACCCAGAAAAGTGCATTGCTGGTCAGTTATATCGGGTTTCACGGAAAAAATCGTATCTTATTCGTGCATGTTCGGAATTTTCTGGATAATAGCTCGATTTGAAGATAATTTAAAGGTCTATAATTCTCATGAAGACATCTAAGCGAGATATTGACGTTTACCAGGCACGGTTGAGCCTCAAAGTGGCCCCACTAATTTGGCTTTCCCCTATGGCGACGGTGGGTGAAATAAATGATGATTCAGAATATTATCTAGCGGGTGAATATCTACCCTGAATGAAGGTTGATATGCTTTATCGTGATTTATCGGGTGAATAGCTACCCCGTTTGAAAAGCCCTCATAATGTCATGAGGCCATTCTCTCATCATCAAAAAGGTCTCCAACGACATGTCACTCTCCTTCGTAAATGCAAGGAAGGGAACGGGAATTAAACAACGGCCGAGTTCCTTGTTCATTCCCCTAAGGTATCGCTATCACCTTTAAGATTATCATTCTTCCCTTACCTCTATTTTTAACATTCTTAGAGGAAGCTAACTGAAGTTAACATTCTTTGCTAGTGTATTTGTACAGCTAACAATGCAGGTACTCAAGTGGAGTACAGATTGAAATCCTGGGGAATGTGAAAGCGTGCAATATTGCAGGTAGCTACGGCATAAAATCGCACAATTTGTAGGTGGCCTATAGTGTAAAAGCCGCGTCAATATTGCAGGTAGCTCTGAGCAGCGTAAAGCCGCGTCAATATTGCAGGTATCTATGGCGTAAAGTCGCACAAATTGTAGGTAGCTTATGGCGTAAAGCCGCGGCAATATTGCAGGCGGTTCACAGCAAGGCCGGATCCAACGAGCTTGGATGGGAAAAACGACATCAACGACACCCCGATATGAAAGTTGATGAAATATCAAAATAGTGAAGAGGCCGGTGCCTCCATGTGAGCGATGTCGCCGTATGATTTGTGATGACTCCATGTGAGCGAGTGCCTCCATGTGAGTGATGGCGCCGTATGATTTGTGATGACTCCATGTGAGTGAGAGCCTCCATGTGAGCGATGGCGCCGTATGATTTGTGATGCCTCCATGTACGCGAGTGCCTCCATGTGAGCGATGTCGCCGTATGATTTGTGATGACTCCGTGTGAGCGAGTGCCTCCATGTGAGCGATGGCGCCGTATGATTTGTGATGCCTCCATGTACGCGAGTGCCTCCATGTGAGCGATGTCGCCGTATGATTTGTGATGACTCCGTGTGAGCGAGTGCCTCCATGTGAGTGATGGCGCCGTATGATTTGTGATGACTCCATGTGAGCGAGTGCCCCTATGTGAGCGATGTCGCCGTATGATTTGTGATGACTCCGTGTGAGCGAGTGCCTCCATGTGAGCGATGGCGCCGTATGATTTGTGATGACTCCATGTGAGTGAGAGCCTCCATGTGAGCGATGGCGCCGTATGATTTGTGATGCCTCCATGTACGCGAGTGCCTCCATGTGAGCGATGTCGCCGTATGATTTGTGATGACTCCGTGTGAGCGAGTGCCTCCATGTGAGTGATGGCGCCGTATGATTTGTGATGACTCCATGTGAGCGAGTGCCCCTATGTGAGCGATGTCGCCGTATGATTTGTGATGACTCCGTGTGAGCGAGTGCCTCCATGTGAGCGATGGCGCCGTATGATTTGTGATGACTCCGTGTGAGCGAGTGCCTCCATGTGAGCGATGGCGCCGTATGATTTGTGATGACTCCATGTGAGCGAGTGCCTCCATGTGAGTGATGGCGCCGTATGATTTGTGATGACTTCATATGAGCGAGTGCCTCCATGTGAGTGATGGCACCGTATGATTTGTTATGACTCCATGTGAGCGGCGCCTCTATGTGGTTTGTGATGCGTCCATGTGAGCGGCGCCTCTATGTGATTTGTGGTGCGTCCATGTGAGCGGCGCCTCTATGTGATTTGTGGTGCGTCCATGTGAGCGGCGCCTCTATGTGATTTGTAGTGCGTCCATGTGAGCGGCGCCTCTATGTGATTTGTGGTGCGTACATGTGAGCGGCGCCTCTATGGGATTTGTGGTGCGTACATGTGAGCGGCGCCTCTATGGGATTTGTGGTGCGTCCATGTGAGCGGCGCCTCTATGTGATTTGTAGTGCGTCCATGTGAGCGGCGCCTCTATGTGATTTGTGGTGCGTCCATGTGAGCGGCGCCTCTATGTGATTTGTGGTGCGTCCATGTTAGCGACGCCTCTATGTGATTTGTGGTGCGTCCATGTATCGGCGCCTCTATGTGATTTGTGGTGCGTCCATGTGAGCGGCGCCTCTATGTGATTTGTGATGCCTCCATGTGAGCGAGTGCCTCCATGTGAGTGATGTTGCTATGTGATTTGTGATGCCTCCATGTGAGCGAGTGCCTCCATGTGAGCGATGCCTCTATGTGATTTGTGATGCCTCCATGTGAGCGAGCGCCTCCATGTGAGTGATGCCTCCATATGATTTGTGATGAATCCATGTGAGCGAGTGCCTCCATGTGAGTGATGGCGCCGTATGATTTGTGATGACTCCATGTGAGCGAGTGCCTCCATGTGAGCGATGGCGCCGTATGATTTGTGATGCCTCCATGTGAGCGAGTGCCTCCATGTGAGCGATGTCACCGTATGATTTGTGATGACTCCGTGTGAGCGAGTGCCTCCATGTGAGTGATGGCGCCGTATGATTTGTGATGACTCCATATGAGCGATGGCGCCGTATGATTTGTGATGCCTCCATGTGAGCGATGTCGCCGTATGATTTGTGATGACTCCGTGTGAGCGAGTGCCTCCATGTGAGTGATGGCGCCGTATGATTTGTGATGACTCCGTGTGAGCGAGTGCCTCCATGTGAGTGATGGCGCCGTATGATTTGTGATGACTCCATGTGAGCGAGTGCCTCCATGTGAGTGATGGCGCCGTATGATTTGTGATGACTCCATGTGAGCGAGTGCCTCCATGTGAGTGATGGCACCGTATGATTTGTGATGACTCCATGTGAGCGGCGCCTCTATGTGATTTGTGGTGCGTCCATGTGAGCGAGTGCCTCCATGTGAGTGATGGCGCCGTATGATTTGTGATGCCTCCATGTGAGCGAGTGCCTCCATGTGAGTGAGTGCCTCCATGTGAGCGATGCCTCTATGTGATTTATGATGCCTCCATGTGAGCGAGTGCCTCCATGTGAGTGATGCCTCCATGTGATTTGTGATGCCTCCATGTGAGCGAGTGCCTCCATGTGAGTGATGCCTCCATGTGATTTGTGATGCCTCCATGTGAGCGAGTGGCTCCTTGTCGTCAGGTGCCGCCATGTGAACAACTGCCTCCTTGTCAGCAGCTGCCTCCATGTTCTCAGTGGCATGCCTCCATGTTATCAGCGGCCTCCTTGTCGTCATGTGCCGCCATGTGATTAGCTGCCTCCCTGTCAGCAGCTGCCTCCATGTTCTCAGCGGCATGCCTCCATCTTATTAGCGGCCTCCTTGTCAGGTGCCGTCATGTTATCAGCATGCCTCCTTGTCAGCAGTTGCCTCAGAGTTAGGGGCTGCCTCAATGTTATCAGCTGTCTCCTTGTCAGCAGTTGCCTCCATGTCATTGGTATTGCATACCAGGACCATTTTCGGTTGGGCTGGGGGCACATAGTTATTGTCGATTTCGTCAACAGTTTTTGGATGGGCTCTGAGTATTGAGGTATATCCTCTCGTCACCTCTGGTCCGTCACTGCCATATTCTCTCTCTACATGAAGAACGAATCTTCATTTTCTACTTTGGTTGTGGTTATGTTTTGGCGTTTTCTCGCAAGCCAACCAGATTAGCGAAGCAACAATCCGCAAGCATGACAACCTAACAGCTTCTGGCAAGCTAGCAGCATCTCCAACTCATTCCTTGGACACTCGACGCTGTCCATGCCTCCCCTAGCCTGGCGGCAAGCCCTGGGATGGTCGACCTCAGCAGGGAGGCTCTCAAGCGGCATCTACCTCTACAATCGGTGTTATCCCATCCCAGGTCATGTCGGACGCCACTCTAAAGGACCTTAGCGTTATCTGCCAGAGATAGCGCCTATAGAGCTTTAACAAGAATCTACGGCGTGGGCATCAAAGGAGGCAAAGGAACTCGAGGATATTTACAAGCCTGCCGTGACGCAGAAGAGATAGCATTCATCCAGACACTGAGAATAGAGCCCTTGGTAAACACTCGGGCTCATTTTCGGTTGGGTTTGTGATAACTATTGACATCCCCCTTGGGCATTTTAGTCCTGACAGGGGTACCCTCATCTTCAGCTACTGTAGGGCCTGCCTGGCCTCCTACGAGTCCTGCTACCGGGGGGTGGTCGACCTCAGCGGGGGCCCCCCATCCAGCACGATATGGCGCCTATTCCCACCCCCGGTAGGCACTCAAGCGGCATCAAGCACACAAGCGTCATCTACTACACAAGCGGCATCTACTCGGCGTTACCCCATGGCACCCAAGCGGCACCTATTAGAGATGACACCTCTCTACTAGATCTCCTATAAATACCCCCCCTAGGTAGAAAGGGGGGGGGGGGGGGACTCTCTCTCTCTCTCTCTCTCACTAGACACTACTCTCTCACTACTCTCTCTCACTACTACTACTCCTACTATACTGACTTGATCGTCGGAGTATCTGCGCCGGGGACCCCCTCCGGCGCCTTGCAGGTGTACCAGCAGCGAGGACCACCCCCTCAGAGGAGAAGATCATCAGGATCCTTCCTACCCCGGGTACAATCTATCCGATTATTATCATTTACCACGTTTTCTACGTTGTGTTCCTTTCGCACTAATCTAGCAATGCATGTAAAAGAACCTAGTAACATATAAATTGCTAATACCGAGACTCTATTTTATGTCCCTTCCAGGATCCATCCCACTTTGATCAAATAACTGTGCCTACTTTGCTCTCGCTTGATACTTTCGGGGGTAGAAGTTTTGATACCCAAGCCACACAAGGTGATGCGATCACGGCCTAGGGTTAGTAGGCCGGATAACATATGGAGCTTAAGGAGGATCTAGCCAAACGAATCATCTAGTACAAACCATGTCACAAGATGGGGAAACTCAAGAAAAGGGAGAACTAGCGGAGAAAACACATAAAGAGCGATGGAAAGATGGGAATTACCCGGGAATTAGAAGATGGATGGAAGGGACGGAGACGAGCACACGCGAAGTAACGAAAATCACACGAACAATTGCTTGATCAAGATATACTCCGAGGCCCAAGATTGAGACTCGTTTCTATGGATGATCAACCAAATAAACATGTACTTCACTCACATAAATCGACAAACTATTACAAACTTTGATTTCCCGGAGAGAGATCGGGAGGAGTAATCTCAAACTCGATCGATCCCTCTCAAGGAATGAAAGTGTTGAGCCCTAGCTCCATGTGTACAAAGGAGGAGAATTCTCACTCAACAAAACACACACAAAGTTGTCCAAAGCTCCCTAAAGAAAGAAACACAAGAGCTATTTATAGTTCGTACAAAAGATGCGCTTGAAAAGCCCAAAAATGGCATTTTTCCTCATGTCTGGCGGTATACCGCCTGGGAGGGTTGAGGTCTGGCGGTATACCGCTAGCCTCGGCTCTTGGAAGCCAAAATAATTCATTTTCTGGCGGTATACCGCCCCAGTCAGGTCATTCCTGGCGGTATGCCGCTAGGCTCGCTCACACTGCGCGCTAAAATGTCGACGAGCATAACTTTTGATCCACCCTTCCGATTGGCCTGAAATTTGTCCCAAATGAAAGCTAACATCTTGAAGTTTCCAGCAAGCCTTTGATCGCTCAAATCGGAAACCATTTGCTTGTCCATATTCTGGTGGCAAATATGTGACGCAATTCTGACTTGCATAAGACCTCTTGAATGGAGCTTTTGATGTCAAGGCCTTGGGATGGGTGAGCGTGGCCTGGTGACTTGCTTGGGTTAGACACGCCTCTACTTCATGGCTTTCTCGGTCATCTTGGGAGTTCCGCGTGTCTAAGCCTAGGGATTGCGCAGGTTTAGCACTCGATCCTCGACCTTGGGCATGATTTACGCGCATTTGCAAGGCTCGGCTGCCCGTGACCAGTTCTCTTGATTGCACGGCACGTATTTCTGATTCGAAGGGGGTCGTGATCGCATCAACCTCTCCCTCTTCAAAAGGATTCGTCCTCGAATCCATAGCCTCAATCTTCTCACCTACACACTTAAAAACACTTGGAAACAAAGGTGAGAAACCCAAGCGGCGCAATTGCGCATGCTTATGCATAGGGGGATCCAAGGAAGAATCAACAACAGTAATTGCACAGGGATGCACATCGTTTTGAAAAATTTCATGCGCAATACGGATGGCATCACAAAGTGTAGAACAACCGACATAATAAATCATCTTTTCTCTTCGGCTCATAATAACAAGCCAAGAGAATTGAGCACTACACACAAGCACAATGCACTTGAAAATACCAAACAAATTCCGCAAGAGAAAACACAAATTCTCGTAAGAATTAAACCCATTAATTCTTGACAAATTCGTTCCAAGAATTTGTGTTCTCCTAACACACAACATATCCATGGTATTTAAGTGCATATTATTCACAAATAACTCATGTAGGCTACACTTGGCAAAACAAAATTTGTTCAATTCAAAATCATGTACATCCATTTCAGCTCTATGTGCATTAATCTCCAAGACAATATTAAAGATGCACATGATATTACAAGTTATGAAACAACATAGACGGTGGTTTATTTTCTCAAAGTGGCCTATAAGGACCAGCCAAGAAAATTGAGCCACACGCCCATGCACAAAATGTTTTGGAATGCCTAATAATCGACACAAAAATGAATACAATTCCACGCGACAATTAGGCCAAGAAAATTGTGCACTACATGAAGGCACCATACACTTGGAAATACCAAACAAGTTCAGCAAGAGAGAACACAAACTTCCATAAGAATTGAACCAATTAGTCCTTGGCAAATCTAGTTCAAAAATTTGTTGTCTCTCAACATACAACATATTCATGGTATTCCAAGACATGTCACACATAAGCTCTTCATGTAGGTTATAAATAGAGATGCACAAATTTTCATGTCTGGACAATGATGGATTTTCCTTGTCAATTCTGCTAATGATAATTAGCCAAGAGAATTGGGCTTCACACGCCCGCATACCACACATCGGAATCATAGACATTTGGCACAAAGGGAAGAGCAATTCATTGCAGCATTTTGACCAGGATAATTTCGACAAGTTGGAGCAAAAGAATTGTTTCCGGGCTTCATGCAAATGGATCATGGATTCCAAGTCTAAACAACATACAAATAATTTATACATACTATCCGAAAAATTACAAAAATTAGCACGTTTGAGCAAGAAAGGGTCATACTTGATGAAATGCAAATTAGGATTCTTAACACATACCACAAAATTTTCATTCAAGTAATTTTCATGCTCAAACCAAGAAGATTCATGCTCGACGAGGGGTACGATAAATATTTTGGTGCATGTAATAAAATTCGTACCCAAATGGTTTTCCAATACACGGATTAAAGAGTCATGCTCAACGAAATGCAAGAATGATTCCTCATCACATGCTACATGGTTGTCATACAAAATTTCATCATGTGAATAAGGGTGAGTGAATTGAACAACCTCAAACAATTGAGCATTCAAAGAAGGGTTTGGTACGTGCCTTTCGGGCAAAGCGGAAAAGTGAGGGCGGTTTACCTCAAGGCCTTGCCGTTGGGAGCACCAATGTTGAGCAATTGAACTTCCAATGCCTCCTAGGATTGATGGTTTAGAACCACCTTCGCTCCTTGGAACATTTGTATGCGTATGTTCGTGACAACCCTTCGAAATTTTCTGCAAGAAAGACACACAAGTAGGAGGAAAAGAGTCATTAGTGTTAACATGAGCTAATTGATCCTCATTGCACAAAGGCACGCTCATTGGATCAATAGCTCCCACAATTTCCGTTTGCTTCTTTTCCTCACTTTCTTCTCTCAATTTTTCTATTTGCTCACTTCTCTCATGTATGTGTTTCTCTCTCGCATGCTCATTCTTTTCATGCGGGCTGTTTTGCTCAATATCTCTTAACCCATGCTCATTTTTTTCATGGGGGCTGTTTTGCTCACTTTCTTTTTCCTCAATTTCAAGCTCAAACAACGGATTGTCAAAATATAATTCAAACAATAGGTTGTCAAAAACTTGAAATTGATTTGACTCATTGAGCTCACTCAACTCATTCTCACGGGTGTGGTTGCACTCACTCTCATTGGCATGCTTACTTTTTTCATGCCGTGTATTTTCCTCATTGCTTACTTTCTTCTCTCCACACTCTTTTCTCTCATTCATAACCTCACATTTTTCACTCTTTTTAGCTTCCAACGCTTTGAGCTCGGCCACATCTCTTTCAATCGATTGACAAGGTAGTTCAAAAGATTGAAATGGTGTGGATTGTCGTCGTGGAGTGACTTGTGTAGGTTGCACCACTTCCGGTTCGGACTCGAATGCCATAGTGGATTGAGGATGTTGTTGACTTGGATGAGCTTGGGAGGAGTGGCTGCCTTGCTTCAAGGGAAGTGAAGGAGAAGAATTCTTGTCACGTTTAGGTCTTGCAATATTCTTCACTAACCCGGACAAATTTTCCCACCAAGCATCATTCCTAACACCACTCGGCAATTCATCACTATTCTTTATCTTGCCACTCTCTTCTTTCTTAGCATGATCATTCTTCTCATGTTGCTTGGCTTTTGCACTTACTTCGTTTACTCTATTATTGGGGCAAATGTCACACGAGTGGCCTCTACCCGTACATGTAGTGCAAAATACTTCGCTTGCTTGTTTGGAAGATGTGGAAGACAAGGATGTGGTTCGGAAGTCTTGCTGAAATTCTTGGAGAGGATGAGGGGGCATTCGACCTTGGTGAGGTAGAACCCTCGAAGGATGAGAAGGAGGAACTCGGCTTGACGTTCCATCTTGTTTAGCACGGACTTGTACACTTGAGGAGAGGAAGTGTCTTGGTTCGGGGCCATGGCCAAGGCTTTGGTGTGCAATGGAGCCGAGGCCATAGCTTGAGACTTGGAGGCTTGGAAAATCTTCATCGTCGTCATCCTCACTACAACTTGAAGTTGAGCCACGGATTAAGAGACGAGGACTTGAAGTCTCTTCATAGTCTTCATTCTCGCTACAAGTTACTTCACTTTCATCTTGGTACTTATCCTCACTATCAATGCTATATTAATCGCCGATTTCATCACACGGTTCAAAATGCTCATCATCATCAAATTTGTAACTAGCTTCACTACATGACTCGTCACCCCTTTCACCACTTGGTTCAAAATTCTCATCGTCATTGGAGTGGTCACTAGCATCACCGTATGATTCATAACCACTATCATCATCATGACATTGTGAAGTATCATCATCATAGTACTCTTCTTGGTCACAAGACTCACAATCACTATCTTGCGACATTGTGCCTGAAAATTGAACAAACTAAATATATATGTATAGGTGTTAGTAAATAATCTCTCCCTCACGTGTTTAAACACTCGTGTTTAGGTCACTCGAAAAATACGTGCTCACAAACACTCAACTTCGCGTTCTCCGTGTACCTGCACACTTAAACAAGGGTTAGAAAATAATTCTCTCCCTCACGTGTTTAACACTCGTGTTTAATCACTCGCAAAAGATAGCCTCACAAATCGCTCACTATATCCACACACAAAGCTTGCTCACCACACAACTTGTTGCCGCAAACAAACTTGTGATCCGAATCAAGCAATTCATCAACAACTACTTTCGCAAATGCTCAAGATTAGAACAAGAGGAGGAAAGATTGAACTTATAAAGAACTCAAGAAGAATACAAGGACTCAAGAGAAAGCTGAAAAATTTTCAGATTTCCAAGGAAATTCAAAATTTTAATTTTGAGGGAAAAACTTTGAATTTCCGTTGGAGGGAAGGAAGGCTGGAATTATTGGGTTTAATTGAGTAAAAGACTCAAAGAAAGATTCAAAGATTTAATGAAAAAGACTTGAGGGTTTAAGACTTAAGAAACCCTAAGTTTAGGACTCCAAATATCTAAAACTCAAGTTTAGGATTTAATGAGTTTAGGACTTGAGTTTAAGACTTGTTTAAGACTCAAATAAAATGAAAAGGACAGCTGCACACTAAGGAAGAAGAGGAGGACGTGCTAGCCTTAGGGAAAAAGTGGGTTTATTTGGTTGGAATTGAATCATTTAGTTAGGAATGTTTGTTACTTTGGTCAAATTGTCAAAAAGGCTAGGGTGAGTTGGCTTATTGCATTTAATACAAAGGATGGGGTTCTTTGACTCTTGATGGCTGGCAAAGCTTGGGGAAATAATTAATTAATTGACAAACACTTGGCTAAAACTTTTGTAGGATTATTTTGGATCAAAAAGTGTCAATTGCCAAGAACACCAAGAACTCAAGATGAACACCAAGAACACACCCAAATGATTTTCTCAAGATTTCAAAATTTTAATTTTGCCAAAGTGATCACAACCAACAATCAAAAGCCCACTCGAAATATTTTTCGAAAGTAACGGACGAAACTCAAGATATCAAAAAATAAGGTTCTAACTCTTTTGACGAAACTAGACAAATTCGATAGGCGGCCAAAAGCTCCGCTACCACTTGATGCGATCACGGCCTAGGGTTAGTAGGCCGGATAACATATGGAGCTTAAGGAGGATCTAGCCAAACGAATCATCTAGTACAAACCATGTCACAAGATGGGGAAACTCAAGAAAAGGGAGAACTAGCGGAGAAAACACATAAAGAGCGATGGAAAGATGGGAATTACCCGGGAATTAGAAGATGGATGGAAGGGACGGAGACGAGCACACGCGAAGTAACGAAAATCACACGAACAATTGCTTGATCAAGATATACTCCGAGGCCCAAGATTGAGACTCGTTTCTATGGATGATCAACCAAATAAACATGTACTTCACTCACATAAATCGACAAACTATTACAAACTTTGATTTCCCGGAGAGAGATCGGGAGGAGTAATCTCAAACTCGATCGATCCCTCTCAAGGAATGAAAGTGTTGAGCCCTAGCTCCATGTGTACAAAGGAGGAGAATTCTCACTCAACAAAACACACACAAAGTTGTCCAAAGCTCCCTAAAGAAAGAAACACAAGAGCTATTTATAGTTCGTACAAAAGATGCGCTTGAAAAGCCCAAAAATGGCATTTTTCCTCATGTCTGGCGGTATACCGCCTGGGAGGGTTGAGGGCTGGCGGTATACCGCTAGCCTCGGCTCTTGAAAGCCAAAATAATTCATTTTCTGGCGGTATACCGCCCCAGTCAGGTCATTCCTGGCGGTATGCCGCTAGGCTCGCTCACACTGCGCGCTAAAATGTCGACGAGCATAACTTTTGATCCACCCGTCCGATTGGCCTGAAATTTGTCCCAAATGAAAGCTAACATCTTGAAGTTTCCAGCAAGCCTTTGATCGCTCAAATCGGAAACCATTTGCTTGTCCATATTCTGGTGGCAAATATGTGACGCAATTCTGACTTGCATAAGACCTCTTGAATGGAGCTTTTGATGTCAAGGCCTTGGGATGGGTGAGCGTGGCCTGGTGACTTGCTTGGGTTAGACACGCCTCTACTTCATGGCTTTCTCGGTCATCTTGGGAGTTCCGCGTGTCTAAGCCTAGGGATTGCGCAGGTTTAGCACTCGATCCTCGACCTTGGGCATGATTTACGCGCATTTGCAAGGCTCGGCTGCCCGTGACCAGTTCTCTTGATTGCACGGCACGTATTTCTGATTCGAAGGGGGTCGTGATCGCATCACAAGGGGACATGCTCGAACCTAATTTCATCCCCGACATTTCCACTAAGATTTAGGTAGAGGGTACAGACTTTGACGTAACCAAGATTCGGAGGTTGAGGAAGGAATTAACTCGGGAGGAAGAGACTCAATTTGCATGTAAATATGGGAACTTGTTGACCATGACTGATGTTAGGACCGATCAGGGATGCATCCTAGCGGCTCTAAAATTTTAGGATCCATACTACCGGTGCTTCTCTTTTGATGGAGGAGTAGACTTGACTCCCACTTTAGAGGAGTACTCCACCTTGATGGGCTTCACACCTCCCATTTCAGCCATTTACCGGAATGTTCGCCTTGATTCCCCAAGTGTCAAGGCTAAGCTTGATCGTAAAATGGAGATCCCCGCTCGAGCCTTAGAAGGGAACTATGTGTGGTGCTGGCCGGACATCGAAAAATAGTTTTGGAAGTCCAAAGGGCAAGATCGCCTAGGGATCCTAGCCTTTGCGGTAGTGGGGCTCATCTTGTTCCCCAAAATGAAGGACATAGTTGATTTTGAAGCAGCCAATGTCTTCATTGAAATAGAAGCCAACGCCATCAATCCTACCACGGCTATCCTAGCCGAGACCTTTCGTGCCTTGGACCTTTGCCGAAGGAAAGGCAAAGGGAAACTCACATGTTGCACCCAGTTGTTAACAGCTTGGCTATTGAGCCATTTCAAGCAAGCGCCAAGCCGGTCCATCTTCTCGATAATTCACTTGAGCAAGTCCCCCCTAGTCGAAGTCATAACCGCGATAACTGACAACCATTGGGAGATGCAAGACAAAGACGTTTGGGTTGAGAGGTTCCTAAACCTCTCGGAAGAGGACTTTGATTGGCATGCCAAGTGTCTACGAGCCGCCAATCCTATAGTTTGTTGTGGGCCTTTGCCATGGGTTCCTTTGATCGGGGCTCGAGGATGCGTCCATTATTGCCCCGCCCTAGCCTTGCGACAATTTTGCATCATGCAAATAATCCCCGCAACGTTCGGCATGGCAGAATCAAGTCTACCTCATACCACGGAGAATTTGAGCTACCTCCAATACGCTCCTGATTGGACCCACCCTTTTTACATCGAAGGACACACTGTCCCCGTCTTGCCAATGCTAGGATACCCGTAATGGAGGAGGAATCGCGCCAATGGAAACATTTTACCTCGCCCCAAAAATCGCAAACCGATGGAAGAAGAAGGCGAGTCATGCACCGGCAAAGGACTTGAGGCCATCACCCACGCCCGATTAATGAATCAGCTGCACACAATGATGGGAGAAAGGAATCAGCTCGCCGTGGAAAAAGAAGTTTGGTTGGCACAGAAAATGGACCTAGAGTTCAAGGTACGCGAGTGGGAAAAACGCCACCAAAACAATGTCCGGATAGGCTTGGCAAACCAGAAATCAGCCTCCGACGACTTTGAAAAATGCATGCATGGGGAAGTACACAAGGGAAGAGCATCCAACGCTCTAGTCAAAGACAAAAATGCGGTGATTAAGGTTTTGACGAGCCATGCCAATGAGAAAAGCGGAGAGAACCAAGCCTTACGAGCACGAATGGCCACACTAGAGGCCGAGTTGATAATACAAGTGGGAGAATTGGCATCATTAGAATACTACTGGAATGAACAAGCAAGCATCACCTTC
Organism: Viola odorata; assembly: GCA_963691705.1. NCBI lineage: Eukaryota > Viridiplantae > Streptophyta > Magnoliopsida > Malpighiales > Violaceae > Viola > Viola odorata. The sequence continues at coordinate 4,298,563 of OY829542.1, forward strand.
CAGGGATGACGCCTTCAAGAGGAGGAACATGTACCCGGCATTCCAAATTTTGCTTTTTGTCCATGTGTAACTGCTAGACTTTTGTCTACTAGCTTTGTGATGAATGTAAATACTTGATCCAACATATACTGGTTGTATCCTTTTGGGAAAAATCATCATCAATGACAAAGCTCGTAAATTATTCGGATAAATCACATGAGTTCTCCTTTCATGCAAAAAATATATACATGTATGTATGTACCAAAGGGCCACTAACCACGAATATACGACTCTCCTCAAAATAAAACTCAAAAAAAATGACACCACGCGAAGGCCTGACCGAGGAAATAAAAAAAAAATATACATTCACAAAAATTCAGAACAAAAGAGATAGTACGTTGGGTTCAGCCGCACACCCTTTTTCCTTGGTCAAAAGAAATACGATTGGCTCCGAATTTTCACTTGGCCAAAACACAAAAAATGTTCATCACACATATAAATATACCCCCTAAAAATTTCATTAAGTTCTGGGCAGCCAATCTCTCAAAACGAATTTTTTAGCGCGAGGCCATCATTCCTTCTCGGTCTCAGCTGCGCGTTATTTTTCTTTGGCCAATATCGACACAATTAACTCCGAATTTTCACTTGGCCAAAACACAAAAAATGTTCATCACACATAGAAATATCCCCCCTCCAAATTTCATAAAGTTCTGGGCAGCCAAACTCTCACAAAAAGATTTTTTCCAGTAGCAAAATGCTATAGCGTTTTGCCTCCGGAAAGTTGGAAAATAGAAGTAGCAAAACGCTATAGCGTTTTGCCTCTGGAAAGTTGAAAAATAGAAGTAGCGAAACGCTATAGCGTTACATACAAAACGCTATGGCGTTTTGACCCTGAAAGTATGACAACTAGTTTTGGGCTCCTCCTCCGCGCTCTTTTTTTTTTGGCCAATATCGATACAATGGGCTCAGAATTTCCGTTCGACCAAAACATGAAAGATGTTCACAACACATTGAAGTATTCCCACACCAAATTTCAGAACATTCGGGGCGACACATCTCTCAGAAATAATTTAGGCGTGAGGATAGCTACTCTACTCGGTCTCAGCTGCGCGTTCTTTTATTTTGGCCAATATCAACACAATCGGCTAGGAATTTCCACAGGGAAAAAACACGAAAGATGCTCATAACACCCTGAATAATTTCCATGCCAAAAATGGGAATTTTTCAAGCAGCGCGTCGCTCACAAATAATTCGGACATAAGGAGGACAGTTTTCTCGGTCTCAACCGTACGATCTTTTGTCTCGGCCAATATGAACGCATGCGGCTCAGAATTTCCACTTGGCCAAAATACGAAAGATGTTCGTAACACATTGAAGTATGTCCCTACCAAATTTAAGAATTTTTGGAGCAGTGAACCTCATCTAAAAGCAAGACACGCGAAAGGTCATCTCTGCCGCCTGGCCCCTAGCGGCATGTCGCTAGCTTCGGCTCCAAAATTAGTTTTTCACCTCCAAAATCATTCGTTCAGCCGCGCGCTCATTTGTTTTGACTAATACCGATACGATGGGTTCAGAATTTCATTCGACCAAAACACAAAAAATGTTCACAACACATTGAAGTATGCCCACGCCAAATTACAGAGCGTTCTGGGCTACACATCTCCCGGAAATAATTTAGGCGTAAGGGTAACTACTCGGCTCAGTCACAGCTGCGCGTTCTTTTGTTTTCGCTAATATGAACGCATTCGGCTCAGAATTTCCACTTGGACAAAACGCGAAAGATGTTCATAACACATTGAAGAATTTCCATGCCAAAAATGGGATTTTTTCGAGTAGTGCATCACTCACAAATAATTCGGACATAAGGAGGACAGTTTTCTCGGTCTCAGCCGTGCGATCGTTTGTCTCAGCCAATATGAATGCATTCGGCTCAGAATTTCCGCTGGGTCAAAACACGAAAGATGTTGGCTTCGGGTTGAAGTATGCTCGTGCCAAAGATCAAAGTTTTCTAAGCAACACATCCCTCGAAAAACCATTTGGAGATGACCTTAGCTACTCATTCCGAGTCACTTCAAGGGTTTCCCTAGTAGCGCCCAAGACCACATCGCATCGCTAGAATAAAGAAAGACTCCTCTCACGTCTCCACCTAGAGCACCAACCCAAGATACACCCGTCTCTCGCCTCCCCTAAAAGTATCAAGCAAGAGAGTGGCTGGGAGATTGATCAAAGCAACATGGGGGCCTTGCGCTTGCACGTCATACATATGTAAACGCCTATACTTACCGCTATGTTTTTTTCTCTTACTTTTTTTTCTCAGATTGACGATAGCTCCTCGCAAGCGAATTGCTTCGCCCAGCCTTCCGCTAACAAGACTACAAGTGAGAAAGATGGCCGAACAAGCCAAAACTGATGAAAGGGTGACCGCTAGGATAGCCGAGTTAGAAGAACAAGTCAACATCGCCACAGAAAGGGTCGCTCGGGCCGAAAAAGAACAAGATGAAGCCACTGAAGTCCCACCCGGTTTCGATCCAAACCAAATGATGGGACCTTCCTCGTCCGCCCTCTTCGGGCCTCCAGGACCCCAAGCATATACTATTCCCATGGGTCAGTGGAAGTGGGCTGACCCCTTCGCTGCATCTGCCAACACCAACACCAACCCTAACACTGGGGGGGAGAATATTTCAAACTTACAACATACCTTGGGTAACCTCGCTTTGGACCCCGGGCAAAATCTGATCCGTCAAGAAGTCCCAGGATTCTGCCCACCCCAAGCCCACTACACTCAGGTCATAAACCCCAATCCTATGGGGACCCAACCACCATTTACGAATCCAACACAACTACTAGGCACACAAGAACCCCCTTGTGCTAACCCGATCTTTACAGAAAGACCAAACATCGATAGATTGAGCCTGCTAGAAGAAAGGCTCAGAACCATTGAAGGAACCGATCCCTTTGACCCCATGGGCCCCGCCGACATGTGCATGGTCCCAGGGATCATAATGCCTCCTAAATATAAGGTGCCAGATTTCGAGAAATACACTGGGGTCGAGTGCCCAAGGACTCACCTCAAGGCTTATTGTAACAAAATGGCCGAGATGATACATAACGAGCCTCTCTTGATCCATCTGTTCAGAGAAAGCTTAGCCAAGAACGCTTTGACTTGGTACATGGGCTTAGACAGGGCCAAGATTAGGACTTGGAGGGATTTATCTGATGCCTTCTTCAGACAATACAAGTTCAATATGGAGGTAGCACCGGACCGCTCCGACCTCCAAAACCTAGAGAAGAAAATGGACTAGTCTGTAAAAACCTACGCCCAAAGATGGAGAGAGCTAGCAGCTAGGATTTCACCGCCTCTAAGTGACAAAGAACTCATAGCCATTTTCGTGAACACCTTCAAAGCTCCTTACTATACGTACCTCATCTCCAACCCATCAAACAACTTCTCGGACATGGTCTTGATCGCGGAAAGGGTCGAGCAAGGGATAAAAACGGGTAAGATCACCGCCCCTATCCCCGAAACAACACCAAAAAAGGCGCCTCCCGTAAAGAAAGAAGTTGGTTTTGTGTCTCAACAACCCAACTTCAGACCATCTTTTCCACCACCACAATACCATACCCCATCACCATACCCCTCGCCATTCTTTCCTCCGCCAATGCCGGTTGCTAACATAGCTCCGCAATACCCCGCACCCTTCCCGTCTTATCCATATTCTCCACCACAAATTCCACAACCCGCACAACCTAGACCATATAACCCACCCAAGAACCCCGGCAACCAAGCAACTCAAGTCAGTCGCTGGAATAAAGAACCACCGCCACCCCTTCCTCTTCCTGCGGGGGAAATTTACAAACACCTCCTAGCAGCTGGGCAAATTGTGCCAATCCCGCCCCAACCCATGCTACCACCTTACCCCAAGTGGTATGACCCCAACGCCAAATGTGAATACCATGCGGGAGCACCAGGACACACGATGGATAATTGTTACGCCTTCAAAATGAAAGTGCAATAATTGATCAAGAGCGGTTGGGTTTCCTTTGAAGGGACGGCTAAAGGTCCCAACACTACCACCAACCCTCTCCCAAATCACACTCAAGGAAGCGGAGGGGTAAGCGCCCTTTCAACGGGAGTAATTGAGGATCCTCTCCCCTTCATTCTAAGCTTACCCAAAGAAGGACTTTTCGACACATTAGTAGAAAGTGGTCACCTACCACGCCCACAAGGGGGATTGGCTACCTGCTCATTTTGTCAACAAGAAAGTGACCATAAGATCAAAGACTGTGGACTGTTCTCGGAAAAAGTAAGCCAACTCGTGACTTTTGGAGTTGTTCAAGTCGGGAAGAGAGTCCAAAAGGAAGATGAGGTTTGTGCTAGTGAGGAAGGATTATCCATCCCATATGCCTTCGAATGTGTAGCTCAAGCGGAGACCCCTACCACAACACCGCTCAAGGTAGTCTTCAAATTCGCTCCTAACCCTCCTAGTCAAGACTTGCACGCTGTTCCATTTAACTATGGATACACAGTCATCACAACTCCCCCTTTCGCTACGCCAACGACCGAGACCTTCAATATTGGGGGCATGACCCGCACGGGGAGATGCTATATTTCGGAGGAAGTTGAGAAACAAAGGTTAGCCAAAGGAAAAGGCCCCTCAACTCCCGAAAAGATAGCGGAAGAAACGCAGAGGGTGAATGAGCCCGTTACCGAAGATAACGTGGCTGAATTCCTAAAAATCATAAAGAGGAGTGAGTTTAATATCATTGAATAATTGAAGAAGACCCCGGCTCGCATCTCCATCATGGAATTGATCCTCACATCTGAACCTCATCGTTTATCTCTCTTAAAAGTCTTAAACGAATCTTTCGTGACCAAAGACATCACCACCGAAGGGGTGGAAAGCCTCGTTGGAAGGATACAAGCATTAAGCACCATCACCGAAGATCGACCCCGTGGGGACGAGTTACAACAAGGCCCTTTACATAACGGTGGAATGTAAGGGCCATGTCATAGCGAAGGCCCTAATTGATAACGGCTCCACATTGAATGTCATGCCCAAGCATGTCCTTGAGCAACTACCAATTGACATGGCTCTTCTCAAGCCAAGCGGAATGATGGCCCGAGCCTTTGACGGAACCATCCGAGAAATCATAGGAAGCTTTGAACTAGACATGGTAATTGGGCCCCACACCTTTACCCTAGTATTCCAAATCATGGAAATCCAACCCGCCTACAACATGCTCATAGGGCGACCTTGGATCCACACGGCCGGAGTCGTGCCTTCATCTCTACATCAATGCGTCAAGTATGTGAAAGATGGCGTCCTCATCACCATAAAAGCGGAGGAAGCATTGATCCTAGCCAAGCACTCGTCCGTTCCCTACATCGAGGCCACCAAAACTTTGGAAAGCTCTTTCCAAGCCTTTGAAATAGTGAACACCGAATGGATAGAGGAGGGTGCACCCGTCATCAAAGCACAAGCTCCCAATGAGGCCGTACTAGTTACCCATATGGTGCCAAGAGATGGTTTTCAGTTAGGGAAAAGGCTAGGAGCCTTGCTACAGAGGGAAAAAGGCATGACATTTCCCAAAAATTTCGGGGACCGTTTTGGGTTAGGATATCAACCAACTAAGGCCAATTTCGTTAGGGTCTCCAAGGGAAGGAAAGAGAGGCAACTAGCCAAGTTGTTTGGACACCCTACGCCTTCTTGTGGTATGAACATCCCGCACATTAGAACCACTTTTCCTTTCGCAGCCGAAATCATCCATCCTAATGCCGCCACCACCAGCGCAGCTCCAAATCTCTATATTTGCACGCTCGAAGAAGAAATGTCTCCTCGAGACTCGGCCACATTCGTAAGGAAGTCCGGGAAGCCCATGCACAACTGGACCGCCGCCACACTTCTTGATGTCCACTCGTAAATATATGCGTGTTTTGTTGTTTTTTTCTAGGAACATGTGTTCCCCTTCGGCTAAACAAATAAATGCCATGCGTGCGTGTTTTGTTGTCTTTATTAGGAACATGTGTTCCCCTTCGGTTAAAAATAATTAAAAAAAAACCATGCAAATAAATGTTTTATTAGGAACATGTGTTCCCTTTTAGTTAAAAAATAGTACCATGTATATATGTTTTGTTGTCTTTATTAGGAACATGTGTTCCCCTTCGGTTAAAAAGTAAAAAAAAAAAAACCATATAAATGAATGCTTTATTAGGAACTTAGATTCCCCTTCGGTTAAAAATTATGTAAAAAAAAAATACGCCAAGTGAGCATGTATACATGACTTATTAGGAACTTGTGTTCCCTTTCGATTAAAAAATATAAAGATAAAAAAAAAACCACAATGTATGTATGCATGTTTTATTATCTATAAGAGAGCCTGTGTTCCCTTTCAGTTTAAAAGACAAATAAACATATTTAACCTTTTTTCAAACATCGTTTATTGTTCTCATTTCTACTTTCAGGACAAAAGTCAAGACACCGGATCGTGGTAAACCTCATGCCTTTATCGACAAGGAAATTTTTGCCGCATCAGAACACGAAGAAGAAACCCCACGTGAATTGGCCCGTTTAGTGGAAAGCTCAGAAAAAGAAATAGTTCCCCATCGGGAGGAATTGGAGGAGATAAACTTGGGGGCAAGTTATGGAGGTCAAAAGATCGTCAAAATTGGGACCACTTTGAGCTCTAATCAGAGAGACAGAATGATTTCTCTTCTTGGAGAATACGCGGACATATTCGCTTGGTCGTACGATGACATGCCAGGTTTTGACCCCAATATAGTTGAGCACCGTATCCCATTAAAACCCAAATTCAAACCCGTAAAACAAAAGCTTCGAAGAATGCACCCCGATGTCCTTCTAAAGCTAAAAGAAGAGGTTATGAAGCAACTAGCCGCGGGTTTCTTAAAGGTTGCCGAATACCCCGAATGGATCGCCAACATTGTGTCGGTGCCTAAGAAAGATGGGAAAATCCGCATGTGTGTGGATTTTAGGGACCTTAACCGAGCTAGCCCTAAAGATGACTTCCCACTCCCTCACATTGACATATTAGTAGACAGCGCGGCACGCCACGACGTGTTCTCCTTCATGGACGGGTTTTCAGGGTATAATCAGATCAAAATGGCTCCAGAAGATAGTGAAAAAACTACTTTTATTACACCTTGGGGCACCTTTTGCTATAAGGTGATGCCATTCGGATTGAAAAATGCCGGCGCTACCTACCAACGTGCCGCGGTGACCCTTTTCCACGATATGATGCATAAAGAGGTCGAAGTTTATGTCGACGATATGATCGCTAAGTCTCGAGGAGAAAAAGATCATATAAACGTCCTAAGGAAAATCTTTGAAAGATTGCGGCAATTCCAACTACGCTTGAATCCCGCCAAGTGCACCTTTGGAGTGACATCCGGAAAATTGCTAGGGTTCATCGTCAGCAACAAAGGCATAGAGGTGGATCCTGACAAGGTGAAGGCCATCCAAGAACTATCTCCCCCTAAGACCGAGAAGGAAGTGCGGAGCTTCCTTGGGCGCATCAACTATATCGCTCATTTTATCAGTAATTGACCCTCACCTGTGAACCAATGTTCAAGATGTTAAGGAAAAATGGAGACGCCGAATGGGACGAAGATTGCCAGAAGGCCTTTGAAAGAATCAAGACATATCTCCAAAACCCACCAATCTTGGTCCCTCCTACTCCGGGGCGCCCTTTGCTGATTTACCTGACAGTCACGGCTAGCGCCATGGGATGCGTTCTAGGTCAACACGACGAGACCGGAAAGCACGAGCAAGCCATCTACTATTTGAGTAAAAAGTTTAGCGAATGTGAGATGCGCTACTCAGCATTGGAGCAAACTTGTTGCGCCCTAGCATGGAGCGCCCGAAGGCTTAGACAATATATGTTGTATTATACAACATGGTTGATGTCACGCATGGATCCTTTGAAGTGTATCTTCTAGAAACCATACCTATCAAGCCGGATTTGTAGATGGCAAGTGATATTAGCTGAATACGAAATCATATATGTAACACGAAAAGCGGTCAAAGCAAGCGCCCTCGCCGACCACTTGGCCGATCATGCCACGGAAGAATACAAGTCCATGAGTTTCGACTTCCCCGACGAAGACATCATGATAATTAACGACAAAACCACCAAAGATCTAGAAGAAGACGATTGGTGGATTATGTTCTTCGATGGTGCGGTAAACCTTTCGGGAAAAGGAGTGGGCGCCGTGGTCATAGCCCCTGATGGCCGTCAATTCCCCATAGCATGCAAGCTGAATTTTCCATGCACCAACAACATCGCCGAATACAAAGCATGTGTTAGTGGCTTGATGGCGGCGATTGACCTAAAAGTGAAGAAATTAAAAATCTTCGGGGACTCGGCCCTTGTCATTTATCAAGCTCAAGATTTATGGCAAACCCGAGATTCCAAGCTTATACCTTATCAGAAGTTGCTCACTCAACTCACGGGAGAGTTTGAAGAGACCAAATTTGATCGAATTGATCGGGATAAGAATCGCAGTCTCCGAAGCTAAAAAGATCATGACCGAAATTCATGAAGGGGTTTGTTCTACGCATGCTAGTGGGCACATGATAGCAAGAAAAATAATGAGACAAGGATATTTTTGGCTCACAATTGAAAGAGATTGCATTAACTATTTCCAAAAATGCCACAAATGCCAAATATACGCGCACCACCTCCATATTCCTCCGACCCCTCTTTTTAATATGACGTCACCTTGGCCCTTTGCAATGTGGGGGATCGACATCATAGGCCAAATTCACCCTAAAGCCTCTAACGGTCACCGCTTCATCCTCGTGGCCATCGACTATTTCACCAAGTGGGTAGAAGCCGCTTCTTACTCAAACATCACTCAAAAGACAACCGCACGGTTCATTGAGAAGAACATCATTTGCCGTTATGGAATCCCCGAAATGATCATTACAGACAACGGCACTAATTTAAACGGAAAGGTGATCAATGATCTTTGCCAACAGTGGAAAGTAAAACACCGCAACTCCTCGCCTTACCGCCCGAAGATGAATGGTGCGGTTGAAGCCGCAAATAAAAACTTGAAGAGAATCATTCAGAAGATGGTAGTCACCCACAAAGATTGGCATGACATGCTTCCTTTCGCCCTACACGCTTATCGGATTGCAATTCGCACTTCTACGGGAGCAACCCCTTATTCATTGGTCTATGGTATGGAGGCGGTAATACCACTTGAGGTAGAAATTCCTTCCCTCAGAGTCTTGGCCGAATCAGGAGTGAAAGAATCAGATTGGGCGAGAGTGAGGTATGAGCAATTAAACCTTATTTCGGAGAAGCGCCTAGCCGCTATGTGTCATGCACAATTATACCAACAAAGGATGGCTAACGCCTACAACAAGAAAGTGAGGCCACGTGAATTCAAAACCGGAGACTTGGTATTGAAAAAGATCCTCCCACACCAAGGGGAAAGTCAAGGGAAGTAGGCCCCAAGATACGAAGGCCCATACGTGGTCAAGAGCGCATTCTCGGGTGGTGCTCTAAGGCTCGCCAACATGGACGGTGATGATCTACCAAGACCAGTAAACGCGGACGCCGTCAAGAGTTATTTTGCATAAGAAATTTGTAACCCACATCTTGTCGATCGAAAGACGTGGAACCCCTCTCAACCAAACTCTTTAATGTATTTCTTAAGTCAATAAAATGAGGAATTCTTCCGTAAAATCGGTATGACAAAACATTTATTGTTCTTAAATTTTTTATGACCCAAAAAAGGTATGGTGCCGACGGTACCCAAGAGTAGTTAGGGTTACCGATACGAGCACAAGGACCAACCTCGTATCCGCGCCATTGGCCTCATGGGATGACCGGGGAACCCATAAAGACCCTCTCACCAGACCGCGCCAAACCCTAGCATCCCATTTTCGGCCAAGCTGAAGCAACATTCCCGTGGCAAAACGCTATAGCATTTTGCCCAAAACGCTATAGCGTTTTACCTCAACTTAGTCACTAGGCATTCTAGTGGCCTTTCACCCCCTTTGTCCAAAGGTTATTTTAGGGTTTTCCATGTAATAATGCCCAAGCTATAAATAGAAGGAGATAGCCTCTTTTATAGCTTATCTTTGATTTTGTTGAGTTTATCTCCTTTTCAAGACCAATTAGTTGGATTTGCCTTAGGGGTTGTATTTACCATCCTCCCAAAGGAGATTAGATCCTTCAAGTTCAAGAACACGGTTTCCTCTTTCAAGAGAAGCCCGAATGTTATCAATTACAAAAACCTCATAAAAACGTAACTCACTAATCGAATACCAAGTTTCATAGGTACAAGGATAGGTGTGTGCATTCACACATGTTTCAACACGATGAGTTTTTCTCCATACACACGAGTGAGGATGATAGAGAGGCCATTCTCGTCTAGAACGCTACTCAAGAACTTAATGGCTATTCTTCAAAGTACAACGAGACTTGTAAACTTGGGGGCAAACAAGTGAAGTAACGACCCAAAGAAGGTGTCGAAAAATGTCCCAGCTCATTTTTCAGGAAAGTTGTCCTTTTACATTTTTGCAATTTCAGTTTCCGTAATTCCCATTTTTGCCATTTTTACGTTTCCACGATTTTAGAATTTATGTTGTTACAAGAGTGTGTGCGTCATGTCTACTAAAATTCATAGTTTTTGCCAAAAATAAAATGAATAAAAAAAACTAAACTAAAATAAATATATGTTGCTTGGCTTGAAAAAAAATCCTGCGTTTTAACATTTCTTAGATCAAGCATGTTCATCATTTTATCACGTCACGGGTAACTTGAGCGTTCTTTAGAAATTATATAAACATGCATGATTCTGTTCGTTAACTCTTATATCCATGACATGTTTAGATGTAAACAAACACTAACATATCCCTATGAGTATTTTGAGCCTTCACGCTTTATTTTCCTTCATGAGTGTAAACGCTAAACTAGGTGCTAGTTGAATTTGCATAATATCCAGGGTACATGAACAATCAGACATGGGATAACAGTAAGATGACATTGGACTTTGCGTTTTTCTTCCCCTTTTAATTTATTTTTCCAACTAAACCTACATCACCCCGCATTCCTTTTACCACCTCAAAAAACCCTTCAAAACGAAACTCTCCTCGCAAACGAGTAAACGCTCGACTAGAATGATCAACCAAGGCACCATGAGCATGTTAGGCTCATCACAACGAATCAGTAAGACGAAAAAAACCCCACTCAAGGGTGATAATCCGCGCTAATACACGGAAACAAAAATCAATCGAAGACCATTGCCAAAAAAAATCAAGACCAAGGGAATTACATTCGCTTCTTTCGTTACTTATACCTATAAGAAAAAAAAAAGAGAAAAAAAGGAAAAAAGAAGAAGAAAAGGAAAAAAAAAAATAAACGGCGAGAAGGTCCCTCAAGAAACACAAATCAAAAGGAAGTAAGCGCAAAAAAAAAGAGAAAAAAAACCATCATTTAACAAGGTCCATCGAAAATAAACATAGAGAAGGACACCCCTTTCCCAACAAAAAGAAGAAACTCACAAACTGGGCTCTTCACCACAGTCAAATCACCAAAAATCGTTTACCGCGGATTGTCCTCATCACAGTTGATTGTTGAGCGCAAACTCGTTAAAACCATCCAAAAAGCAAGACAACAAACACGCACCACGCAACAACCATTCATTTTTACAAAAAAAAACAAGTCTCTCCTTTTCTAATCTCATGCAAAGTCCTCTGGATTATTAGAATGCCCATGCATGTGCATCTTTCACTCGGATTGATATTGCAAATTTAGTTTTAGCGCCATGTTTATTGCATTTTTGGAGTGTAAACACATAGCCTAGTTTTCTGAGTGTGAGCGCAAACACTAATATCTGGTGAGGATTGCTTATGTTTACATGTCATGGGAAAGTCTTGTCCTTGAGGTCGTTATTTCCTGAACAAGGCGCAGACGTTATCTAGACTTGAATCAATCATGTTTGTAACGAAATTGGATGAACGATTTATCCACAAAAATGTTTTGATAACAATTGAGACAGCCCTAACGATCCTACTACACTTGCGGCACCCGCCGGGGCGGACTCCCATAAGACCCGTAAGATATCTTTGTATCGTCAGAGAATCAGCAAAGGATTCCTGGGATGGTCGACTTCAGCGGGGGGGGACTCAAGCGACTCTACACGCACGGCGTCATCCCATCCTAGGGACCCACGAGGTCATCGCCCCCGGCAGCCTTATCAGATATCGCTTGTGACGTCATCGACTGATATCGCTTGTGACGTCATCATCTGATATCGCCTGAACTACTATCGCCAGGTATCACTGTCCAGGCTTATAAATACCCTCACCTTTTCATTTAGAAGGTAAGATCGAGCTCACCTAGAAAAACCGCTGTTACTTTAAAACCCGAACTGACTTAAGCATCGGAGTGTCTACGCCGGAGCCCCCCTCCGGCGCTTTGCAGGTACACTCGACGCCGTTCGCCGCCGTTCCGATCAGACACGACACAGAATCTTACAAGATCGACATTAAAACTTACCAAATGGTGCTTTCATTGAGAGCCTTGGTATATTAAGTGAGCGTCCTTAATAGCCAAGCTCCGTTTAGTCGGAAGATTGGAACGGTCATGACCACAGAATCGGAACTGATCCGATCATCATCCTCTAATATCCCTTTCTCAATCCGTAGACAACTGTTTCCCTTTGCTACTGCTGATCTCTCTATGACGACACAACCGATTATTTCGGGACCCCTGGACCCTTCGGCTGGAATTGCTGGAGAACTGGTCTCCTCACAAACGAACATCTTGTCATCTCAGATTGCGGGATCTGACTTCTCTACTCCTCTTTCGAGGGGATCTGCGCTCAATTGCGAACATCCTTTTGCAACAGAAATAGCGGCCCTTCGTTCTCGGCTGGAATATTTGACTGAAATGGCCGCAAGAGGCACTCCCGGTGCTTCTGGATCTAGTCTCCCTCCCCGTGTCATGTTCACCCCATCTATTGTCGCTGATCGAACTCTGTCACCGTTGTTTCCAGAAAACCTCCAGATGCCTTTATCCGCGGGAAACCCTCTGATTAGTGCTGGGCAGCTTACTCAAGGAAGAGTAGAGGCTTACGTACCGCAGATACCGCAAGGTCTCCTCCTACAAGGAGACAGGCAACTTGAGGGGGTTAGGAACCGGTGGGACGGACGGAGGGAAGGAGTCAACAGGAGTTTGTCTCCCGAGTACAGTGACAGATCTAGCAGTCGAAGGCATCGAAGTCATTCGCGCAGGAGTCGCAGTCGATCTCCTATGCGACATTTTACGCCAGAACCACGTAACAGGGGGCGTCAGGCTGAAATGTCTCCTCCGCGTCAGGCGCGTGAAATTCTTGACAATACATCGGGCCACCCATTTAGCCGTCGTATAAGGCGTCACAGGGTCAGTCGACGCGTAAAGCTTCCCACTGATACTTATGATGGCACCAAGGATCCCATCTCGCATATCAATAAAGTGAAAGATTTCGCTCAGTTTCAGACCCACAGCGATGCGGCGTTATGCCAAATATTTGTTATGACATTATCGGGCGTTGCGCATCTCTGGTTTGAGGGACTCCCTGGTGGATCCATTGATAACTTTTCACAATTAGAATCTAAATTTCGGAGCAGATTTAGCACGGCAATTCCAATCAGGAAATCTGCCGCCGCGTTATTTGACATACAGCGAATGCCTCAAGAATCCTTGAAGGAATTTCTTAGCCGCTTCGATCTGGAAATGTCCTTAACGCCGGGCGTTACTATTGATTTTGCTATAGAAGCTTTGAAAAGGAACTGCCGCTACGGGAAACTGAAAGACGCGCTTATGGTGGACCCCCTAGTGACTTTAGATGCGTTGAGACTTAAAGCCCACAATTATGCGAAAATGGAGGAAGAAGAAAACAGAGATAGGACGTACAATGTGCCGCAGGGGACATCTCAGATTACCGTTGCTCCCACAAAGCCTTTACCTGATGACCACTTTATCGACGATTACGCCAGGCGAAGGGATCATATCCCCAAGGCCCCCAACAAGCAAAAGGGTCTAAAAAGAAATGGGCTGATGAGCTACCATACGTGATGTGGGCATACCGCATGACTGTAAAGACTAGTACCGGAGAGACACCTTTCGCGTTGGCCTTCGGGACCGAAGCCGTCACACCAGTGGAAATTAGAACCGTGAGCCTACGGGTGGCCCACTTTCGTGAGGAACTAAATGAGGAAAGGTTACGAGCTAACCTAGACGCGTTACCAGAAGTCCGAGAAGAAATCCTTCTGAAAATGCAACATTATAAACGAAAGATGACCCGTTATCATAACAGGCGCGTTAAAGAGCGGTTGCTGAAAGCTGGTGACCTGGTGCTCAGAGACAAGCGAGCGGCAGGGCAACGAATGGGGAAACTCAGTCCGAAATGGGATGGACCTTATCGCGTCACCCACGTTGTCGGGAAAGGAGCCTATCATCTGGAGACTCTTGATGGTACACCCTTATCCAACTCTTGGAATATCGCTCGCTTGAAGTTATATTATGCTAGAATTTGATTTTATCTGCACCTTTGATTTATGCCAACCCTAACCATGACTAACGCTCGATAAGAGAGCTTTCGTGGGTGTTTGTGGTTGCTTTTGTGCAGATAAAAAAGGGGGTATCTTGGGGAAGTGAAAAGTCCTATCCTTGTGATGGCCGGTCTTGATCAGATGGCCCACTAAGTGAGGGCACTACCCAACATGCCTTGAATTAGCGTCGGATTGAAAGATCCTGGATGCCCCCGGGGGTGAAAAGTCCTATCCTTGTGATGACCGATCTTGATCAGATGGCTCATTAAGTGAGGGCACCACCCGGTATCTTTGGGAGTGAAAAGTCCTTTCCTTGTACAGACCGTTCTCGTGGAGACGGCCCATCAAGAAGAGGCACGCCCCAAAGAAATAGAAACTCCGTCTAGAAACAAGACTCCTATCTTAACGGCTGGGCTGCCACAGCCAGGCCATTAAGGAAGGACACGGTTCTAGACGCGAGGGCAACGCCCAAAAGTGAAAATTCCCTAGCCTTGTGATAGCCGTCCCGATCCGACAGCTCACTAAGACGAGGCACTTTAAGGGCCGATCGTGAAAACAGGGAAAGGCGGAGAATCGCGAAATCCCGACTAGTAACCAGATGTGTGATCCCTGGTGAAGTATAGAGCTGATAGCGAAAGCGATTCCCCGCGGGTTCCAGGGTAACGCCCTATGATGGCAGCAGAAAAGCTCCTACGGGTAATGACTATCCCTCGTAACATGTTTTTGTTACTAATGATTTACAATTAAGAATGCGCAGAATACTTTTTGGGCAGCGAAAAGAGTGAGGATCTCGTAAGCAGAGATACCGTTCGGCTTATCGGGAAAGCTAGCCCAATGCCGAGTTCCGTAATTTCGGTGGAAACGCTAAGGGGTTTGTTCGGAAAAGTAAGCGCATCGAGAAAACATGGCGAAGATAACGCCAGAGAAATTCACAAACAGACAACTGGATAAAAGGAAAGTTAGCAATAAAGTTGCCTGAACACATCGGAATGTTTAAAGGGGGCTACAAACTGTGGTGGTCAAAACAATTACAAAAATTTAGTGACGCCTGATCACTAAGGAAAGAGCGGTAAAGCCTCGAAGCTCGTCAATCTTCGGGGTTCTTCCGTTTCCAGCCTGCCGCTTTAGCCTGGCGAAAGCCCTCCTCGTTAATATGGCCAGATCTTCGCGTAAAAGCGGCAGTGACCTCATCAGGTTTGTACGCATCAACCCCATGGTCTTCCTCAAAGCAAGCAACCAAAGTAGCGGCAGTCTGTTCGACATGCCACAGGCTCTTATCGGCTGACTCTTCCTCCAAGGCAATTCTCTCCTTGACCAAGGATGACTTCTCATTCTCCCAGGATGACTTCTCATTCTCCAAAGCAGTGACTTTGGCTCTTTCCGCTGCTAAGGCGGTAGACTGCTCTTTTTTCTGCTCCTGATGAGCCAGCAATAAGTCCGTGCGCTCCTCCAGTAACTTTTTCTTCTCATTCCGCTCTCGCGCTAATTCCTGCAAGGAAGAGGAAAGAGAAGCAGCCTAACGCTGCACTTCCTCCGCCCAGTAATGGAACTGCATCATATTGGTAAAAAGAGTGGAGCGTAATGAGTTTACTCTGTCGACCTCGGGCCTGGAAAGAAAGGCTTCCCATTCTGGCGCAGACGCCAATACCTGAGAAGCCAGCAAAGCCGTAACTTCATTCGAGCCGTCACCCCCCAGTGCCGCCAGACCTGTGTTACGAAGATCGTACAGCCCAACTTGATGAGTCACAGTAACGGGCCCATTCAGCGGACAGAGATCCGCCACACAGTTAAAGGTGGCACCTCCTTCGCCATAACGGTCCAAAAGGGGGATGCTCGAAGGAGCAAAGCCCAAGGGAAAGGGAGAGCGAACTTGTGACGATGAACCCTCTGGAGCGAGATAAACGCCATGGGGCTGATAGCCTGGAAAATCTTGTAAGACCTCCTGATATCCCATATTGGAGGCATATGCGTGAACAGGACCACCGAAAGAATTGGGCGACACCTCAAAGGCATCGCTAGTGCTGAGGTTCTCCAAAAATCTTGAAGGATTCTCTCCCTGAGGAGCAGCCGTAGAATCAAACCCATCCGCGGGCCTATTCTCCACCCCGGTGGTAGAAGAAGAAGGGTTTTTGCTCTCATTCTCCAGCCGTTGTCTCTTCCTGGAACCAGTCAGCATGTAGCCCAATTTCATATTGCTTGGAGGAGGAGCGGAGGTAGCGACTGCGATAGTGTCCTGCCAAGAACGCTATGAGAAATATGAAAAGAAGAAGAGAGCGATGTTCGTACGCTGTCCGCGATACAGATACTGGAAGGAGTGCGAGGCAGAACCTGATAAAACGTCAAAAAACACGATATCACGGGTAGCCATGATGTAAAAGCCATATGGGTACCGGTATCCACAGTGTAAGGCCGCGTTGATGTCTCAGGTAGCCCTAGATGCATAAAACCGCACTGACATCACAGGCATCTGGTGGTATAAAGCCGCGCTAATCATAGGCAGCTGATAGCGTAAAACCGCGTTGATATCGCTGTTTACTCGAGCGTAAAAGAAAAATTGGGCCCGCATGACCTCAAATCTCTGTAAGTACAAAGTCTGCTAACTTCTCCATAAGTACCTATCTCCTCTATGTGTTTGCAGTGCACTTGAAAGGACGATGGACTTGGAGCATGTGCCAGTCCATGGCATGATTTGGTTGAGTATCCTTGACGGAATTACCAGTGACCCGACAGCGACTCTTCCGCGATTCGAACAAGTTGAGGCTTCGTAAGTCCTGTCAAGAGGTCAAACAGAGTAATATCGCCGGGCGAAAGTAATGCCCCCATGATTACGAGCGTGATAGCGACTTTCTCGTGAATCTCTTAACGCCTCAAGAAGACAGATCTTTAGGCGAGAATGGAGCTCAGAATTAGCTCGTCTAGTAGAAAGTCTCAGACTTAAGCGCCAGCATTATCACTTGAATCTCATTGACGTTGAACAGTCAAAGAAGCTCGGGGATCTCGCGAACATATCGCCTCATGAAGGAACAAGCCTTCATTTAAGATGTCAGACATGGACAACCCTTGGTAAACACTCGAGCTCGTTTTCAGTTGGGCTTATGATAACAATTGAGACAGCCCTAACGGTCCTACTACACTTGCGGCACCCGCCGGGGCGGACTCCCATAAGACCCGTAAGATATCTTTGTATCGTCAGAGAATCAGCAAAGGATTCCTGGGATGGTCGACTTCAGCGGGGGGGGACTCAAGCGACTCTACACGCACGACGTCATCCCATCCTAGGGACCCACGAGGTCATCACCCCCGGCAGCCTTATCAGATATCGCTTGTGACGTCATCGACTGATATCGCTTGTGACGTCATCATCTGACATCGCCTGAACTACTATCGCCAGGTATCGCTGTCCAGGCTTATAAATACCCTCACCTTTTCATTTAGAAGGTAAGATCGAGCTCACCCAGAAAAACCGCTGTTACTTTAAAACCCGAACTGACTTAAGCATCGGAGTGTCTACGCCGGAGCCCCCCTCCGGCGCTTTGCAGGTACACTTGACGTCGTTCGCCGCCGTTCTGATCAGACACGACACAGAATCTTACAAGATCGACATTAAAACTTATCATGTTTGAATTTATTTTCTTAAACAAAGAATTCATTTTCATTCCAGAGGAAAAAACTTGGGGGCAAGCCATGGGTCAAAGGTAGGAATACATGATATTTCTCATTATCAATTACTCCCTCCTTTTTATCTGTTGTTGCTGTGTGTTTGCTTCCTTCCTATTTTACAGGATACGAATACACTTTGATAGGATCACTCCTCAATCATGGGTCTTCGATCACAACATCGTTGTAAAGCCCTCGTCATCTCGGATTTTCATCAAAATCCCATCAACAAATCAAATGGAGAACATTACCACTCCTCAACCATGGGTCTTCAAAAAATCGTTGTAATGCCTTCACCACAAATTTCGTCAAACGGATCTAATCAAGTTGTGAAGAGCGGAATGGCCTTCCAAGGCAACCATTCGTGAATTCACGTTGAGTCATCAGAAGGCTCGTGCAAAGGTAAGTTGCCTTAAACCAAAGGTACGTTCCAACTCTCATTTACTTTTTCTGTCAAAACACATGAAGTGTGAGTGTTACCCTCACCTTACATAATTCTACATTTCTGCATAATTATTACTCCTCCTTGAGCGACTACTTTTCCGCATACTATATCTAAATACTCCTCCTTGAGCGACTACTTTCCTGTCTTACATTCCCGTCTATCTAAATACTCCTCATTGAGCGACTACTTTTCCGCATACTATATCTAAATACTCCTCCTTGAGCGACTACTTCCCTGTCTTACATTCCCGTCTATCTAAATACTCCTCCATGAGCGACTACTTTTCCGCATACTATATCTAAATACTCCTCATTGAGCGACTACTTTCCTGTCTTACATTCCCATCTATCTAAATACTCCTCCTTGAGCGACTACTTTCCTGTCTTACATTCCCGTCTATCTAAATACTCCTCCTTGAGCGACTACTTTTTCGCATATTATATCTAAATATTCCTCCTTGAGCGACTACATTCCTGCGTAATCTCCTCCGTGAGCGACCATGTCTTTCCATAATTCTACATTTCTGCATAATTATTACTTTAAAAACAATTACCTTTCAATTCATGCATAATTTCATACCTCAACCAGTCATGATGTAATTCAAAACATGGTAAAAAATCGGGGCAACCATCTTTACTGCTAATCAAAAATTTCAGTTACACTGTATTTTTTATCAGACAGTAAAGAGGGGGCAACTGTTGCTACCCAAATTTTGACCTACGTCGCAACTTTTTCGTTTCATTGCATGTCACATTAATAACACGTTTGCGTCAAATTTCAATCGATTTTTGATCAAGGACTATTTGTTTTAATGTTTCATGCCATTTCATGTCTTTTAATTTTTTCGTATTTTTTTCGTATTTTTCGGTTTTCGTCAACGTATTTACGTATTTTTATGTTTACCGCATTTAATAGCTCGTCTAGGTCAAATTCCTGTCGATTCTTGGTCCTAGGCTAGTTTGTTTAAATATTCCGTGTCATTTCCTGTCCTTTTAGTTTCTCGTATTTTTAACTGTCTTTACGCGAACTTCTTTCGATCTCGAGTAAGTTTCCCGGGACCGAGGGTCGAACACACTATTTCTTTGTATGATAATTACGTGCTAATTTTCCCTTTCACGCCACCGCGTTCAGTTTCGTTCAATTTTTGTCGTAAGGATATTTATTTTGCGCGCGAACGTTTTGGCACTTCCGAAAGAGAAAATAAACACATCACCTCAACTTTCGCATTTCTTCACTGCATATTAGTTTTCTCGGCTTATTTTTCTACACATAGTTGTACCCTCAGCTCGGGTTTATTTTCATTTTCGAGCGATTTCGCTCGTACAAAAAATATCCCGTTCGTACCCGAAAATAGGATAAATGCCACATAAATGCCATTTAATTCATTCTCATCCGCCAACTCACTGCCAACTCGTTTTGGATCATCACCAAGTCCCCTATGATCACTCTTGGCCACAAGAAACTCTCCCTAGCTCATAGATTCTAGCCTAGAAACTCATCATCACTCTTGATATTTCTTGATATTTCATCCCGTAGGTTTGCAACCACAAGTTGCAAACCGACTCCAACTCTTCCTTTCCCCTGTAAATAGCTTGCTTCTATCACCAAGAAAAGGGCACCAAATCCTCCTCTTAATATCTACTTCTTGCACTACCTTCTTGGCAAATTGCTCTCCCGGAAAGGTAAGCTCCCTCTCTCTCTCTCTAGCTTCTTCAATTTTCGTTTTCCCTAGTAATGCATGAATAAAGTGTAAAAACTTGCATAATATGCTTAGTTTTCATGATATGTATGCTTCCCTTGCTCCAATTTGAGTACATGATGCTTTGAGTAATTAATGGACATATATGCATATTAATTAGTTAGCTTTTTCCATGTAAAATTGAAGTTATTCTTGACTTGATTTTTTGCTGTTTTTGTTGCCATGATTTAAAGCTTTAGTAGTGTAGTGATTGCAACCATTTTGGGTAAGAATGGTGAAAGAGTGAAAATTAAGGAAATGGCCATGGTGGCCGGCTGGGAAAAGGAGAAAAGGAGGAAGAAGAAAGGGTAAGGGCGGGAAGGTAAGAGGAAAGGTGTTATGTGTTAAATTAAAGCCAAGCCCATTTTTTAATGTTCAAATTTCTAACGTGGGACCCGATCCATTAATATTTTCGTCAAAATCGTATAGATATTCGTATGCTTATTTTTGTGTTTAAATGATGTTTAAAATGTTCATATGTTTATCTTTGTGATTAAAATGATGAAAAATGATTATATGCTCTTATGATAAAATGAATAAAATGTTTACATGTTTTATTTTTGTATTTTTATTACATGAAAGTTGGCATGATTTAAATGATGTGTTATGCCATGTTTAATTAAATTATGCCATGTTTAATTAAATTTGCATGATAATAATAATTATGCCATGTTAATTAAATTTGTATGATAATAATAATTATGCCATGTTAATTAAATTCGTATGATAATAATGATTATGCCATGTTAATTAAATTCGTATGATGATAATAATTATGCCATGTTAATTAAATTCGTATGATGATAATAATTATGCCATGTTAATTAAATTCGTATGATGATAATAACTATGCCATGTTAATTAAATTCGTATGATGATAATAATTATGCCATGTTAATTAAATTCGTATGATGATAATAATTATGCCATGTTAATTAAATTCGTATGATGATAATAATTATGCCATGTTAATTAAATTCGTATGATAATAATAATTATGCCATGTTAATTAAATTTGTATGATAAATAATGGTTATGCCACGTTTCAATGTGCTCATGCAAAATAAATCGCTACGTGTTTATTATGTTCATTTATTTTTCGTCAATTTAAGCAAGTATTGCATGCGCTTTTCTTCATTTATTATTTCCGAAAACGTTGCTAACGTTCTCACTTTGCAAGGAAGATCAAGAGCACGCAACGCAAGTAAGCTCTCTAAGTCTCTTTTTATTTATTAGATGTCTTTTCGTAAATATTATTCGCATAAATGTTATTTAAAAATGCCAAAAAGCTTATAATCGTATGCATGATAAAACAAACTCACATGCTTACATGTTTAGATCACTCGCTTTATACCATGAAATTAATTGCTATATATTGATATGTGAGCATGGTGGCTTCAAATCCCACACAATTATTGGCATTCACGAAAACGTACGATGTTAGTATTGTCCATGTTAGGATCACGTAGTAATTAATTAATTAATCATGCATGGCTCGATGAAAAGGGGGAACGTCCGCTCTAGCATAACGAACAAACGGTAACCCCGTCCTTCGTGTCCCTATCGGAAATAGCATGTCCCTACGAAAATGCTAAGATGTACGTCACCTTTGAGGGCCAAATCGCGTCAAAAATGTTTAGATAATCGGAAAGTGACCCAATTCGGTAAGCAGACTTTGTTGGCACGATTCGATCATTGGCCTATGTAAATGATCGGAAAGTGACTTGAGTTCGTGGGAAGAGGAGGTTGACATGCTTCGATCGTTTAAACAAACCTTTGTATATCAAAACTGCATTCAAACACCTTTATAACCGGTAACCTTTTTTAAGGATGCGACTTGGGTGCCTAACACCTTCCCAAGTCCATAAAACGACCTCAAACCTTCGTTCTTTGGTTTAGACCAAATCGTGCCTTAGTTTTTTTATCTTATGCCATGACGCTTAGGTTCCCTAAACCTTAGAAAATATTAGGGTGGCAACTTCATTGTATTATACGAAGCATCCATTTATGCTTAGCATCCGTCCCAAACCTTAAACTCGTTTTCAACGAAAAAGGGGGTGCGACAGGGTTCCACTTAAATAAAACATTAAAGTTCAGGGTTGTTTTATGTCATTAAGCCATTATTTATTAGAGTAAGGATTAATGGTAATATTACTAGTATATGTCATATCATTAATAATTAATGGTCTTAGTTTATACATATAGTTTTCAATTTCCTACTACGAAAAAAATCCTCATAATTCTTACATACTTTTTTAAAAGGAAAAAAAATGATTAAAATTTTTTATTTCTTAATATGGAAAATATTTTTTCATCATAATAATTCTTATATGACTTCCATGATAACAATTTTAATTTAAAAGGGAAAAAAATGAGTATTTTTAATTAAGTGTAAAAGGAAAAAAAAAAGAAAAAAAGTGATTTTGGTTAAGAAAAAAAAAAGTGAAAGAAGGAGCAAAAGGATTTGAACCTCTTCCCCTTAAGTGAAAAAAATGAAGTGTTAACCATTCAATCAAAGCTAACATTTGATAATATATGTATAAATATTAATATATATATATATAATAGTAATGATTCTTCCGGTTTTATGGTTCGGTTTACAATTCTGAGATATAGAGAACCGAAACGGTTCGGATCGGTTCGGTCTGGTTTTTGCAACAAAAAAAAAACAACGGTTCAGGTCAGTTCGGTGCGGTTCCAGTTTGGTTTCTAGGTCGGTCCGGTTTTTGAACACCCCTATAGAGGAGGGGGTGAATAGGCAATAAAAATCTTCACACAAGAGAGTAAGGAGAATAGCAATACACAAGAATTATAGTGGTTCCAATTCACAACTTGAATTGTACTCCACTACCTAAGAGCTTCACCCTTAGGATCTTCTAATGCAAACCACTTTTGCTATTACCTTGAACTTTTCTTGGTTTAGCTCTCAACCTTACACACTATGGTTTTTCCGGGCTCAACTACAACCTAGTTCTTTTATAATGGGACAAGAACAACTACCCAATAACCCAAAAGTGTTAGGTACCCTTTTCAAACCTTCACAATTCAAATAAATAATATTGCAACAAGGAAATTTGTGTCAAAAAGATAAATGTATGATTGACAATCAACACCAATAAATGCTCAATATTAACTCAAGAAGAAAGCTTAAACAAACTCGATTTGTTAACGCAAAAGTGATTGAAAATTGATCATGAACGAATGCGTCGTAAAACCTTATTTTAGAGAGTTTGTAAAGGTAATTTGTGTATGAAACTTTTTAAGAGCTTTCTTAGAAGTTAGAAAGTCATTTTAGATGGGTATTTATAGTGTCAAGAGGTTTAAGGATCGTCCATAGAGGAAGGAGCAAAAACTAGCCATTTTTAATTCAAAAAAACTAGTTGTTATCCTTGTCTGTAGTGCCTGGCGGTATGTCACCACGACTCTGGCGGTATGTCGTCAGCTTCGGCTTTGAGGAAACTGAAGACAGACTTTCTGGCGGTATATTGCCAGCTTCGGCAAATCAAATCTGAAAATAAACATTTCTAGCTGTATGTCGCCAGATTTTGATGTTTCTAGCGGTATGTCGCAAGCATTGATTTTTGCCTAAAACTTGTTTTTCAAAAACTTGTTTTCGCGCAAAACTTTTGACACATTTTCTTGAGGTTTTATCAAACATAAATCAAGTGCTAATTAGAATCATACTTACATGTTCATAGCCCTAATGTACACTTGATCTTTTAGCTTTGCGATAGATGATTTGTTGCTCTTTTTGTTATCTTGATCGTAAACTATATAAACACTTTAACTTCAAATTGTATTAGTATTCTAACTAATTTGTGTGTCTATTAATTCATCAAAACAAGGTTAATATGCCCCTTGAACCAACAATGTCCCCTTTTTTGATGATGACAACCACAAATTAATTTTAAACAAAATTGAGCTAGAGATTTGAATTTAAAATTTTTAAGGAGAAGAGTTACTCCCCCTATATCTTTGCCAAGATTTTCTCCTCCTACTGATTTGCTTAAAGAGCGTTTAATGCTCCCCCTACATAAAACATTAGTTGCACATAGAGTATAACACAGATTAAAATTGCTCCTAATTTTTTTTTACAATATATCTTCTCCCCCTTTGTCATTAACAAAAAGGGAAAAAGCGATTTAAAGCACGAAAAATATATATTTACCAATATATTAAGGCACAAAAATTGAAAGAAGCAAGCATATAGAATAAATTACTTCATAAAGTAAGTTGTTCAACAATTATCCAAATTGAAAGTTAAGTACAAACCATGATAGATAACAAGTTCAACAAAAAAAAATGAAATGGATAATGAAATGCAAATGCATGATGTGAGATGATCATTGAGGAGGAGGAGAAGGAAGGTGACTCAATATGACTTTAAACATGGCGCGGTTGTATTCTTCAAATGCATCAAGTCGAGAGGTAATGTCTGCTTGCATTTGGTCCATCCTTGAGTGTACTCCTTGAACAGAAAGCTGAAGCTCAGCCATTAAAGCACTCAAGTGTGCAGAGTCCATATAATCTTCATCCTCAGACTCGTCTACATTCTGACCTTGTCCTTCATCACCACTCAGAAGATCTGCCACAAGAATCTCATCATCTTCTTCTTCATTGTCACTCAAAACCTTTGAATGAAATTTTCCTCTATTCTTAGGATGAGAATAGACTAGTCTCCCATCTTGAAAACTAAGTTGAAGATGCGAGAAAAATATGATATTCATCATATTCAACACAATTAGAAGAAAACTCAATAGAAGAAGGAATGAAGATACTGTGTGCTTCCAAAATAAGCATGATCAAAAGAGCATAAGGAAGATGAACAGTCGTGCCCTTTCCTTTAGGAATTCTGTTTTTGTCCCATATGATTCAGCACAAGAAAACCCAAATTCAGCTCATTTCCATTCAGCAGGTTATAGAAAATCCAAACTTTCATACCTGTTACTTCACTTAAACATCCAGCTCTAGGAAGTAAAACTCTAGTAATAAGATGGAACATGATCAATTTAAAAAGGTCAAGATACCTAAGAGTAATGGGTTCTCCTACAGGAGCACGGGTAGATATACTTGCCCATTGCGCAATCGGGTCAATCTCTCCCTGAACGGGTCCGCGCGAAGAATACACACATTCTCTTCTATTCAGAGTACCCAAAATTCTATTTATCATATCAAGATCAACTGATATGTGTTGTCCTAGTATCATCGAATTAATAACACAAGTAGCAGGGTCCTGTAATTTTTTGCTAATTTCCATATTGGCATAAAACATCTTAACCAACACAGGACTATACTATTTAAACAAACCTACTGCATTAACCCACCCTTGCAACTCCAACATATTATTCATATCAAACCAAGCAGGCCTAATAATTTTTGCGGAATCAATGTGCTGCTTGTAAAGATTGAAGTGACATGTACTTACAAAGTATGTAGGATTGAAGGTGCTCGGAGGGGAGTAGAAGGTAGGATTGTCCCATGTCATAGCCTAAAAATCGAAAACAAGAGCTGGAGGAGCGGAAGAAGAAGCCTCATCAGTCCTTCGACCCCCCTTTTTCGTTTGATAGAGAGGATTCGCTAGCCTGGTATGTTTAGGACGTTTGGATAATGGTTCTCCAGCCATTTGAACGAAAAATTTAGGATTTTGGGCGAAAAATCTGAAAAACTCGAAGTTAGGGTTTTTGGTAGAAATTTCTGAATTTCACTAGATTTTTGGTGTTTAATCAATGAAATTGATGAATGGGTTTTGTTCATTGAAGTGTAAGGAGTGTTTGTCTGAAGTTTGGGACGATTTGGTGAAGATTTAGTTGGTTTTTTATTTAGTGAAAAAATCAAGTGGGAGGACAGGGAGAATCGGGCTGGAGGAGAGAGAGAGAAATGTAGCAGGTCTGGAGGAAGAAGAAGAAGAAGCGTGTCTTTAAATACGCTCCTGGTGGTATACCGCCGGGAGCAATAGGTTCCTAGCGACATGTCGCAAGGCACAAATTTCCAAATATCTTCAATTTCGCTTCTCCAATTTGACTTCCGTAAACTTCATAAAATTCCCAAAATACCCTCAGATGTTATACCACTTGAATAAAATCCTCATATTCCAAACTAAATAACTTCCAACCCATTTCCTCAATGATCAAATCAATGCACAAATGCAAAAATGCATGAAAGAATTTTCTAAATAAACACATGCATAAATAATTAAACCAATTTATGGCAATTCATAATATATATAATTATGGATTTAATCTTCGTAACAATGATCAAATATGCACAATTAAAATCAGCACAATATTAATAAGCTCACAAATATAAGCTTAAAAGATTGAGTTTTAGGAATACCGGTTGAGATTACTCAAATGGATAGCAAATGTCGATTTCATGCCTTAGTTCCACAAAACGATCCTTTGCAAGAGGCTTTGTGAAAATGTTTGCAAGTTGACTATTAGTACCAACAAATTCAAGCAAAATGATCAAGGATAAAATAGTGTCTTACATCGATGTGCTTAGTCCGTGAGTGACATAAAGGATTCTTGGTCAATTTAATGGCACTTGTGCTATCACAAAAAAATAGGAATCTTACTAAACTTTAGACCAAAATCTTCTAAGGTTTGTTTCATCCATAAGACTTGTGCTACACAAGATCCACATGCAATATATTCAGCTTATGTAGTGGAAGTTGCTACTGAATTTTGTTTCTTAGTAGACCAAGAAACCAAAGCTTGTCCTAAGAAATGGAAAGTACCACTAGTGCTTTTCTTATCAATTCTACAACCTGCAAAATCAGAATCCGGAATAGCCAACTAGAGCAATGCTAGATCCTTTAGGGTACCAAAGTCCTAATTTAGGTGTGCCTTTCAAATATTTGATTTTTTTTCAATGTACACAAATGAGACTCTTTAGGACAACATTGATAACGAGCAAATAGACAAACACTAAACATATAAGAGACTACCAATCATACCTCGATAGAGAATGATGTCCACATCTTTACCATTTTCATCTTTGTCGAGATTGGAGGTCGGACTAAGGGGAATGAGACTCTCCTTCACATTGTTGTATCCATATTTGGTTAGGAGATCCTTGACATACTTTGCTTGATTTATGAAAATACCTTCTTGAGATTGTCGGATTTGAAGTCCAAGGAAGAATGTTAATTCTCCCATCATACTCATCTAAAATTCGCTATGCATACATTTTTCAAATTCCTTACACAAAGAATTGTTAGTAGAACCAAAAATAATATCATCAACATAAATTTTCACAATTAATATGTGTTTGCCATTATGTTTAGTGAAAAATGTAGAATCAATGTTTTCCATCTTAAAACCATTTTTCAGCAAAAAATGACTTAGACGATCATACCAAGCTCTAAGAGCTTGTTTAAGACCATATAAAGCCTTTTCCAATTTAAAGACATGGTTAGGAAATTTATGATCTTCAAAACCGAGAGGTTGTTTGACATACACTTCTTCCATAATGAAACCATTTAAAAATGCACTTTTAACATCCATTTGATATAAACTCATATTCTTAAAACATGCAAATGCTAATAATATGCGTATGACTTCAAGTCTAGCAACCGGGGCAAATGTTTCATCAAAATCAATACCTTCTTATTGGTTGTACCATTGAGCCACCAATCTAGCTTTATTTCAAATGACATTTTCCGACTCATCAAGTTTGTTTCTAAAAACCCACTTGGTACCAATAATAGTATGGTTGTAGGCTTAGGAACTAATTTCCAAACATTATTACGTTCAAATTGGTTTAGTTCCTCTTGCATGACACTCATCCAATTAGCATAATGCAAGGTCTCATCATACTTTTTAGGCTCAAATTGAGATACAAAAGTTTGATGATTACACATATTCCTAAGAGAAGAACGAGTAATGATACCTTGGCCATTAAGATTACCTATGATTTGCTCTTGCGGATATGCATTCATGATTTTCCAAGGTTTGGAAGTTGAGGGACCTTGATCATTTGGATTGACTACGTCATTTGCATCTTCAAGGGCCTCTTCTTCCATTTCTTTTTCCTCTTGAATTTTCGAGTTGTCTAGTGATAGAGTTTTGTCCTTCAAGTTGTCAACTACCGATGTAGGAGGATTGACTTGAAGGCTATCAAAATCTTCGGCATCAACACTAGCTATCTTTTTCACACTTTCAAAAGGATTATTCTCATTAAATGCAATGTCCATGGATTCTTCTACCACTAGAGTTCTTTTATTATACACTCTATATGCTTTGCTAGTAGTAGAATAACCAAGAAAGATACCTTCATCTGACTTTGCATAAAATTTTCCCAAATTATTTTTAATGTTTAAAATAAAGCATTTACATCCAAAGACTCTAAAATAAGCAATGATAGGTTTCTTGTCATGCCATAATTCATAAGGTGTTTTATTAAGCAATGGATGAATTAAGACACGATTTAAAACATAGGATGTGGTACTAACGACATCGGCCCAAAAATATTTTGGTAAGTTATGCTCATTTAAAAGAGTCCGAGCCGCTTCTTGCAATGTTCTATTTTTCCTCTCAACTACCCCATTTTGTTAAGGAGTGCGAGGACATGAAAAATTATGACCAATACCATTTTCATTGCAAAAATCTTGAAACATGCTACAGTTAAACCTCGATAAATGAATGCTCTTGGGACCAGCAAAAAATATTCGTTTAGTGAGTTTATTTACTTATCGATAAATGAATATATTATTCATTTATCGATAAATGAATTTTTATTCATTTAGATAGTATTTTTACATTTTTATTTTTTCGTATGATTATTTATTTTACATTTAATGTACAAATACGTATATAGACTATGTACATGCATCATGTACTTATAAGATTCTATGTATGGAATACTTAGAGTCTAAATACATGCACATTGTTGATTGGAAGAAATATTTTTGTTTTTAGGATAAATAAATATATATATATATATATAAATATATATATATATATATATATATATATATATATATATATCTTATGAATTTTAATGATTATTCATTTATATTTACATGGGGTCTTTAAGGATTCAAAAAACATTATTCGTTAATGCATTTAGCGAGGTTATTCATTTAGTCCATTTGCCCAAGTCGGGACCGGAGAAAATTATTCATTTGGCGAGGTTATTCGTTTATCGGACATTCATTTATCGAGGTTTAACTGTATTTGAAACACCACCTTGATCACTTCTAATTTTGGAAATTTTAAAACTTTTTTCATTTTGAATTTTATAGCAAAGTCTTTTGAAGCTATCACATGCATCATACTTATGAGATAAAAATATTACCTGAGTAAATCTAGAATAATCATCCACAATAACGAAAACATACTTCTTACCTCCAATGCTAGTTGTCCTTATTGGACTGAATAGATCAAGGTGAAGAAGTTAGAGAGGCATTGAAGTAGACATGGTTTTTGTGGACTTGAATGAGCTCTTGGTTTGCTTCCCATATTGACATGCATCACACAAGCCCTCCATCTCATACTTCAATTTAGGTAGTCCTCGTACTAGCTCTTTTCTAGATAACTTTGCAATGTGGTCCATTCCTACATGAACAAGTCTTCTATGCCAAATTGATGAGTTATCTACTAATGCACTAAAATATTTATAATCATTGTCCGGAATATCATTCAAATCAATCACATATATATTTCGAACTCTATTGCCAATAAAAACTAGTGAGCGTGTGAAGATGTTCCTAACTTCACAATGTGTTGATGTAAAAATGACAATTAAATCTTTATCACGCAATTGACTAATACTTAAAAAGTTAAATTTAAGATCACATACAAACAACACATGCTCAATAAAAGGAGATTGACATTATATTTCATTCGTTTCTACCACTTCAAAGTTCCTTGTTTGTGGCAGAAACTCCCCCTTTTCACGTCAATTTGGCTTCTTTTGGAGATATCTTGGGCAAGACCGGTTCTGGAAGGATCTAGTGCTAGAGCAAAAGACTGGCAGTCTTAGCCGCTTGTCTTGGCCAAGACTGCAGGGTAGAAGCATGTGGAGCATGGACTCATGGAAGCGGGATCAGATCTGAGGACCAGCTGGCTGTTACATCCACTCGAAGACTTTTTGGATGTAATCGTATTTGAACAAAAACACTTTATTATTATGTAATTATTATTATCTCTTTAGTATTTGAAAACAATTGGGATTCTTATCCCTATTTTCTAGTTAATTTGAAGATAGGAGTTTGGTAAGAGACGTGATTAGCGGGGACTCTAACCTTATTTAAGGTTAGGGAAGGCTGTCAATTACGGATCATCTTCCATCCTCCTTTCTTCTGGTTTTGTAAACAACTGCTGTGATAATTCCTTAGGAAATATCGCATCTTAAATTATATTTCATGTTCTTCAATTGTTCTCTTTATTTCTTTAATTAATATGTTTAGTAGCTAAAGCACCTAATTCTTGGTAAGGGCCGAGTGAGCATGCTTGTAAATCGTGAGGCTGAGTCGTTCTGAATCATCCTCTCATTCGTATTCAGTTGAAGTTCTGTTTTAACAAACCGGTTCCCGCCTAGGCTAAGACTTGATCGATCTTAGCCAAGACGACGAATTTGCAACCAGTCACTAAGGGGACGAGCGAAACCGAAGTGACGAAGTAGGTAGCTAACCTCGCGGGGGTTAGTGAACTTGAATTAATCTGGGCCTAACCAGATTGACGACCTAGGGCTCCGAGTTTGGAGTAGCTTGGCCTAGACTCTGTCTTCCCTACGCCATTGGGATAACGCATGTGCCCCAAGCCAGCGGCCAATTGGATAAACCCTTTAACCAGCAAGGTGTCCACTGGCCAGGAACACTAGGAAAGGGGGTACCCTCCTAGCGATTTGAATAGGAGGAAAGTAGGATTGGAAAGGGGTTCCTCCCAATCTATAGCAGAGTTATGAGAGAGAAGGAGAAAATCTAGAGTCAATGATCGATGAAACAAGTCTAGTGCTCACGAATTCGCCCTTGCTAGGAGTTTACCTCAAGAAAGTTCCACCCAAATCTCAACCAGCAATCTTAGCTAAGATTCACTTCTGCCCAAGATTGCTTCCTTACTTTGTTTTAGCTTATTCCCTTTTTACGCTTTGTCTATCTTATTCACCAGGAACAAAAATACCCTCAACTCCAGTGACGAGGAAGTCGAGTCAAGACTACAATACACCACCAAGATCTCTGCGGACGAACCTCTTATCGCAATCTACGAGTCCCTTGTGGACGAGTGATAAGTTGCATTCCTACCCCATTTTCTATATCTTTTTACAACTAAATTTGATGCCCTCGACACTCAATCACCCTCATATCACCATCTCTCTTTTGGACATTTAAACAATCATGGTGATTTTGTTTACTTTGCACATATTTAGCTAATGTAATCTCAAGACTCTTAATCTTATCTTTCAAGTCTATGATTTCCTTAGTAGAATTAACACAAAGTTCACAAGTAGTGTTTTGGTCTTTAACCTTGCCACAAGTAATTTCAAGCATTTTATTTTCAATTGTTAATGCTTCATTTAAATCTTCTAGTTTATTTATATCCTTTTTAATATTTTCTAGTGCCTTAGCTAGCTTAGTATTTTTCCTAGTAGATTCCCTAAAAAGGATAGTCAATTCATTGAAAGCATCTTGCAATTCATGAAAATCATATTCTTTTAGAAGAGTTGCAAGTACTTA
Source organism: Viola odorata (assembly GCA_963691705.1). Taxonomy (NCBI): domain Eukaryota; kingdom Viridiplantae; phylum Streptophyta; class Magnoliopsida; order Malpighiales; family Violaceae; genus Viola; species Viola odorata. Next base: position 4,330,626 of record OY829542.1, read on the forward strand.
CTGTATCATTATCGCTATCCCCTTGGGCCATGAGGCAAAAGTCCATGCCTTCATCGAAAGAAGTAGAAGTTGATGGAGAGCTTCGTTGATAGGCTTCACCATTAACGTCAACAAGAACACATAAGTTTGAAACCTCTTCTTCGGATGAGGATTGTGTTTGATCATCGTTTGACTTTTTATCCTATCACACCCCCTTTTCGTTGAAAACGAGTAAAGGTTCGGGACGGGCCACAATGCGAGACAAGCGTTGGACTTGTCTTAACATCATGCAAAATGAAGTCGTCACCCTAATTTTCTAAAGTTTAGGGAACCTAATCGTCATGGCATAAAAATAAACAAACTAAGACACAATGGTCTAAACCAAAGAACGATGGTTCGAGGTCGTATTTATGGGCTTGGGAAGGTGTTAGACACCCATATCACATCCTTTTAAAAGGTTACCGGTATGTGAGGTATTTTTGAAAACGTTTTAACAAGTAATTTTGGGCCTTCCAAGGTGACGTTACATCTTAGCATTTGGGACTTTTTATTTCCGTTTGGGTTCGAAGGATGGGGTTACCATTTTTTCTCGATGCTAGAGCGGACGTTCCCCCCCTTATCATTGGGTCATGCATGACTGAATTATTGCTACGTGATCTATCATGGTTGAAACTAGCAAGGTACATTTTTTTATGAAGGCATATAGGGTTGGTATTGCCTTTGGAGCCATCATGCGTAGCATTTTAACAAAGAGACAATTGATCTCATGGTATAAAAGACAAGTGTTATAAACATGGTATACATGTGAGATTGATTTTAATTGTTTTAGCAATTCTATATGTCATGCATACGCGTAGGGTGGTTCTAACGTTTTACTAGGGTGTCATGCATTCAATTCGGTCTTTAGTATTCAACTAAACGAACAAGGAGATGTTTTAAGGTAAGCTTACCTTTTGGATGAACCCCGATCGATCCATCCCTTCAAAAACACGATTAATGACAATTGACATAAATATTTAGATATAAACAAGCATACACGATTTTAACTACTTAACTAATTTATTACAAACCACAATTCATAATAATACCCTCTCATCTAATTATTACAAATTGGAGGTCGGAATAACTATCTAACTACTTATCACAACGAGTGAAATAACTAATTATTACAACAAGTGAAATGAGTAATTATTTACAACAAGTGAAATGGCTAATTGATTATTACAACAAGTTTAGCAATTAATTATTACAACACACACGCAATTAAAAATAATTGACAATTAATTATCACATACGGATGTATGAAAATGATGCATACAATTCTAATGGGTCGGGCTAGGCCCATATTTGGGTGTCTAGTTTTGGACGATATGCATGCAAACAACATTTACGGAAAACATTAAAGAAAACAAAAAGGATAAAACGTACTTTTGAGCGAGGATTTAAAGTTTTAACCTACAAAGCGAGAGTGTTAGCGAAGGTTTGAAAATAAATAAATAATAAAGAGCGCATGCAATATTTATTTAATTTGACGAATAAATATTTAAATAAACACGAAGAACAAAACAAGCAATTTATTTCATGCCAAACAAATAAATAATTAGACATAGGAAACAAGTAAACAATTAATTAGACATGGCAAGCAAGTAGTCAATTAATTCATTTATCGCATATGAGCAATTCATAACAAATTAAGCATGACATAATTAATACTCCATTTATTTATAACATGCAAGCATATTAAAAATTTCACAATAATTTAAACATGGCATAAACACGTTATTGTCATACGAGTATTTCATATGACTTGAATAATGCATAAAAAAAAGATACGAATAATCCATACGATTTAAATATATCATTTAACATACGAACATTTTAATATCATTTAAACACAAAAATAAAAAACATACGAATATTTTTATTAATTTAAACATGTTATAAAAGCATACGAACATTTTTGCATAATTTTGACGAAAATTAATGGGTCGGGCCCCACCTTTTAGATTTTTGGACATGACAAAATGGGCTTGGAATTAATCCAAGCCCAAAACATTTTAATTAAAACAAATGGGCTTGGCAAAGGCCAAGCCCATCACCTTTCTAAAATGAAAACCCGCACCAGTAGCCATCTTCTTCCCTTTCTTCTTCTTCAACGTCACCGGCCGGCGACTCAAGCTTACAACCAGACCACGAAACCCGACTAGAACTGACCCAAAAATTACAGTAGCATAACAGCAACTCAAGCAAGGCAAAATAGCAACTTTATTAAATGAAAATAGTAGCCAAATTTCACATGAAATAATAGGCTAATTAACATGCATATTAGGCTATTAATTACTCAAGACCACATACAATCAAATTAAAGCAGGGGAAACGAAATTGGCATGAAAACTAAGCATGTGAGGCAAGTTCTAGAAATTTATTTCATGCTTTAGAGACAAAACGAAAATTTAAAGAGAAGCTAGTGAGAGAGAGCTTACTTGTCCAGGAGAGAATTTTGCCAAGAAGGATGAGCAAGAAATGGAGATTAAGAGGAGATTTTGGTGCCCCTTTCTTGTTGTTTGAAGGTCTGTATTTATAGGCGAAGTGGAGGTTCGAGCTTGTGGTTGTTTTGGCCGCGCGTGGGAGTTGGCGGGAGGCCCAACGACGAGTGAAAGGTGAGCAGTGCCGGAATGGTGAGCAAGTTTGAGTATGTGGCTGGGAAGAAATGGAACCTTCTGTTGACGGGAAAGGAAGGGATGGGCATGTGCAAATCTTTGAGCTTTGGCATTGAATGCTCGCGGTTAAGGGGAAAGATGATGAAAAAGGTGATGATAAGGGTTGAAAAAGGGTGAGCCGTTGATTTGGCTTAAAAATAAGTCAAAAGGTTTGATCAAGCGGCTGAGATGAGGGCTACCATTTTATGCATTAATGCATATTAATTGTGGCACGAACGGGATATTTTCGGTTTGAGTTACGGTTTCGCTTGAAATAAAAATGAATTCGAACCGAAAGGACAAAAATGTGCAGAAAAATAAGACGAAATAAATATTATACATCGAATAAATAGAAAGTTCGGTTTAACGTATTTATTTACTCTTTCGGAAATGTCAAAATGTTCGAACGCAAAATAAATGTCCTTACGATAAAAATTGAACGAAACCAAACGAGATGGCGTGAAAGAGAAAAATAGTAGGTAATTATCAATTAAAGAAATAACGCGTTCGAGCCATGGTCTGAGGAAACTTACTCGGGACCGAGAAAAGTTCGAGCGAAAAGACAGTCGAAAGTACGAAAAAAATGAGATGGCACGAAATGACATGAAATATTAAACAAACTAGCCTATAATCAAGAATCGACAGAAATTTGACCTAGACGAGCTATTAAATGTGGTAAACATAAAAATACGAAAATGCGGTGACGAAAACCGAAAAATACGGTTTAGTCGAAAATACGAGAAAAATACGAAAAATTCAAAAGACGTGAAATGTCGTGAAATATTAAAACCAATAGTCCTTGATCAAAAATCGATTGAAATTTGGCATAAACGGGCTATTAATGCGACATGCAATAAAACGAAAAAGTTGTGACGTTAGTCAAAATTCGGGTAGCAACATATCCTCATCACTCCAAGAAGTAGCTTTGAAGGTTCTTCTAGGATGCTTACGGGTTTCCTTCTTGTCTCTTGATCCTCTCTTCTCATATCTGTGTCTTCAGCCAAAATTTTGCTTCGTTCTTGGCTGGAACTTGTAGAGCTTTGTCTTAGGAGTGTTGATAGAATGTTTAATATGCATAATTCTTCCCTCTTTTATATGTCTTTTTAGATCATGATGCTGCATTTGGTACTATGTTTCTTTACTTTTCACAGATCTTGGCTATTTAAGAGGAAAATACAAAAATAAACATTTTCTATCGCTTTCTGGGAGGAATCGAGCAGCTAGGCCATGCAGTTGTATGTTTACAGAAGGCAGTAGAGTCCTAGCGAGAAAAGGAAACAATCGCAAAAAAGGAAAAACCGGATCTGCTCATTAATTCCTCCAAGAATCCCGATCTCAGTAGAAGTCCATTGAGGAATTTTATTCCAATCGGATTAGGAGTTTTATTTGTGAATGGTAGGTAGACTTAATTGATAGATTGATTTATAGGTAGTATTAACATTTAGTTTTAAATTTAATTTGAAATCAATAACTTTTATATATAATATCAATTAAACAAAGGGTTTGATTCTGGTGGAAGAACTTGTCATGCTTGAAATCCATTGCGTCGACAGTCTGCAGTCATTGTGACAGCAACACATGCAGGTGGAGAATAAGTTTGCGTCTACCAAATCTAAATCTCATTAAAAAGTCCTGGCTTAGGCAAGTCTAACTCTGATTTTTTTTTATAATTTTATTATGTACAAGTCCTTTGAGTTAACTCTAAAGTCAAGAGTCAAATACATCATTAATTAATTTTTTTTTGGATAAAAAATACATCATTATACAATCTGTGTTTGCCTCTGTTACATACTCCCTTTGTCCCTCAATAAATGTCTTCCTCGCATCCCAATATCCAGTAGGGAACGCATATCGAGGAGGCCGGATGAGGCACTATTTGACCCTAAAAAAATTCGATTTTTTTTTGAACGTACGTTAATCCTTAACGTACTTCCCAAAAAAAATTAGGGGCAAAATTGTCTCAAATAGTGAGTTTGTCGGCCGTTTTAAGATACGTGCCGAAATAGTAAAAGCAAAAGCTAAAACGACAATCATTGAGGGACGGAGGGAGTACAAAAAAGGGGTCATTTAGATAGATGGCTTAGCTGATGATAAAGCTCAGTGTAGGACCCAGTGGCGGAGCCTCAAATATTTTTAGGAGGGGCAAACAATTTTGTTTCTTTAGAAATAAATATGAAGAATTAAAATAGAAAAAATTAATTTTTTTGTGCTCAATCTGAATGACTAATATGAAAGGAACAAAATTGTAATAATTATTACGAAGGAACTAATTTTTTTAGCTCCTACAAATAAGAACGGGGAAATAGTATAAAAACCCCTGAACTTAAGTCGAAAAATAGACTCCTCCCCTGTACTAAAAAAATTCAAATAGAAGTCCCTGAACTAAAGTTTAACGAAATCAAGGTCCCTGCCGTCAGTTAAACTAACAGATTGTCAAAGGTGACTTGTGACAGCCAGTTGCAAAAAAAAACGTAACCGGTTGTTCCCGTTTCAAATTTTTTTTTCTTTTTTCATTTCTTATTTTTTAATAAATTATAAAAAAATTCAAAATAAATTTCGGAAAAAAATCTTTTCTTTATTATATAAATTACATAAAAATGGAAGATGAAGAATCCATCGTTCATCTTTTTCTTCTTTTAATTTTTAATTTTCCTACAGAAGAAATAGAAGATGAAGAATCCATCTCCCAGCGTTGTTCATCTTTTTTTCTTTTTTTAATTTTTAATCTTTTCATCTTCTTCCTCCTCACTGCCCTCTCTCCTCAGTCCAGAAACAATACTCAAGAAATAAGAAAACTTAAATCCTTCTATTTCAACCTTAAATCGTTTATCTTTTTCTTTTTCTTTTTAATAGGCAGAAGATTTTATTCAAGAAAAAGCCATGAAGAACATGACCCAGACCTTACAACCACAGCTGCAGAAACAGCAACACAGACACCCACTGTAGCTGACTACAAAATAGAAGAAAACTGGAAAACACGACAGCAGCTAACAACAGACTCCAAACCGACTGCTCCAACAAGATCATGGGCTAACAAAACCCAGATTTTCCACACGCTGCTGCAGAACAGCAGCACAGAAGCACAGACACACAAGCAACCAACCAACAGACTCCAAGCAGCCTGCACCACAAGACCAAGGCGAGACAAAAGGCACGACAGCGACAGCAACAGCGACCAACGCATCTGTTCTAATAGGTCCAGATCTACAAGAAGAAGCATGTTGTTGTGCTTTCAAGCGGATCTACAGCAACAACAACCGATCTGGATCTAAGATCTAGAAAGAAGCATGTTGTTGTGCTTTCAAGCTTAGAATTTGGGAGATGGGGTTGTTCTTGGGCTTGTTCTTGGAGCAACGTCTTCTTCTTCCACCGCCGCTACTGCCGCCTCCATGTCGCTCTGTTGCCACCGTTGTCGATGCTCCGCCACAGTTGCTTGCTGTTCCGTTTGCTCAAGGAAGAAGAAGACGTTGGGCGTAGAGGGAGAGAAGGAAAAAAGGCTTGGGCTTTTCGATTGATTTTGGGGGTTAGGGTTACTAAACATATTGATTTTGGGGGTTTTGGTGGAGGAAGAGAGAGGTCGTGCGTTTGACAGTTTATGTTGTGGGAAATTGGAATAATGGAAACTAACTAAAGCATTAGATGAGACAGAGCAGGAGGAAGAGGAGTGTTTCAGTAATTACTTTTCATTAGATTTAAAAAGAAGAATTAAAAAGGATGTAATTTATTTTAATAAATAAATAATAAAATAGTTGAGGTATTAATTGATAATATTAAAAGTTAAAGATGTTGGAAATAAATTGGAAACTTTTAGATTTAAAAAGAAAAAGAAAGGAAGGAATTATATTATTTTTATATATTTTTAAAATTAATTATAGTATTTTTTTGAATTTTTTAAATGAAATATATTATTTTTCTATATTTTCTGTATTTTTAAAATTAATTACAGTATTTTTTTGGATTTTTAAAATTAATACATTGTTTTTCTGAATTTTTAAAATTAATTATATTATTTTTCTGAATTTTTAAAATTAATTATATTATTTTTCATAAAAAGAAAATAATTTTTTTTTTTTTTTTTGCAACTGGCTAGCCTAAGTAAGATTTAACGATCCGTTAGTCAAACTAACGGAATGGACCCACGGTGCGTTGACTTTAAGTCCCGGGGAGGTCGAATAAAAAATTTATAATCCAGGGGAGGTGTTTGTTTTTCGCGTTAGTACAGGGGGTCTAAATACTATTGCCCCAATAAGAACACAACCAATAACGATATATCAAATAAAATAAAATAAATTACGAATTAACATATGTAATTTAACGTTTTAATTCTTAAATAACGAACTGTTCGTTAGATCAATTATATCAAATACTCCCTCCGGTGCAAAACAAACGACGTTTACTATTTGGACAAGCATCTCAAAAAGACCGGATGATTCACTATTTGACCCCAAAAAATTCCATAATTTTTTTCGAACGTACGTTAACGTAAAGGATTAACGTACATTCGAAAAAAATTACGGAGTTTTTTGGGGTAAAATAGTGAATCATCCGACCTTTTTGAAATGCGTGCATGAACAATAAACGTCGTATATTTTTCAAACTTACTACCAAACCATATATGTAAACCAATTGAGTAAAAGATTAAATGTGTTATTATGTAGAGTTTTTAGATCTATACAATTCTAAGTTTCTCACAGGAGTAATGCTAAACAGCTCACCCAGATAGCTCACTGAGATAGCTCACTAGGCCAATCTGGATGAGCTGCGTCAAACGAAAATTACAAAAATGCCATTCATTGGCCTAGTGAGCTATCTCAGTTAGGGCTGGCCAAAAATTCCGAGACCCGAAATTTCGATTTTTTCGACCCGATTTTTTCAAATTTCGGAAATTTCGGAAACGCATTTTCGGGTCTCGGAAATTCGGGTATCGGAAAGTGATACCCGAAGTAAATATCGGGTTCGGGTCGGGAATCATTTTCCAAAGTTCGGGTACCCCGAAAACCCGAACTTTGGTATTACATATATTATATAGGCTATTATTGATACAGGCCCAGCCCACTGCTGTTTTTTGGTAAATACCCTAAGTGACTAACCCTAACCTAAACGCAGCAGCATCGCTTTCTCATTCTCAGTTTCTCTCATCTCCCTCGAGTCGACAGCCGACTCTTACCCTCACTCCTCACACTCACACGGTCACACACCCATCATCGTCTTCTTCCTCGCCTCACCTCATGGATCCATCGACCGAACAGTAAAACACCCTCATCTTCTTCCTCAACTCCATTAACCGAACCCATAAATCGTTTCCATCGTCTTCCTCCATCGAACAAGCTCGTCTCATCAAGGTAACCGAACCCATAAATCGTTTCCATCGTCTTCCTCCATCGAACAAGCTCGTCTCATCAAGGTAATGAATGCATGCAGGAGAAGAAGGGAGTTAGTCTGTACTATTTTGTAATCTACTGGTGATGGTTAACCAGACTTGATTGCTTTATTATTGTTGTTGTTGATTGATCAAGACTTGAATTTGTTGAAAAATTGACAGCTTTGAGATGGATGTTGTGTTTGTTGGAAAATTTATTGGAACAATTATTGAAAAATTGCTGGAAAATAGGAATTTATGATGTAAATTGATTTACATTCGGAAATTCCGGAAATTTCGGATATCTGAAGATTTCCGAAATTGTAATTCGGAAAGTCGGAAATCGGGTATGTAATTTATCATTTCGGGTCGGGATTGGAAAAATTAAAATCGGAATTCCCGATAGTTTCAAGTTCGGGAATCGGAAGTTCGGGAATTCCCGATGTCCACCCCTAATCTCAGTGAGCTATCTTAGTGAGCTGTTTAGCATTACCCTTCTCACAGTCCCGAAACACCTCTCTCTCTCTCTCGACACCAACACCAAATCGGAACCCTAACCCTCACCGCTTCTATCATCCTTCTCCACAGTCACAAACCCGAAGCGACCGGGAAGCGTTTCGTACCGTACGACCGATTGGAAACGCAGATCCAGTCATCCAGAGGCTGATCTGTGTCGGATTGTGGTCGTGCGCGAAACGAAAGGAGATGGAAAATGTGATGGAAGAAGAAGAAGAAGAAGGAGGAAAGCAGAAGGAAGTGAGGTGGCGGTTGAGGAGGAGGGACGCGGCTCCACGCAGCTCTGGTGATGGATTTCTTTTTTCTTTTTCCTTTTTTTTTGGGCTGACAACTGGCGTTTCATATTGGGCCGCACTGTCTTTTGCTTTGTTGTCCAAGTTTTGATTTGGGCTACTCTAATGGGCCAACGTCCCCAACAGACCTAATACATGGCAAATGCTGCATAATTGAGCCCAACCCAAATCATTGGTTGTGTTTCCTACTAATTCGTCTCTCTTTAAAGTCAAAGTAAGTTGGGTGATTTTAATTAATTATCTATATTTCCACGTATTTATCTTGCCTCTAGAAGGCCTTCTAGAACAAGGGTTTGGCGTACGTTGCTATTTGTTTTTCAACCTTTGGCCTACATATTTATTGTATAAAGTTCTTAAATTTAGTATTAGATTAGAATGATAATCATATTGCTTCAAGAGTGATCTAATAAAAGTAACTAATGTGCTCTTTGTATGTGTTTTTTTTATATACAATTATCAAATATAATAATCCCTTCGGCAAAAAATAAACATCGTTTTAGGATAGTAAAAATTCATAAAAAAATGATTTTTAATCTTATTTTATTTCATGTTGTTTTATTTTTACTCCTAATTTTCACTCAAATTATCACACCATCATCAAATTGGGTTGATACTTAAAAAAAAAAAATACCAGAGGGAGTATCAATTTGGGCCCATAATGATAAGTATTATGAACAGTAAGAATCCATAAGGTTTAATTTTAGCCAAAAGGAGTATTATTATTAGTAAAACTACGAGAATGTGCATCCATCAACAAGTATTTTTAATTTTGGAAAATCAAAATTTTGTAAATTATACATATCAATACACTTATACGTAATTCATTTTTATTATAAACCGGGCGATGTTTAAAATGATCGACAATAATAATTGTTAGTGTCTTCTATATTCGAGATTTTTATTATGTAAGTACTAGTTGAAAATATAAGTAAGAAAAGTAAGCATATCCATAATAAAAGTATATATTATAAAAATTTTGTCCATACGAGAGATGTTACGAATATGAAAATAAAAAAAAGTTCAAATAATTATAAAAATCTTAGTCGTTAGTTCAGGACCTTAAAATCCATAACAAAAATTGAACGTTTTTAATTGGATTTAGTATAAATATAAGCTTATAAAAGGATTAATAAATTTTTTATTAGATCGGCCATAATAAATAGATAATGATTTATAACAGTTAAATAACAAAAAATGATAAAGTAATGGGCGATATATATAATAAAATGAGGTCAAAACGTTATATATAATGAGAATATCAAAAATTACATTATCGGAAAGCTAAAATTACATTGGCGATATTTAAAACTAAGATGTGAGTGTAATTCATCACAGTGATTAATAAAAATAAACTACAATTAATGCCATATATATGACATTAATTTATCACTGTATATACTTATAATCAATCCTTCCGGCCACTCATAACAAGGATTAATAAATTAACTTTACTGCACTTAAAAGTGACTTTGTCGACCCTCAACGCGCTAACTGGATTTAAAAAAAATTAACTCTAAAAAATCAAATTAATTAATTACAGTGGTAAAGTAGGAGAGGCGGGACCGGCCGCTTTGTCGGGCTGACCTGATAATCTGGACCGGAATTTTGCTGCCAGAAAAAGAAAAACAGTGATGCAGAGAAGCAAACAGAGTGATGGGACCCAGATGAGGTTTTGTGGTAGGAAGCAAGCGATGAAGCCGAAAAACGACAGCAACATAAATGCAATACCCATGGATTCCAGTACTTTAGATGTTTGGTCCATCACTTTCCTTAGTAGAATTCCGTTCCAGATCAAGACAAAGCCAACCGAAAGTGAAACCGCCGCAACGTGCATCGCGGTCGGTGCGTTGACCGAATTGTTGATGGTGAAGAGACCAACCGACATCGGAGCCGACATCATCAGGACAAGCTTTCCCAGTTCGTTTTCCCGTAGAGATTTTGTTATTACGGTTGCTATGCTGTTGTTTTTTGTGTCGTACCCAATATCATGAAACAGGCCCATTAATGTGGGCCTCATTATTGGGCTTTGATGGACTATGACCAGTATTGTCGAGGGCCTAGTGGTGGCCTGTAATTCTTTGTCTAGTTCTTCTAGTTGTGTTGTTGACAAGAAGGAGAAGCTAGTTGGGGTCAATGGTTGAACTTGAACCAAGGTATGAAATGTTGGCTGGTCAACCACGGCGGTGCGGTAGATATTGTGGTTTAGCGGATCCAGGGTCGGTGTTGAAGAAGAAGAAGGAGAAGGAGAAGGAGAAGGAGAAGAAGGACGATCGATTGAAGGCGTGGGTTTCCGTGGGTTGAGTTGGGGATCATCATGATCATTAGGATTATCATCAAGTACTGATCTAGAAATTAAGTGAAAGAACCCAAGAGTTGATGTTACAAAGAGAGATAAGTTACCATATGCCTTTGCTCCCCACATAATTAATATTTGACTAATTAAAATTTGTTTATAATTAATTAATTAAGCCCCAAAGGCCAAAACCTTTCAAATGGCTACAAATGGAAATTAATGTATGTATGTGGAGAGAAAATGTTGATGCAAATTTATAGATGGGAACGCATGTGATGTCTATAAATGGGTAGGTTTTTATAGAGAGTAATTTGGTGCCAAATTTTATAACCCAATATCTAACCACGGGTCGATCGAGCCCGAGTGCAGCACTAACTACTACGAAAGGGTGAGCATGGCTAGCTTTGGGTGGTCACAAGTAGAAACCAAAGGTTAGGTCAGTATGGGCGGATGTAGTAGTCGACCGCAAAGACTAATGTATGCTAGTTAATTAGTTTGCTTCATGTGCAAGTCACTAGTTAGCAACCGCATGGTTAATTACGCAGAATGGATGATGTCAGTTGAGAAGCACCAAAGTGGCAATCAATGTGTTTATTTGTAATTCTAGAAGGAGTGCGACTTATTATGCAAGGAGGGAACGTGGGCAAAATGATCAAGAACATACAATATACACGAGCAATTAATTCCACGCCTCAAAGTTTATTTAGAAAACATATGATCTATCACTAGTTGCCCGTTGAGTTTTGGGACAGTAATTCATGAAGAAATTATGAAATTCAATTTGAAAAAAAAAAAGGAATCTTGTCATCTTACAATAACATTGCAGGAAAGAATTAACCTTTTTTTTCTTTTAAAACAAGAAACAATCATTAAAAAGGCTAGAAATTGTAATTGAACTGGTTTTTTTACAGAAAGTTATGACTTCAATTCTTGATATTATAATGATAATTAATAATATAATCAATTTTCAAATAGTGGTGCTCGACACATGACAAACGATTAGAAATAGAAAAGCCACTAGGGTTAGGATTAGGAAGACATTTAAAAGGTTATTAAAGATAAAAATAAGTATAGAAGTTGAAATTTACATTTAATAACATAATTCCACTAGAATGCAATGAACTCGGATTAACAAGATATAAGTATAAGAGATACCTTAAGTATATAATTACTAGAAACTTAATTTCATTTTTTTAATTTAATTTGTGCTAATTTATGATAACGATACCCATATAAAAAAGGGGTAATAGCATAAAGACCCCCTGTACTATTTTTTAAAACAGACATCTCCCCTGTCCTTTAAAAATTCAAATTGACCTCCCCTGTATTATCGGTCAGAAGCATTTGTTTGGTCTCCGTCATTCAAACTAACAGACCGTTAGTGTTGACCGTTGACTTTGAATAAAATATTCAAAAAAATTGTAAAAAATCCAAAAAAAATGTAAAAAATCCAAAAAATATGTAAAAAATTTATAAAAAATTGTAAAAAATCCCTAAAAAATGTATAAATTCTATAAAAAAAATATGTAACCTAAAAATCCAGAAAAAAATGTAAAATTAAAAAAAAATCAAAAAAATTAATTAATCTAAAAATTTAGAAAAAATGTAAAATTGGAATGTTTACATTTTTTTGGAAATTTTTACAATTTTTTTTGGATTTATTAATTTTTTTTGAATTTTTACATTTCTTTGGGAATTTTTAAAATTTATTTAAAGAATTTTTACATATTTTTGGAAATTTTTACATATTTTTAAAGATTTTTTACATTTTTCTGAATTTTTTAATCAAAGTCAACGGTCAAAAAGTGAAGTCTGTTAGTTTGACTGGTACAAACTAACGGTTTGCTTCTGACCGATAATACAGGGGAGGTCAATTTGAATTTTTAAAGGACAGGAGAGATGCATGTTTTAAAAGATAGTATAGGAGGTCTTTATGCTATTAGCTCTATAAAAAATCAAATTAAGTAGCATAGCAACGACTTTGAAGCACACCTAATGACTAATAGGCCAACTAGATGGCCCCATCCGCAATATCATTGCCGACAAATTATACGTTGAAAGAAAAAATTTATACAAATCGCTTTTCCATATACCTTGTGAAGTTATGATGTCTATTATTGCTACCGTACCATACCGTACTTCTTTCTTTTCAATAACAAACATGATTCATGTTTGCTTTCAATTCAGATTTGAGATATCAACCATCAAAGTCTTTAATACAAACTTTGATTTTAGTCTAATAATTAATTTCACGCTCTTTTGTATAAATAAATATTAACGGAAAATAATCACGCACATATGGGTGTTCTCTAGCACGACTTCAAAATTACCGTTATTTCAAATGATAACATTCAACTATTTTTTTTAAAATTCATTTCCATTTAAGAAAAAAAATTATATATTCCGCTTCTATATATTCATGTATGATTACATGTTATATTTTCACCCGTTATATTCATTTGTAGACATATAATTTGACTCGCTTATATAAAATTAGCTTAATTACGGATATTTGAGTTGCAGAACGCATAATAAATTTAAATTTCCATAATCACATAACTTACAATTAGTAGCTTTAAGTGAATTCTAGTTCGAATTGTTCTGTTAAAATCATCAGTAATCTGATTATCATATTGAATATCGACTATTTTATTCAAGTCGGTCAAAAGTCTGAAAAATAACAAAAATCTCACCGTATGACTCATAATTTAACACATTAATTAGTATAAAAAATATATATTTATACAAAAACAGAGAGCGGTACCGAACGGCTTACTTTTATGATCTATTAGCAAAAATCTTCCATATCCACATAGTCAAGATTCGACGAAGCTTCTCTATACACGCACTTCTCTAGTTTTTTCTGTCCACCTCGCAACACATTGTTTAATTCTCTTTGGGAGAAGTGGGCGGTTTGTGGTCCCATGGCTGATCTGTCTAGTACACCTTATCATCTATGTCACCGTCAAAAAACCCAATACCCACCCTATGCTATTACATTTTTACCCCTGCTTTAATTTATTGGTGTCGTAGTGGTTGTTAAGACGGCTGGTTGCCATTAGGGTTGGTCTCATATGAAAATCATCTCATTTTTAATCATCAAGCCCGGCATGTAATATTTGTATATGGCGATTTAATTAAACGTGTCTGTATCATATCATTTTTAATATATATTATCATAAATGGTGAAATGTTTCTCATTTACTTGCTTGATTCTACAAATTATATTTAAAGACATGACAATTTGTTTAGTAATATTTTTAAGATAACTAATAAATATTGAATCTCACTTACAAATCATAACTTTTGAGTGCAGTGGTTTTTTTATATGGTAATGAAATTTTCATGACCAAACGATCAGAAATTCGAGTCTTATCACACTTCATATTTAATTAAAATTAAATCAGCACAATCTATCGTAGGCATGTACAAATTTCAAACCCAAAGGGTTTTTACTCGAGGGAGTGTACTGAAATAACTAATAAATATTTGGCCTCATTTCTAATTTCTCAAATTTAGTGGGCCATGCTTGTTTGGACATATAGGAATCTTCAGCCCTGAGAGGGTATATGCTTGTTTGGACAGCCATATGTACTCGTAGGTTGTAAGAGAGTCGTTTTTTTTGCTCCACAAAATTTTTGTCCTCCTGCCTCATTGCCTCTGCAACACGCAAAGCGCAAACTCACTGTAAGCTTTCTTTCTGCGTCTATGGCCCAAATCTTTCTCCTTCATCTCTGCTCTGCTAGCTCTGCTGTTGGGATATGATTTCTTCATCTCGCTTTCTCTGTCCCTTTCTTCTTTATTTTTTTTTCCTTTTGAAACTGAAATAACTACCGTACGTCTTGTAACGAAGGTCTATACGATTTCAAAATAGTACCAAAAAGTTGTGCGTTTGTTTTCATTGTGCTTAATTATTTCTCTGTGATGGCTTGTGTGAAATGAAGTGGGTGAGATATGGGGTAGAGAATGGTGGTTTACGGTTTTGTCCGCGGTTATGAACAAAGTTGACGCTTGAACGACAGAGTAAACAGTCGTCGTGGATACGGTTGAGATTGGGTTTTATTGGTAGGTTGCCTTTGTGAGATTGAGTTTTATTGGTAGATCCACGCTTGGGAATTGGGATGGTTAGAATTAGGCCGAGGGAGGTAGAATGGTGGCTAAAAAAGGAAAGAGATGGTCACGTCCTTAACACGCGCCCCCGTGCTTGGCGTCGGAGATGGATTTAGAGTTCACTGTTAGGTTTTGGGGGTAGCGTTTAGGGTAGGTTTAGGGTAGATGGGTACAAGGAGTCTCTCCACTAGTCTTGGACAACTGGTATAGCCGTGGCGCCGTCAGGAAGTTAACGGTAGTCGTGATGCGGTGGGAGGGGTTGATGGGAGAAGAGATGCATCTTTTTTATAATTTATTAATTTATTTAGAAAGAAATTATTCTGTTTATTATGAAATTTTTTTATGGCTTAACTCTTTTGGGCAAGCTAGAACTAATTGTCAATCCTCATTTGATTTCTTTTATAACAATCCTCAATTAATTAAGGACTTTCGGTAAAAATAAATTAGGAATAAATATGCATCTTAACGAATATCAAATATATTTTAAAGAACCGGTTCTTAAATATAGATTGTATTTCAAAGTTGAAAATTTTCACAACCATAAGGACTTATGATTCGCCTTCTTCTTCTTTCATTTTTTAGTGTTTGTTTTTAAAATATTTTAGCCTTAACATCATTTTTTCTCTCCCTTATTTATCATAAAACTCTAGATAGCTACATTTATATAAGAACTACGATTTCATCAAAATTAAATACCTCAGTTTAGATTTCTCTATTTAACCAAGGCAAAAAAGAATTATTACAAAAATATTGGAAATATTGGCCTTAATAAATAAATAAAATTGAGTGAGGAAGATATAAAAAATTGATATATAAACCAAAAAAACAATGTTGACTTTTAGATTATTAATAATATTTATGAGAATTATTTTAAATTTTGAAACAAAATGAAAGCAAGAGTAAAATTTTCTTTGGGCTTTGCTTGGTTTTCTTTTGAGCCCAAACTTTTGTTTCTTTATATGATTTTGTTTGTGGGCTTTGGGCCGATTAGGTTTTGTAGCTGGGTGGGCGTCTTGTTCTGATGTGGGTCTTACACAACTCCCAGCTTCTTCTTATAATCGAGGAACTTGAATTTTTTTTTTTAACGAATTGTCTGAATGCGAGTTCTTGGTTCGAGCATGCGGTCATTTCACTTTTTGCTGGTTAGTTTCTAAGTGTTTGATGTTTGTTTTTCAGCAATTATTTTTAGTTATAATTAAACCCAATTTTAAAGCAAAAGGAGATAAGTGATTTTTGGAGTGGAATGTTGCTTTTAGATTTTAAAAAACCAAACTATATTTCCTTTAACTATGAATTAATTCAAATAGTAAAAATATTAATATAAAATAAGTCTTCCTCTAAAGTTTTATAATAGATAAATAAAATCTTTAGTTATAAATTAATTTTAAATTAGTTATATTATAAATTATTATTACAAAATTAGAGATCAAACACATAAGCTACATTATATATATAGAAATGACAAATATTAAATAATTGAATTATAACATCATGTGCGTTATAAATTAATTTTAGTACTAAAATTATATTTTAGTTGTTAATAGATCTTAATTTAATTTATTCTTATTGGTTGAATAATTATACTAGGTTATTTTCATGTAATAGAAATGAATTATTTTAGGGTTGATCATGCTCGATCGAGTGATCTAAAAACACTCTTAGAGCAAAGAAAAGAAAGGAAAAGAAAAAATATAAATGAAAACTCAAGTGAAACTTCAACACCAATTAATAATTCCGTCCAATTCATGTACATCGTTTTCAAACTAATTTAGTGTGATTTCACTGGAAAATGACAAACCACCTAATTCTTCCTGCAAGAATCCATAACCATAGCAATCAGAGTCAAAGAAATTGCCGCGTTGTTCAGTTTTCCTCTCTTAAATTCTTTAGTCCCTGTATTTACCAGTTTACATTAATTAGATCACGTACATTGTTAATTTGATCAATGTTTTCCGCGTACGTGTAACTTAACATATTTATTCTCGTTGAATATGCCAAAACTAATCATAAAGGGATCAAATTAACATATTTCAATGTGTATAGGGACGTATACGACGACTTTACGCGCAATTCTGCTAATCTTCATTAAGTCAACTCAAATTGATTATTTCAACGTGGACAGTGCCGTGTCATAGACAAACTTTAAATATGATCCGACGACAAAAACAACCATTGACTTTGCACTAAAACATCATCGGCTTACACACGCCACCGTGTTTTTTTTTAAATATTTTTTTATTGTTTTAGAAAATAAAAGGCAATTACTTATAAGCAACATGAAGCAGCAGTTAAGTTTTTTTAATTTAATTTTTTTTATCTTGGCTCTTCCGTTGAAGACAGCCATTGACTTAGATGAACATTAAGGACGTCTATTTGCAGGGTTGATAATAGGATCCGCGGATACGAATATTTGCGGGTACTCATTTTATATAAGGTGAATATTACCCGTATGTTACTGATTTTTTATAGATGTAGGTAAAACCCGTACCACAAATTAATAAATGAATATAAATATGAATACACAAAACCCGCCCTGCAAACCCACATATATACCCGTAAATATATATTTATATTTTTCATAAATATTTCCTATAACTATATATATTAATCTGATAATTTTAATTTTATAATTTCTAAAATTTGTAGGATTTCTTTATTTATAGTTTTTTCGTTTTATTTATAGGTTAATTTGTTTATTTAGACTTCATTGAAAAGTTTTATGTATTTTTTTGAATAAAAAAGTAGCTAGTTATTGAAAAGATTTTATGCACTTTTTGAATGAAAAACTGCTAGCTAATTACTGAAAGAATTTTATGTACTTTTTGGAATGAATAAATTGTTAGTTAGCTACAAGAGTTTTGCGATAATTAAAAAGAAAGTAAAGTAAATATTCGTGAATATATTCACGGGTATAAATTCTCACTATAAATCCGCTTTATTTGTAATTTGGGTGGAATTTACCCTATTTCTCTCTCATTCTATTTACTCAACACATTACAATATATACCTAATACAATATAACGTATATACATACGTATACTAATACACATACTAATACTAATACGTATATCTAACACTCCCCCTCAAGCTGGAGCATAGATATTTATCATGCCCAGCTTGTTACAAAGATAATCCACTCGAGGACCTGGAAGGGCTTTAGTGAAGAGATCACCCAGTTGTTCTCCTGTCTTCACATAGTGAGTGGAGATGAGATTTTCCTGAATCTTCTCACGAATGAAGTGGCAGTCTACTTCAATATGCTTAGTCCTCTCATGGTAAACAGGATTTCAGCAATGTGGAGAGCAGCTTGATTATCACACCAGAGCTTTGAAGGTGAGGAGTGTTCTATACCAATTTCAGTCAGAAGTTGCCGCATCCATATAATCTCACAGGAGGATTGTGGCATAGCTCTGTATTCTGACTCTGCACTGGATCGAGACACCACGTTTTGCTTCTTGCTCCTCCAAGAGATTAGATTCCCACCAACAAAGACACAATAACCGGTTATTGATCTTCTATCAATCTTCGACCCAGCCCAATCTGCATCAGCAAAACATTCAATTTGATTGTGACCGTGGTTACTATACAAGATCCCGAGGCCAGGTGCCCCTTTCAGATAGCACAAGATATGCTCCAGAGTTTCCCAATGCTTATCTATTGGAGCAGACATGAACTGGCTGACAACACTAACCGCGAAGGTGATGTCAGGTCGTGTCACACAGAGATAGTTTAGTTTCCCAACTAATCTCCTATACTTCTCAGGATCATCAAAAGGGTCACCGTCATCTTTGGTGAGATTGACATTAGAGGCCATTGGGGAGCTACAGGGCTTAGCTCCCAACTTTCCTGTTTCTGCAAGGAGATCAAGAACATACTTTCTTTGAGATAAGAAGATACCTTTGTTACTCCTAGATACTTCTATCCCTAGAAAGTATTTCAGCTGATCCAAGTCTTTTGTACTAAACTTGGTATGCAGGAAAGATTTGAGCGAAGAGATCCCAACACTATCATCTCCTGTAATGATAATGTCATCCACATACACAACAAGCAAAATAATACCAGCAGCAGATTGTCTATAAAAGACTGAATGATCACACTGACTCTTTTGCATGCCAAATTCTAAAACTACCTCACTAAACTTGCCAAACCAGGCACGAGGACTCTGTTTTAGACCATACAAAGCTTTCTTCAAACGACAAACTTTCTCATACTCCCCCTGAGCAACAAACCCAGGTGGTTTCTCCATATAGACTTCCTCCTGTAGGTCACCATGAAGGAAGGCATTCTTGATGTCCAACTGATGTAGGGGCCAGTTGCTGGAAGCGGCCAAAGAGATGAATAACCTCACAGAAGATAATTTGGCCATAGGAGAAAAAGTGTCAGAGTAATCCACCCCATATGTTTGAGCATATCCTTTGGCAACAAGTCGAGCCTTGAGGCGGGCCACAGAACCATCTGGATGGACTTTGACTGCAAACACCCACTTACACCCCACAACCTTCTTCTCCTTTGGTAAATTCACCAAATCCCAAGTCTGATTATCATCCAAAGCTGTAATCTCCTCAAGCATTGCATTCGTCCAACCAGGATGACTCAATGCTTCCTTTACTGTTTTAGGAATAACAACAGAGTCTAGAGAAGAAATCAAAGCACGTGTCGAACCAGACAAGCCATCATAAGAGACAAAGTTGGCAATTGAGTAAACAGATTTGCATTGTCGTTTACCTTTGCGAAGACTGATGGGTAAACCCAGATCAGTAGAAGGAGCAGGTACCGAGGGCTCTGATGGAGGTGCAGGGACTAGAGGATCACTACAAGGTGGGTCTCTCATAACTGAGAGATCAGGAGATTGAATTACAACCGTATCTGCCGGTGGATGCTCAAAGATACTTGAAGAAGTCGCTTGGTCCAGAGCAGTATCTCTAGAAGACTGATCAACAGTACCAGGAGAAGGACCCAACGAGGTAGCCTGGTGCAGGATAGTATCACTAGCAGATTGCTCAGAAACATCCAAAGGAGTGGAGGAATAGACCAACCAATCATCATGATGATCATCCTGTCGAGTGGGAGTAGGATGAGGTGAGAAGAATGGTACCTGTTCAGAAAAGACAACATCGGTGGACACAAGGTACTTTTGGAGGTCGGGAGAGTAACATCGATACCCCTTCTGAAGTCTAGCATACCCCAAGAAGACACACTTTAAAGCCTTAGGATCCAACTTTGTGATGTTAGGACGAACATCACGAACATAGCAGGTGCTACCAAAAATCTTAGGCTCAATGGGGAATAATGGCTTACCAGGAGCAAGTACAGTAATTAGAATACCATCATCAAGAACTGCAGAAGGCATACGATTAATCAAGAAGCAAGCTGTAGAAACAACGTCAACCCAAAATTGCTTAGGAACCTTGTTCCGAAATAACAGAGCACGAGCAGTCTCTAAGAGGTGTCTATTCTTCCTTTCAGCCACACCGTTTTGAGCTGGTGTGTCAACACAAGAAGATTGATGCAAGATACCATGCTGAGTCATATACCGATGAAAAGATTCAGACATATATTCCTTAGCATTATCACTTCGCAGTATACGAACAGACACATCAAACTGAGTTTTTATTTCAGTACAAAATGCACAAAAATGAGAAAACACCTCAAAACGACTTTTCATGAAATATATCCAAGTCATTCTAGAGTAATCATCGACAAAGGTGATAAAGTATCTAAAACCTGGTTTGGAAGCCACAGAACATGGACCCCACACATCTGAATGAACTAATGCAAAAGCAGAATCCGCACGTTTACTGGTACGAGGGCCCAAAGAGGTGCGATGATGTTTAGCAAAGTGACAAGACTCGCAATCCAGAGAAGTAGCAGACTTGAATTGTGGACACAATTTCCTTAGATATTGTAGACACGGATGTCCCAAACGGCAATGAGTTTCAAACAAATAAGTACTGCTGAGACAAGCTATTGGCTTTGGTACCCATGGATCAAGAACATAAAGACCACCAGACACATGCCCTCTACCAAGTATCTGCTTCGTCACTAGATCTTGAATAAGACAATGATCAGGGAAAAAAGAGATGAAGCAGTTGAGGTCTTTCGTTAGCTTACTTACTGACATCAGGTTAAAAGCCAATTCAGGTAAGCTAAATACAGATGACATAGTAATAGTAGAAGTTGGTTTAGCTGTACCAGAACCCTCAACATTACAGGCGGTGCCATCAGCAAGAGTGACAGGAGATGTTGTGAGCTTCTTAAAGCTTGTCAATAGATTAGGATTACCTGTCAAGTGCTCATTAGCACCAAAGTCAATTGTCCATTTGTCAGAAGAGGAAACAAGACAGGTTTTACCCGACTCAACTAATCCAGTACTTGAGTTTGCTTTCACCCATTCCAAATACTGAGAGAACTTAGCATACTCATCTGCAGATATGGTTACATTCTTTCTAGAGAAGGAATTAGGTAACCCGACAAAATTAATAGAGTTCATCTTGAGAAGGAATTAGGTAACCTGAAAATTCCAGCAATGAATACGGAGCAAATACGGATTGACTACACACAAGTCAGTCAACCAAGCAGACAAACCCCAACCAGTCCAGCAAATGTGAAGCAAAAAAGTACCCGTAAACAGTACTCAAACCAAGCAAATACGCAGCCAACTAAGCAAATACGCAGCAATAGATTCAGACTACAAAACCGAGCAAGATACAATAGCAATACAAAGCGGGCAAAGGTACGAGAATCAAACCAGTCAACCTAAGCAGTAAACCAGCCAATCCGAGAAGCAAACCAGTCAACCCGAGTAGCAAACCACAGCAAACCAGCCAACCCAAGCAACAAACCTGCTAACCCAAGAGTGAACCGCTCAACCCGATGAGCAAATCAGCGAACCAGAGCAGCAGACCAGGAAATCAGCCAAACCCAACAACAAACCACAGTGAACCAGCCCACCCAAGCAGCAAACCAGTCAACCCAGCAGAGAACCGACCAACCAAGGGCAATTTCGGGATCCTAAAAGAACGAGCATCAAACGTCGTCGAAACACCTAGACGACCGCAGAAATAGGCCGGAAACGACGAGACGAACGAAACCCAGGTTGCGGCGTCGCCGCCAGTGTCCGGACGCGCTCCCACGCGCCGGCGCGTGGAGGAGAGGGCCGGATGTTCCGGCTGCGCGTGGAGGCGCGTTGGTGGCCGGAATTGCTTCGTTCCGGCGGCGCCCGACTCATCTCGGTCGTCCGGTCCTTTCTGTAGGGGCGGTGAGAGTGGGAGGCGTCTGGAAATGGCTCCGAACAAGAGACAGCAGAGACAGCACAAGGGAGCTCAGTTTTGGCTCCGCTACCATGTAATTTGGGTGGAATTTACCCTATTTCTCTCTCATTCTATTTACTCAACACAGTACAATATATACCTAATACAATATAACGTATATACATACGTATACTAATACACATACTAATACTAATATGTATATCTAACAATTTGAAAGCGAGTTCTGGTACAAATAAACTTACATTTAAGGTGAATGAGGGTATGAAGGTTCTCGACCCACTTCAAACCCGCTTTATTATCATCCCTATCTATTTGACTTTCTGTACTAGTATATACTTGCATAGTAACCTTACAAGTATTTAAGGGATATTTTTAATGTTGTTATTTGAATTGTGATGCAGTTAAAATAAATTTAATGGTTAATGATTTAATGGCTCAGTGATACATTTAATTTAATAAAAACAAAAAAGTACCAGTGTCATATTTTCCCACACAGTACCGAACCTGTATATATTATTCGAAACCGGGTCAGACCGTTTGTTATTTTACCCGAATCCGGAAGGACCCATACCAAGCAGTATAATACGCCGAGTATTATTGACAAGCGCGTCATTTGAAAGTTTAAAAGAACTTGCCGCCCTATAAATTGCACTGCAACTTATACTAGCTAGCATACCACAGCAATGAATTAGTTTCTTGTTTAATTCTTCCTTTAAATTCGACAACCATGTACACTTTTGTCAAGAAGAAGGCAACCCCATTAGAAGAAATAATTCTAGGTACATCAATACTAGGAGTACTCCTCCTCCTTTCATTACCTTTCAGAAAGATCGATGGGAATCTAATTCCGACCATCATCTTTAAGGAGAAGCCAGATTTGTTCCATGGCTTTGTCTTGGCTCTGAACTTCTCCTTCTTTGGTTCTTTCACCACCATTTCTCTCCGCGAAAAATGTCCGAAGCTCGCAAGGTGCTGCCTATTTCTTGCTACCTCTTCAGTTGCTATTGCAATTGGTATAGTCTTATGGCTACTATTGCCTGCTGCCTCGGGATTCAGGAGTAGGATATCAACAGGGTCAATTTAGTAATTTTACAAAAGAGTATAATTAATTATACTTAACTGTTGCATTCTTGATGAGAGTCTGCTACCATACTCAAACTCTCTCCAGCAAAGCCCGGCGCGCGTGAATTTCGTGGAAAAGTACGTGGAAAGCTATCTGCAAGTCGGTTGCGAAAAATAGAAACAGCCAAACTAAAAGGGTATTTTTTTTCCTCTTTTTTTTTAACTTTTTATATATTTCTTATGCATTGTATATACTGGATACTTTATCTATTGATTTTAGATAAATATAAAATAGTGATTTTTACACCACATTTTCTTATAATTTTAATTTATCTATTTTTTATAGTATAATTACAATAATATTATTGTACCAAATTAATTGATTGGGTAAAAAAATTAAGATAAATGACAGAAATCGTAATTATGATTCAAAATGACAATTAATTTGGACCATATTTTTAGTAGAAAAATAATAATTATTGAAGACAGGAGGAAGTATATATATATATTTACTGCATGGAATTGCAATCCACAATTCTGACATGTCAGTCACCATGCTTTATCATGATATGTTCTGGACTGTCGAATGAGAATACCTAAACAAAATAATTTACAAGTAAGAATGAAAAGATTTTACTTACAAGAAAACAAATTACTCCATAATTTATGGAATTAAAATTATTGAAGAATGACTGATCATGGGTTGGGCTTTTTTCCTTTTCTTCAAGCCCAAGACCTGACCCAGCTCTATGGGAATCTACTTTGGGCTTTGCCCAAGCCCAACAGGACTTTATATAAGCACTAGAATCATTTGCTTAAGTACATAACAAGATAACTTATGGAACGAGAGGGAATCTACTTTGGGCTTTGCCCAAGCCCAACGGGACTTTATATAAGCACTAGAATCATTTGCTTAAGTACATAACAAGATAACTTATGGAACGAGAGAAGGAAATGTTTCTCCCCTTTAATTAGATAGATTTTATAAATTGGGTTAAATAAAAATTAGAATACAAAAAAGTAAAAATAAATCACTTAATGTATTATATTGATGTAGATACGGGCTGGGCTTTAGCTATAAGCCCAAGCCCAGCCATTAGAAGAGCAGGCTGGACCGGCCCGCAGCTGCGCTTTTAGCTATAAGCCCAAGAATGGGCCTGGTGGTTCTGCGGATTGAGCTTTCATCTATAAGCCCAAAACCCAGCCTTCAGAAGAGCGGGCCAGACTCAAAAATAGGAACCTAAGCCATATTTCCCCCTTTGGCCTGTGCCTAGCTAGTCTAAACAATGTTAGCAATGAAACATTGAAATAAAAAAATAAAGTAATCTTTATAGTAACTAATAAAATGATGGTAAATTATTAGCAAAAAGAAATAATAATTAACTAAACATATATAATTATAGATAAATAAAAACTAAGAGTACATATGCTTGTTACTCTCGTGTTCATCTCTCATTCCTGACGAGCTCTTGCAAAATTGTGTGATGATCGGATAAATCGCTATAAGAACCGGAGAATCAAAACATGCATGCATATATATATTAGCATATATAATACATCCGTAATTATTACTATTTTCTTAACCACAAAATAAGAGCCCTATTGCTATATACTAGTATGCCACGTTTTTTCAACTTACGATTCCCTAACGTATAAGTATATTTTAGGTATATAATTAATTTTTATTTATAAACTTATTCCATCACCATTATTTATTAATATTACACAAAAATATTTTATCATCGTGGACTTTAAAGGATAGAATAACATTGTATTCTCGCCCTCACCGAAACCTAATCAACACGACTACGACTATGGTTAATTAGGAATAAAATCATAAATTAATCATGCGGTGAAAGTTGTCCATTAATATTGCAAAGTACATTTTATAACCTAGAGATTTTTTTGACTAATTCATTGTAGTATATATGATTATTATTATTATTATTGTTATTTATTTATTTAAAGAATTTTGTCCCGTCAAAAGAAAATAATTAATTAAACATTTAAAGTCCACGAAGATCAAATATTTTTGTGTAATATTAAAGGAAATACAGATAATATTGTAACAACTCAGGTCCTGTTACATTAATGCAAATATGGCATCCTTATAATCAAGGGTGTACGTGGGAGTGATGTGTTACAAATCTATTATTTTAATTTTTAATTTTTGCAAACTTATACAATTAGGGCTTGGACGTTTGACCTGGCCGCCTGCCTTCTTCAGTAAGACACTACACTGACGGAGTTGATGGAGAGTTGGTTAGTGTTGCCTTAATTTTTCACTGGCGGTGACAGTGGTGGCAGCGGCGGCAGCATCCCGGAAACTAGTTATTATTCCTGCAGCAGAAGGCTATAGCGAACGGTGTTACAGATATAAGGAAGCAAATTACAGGAATTATGCCCAAAAATCCCGGCAAAATGTGGAAGGCAAAAGCGAAAAAAGCAAACAGGAGCGCCACAATCCCTATCATCTCCAAGAAACTGGCAAGCCTCTTATAAGTTTCACTCAACAACATCCCATTCATAATCAGAGCGGCCGCGACATTGATCAAGATTGTAATGAGACGCTTGAAGACATGGGAGGTTACTGCAAGCGTAACGAAAGCAATGACCATAGGCACGGATAAGGCTAGCATGTGTTTGGCCAGCTCTAGCCTCTTGATCATTTTAAACACCGGATGGTCTGCAGAGGGAAGGATAGTTTCTATACCTTTCTTGATGAGTTTATGCATTGCGTTGCGAATTTTCAGCAACCAGCTCCAGCCGGACGGCGACACAACCTCCGCTTGTGGTGTCGGATTGTGCACGATGAAATCCTCCAGCGGCAATTCCGATTCCCGTCCGGAGGCCCTGGAGGATGGTGCTGTGAAGGAGGATGGGGAGGAGGGCGCTGTGAAGGAGGAGGATCGGGAACTGCTGGCAGTTGGTGAGTTTATTGGAATATTATTACGGCCGATGATGATTCCAGTAAGCTCTAGATCTACTCCTTTTTCATGCTTACGGGAGAAGATCTTTGACATGCTTTTAAGCATCTTGGGGACAATTTTCAGCGCCGTGGAGGCTGACCGGAGTGCATTTTCCGGTACTTTCGACGAGGAATTAGTAAAGGATGCTTCAATATCGTTGCCGATGATCGGGATTTCGCTCCGCGACGCTACATCCAAGTCTAAGGCTTCTGATGTTGCCCTGGAAAAGGAGGAGGAGGAGGAGGAGGCCGAAGCGGAGGGCGCCAAGCTGCGGCCGGTGTATTGGGAGGTGGAGGTGGGTGCAGGAGTCTCCGTGCTTTTGGCCAATTTTTTCAGAGATGACCAAATTTTTGAGAGTCGACTGCGATCGTTGGTTTTTTCTGCCATAGCTCAAACTATTACAAAACTTTGATCACCGGCGAGTTATAAGTACAATTATCCCACTTCAGTCGGTTGTGACGTGTACAATAGTCGATGGAATGACGTCAGTGCGGCAGTACTAAGCAGAAATTACTGGCTAACCAGAAAATAGGAAAATTGAAATTACACAGTACATACAAAATTAGATAAATAACTTCTCGTCGAGAAAAAAAAAAGAATATAAGAGGGCTATACCATATTCAGTTCAATGACGTACATAAATAAGCACTCACCTGCATCATGTATTCTTCTTTTATTTTCCCTTATTTTTTTATTTTATCATTTTTAATAATTTTTCTAATTTTCTAATTTTTTTAATATATTATTTGAAATAATTTAATTTATTCCAATGCACCTCCATTAACATAATATTTCTTGAATCGTCCTAATTTATCCATGTGTATAATATTTTCCTGCATAGCTTAAACAGGAAAAATTATATAGTGCATTCAGTATTCTAATTAGGTGTGAATTTAAATTAATAAGGTGTTTATACGTGAATGATTCTTTATGAAATTTATCCTACCGCTCTTTAGGTTTATAATATTAAAACCATTTATATGTATTCACCAAATCTAATATTAAACTTTCTTATTGGCTAATGTGAGTAAATGACACCACATACCTGGAGTATTATATAATTACTAATAAGTAGCTAGAATGGTGTGCAAACTTTTGATTTTGATTTTATTATGTTAAAAAACTCCTATTTACTTTTTTAATATGCTATTATAACCACTTCCCTTTTTCATTAATATATACTCCTAATTCATCAAAAGAAATACATAACAAAATAACAAAATATATACGTGTCATACAGCTTTCGATAGAAAGAAAAAAAAATGAAGTACTTTTAAAAAATGGCCGCAATATAATAGGCGAATAGTGCGATAACGTATCAGTCTTCTCTTCTGTTATCTAAACAAGTATATGTACGTTGCAGCGACTTTCTACCAAATACGGATCCGATTCTTTTAATTTTTTTTTTAACATCACCAGTCATGTTAGAGAAATCTCAATCGTTCAATAAAATTAGACGGATGAAAAAGTAGAGAGCTCGGAGTTGACGAGATCAACGGTTGTCATGGTTAGGTTGTTCTCTTAGAATAGTAGGGGTTTGAATGGGTTGCCGAAGAGGAGGTTCGTAAAGCATAGTATTCGGCGAGAGCGTCTTGAAGTAGTCTTTATTCAAGAGACCAAACGAGAACAAATTTCTGATTTTTTCGTGAACAGTTTGTGGAATGGTGCGGGGGTTGTTGCTCCCGCTAGCGGAAGGTCGGGAGGCTCCTTGCCATGTGGAACCAGGATATAGTAGAGGTAACTAGGGTAGTTACAGGGGATAGATTCATCTGGCTGGAGGGGTGTGTTAAAGCGGAGAATTTTAATTGTGTCATGGTGAACGTTTACGCTCACTCGGAAGTTGTAAACCGGGCAATCCTATGGGACCATTTGAGCACAAGGATAGGAAACTGTCAAGACCCGATTCTTGTTGTAGGGGACTTCAACGAGATACTTGCGACGTCGGATAGATCTCGAGAGGCGGTTGAGACAAGAGGTACTCGGGATTTTCAAAGGTGGGTTAGTGAAAACCACCTACGCGATCTTCCTCTAGTAGGTAGAAGGTTTACCTGGGCTAATGCGGCCAGTAGGAGTCAGATTGATAGAATTTTTGTTCAAGCTGGTTGGGACATCCGTAGGCCGGAGATGAGGTTGACGGCTCTGGGCAGGAACGAATCTGATCACGTGCCTCTCATGGTTAGTTTTAATGATATAGATTGGGGGTCAAAACCGTTTAGGGACTTAACGACTTGGTGGAGTCATCCGAGATTTAAGGAGTTGCCAAAGTCCTTATGGAAAGAAGCGGGCTTGGCGCATCCGGGGATGTATGTGATTACATTGCATTTCATCATGTTTTATTGTCCATTTACTTGTTGAATCGGGCAGTAAAACTACTGATTTATCTTTGTATTTCTCATATCTTAGCAGATCTGGTCTGGAGGCGAATTATTGAAGATTTGATTAGTAAAGAGCTGGAGCCGATTTTCCGAGTCTTGGCCTGGATCTTGGCCTAGACATATTAGCATCTGAAGCAGCGCGTACCAGAATTGTCTTGGCCAAGACTGCGGCCAAGACACTTTCGCGATATATAAAGAAGCGTGGATCGCTTTGACTGCTTTCCACATTGGGCTTTGCAGCTGGCAAGTCGCAGCTGTCCCGCAAATCTAGAGGGATCTGAAGCATATCTCTTGAACAATCCCGCATGGGATCTCCCTCTTTTGTATCGCGATTTACATTTCATATTAAGAACAATTTATTGTAGCAATCTTTTAAGAGATTTTCTAGGAATTATAGTTGGAATAGGACAGAGGTGTTTTAGGGCTATTTAGCCGAACATTGTTCTCCTCTGTCGGAACCTTTCTTCTCTTTTCTCCTTCTTTGATATTAATAACAATTTGCTCCGAGATTTATTTAAATCTCGGATTTAGTTTATGCAATTATATATTTTTATCTTTTCATCCATGACTATGAGTAGCTAAACACTCATTCTTGGTAAGGGTTGATGAGCTGAAGTTCTTATGCGTTCGTGAGATCAATTCGTACTTAATAATCTCTTCTCTTGTATTTATTTATTTCTTGAACTTAATCTATTGCTTACTCACTAGAGACAAGGTTTGATCATCCCTGTGCTCTATTAGAGAAGAGTTGCAGCCGGTCTAGAAGGAAAGGGAGTACCCGTCGGCTAGACGAAGCAGGTGACTAGTCTCGCGCCAGACTAGAAGAAATAAGTAATCTAGGTCAAGACCATATTGACAACCTAGGGTTTCCACAGGGAAACACCTTGACCTAGGTACTGTCTTCCCCTATACCATTGAGGAAGTGAACAACCATTCAAGACAACAGTCAAACAGATAAACCCTTTAACCAGCAAGGTGTCCCTTGGCTAGGATTATCAGGAAAGGGAGTACCCGCCAGGTAATTTGAAGAGGAGGGAAGACAGGAGTGAACATGAGTACCTCCACTCTATAGCAGTACTATGAACGAAGAGATGAACATCCTTGA
Organism: Viola odorata; assembly: GCA_963691705.1. NCBI lineage: Eukaryota > Viridiplantae > Streptophyta > Magnoliopsida > Malpighiales > Violaceae > Viola > Viola odorata. The sequence goes on from OY829542.1 coordinate 4,360,657, forward strand.
ATCTATGATCGAAGCATAAGAACGCAAGCTCTCATATCACCCTTACCTGGAATTCCCTTTTACTAGATTTATTTCAATCTTGACCCCTGTCTTGGCCAAGCCTTTGGCCAATACTACTTTGAACTATTTTTACCTCTTTCTGTTTTGTCCTTATTTTCAGATTCTACCAAAACCAAATCCAGTGACGAGGAAGTCAAACCAAGAATTACATCTCCTAGAGGTCTTTGTGGACGATCCTCTTACCATCATCTACAAACCCTTGTAGACAGTGATAAGTTGTATTTCTACCCCCAATTTCATACCTATTTCACTATTATATTTGACGTGTTCGACGCGCGATCAGTATGCAGTGGCTAAGAAATTGAGGTTTCTTAAAGAAAAACTGCGAAGATGGAATAAGAGTGTCTTTGGGCATATAGGAACCAAATTGCAGGTACTAACTAGTGAGCTACACTAACTAGATTGTGTGGCCGATATGCGAGATCTATTAGTGGAAGAAAATAGTAGAATTCAAGAGGTCCAGTCGGAACTATGGGACACCCAGGGTCATGCTTGCAGTTTGTGGCAGTAAAAGTCGAGACAGAGATGGGACTCGCTTAGTGATCGAAATACCAGCTTCTTCCATTTATCAGCAAAATTGGACATGTTGAGATGCAATATTACAGAGATCATCCAGGGTAATACTAGGCTTACTTCCCCGCAAGATATTAAGGATGCGGCTTCCTCTTTTTATGCAGAGTTTTTTAAGGAAGACAGTTGGGACAGACCGCGTATTCCTGACTTGGGGTTTAGTAAGCTTAGTGTGCAGGAGGTGGAGGACCTTGAGAGGGACGTCTCTACAGACGAGGTTTGGGAAGTGGTGAAGGTTTTAGGGAGTGACAAGACCCCCGGTCCTGATGGGTGGTCAATAGGTTTCCTGAAACGGGCTTAGGATATCCTTGGGACTGAGTACAGTACGCTGGTGCTGCAATACTTCCGATTTGGCAGATTTCCTGGAGGGACTAACACTTCTTTTCTTACTCTGATTCCGAAAATGAAAGGTGCCAAGAAATTTACGGAATTCCGCCCAATTAGCCTGGTCAGCAGCTTCTATAAAGTGATTTCGAAAGTATTGGCCACTCCTCTAGCGAGAGTTATATCTAAGATGGTAAGTACATCTCAGTATGGTTTCATTAAGGGTAGATGCAAGCTGAACTGTGTGATGGCAGCGAATGAAGTTGTGCACGCCCTGCAAATCAATGGTAGATCGGGTTTCCTCTTCAAATTGGATTTTGAAAAGGCGTACGATTCAGTGGAGTGGTCTTACCTGTTTGATGTCCTGTGTCTCATGGGGCTTGGCCAGAAGTGGATGTATTGGATTCGTCAATGCTTGAACTCTGCGAGAGTGTCGGTCTTGATTAATGGCTCTCCTTCAAAGGAGTTCGGCTTGAGTAGAGGGCTGCGTCAAGGTTGTTCCTTATCCCCGTTCCTTTTCAACATAGCGGTAGAGGGTCTTCACCTGCTAATTACTCGTGCCCAAGAGTGTGGGGTGCTTCGAGGGATTGGAGTTGCAGCAGGATGTATTATCACTCATCTTCAGTTCGCCGACGATACCCTGATTTTTGCGAACAATGAAGAAATAGAGGTTCAAAATGTCAATGGGATCCTCCGTTGGTTTGACGCTTTCTCTAGTTTGAAAGTCAATTACCATAAGAGCACTCTTATCGGGGTTAATGTTTATCGCCCTTTAGGCGAGATTATGGCACGTAGAGCTGGTTGCAGGTTTGAAACTCTACCTTTCAGCTATCTTGACTTGAAAGTTGGCATGAATCCGAGGCGGATAGCGAACTGGACGGACCTCACTAGGAGGATGAGGGAGAGACTTGCCACTTGGAAGGGTCCTCTCCTTTCCTTGGGAGGTCGTATTACGCTGATTAAATCCATGTTAGCTAGCCTTCTGATTTATCATATGTCGATTTTTAAGATGTCAAGGGGATCAGTGAGAAGTGCGAACAGATAATGCGACAATTTATATGGAGCGAAGGGGATAGTAGGTCCGGCTTTGCCAAGGTAAAATGGACCATGATTACTCATCCGAAGGAGATGGGAGGGTTGCGTTTGAGGGACTTGCGGATGAGAAATGATACCATGCTTTTCAAGTGGATTTGGGTGGTTCTAAAAGGGGGGGACAAGCTCTGGGTAGAGATCATTCGTTCTCAATATAAATGCTCGAGCGTGGGGAATATGTGGAAACAAGATCATGGTACTCCTTCTCCCATTTGGAAAGACATTCTCTCTACCTGGGGGAGAGGGGGGGACAAGTTTCATCAATGGACGGACCACATTCGACTTTCGTTGGGAGACAGGGATTTTTTCTTGTTTTGGTGGGATACGTGGGCGACTCGGGTCCCTCTCGCGCTGCATTTCCCTCGATTATACAATCTCACGGGATCCAAAGACGGAACGGTCAGGGCCTTTGGGGTTTGGCAAGAGGACACTTGGATTTGGAAATGGTGTTGGCGGAGGAATCTGTTTGAATGGGAGGCTGACGAAGTCCAAGACATGACAACCTTGCTTCCAACTCCGAGTAAGAACAAGCAGAAGGACGCTATATTTTGGGTGTTGGAACCATCTAGGAAATTTACGGTAAACTCTCTGTCTTCCGCCATTAAAAGCATTACTTCTAGGGGTCAGTCCAACGATCTCCTGCTTTCCTGTTGGCAACGGTTAGCTCCTCATCGTCTCGAAGCTTTTATGTGGTTAGCTCTCCAAGACAGGATTACGACTCGCAATTTTCTTTAGCGGCGCTCCATCCTTTCCGAAGAAGAGAGTAGCTGCCCTCAATGTTTGGGCGCAAGGGAATGTGGTAACCACCTGTTCATCCATTGCAGCGTCGTAGATCCAGTTTGGGACTTTCTCTTACCCTGGGCTGGTGTGCAGTAGTGTAGGCCGAGGACTCTCCAGGACCTTTGGAGGAGCTGGAGTGGACTGATTGATTGGAAATCCAACCAGGCCAATTTGATGTGGCAGCTGCTTCTCTACGTGATATTGTGGCATCTTTGGAACCAGCGCAACAATATGATCTTCAATGGTGTTACCTCTTACTCCCTTCGTACGGGACGTGCTATTTTCGGCACATGGCATCGGTGGATCAAGAGCCATGATCATACTTTTCCGTACGCTCCCATGCATATGATCATCTCTTCTACTTGGCTTATCTCGTGGCAGCGTTCGGGTGGTTAGTTAGGGAGCCATCTGGTTTATGTTTCTTGTTGTTTTGCTTTTTCTGTAAGTCTGTTTTTTTCTTTGTTGTCCTGCTGTTTGGGTAGGGGCAGCGTTTGTAGTCTGCCTGTCATGCCCCCCATGACTTTTCCTTTTATAAAATCCTCAGTTTATTTTTAAAAAATATGAGATTAAAAATTCAAATCATTAATGAGTTGACTAGTCAATAAAATTCAGCAAGTAATCAACTCATTAATTATTTGAATTTTTAATTTCATCCGTCCAATTTTATTGAACGGTTCAGATTCCTCTAACATAACTGGTCATGCTCAAAAGAAAATTAGAGAAGCTCAATCCACCAAATGCTACTCTTCTGTGAAACTATATTCTTTAATTTAGTTCTCTAACCAATAATTGATAGTGAAATTCTTTAATTACTTTAGTACAATTAATGCTGGTAATATTTTCTTTTATATATATATATATATATAAATTTCAAGAAAATCCAACAATCAACTTTTCTTTTAAAACAATTATAATGAAGAAAAAATCAGGGTGGTGAGAGCTTACAACTCTGAGATGGCTCTGCTCAAGAGCCCTAGCACTCTGCAATTTTTGTAAAAGTAGGTTAATTATATTATTAAATATGATTAATATATCAAAAATTAAATTCATAACTTACAAGACGATATGTATTAAATAATTAACCTAAAACCTCACATGAGCAATGTTCTCAATTTTAATAAATCTCGTTGATTCTTCTTTTAAAAAATCATTACTCTTTACTTTATTATAAAAAAACACAAAATTTTGACTTAAAAAAAAACTAATGGATTTTTTTTTTTTTAGTAGACAAAGTGATTTAAATTCGACCTTACTTTTTTTATATTTTATAAAAAATCTCATTGAATTATTAACAGGCAACAAATCGGCTGACAATTTTAGAATCCGAGGAAATTCTCAGTTGTAAAAGATCACCATAACTCTTAAGAAATGAGAATTAAACGGTAAATAAAAAAACATAATCGAAAAACCTTCACTCTTAGTTTTATTTATATCAGTGTTCTAGAAAGCCTTCTAGGAGAAGCAATTGATGCCCATTTGCTACCTCGCTACCCTTTCTCCTGTAAATGATTTAATACAATATTTTTCTCTCACTTTTTTCTTCATAAGCTAATATTTGTCTCTCATTTGAATTTATCAACAAAACATTCCAATATATTGAGCGGTTCTGACTCTCACGTGACGTCTTTGGTGCGTCAAATATTACCGGCCAGCTGATAGTCCTGCTCCTTAGATTTCTTAGACCAAAAAAGAGAGAGAGATTGTGTAATAAATGCCAGATTGTATGTACGTACTAGAATCTTAGACCAAAAAAGAGAGGGAGAGAGATAACTGCCGTCTACTTTTATTAACAACGCATTCCAATATACTCCCTCCAACTTTTATTAATTAACGTTTTGATTTGAACACGCATATTAAAAAAATCAGATAATTTACTATTTAATCTAAAAAAAATTCTTATTTATTTTTAAAAGTATATTAATCCTTAACGTACGTCCGAGAAAAAATTCGGGACAAAATTATCTCAAATAGTGAGTCATCTTGCCTCCTTAATATGCGTGCTCAAGTCAAAACATCAGTTAATAAAAATTGGAGGGAGTATTGATGAGTAGAAGATGCTTTCTAGTTTGTACTTTGCATTAAGTATTTTTAGTTAATTTTCAAAAATTGATTTCTTAGTAAATCTTAAATTTGTTCCAATTTAAGGAATTATTAATTACTTAAGGACCAATTATCTTTTTCTTTTTTTCAAAAAAAATACAGCTATGATAGATATTTTCTTCGTCCACAAATAATTATCATTTTTCTACTGAAAATTACTGTATATTTTACTTAACTTTTTAGTGTCTATTTTACTGAAAATTACTGTTTAAAAATGACAATTAAAAATGTTCAGAAAAACCTATAAAATCTAGAGTCATATTCGGTTGAATACCAAGCTGCCAGCTGGTGGCGGCCGCAATTAGCTTTGACGGTTGATTATAGTACTACTCCTTAGATTTCCGCCCACTTTATCCACTTTTTCAAGCCAGCAATGGTCAAAATTACAAACTACTCCCTCTGTTCGTTCAAAATATTCTCTTTTTCTATAAATATTATTATAATTACTGTAAAAATACAAATGTTAATAGATTAATTTATTAAAAAATAACAAAATAACTTAGCAATTAATCAATAAATTACAGTTTTTTTTTATATTTAACGGATAGTAACAAGGCTATGGATATAATTTATTGGTTGTTTAAATTCACTATAGTACCAACAAAAACTCATAATCGATAATAATTAATAGAGAAGATTATTTTTTTTCAAAAGTCTGAATACTTTTTTAATTAGGTCTGACTCTTTGTATTACATAACTAATAATAAAACAATTTTTTATATAAAAAAATGAATTTTATTAACAAAATCAAGCAAATTTATTAGTTGAATAAAAAAAGTTGTGATGCAGAATTAATAATTGGTACAGATACGGTGATTATAGAATCATAAATTAGAAAAACAGATGTTAAAAAGAGTTCTTCAAAACAGTGCAAGAAAATACTCCGTATATTCCATGATAGAAAGTGCAAGTAGCAAAGTTTGATGAAAAAACAAAAAAATAAACGTCGTCTACCTTGTAACCTGCACATCTCAATACAGTAAGATCCAATGGCAGGAGTCACGCCCGCATATCATTGTAGACGGACCCAAGACAAAATAATCCTCCTCCAAAAACTATAAATAACTGTATGTATTTACTCCATAAATAACGGTATTTTACAGTAATACTAAATTATATACAAATATTAATTTAATAAATACTAAACAAATAAAATTAAATTGGCATGATACTTTTCAGTAAGTTGTGTGTGTCATTTAATTTTTAAATTAATTAATTAAATCATTTAACTTAATAATATATGTTTTACTAGGTGCGTGTTTCTATTTAATTTCTAAATAAATTAAATTACTTAATTTAATAATATATGTTTTCCTCGGTGCCTGTATTGCTATTTAATTTTTAAATAAATTAACTTAGTAATATATTCCCTCTGTCCATAATTAATAGACGCGTGTACTGTAGACACACGTCTCGAGGAAATCGGATGACTCACTATTTGACCCCAAAAAATTTCGTATTCTTTTTTGTACGTACGTTAATCCTTAACATACGTCCGAGAAAAAAACGGGCCAAAATTGTCTCAAATAGCGAGTCATCCGGCATCCTCGAGACCCGTGTCTACAGTACACGCGTCTATTAATTATGGACAGAGGGAGTACTATGGTAATAGTATTTTCGGTAATACCATATTTATAAAATTTAATATCGTACCATACCGAACTAAATTTGGTATGGTATTCGGTATACCGAAATGAAAAAATATCAAATAAAATACCGATCGAATAGAGAAAACTTCGGTTCGATATGTTAATAATTTCAGTTCGGTCGGTATTTGCACGATCCTAATTATATATATATTCACTGCATGGAATTGCAATCCACAATTCTGACATGTTAGTCACCATGCTTTATCATGATTGTTCTGGACTGTCGAATGAGAATACCTTAACAAAATAATTTATAAGTAAGAATGAAAAGATTTTACTTACAAGAAAACAAATTATAATTTATGGAATTAAAATTATAGACGAGTGAATTATATAGATTACAATTATCAATATAAAGTGGTTCAGTTGAATGGCCCACATAAAAAGTGGTTTGCTACATTAGGTTGCAAACAATAATAGTAGGACTGATCATGGGTTGGGCTTTTTCCTTTTCTTCAAGCCCAATATCTGACCCAGCTCTCTATGCGAATCTACTTTCGGCTTTACCCAAGCCCAACAGGACTTTATATAAGCACAAGAATCATTTGCTTAATTACTAACAAGATAACTTATGGAACTCCCCTTTAATTAGATATATTTTATAAATAGGGTTAAATAAAAATTAGAATACAAAAAAGTAAAAAAAAATCATTTAATGTATTATATTGATTTCGATACGGGCTGCACTTTTAGTTATAAGCCCAAGCACAAGCCCAGCCATTAGAAGAGCAGGCTGGACCGGCCCGCAGCTGCGCTTTTAGCTATAAGCCCAATAATGGGCCTGGTCGTTCTGCGGGTTGAGCTTTCATCTATAAGCCCAAAACCCAGCTTTCAGAAGTGCGGGCCAGAGTCAAAAATAGAAACCTAAACCATATTTTTGCCTTCGGCCTGCGCCTAGCTAGTCAAGGACCAGGTCTAAACAATGGTAGCAATGAAACATTGAAATAATAATAATAATAAATGTTTATAGTAACTAATAAAATGATGGTAAATTATTAGCAAAAAGAAATAATAATTAACTAAACATATATAATTATAAATAAATAAAATAGAGTACATATGCTTGTTACTCTCGTGTTCATCTCTCTTTCCTGATGATCGGATAAATCGCTATAAGAACCGTATAATCAAAACATGCATATATATTAGCATGTATAATACATCCGTAATTATTACTATTTTCTTAACCACAAAATAAGAGAGGGAGATATATATACAGTAACAAAGTAGTTTGAGATAAACAAAAATAGATGTATAAACAAATTAAAATAACCACAAAATAAGACTCTTCCAAACTAAGAGTGCGACCTGTCAAAGTCCAACAAGTAGTCACTCCAGTCCAAAAACACGCTTTTGTGTGAGCCAGCCTAAACCTAACCATAGCCTCGATTAGAAACTTCGTACCTTACTTTTCCCGGACAGCATATATTTTGGAGTTGGCCGTTGGGTTATAAATATTGCTGACCAAATTAGTTTATGGAAGGAATATGAGTTCAATGCCATTTAATTTATTAGGTACAGGTAGGGTATTTTTATTTTTTTTTATCATTTTTAATAATTTTTCTAATTTTCTAATTTTTTAATATATTATTTGAAATAATTTAATTTATTCCAATGCACCTCCATTATATGTTTTCTTAATTTTCATATTTTAGAATTATTTCTTTTTTATTATTTAATTTAATGTAATTTATTTTAATATCATTAATTAACAAATGAAAATAGAAAGCGTTAGTTTTAAACTTACATATTTGGGGCAGAAATGAATAAAAAAATTGGGAGCAAACCGTTTAACATAACAAAATATTTGTATAATATTCTTCCGCCTGAGTTAAGTAGGAAAAATTATATAGTGTATCCAGTATTTTAATTAAGTGTATTTTTAAATTAATAAGTTGGTTATTTGTGAACGATTTTAGAAAAAACTAAAGGGCCGGTGAATTTTTATCAGGTGAGTCGACTACATAGAAATAAAATACTATTTTTTCATAATTACTTGAGATAGTTTTATTGATTAAGTGATTTCAGTAGATGCGTTCATATATCTCACATGAGCAATGCCCTCAATTTTAATAAATCTCATTGATTTTTCTTTTAAAAAACCATTACTCTTTACTTTATTATTAAAAAAACACAAAATTTTGACTTTAAAAAGAAAACTAATGAGGTTTTTCTTCCGAAATAAATAAAAAATAGTAAAAAAGGTGATTTAAATTCGACCTCTTACTTTTTCTATATTTTATAAAAAATATCATTGAATTATTAATTCATTGATAATTATTGGATAACAAACCGGTTGATAATTTTAAAATCCGAGAAAACCGTCAGTTGTAAAAGATCACCGAGGATTAAAACGGTAAATAAAAAAACATAATCGAAAAACCTTCATTATACCGTGTTGTAGAAAGCCTTCTAGGAGAAGCAATTGATGCCCATTAGCTGCTACCTTGCTTCCCTTCCTCCTGCCTCTAGAGATGCGGAATTGTCAGACTCATGGTAGGGGATCGACTCTCTAATTTTTCTTTAAATGTGACCGGTTATGTTAAAAAAATCTGAACCGTTTAATAAAATTGGACGGATGAAATTAAAAATTTAAGTCATTAATGAGTTGACCAGTCAATAAAATTCAACAAATGGTCAACTTATTAATTACATAAATTTTTAATTTCATCCGTCCAATTTTATTGAACGATTCAGATTTTTCTAACATGAGTGTGGAAAATTAGAAGAGTTCAATTCATAGTAGAGAGGAACTTTTTGTCTTTCAGTTTCTTCTTTTTAGTACTACCATACCGTGGAAAAAACTTAGGTACATCATGATTTAGGATGATAATACGTGCCACAAATAGTGCTAGAATACCACTATTCTTAACCCTTTTGAACACATGTTATCATCCTACATCATGATGTATACATTATGATGTACCCAAATTTTACTCACCGTACCGTAGTGTAACCGTGCTGTCTACTGGGACCACAAACCACCTACTTTATTTCAAATCTAATAATTTTTTTTTATCCTTATAAAAAGATGTATCATAAGTTAGATTTGTATAAATAAATTACACAATAATAAGCTTTACATTACAGATTTACTTATTTTTTTTAGAATTCATTCCTTACTAAGACGATCTAATACAAATAAACTTAATTTAATTTATTGAGCTCAAAGATTCACGTGATTCAAACCTGAAAGAAAAACGATAAATATATTTTCTTTAAGTTCTCATTACCTCTCTATTGCGTTAAAATGTATCACTATACATTAAATATTTTTTTTAGCCCGTTGTAATATGTTTAATTTTCATGAGAAAATAATAAGTAAACTTGTAACATGGAGTAGTTTTTATTGACAATTTTATTAAGTAATTTTTTACCCAATCTTTTGGAAATCACATTGGTTTACTGTAAAATACTAATGTTAATAGATTAATTTATTAAAAAATAACAAAACAATTTAGCAAGTAATCAATAAATTACAAATTTTTTATATATTTAACGGATAGTAGCAAGCCTATGGACATAATTCAATAGTTGTTTGATTTCACTAGTTGTAAGGAGTCAATGTGTGAGAATAAAACCTATGGACATAATTCAATAGTTGTTTGATTTCACTATAGTACCAATAAAGACTCATGTTCGATAATTGATGTTTGTCAATACAACAGAGAAGATTAATTTTTTACAAGGGTTTGAACTTTTTTTTAATTGGGCGTATTCTAATGATAATTAATAATAAAATATTTTTTTATATAAAAAATGGATTTTATTAACAAAATCAAGCAAATTTTATTGGGTAACCGATGGTCCGACATTCAAATATAATTTAACCTCGGTTACACATAATAGAATACTCGGTTACACATAAGCAATGCAAATATGGCATCCTTATAATCAAGGGTGTACGTGCAAGTGATGTGTTACAAATCTATTGTTTTAATTTTTTATTTTTGCAAACTTATACAATTAGGGCTTGGACGTTTGACCTGGCCGCCTGCCTTCTTCAGTAAGACACACTACACTGACGGAGTTGATGGAGAGTTGGTTAGTGTTGCCTTAATTTTTCACTGGCGGTGACGGTGGTGGCAGCGGCGGCAGCATCCCGGAAACTAGTTATTATTCCTGACCGCAGAAGGCTATAGTGAACGGTGTTAAAGATATAAGGAAGCAAATTACAGGAATTATGCCCAAAAATCCCGGCAAAATGTGGGTGGCAAAAGCGAAAAAAGCTGACAGGAGCAACACGATCCCTACCATCTGCAAGAAACTGGCAAGCCTCTTATAAGTTTCACTCAACAACATCCCATTCATAATCAGAGCCGCCGCGACAGAGATCAAGATCGTAATGAGACGCTTGAAGACATGGGAGGTAACTGCAAGCGTGACGAAAGCAATGACCATAGGCACGGATAAGGCTAGCATGTGTTTGGCCAGCTCTAGCCTCTTGATCATTTTAAACACCGGATGGTCTGCAGAGGGAAGGATGGTTTCTATACCTTTCTTGATGAGGTTATGCATTGCGTTGCGAATTTTCAGCAACCAGCTCCAGCCGGACGGCGACACAACCTCCGCTTGTGGTGTCGGATTGTTCACGATGGTATCCTCCAGCGGCAATTCCGATTCCCGTCCGGAGGCCCTGGAGGATGGTGCTGTGAAGGAGGATGGGGAGGAGGGCGCTGTGAAGGAGGAGGATCGGGAACTGCTGGCAGCTGGTGAGTTTATTGTGTAACAATGATGATTCCAGTAAGCTCTAGATCTACTCCTTTTTCATGCTTACGGGAGAAGATCTTTGACATGCTTTTAAGCATCTTAGGGACAATTTTCAGCACCGTGGAGGCTGACCGGAGTGCATTTTCCGGTACTTCCGACGAGGAATTAGTAAAGGATGATTCAATATCGTTGCCGATGATCGGGATTTCGCTCCGCGGTGCTACATCCAAGTCGAAGGCTTCTGAGGTTGCCCTGGAAAAGGAGGAGGAGGAGGCCGGAGCGGATGGCGGCAAGCTGCGGCCGGTGTATTGGGAGGTTGAGGCGGGTGCAGGAGTCTCCGTGCCTTTGGCCAAAATTTTCAGAATTAACCAAACTTTTGAGAGTTGATTGCTCACAACCATAGTCATAAAAAAGCGCAAAAAGCAGAACAAAGTTCGCCCTCTTTTTCCCAAAAAAGAACAGGGATGTTGCTTCAAGAAAGTTGGTCCTTTATAGACCTTGTGCGAGGTGCATAGATGTACCAAGTACTCAGTACCTCACCTACTTAAATTTGGACACATGTAAAATTATTATAAAAATTTAAGTATAAGAAAAAACTTTATACTTGTTGGAATTTGAGTAGAAAATATTCTGAATATTTGTACCCAAATTTTTGCGCAGCAAAGGAAAAGATGTTGGTGGAGTTTTAAGTTGAATTTCATTGAAATTATTCGTCACACGTTGACGTTGACCAACTGTAAAGTCAAGACCCGTTAGACCTTTTTAAAATATTTTAAAGTCCCATTTAATTAACACAATCCACTGACAAGCCAACGTTTCAATTAGTATCCCTTGTTTTATTTTTTGTTAACCAAACTTCAATTTCAATATTTTATTTAATCACAATTTTTAATTTTTTTTGTTTAATTACAATTTTAATCATCCCCAATATTATTCAATCACACTTCTACTGTAATAAAAATCAAACATGATAATATTGACCATCGTTATGTGTCACGTCAGCATGATGTCATGTGGATTTAATTCTATTTTTAATTAATTTCAACAAATCTTTATCTTCCTCCATTCCACCCCCCTCCCTCGAGCTAATGTGTGACCCCGTCACCGTAAGCACCGGCCAGACCTACGACCGCTCCAGTATTGAATCTTGGGTTGCTACCGGCAACACCACCTGTCCGGTCACGCGGCCCCCACTCACCGATTTCACCATCATCCCCAACCACACCCTCCGCAGGTTAATCCAAGACTGGTGCGTCGCCAACCGCTCTTTCCGTATTGAACGCATCCCAACACCGAAACAACCGGTAGTGTTAGAACTAGCTGTTTGTTTTTCTGTTTTGAATAAACCTATTCTCTAGGAATAGGATTCTTTGTTGATTTGTTCTTTCGTAGGAATAGCCATGATATATCATGGATCCTACTTTTACTCTTTCTGTTTTTGTATTAGCTATATAAAGTCATTTATTCCACTTAATAAACTAAGCTTAAGAACTACAATCAGCCTTGATATCATCTGATTTTAACAGTGGTAGTGGAGCCAGCACAAAGGCCTGATTGTTTGATAGAACAAGAGAGAGAAGTTGAGTGAGACACGAAGAGAGAAGTCAAGTGAAACACAGAGGGAGAGGAAACAACAACAAGCCATGGCTGACGGCAACAGCTTCCTCAGTATTCTGAAGTTCGATGGAGACTATAATCACTGGTCCATGCTAATGGAAAACTTGCTGAGATCAAAGGAGTGCTGGAGCTTGGTGGAGCAAGGCTATGAAGAGCCTAAAACCCTGGAGCCACTCACAGGAGCACAACGTCGAACCTTGGAGGAGCAAAATCTGAAGGACTTGAGGGCAAAGAATTATCTGTTTCAATCTATTGACAAGAATATTTTGAAAACGATCACTAACAAAGCCACTTCCAAAGCACTCTGGGATTCGATGAAGGAAAAATATCAGGGGAATACTTGAGTTCAACGAGCTCAACTCCAAAGGCTGCGCAGGGATTTTGAAATTCTAGAAATGCAAAATGGTGAGTGCGTGAATGATTATATTTCTAGAGTCATGTTAATTGCAAATGACATGAGAGGAGCAGGAGAGACCATGAAGGATGGACATATTGTTGAGAAAATTCTGCGCACACTGTCTGACAAATACAATTATATTGTATGCTCAATGGAAGAGTCCAAAAAATATTAATGAGATGACAGTAGATGAGCTGCACAGTTCATTGCTTGTACATGAACACAAGATAAAACGGAAGGAAGTGACTGAACAAACATTGAAGGTTATAGGAGACAGCTCTACTCTACGAGCTGATGAACGATTCGGTGACAGAAGCAGAGGGCGTGGTGGATACAGAGGGAGAGGCAGAGCATTCAACAAATCCACAGTTGAGTGCTACCGATGTCACAAGCTGGGACACTTCTAGTACGAATGTCCAACCTATGCTAATTATGCAGAACACACAGAGCTGGACGAAGGAGAAGAGATGCTGCTTATGTCTTATGTGGAAATGCAAGGAGCCACACGAGATGAAGTATGGTTTTTGGACTCTAGGTGCAGTAATCACATGAGTGGAAGCAGGAAATGGTTCACTGAGTTTGATCAATCATTTAGACATAGTGTTAAGCTGGGAAATGACTCCAAATTGGTTGTCATGGGAAAAGGCAACATTCGAATGAAAATAGATGGACGAGTTGTGGTCATATCAGAGGTATTTTACATTCCTGATCTCAAATCAAATCTACTTAGCATTGGTCAGCTTCAAGAACGAAATCTATCTATACTGATTAAGATTGGCTGCTGTAGCATTTATCATGATATTAGATGTCTGATCATACGAACTATGATATCTGTAAATCGCATGTTTGTACTTTTGGCCTCTATTCCTTCTGTCTCTACTAATGGATCAAAAACAGCCTGTTTCAATGTGACCTCTGAAAATGTCACAAGCTTGTGGCATCAAAGGTTTAGCCATCTTAACATGAAAGGACTGCGGACTCTTGCCTATAGGAAGATGGTTCAAGGCCTGCCAATATTGAAGAATCAATCCAAGGTGTGCACCATATGTATGACAGGAAAGCAGCAACGTGATCCTTTTAAAAAGAAAAGCACTTGGAGAGCATCCAGACCTCTACAACTTATTCACTCAGACATATGTGGGGCAATTACTCCCGAATCTCACAGTCATAAGAGGTATATCATTACTTTTATAGATGATTATAGCCGAAAAATGTGGTCCTACTTTCTACAGGCCAAGTCCGAAACCTTTGATACATTCAAAAGGTTCAAGTCATCAGTTGAGAAGGCAACATGATACAGCATAATCTGTTTGCGCACAGATAGAGGTGGAGAGTTCACTTCATCAGAGTTCAATGACTATTGTAGCACTAATGGAATCGCAAGACAGCTCACTACTGCCTACTCACCACAACAGAACGGAGTTGCAGAAAGAAGAAACCGAACCTTGATGAATATGGTGAGATGTATGCTTGCCGCACGAGATGTTCCAAAGGAGTTTTACCCGGAAGCAGCTAACCTGGCCACTCATGTTCTAAATAGATGTCCAACCTCAGCCTTGCCAAACATAACACCTAAAGAAGCCTGGAAGGAAAGAAAACCATCAGTGGTACATCTCAAGGTGTTTGGATGCATAGGACATGTTCATATTCCTGATGCCACAAGGAAGAAGCTAGATGAGAAGAATCAAGTGCGTGTACATGGGAGTTAGTGAGGAGTCCAAAGCTTTCTGAATGTATGATTCAGAAACAGAGAAAATTATCATCAGCCGAGATGTAGTTTTTGATGAAATGGAAAAGTGGGATTGGAAGAAGTCAGGAGAGACCAATTCTCCTGATCTTATGTGCGAAGAAAATGAAGAGAATAAGGAGAATGACGATTCAGAAGCTGAAAATCAAGCAGATAATGACAGGGAAGAAGAAATTATAGGAGATAAGAGAATCAATGTCCCTAAAAGGAGAAGAAGAAGGCAGCCAATATGGATGAGGGACTATGAGTCTGGAGCTGGATTGTCAGAAGAGGAAGAAGAAGGAGTGGAGCAGCTCACCCAGGAGATGCAGCAGCTTACTATGTTTGTGTCAAATGATCCCACCACCTTTGAGGAAGCAGTCAAAAGTCAGGTATGGAGGGATGCAATGGAGTGTGAGATTGCAGCAATTGAGAAGAATGGAACATGGGAACTAACAGATCTGCCAACAGGAGTAAAGAAAATTGGTGTCAAATGGGTATTTAAGACCAAGATGAATGAAAAAGGAGAAGTAGACAAATATAAAGCTCTTCTTGTTGCGAAGGGATATGCTCAACAAGCTGGAATTGATTACACTGAGGTATTTGCACCTGTGGCAAGATGGGATACCATTCGACTAACTTTGTCCATTGCAGCTAGTCGAGGATGGAAAGTTTATCAACTCGATGTTAAGAGTGCATTCCTACATGGAGAGATAGCAGAGGAAGTGTATGTGGAATAACCGAAGGGATATGAGGTGACAGGTGAAGAAGACAAAGTGTATAAATTAAAGAAAGCTCTCTATGGGCTTAAGCAAGCCCCTCGAGCATGGTTCAACAAGATAGAATCATACTTTGTGATCGTCAGTCAAATACAGATTTATAGTGCCTGAAAACGTGTGTGCACAAGAGATAAAGTGTACAGTGGCAGTCAGGGTCGAACACAGGGATTGTGAGAAACTGATTTATGGTCGTGAATGTATTCGGGAGAAGAGCACAAAGGGTAACACTTAGGGGGGGTTTTACTTGGCCAAACGAGTTGGCCAAGGCAGATTTCGGGAGCTAACAATTTTTATCTAGGAAAGCAGTATTCGGGGTCCCGAGGTGTCAATTCGGGAGTCCCGAATGATAAAATAAAGCAAGTAAGCAAATAATTCCAGAAATAATAAAACAAATCAGAAACAGATGCAGAAGTATCAACGCATGCGTGAAATAGATCAAGAGTGAAATAAGCACGAATAATCAGATGGAGGAAGTGTTCTCGGCAAAGGCATTCTGGGTTGCATTCGGGACCAGATCGTCATCAGCTCAAGGGTATTCCATTCGAGATGTCATAGAAATGACATGGGGACCAGATTCCTCGGATATCCCCTACTTTTCTCTTAAGAGAAACTACCCTCCGTTTCCACATATGAGGTAGTCTTGACAGTTTGCCATCCCTCCAGGCACGAATGCGGGAGGGTCATACTCAAACTGCCCATGAAGCTAAGAAAAGACAGATCTAGAGCTAAAGTCCCTCAGTTTGTCAGGCTCGTGACCCAGCCCTAATCAACTACCCAACCTATCTATTCAAGACCACTTTGACACAGTCAAGACTAAACAGATGCCTACTTACTCATGCAATTTTCCTTTCGTATTCATCACATGAATGGCAGCATTTACACAAAATAATTCTCAGTTGATCAGACCTTAAATTAAATCATGCAAAGATGTAATTAAATCGATGAATAGTTAAATACAGCATCAAGAATATATTAAGCACATTAAGGCCTCGAATCTGCCCTTGCAACCCTTGAATCAGCCTTGCCAAGAACTAGAAATTTAGCTACTCATACTTAAAGATAAACAAATAACGATTAAAGAAAGCATAACAAGTAAATAAATAGATGAAGGGAAGAAAACTTGTTACTAAAATTCCGTTTATAGCTCGGCAGCAATGTTGAAGAAGCTAACAATGGCTGGAGAGAGAAACTAGAGAGAAGTCTAAGCTACTTCTAAATTATGCTAAGTGATTAAAAGCTAGAAAAAAAAGATGATCTAAACTAATCCTAGATGCCCTTTATATAGTAGAGCCTTAAGCACAAAATATCTTCAGCCTAAAACTAGGGACAAAATGCATTAATTGAAAGCCTAAGAAAGTGGATCCATGTTCCTTAAAGCACAAAGCTGGAAAAGCATAAAGCTGTCTGATTTTTCCAGCTTTGGGCAGGTCTGGACTGAGCTCGAGGCTGAACTGGTCAGTTCGGTGGGTGTTTGGTAATCAGTGCAGAGCGCAGGAACAGTGTCAGAGGAGTCACATGGGCGTTTTAGGTGGGATGACACGTGGAAATGACATCCTTTGCCCTTCGGGGTCCCGAACTGGGAATCCGATTCGGGACCTTGAACGCTGGTTCGGACTCGGGACCTCGACTCTGGGTCTTGAAGCTCAAAAACTGCACAAAATGGTCCAGAAATGCATCTTTTCGCATAAACTCCCATTTTAGGCCTAAATCTGCAATAGTAATGGAAACAAGGGTAAATTAGCAGAATCATGCCTTAAAAAGGGGAGAAAATGGAGAGAAAATCATGCATAAAAACATGCTATCACTTTGTCAAGAAAGGTTTTGAACGAAACATGAGTGATCACACTCTGTTTACAAAGAATGAAGGGGGAGGAGATGTTCTTATTGTGAATTTATATGTGGATGACCTCATCTTTACAGGAAACAGTGAGAAATTGTTCGAAGAATTCAAGAGCTCAATGAAAAGGGAATTTGAGATGACTGATCTGGAATGCATGAGATATTTTCTTAGTGTGGAAGTCACACAGACTTCAAATGGCATTTTTATTTGTCAGAGGAAGTATGCTAACGAAGTACTGGAAAGATTTGGGTTACAAAATTGCTCATCTGTCAAAAACCCAATCGTTCCAGGGTGCAAGCTCACAAAGGATGCTGAAGGATTGAAGGTTGATGCCACCACATATAAGCAAATGGTGGGAATTCTTATGTACTTAACTGCCACTAGGCCGGACCTGATGTATGTTGTGAGTCTGGTGGCTCGTTTCATGGAAGCTCCAACGACTATGCATCAACAAGCTGTGAAAAGGGTCCTGCGCTACTTGAGAGGAACCACTAAACTGGGACTGTTTTACAAAAGAGAAGGAAGAGAGAATTTGGTAGCTTTCTGTGATAGTGACTATGTCGGAGACCTTGAAGATCGAAAGAATACCTCAGGGTATGTTTTTAAGATATCAAATGGATTAGTTGCTTGGAGTTCTAAAAAGCAGCCCGTGGTGTCACTGTCCACCACTAAGGCCGAATTTATTTCTGCAGCAGCTTTTGCTGCTCAAAGCATTTGGATGATGCGTGTACTTGAAAGGTTGGGGATTAAGAAAAGTAAGTGCATTATTTTCTGCGATAATAGTTCAACGATTAAACTTTCGAAGAATCCTGTTATGCATGGTAAGAGTAAGCATATTCACGTTCGATTTCATTTTCTTCGGGAGTTGGCAAATCAAGGAGAAGTTAAATTAGTGCACTCTGGTACTAAGGATCAGCTAGCTGACATCATGACCAAGCCTTTGAAACTGGAAATATTCGTGAAATTGAGAGAAAGACTTGGAATGTGCAGCATTGAAGGGATAAACTGACTGTATTCTTGAATAACAGTTTAGTTTAAGGGAGGATTTGTTAGAACTAGCTGTTTGTTTTTCTGTTTTGAATAAACCTATTCTTTAAGGATAGGATTCTTTGTTGATTTGTTCTTCCGTAGGAATAGCCATGATATATCATGGATCCTACTTTTACTTTTTCTGTTTTTGTATTAGTTATATAAAACCATTTATTCCACTTAATAAACTAAGCTTAAGAGCTACAATCAGCCTTGATATCATCTGATTTTAACAGGTAGAGTAGAACCCAGTCTTGTCCGCTCCTTATTGAACCAAGCGGCAACCGTGTCGAATCCCCACCAAACTCGCCTCGCTGCACTCCGCCGACTCAGATGACTCGCCCGCGACTCGGAGAAGAATCGGTCTCTGATTTCCTCGCACAACGCACGAGAAATCCTCATCAACCTCGTTTTCTACGGCCTGGATTTGAGTTCGAGTTCAGATTGGAGGAAGATGAAGATTTGTTGAAAGGTAGATGAGGATTCGTGGTTATGACTGTGTTAAAAGGTATTATTGATTTGAATCTTGGATTTATGAATGATGGCTTCTGGATAGAATAATTAGTTGAGTTGATTTTGAATTTTGTATTTATGGATGATGGCTTCTGGATCTGTGGAATTTAAGGTAGAAAACGGTTGGATTTCTTGGTGGGTGCTGGGTTCTGGGTTCGGGTTGAATTTGTTTTTTTGGGTTGGTCAATTTCTGGAAAATCAATTGCTAGCCACTCATATCTTTTTCTTAAAAGCTGCTCACTCTCTCAAATACTATCACAAATTGCAATTAGCTGTTGTGGGTTGCCTTTTCCTTCAATTGTTTGTTTCTGTTCTTTCGTGTTCCATTAAGGGTAGGGCTTTTATGTTAATTTCTTTAATTTTTTGTGGTTCTTAGCTGTTGTGGGTTTCTGTTCTTTCGTGTTCCAAGAAATTTCAACTGCTGTAATATGCATCATATTTGACAGAGATGGGGAGTTGACATCTGGTGTTGCAATTATGGAAATTGCTAATGGTTGGAGCTTGGCTAGTCAGAGTTGGAGGAAGAAGATGTTGTTTTTGGTGTTTTAGGATTTAATTGAATATGGGTATTCTTTGATAGGAAATAAATTTATTGAGATGGGTCTATTTTTTTTGGCTTGAATTTGATGACGGTGATGCAATGTGTTTGATGTTTGTTAATGGTGGTGAAGGAGGGAAGAAGATGGTGATGGCGGTGAAGATGAGGAGACGAAAAAAAAAGAAGTGGCGGGCCCACACTTGCCACGTGGCAGGCTGGTGTGGCAGGAGACGTTGTGGCAAGCTGACGTGGCGTTGTTCTAAGACCTGATGTGGTGTATAATGTGCCACGTCTGATTTCTGTTACGTTAAAAGGTGATTAAATAATATTGACGATTATCAGGGTTGTAATTAAACAAAAAAAAAGTTAAAAATTACAATTAAATAAAATATTAAAGTTCAGAATTAATTTATATCAATTTTTTTTTTTAATGGTAATGCCCCTATTCATTTGGATGGCTTTTCAACGGATTCTACTTCCTTTAAAAATTAATTTTGAGAGCCAAAATCCATTCTGGTAGAAGCATTAAATTTAAAAATTCTATCAAAAATAGTTTTAAAACTTAAAATTTTCTTTGGGCTTTGCTTGGTTTTTTTTTGAGCCCAAACTTTTGTTTCTTTATATGATTTTGTTTGTGGGCTTTGGGCCGATTAGGTTTTGTAGCTGGGTGGGCGTCTTGTTCTGATGTGGGTCTTACACAACTCCCAGCTTCTTCTTATAATCGAGGAACTTGAACATGTTTTTTTTAACGAACTTCTAAGTAAACAGTGTTAGTATATGGTCCGAAAAACGCCATTATAACCCGCATTGGCTAGCTTGATTTGTCAACTGGTGACCAAAACCCCAAACCAATTGAAAAAAAGTAAGTTAAGTTAGTTGATTTAAATGGCATCCTGCTTAAAACCAACTTACAACTTGGGTATTTTTATATGGGCTATTTTGATTCTTTTATAAATTGAGATAAGATTTGAATCTAAATTCAAAATTTTACTGATATTTTCGTCATTAGTATAATAATTAATGAGATGCATTACTATTGACGATTTTTTAGGTTATAAAATGCATTATGCACTGCACCAAATGGGCCTTTCCGGGCGGTCATTTCACGAACCTGTCTGAATGAGTTCTTGGTTCGAGTATGCGTGTGATGAATGTTGCTTGTTTTATTTGGTACGGTTTCTAGCTGTCCATTTGTTAGAGGTAGATTACACTTTTTGCTGCTTAGTTTCCAAGTGTTTGATGTTTGTTTTTCACCCCTTAACTTTATAGATAAAAAGATATATTTTTTTAGTTAATAATTAAACCCAAGGAGATACGTGATTTTTGGTGTGGAATGTTGCTTTTGTGATTTTAAAAGACAAAACTATATTTCTTTTAACTATGAATTAATTCAAATAGTAAAAATATTTATATAAAATAAGTTTTCCTCTAAAGTTTTATAATAGACAAATAAAATCTTTATTTATAAATTAATTTTAAATTAATTATATTATTAATTATTATTACAAAATTAGAGATCAAACACATAACCTATATTATATATAAAGACGACAAACATTAAGCAATTGAATTATAACATTATGTGCATTATAAATTAATTTTAGTACTAAAATTATATTTTAGTTGTTAATAGATCTTAATTTAATTTATTCTTATTGGTTGAAGAATTACACTCCTAATAGAATTCTACTCCTAATAGAATTACAAAAGATGGAAATAAAATCCTTACTGGAATAGAAAACCATGGGGAGTGGGATTGGAATCTACTGGAGATTATTTTCTGGAATATTCTTTTGCGTGTCGGAGTAAGCACTTGCAGCACTCGACAGCTAGGCCTAGACGATCCTTACCTAAGCCTCGACGCTCAACATCCATCAAAGTCCAGCAGATAGTGTATTTTTCTGAAATTTCCTCCCCTAAAGCCCAAATCTGTTAAAAGTAAAGAAATATAAACAAATTAGTAGCATCAAGATCCGAGAAGAGCAAGGGCTAGGAAAGGAAGGAAAAATGCCCACAAAATACATCATACCATGGGGTCATATCAGAGCACTACTAATTGAGATTAGAGGGGCATTTCAAATGCTTGTGCACGAGATTGCATGGTGTGGCCAAATGGTTTACCTGGACTTGATCAACGTTCACCCCGCTTTCCATCAGAAAGGCTATAATGTCATCAAAGCTATCTTTTGTTGGCTGATAATGTCCACTATATGGAGCGATGGACTGAAAATTTTGAAGTAAAGAATGTCAAAAGCCATAGACAGAAATATCTGACCAAAACTTTAATTGGGATTGCCAACAGCTGTACATACATGAACATGTGCAACCAAAGAAGAAAAAGGAAACCACCATCCGTTGGCCATTTCGCCATCACATTAAAGAAATATCAACAAAAGTTAATGAAATAGTTGCTCGTAACGATTATTTAAACTTTTCAGAAAGGCGTCTTGGTTTCTGCACTAATCCATTTTACAACAGTAGATTTTTTTCTTTTCAGACATGACTGGTTACAAGAGCGTGAGAAGACTGTATCCATGAGTGTCAAATAGTATTGTGGCTAATTGCTATTCAATATCTTAAGAAGATGCTAGAACCCAAACGTGTAAGGCGCTGAAGGGATAAAATCCAGCAGTGGGCTTGCGTAGCCATACACTTAGACATTTACTCAAAATATCAGAAGATTTCAGCAATACAACAAAAAAAATCATATTGTAGGCACTAAATTCTACCATCACCCATATAATTAGTATTCTGATTACACTATAAGTACTCGCATATAACCTTGAAATTTGATATCAACTGAATCAAACAGGAATGTTTAGAAAACAGCACACTTTTGAAAGAGAAAAGCAGGACATACAGATCCTAGATACTTGATACATTGCTGTCGAAGTTTTGATCTTGAGCATTCCTTGAGATAAATATCTTTCCCATTTCCAATATCCAACCTACACAACGTAACAAACACATTCAGCAATTTACCAAGTTGCTTCTCTTCTCTAGAGAGCCGTATATACCTCTCTATACTACCCAACCATCAAGAAATCATGACGTGAAGAAATAACCATTAAGGGAGAAACACAACAATTAACACACAGAATCACAAATATATTACTAAAAAAAAATACATCCTACTAAGGAGCAACCAGTCACAAGACTTGAAACTCAAGTTTATTAAATGAGCCAAAAAAAAAACACTATATGTGTTTCTAAAGAAAGAAATAACCATTAAGAAACTGAAAATTTCACTACAATAATAAATAAAAACCAAAATTTGCCCACCAGTAGAAAAATGGCTGGCGGGAATCAGCCTTACGCCACTCCTCATAGTATAAATGCAAGAAATGCCCATAACGATGCCTTGGATCAATCTGCAAAGCATCACCACCCACAAACCCAAAATAAATTGTTAAATATGAATACTTCTCAAATAAAATTGTAACTTAATTTTTTTCTTTTCAAAATATGTATTAAATAAAGATGGTAATTACAGCTTCAATCCAATGTTGCAGTGCTTTGGCCCCTTTGGATAACCCCTTCCCTACCTAAGAGAAAAATAGTATTTGTAAAGACAAAACCGGCTCTAAAAATAGACTTGAAACTAAAAAAAATCAAATTGGCAATTCCTGAATAGCGCACACCTTTGAAGCATTCAAGCTAATACGATACCACCTTGAAGCCGCGGTTTCTGGCTTTGAATTAAAAAATGACACCCTGCTGTGGCTCAACCTTGCATAGTCGATGGCTTGCCACCTCAGATTTCACAGCAAAAATAAATTAATAGCACAAAAAAATAATTAAAAAAAAATAGAGAGATTTTGCGGTTAGTTAGTTACCATAACTCCTCAGGCTCAGCTAATACCGCGGAATCGGCTAATTTTCGCCGAGTCCGATAACTCCGGTACACCTTCTGCACCCTCACCGCAGCCTCATGCCACGCGACAAGTCGCGTCAACGTCACGGAGATTCCCATTGGTCGCCGTCACTTCAGTCGCGTCGCATTGCCCCTGGCGGTGATCAGACAAATTATTAGGTGTATTCACATGGAATTAGTTCTAGGTCGCCTATTGATGTAAATTAACAACCATAAACTCACTTTTAATTTTAAGAAATTAAATCAAATATGAGTGTCATATTTATTAAGAGTGAGCGAATATAAAACTACATTTATTATGTGCACTTAATAATTTCAACACAGTATATTTGCAAAAAAAATGCCCTGGAGAAAGACGACAGGGCAAGCCGATGAAATTTAATTTTATTTCTATAGCCGATGGATGGGTGGCATAAGGGGCCATGCTATCTATTTTAGATTTTGAGGGACCTTTTTTATCCTTTTAGTTGTCTTTTTAGTAGTACCCGTAAAAAAGAAGAAAAGAATATACAGTGGTTTGGTGTAGAATTGCCACAACAAAGACAAGTTGTCGTTCCCACCATCGAGTTTATAATTCGACGACACTCTATAAAGTATAAAGAGATAGGTATTGAATTCGATTATTTTTTTCTCATCCAATATTATTTGATAATATCGCCTACGAGATAATTAGTCTTACTAGTACCAATTAAGTTTATACTTATATAACATAAAAAGTTAGGTATTGAATTCGATTAAGATTTTCTTGTTCAATACAGGAAATTATCATGTTTACCTGAAAAAATGAAAGTCCAATCTCAAACCATTTGGCATAACCATCTATTTAGTCAATCAAAATTCTAATCTCTTGTTTAAACATTAATTTCATCAACCTAAGAGAAAATTAGTATTTGTAAAGACAAAACGGCTCTAAAAATGGACTTGAAACTAAAAAAAATCAAATTGGCAATTCCTTAATAGCACACACCTTTGCAGCATTCAAGCTAATGCGATTCCACCTTGAAACCGCGGTTTCTGGCGTTGAGAAATTATAAGACGACACTGTGCTGTGTGATAATCCGTGAAACGGGATGAGGATTTTTTCGTCAAATGGCTCGTCGGAATGTGGTGGTTGAAGCTCCTTGAGCGACCTGCAAAGCGCCGGAAATGTTTTCCGGCGTAAAAGCTCCGATGCTAAAGTTAGTATTTGAATTCAGTGTAGAGAAAAAATGTATGTTTACTCTGTGTGTGTTTTTAGGAGCCGAAGACCTCCCGCTTATGTACTTCACTCTAGTCCTTATGTAGGGCTAGAGTGGTTAGATCTTTAGACATGTTTCACCCTTTTTTCTAAAATGTGGTCTAAAAGTAGGAATTAATAATTGTAAAGTGGAGTTAATGCCTTTGGGGGAATAAATATTCCCCTTGTCTAGTTATTAAATGATGAGTTAGTGGGGGCAGGAAAGGTTATCCCCCACGCCAACTTTGACTAAATATATACTGGGAAATATACCAGTGAATGGAGCTTAATATCTGTGCCCAATCGGTATGGTGCCGTTTGATGGTACATTGACCTGGTCAATGCACGTAACGGTGCCGATCCGTTTCCTCATGTTTCGGTGGATGGATCGGCCTCGCGCCGTTTGCTGACAATGGGCTAGACTTGCCTTTTGGTCACTTATTCCCATTGACTTAGTCAAATCGGTCATGTGTCATTTTTATCTTTGACTTGGTCAAATCGGTCACTCGCCGTTTTAACTGATCAATGGTACTTTGTGAAGGTACAAAGTCCATTATGCCCTTGTGATAATTTTATGTATTATCACTGTGGTTCAACCTCACAAAGTCGATGGCTTTCCACCTCAGATTTCACAGCAAAAATAAATTAATAGCACAAAAAAATAATTAAAAAAAAATAGAGAGATTTTGCGGTTATTTAGTTACCATAACTCCTCAACTACTACCGCGCAATCGGCTAAATTTCGCCGAGTCCGATAACTCCGGTACACCTTCTGCACCCTCACCGCAGTCTCATGCCACGAGAATTCCGCCGCGTCAATGTCACGGAGATTCCCATTGGTCGCCGTCACTTCAGTCGCGTCGCATTGCCCCTGGCCGTACATCGGAGAATCAAGAGCGTCTGATTTCGGAGATTCTGACGGCGGCGATTCACCGACGGGGAAATCGTGAGATAGTTCTATTCTATCGAGATCGCGCTAGAAATGAGACAGCGCCTGCGTTTCAACAACCTTCATCGGAGAGAAAAAACCGGAAAGCAAATGATTCCAAGATGTTTGTTTTACGAGAGACGAAGGCAGGGTTTCATTTGGCCGCTGGATTTTATTATATATTTATTGATCAATAATGGATAGAGAATATAGTGACTTCGATTTCCAAGAAGAAAAGTAAGGAGGGTGAATTTGTATTTTTTTAATTCTGCAAGGGTGCTATTTGTATTTCCACTCCAGTAAAGCGGTAAAGCCTGATGACTACTATGAGTGAGAATTCTTGGACTGACGTGTTTGGAAGATTTACGAGTTACTACGAGTTACCACCCGAGGAGAAATGTGGAAAGGGGAAAAAGGATTTTTGCTCGGGTGTGAAAAGCTTGTGTGAACCACGTGGTGTAGAAATGTGGAATGAAAGAAATTGGTCAGATTTGTTGTGCCGTCTGTTGGACGTGGAGATGAGATTCGAACAATCTAACTTTTACTATTTACTATTTTCTCTATTTTTTTAACTATTTCTTTTTAAATTTTCTCAGTAACTAATACAATCATCATATTATATTTATTATATAATTTTGTCATTGACTACAAAAATAATCATTTGAAATTCTTTAAAAAAAAGAAGGATTCTTTTACTACATCTAACCCAATTTAAAAAATAATCATTTGAAATGATCTTAAATTAGAGCAAGTCATTTATTTACTATAAAAATTTCCAAATTCACTATATTATTATAATTAATTTTATTTGACTTATTTAAAAAATAATATACCTTATATTTAATTTTGGCTTAAATGATTTCATCCGTTATATATATATATATATTTTTTTCAAATAACACCTTATGTCCTGTAAATTTTAAATAATTTCATTTGTTTATGGTTTTCTTATCTGAAATAGCAACATGTAAAATTTTACAAGATATAAATACATTGGACTATTTGAGAGAGATTATAAACACATAAATTAGTTAGGCTGTTATTTGTAAAAAAATGGAGAGTAAAACTAAAAGCGATAGTAAACCTTTAATTTTTATTATTATATTTTGCATAGTGGTGGGGCCTGGGGGTGCCACATCACCTGGCATATCAATGGCACGAGTCATGACAAAGCAACATGCCAACATCACCTTTTTCCTTTCTTGGTGGGGTTGGATTAAAATCTTTAGTTATAAATTAATTTTAAATTAGTTATATTATTAATTATTATTATAAAATTAGAGATCAAACACATAACCTATAGTATTATATATAGAGACGAAGATATTAAGAAATTGAATTATAACATCATGTACGTTATAAAATTATATTTTAGTTGATAATAGATTTTAATTTAATTTATTCTTATTGGTTGAATAATGAGGATAAAAAGATAACTTATACTAGGTTCTTTTATTTAAACTAAAGCAAATCACAACACCACACGCCAATTGCTAATCAAACAATTACTTCGTCTCTTAGAAATGATACAACACCACACACCACAACACATAATCACAATAGGGCTCAATTTTTATTTACTTGGCTGTAATATGGAGGAGATGCTTTGCATTAGAATTGTGTATATGTACTTTTGATTTGCCATTCTTAGCTTAATAGATTGGATGATTAGCATGCCCATATGGATCATATAGAAAATTGCCATGCGATAGAAATGAATTATTTTAGGGTTGATCATGCTCGAACGAGTGATCTGCTAAAGGAATGGCAACAAAAACACTCTTAGAAGAAGGAAAAAAAAGGAAAAGAAAAAAGAAAAATGAAAACTCAAGTGAAACTTCAACACCAATTAATAATTCCGTTAAATTCATGTACATCGTTTTCAAATTAATTTAGTGTGATTTCACTGGAAAATGGCAACTACCGAATTCTTCCTGCAAGAATCCATAACCATTAGCAATCAGAGTCAAAGAAGTTGCCGCGTTGCTCAGTTTTCCTCTCTTAAATTCTTTAGTCCCTGTATTTACCAGTTTACATTAATTTGATCACGTACATTATTAATTTGATCAATGTTTTCCGCGTACGTGTAACTTAACATATTTATTCTCGTTGAATATGCCAAAACTAATCATAAAGGGATCAAATTAACATATTTCAATGTGTATAGGGACGTATACGATGACTTTACGTTCAATTCTGCTAATCTTCATTAAGTCAACTCAAATTGATTATTTCAACGTGGACAGTGCCGTGTCATAGACAAACTTTAAATATGATCCGACGACAAAAACAACCATTGACTTTGCCCTAAAACATGATCAGCTTACACACGAAACCGTGTTCTTTTTTATATTTTATTGTTGTTTTAGAAAATAACTGCAATTACTTATAAGCAACACGAAGCAGCAGTTTAATTTTTTTAATTTTAAAAAAATATTATCTTGGCTCTTCCGTTGGAGACAGCCATTATGAACATTAAGGACGTCTATTTGTAGGGTTGATAATAGGATCCGTGGATACGAATATTTGCGGGTATTCATTTTATGTAAGGTGATAATAATAATATTCGTGAATATATTCACGGGTACAAATTCTCACTATAAATCCGCTTCATTTGAATGCGAGTTCTGGTGCAGGTAAAGTGACATTAAGGTGAATGAGGGTATAAACTTCATTGGACCGTTTTGAACCGTTCACATATCGAACCGTTCAATCTTAAATAATTGAACCGGCTGGATCAATGTCTGTAATGGGTCGGCCCATCAAAAATTCAAAAAATAAAATAAAAAAATAAAAAAAAATCAAAATGACATAGTTTTGGAAAAGAAGCATTGATACATCCGGTTCAATTCGGGTCGCTGTTTGTAAAAAAACCAGTCGGGTCGATGGGTCGAACTCGGTTCGCATGTATTTCCGATCCAATTACTGAATCTAATGAGAAACCTGAAAATCACTGTTGAACCGGCCGGACTGACCGATCCGATCCGATTCTGATAACATTGGTATGAAGGTGCTCAACCCGCTTCAAACCTGTTTCATTGTCATCCCTATCAATTAACTTTTTGTGCTAGTATATATTTGCATCGTAACCCTACACATATTTAAGGGATATTCTACCGTGTCGCGATATAATGTTGTTGTTTAAGTTGTGATGTTGTTATATAAATTTAATAACTAATTAATTATTTAATGATACATTTAATTTAATAAAAACAAAAAAGTACCAGTGTCATATTTTCCCACACAGTACCGAACCTGTATATATTATTCGAAACCGGGTCAGACCGTTTGTTATTTTACCCGAATCCGAAAGGACCCATACCAAGCAGTATAATACGCCGAGTATTATTGACAAGCGCGTCATTTGAAAGTTTAAAAGAACTTGCCGCCCTATAAATTGCACTGCAACTTATACTAGCTAGCATACCACAGCAATGAATTAGTTTCTTGTTTAATTCTTCCTTTAAATTCGACAACCATGTACACTTTTGTCAAGAAGAAGGCAACACCATTAGAAGAAATAATTCTAGGTACATCAATACTAGGAGTACTCCTCCTCCTTTCATTACCTTTCAGAAAGATCGATGGGAATCTAATTCCGACCATCATCTTTAAGGAGAAGCCAGATTTGTTCCATGGCTTTGTCTTGGCTCTGAACTTCTCCTTCTTTGGTTCTTTCACCACCATCTCTCTCCGCGAAAAATGTCCGAAGCTCGCAAGGTGCTGCCTATTTCTTGCTACCTCTTCAGTTGCTATTGCAATTGGTATAGTCTTATGGCTACTATTGCCTGCTGCCTCGGGATTCAGAAGCAGGATATCAACACGGTCAATTTAGTAATTTTACAAACGAGTATAATTATACTTGGAGTAATGCTATTTCGTAGGAATTGTCAAGCGAAATGACGTGAAGTGACAGTTTTATAAATAAAATGATCATTTTATTTACGAAACTGCCACCATTTATTAATAAAACTGTCACGGCTCTTCATTCCGTTTGAAAATTCCTACAAAATAGCATTACTCTCATGCTTGACTGGTGTATTCTTGATGAGAGTAGTGCTACCATACTCAAACTCTCTCCGACAAAGCCCGATGCGTGAATTTCATGGAAAATTATGTCGAAAGCATCAGCAAGTCGGTTGCGAAAAATAGAGAGTCAAACTAAAAGGGTATTTTTTTTCTTTTTTTTTAAACTTTTTATATATTTATTCACGGCATGGAATTGCAATCCACAATTTTGGCATGTCAGGCACCATTTATTTACAAAATTATCATGCCGCGTCATTCCATGTGATAATTCCTATAAAATAACATTACTCTTATACTTAACTAGTGTATTCTTGATGAGAGTACAGATACTATACTCAAACTCTCTCCGGCAAAGCTTGGCGCATGAATTTCGTGGAAAATTACGTCGAAAGCCATCAGTAAGTCGGTTAGAAACAACCAAACTAAAAGGGTAATTTTATTTATTTATTTATAACTTTTTATATATTTTTTATGCATTATTTATATATATATATATTCACGGCATGGAATTGCAATCCACAATTCTGACATGTCAGTCACCACCATGCTTTATCATGATATGTTCTGGACTGTCGAATGAGAATACCTAAACAAAATAATTTACAAGTAAGAATGAAAAGATTTTAGTTACAAGAAAACAAATTATAATTTATGGAATTAAAATTATAGAAGATGAATTATATAGATTACAATATCAATATAAAGCCGTTCAGTTGAATGGGCCACATAAAAAGTGGTTTGCTACATTAGGTTGCAATCAACAATAGTAGGACTGATCATGGGTTGGCCTTTTTTTTCCTTTTCTGCAAGCCCAAGACCTGACCCAGCTCGCTATGTGAATCTATTTTCGACTTTGCCCAAGCCCAACAGGACTTTATACAAGCACGAATCATTTGCTTAATTACATAACAAGATAACTTATGGAACGAGAGAAGCAAATGTTTCTCCCCTTTAATTAGATATATTTTATAAATAGGGTTAAAGAAAAATTAGAATACAAAAAAGTAAAAAAAAATCACTAATGTATTATATTGATGTCGATACGGGCTGGGCTTTTAGCTATAAGCCCAAGCACAAGCCCATCCATTAGAAGAGAAGGCTGGACCGGCCCGCAGCTGCTCTTGCCCATGAATGGGCCTGGTCGTTCTGCGGATTGAGCTTTCATCTATAAGCCCAAAACCCAGCCTTCAGAAGAGCGGGCCAGACTCAAAAATAGGAACCTAAGCCATAATTTTGCCTTCGGCCTGCGCCTAGCTAGTCAAGGGCCAGGTCTAAACAATGGTAGCAATGAAAAATTGAAATAATAAAAAAAATGCTTATAGTAACTAATAAAATGATGGTAAATTATTAGCAAAAAGAAATAATAATTAACTAAACAAATATAATTATAAATAAATAAAAATTAAGGTAGAGTTTGGTTCACAGAACTTTCCCCCTTAAAATCACTCTCCCGGGTGAGTGATTGAGAGGAATGTTAATTTTCTATGTTTTGTTGGGATTTAAGATTCCCTGAGAAAGTAACATTATTGTGTTTGTTTTGTAATTGGAAATTCTCGAGGAAAGTAAAAAAAACAACTACTTTATCATTTTCTATATTTGTGTTTTTTTTATCTTGTTAGGTGTCTTTTATTATCTTGTTAGTGTCTAATTTTTTTTCTTCTATATATACTGTGCTACATAGTTTTTTCTAAACACGTTAGACTTTCTCTCTATTTAATTGTCTATCTTTCAACCATCAAAATATCAAATGAGTTTGTTTTATAAACTATAGTTTTTTTGTAGGTTAAAGAACATGACAAATAACGTAACTTTCGTATTAGAGTTTTTGAAAATTATAACAAAGTATAACACATTATTTTAACAATACAAACAAATATAACTGCAACAATAGACAAGTCTTTAAAATCTAAACTACGATAATATGATTTACTTCATCTAATTGATCAGTCATCTTGTGGATCGAAAGCAAATGTTGGCCTATATCCATAATTAGTTATTTTTTATAATTAGTTTTGGACAAATATGTCATTTAACAACAAAAATTAACGTTTCTTGTAGGGGGAATCACTCTCCCCACCCCTTAGCTAAGAAATCACTTTCCCCCATTTTTTGAAAAACCAAGACGGTCAAGGAAAGTTGGATTGCGGAGGAGAGTAATTTTTTGTCGCAACCAAACATAATAAAATTCGAAATCTCAGATTTCCGAATCACTTTCCTTCCTGATTCTGCCACCAAGCGAACCTTAAGAGTACATATGCTTGTTACTCTCGTGTTCACCTCTCCTTCCTGACGAGCTCTTACAAAATTTTCTGATTATCAGATGATGATCTGATAAATTGCTATAAGAACCGGAGAATTAAAACATGCGTGGATATATATATATATATATATATATATATATATATATATATATATATAATACATCCGTAATTATTACTATTTTCTTAACCACAAGAGGGAGATATATATACATTAACAAAGTGGTTTGAGAGATAAACAAAATAGATGTATAAACAAATTAAAATAACCACAAAACAACACTCTTCCAAACTCTCCTTTGAATATAATTACAAGAACAGCCCTATCGCTATATACTATGCCACGTTTTTTAACTTGCGATTCCCTAAGGTATAAGTATATTTTAGGTATATAATTAATTTTTGTTTATAAACTTATTCCATCACCATTATTTATTAGGTATAGGTAGGGGATAGAATAACATTTTATTCTCGCCCTCACCGAAACCTAATCAACATTACTACGACTATGGTTAATTAGGAATAAAATCATAAATTAATCATGCGGTGAAAGTTGTCCATTAATATTGCAAAGTACATTTTATAACCTAGAGATTTGTTGACTAATTCATTGTGCTTCCTCCGTTTATTTTTAATTGTCACTTTTCTACGTTTTTCTACTATTTGGAGTACTTGTCATTTTATTTTTTTCGAAGCATATATTTTGTGCAAATGATAATTTTTTTTTGTTGAATCAACCCAATTTGATGATGGTGTGGTAATTTGAGTGGAAATTAGAAGAAAAAATGAAACAATGAGGAATAACATAAGTCCGTAAATCAACGATTTACACTTTTCTACTATTGCAGAAAGTCATTTAAAAGCAAACGGAGGGAGTAGTATATATGATTATTATTATTGTTATTTATTTATTTAAAGAATTTTGTCGCCGTTAAAGAAAATAATCAATTAAACCTTTAAAATCCACAATGATAAAATATTTTTGTGTAATATAAAAGGAAATACAGATAATATTCTAACAACTCAGGCCGTATTACATTAATGCAAATATGGCATCCTTATATAATCAAGGGTGTACGTGGAAGTGATGTGTTACAAATCTATTATTTTAATTTTTAATTTTTGCAAACATATACAATTAGGGCTTGGACGTTTGACCTGGCCGCCTGCCTTCTTCAGCCAGACACACTACACTGACGGAGTTGATGGAGAGTTGGTTGGTGTTGCCTTAATTTTTCACTGGCGGTGACGGTGGTGTCAGCGGCGGCAGCATCCCGGAAACTAGTTATTATTCCTGCCGCAGAAGGCTATAGCGAACGGTGTTAAAGATATAAGGAAGCAAATTACAGGAATTATGCCCAAAAATCCCGGCAAAATGTGGAAGGCAAAAGCGAAAAAAGCGAACAGGAGCAACACAATCCCTATCATCTCCAAGAAACTGGCAAGCCTCTTATTAGTTTCACTCAACAACATCCCATTCATAATCAGAGCCGCCGCGACAGAGATCAAGATTGTAATGAGACGCTTGAAGACATGGGAGGTAGCTGCAAGCGTGACGAAAGCAATGACCATAGGCACGGATAAGGCTAGCATGTGTTTGGCCAGCTCTAGCTTCTCGATCATTTTAAACACCGGATGGTCTGCAGAGGGAAAGATGGTTTCTATACCTTTCTTGATGAGGTTATGCATTGCGTTGCAAATTTTCTGCAACCAACTCCAGCCGGACGGCGACACAACCTCCGCTTGTGATGTCGGATTGTTCACGATGTTATCCTCCAGCGGCAATTCCGATTCCCTTCCGGAGGCCCTGGAGGATGGCGCTGTGAAGGAGGAGGATCGGGAACTGCTGGCAGCTGGTGAGTTTATTGGAATATTATTACGCCCGATGATGATTCCAGTAAGCTCTAGATCTACTCCTTTTTCACGCTTACGGGAGAAGATCTTTGACATGCTTTTAAGCATCTTAAGGCCAATTTTTAGCGCCGTGGAGGCTGACCGGAGTGCATTTTCCGGTACTTCTGACGAGGAATTAGTAAAGGATGCTTCAATATCGTTGCCGATGATCGGGATTTCGCTCCGCGATGCTACATCCAAGTCGAAGGCTTCTGATGTTGACCTGGAAAAGGAGGAGGAGGAGGCCGGAGCGGAGGGCGACAAGCTGCGGCCGGTGTATTGGGAGGTGGAGGTGGGTGCAGGAGTCTCCGTGCTTTTGGCCAAAATTTTTAGAGTTGACAAATTTTTTGAGAATCGATTGCGATCGTTGCTTTTTTCTGCCATAGCTAAAACTATTACAAAACTCTCATCACCGGCCAGTTATAAGTAGAATTATCCCACTTCATTCGGTTGTGACGTGTACAATTGTCGATGTAAAAACTCTTATTTACTTTTTTAATATGCTATTATAACAACATCGCCTTTTCATCAATATATACTCCTAATTTATCAAAAAAATACATAACAAAATATTGAGTGTCACAAATTTAGTTCTCTAACCAATAATTGTTATTAAACCACCATTGATAGTGAAGTTCTTTAATTATTTTAGTACAATTAATGCTGGTAATATTTTCTTATATATATAAATTTTAAGAAAATCCAACAATCAACTTTTCTTTTAAAACAATTATAATGAAGAAAAAATTAGGGTGGTGAGAGCTTAAAACTCTATTGCTAGGAGCTGTAATAATGTACTCTGAGATGGCTCTGCTCAAGAGCCCTCGCAATTTTTTTTAAAGTATCAAAGATTAAATTCATAATATTCATAATTTACGTTAATTTAACTAATTGACTTAAAACCTCACATGAGCAATGCTCTCAATTTTAATAAATCTTGTTGATTTTTCTTTTAAAAAATCATTACTCTTTAATTTATTATTAAAAAAAACACAAAATTTTGACTTAAAAAAAGAAAAGAAAATCTTTTGACAATAGATAAAAAATCATTATTCACAACAATCAAACTTTAATAAAAGGTTCCATGCGAACACAAAAGCGCAAAATTACCATTTGGAATTTTTTTCAAGCAAATGTACATTCACTCCTTTTTTTTGGAAAGACCTTACTCTTTCTATATTTTATAAAAAATATCATTGAATTATTAACTCATTGATAATTCTTTTCAAAAAAAAAACTCATTGAGACAATAAACCGATTGATAATCTCAGAATCCGAGGAAATTCTCAGTTGTAAAAGATCACCATATCTCTTAAGAGGTTAGGATTAAAATGGTAAATAAAAAAACATAATCGAAAAATCTTCACTCTCTTAGCGTGGTGAGTTATCTTAGTTTTATTTATATCGTGTTCTAGAAAGCCTTCTGGGAGAAGCAATTGATGCCCATTTGCTACCTCGCTACCCTTTCCCCTGTCAAT
This sequence comes from Viola odorata, assembly GCA_963691705.1. Classification (NCBI taxonomy): domain Eukaryota; kingdom Viridiplantae; phylum Streptophyta; class Magnoliopsida; order Malpighiales; family Violaceae; genus Viola; species Viola odorata. The sequence continues at coordinate 4,396,058 of OY829542.1, forward strand.
TATTGAATTCAATATTTTTCTATCATTTTTTTCTTCATAAGCTAATATTTTGCACAGATTTGAATTTATCAACAATACATTCCAATATATTGATAAGTAGAAGATGCTTTCTAGTTTGTGCAAAACTTTTGCATTAAGTATTTTTAGTTAATTTTCAAAAATTGATTTCTTAGTAAATCTTAAATTTGTTCCAATTTAAGGAATTATTAATTAAATAATTAAGGACCAATTATCTTCTTCTTTTTTTCAAAAAAAAAATGCAGACGTAGATATAAATACAATGAAACATCCATCGACATATATGATTCTGGAGCAACCAAATTTCTTAATTAATTTAATTCAATTACACACTAATCTTAAACCTAATTACGGTGATTATTATTATTATTATTATTAATTATAAAAAACAGATAGCAAACATAAATAAAATAAAATAAAAAACATTTTAAGTGCAAGCAAATTCTACTAGCATGCAAAAAGTTTACAAAAACTCTCACGTGGCGTCTTTGGTGCGTCAAACATCCATTGGTGCGTCAAACATGAAAGAGTCATATTCAGTTGAATACCGGCCAGCTGATGGGGTGGGGCCCATAATCAGCAGAAGAACTGCCGTCTCCATACAGGAGACCAATGGCAGTAGATGCGGACGTGTCTCATAGTAGACGGAACTTTTGTCTCTCAGGATATATCCACTTTTTCAAGCCAACAATGCTGAAAATTACAAACTACTCCCTCCCTCTGTTCTTTTCAAAAAATAAATAAATTCTATAAATATTATTATAATACCAAAAGTCAAATTTAATCCTTCTAAAAAGATGTATCATAATTCATAAGTTACATTTTTATAAATAAATTACACAATAATAATCTTTAGTTATTTTTTAGAATTCATCCCTTGCTTAGACGACACGACCATGATAAAAAGTTAGTATTTTTTTTATATTTTTTTCTTCAAAACAGTGCAAGAAAATATATTCCATGATACAAAATGATGAAAAATAAATAAATAAATAACGTCGTCTATCATGCATAGTACTGCATCCAATGGCAGGAGTCACGTCCGCATATCATAGTAGACGGACCCAAGACAAAATAATCATCCTCCAAAAACTATAAATAACTGTATATATTTACTCCATAAATAACTAATTAAGTTCTAGAATAAATATAATTTGGACAATTTGGACTTGGATGCGCTCTCTATACACCATTGATTTCTCATGTAGTCATAAGACAAGACTTGTTCCATTTCATCTCAATGGCGGTAACGTAATCGTGGAAGCATAAGACATGAACGAAATCAAATCAAATAAAACTTCAGTGACAGTGCCTACCTACTCTTTATTTTGTTATTTTACTGGGATTTAGATTTGGTAGACGCAAACTTAGGCCCCACCTGCATGTGTTGCTGTCACAATGACTGTAGAGTGTCGACGCAATCGGCTGGGTACAAAACAAAAATGTTAAAGAATAGCCACCTGAAATGGATTTCAAGCATAACAAGTTCCAACTGTTATGTTCCACGCTTTACTCTACCCAGACTTTCAAAGCCGATTCCATTACCCTCTGTATTCATACCAAGTTAAGCATTGCCAGGTTTGCTGCCAGCCGCAAACAACAATTTAGAACAATATAGAAGTTTTGAATTACAATAACATGCTAAAGATAAACATACTCTATCTTGAGCTTCAAAACATAGTTCCGAGGCTCTGTGCCAAGTATTGAACTGTCATTCACGAACTTGGACCCAAATTAATTCTTCTTTTGCAGGTTGACATTGTCATCAGCTGTTAGTTTGGGCAACTTCATTATGCTCCGGGACGAAACTTTCTTAGTTTGGTAAAAAATTGTCTCAATGCACTGACGACAGGGAGAGGGTTCTCCAGATGAACAGCATGTCCACAATTGGGAACCTCAACTACCTCACACGTTTGTTTTCCAGAGCCATCTCGGCCAAATTCATGGCACATTTTTTGAGCAATTGCCTTGAACTTCTCGTCTTTCTCACCAACAATGAGCAAAATGGGTGAATTGCATCGCTTCAAGTCTTTCCACAATGGCCTGTCATAACAAGATAATATGATAACAAATCTCCAGAATTCTAGAAATAACTACTGACAGAAGCACAACTACACTTTAGAATGACATAACATGAAGATTACAATGATCGATGAAAACAAACATGTCTGCAAGGTAAGTTGAGTCGGTATTTGCATATTGCCAGGTGCCAAGGAAAAGGAAGAGTGTAAAGTGTAAACTGAATCTAAGAACGTACTAAGTGTATGAAGTTCTTAAGACTCAAGTCATATCGTATATGTAGCTTGAAGATCTTCTGAATTTGTTAAAAAAAGTCTCCAATGTGTTTTTGAGACGTTAATCAGAAGAAAACTGTGAATGGATAGAGTACTCACAGCTGTCTCCCAGTACTCAGACCGGACATAACTTCTGCAAGGCCATGCACATCATCATTCAGCGATCGGCTTGCAACAACTTTCTTGAAACAGGGATGGGTTCTCAGGCTGATGAATGAAGAACCTATAGTTAGTTGATACTCGATGAGAGATTCGCTGAATTTAAACAAGTATCAAGGCATCACCTCTTCCAGAGATCTCCTGCATACCAGTTGTCTACAAAGAGTTCTAAGCCATAAGCAATGAGAGATTGTGCTCTAGAATCATCTTTAGCCTGACGAACTTTTCTTGCTATCGTATCTCTTAATCCAGGGCTACCAGATATTATAACAGCCCCATTGATCTGCATGACAATTGTTCACTTAAGTAAAATGAAATATCCACTGATTCTCAACTCATAAGTAATAAATTTCAAATGTCATAAGTACCTTATGATTAAACCTCAGTGCCATGTGTAACGCAATCCTTGCTCCCATTGAGTATCCAACGAGGGTAACCTTTCCAGGAGTTATGTCTTGGATCAACATATGCAATACATCTGCAAGTTCTTCCACTGACAAACTTGCTTCCTGTTTGGCTTGCTTCCTACCATGATTATGCATCTTTGATTCTCCATGTCCAGGAAGATCAACAGAAATGCATCTTGCAGATCCTGAAATTGCCTTCATAATAGGAATCCAGTCTTCACCTGTTCCAAGAAACCCATGAAGAAACAGGACGAGATCATCCTGCATGGAAAGAGATTCTTGAATTGAGCAGCTTGTAGGCGGTACAGTTGTAGCCAATTTACAAACCTACCATGAATGATACTGATTGTAGGCATCCCATTCTTGACCAAAGAAAACAATAGCAATTTGATTTTCCAATGATAACACACAAGACCAGAAAACAAAAACAGAGTATTAGGTGTCCCAAGAAATGCCTATAGCAAAAGACCATCCAATCATACGAATAACATTCTTCTGCTTAGCACACACTATCAGCGATCTATTCAAAAGAAACTACAGAAAAGAACTTAATCTTGTAAAGAAATTACACGAAATCTCCTTTTACTGCTACTATACTTGCATAAAACAGAAAAGACTATAAATTTAATTCATGAATACCTTGAAAACCCACACTTACGTCTTTTTTCCCTCCAACCTCGTGGAGTTTGACAGCGCAGGAGATATTCTTGGATTTCACCACAATATTATAAGTAGAAACTTGCTCCCCAGTGAAAGTCCACTGAATCACATTGTGGTTGATTTGAATTTTCCGCAGGAAATGAATCGTATCAGAAACAGATGCTCCAACAAAGCCAGTATAGAGGTCACGGTGAATCCCTAGAGGCCTGGTTGTTACATCTTCTTTAAGCCATCGATAAGTTCCAAGACCATGGGCTATACAGGGGCTGAGCTCACCATTCATAGCTCTATAATGATCTGCATTCCGCACCTCCAGATAATAGGAGAGCAGAACATAAGTGGACAGACCTAGACTACTTTCAAATGCAGCACTTATAACAGCCATCTTCCTGTGCCACTGTGCCCACTGAGCAATTAATGCAGCCTTTTCAAAACCCCCAATTACACTTGGTTTAATAACCTGGTAAAATCAATAGAAATCAGGACCATATACAACTTGACAGAGAGTAGAATTTAAATCAAATCAGAAGGGGAGGGTTTGTGGACTGCTCTTTGTAATAGGGATTTCTAAGTGCTAACTCTGCCTAGTGTTGTCAGTGGTAGTTCTCACTCCAGTATTGCATCTCAATTTTTCTAGCACAATACTAACATTTATGACGATTAGATGGCTGTAGAGATGATGATGGCACGTTCACAATCACAGTAATGAAACAAAGATTACAAACAAGTACAGCTGAGACCAGTCAGCACTGATGTGAAATATAAATGTGGCATTGCTATCCAGTAAATCTGACCGGGCTATGCTTTACTTGGTAACCAATCCTATATTTATGATTCTGAGGCCTCTTCCACCACATGCATGCATATCAAGATAGACAATATTCAGTTACATACCACAGCAACTATTCCAGGGTGACTAAACTTCACAAGCATATTAAGAGGGTTTCCTTGAAATTTGTCAATAGTTTCATCCAATGCCACAGGTAAGCCACTTTCTTCACAATACTTAATTATGTCTTCTTCATCCTTAACAGGTTCCTGGAATAGAGCATAGTTATTAGACAAGAAACAACAAATAAAAATATACTTCCATAAGAGAAATAGTAAAATAAATTACGAGCACCCTTAGTTGAATGGCAATTGAAAGAAAGCTGGTGGGCAAGGTTGAATAACGAACTATGGAACTCGAATGGAGAAATGATCGACACTAAGATTTACCCACAAGATGTAACTTATACCTCAATATATTGCAAGTGGCAATCTTTGACAAGGGAGCCAAACTGAATAGCTTCTTCATATGTCCACTTCCTATTAGCATCTACCCGGAGTTGAATCTGCTGACCAACCTTCTTTCGTACTTCTTGTACAACTGCTGCATCTTCAATGGGATCTGCTCGACGAGCAACCTGTTACAAAAAACTTTTCAGCAACACAACTTATACCCCAATGAACTTGTAAGCTCTAAAACCAAGACTGATTTGACTCATCAGATACAGCATGATTAAATTTCACTTTAAGAACTGTTAGAGACACTGTTGAAAGGATAATTCCAGAATACCAATGACTTACTTTCAGCTTCATTGCAGTGAATCCTTCTTCAACAAGTGAGGATGCAATAGAAGCAACCACGGTAGGAGACCCAACTGAATCAATAAGGGCACATATCTGAACACTTGCTGTCTTCTGAAACACTTCTTTTTCCATCCCATTTTGAGGTATGTTTAGAAAACTAGAACCTTGCCTGACCGCTATAGCATTTAGGATAGCCATTTCAAGACCACATCTAACACTTGGGAAGATTGAACATTCCTGCGTAAAAGAATGGAACATATTTAAAAGTGTCAAGAGAAAAAAAAAAGGAAGACACATTTGCGAAGTTTGCTTTTGGTTCTCTTGATACTTTACTCACTAAAGAAACATGTATTGTTGAACAGAGATTTAAGACACACATGCATACCGGGATTCCCAAGTTATTCCATATCCAAGAAGAAAATGAACCATTCATCAGAGGAAGGGAAAACAAAATTTTGATTCCTTCAATTACATGAGCAAGAAAGCGAAGTTGCTCTTCAACATCCATTAGGTTTTCTTTATGTATTTCCAGAGGTGCAACCTGTTCAATAAGAGTAAGACAGCAATTTCTTTTTATCACGACAAACAAAAAAAAGACAATACAGGCAAGCATTTAAAGGAAGCCAAAGGCACGAGAAGTAGGGAAAAAATAAAACTAAAGTAAAATCAAAAGAGGGGTTTTATTTGGTTTACTTGTGGTGCGTGACATTAGGGAGATGCCAAAATTGTCTCGCATTACTCCAAAGGATCTTTGCAGGACAGTTCTATAATCCATTCATAAATAAGTGCAACTAGAATAATCTATCTAGTGCAAATGTCCAAAACCACCAAATAAAATTTTGTACTTCCCAGTAATTTAACAGGAGGGCAAGGTGGAAGATTTCAAATTCAAAATAATGTTAAAAACGACAATACTTTAGGTCAAAATTATGATACTGCAGAATATAGATCTTTTAAAGAATGAAACCAAAGAGGAGGAATGTGAGGAAGCGAAAAAAGACGGATAAATACCAGAAGAATAATAGACAATATATTTTCTAAAAAAAATTGCAAAGTGATACATTAAAAACCAACCTCACCATGTCCAACACTTCCATCATCAAGATACAGAGAGAGAATGTAACCTTCTTTATGAAACTGGTTACTGTTGTGATCAATAGAGCTAGAAGTAGGAGCACGAAGCTCTATTCTGCAATAACAGATATTTAAGAGGCAAAATAAATACCCAAGTTGATGGGAAATTATGCAACTTGAATTTTAGATTTCTACATAATACTAACTTGTACAGTGAGTACTCCATTTTATGGATCTTGCAACGAAAGAACTCCTGTGAAATAGAGTCTGGAACAGAAAATCCTGACAGGATGCTTGAAGCATGATCTGCAGCTTGGCATGCAGAGTTTCTAAGCGTGCTGAGAGAAAACCAACAAATTTTCAGAAGAGTGTACATATAATGATTCCCTTTACTTCACAATAAAAATATAATGCCAGAGGAAACCTCATAACCTGTGGAAAGTTGAATTTGCATTAATGCTACTCTCCACTTCAATGACACGATCTACATCCTCATTCTGACTTGCCTGTAAAGCATCTTGAAGTTCTGCTTTGGTCTTCACTAACAAATGATTTACACTACAAATGCCGCATAAGTTGAGTTCATAGTACGCACTGATAAAATGACAATGGTTTAAAGAAGCAATAAAAGTATTCAGTCTTGAGAGTACAGCTAACAAGTCATGACCATATTTAACTGTAAAACATTCAACATAATACAACTGAGAGATACTGCAGACATGTACAAATATTATAGTGTCATAGTCTTGGAGAAGCAGATGTTATGCTCGGGTCACATCACATAATTACATGAAGTTTGGACTTTATCGGTGCCAGGCAGTGGATTCATTTCATGTCAAACATAAAGTACAGGGAGAACTACCAACATAAGATAAGATCAAATAATAACAAAAATTGGAGAAATATACAGGATCTAAGACAAGGCAAAATGATAACTATAACATCACTAGGACAAGTATATGGGATCATAACAGATGTAAATATCTACTATAGATACTTACCCGTGGGCCATGCACAGCTTTTGGATTGAAATGTTATGGGAGGTGTAGAAATACTGATTCAAGAGCCTTGGATCAGTTCTATCAGCAATGGGAAGGAGGCTGAAGATTGCCCCACCATGATTATTCAACACAACTACAGTCATGGGTTTCCGCGACAACCTTCAGAAAAGTAGATCCCTTTAAATAATAGAGCTCAACAAAAGTCTATAATAAGTAACAGGACTTTACAAAACAAAACTTTATTCAATACCTCTGACTTAAAAGTGCCAGGCCATTTGTGTCATGAAGGAAAGAAACATCTCCAAGCACACAAAGTACCTAAACATAGTTAAGAAAGAACCATTATGAATGCATAATAAGTAAAGATCTAAAGAGAAGGTACAGATTGCAAATCCAGAATTGAGACTAATACTTGAATTCAACTACTAGAGGGAAAAAAAGTAATGAAATTTACTCTGCAGTAATTCATCAAGTTTCTAGAAAACCTAAGTTTTGCATAGAAATATAAATCTAAAATATGATAGCAATACCATTTGTTTAATTATCAGGTTCATGGAAAATCAATATTGTGTCAGTAAAAATTTCAAGAATTTCACTAACAAAACTGATGTGTAATACGCTAACCTTCCTTTAAAAGTAAGAGATTTTAGTTACCCTTTACCCACAAAGGAAATCTAATGACCATTAAACCACATCGCTTTCATATTTCTATTAGGTGCGAGGAAAAGAAAATTGTTAAAAGCCAAACTTCATTATTAGAGGCTATAGCATTACTTTTCTGGGAGAAAGGAAAAAGAACAGATATATTCTCTAACGTTTAGTTTGAAGGGTATGAGTTCCAATGCACCAGAAATGTACTCAGATCTTAAACACTGACTCGTTTCTTGCATCCAGAAGCAAAACCAGTAGCTGTGCTAAGCAACCCATCAATGCCACTAGCTCCTCTGTTTCCAGCCACCCTCACCCCAAGATATGGAAGATCTGAGTTTAACATCATATCTGCAGCACTGTGAGTACATGTATCCCAACTACGCCCATACATGTCTGCGTCACGTATTGCCATGCTGTTGCCAACAAAAAGAGCAGACTCAGCTGAAAATGCTTCTGAAATTGCATGTGCAACATAAGGCTCAGTTAAAGAGTCCTCTGCATGAATTTGAAACATTATATCCTGAGCAACCTGCAAGAAGCAAGAAAATTAAGGAAAGTACATGCAAGGAAAAATACAAAATTCAAAACTGCCTCCCCTGACGGTAGGAACCACATGAAGCAAAAAATATAGAAATAATTGCGTGTAAAAACAATCTCAATCATGTCAACAAAAAGAACCAAAGGCATCATAGAGCTTTTGTTCGATTACAATTCAACATGCAATCCGTATTTATGACTAAGCTCCAAAATCTCCCATTGTCAACATACAGTCTTCAATGAACAAGCAACCATTGAGTTTATCTTTTCAGAAGAAAAAACGTCAAACACATCTTTCAAAGTACATATATCAATTATCAATTTCTAGGACATAAAATAAGAAAAAAGTTATGGAACAAGTATAGTATAACAATAATGAACTATGTTGGAGCTTAATCTAGCTGGATTTAAAACATTTAAGGCTTGAGGTTGCAGAAGTTAGGCCCATCCAAGCAGAGCAGCAGTTAGATACAACATTTTAATTTTTTGTTTTTTTGAGCAAATAGAATATTCAGGACTGAGCCATAGCTCAATTATATTTATCAAAAATAGTGGTGCAAATAATACTGGAACTAAAAAGAAAGACAACAAAGACCACTGCGTGAGCTAAAATACCGTTTTATCCAAAGCCCGTAAATAACTGTACCATCCACTGCTTCCATGTAAAAACTGAACTCTTACGAAGGCATCAACAAATTCAAGAATGGAGCACTGGACCCTATGTGTGACAAAATGTGAAGGGTCGTGGCGGCATGGGTGATTATCTACTAAGATATAGGAACATGGAGAGCACTCCTCTAGCATCTGAGAAATACGCTTGCTTGTTATCCGGCCTCCGATCTATTATGATTTACAATAAGAAAGTCAAGAAGAAACAGAACAATCAGCACACAGGGAATATTCCAAAGATGTCATTTTCATCATAAGATGCAGCTTAGCATATGATGTTATATTCCATTCAAGTTTCCACCACTTTTTCCACAAATTCCACAAAGAAAATGATGCTTAGAGCACTATGAAACGATGTAAGCATCAATTGCAGCAACTAAGAACTGGTTGAAGAAACATGTTTATTCAGATTCAGGAAAAGGTTTGGTAAGCTTATTTCTGAGTATTCCCAATATCATACAATAAAATTACAAATACCATAAAATTATATTCTGCCACGCTCATGTCAGCTTTTTGGCTATATATTTATCCAAGACATCAAATTCGTTTGCATTTTCACTTCTGTTTCTCTCACATAAGCACGAGTTTCACAGAAATTCTGACTTAATTTCCAACAAAACATGTTAAAGTATCTGATTTTGAATTTATAGTTAAGTTTCCAAACAAACTGTCCTGTCAAATCAGAATTAATTCCATTGAAAAAGTTATCCACAATTGTCAAAGCAACATTTCCACTCATGTTTTAGCATCGCAAATTCCTTTCCAGACTTTGATAAATAGATGTGCAGATTGTGAGCAAATAGTAAAAATCATAACTACACTTTATAATAAAACACTCTGAAAAACCCACATACGACGGAGTTTTTTGTTGCTGCCAGAAAAATGATCAGCCCAATTTTGATGAAATGAAATATTCAAATAAACAGGACTGAAGTTCTATTAGTATAGAAAAAATAGAAAAAGTGTCACACAGGAAAAGGAAATTGAGTAATTCCTTCAATTAAGATAATAAAGAATCATTTCATCTTTTTACTTTTTAATTGGAACTTTAGGCGTTTCTCGAAAAAGTACCATGTAATACTGGCAACATATTAGAGAATGTCATAGCACAACCCAAGCAGTCAGTTTTTTTAGTTTCTTCCTATAAAACTTTGAAACCCAAAAGAAAACATTACTGATCTATAAGAAAAGAAGAAAAGAAGAAGCTTTGTCTCGTACATATGTGCACATTGTGAAAACACTTCTTCATTTGTTGGTGTGATCCTACATTGGGATAGTTACTTGATAAACTTTTATTTCAAGATTTAGTATTCAAAATTTGCACAAAGTTTAAGATGCAGTTAAATCTATGAAACACATAGAATCAACACCATATGCAAAATTATGAAAAAAGCAATACAAAGACACGTTATACCTGAATAATTACATCAAAGTTGATGCAATCTTTGACAGAATCCGATATTAGAGCATGGTCTAAATGATCAACAAATAACACCTTCTCATCAGCTTCAGGAAATGATGATAAGACCTTTCTTAAACGTAAACCTGACAAGATATCAGCTACCACTGGCCATTTCAAGTGTTTAGCCAGTAGAAGGGCTGCCCATATCTCATCTTCTGAATGGGTTGCACTGACAAGTAGAAGCCCTTGTTTCGCCTCTTGAATGATTTTAAGCACCTCCTTCACAAAAAGACAAGTGCTACCGTTCTCTGCAAAGGAATTTTCCACTTGTATATATTTAGTGAATGGTTCAGCACTAGACATCCAACTATCTAATCCCTTCAAACAACTCAATGCCCATTTAACTTGACCACCATGCAGTGGCTCTCTAAATTGACAATTGATATGAACAGGGCCATGCGGTGACGAGGTTGACCAGTGAACGGCAGAGTCAAGAGTGGTGAGAACCATACGTGCAGGGATATCATCTGTAGGTGGTGGAAGACTGAAGAAGAACCTAACAAAAGATCCAAAATGGTTCACCTGGTATGGAAATTCAATAATTCACAACATAAGTGCTTCAACAGCAAAAGTGAAGGCAGCATACAAATCAGAAAACATGAAATGAATCAAAGAAGAGAAATTAGTATGATATGTCACAAATTACAGGGTGATGCCAATGTGGGTAAAATCATTCTTTATACCTGATTGATAGTTTGATTTGCCCCAGAATCCCAAAGCTCAGGAGGGCGATCAGCGGTCAGTAAAATAAGTGGCACAAAATCCTGACTGGCTTCCACAACCTGTAGATTGTCATTTATTAGACCTGATTTCTTAAGAAAACGCATAGTATATGCATACAAAGAGGACAAAGAAAATTGAGGACAATTTTGGAGTCTGGACCACAGCCACAAACCACAAACCACAAACCACAAAGATAATATAATAGACAAAGAGTGCAAGTCGTGCAGCAAAGTTAAAAGTAAGCACAGAATCTTTGGATTTGGCATTCCCTTTTTCTAGCAAAATGCTAACTAATGAAATTTTGGGTGATTGATTGAAACTCACGGCAGGAAGAAGATTTGAGACTGCAGTGCCTGACGAAGTGATGATGACTGCTGGCTTGTGCGAACCCTTCCCATAACCAACAGCATGAAATGCAAGTGAACGTTCATCAAAACACGCAATACATGTTGTTAGGGAATGAGTGGAAGCAGCAATTGCAAGGGGTGACGATCTTGAACCTGGAGCTATGCAAAAATACTGGAAAAAGGAATCAATCAGAAACATAAGCCAAATGACATAGAATATGCATTTAGTTCTTGATCTCACCGTCAAACCAAGTCGAGAGCATTCTTCTACTATAAGTGATGCCCAAACTGCATTGATATTGGCATAATCTTGCAACGGAAAACCCCTCCCACTGGCATCATCCAACTGATAGTCATAAAGGAGATAACTGGAACAATCAGTATCTCAAATTGCACTTCTTAACAAACGAGAATGTTTTCCTATCTACAGCAGTAGGTGACTAGGTGTGTTCAACAGGTTCATAAAATTCTTTCATTTAGAACTAATAATTTGTCTTTGCTATACATAGTTTTGTCAATACATACACTTTATTTTAACAGAGAATGCACTTAAATGCTCATGCATTATCCTATTTTCCCTTTTTTCTCAAGGTTCTCCTGCATGATATCTAGTATCCAGTTCCATTCCATCAACAAACAGAAACCACGTGAACCTGAGTCACAGGTCAAACAAGAAACTATGCTACTAAAGAGAGCACCAAAACATAAAAAGAAAGGATAGTGTTTGGTGTCCTTCTTAATATTGCTGAGGGAAACACACTGTCGTGATTTAACTCACTGATAAATGTAGATAGAAAGAGTTACAGAACTGATACTCTTTCTAATGTAAGCAAAGCGCAAGTAGCATACCATGTTGCTGGAAACACCAATTGTTGGTGAAAGCTTGAAACAAAACTGGCAGGAAAATGCAGCCTCCCTCTGCCATCAAGTTATCATATGGAAATCATAAGGCAGTTTTTACCACAACCAGCTATAAAGTAGCAATATCTAGCTTAAGCTTTACAAGTACGCAAAATACATGGAGCGGAGGGGAAGCTTGAGAGTATGAGAATGAAAAATGAAAAATTACCAGGAAAAAGGAATACCAGTTGCGAAGTGTCTGCCTTAGAGTTCCTACACTCCAACAACAAAGCATTTGCAGAAGCCTATACAATCAAATCACGGAATGATTGGACAAGGAAAGTGGAATGTACAAATAACACTTTAATTGTTATCCTTCCTCTGTGGCAGAGGAAAGATTGAGCACAGATTTGGCTACAGCTGTAATTGGTAAAATACAGATAAAGAGCAAGTCATAAGTCATCCATCTAAGCAGGAGGAGACATCTGGAATGAAATGAGAAAGGTTGGATGAAATGTGAAAAGCGAACACTAAACTCTAATCGCTTTCGACATCACAACTCATGCATTATGCCGAGGGAGGCGTCCTGAATCATGAGGATTTGTTGTGCTAATTGACGAGATGCATCAAAATTTTAAGCAAGGCTTTAATTACAATTAGACTTTAGAGATTCCTCTCTCAGAATTTTTTTTTGCAGCATTCTCACACATAAATACATTAAAGTTGTATTGAGAACCTAGAGTTTGCATTCTTGCCAACCAGAAATACTCTGCCTTTTACATCTAATTTAATAACTTCAGTATTCATGAAAAAACAAAAAACAACATACCATACAGTGCTCCCAAACACAGAGAAGTCAACTGTTTAACAGGATAGTCATGGCATATTACAGCATCAAGAAGCACAAGCATAAACAGAAGTGGAAGAATATTCTTGAAGGCCAGTGATGTTAGAAGTAAAATAAGAAAGAAGATCACCAAAAGGTAAAACTTCAACAGATTGGTGGAATATCTACCATCTGAAAAGTTTTATCCTCTACCAACTTGATCGTTCTAAGAGAAGATTTTATGCATTTGGATCTGCATCTGTCTGCAGTTGGCCAAAAGTGACACCTGGCCTGAAAGTAATTTAACAACAACAACAAGGACACTATCAAATTAGAACCTGGTCCAAAGCAAATGGGATGAGAACCAATAACTACTGACATGATGGAAAGCCCCATATGATAAACTACTGAATAAGAAAACCCTATGCATATTTATGTAGACAATGAGGTCTCCCTTGAATTTACTAGCAAAAGAGTATGCGAAAGTCAGAAATTCATAAAGTTCTGGTTTAATTTCTTTCTAGATGAATGGATAAATGTTATGACAAATTACTTGCCCAATCATGACTACAATAGACAACCCAGCGAGAACATAAAATTTAAACAAGTTATGGAATCAAAAAATTCCTAATTAACATCACACTATTACATTTTGGACCAGAAAAAGAACCTTTCTGCTTCATTTTCTATGAACGAAAAAGTTTATCCACCACAAAGTTAGGCCCGGAAGAGAAGGGAACATCATAATACCTGGCAAATAGATGACTCAAAAGACCGAGTTGCCTCTTCAAATGTACACAAGAGATTGTCATTCCAAGCCAGTGTTGCCACTAGAATAGAGACATCCTCTCGCTCATCTAACTCAATCTGTCAAAACCAAGTCCATTTAACAACTAAGAATCATCATGAACTACCTTAGCTGAATCTCAAACAGCATAAAGAGATATCAGACGAATGTGATCAATGCAATACCTCAGGAATTAAAAAGTAAAAGGAACCAGACTCGTGCTTCATTGAGGCTAAATCCGCATCAAAAGTTGCATCCATAAAACCATAACAATTTACAGGCATTACATCTCCGGATAAAAATCTGCACCAACGCCCTTCATATGAGAATCATTTTTAAATTAAGGCATTACCAATAAGAACAAGGAATAACATAATAATTAACCTTCTAGTCGAACTCCTCTTCTTTCCTGAACCACCACTGAAACACATTGCAGCTCCAATCCCAAGCACTCCGCGCGTTCTGTTGAGGTGAAGATCCTTGCAGGATGGATTCTCTCTTTCCTTCGACAGAAAGAAAAGCGGAAACACTCCACCAGACTCCGCCTGACAGCAGAACCAACTTAAAGCTTTCGGACTCGGCGGCACCGCGACCTGAAACCGGAACACTCCATGGCTAGGCAGAGAAGGATTCAGTTTCAGTTTCTCAACCGCTTCCTGAATGCTCCGCAGGCCGTGCTCCACCGTAAGCGCCGGAGAAAGCGTGCGAGTGATGCACGTTTCCACTACGAACTGACATTCTTCAACTTCTGACTCTGAAACGTCAATTACAGGCGCGTCGAATCTCACTGCTCCGGCACTCAACTTCACATCAGAGGATGAGCGGAGGAGGTTAAAGCGGACGGAAGCGTTGCGGTTGAGAATCGGAAGAAACGTCCGGCTGAAGAAGAATTGGAAGCGAGGAGATGACGACAACGGAGAAGAAGGATTGTTCGCAAGTAGGATGAGGGGAAGTTGCATTTTTTTCGGTATGTTTGAAGAAATCCGGCGAGCTAGTGTGTGTTTACTGGTGTGAGTCGTGTGACTGGATAAGACGGCAGGTGATGAACTGTTGTTTTGTGATGACGAGGCATAGGTGGTGGAGGGAAAACGTATGATGGGACAGGCCCTGACACACGCCGGACATGAGTTTCCTCTTCCAAGTCCACGCTCTCAAAAATACCCATTGATTTCTCTAAAAAAAATACACCACTATACCGTATTGTGCCACGCCATTCCTAGTCTGTGTAAGGGTATGTACGTCATTTAATAATTTCAAACCAGAATTTCGCTCCTCCTATACCGGTGCTGAAAGTTATCCTAACAAACCAAATATTTACCATATAAAAACACTTATCTCTCAACAAACAAAACTCACTCTCCTTCGCCCAATTTACTTCTTCAGTCAAAAAAACTCTCTTACTTACCTACTTGCAGTAATTAAAGCATGGCCTCTCCAAGTAAAAAACTCAATGCAATTATCATTTTTGTCATGATAGTACTCCTAATTCTCTCCTCTTTGCCAACGACATCAGCTGTGGGTTTAGAATGCACGAGAGAACAAGAAAAATGCATCGATAAAGAAAAGTCGTTGGAGTTCAAAATCATTGCAATAGTTTCAATTTTAGTTGCGAGTATAATCGGAGTGTCTTTACCATTGTTCTCAAGCTTAATCTCAGCTCTTAACCCAGAGAAGGATTTATTTGTGATTGTTAAGGCTTTTGCTTCCGGAGTTATCCTTGCAACGGGATACATGCACGTGCAACCGGACTCTTACGCGAATTTACAATCTATGTGTTTGCCGAGACATCCTTGGAGGAAATTTCCGTTCACCGGATTTGTCGCCATGTTATCTGCTATATTGACATTGATGGTGGACTCGTTCGCAATGAGCTTTCATAAGAAGAAATGTTGTAATGCTAGGCTGCAGTGTGGAAACAATGGTGAAAATTTAGAAAATGGGAACAAAGAGGTGGAGAATGTGAAAGTAGATGAAAGGATTGATATAACTCTGATAAGAAATCGTGTCGTGGCTCAGGTATACTTTTTTACTACTCAATTTAATCTCGTAAAATTGTAAAATAGCAAAATTTTCTTAAATTTCAACTAAAATAATATATCTTCTCTCTTTTTCGTCGCAATTGTAGGTATTGGAGATGGGTATCGTGGTGCACTCGGTGATAATTGGATTAACAGTAGGAGCTTCTAACAATTATTGCTCAATTAAGCCTTTGATTGCTGCTCTTTGTTTCCATCAACTATTTGAAGGGATGGGTCTTGGAGGATGTATTTTACAGGCAAACTATGGTAGGAAGATGAAAGCAATGTTGGTGTTCTTTTTCTCCACAACGACGCCGTTTGGGATCGTACTAGGGATTGGTATGTCACGTATTTACAGCATAAATAGCCCAACAGCACTAATAGTGGAGGGATTACTAAATGCTTCGTCCACTGGGTTACTGAATTACATGGCACTGGTGGATCTCTTGGCAGCTGATTTCATGGGCCATAAATTGCAAACCAATATGAAGCTGCAGATATGGGCCTACGTAGCAGTTATTTCAGGGGCTGGGCTCATGTCACTAATGTCCAAATGGGCCTAGGAGAATTAGGGTACAATTTTGGTAGCAATAAGTTATTTATATAGTTTGAGATTAATTAGATTGGATGCAAATGTAGCAGGTTAGTGCTAAGAGAATGTATTTAATTTTTATCTAATTTTGTGTTAGTTAAATTATTTTAATAATTTCTGGACTAGCTGGAAGATTTTATAGCACTATTTTTAAAAATATTTTTATAATAAAGTAGCATATGAGAAATAAATATTTGTAACAAAAAAATCTCAAGAGCAATAAAACGTAGAAGAAGACACCAATAATAATAAATGAGTAAACTAGAAGACTTTATAGAAATAATAATGATTGCCACTTTGGACCTTAAAAATGTGGCTTTGGTTTGACGTACGAACTTGCACTCTGGCCATGAAAGAATGTTTGTACTAGTACTACCCCATGGCCCCAATTTGGAGGAGGGCATTGCCCATTGGGTGCATATGGTCAACGTGAAGCATATATAAAATTAAATAATAATTCTAGAATTCTTCCACTACTTTTTATATTTCTTTTTCATTTAAGTTCAACAAACGGTTCGTTCGTTAAGCATGTCTAATAAGAAATCACTTATACGTATTGTTTGAATTTAGTAGATATAGTATTGTAATATCATGTTGTATAAAATACCCCAAAATGAATATGCATAGAATTATTAGAGGGACGAAACAAGTTTGAAGCATATATAAAAGAGCAATACTTTTCGGGTTGAATTGTTGGGTTGAGGAGCAAATATAGGAAAAATGCACCCTATATTTACTCCTCAACACAACAATTCAACCCGAAAAGTATTTCCGTATATATAAAATACATGATTTGTTTTGGATGGATTGCGATCATTTGAATCATTGGAATTAAAACTCTGTCGCTTATGTAGTGGCTATATATCTACCTTGGTTAAATTTTCAACCATGGTATATCTGTAAATAACAAATCATGTTTCGCTATTTGAAACTCGAGTTAGCGTCGTCTCATGGATAAATGATGCCATGAAAATTTAACTTGCTAATAACGGAGACGTGAAAAGCAATGAAGTAGACATTTGCTTACGCCACCACTCATTTGGCACTTGTTAGGTCAAATTAATCCATCTCTAAATCTCTAAAATCACGATCAAATCAAACCAACAGTGCCGGCGACCGTTCATCAGCGAACTAGCTATGTAAAGCCGTGTGTTTTTTCTGTGGAAATGGAATGGACCCAAGTCTTCAATCAGTCTAAAATCATGATCAAATCAAATGAAATTATCATGAGCACATAACTTGTAATTGGTTATTTGCTGGTAGTAAAATATCAGTAGTGATTTAGACTAAAATTTCGAATCTTACTTCTGTCTATAAAAAAATAAAATTATATAAATGAAAAAAATATTGAATTAAGAGTTTTTTCCCAATGTTCTCCTTTTTCTTTTTTTTTCTTTTTTTTTATTTTTTATTTTATTTTTAAGGTATATATTATTATACGTAAACATATATAGCAAAATGTGTACAAAACATGCATAAGTAGAGCACTAGCAGCGGGAACAAGAGTACTAATCATATACTATACGTTTAGACATAAAAAATGCGAACATATATAATTATTAAAAAATATTCTAATGTGATTTATACATAAAAACATACTATGACTTATCAATTTGCTCGTACTGTCACCACTAGTTTTTTTCTGGTAAAAAGGATGACAACGTGTCACTAGCAGCCAGGGAAGCAAGCAACCTCTCTCTCTATATATATATACAGATAGATAGATAGATTCCCATCAATAAGAAGAATTAATTTAGGAGCTTTGCAACCAAGAAGATTAAGAAAGAAAAAGATTTTTTTTTTAAAGTAGATCATCATTACAATACCGAAAATCGAACATCATAAATATAACATATACTAATTAGTTAAACTATAATATGTGCTAATTAATAACTAAACAAAATTTTAAAATTTTAAAATTAAATACATGTCATAATAATCTAATAGTACCATTATTAACAACTAAACAAATTTTTAAAATTTAAAAATCATCTTTATTTTTCTTTAATAGGCTTTAAAAAATTTTAAAATTATCTTGACATTTGGTGCAAAATATATATGACCAGTCAGTGTGGCACGTCTACAGGACACAGTACGAAAGATAGTACTATCGACAAACATATGGAACAATTGGCTACTGTATCATGACATGAATTTGAGGTCTTACGGACCCACACGTGACAACAATTATTTTTTTGGTTAAGTATGGATGATTAATTAATGAAAAATTAATTAAACAACTTTAGTATCCACATTGATAGTGGATTACGACCTTAATTAACACATGCGTGCAAGGAAGAAGCATTATTCTAAAATGCACCATCCATTCCATCCACCATTATATAATTATCATGAAAACGACAAGCTTAATTTAACTCAATACGCTATGCTCCAAGAGTTGTTTACTTAATTAATGCGTTAATTAAATATTGGTTAATTTGTTGGCTTTTGAAAGGGTGAAGAGAGACCACGCGAAAGATTTTACTTTTCTCTCACCAATCTTGTTTCTAAACCGAGTAATTAGTTAGGATAAATTATGTTTTTACCTGGTTGATTTATTGAAAAAATAAAATATATTAATTGAATAATTTAGTTTTGGATCGTGTGGATCTTATTTAAAACATGTAGCCAGTGATCATGAATGAGCGACTTTACTATTTAAAAATGAGAGTGACGAATCATTCGTGTTAAACGATTTGTTATTTCATAAAGATTTTGGTTTAGGAGGAGGAGGAGGAGGAGGAGGAGGGGGATGATATGTGGCTGAATAGATAATGATGATGAACTTATCCTCTTTGAACCAATCACTGAAAAATGTGATGTCCCCACGTAGGAGGAGAACTAGCTTCACTTGAAAAAGAAATAAAATGGTAATCAAAATGGTGGCCCCAAAATTTGTTTCAGGTAAGGTACCAAAAAGCTTCAACATGGTTGCTTGGAGTTTTCTTGCAATGGGCTATGGTCTCATGGAAGTTTCAAGAGCCACGTTTAAGGTGGTGACACGTGGAAATCAGAAGGCTATACAGTATATGGTAATTTAACATGTACAAATTCTTTGCTTGCACTTTTTGTACCTCTATACAACCCCGCTTTCTTTATTTACTGTTCTCATGTGGATTGTGTTGTTTTTCAGAAAACTAATATCTTGAAATACTGGATGGTTTTTTTAATATATTTTTTCCACATTTTATTAAAACAAAAAAAATTCGAATTTCACTTTCATTTATCAAAAATAATAATTAAAAATCTCACTGCATACTCATCAGAGATCAAACTTTTAATTTAATTATTTCGTAAAAAGGACATATCCACCAATTGAGCTAGAACTTCTGTTCAACACGGAAGAGTTTTGAATCTTTTGATCAAAGCAATTAAAATTACATTTAATGACAGATCATGGTAGGCTTGGTTTGGCTTTGATCAAAGTGGTGAGTAAAAAATAGGTTAATTGGAGATCTGCCCAATGATCTCCAAACACAACTTTGGTCATCTAGCATGGATTAGGAGTTTCCAATCCATTCATCATTTCCAATAATCTTTCCAATAATCAATTCATGAAACAAGATAATGGATTCATGCAATTTACAGATTATGCATCTTAAGACATCCCTATCCAGATTGTTATAAAGAACACACGTCTTTGGCAGAGAGCAGCTCTTACAACAAGTCCTACTGCCCTAGGTTCTGTTCCTTTGACATTGTTATAGTAACTTATAATGCTTTTATCCACCAACGTTGTCTGATTTTTTTGTGATTGGAGCTTTTGCTTGACAGGAAAATAAAACAAAAAGACCTAACAGGAAGGGGAAATCATGACAGAAACAAATGCCAATACCATATGCTTACACAACAACATCAAAGAGGAAGAAGAACATCCAATAAAATTACATACATGAAAAGGATTGGATTTAGGTACCTGATGGAGCCCTCCAATCTGAAAACCAAAGTGCTAAAATGAGTCATCTAAGTCATATAAAATAGTAAGAATGATATAGATCATATGAACTCAGTATTTTTATAATCACTCACCTTTTAAACTAAAATTCCAATCGTCATCAAGCATAAGGTACCATCCGCTAATAGGGTTTTTATTCTTTTTTGAGGAAAACCACAATTGACATTGACTTCAATTTGGATCATCTCTCATTGTGTTCTGTTTTTTTCGATCACCAGATTCAATGCCCGAAACTAACTACTTCTAACAGAAGCATCAGTTGCTAGAAACAGTTTTTACCATTGGACAAACGGACCTAATATGCATCGTATCCATACCCAAATGATCTTTTTTTCAGAATCATATTTCTCTGACTGCATCTTCTTCTTTTTTATATCCATACATTATCCTATTTTTCATATCATAACATACATGACTATCCATGGCAAGCACACACATGCATGATACCAAAGTAAATGTCATATCATAAGGCAAAGGTGGGGAGAGGCATATTTCATATGGGCATGATACAAACATTTATAGTGCTACTCACAATAATTGTGTTGCAAATTCTGCTCATGTAAGCACTTAACTGTTAGTCTTGTGGCTCAAATTGGCCCACCTCATTCTAGCCTTTGCAGTTTGTTCTCCTATAAAAACCCTTCAATTCCTCTCTTTGTTCTCCATAATTTACATATCATCATCAATATCATATAATCCTCCAAAACACAAAACCCTCCTCACACATCATCTCAGGAATCTTACCTAGCAGCCATGCTTTCTGGTGAGCTCGCAGGAATCCAATACTTAGCACCCGAAAACGCGCTTCCATTTCAGGCTAACTTCAGCATGATTCAGCAAATGAGCAACAGCATTCCAGCTAATTTCCATCTCAATGGATCAAGCCCAACCAACAACTTCCATAACACCCCTTTCACCAACCCTGTCCATGAATTCTCAACATACTCCACCAGTCTCAGCAGCAACTCGACCTCGGATGAGGCCGACGAACACCAGCAGGGAGGCATCGACGAGAGGAAGCAGCGAAGGATGATATCCAACAGGGAATCCGCGCGCAGGTCACGGATGAGAAAACAGAAACACCTTGATGAACTGTGGTCTCAAGTGATGCGGCTTCGAAATGAGAACCATAACCTAATGGAGAAGCTGAACCAGGTATCTGAATGCTATGACCGCGTCGTGGATGAAAATGCACGTCTCAAAGAAGAGAATTCTGATCTCCGCCAAATGCTGACCGACATGCAAATCAGTAGTCCTTACACTGCTACTGCTTTCATAGATCATGAAGAGGTCCCCTGCACCACAGCTCATCTCAGAGCTGAATCTTCAAGCAAATCAGTCACTAGCTCTATAGACTTACTTCATTAGAAAAACATCAATGTTTTTATCAACAACAACTGCTTAATTATTATGATCCTTCACTTAAGCGTGACGCATGAGATCAGAAACAGACTGTATAACAATCTACAACCATCTTTTTCCTAGCGATAGTCTTATTATATATATGATTTTATCCACTTTCTGAATAATGCATTCCCACTAAGAAACTGGTTTTTTTCCACTGATCCACTCGCCGCATATATATCAGACAGCAGTCTAATGAAGAAATTAAGATCACAATTGCCTAAATTAAATAACTTTTTAATCACTCTACTAAAGATTCACAGGATGAACTCAAAAAAGGGCGAACGAAAGTTAATGATCAAGAACATAATCCAACAACACAAAACTAAATGAGAATCTGGTGTGGTTTTTCCATAAGAGGAAGAAACTTTTCTTTTCTTCTCATCATGTCGGTACACTAAAACAAAGTAGATGAGCAACAAGTAGTAGTAGTAGTTAGTCACTTTAGGCAGGGAAGGGGTGAGCGAAGAATCCATTTCGAGGCGAAGTGAAAAAGAAAAAAAGAGAGAGAGGGAAGGGTCCCATGGAAAGTCAAGTGTTGCTCACGATAGCAGGGTGGAGGGAGGCAAGAAGACAAAAAGTGGTGGAGGTGCTGGTGGTAGTGGTGGCTCATCATAATCTTCAATACAAATAACTGCAAAGATGATGCAAAAACATTTGAAAAAAAGGGTTGATCCACTAGACAGGTGAATTGTAGTACTGTTCTTAGTTTTTTGTGTGTATAGACATGGACAACACATCACAACTACCACTGTTGCCTTCTCCTGATCCAGTTTTAATGACATTCTTTTTCACAAAATTCAGCTGATGCCATCATATAGGTAGAGAGATATCAGTAATACAATATATATAAAAGGAAAAATGGTGGAGCCTTTATATGCTTCAGGTGTGTGCTAATTATAATGCCATATCCAAATACCTAAAATACATCAGCCAGCTACTGTTCTTCCCTTTTCTTTTTTTCTTTCATCAAAACAAAAGATTCTAATTAATTAACTAGCCCCCACCGGCTAACGAACGTATACCAATACAAGTTTCGGGTTAAAGAAGGGTTCTGTTGTTGTAGATAAGAAGAGACATGAATGAATGAATGAAACATGCCCTAATGCTCTAATGTGAGATGGAGTCTAGTGAGTGACTTAGCAAAGGTGGTGCGGCGCGCGCCTGCGGCTAGGAAATCGACACCATGATGATACTGCTGACTTTGGTAGTGTGAATGAATATATATCACTTTGAGGGCAGCTAATGAGAATGGAGCAGAATTTTTGACAAGATTTTCCAATCCTGTTAGATCCTGTTTCACTCCTGACAGAAAAACCTGAATCAATACTAAACCGAAAGCTATATATGTGCAGACAAATATTGATTTGATAACTGCAATTTTCTTTCACATCCCTACATAGAATCCAAGAACAGAAAACACAAAAAAAAAAAAAAAATGCTTAAATGGCTGTTTTCTTATTTTAGCTACTTAGATTAGGTATACATGACCGATTTGGTTATCTTTTCTTTTGTGAATTTTCCATCTTTGACATGGAAGGTTACAGCATCTTCTCAGGATCCACCAACCCAAAATGGCAAAATGCTTCTACTGTAAATGGAAAGGAAAACACCTAAATCCTAATGACCAACAAATGAAAAACGAAAAACAAAAAAACAAAATAAAACGCCATGCTGCACCAATTTCTCCCCAGAATTTAACCAAAAATTCACTTTTTTTTATATTCTTTCTTGTCTGTTGGTGTCATGCACACAAGAGAGGCCACGGAGCCATCACACCATGACAAAATTACAAAACCCAAAAGATTTAAAAGGACTACCTTAAAACCAAATCAGTATACAATTAATTAAAATATATATTGTTTACGAGATCCACTCTACATTCAAATAAAAAGAATAGGCTTTAATCAAATTTTACCTAAAATCTTCGGGTGGGAGGTGGAAATGAAATAAACCATATTAAAAGAGTACGAGACCTCACGGTTCTTGAACAAGATTATTCTCGAGGGAAAAAAGTTCATCCAAGTCGCATCATCAACACCCAATTAAACAGAGCAAACAAATCGGTCTGATTAGGGGGGAAAAGGAGAGAAAAAGAATGCATCCGTAAACAGGGCTTTTGATGTTCTAGATTTTTTCTAGGTAATGAAATTTAAAAATATGTTTCTGAATTTTATGATAGGAAAATACAGAAAATTTTCGACACTTAATATAGTAACCGGATGAATAATTTTAATAATTTTTTTTTTAAAAAACTCTCAATCATATCTATAGAATGGCATGCTCAAACAAAGTGGCCAACACGAATGGATATGTACAAAATCAAATCAATCACTTCATCGCTTTGCTAGCAGTACTACTGTACGACTACATATCTAATCCAGCGAAAAATAAAAAATTTCAACCATGTTTTTTCCCGGTAAAACAAACTTTAAATTGGTCAAAAAAGATGGCAATTAAACAGATGAGAAAAGAGAGTACAAGGTCCGTTTGATCTCAAAACACATGGAAAAATTGTGTACTGGAATTACTGAGCATAGGTGGCAGATGGGCCTACTGGGCTGGATTCTGAAAGGCCCTGTTTGCACTTCAATAACACGTGTGGTTTACAGCTTTATTGACATAAAATATTATCTTATTATTACTTAAAATCAATTTTTTTTAATAGAAAGAGGTGGAAAAAAGTATCTTTCTAGCAATACTTATCAAAATTATGGGATTTTTTTATTATTTAATTATAATTTTTAAGAGTATTTTTTATATTAAATAATTATATTTTCAATTTATGTTAAATAATTTTAATTGACTATATGATTAATTTTCTTTTGGTTTCTAACTGGATCAACTTAATCTCTTTTTCTAATTAATGCGCGGCATTTATGTATTTTTTTAGTATAATCGCGTTCGAGTATTATCAGACCTTTTAAATAGAGAGATTCTTTCGACATAATTTTTTCCATTCCCAAAAGGTGTCATTTATATATTTAATCTATCATTTCATATTATTTTTGAAAATAATAATAATAATAATAATAATAATAATAATAATAATAATAATAATAATAATAGGTCTATATTAGATAATTTGTTCTAATATATAACAGTGAACATACTATATTATTCATAGGCTCAGTATATCTAATAATTTCTCTTCTGCTCACATCTTAATATGAACTTAAGATAAACTTGATACAATAATTACATAAATTAACTACTTCAATTAAGGTTCCATTAATTTATATGATGCAAAATTGATACAATAAATTAATACTCAAAATATTTGATAAGAGAGATTTATGCCAGAACATAAAAAACACAGGAAAATTAGAAGTTTCAGTGTCCATTGGCGCTATTTCCAAAATCTAATCTTGGGCTGGCCTGTTTGGTATAATGGGCTTCTTTCCTTTTCGGGCCGCAGCTTTTTATTGGTTATTTTTTAAAAAATCAATCCATTGGACAGTTACTTTCTTTTTTGTGAGTTTTGGAAATAGCGCCAAAATCAACTACTCCTACCTAAGATATTTTTCCGTTGTACCACAGTCTCTCCTTATCTTCTCCACAGATTAAAGCTACAGCTTCTTATTCCCGGAACTGAACAGTGATCTTTTTATAATTTTGTTTGATCCGCCATGGCATGCTCACCAACTCCAATCTCTGCAATATCTTTCAATAACTCAGCTCTTCGCAGAAGGGTCTCTTCTCCTTCCATTTTCAGCACCAAAGCCATGGCCAAGGAGGTTTATTTTAACCACGATGGTTCAACTACAAGGAAACTTCTGGTATAAAACTTGCATTTCATGTCCATTATCATGTTTATATTTCCTTTCTTGGTTTTGATAATTTAATTCCACAATTGGGTCTGGATGGATGTTGTAGGCAGGGGTGGAACTGGTGTCAAAGCTTCTAGGGGTGACTTTAGGTCCAAAGGGAAGGAATGTAGTGTTGCCAAACAAGTATGGACCGCCCAAAATTGTCAATGATGGAGAAACTGTCCTCAAAGAGGTACTGCTCTTTCATTCGATTTTCATTCGGTTCACTGATATGTTTAGTGTAATACATTTGCGCATCAGGTGCTTGTTATATTATCTCAACCAATTTTTTGGCATTGTGAGATGGACCCACCAGCTTTGTAGGAAATTCATACTGTACATGTTTATTTCTGTTCTTCCATTTTTTGTTGTCCTCCATCATTTGATCTTCCATTTGGCTCGGTGGATAATCTTGTCTTATGGAGGAACAATGTTGTTAGGACGAGGAAAGGTGTTCTTTTCTAGTGTTGTTTTCCTGGTAAAGTCTCTCTAATGGATTTGGATATGGTTAATGTTCAGATTGAACTCGAGGATCCTTTGGAGAACGTTGGAGTTAAATTGGTGAGGCTAGCTGGCGCAAAAACGAATGACCTTGCTGGTGATGGTTCAACGACATCTATAATTCTTGCGCATGGTTTAATTGCTGAGGGTGTAAAGGTAAGCACCATCGCTGCATCCTGTAAGAGAAGTTCTTCGTTATATGCTATATTTGCTACGAGAAGCTACTCCTATGAAGTAAATTTCTAGCTGGCAGAGGCATGCCATTTATCTCTTTAATGGCTTTGTAAACTTCAATTTTTATCTCCTGTATGGGCACAGCTAATTTGATGTCTTTGAGTTATATACAAAGTTCTACACTTTCTTGTACTAAGAATTAGTCAATTTCCAGGTCACTGCAGCTGGCATGAATCCCATACAAATTGTCCGTGGGATTGAGAAAACCTCAAAGGCCCTTGTTTCAGAGCTCAAATTGATGTCCAGAGAGGTTGATTAGTTTAATCCTTATTACATAGATGCAGGAAGCATATGTAAAATCAAGGGCAGAGATCATTCATGGAAGTCTTTAAGAATGCTATGATAGTTCAGAAATTTATTGCAGGTTGAGGATGATGAACTTGCAGATGTTGCTGCAGTAAGTGCAGGGAATGATTATACGGTGGGAAATATGATATCTGATGCTCTCCATCAAGTGGGAAGGATGGGTGTAGTCACCATTGAAAAAGGGAGTTCTACTGAGAACCATTTGGAAGTTGTTGAAGGAATGCAATTCGATCGTGGGTATTTGTCTCCTCACTTCGTCACTGATCGACGGAAGGAAATAGTGGAGTACCACAACTGCAAGGTAGGAATTGTAAGAGACAGAATTCTAGATTTTTTTCTATGAAAAAATAGAGAATATTAAATTGTTTCGTTGCAGTTACTTTTGGTTGACAAAATAATCACGAACCCAAAGGAGATGTTTAAAATACTGGACAGCGCAGTTAAAGAGAAGTATCCGATTGTGATTGTAGCAGAAGGCCTTGAGCCACAAGCTCTGGCTCTGCTTATTAGGAACAAACTCAAGGGTGTGATGAAGGCAGCTGCAATTAAGGCTCCTGCCTTCGGTGAGCGGAAGAGTCACTACTTAGATGACCTGGCTATCTTGACAGGAGGTAGTAGATTTTTGTACTAATATGGACCAAATCATTTTCGTAGTAGTTTTTATGCTATTGAAAACATCTAGCTGTGGAATGAGGTTGGCGCATAAACATGTAAATCCATACAAAACAACTGTAAATTATATTTGTATAGTTTGCAGTGGTTGAACTATGGCAAAATAGAAACAATTGTCTTTTTTCTTTGTGGGTTGGAAATTAGCAGTCATCATTTGATCCTTTAGCAAAACTATTTACTATTCCATGTAAAACCATACATTCATTTATTGTATTCTTTAGTCCACTTGGCGTTAGACTTCATGAATGCATGCTCATTTTTTATGTGTTTTGCAGGCACTGTAATTAGAGATGAGATGGGGTTGACCCTAGAAAAGGCTGGCAAGGAATTCTTGGGCCATGCAACTAAGGTGGTGATAACAAAGGATTCGACATTGATAGTTACGGATGGAAGCACTCGAGCAGCTGTTGAGGAGAGGGTCACTCAGATCCGCAATCTTGTTGAGGTGCATCTTCTATTTTACCTTTTTGGCATTCCTCTACCTTTCAAGTTTCATGACAGATCAATACGCCATGTCCACTGAACTTAGATGGTCAATCAATTTTTTCCTAATTATCTGTAGAGTGTGACCAAACTGATAGATTCACGTACATATAGGTCATTCTTTTCATCACCATTTGATTATTGACCAAACACATTCACTTGGAAAGGACAAATTGGAAGAAATTGCTGTTGTTTCTCAGTTTATGTTTTAAGTTCTACCATCTGAGAATATTCAACACTTTACTGATTTCAGAAACGAATTAAGGAGCACCAAAAATTTGATATGTAGATCAAAATTTCAATCCCTGAGATATGAGGGCAAGTTCAATGTTCCAGCTTAAATATGACATAAAGCAGTCCTTCCTCACTTGTCAAAAACTAATAAATAGTCAGTTTTCTGAGTTAATATAACCACGATCGTTTAGAATTTTGCAGAATACTGAAGAAAAATTTCAAAAAAAAATACTGAATGAAAGAATAGCAAGATTATCAGGAGGAATTGCCATTCTCCAGGTAAGAGTGCTTATGAACTACAGCAAGTAGCTAGGTGTGACACCTTGAGGTTGACTCCAGTAATCAACTTTTTGAGCTTTTTCTTTATCATTTCAACCACAGGTTGGAGCACAAACACAAGTTGAGTTGAAGGACAAACAACTGAGACTTGAAGATGCACTGAATGCAACTAAGGTAGCTGGTTTTTTCTATTCTCTTCACCCCTTGAACCTGCAGTTTACGCCATTCATAAGCTTCTGACTTGGCATAATGCAGGCAGCAATTGAGGAAGGTGTTGTAGTTGGTGGAGGTTGCAGTCTTTTGAGGCTATCCACAAAGGTTGATAGTATTAAAGAACTTATGGATAATGAAGAACAAAAGGTACTGTTACTTGCCCACTTTCACTTTTTTCCGATCTCAGTGTGGATAGTATGAGAAGACATAGAGATGGTTTCATTGCTGTTAACTTCTTTCACTTTTTCTTGGAATTTTGATCTCATATTTACGAATACTCACGCAGATTGGAGCTGAGATCTTCAAAAGAGCTTTAAGCTACCCTGCAAGAATTATAGCAAAGAATGCAGGTGTAAATGGCAGTGTCGTTATAAACCAGGTCTTTGCATGTTAGCTCATATTTACTTTTTTTTCTGCTTTCAGAAACGATTGTAACACGATTCTATTCCTGAAATCGTTCGCATATTTTTGTAGGTTTTGTCAAATGACAACATAAGATATGGCTACAATGCTGCAAGAGACACTTACGAGGATTTGATAGCGGCAGGAATTTTGGATCCCACAAAGGTATCGTTGTAGCTTATTGAGGTTGATAAGCATGCAGAAGAGAGTATTAGTAGATTGAATTTCCTGTTGAGTTCTAGCATGCCTTAACTCGATGCAGAACCTCCAATATGAAATACCTAGTGTATACTTGGCATAGAAGCAAAAGTATCTGTGGATGAAACGGCACGAGGGAAATTATTCTCAAAACAAAACTTGTTTAAAAATTCCATCAGTTATCTGGTTTAGTTTCGGAAAGAGAAATAACAAATGATATTGACTCTTGATTCTCTGTTAAAACTCAAGCAGGTAGTGAGATGTTGTTTGGAGCACGCGACATCTGTGGCCAAGACATTTCTGACATCTGATGCTGTTGTTGTTGAGATTAAGGAATCAAAGCCTTTTCCTTTTAGAAAACCAACAATGCCAATAGCTCCAGGTATGTCCATCTCCATCCCTCTCTTTCTTTCTTTCTTTTCTCCATTTAGCTACGCATGCTTAAAACTCTGTTTTAATCTGGCCGCCACTCTGGTAAATTTTAATCTAAAAGATCTGTCTTTCTAATGTTTAATGATGTAGTTGCTGGTCCTATGGGCTTAAACTCAAACCCTGCCCTCAGTAGCATGGCTAACTCTGCGCCGTTCCACCGTTTAAAACAGTGAAGGAATAGGACCAGTAAACAGATCGAACAAGAAAGAATAGAAATGCCAAATTTCCATACCAAATGATGCTGATATTGATCAAAGACTAGCTTGGTACAAGGGAATACACTTTTTTCACATCAAGTGACCGATTTGCTTTGAAGAACCTTCGGATATGCTACGCAAATTTCCCCCCTTAGAGGAAAGAACACTCCACTGGAAGATGGAGCTAAGCAAAGCAAGACTAGGAAAATTGTTTATAACTCACTTTGTAAGGAAAGTGATTCTAAACCCCATTCATTATGTATAACTTAACATGCCTGATAGAATGAAATAATTCAGAGAAGCAAATGCAAGAAAAGGGTTTAGTGCTTGCCATTTGATCATCACAAGTTTTGCTTTGCATATTGATTCTGGATGTTACCAAACTGGAATCTTACTTAACAAAGCGAACAAAATTGTTGTACAAATTGATGTTACTCCCGATTCCCCGAAAATGACAACTATTTTCGAATGGAGGGAGTAACTGATCCAGGGGCTGAGCCTTGAAGAGACCAGGGGAGCTGCAGCACCCCCAAGCTTTTCAAAAAAAAAAATTAATATATACATTGTTGTTCGGTTCGAGCCGATAATACGAGCAATTTTACTTAAAAATGAATAAAAATTTGAACCGAAATTGCTAAAATGTGGAATAAAATAAAACAAAATAATTAGTACACAATAAGAGACGAAAATTTCGCTCTATAGTTTGATAAAAATTCGCTCGTAAGCGATAAAAGTTTGAACATAAAAGATAAAAGTTTAAAAAAACTTAAACCTAACCCAAAGCCCAACCCAAATTTTAAACCCAACCCACACCAAAATCCTTTCAATTAAATCCGAAATCCTCATTTCCCAAATCATCACTACCAATAAATTCGTGCCAAAACCAATTCAATCTCTGCCGAAATCTAATCCCTCTATTTAATTCAATTTCTACACCAAATCATCACATATCGATCACTCTCTCAATCTCTCATTCAATTCCAATCCTAAAGTAGAGAACAATTGTAAAAAGTACGTATATTGTATGAATTCTAATGTATAATTATTTTTTTTCTATATTGTCTTCTTATTTATCTTTTTGTTAAATTTATCTAAATATTTGTTATTTAGTGATGGATACAAATATTTTTAAGCATTTTTCCAATTTTTCGTTCAGCTCGCTTGCCTTCCCTTTAAAATACTCCAAAAAACAAATTTTGGGGGCGCTGGCCCCGAACCCCTGAACTCCCACACCTCTTGAATACATATCCTACATCTATCACTGATCTCGCCCCCCCAAACATTGAGGGCAGGATCCGCCACTGAACTGATCAATACTAGATCGCATGTAAGGTTTGGTTCTTGTCCCAAGGAGATAATAGATACTGTTTGGGTTAGATGACCAAGGGATATGGATGGAGTGAGTCTGCAGACTGACTATATCTATATCTTCCTAGGCATTACCTAGAAACGGCATCAACATTTTCTGTGTATGCAATATGCATGCTCTGTTTCTGTTCCAAAAACATGTGGTTGCCTAAACAACAAGCAAGTAGGAGCAAAACAATCCCTAACACAGTTTTCTTCTTTTTATCACCTCTAATACAGTTTTTTTTTAATTCAAACTCGAAATCAAAACTTTTTTACTATAAAAAAAATCACTAACTTATAAATTCATTGTTTACTTTCATGTCTGAAAAGGGAAGTTAGAGCTAAAATAACACATGATTAGAAAATTACAAGAAAATATATAACATTTAAAAGAATAAATAAATAAATTCAAACGGATAAATGTAATAAATAAATAAAAGAAAAGTGTCAGCCCATGGAAAGAGTCAAATAGCCCAAAAGGATGAATACCAACTCAGTAAAGAAGTTCGATAATAAAAAAAATAACTCAGTAAAGAAGGCCGGCCCACGATGTAAATAAATAGATTTTTTTTTTCTCCTGTCAAATTCACAGTCATCATCTAATCTAATCCATAATAAGAAAAAGAAAAAAAAAACCAATCACAAATCCCGAAACAATGAACCGCTTGCTTTGTCCGTCTTCCTTATATAGACGTTGATACGATCTCAGTTTCTTACCCAATGTTCCAGTAGGCAATTACTCAAGTTAGAATTAGAAAGACCCAGTTGCTGAATTTCCATTTCTGTTGTGGTAACAAGCAATTACAAGAGCAGAAAGGAGAGACAACGAAGAGGAGAAGAAGAAGAAAGAAGATGTTGCTGTTGATGGGTTTAAGCTTTCAAAGCGTTTTGGATTTGGTGGTAGCTGGAATTTCATTGCTGATTGGGTTCGGAATTTTCGCTTTTATTGCTTCTATCCTCTGTTCTGCTGCTTTTCTTCACAATGCCAAGCATGCCCGCTAAACCCTCACTCTCCCATAGGTAATATATATTCCTTCTCTCTCTATTTTCCACTGTTTATTAAAGAAATCCCCTTTGCAAGATTTAGCCGAGTTTGTGTTAGGAATCTGGATTTTTTTTTTCTTCCAACAAATGGATGCAAGATGGAAAATTTGGGGCAGTGGTAACTGTAGATAGTTGACTGGTGATCTTATGGTCTTGTAGGCATGGGCAGTGTAGGCCATGTTGTACTACATTCGGATGGAGCTTCCTCTTGTATGTATCAAAGAGAATTTTGTAACACCTCCAGCATTCAATAATAAGAGCCTCCTGCACGTTTTTCTTTCTTTCTGAATTTGCCTAATCACCGTCTTCTTTTTATTATTTTCGTGCATCCATGCCATACCGTGTCATTTGCCAGCTGAATTAGTTTTCGAGTCATCTGTTGTAGCTGCATATTGTAGTGCTCATATAAATCAAGCATACAAAATTGGATTGGTTTGCCTGGTGTTCAAACATTTAGAAAACTAGAGTAAGTTGCTGTAAAAGCGACTCGATTCAGGCAAAATAGGTGTCCTGTTCTTGCTCGTTGTGGTAGAATTGTGATCGTGGCAAATCCAGACGTAGTTAGTTAGTAGACCTGGTTGTCATGGCTGATATTAAAATTGTTTTAGGTTTTTCTCATTTCTGTACATTGAAGCTTTTCTCCATCCAATTTGAAGCTTTTTATTCAAGCAGCTAGAAAAGACTGAATTTCATAAAAGTTATCTTGTTCATAATTTGTGTTAGTTAGGGTTTAACAATTGCTGAGACAGGGAATTCAACTGATTTTGTATTCATTTGCATCTGCTAGAAATATAGAAAATCAGTAAGACACCCATGCCCTTGTTACACTCTCATCAGTACCAATAAATTCATTTCCAAAAGCAAAAATGTTTGTTTAATTTCTGCTAGTATCATTTCCTTTTCTTCTGTCTTCTTGAATACACCATTCCTCGGATCCCATCAGGATCCACTACAAACCCCAATGGCCGATAAAACCCGAGAACTTGGGGCTCCGAATACAAAGCAATGTTAACAATACCTTTCTCTAGCAGCTCCTCTACCAGCCTCTCCATCACTGCTTTCCCCAGCCCGATCGCTTGATAAGAAGGGTCGACCACCACATCCCAAATGATGGCGTTGAAAACGTCATCCCCGGTTGCTCTAGCGAAAGCGACAGGCTTCTGGGTCCTCTTGTCCTGAACCCACAATAACGACCCTGTGTTCTCCAAAGCGATCTTGATCTTCTCGGGATCCCGCCTAGGGAACCCAACGGAGACGAAGACCGAGTTGAGGTGGTCCAAGTTGAGGTCCGAGAAGGTGCGACGGAGAAGGAAGCCCTGTGACTCGAGGTCAGAGTCGGAGATGGAGTATTTGCTGGTGACGGAGAGGGAAGGGAGTAGAGGAGCGGAGGATAGGCCGCTGAAAAGCATGGTTAATTGGATATGTGTTGGAAGGTGGAAGAATGTGCTGCTGAGTGCTGCGTGTAAGGGTTTTGAATTTTGATCTGATGAATTTTTTTTGTGGTCGTTATGTTTGTTGATGGACGCTATCCTCCTCTGCCTTGCGCCTTTGCGCGGGTATTGTAATGTGGGCCGTGTATGGCTGGCTCTGACAAAAGAGAGTTTTAAAAAACAAAATTAGTAATGCGAGTCTGAGACAAAGTATACGTAAAATTTCAGACTCATGTATGAAAATAAAAAATAGTAATGATATTCTTTGAAAAAAATTAATGTTTAATATATTCATTTTAGTGAACTGTTTAAAAAATATATATAAATAAACTATTTGAATAAGTAAAAATACATAAAATCAGGTGGTATGCTATTACGTAACGTAAACTTTAAACATTAAAACAGAATCCAAATCAAAATTCTTATGGTCTATTGGGTTATTGCCCAAAACAAAATGATCAGACATAAATCTACCAAGCACGCGACACGAGTAAGCCGACCTGCAGTTACAGTCACTGGACTTACCGGCGTCAAGACCAAATAGCCGCACTTATATTCACCACACTGACCGGCGTCAAGACCAGGTATTTAGTTAGTCCTTTTACGATACCTTTATTTTCAACACTTTTGTCACGATATCTATAAGTGTAATAATTTCCACTCTCTTTTTGCCTTTTTATTCTTTTGAAAGACCTTGCTTTTCGCTATTACTTTCTGTGTTTTGACTCTCTCAGGAATTTTCCTTATGGGTTTTGCTTCTTTTGTCTTGTTGATAGAGTTTCAATTTTACTTTAGCAGTTTATCAGATCATACTGGTTAATCTTTGTTTGCTGCGGATTTCTGTGTTTCATTTATCATTTTAGGATTTTGCTTTTGTTTGGTCCCTTTACGAGTATCTCGTCATTTCAGAACTTTTGATCTCTCTGTGAGAATTGCTATGCTATATAATTTGCCCATCTTGATTGTTTTAGAAATTCTCTATATTCCAATATTGCAGGCTGCTTAATTTACTAATACATCGTTTTCAACTTAGTTTGATTGAAAATATGTTCTTCTTCATATGTTGAGCCGAGATCAAATGTCCTGAACAGGAAATTGATATGGCTCCCCTGACGAGAATCGGTCTTGCTGGCCTTGCTGTTATGGGCCAAAATCTGTCTCTCAACATTGCTGAGAGAGGTTTCCCGATATCTGTATACAATAGGACCACCCCGGAAATTGACGCGACTGTTGAACGAGCCAAACAGGAGGGGAATCTGCCTCTATATGGCTTCAATGATCCTCAGTCCTTCGTTAGGTCAATCCAGAAACCGCGGGTAATAATGATGCTTATTAAGGCCGGGCCACCAGTTGACCATACCATCAAGATCTTGTCAGTTCACATGGAGGAAGGAGACTGTATCATTGATGGTGGTAATGAGTGGTATGAGAACACTGAGAGGAGAGAAAAAGCGATGGCGGAAATGGGCCTGCTTTATCTCGGGATGGGAGTTTCTGGTGGTGAAGAGGGTGCGCGTCATGGACCTTCTTTAATGCCAGGAGGTTCTTTTGAGGTCTACAAGTATATAGAAGTTATCCTTCTTAAGGTGGCCGCTCAGGTACCTGACAGCGGCCCTTGTGTCACCTATGTGGGGAAAGGCGGATCTGGCCATTTTGTTAAGATGGTCCACAATGGCATTGAATATGGTGATATGCAGCTGATTGCAGAGGCCTATGATGTGCTGAAATCGGTTGGTAAGCTCACGAATGAGGAACTGCGACACGTTTTCTTAGAGTGGAATAAGGGGGAACTTCTGAGCTTTTTGATTGAGATCACTGCCGATATATTCGGGATTAAGAATGACAAGGGAGAAGGATACTTGGTTGATAAAATCTTGGATAAAACTGGCATGAAGGGTACTGGTAAGTGGACAGTGCAGCAAGCTGCTGAGCTGTCAGTCGCTGCTCCCACTATAGCGTCATCCTTGGATGGAAGATTCCTCAGTGATTTGAAGGAAGAAAGAGTTGCAGCTTCACAACTCTTCAAATCGAGCGGTGGTAAAGACATCCTAGCTGCTGACCAAGGCGTCGACAAGAAAAAGTTGATTGATGATGTGAGGCAAGCGTTGTATGCATCCAAAATATGTAGCTACGCACAGGGTATGAACTTGATACGTGCAAAGGGTGCTGAACAAGGTTGGGGCTTGAAACTTGGTGAGTTGGCAAGGATCTGGAAGGGTGGTTGCATTATCCGTGCTGTGTTCTTGGACCGTATCAAGAAGGCCTATGATAGAAATGCAGATCTCCCCAATCTTCTTGTAGATCCAGAGTTTGCGAAAGAGATTATCGAGCGACAATCTGCATGGCGAAGAGTTGTGTGCCTTGCTATCAACTCAGGTATTAGCACCCCCGGTATGTCTTCTAGCCTTGCGTATTTTGACACGTACCGGAGAGGCAGGCTACCTGCCAATCTAGTTCAAGCTCAGCGAGATTACTTCGGAGCACATACTTATGAAAGGATTGGTATGCCTGGATCCTTCCATACTGAGTGGTTCAAACTTGCCAAACGGTCAAAATCCTAACTTTGGCCGGCACTTGGTGGTACCGAAGATATAGACCTGCTTGACTTACCGCCATCATACCAAATAATATGGTTTCCCGACAGAACTATGTTACATCTGTTCCTGTAACATTTTAATGAAGTATACATGCCACTTTCTTTGTATTACTATCAAGAGCATGTATATATTTCTTCTGCATTTGGCTTCAGAGGAGCTATATTGTATACCATTTAAATAATTCGTCTCGAAGAACAGTGGTGACTGTTTCGAGTATGTATTTCAACTTCCGATCGCTGCATTTCACCAGTGGAATGTGAAAACCTTCTTCATCTTGTATTTTAAAACGAGAAAATGACATTTAGTACTTGTATTTATCAAACTGTGCTAATGTGATGCTTGTATATCATTATAATTCTTCTGTTTATGAAGATTTTGTATGGTTTTGAGCTAGAAAATTCGAGAAATTCTGCGTTTAGCTAACTGGTGCTGTTCCTTGGTCTAAAAGAATGTATAATCTGCAGAAACGCTGGGTCAAAAAGAAGTAATCTGCAGAAAAGATGGACAGAAAAAAGGTAATAAAAATAATTTCTTCATGTACAAACAAGAACTACATGGAAACACATGTACAAGTTGTTTCTGACACCTTTACAAGGCTACATTTCAAGATTCAACTTTTCAAACTCGAACTCTGATCCAAATCCAAATGCAGAAAGGTGGACAAGAACATTACACAAGAATTTGCAGGAAAAAAAATCATAAAAACTACAGAAAAAAAGAGCACATTGTAGTTTTCAACATGATCCATTTAGTCCATTTTACTTGGTTTTTCTTGCCTTTGTTCCACTTTGAACATAACTAGTAGCACTAGTTTCTTGAAGCAGTGACTTCTTCTGATCTTTTCCTGGATTTTTGTTCTTTCCTCTTCCTCCTCCTTTTTGCTTCTCTTGTTTCTGCATCTTTCCTTCTGATGAACTCTTAGCGGTTGAATTCTTGTAACAAGAACTCAATACGCGACGGCTTCCTTCACTGCTTCTACATGGACCAGAGGAGGCATCAGAGGCCATTGAATCATCACTCTCCCCACCATCATCATTCTGGCCATCCCTATATTCATAAACATTTCGATCGTTGTCGTCGACGTCATCGTTGAAGTTGTTCCCTTGGAATGGAGGAGCAAAATAGCTTGTCCAACCAGAT
Source organism: Viola odorata (assembly GCA_963691705.1). Classification (NCBI taxonomy): domain Eukaryota; kingdom Viridiplantae; phylum Streptophyta; class Magnoliopsida; order Malpighiales; family Violaceae; genus Viola; species Viola odorata. The sequence goes on from OY829542.1 coordinate 4,433,575, forward strand.
TCAGTGCCACTAGTCTCACCACCAGACAACTCATCTACATTTCCTAACATTGGGAAGAACAACTCATTTACTGGATAGAAAAAGAACAAAAAGGGTTTAGAACAAGAACATATAAAAAAGAAGTTGAAGGAGGGAAATGTACATTTTATGGCAATCACCCTGGACAGATAACTTTTAAATCTTTTTGTCTGTCTAAATATCATCAACCAAACCAACTTGTTTCTACACATAGGACAAAGGAGAGACACTGCACAAGAAATTACCTGCATTATTATTGAATTTTCCAAGAACAAGTTTCCACCACTTGTCAATATCCAACCCAATTCTTTTCCTAACTTCCTTAAATGATCACTACAGGACAAAAAGCTGAGGAGGAGGAAAGTTGTCTGATAAAATAGAACAAAATACTGAAATTCTTTAAATGTAATGAACTTGGGCAGCTCATTTGTTTTTACTCCTGGAAAATAAAAATACCATCCTTCTTTAATTCTCTGGTCATTTCATCATAATAAAAAAGATGGCAGCTTTCAAGGTGGCAACATACAGAATGAGCCCCACTCCTCTTCTCAAACAAGAAGGAAATTGAATGTTACAGGGAGTGAGACCCCATGTCCTTTAATTCTATCTTCTCATATAACACTTTATCTTTCGATCTTTTTGGGTGTTCTCAAAATTAATCTCATTCGAGCGTTTTTTTTCCATTCTTTACCACCGAAACCAAAAACCTAAGATCATAAAAGTGGACATATCATTTACCACTCACTCAACCACAATCAATATTTAATTTATTAACACACCATTAATATTCTTCCTTTGTCTTGTCATGATCAAGTAGCAACAACAGCTTTTTTCTTGCGAGAAATGCAGAGAACCCAACTGAGGTTTTGGCATTTTGTATCAAGCTGGATAAAGGATTAGAGTGGCAAAAGGCCATAAATTGATTGGTTTCTACTGTACTAGTAGTATTCCTACTTTCAGTAGCAATTCTAAAAAAAGTAGGTTTATGTCTTTTGTTTTACCGGAGGATGATTTGTATTAAATATGAAAGCAACTAATCGGAAGTAGTTCTCAAATACAGTGATTCCAAAAAAATCAAAATTAAAAAGTGAAAGAATTAAATTCAATGGTATGATATACTAATTCCCAATATTCTGTGCCTTTCCTACACTTTTTTCGTTTTTTCCTAACTCGTTGTCCTAAGCTACTAGATTTATTGTTGTCTATTTCGATACATTTAACAAGGGGTAAAAGCTGAAAAACAACTTTAAACTTTAAAGTTTTATTTAATCGCAACCCTAAACTTTTTTTTTGTTTAATTACAACCCTGGTCAAACACGAATTGTTTAAGTTACCCCCTACCGTGATAGAAATCAAATGTGGCACCATTGACCGACGTTATGTGCCACGTCACGGTGCCACGTCAGCGTCTCCTGCCACGTCACCAGGGTTGTAATTAAACAAAATAAAAGTTCAGGGTTGCGATTAAATAAAACTTTAAACTTCAGGGTTGTTTTTCAGCTTTTACTCTATATTTATTTTATAATGCAATTATTTTAAATTTAAGTGAGGTAGGACACTATTGAGAAGATTTTTTAAAAGATCACCGTATCAAATTATTATAAATATATTTTTTTTTAAATGTGCACAATTTTATGAAAGCATAATTAGGATATATATATAAATGAGTATATATAGACTAGAAAAATGAGTATATATAGACTAGAAAAAACTAAAATTAATATATTGCCATTAAATTGCAAGCTAAAAATAATTGTAAAGCGCATAATTAGGATGTCAAATTTACTATCATAATTATCGATTTCATAATAAAATTAAAATTAAAATTTTCAATCGAAAAAAAGAATTTAATTTAAAACTCAAATAATATACTAATTGTTGTTAAAGAGATTGACTTTTATTAACTACAATTGAAAAAAACTAAAATTAAAAATAAATCATCAATCTACTAATATTTTATTAATAAACTAAATATTATAAAATTATCCATTTTATTTAACATATTAATGTGAATAATTTTTGGAAACCTACAACCTTGATTTACTTTTTTTATATTATTATTGATATCTTTACGGTAAGATACCCCATGAACAGTGCGTTTTTTTCAAATATAAATTAGATTTTGTTTATAAAAATGATTAAAATTCAACAATAACCCATTTTAATTTTGTTAAAATCAAATATAAATATGTTAATTCCGTTCACGTTAAAGATCAAATATAAATATAATAATTCCATTCATGAAAATAAAATACATATAAAATAGTCTTAAATTATTTATTTATTACGTGAAATAAATTTATTAACTATAATTGAAAAATAGTCATAAAATTGTGCACATTTTTTAAAAAATATATTTATAATAATTTGATACGGTGATCTTTTAAAAAATCTTCTCAATAGAGTCCTGCCTCACTTAAATTTAAAATAATTGCACTATAAAATAAATATAGGGTAAAAGCTGAAAAACAACCCTGAACTTTAAAGTTTTATTTAATCGCAACCCTGAACTTTTATTTTGTTTAATTACAACCCTGGTGATGTGGCAGGAGACGCTAACGTGGCACCGTGATGTGGCACATAACGTCGGTCAACGGTGCCACGTCTGATTTCTGTCACGGTAGGGGTTAACTTAAACAATTCGTGTTTGACCAGGGTTGTAATTAAACTAAATAAAAGTTTAGGGTTGCGATTAAATAAAACTTTAAAGTTCGTGGTTGTTTTTCAGCTTTTACCCGTTTTTTTTGACCATTTGATCACAAATGCTCCGCTATCATATAAAAAAATTACTACAGTGAACAAAATATCGATTTCTTTTTTCTAAAATAGAAAAAAAGAAAAGAGTCACATTTGATTTGAAAGATTTGAGTGTAGGTCACATTTTTTCTTGTTTTTTTGTTTTTTTGTTGCATTATTAGTTCCTAGATTAAGTTAGTTTGGGTTTGCAATTGAATAAGTGAGGGTAGGTCCTCTAAATTTTCCTATGGATGCATTCTTCCTTATTCCACTACTGGTCATTTTGTGGGGATTGTGACTTGACTCCCTCCTGATTTTGGGCTCCATATCAAAATTGGAAGTTTTCATTCTAATAATTAAATTTGGATAGCATATGTGGCCTAATTTCAGATACTCGTTTTTCCATCGTGTGCATAATCACTTGCATATATTTTAGCATGTTCTTCATTTGTTTTCTTCTTCTTCTTCACTGTATACAAATTGTAACATTCAATGAAGAAAAAATTTTCGTAAGATTTATATTTTCGTAAATCATGGCTTTTAAATATAGTAGTTCGTTGACACATTTTGCGGTTTGCACTATTAATCTTGAATTTTTAATATAAATCATTGAATCGTATGTCCTGTCATTTGACAAGAAAATTAAGTTTCTTAAAATAGTAATCACATGACATGTTTTCTCATAAAAATGACAATTTGACAACTATTCATAAACCTTCAAACCGTTCTCATGTTTGAAAGATTTGACAAGTCATTTAATTATTTTCTTTTGTTTTTACACGTCATTTCACTTCATAATACATGGATTAGACAACTATTACGCCATGCATTATGTGGAGTTTTAAATCACTGGTGTGGTACTGTTGATAGCCAATTCCATTCATGCATTCACAGTCGCAAATTAGCTATTGACTTGCTTCTTCAATTTTCTTTTTTAATATAAAAAGTTACTTGTATAGAATATTTAGAAATCATCTTTAAAAATATAAACGTTAGCTAAATATATTTGGAATATTTTTAGAAAATTTACTTGAATTCAAATTATTCTTTAACAATAAATAAAAATAGGATTGATTAAAAACACTTAAAGGATATACTAAAAGTTTAAAAAAAATGGAGGGGCCAAAAGTAAAAATCTAAAACGTAACAGATTTTATTTCCTCCAAAATCAACAAAATTTAATTTAAGGGTCAACAACTTCTGACGTAAGCATCAAATTTGAAAATTCTACCCGAAATAGTTTATTACGGAAAAAATTCACAATATTCTCGGAATGTCAATTTATATTTTTATACTCTATTAATTTATATGATGAGCTTTACCATTATCGATTGTAACTTGACTTGAGAGTACCAAAAAAAGGAATTATTCGTGTACAATACCCCACAATGCATAGAGATTCTATCCCTTACACTATTTCCTTTGGTATATATTGTACTCATAATGTACTCCTCCTGCTTTTACCCCCAAAAAAAAAGAATATATTTTTTAAATCGTAGATTATATTTTAGCTCCCTGCTTCTAAATTTTAATTTTTGATATATCGAAACGTATTAAACTTTAATCTCGTACCAATAGATTTTTCTTCTGAAACCCTAATAACAGTGCATTAAAGCTGAATTTTTATATTAAAAATATTATTAAAAAAGCATAAAATTATAAATAAATCAAAAATTATAAAATTTAAACTATAAAAGAATTAAAAAAGTGAAAATTGATTTTTTTTAATAATTAGAACAATTAAGAAAAATAAAAGTATTTAAAAAACAGGCATATTTAGAATATTTATTCCCATTACTAATTACTTGTAATCTAGTTGAGCCAGGAAAAGGTTGAATCTTCTAATGAAATCGTAGCATATAAAATTGCAGCGCAATCGGCAACAGGTTAGCTTCGGGGTTTCAAATGATGTGATGAGGTTTGAGATTTAATTAAGATTTAAAAACATGTACAAAAAAAGAACAATATGGTAAAAAGGAAAAAAACATAAACGACGTGCATCCCAGTCTCAAGTTACAAGAGAGGCTACCTTTTACCTAAACGACTCGTATTATAGATTGGGATGACACGTCTTAGTTGCAACAACATCGTTTCCTTCTTGGTATATCGATCCGACCCTTTTTCCCTTTTTCTTCTTCTTTGGTCTTCTTGCTAGGAGTTTCGTCAAACATTCGTCTGGTTTCAAAATCAAACTTGGGCGAGAAGAAAGAAAGGGGTACACACTCGCTCACCTCTCTTCTACTTGGCATCTCTCCGTTCTCAGGTCTGTCTTCTCCTTTATCTCTCCCTTTTCACATTCTCTTTTGTTGGGCAACTTTTCGTTGTTTTATTTTCGTTTCCTTCAACAAATATGATATGGTTAGCATCTGCTGGATAATTAGATAACTGAGATTTCTGGAAATATGAAAATTGCGTTTGGGTTCTGTCTAATTGACAGATCGATGTATTTGCGTTACCAAAATTTGGGTTTTACTTTATTTTCTCGGCGGTGGTGCCTTTTTATGGCGGTTGTCCTGTTTATGCTTGTTGTTTTGAACCTTGTTAGTGTTTTCCAATGTTGTGTATGACTTGAATTGCTTGCAATCCCTGTGGGGAATGCGTTTGTTCCCTTCCTTTAGGAGCTTATTCGTTATGATGCTGTGCACATGTAGGGTTTAGAAGAGTAGCATCCGGTGAAGCTACTTTTGTTGGGGGGAATTGCAATGGCCAGTGCAAAATACCTGATAATAGATGCTGTTTGATCTATAATTTAGGAATTAGGAGAGTGTTCTGCCATAAAGGATTAGACTGTTGCTATGCGCTAGACTTGCAAATGGTTAGGACTAGAAATCAAGGTTTTATACATCATGCATACTTAGAAGTTAGAACTTAGGGGCCTTGGAGTGAATTTTGCTGAAAGATGTATGATTCGTTTGGGTGTTGGTAGTCTAGTGGTAGCTTCTTAGGCCAAACCATAGTGGTGCTGCATAATGTATGTTGTTTCTATGACGATAAACTTTCATAATTTATATTCAATATTCGTCGATTTTAATTTGATAGATTTGTTAATTAACATGGAAGAGTAATTGATGTTATTGCCAGTGAACTTATTAGTCAAATGACCAGAAATTGTACTAATGTTTTATCTCTTTCTTAAACAGGTTGGTCAATTTATTTAAAGGACGAACATGGAAGATATCCTTACAGAGATCCCACCACCTTCAAGGTTCTTTCAGGAAGATCTCAACAACTTTGCACCTCGGCCACTGCCTCTCCCATCCCCATTCATCTTGTTTTCTAATCTGAAACCTAACTTACCTCTCCGCCCCTCTCTTCTCATCATTGCCCTATCTGATCCATCTCTCTTTATCTTCCACCATGTTTCGGCAAAGATCCAAATTGGAAGTCTCTTCCTACCTGAGATCCCTTTCTCAGGAAACACTATCAAACCTTCATTGGGTGACAAATCCTCCAACATCTATTCCCTCAGTGGTGCTGATAATCTGAACCTCCTTGTCTCTGTTCAGTACCCTGTTACTGCTGAGAGAGCCAACGTGGTTGCAAAGTTGCTCATCGGGGAACAAATTATTCCTGAAAGGGTTCTTATCTTGGATTCTCTTCAAAGCCAGAATTTCCGCAGCAAGCTTTCACCCGATGAGACTTACGCTTTCAAGTTGGAGACAGACGCAGAGAGAAAGGGGCTTGGTGGTCGTAGAGCTGTGCCTTTACTCAAAAGTCTGGAATATTATCCATCCGGGAGTATGGTGGATGGCTTGGGAGCTGCCCTGCTGACCCGGTGCCAGATGAGGAACATCAGAGGAACCCTTTGTGTTTCATGGCCTCAATATGGTGGTTCTGTGCTGGCTCTCTTAAGGTCCCTTCTTCAGAAGAATGTGCTGCATAGCATCGACTTGAGCGCTGGTGGAGAAACTGAGGATAAATATTCCAGGTTTAACAGGATTAAGGATCACACTTTTGACTCTGATTTATATACCTGATTAAATAGCTACAAAGTACTTGTCAGACCGTATCTTGTCCTATTATGATCCTACAGAATGTTAAGATGGATGTTGGCGGAAATGATTGTTTATGCTCCTGATTTCCTATTTTTGTTCCTGATTGGCTGTGCTTCTTGATGTTATTTCTTGGTTAGGCTAGTTGGTTGGAAAGAAGTGCATTTTCTTGCTATATGCATGGAAATTTATGGGTTTCCTAATCTTGCATTTCAAGATCATTGACTCAGTTTAGTCCCCTTCTTTAACTCTAGATTTTCATTCTTCAAGATGCAACAGCCGCCACGAATTCTTTCTTGTTCGTGAAGAATAATAGAAAAAGGATTTATTTGGACTGACGTTGATGGTGGAGTTGATGAAACAAATTGAATCTTTCAAGATTGCATAACTCATAGCTGTTTAACCTAATCTGTTAAATCAGACCATCCAACCGGTAAAGTCCACGGAAAATAAGGGTTTATAAAGTTATACAAGTAGATGACTACGCATTTTAATAATAGATCAATGACTCATTCTTCCCTTTAAGATTGTAATACACGCCAGTAATTCTTGTGTACTCTTTTGGTGCAGCTGTTGCTGTGCTTTGTCTATATGCGCAGATATAGGTGTTAACTTGAACTTGAATATCTGAGTATCTCGTTGGAGATAATTTTTATACACTCTTGAGTATGCTAAATCTCACAGTAGTAATTTCGTGTAGTGCGAATATGCTAAGTCACACGTTAAACTCTATTCACATAATCGGTAGGATCAATCACTATGACCATAAGAGCCCTACATTTATGAGTTAAACCTTGTTCATATAAGCAGTAGGGCTATGCTGACCCTACAAGAACCCTAAATTTGTGGGTTCTACTGGCACTGAGATCTCACCATTTATGTAAGAATTTTCCCATGTAGGAGGCCTCAACTTACGCAAAGAGAAGAATTTGGAAGTTTCTTTGATGGAAGTTGAAGGGGTAAAAAAGCAGGAGGAGTAAAGATTAGCTGTTACCTGTTTTAGGGTTGGTGACTTGCCCAAATCATTCAAGTAATCAAGTGGTCTTACATGGGAAACTTTACAACTTTACTTTTCTCTATGTTTGGTGATTTTGGTTTAGGAGAACTCACCAACCAGGACAGCATTAGTTGCATCCTCTCTTGACTATAGACATTGAGACAAAATACTCAAAACGCCTATGCAGAAAAGTAAAGTGCAGAACTTCAGTTTCTTTCAACTTATATAATGTACCATATAGTCTAACCCATCCCTACCACTAATCTCTTCAATCATTCAAGGACAACAAAAGGGAAACAAAAGCAACAATGCTAACTCCTTTTCGCCTAAATTTCACCACAATATTACAATCTGTGCTTCTTCTGGTCTTGTTCTTTTTCAGCAACAGCTTGAATGCAGCTGACCCTCCTTTAACGTTGGACTACTATTCATCAACATGCCCTAATCTGTTCCAGATTATTAGGAAGGAGATGGAATGTGAAGTTCTTGCCGATCCTCGTAATGCAGCTCTGATAGTTCGATTACATTTCCATGATTGCTTTGTCCAGGTCCACATCTCTCACTTGCAGCATTAACATTGAGTTTTTCCTACTTAATTTCCAACGTACTGTAGAATACGAGCAGGTGGTTGCTGTGACTGTGACAGTTGGTTAGACCAACCCGGTACAAACAGTATCCGTCATGACCCAATGGGATCAGGGATATACCCGTGGTTAATACCTAAAAATATGTGTATATACACTTTTAAAGAGCTGCATTTAGTTGTAAATTTATGAAATGAGCCAAGTGAATGTAAATTAGAGCCATAATTTTGCAGTCTATTTGATGCAGGGATGTGATGGATCAGTTTTGCTAGATGACACAATCACCTTGCAAGGAGAGAAGAAAGCGTCAACTAACATTAATTCCGTAAAGGGCTTTAAAATCATCGATAGGATTAAGAACAAGATTGAATCGGAGTGCCCTGGAATAGTATCCTGTGCGGATCTCCTCACTATTGCTGCAAGAGATGCTGTTATTTTGGTATATTAAACCCCTTTTCTTGGATTACATATTGTGTCCTAACATTTCTTGCTTTATATCTTTGTTTTTTTCCCCCTCCTTGCAGGTAGGTGGACCAGATTGGGAACTTCCCTTAGGAAGGAAAGATTCGAAAACCGCAAGTTTCGAGCTTGCATCCACAAATCTTCCAACAGCAGATGAGGGTTTGGTGCCTATCATTTCCAAGTTTCTTTATCAAGGCCTCTCAGTTACAGATATGGTTGCTCTTTCAGGTAAAAGAAAATCCTGACACTTACATTTAATTAGGGTCCGAAATTGCTTCGGATAAAGAATCCTATTATGGAACAGAACTTACTATGCAGTATTCTGCGTTACACGACATGTCTGCTCGCATGTTGTAGTGAATCAGAAATCTAAAACCTTTAGAATTAAAGAAACTATCGGTTATATGTATGAATATGCAGGGGCGCACACAATTGGAATGGCTCGCTGCGAGAATTTTCGAAGTAGGATCTACGGAGACTATCAGACAACCTCAGGTGGAAGTCCAGCGTCTAAAACATACCTCAACAACTTAAAATCTAAGTGCCCGGCTGCCGGAGGAGGAGACAATAACATCACAGCAATGGATTATGTCACTCCTGATCTGTTCGACAATTCGTTTTACCAAACACTACTGAGAGGAGAAGGACTGCTGAATTCTGACCAAGAACTGTACTCGAGCCTACTAGGATTTGAAACGAAAGAACTTGTGGTGAAGTATGCTCATGACTCAATTGCATTCTTCCACCAATTCGCTGATTCTATGGTGAAAATGGGGAACATTACGAATCCTGACAGCTTTGTTAATGGAGAAGTTAGGACGAATTGCAGATTTGTGAACACATGAGCATTGAGCAGGCATCTTTTTACATAGTAATTTCATTTACTACTATTTGTTTTATGATCTCAAGAATTTGTAATACAGCCGTGAGAAATCAAAAGTACTTCTCAACTCTCATATTGAAGCAGTTTATCACTTGTCTTTACTCAAATTTTTTTAATGGTTATATTATTAGTTATTTTTACAATACTAAGAGTCGAACTTATCACCTAACGTTATAAAGACGACATGCACTAACTAATTGAACTACAACTCCGTATGTTTACTCAAATTATTTTGATTCTTGGAGTTTTATTTTATTTGATAGAGATGAAGTGATGAACATTTATTCTTATATTTATTTTTTATCAAAATTTATAGTGATCGAGTGGTAAAAAGAGAAGAAAAAACTATGTTAGGACTGTCACTTTTTAAGAGGATCAAACGAGAATAGTTTCATATTGAAAGGGCAAAAAGAACTCTCCGGAGGGGGAAAAAATCATTTAATATGGTTGGGCTTATTTTCCTTAACCAGCTGGGCTCTTATGTTATTTGCAAGAACTGATGGGCTTGTTTTGGACTCGTCTGTTTATGTTACTTGGAAGATGGGCCTTCTTAAACCACTTCTATTACATTTCTATTATTGGGCTTTGGCCCAACACAAATTATTTCAACAAATTGAGAGAGAAGAAAAAGAATTTAGACAAAGTACTGTTACTAGTGTATAGTAAGATCTTGATCTTTGATTGGAGCGCGTCCCGACCATGAAATGTGTCAGACTCAGACAGTACGCTACTCTTCGAATTCCAAGTCTTTAACATGTAACGTCTTCTCACCGAAATGCCTACTTGGTCAAATCAACGTGTGCATATTAATCTCTTCCAACCAAACCATCTTGCTTGCAAATTGCGTAATACACGCGCTTGTAAAGTTGATGCAAAAACTATGATCTAAGATTTTAGTGATGTCACGTCAGTATTTGAATTGTTTTTATATGTTAACTTGTGCTACCTAATTTTTAATATTTGTTTAATAATTTAATACTGTTTTTTATTTCTACTATATTTTATGATGTACGTATTTAAAGTTATTAGGAAGTTTGTTTGGAATAATTTTCTACTTCGATTTTTCTTGGGCTAAAATAATTTCCAACATAAGTATTAAATTTAAAAGTTCTATTCGAAATAATTTTGGTTATTAAATCAGCTATAATAGAAAGTAAAATTTATTTGTAAAGTAATCCCAAACAGTCTCCGAGTATAATTAAGTTTTTTTAAACATATGTACATCAGTACATGGTTTCATGTGTCTGTGTTTATAATTTATTGGTCTTTTTATTATTTTTTGGTTTTTAAAATCATTATTTTTGCTAATAATTATCCTAATTAATACAGTATATAATTGTTTTAATATATTTCTATATTTGTTTGCACTCTCATATAAAAGTTGACACATATGAAATATCTACGGGAACCATCTAAGAAAATTATAAAAGTTAATAAAATATATTTTGAAAGTTTTGATTTATTTGCCTTTTAAATCTTTTCTAAAATTCAATTAAATTTTCGAGTTCAAATATCGAACTTTTAGATAAGTAAAAGTAGGATTAATTAAAAAAATTAAAAAAATAGAGGGAAAATATAATTTTTTTGTTTAATTAAGTATGATTAATTGAAAATTATAAAATTTAAAAAACTTGAAAAAATTTGGGTGGGGCTCTGACCCTCCCCTGGGTCAACTTACCGGTATCTAGATGAATGTTTACTTTTTCCCGACCCACCAAGGAAGCATGTCCAATTCCAACCCGTTAGTATTTATTTGCATCGATGAACTTAGTCAAGAAAAATTCATCGCATGATTCACACCAATGAACGCCACCATGAACGACAATTTAGCAACTCACAATCCTATTTATTTTACTTTAATACCCCTATTAAGCAAATTGGTCTGACTTCATTCATGTTAAAAAAACTAATCTTAGAAATATTAAAGATAAATAAATATATAATAAACTTAATTAAAAAACAACACATTACAAAAGAAATTCATAAATAAAAATAAGAGATCGTTTCAGGACACTATCTAATAGTAAAAAGTATAAAAAAATAAATTTCACACAAAACTCTAAAGATCTACCACACAACTCACAAGCTTATTGATTTGTTTTTCAAAATTTACATGTTTTAGTGTTAATATATAATTTTCCAAATCATATAATTTATTTATTATTTATTAAATTAGATAATTTTGATTAAAAAAGAGAATAATAGTAGAATTATTTTCTATTTTACTTGAATTTATAATTATTTAATATTTTTATTTTATTTAATTAAGTATGAATTTTGTTTTTCAAGTGGCCATGCACACACGTGGTGTCCGGTGGTTACAAGTTGCGTCTCGAATTCAAGTTTGATCATCTTATCCTATATTTTCCTTCCTTGTAGTGTTTAAAATAAGTCTACGTATGAAAACCAAAACCATCCTATAGAAGCATCCCATTCCACAATTCAATTTTGGAGAAGTAGCCGTTATTACATTTTGAATATTCTGAGGCATCTATAAGTTACAACTACTACAAATTATCATAACTGAACCGTACATCGATTTGTTCGAACTTTTCAGTTTTACTTTTAATGTAATAGAATATATAAAAAACAATTTGTATTGTAAATATATAAAAAAACAATTTAAAAACTGAAAAAAAGAGTAAAAATGAACCGATTCGACCACCATTTTTTGTGGAAAAATGTCAGACTGAATTGGTAAAATAGAAAGTTGACAAAAACAAACCAAAACCAGGAGCAATTATTATGTTCTCATACATCAATCTATACGTTATCCATTATTGCCTGTACTTTACCCCAAACTCAGATCAAAAGTCAAAATTAGTACCAAAACTCTCGACTGTACTGTACATCACAAAGTTGACTTTTTCTTTTTTTCTTTTGTTTGGAAAAAAAATCATAAACTTTCATGTCACCAGAAAATAGACATTGAAAAGGAAAAAATCTTGGAAAAAGTTCTACCCTGTAAATTTAAGAAAAAAAAACCTACCGTTCAAAGTTTAGACAAAAAAAGAAAGAAAAAGAAGAAGATCTAAAATAGATGTCGCTCCTCCCTCCTAATGCAACAGTTTTGCATATTTACCCTTATACAAACTAAAAGAGAGAACATGACGAGTAGGTCTTTGGGATAAGTAGATGGTAATTGACTGTTAAAATTAAAGGGTACAAATGTAACAAAATAAACTTTAAAAGAATAAAACCAATCATTTCTTAATAGGCCAAAATTTGTAACAAATTAAAATAATAAGTCAAAACATCAATCCAAATTCTCGAAACTTCTTCACAGGCTATATACTCCATGTTCTTCTGTACGGAAAGTACAAGTTAGACATTGACGGGTGGGCCAGACCCACTGTTTGAATGGAAATATCATGAGATTAATTAAGAAAATTTTGATATAAAAATAAATAATAATAATGACTAAAAAATATAAGAAAAACAAGTAACACAATTTAATTTAGGATTGTGATATTTTGAGACAAAGTGGTGGTGGGTCACTACCCATACTAGGGCTACAAATTAAATAATTGAGCAGAGTTAGCTTATAAAAAAATTATTAAAGTTAGTTCAATAAGACTCGTGAGTTAAGTTCAAACTAATTTAAAAGGTTCATTCTTATGGGGAGTTGACTTTGAGTTTTTTAAAGTTCGGTTCATGAGCTGATTCATTTGAACCTGTTAGTAGTCCGTCAAGTTATAAATAATGGGATTAACAACAACTTATTTATTCATTTAATTGTTTTTAATGATTTTTTAAGGTTAGCGTGACACTGTGACAAGACTTTGCTCTTTCTTGGTCAAATTAATGAATAAAGCATTTGTTTCCTGCGTAAAATTAACTAAAATAAATAAAAAAGAAAAAAGAAAAAGAAAAATTAAAAAATTGAAAGGTAAGGGACCTATATATATACAAAGACCTCCACTTCACCGCTGGGTCTTTCTCGAGTGTGTAGTTTCAGATTTTCTCTGGAATTCTACAATCTCTGAACAACTCCAAGTATCTCAATACCTTTCCATATCAAGATACCAATCAATATATATATATTGTTTATTTTTGCTCACCCTAACCTACCTCACGAGACTGAAGTGAACGGCATACTTGAACTCTGTCAGTGCTCCTAACAAAACAACGATCACTGTGCTCAGTGTGTGTGGCTCGGTTAGTGCTCTCACCATTGCCAATCTTCTTGTTCCATTGATTTTGATCCTTTATACCAATTGGATTCTGTTGTTTCGGCCATTTTGTCATCTGGGTTTTCTTTGTTTTCGCAATTTGGTTTGTGTTTCTGCTCATAAAGGCGGTTGCTTTGGCATGATGGTGGTGTTTTTATTGGATCCGTAAGAGTTATTGGAACTGAGTTTTTAGCCATGTGTTCTTTTGTTTTCTGGTGATTCAGTGCCAAAGGGTTTTTTTTCTTCTTTACTTTTGTTTGTGTTTTTAGTATGGTGATTAATTTGGGATCATAATCTATGATAATAGGAGAGTGAGAGTTTCTTTTTTGATATTTAGAATCCTAGTTTTGTAGACTGTCTGTCATTTTGCAAGTGCATGTACTGAGGATGGTCTCTGCACCAACATTGGTTGTTTTATCCGGGAAACACTTTTGGCTCCTTTTTTTTTTTTTCCTTTTTTCTCCGCAAGTGCTAGACTATCTCTGTTTCTTGTATAATGGTCACTTGTGTCAACGATTCAAGGATTAAGTGGTCAATTCATTTGAACTCCCAGGTTCTCTATTTTGTACCCTTCAAAGGTTCAAAATGATTTGTTTTTTAATTGCATGAATAAATTAGAAATATATTTATGGTAGTTGATGCATCCATGTATCTTTTTCTTTGTTTATGTTGTTTCCGTTTTGGCTTTTGTTATTTAACTCTTGATTCAGCATTCTTGCATGTAAGTAGATGATGTATATTGTGGCGAAACGCAAAAGAGAGGCTCAGAATTATGCCAGTCATTTTAGAGGAATCTCAGTTGGTCGGTCTTTGATTTCTCATAGAAAACCCTACAAGTGAAATCATGTCTGAGTTTGTTCAATAAATCTTTGTTTTATGTGCTTGACAAGAAAGCAAATGATGGTTGGGAGTTCCAACAATCTTGTCTCAAGTTTTGACAAGCGTAAGCACGCTTGGGTTTGTTTGCCTTAGGGAAGTGATCTTGTCTGCACAAGATGTTCTCTGAGGAATTGTAGCAACAAGTAATGGTTCTTACTTTACTCCTTAACTTGGTCCTCATGTGCCTCAACGTTTGATGCATAACTTCTTTAATGCTCGTGCTTCATTCTCCCTGTGGACTGTAAACAGCGAGGTTTTACTAGTTCTTTAAGCAGTTAGGATCAAACATCAGTTAGGTCTTGTTCATCTGAGAACATACTAACACACCAGTCTCTGCTCCAAATTTATGGCCTCTAAGATAGTATCTTTGTTCATAGGGTGTACTATTGACTGTTAGTTTTGGTGTCTGATGAAAATTGGGTTATTTTATGGAGTTGTAATGAGGGTTTTGTGTTTGTCCTAGTGTTGGAATCCTCAACTTTTCTGATGCCCCGTTCCTAAGTAGTTGGATTCAGCAATTAGCAATAGGATCAATATGGTTCATTTTATCTGAGTAGTGATTTCAGTGATATATCTCTTGTAAATTTTATTGGTCATTTATTAACTAATTCTCCAGTCTGAGTATGTGAGTGGGAAGATTCTTGAGATAAAGGATTTTATTTTGATAAGCCTGATCCTAAAGATAGATAGACTCTGCTGTTATGCATCTTTGGTTTTCTCTTCCATCAAGAACGCTGAAAGTTTCTCCAAAAATATAATTTCTTTCTTAAGAGTTGTTT
Source organism: Viola odorata (assembly GCA_963691705.1). Classification (NCBI taxonomy): domain Eukaryota; kingdom Viridiplantae; phylum Streptophyta; class Magnoliopsida; order Malpighiales; family Violaceae; genus Viola; species Viola odorata. The sequence continues at coordinate 4,449,077 of OY829542.1, forward strand.
GTAACATTTACTCACTGTCTGATTTTGTCTTGGTGTCACATTCTCTTATGTCTTTTACAACCTTTCCTTTTACTTCTTACTTTTGCTCTTTTTGAGACAATCTAGTTTGGTTTCTTTTCAGTTTGGTCTCGTTTCAGGGATCTGGAAGATTCTCTGATGGCTCCAAATGCTTCTGGTGCTGAATCACACCAGAAAAGGCATGGTCTCTTAAAGGACCAAGTAAGGTTGGTCAAGAGAAGGGACTCGAATCGCCATGAGATTGCCCCAATCCAAGATCCTTTGTCATTTGAGAAGGGATTCTTTGTAGTTATCCGCGCATGCCAATTGTTAGCTCAAAAGAATGATGGAATCATATTGGTAGGTTTAGCTGGACCTTCAGGTGCAGGGAAGACAATTTTCACTGAAAAGATACTCAATTTCTTACCCAGTGTCGCTGTTATATCAATGGACAACTACAATGATGCTAGCAGACTTGTTGATGGCAATTTTGATGGTAATGGAACTTGAGCATTTTGTGGCATTTCTCTATAAACATTAGTAGCCTTTAATGCAACATGCTTAATTTGCTGGAAAGCTCCTTTGTACCATTTGGTTGACTACATTAGGCATATCTTTTGTGACCATAATAATTTTGCATTTGCACAAGAGAGAATAATTTCCCCATAGAGATGCTGGATGTGCTCTTCTTATTGTTGCTGCATATTTTGTAACATAATTTCTGTAAGGCTTTCATTGAGGCTCATAATGTCTTCACTGTTGCTTTTAAAATTGTTCCTTAGCTAATCTAATACCCATCCTTTCTCATGGCCATTGGTTGTCTTTCTCTTCTTGAATAAACAAAAAAGTAGTCATGTTGTGTAAGATCTAATTGCTGAGAGATGTTCTCGGTGGAATAACCAACAGTTATGGAGGAGTAGAAGATTGATTGCTGCAAATAGGTCTTCTGTATATTGGTGTCTGTCAGATTGGGTAGTTCTGTGGGATATTCTTTGTTAACTTGTTTAGGGAAGTCACACAACCTGGGGCAAGTAGAAGTATTTGGAAGGGCTGAAGATATGTAGCAATGGCAGTATGCATAGAGACTAGGTCAAGGCATTTTTTCCTGATTTTGTGGGCTCAAACGGATTTTCAGTTATAATCAATGTCTAGATATGTTATTATTTATGATCCCTGAGTTATGAAAGAACTGGAAGTTCCACTCTCTCATCTTTCCTATGATTTCGTCCGGTGGAGTTTGAGAATCCCTATTTCCTCCGCCTTCTGTGCTTTGACAAGAGGGTGAGTGAATAACTTTTCATAAGCTTGGAATATCTTTGGAGTTTTGTGACCATATGGAGAGCTTTGTTTGATCATAAACATGGTTGCAGTTGTTGCAGTAATTGCATTCCCTAGTTGCCTTCTGGAGTTTGATTTTTCTTCATTCACTTCTTGCTGCTTGATAAATTGCTATATAAACATAGAGATGTAACTATGACCTATACTGTGACAAAGCCTTTGAAGCAGTATGTCTACTTGCATATGGAGCTATAAAATTGAAATGATAAGATGTTGACGGACATGTTTTTCAACCCTCATAGTAGTTTGCTGGTTTTCAATTTGTGATGGCACATCAATTGCTATACTGTCTGTCCTAATGCTGTTTTGGAACAGATCCCCGGTTGACGGACTATGACACATTGCTCAAGAATTTGCATGACTTAAAGGAAGGAAAGCCAGTTGAGGTTCCTATCTATGATTTCAAATCCAGCACCCGTACGGGATACAGGTTAATTATTTCCTTCAGTTTGCTTAGTACACTGAGTTACATTCTTTCTTGCAAAACCTCTACTTTGAAATCATTTTTACTGTATTAGAAAAAAAGAATTGCATCTTAGGGCTTGCCTGAACCATGAGTCGTCATTCGTCAATAAGTGAAACTAACAAAAAGCAAAAGACAGGATTCTTTCAAGTGTTCCCCACAACTTGTCAGAAATTTCCTTTCATGAGAATGATGGGAGCCGTCGTTGCTTCTTACCAAAACCAATTTCATATGATGTGTTAATATGAGCTGGATAAATTAATTGTTAAACATATTGGTCTGAGAAGTTGATGATGATGGAAGAGAGGTAAGACATACAAAGATGGTGTAAATTAATGGTACAACCAGGCTGTATGTCCCTGTCTTGTTTTTCTTATTTGTGGTGGATCATTTCTGTATGGTGTTTATCGAAAGGAAAGTGGATGCAAACTTCAACATGATATGAGATTTGAGATGTGCGTCAATATATAACTTTCTTCTTGTTATTGCACAATCATGATTTGTCCATATCCACTTATTGTTTTGGAGCCTTACTTAAGCATGCAACTGTGATAGGACACTTGAAGCCCCAAGTTCTGGTATAGTCATCATTGAGGGCATTTATGCTTTGAGTGAAAAGTTGCGACCTTTTCTAGACCTACGAATATCCGTAACTGGGGGAGTTCATTTTGACCTTGTAAAGCGAGTTTTACGGGACATCCAACGTGCTGGCCAAGAACCTGAAGAGATAATCCAGCAGATATCTGAAACGGTGCACCTTTCTTACATAATTTTGTGTTCATTAGAGTTCCTTTTATTTTGCAGTGAGTTTGATTTTCAAGTACTCGGCTTCACTGTCTTGTGCAGGTGTACCCAATGTACAAAGCCTTTATCGAGCCTGATCTCCAAACGGCACATATAAAAATCATAAACAAGTTTAACCCCTTCACTGGATTTCAAAGCCCAACGTATATACTGAAGGTTGTTTTCTACTTCTTCTTGTTTTGTATATTTTATTTTTATTTTCATTCTTATAAGCTGGAAATTATGGTGAGCCAACTCTTCACTATTTCAGAGTAAATTTGCATCATCTACTCTTCTTCCAAATGTTTTTGAGTGCTTCTTTTTATTGTAGTCATCAAGGAAGGTAGCAGTGGACCAGATCAAGGCTGTCTTTGATGAACATAAAGAGACAAGGGAGCAAATTTATGATATATATCTTTTACCACCTGGTGAAGATCCAGAATCTTGCCAGTCATACTTAAGGATGCGGAATAAAGATGGAAAATACAATCTCATGTTTGAGGTTTGCCTAAATTGTAGTTGTCCTTATAAAATTAATTATCAGTAAAAAACATTCTTTCCTGCTCTCTCGTGGATTTCTCTTTCACGTATAAAAATTATATGGAATCATTGGTCACTAACTGATGGTTGGTTAATCTGAAACCTTATTAAGTGCTATTCAAGAAAAGAGCATCTTGAAAGCTGCATAAATTTGAGGAACTCTTCTTTTTGGATGAAATGATAATCTCAATAGCTCGAATCACATCTGCAAAAGTTTTTCTTGGAAGAATCCACAGAAGAGAAATGATTATCAAGAATCTTGTAGAAAATGTAAGGTGCATTAATAATTGATTATGTTGTTGAACACATATGCAATTTGCAGCTATCCTACCAGTTTACATAGTTGGAAGTTGCAGAGTTTCCTGATACCATATTTTTTTCACATTCTCTTCAGTAGAAGATGTCACTGTATGGATGTCTCATTGTGCCTTTAGCCCAATTTGTGTGTCACAGTGTCGTCTAGAATTGATTTAGAGATAGAAAATATGTTGATCAAATCAAGATGGCTTCTATAGGAACTCAAAATTGACTCTTGATTGGACAAATTTATAGGTTGCCTTAGTAGTAGAACAAATATGCACATCATTATCTGGTTGATGAATGATAATATCAATTTCAGGAATGGGTTGCCGATCCCCCATTTATTATATCGCCAAGAATCACTTTTGAAGTCAGCGTGCGGCTGCTTAGTGGGTTGATGGCCCTTGGATATACGATAGCATCAATCTTTAAACGAAGTAGCCATGTATTCTCTGATGATAAAGTGTGCGTGAAAATTGATTGGTTGGAACAACTAGAGCGCCAGTATATTCAGGTACCAGGGCCACTAAAAGTTTGTTTTCATCTGCAAAATTGATGCCTCTTTCATATAATTGAATCTCTTGTATTTTGAAACCATTACTTAAAAAGTTTATTTTTATCTTGCAACTGGAATGTATTACATATGAACTATTCATGACATGCTGCAAACTTTGGTTTCTTTTGAATTCCTATGATGCACAAGTTGCCTAGTGACAATTGCCTGCAACAAAAAGTTTGATCATTTAAAGTTGAATTTCTGACAATAAATCTGGGACTTCTTTGTCTGTTGTAAAGGTGCAAGGAAGAGATCGCTCAATTGTAAAATCCGTTGGTGAGCAGCTAGGTTTGGAAGGTGCATACACTCCACGTACATACATAGAACAGATTCAACTGGAAAAGCTTGTAAATGAGGTTATGGTATGGAGATCTCCTACACTGGCAATGGCTTACCCTGCATGGGTAGCTCTGATCTAATTTTTCTGCAGGCATTGCCAGATGACTTGAAGACAAAGCTGAGCTTAGATGAGGATCTGGTCTCAAGTCCCAAAGAAGCACTTTTACGAGCATCTGCTGATAGGGTTGCCTTGAGAAATAAGAACATTAAAAGGTACAATCCACAAACCCAATGCTATTGTAGCTCTCTGCATTAGGAAAACCTTTTGTACCCTTTTGCTTCTTTATTATCCTTTTTAGGGCATCAAAGTGTCCTTTTCATCCTAGCTACTATAGAAGATTGACTTTTTTTCTTTTTTCAATCAAGCAGTGGTCTATCACATTCATATTCCAATCAAGGGGACAAGAACTACTCCAAGCTGACTGGGCTTGCTGCTAATAATCAAAGGTTCGACGACAGAAACCCAGAGTCATCAGCAGCACTAGCAAGTCAGGTAGTCCATTCATTTTTTCAGGTCTTTATAGTTTTTCTCTGTGTTATGAAGTTGTAGAATGTAAAAGTCTACTTCTGCTATTTTTTGTGCTTTCCTCCCTTACTTGCCTTTTTCCCTTTTAGGGAGTCATCACTCAGCTTTCAGAACAGATTTCCTCACTTAATGATAGGATGGACGAGTTCACAAGCTCTGTTGAAGAGCTGAATTCTAAGTTAACAGTCAAGAAAGATTCTGCCAGCTGCCAGAACATGGCTCTTCAAGCTGATCTGTGCAATGGCTCTGCTCCAACTTCTTACTTCTTATCTGGTTTGGGCAATGGTTCCTTGACTGGGTCTAAAATGCCTAATTCATCGTCTTCTTCCCAGTTGGTGAAGGAATCATCTCTACTTGAAGAGGTACCATGGCTAAGCCCTTAAACCTGTTCATTATACAGTTATATTATTCTTTAATTGTTGCACTTGAAAGATACAACGCAAATCCAAGCAATGGCATGTGGTTTAGGCATCAGATTGCTGGACTTGTTATAATCACTAAAATGATTGTTGATTGATAAAAGAAAAAATCCTGTTTTTTCTTTATCTGCAATGCAAGTAACTTCTAGGTAACAACAGAGAGTTACCGGGAAATTACTTAAATGGATTTTGTAATTGTGTTCACACAGTTAAATGTGATTTGTTTCACTAATTATTATTCTTTCTTGATAATGCATGAAGCAACTCTCTGCAATAGCACGGTCACAACGTCAGATCATGCTTCAGTTGGACAGTTTAAGCAATCTTTTTCGTGAAACCTCAGGAGAAAGATCTCGTCAAGGAAGAACAAACAGGAAAAGCGTGATTGGTGATGAAAAGGTTGCTCTAATTTTAACAACATTAGCAGTTAGTTGTCTCGGGCTCTACTGGTTCGGTGTGCGAGCCAGGAATTGATTCTAGGACATTCACTTAACTCTTTTTTACAAGTTTTGAGTTTCCATTTTATGATCTCACTGAAGTGTCCAGCAACACTGCCCTTCTCTATCGGGAAAGAAACAGATTTATCATTCTGAGTTTTTACTATTTTTAGAGGTATTGAGGGCTAATGAATGAGATGAGAGCCTCCAGTTTCTCTGATAATTTGGGAAAGAAGGGTATGGAAGCAAATTTTGTAATTTTGGGGACCTTTAACTTCAATTTTCATATTGGCTGATGGGTAGATTTTATTTGATCAGTAGTTCAGTACAATATTCTCATCCGGGATTGTTTTTTAGGGCCCATTTTCTCCATGTTTTTTACTCGGCTTGGCTTAATTCATTGATATCGCTGGAATGAAATTAAGTCTCTTGTTTGAAAGAGATAGAAGCTCACGTTTCTCTCTGGCTTATTTTCTCAACTTGATTAGAGATGGAACGAACACTACTTGATAATATCCCTTATTTCCTTAGACATGCAATTACTGGACAGAAAACACCCTTAAATTAACTTGGGCTGGAATTTGGCATTTTCCCGTTTTTTTTTTTACAGGGCGCCCTTTTCTCCTACCTAAAAAATACAAAGACTTTAAACTTCAGAAAAGGCACTGTTTTTCATGGAGTCACCCCCAAATATTTGATGAACCCTAAAAACCCTAATCGCAATTTTTTTGCTGTCGCGCGGTTTTCATGGAGTCACCCCCAACTGTTTGATGAACCCGAACCCTAACCCAAATTTTTTGCTCTGTCTCAGCTTTGTTGATATTGTCAACTCTTTTATTGTTTGCGATGTCCATCAGTTTTTCCTAGATAATCTATGCTCTCCTCCTTCTTGTCAGTCAAAATGGATTCGTTATGTGGCTTCCCATTTTGTTTTATGAGCATTTCATGTCCCACTGGCTGTTGTTATTTCTTAGGTTGCAATATGAAGCGCAGCAGAAGGAAAGCCAAGCGCCAATTACCGTCGGATTTGAATAGCAACTTACCAGATAATCTAATAGAAACCATTCTCGCCAAAGTGCCTGTTGAAGATGCAGTGAGAACTTGTATCTCTAAAAAAGGTGGGGGTATAAATGGGTTTCCCTGCCTTATCTTGTATTTGATGATAGGGATACTAGTAGTATTGGTAAAGGCGGACAATTTTAATTTTGATCTAGTCGATGAGTGGTCCTTGATGAATCCTATGGTTAGGTTTGTTGATAGATTTCTTTTTCACCTTGAGACCCAGTTCTCAAGTTTGTTTTTTCAACGAGGAACCTCATGAATTGCCCTGAATTAGATCATTGGATAATTTGCCTCTCGAGGAAGAATGTTGTCGATTTTACTCTTGCCATGGGGAAAGCTAAACAACAAAATTTGCATTCACGGTTCTTCTCTTTTCAACATCTTACCAACCTAAAGCTTGAATAACTGTGCTTTGAACCCTCCTCGAGATTTGATGGGTTCAAACTTCAAACGCCTTACTAAACTAGAGTTGGGTTATGTCACCATTACAAGTGAGGCACTCGACATGTTCATCTGCTCCTGTCCATTGCTTAGGAAAATTAGGCTGTGTCCAATACAAGGTCCTGGTTATCTTAATATTCGAGCTCCTCAACTTGTAGGCTTCTTTTTTGGTAGTTTCAAATCCATGTGCTTTTGGAAAGGTACAACATTTATCCGCACTATTTGTCCATTTGGATCAGTTGCCTGAAACTAACAATGAGATGTCAGAGGATGAAAGATCAATCAGTTTGCATCAAAATATTGAGTGTTTATCAACTATTGATAGGTTTCAGGCAGGATTTCAGTTCTTGAAGGTATGTCGTATTGTTACCAACATCTGTTTGTTTGGCATTCTTGCTGCCGCTTTCTTATTCATATTATTTCTGTTTTTTTTTCTCAATATTCTTGCCGCAGGCCACGTACTACCAAGGAAGCTTCCAATTTCTTTTAACCATCTGCTCTGCATTGAATTATATAATTTCCATTTTCATGATCTGGAAACAGTTTCATTAGCAATTTTGTTTATGAGAAGTGCGTCCCGCAGCCAGCTTAAGTCCTGTCCACATTACTTAAATGTGATGATTTATGAACTGATTTGTTATGCTCTCCAGACAGGCACTGATTCATCAGGAAGACCCATTATCTAGGATCCTGATGGATTTGATTTGCTACCCTCGGACTTCAACGAAAGCAGAAATTATATTCGTGGAGAAGGAGTAAAGAATATGATTATATATTAATGACCTTGGGAGGAAACTTAGGAACCTTCTGAAGACTCCATTTGCAGGAGTCACTGCTGAATACTGAGAAGTACTATTAGATTAGAATCCGACACTGCAAGAGCTTTTTGTTTTATACTATCCAGAGTTCTTGTGTGAGATAAGATTAGGTTCTGAATTTTGAAACTTATCCTTGGATGTTGTCTTGAAGCAATAGGTGCGTTGTTGTAATGTGCATTGTTTACATGGAAAATGAAGGCATTGCACTAGCTGTTTTAGTAGATGATGTTAAGAATTTAAAAAATTGTGTGATTCTCTATATATCTGCATCCAAATTATTCATTTTATTTACGAAAATAATTGGAGGTGTTTACAAGTATTAATAATATTTACGCAAGTTCACATTAATTGTATTTTTATTTATTTTAGTTTTAATTCATTAGTATTTAATTATCAAAATAATTATTATTACGTGAAATATTACAAGTGAAATTAATAAATATTGTTTAACATATATCGCATAAATAATTAAAATGTGCGAACTTTAAAGTAGTTAATAATATAACTAATAAAAAAGAAGAAGAAGGAAGGAAACAAAAACAAAAACAAAACCCATGTATATCAAACTTATGGCGCCAAAATTTGTTTAGATACAGTTACACAGTATGGCGGTGGCGTAGTCCTTCATATATATATATAATCCAGATTACCCTAATCCTGTCTCTCTACATAAGAAACAGAACAGCTGTTTCTATTTTTCATCCTCACTTCCCTAAATCTAATCCTGTCGCCGTCTTTCCCAATTTTGTATCGGAGTCTTAATTTAGGAGAGAAATTAAAACCTTTGGTCTTTCCGTCTCCGTTTTCTTCCGACTCGATCAAGGAAGTAAAACAAGAAAGCATGCAAGGAATCCGTTTCCCTACAGGATTCCGATTCAGACCCAGCAGAGAACAGTTGGTAGGTTATTACCTATTCAACAAAATCTATGGAAGAGAAGGGCGTCCTTTTGACAGCGCAGCGGTTATTGATTGTGATCTTTACTCCGAGGAGCCATGGAAGATCTACGAGAGGTTTGGCGGCACAAATGGTAGAAGTCTGTTTTTCTTCACACCCCTGAAGAAGAAAACAGATACCGATTCAAGAAATCAGCGCAAGATTGCGAACGGGGCTGGGATTTGGCACGGACAGAATTTGGTTGAAAGTTTTGAAGTTACAGTTGAAGACTTTGGCATCATCACTGCCTCGAAGAGAAGATTCACTTTCAAGAAAACTGGGTCAGTCAAAAGTGGTTGTTGTGGGATGATCGAATACAGTTCTTCTTTGTCCGACGAAATTGTGGTTTGTGAGCTGATCAATACCGGTATTAGAGATGAAAGATTGGGCAGAAAAAGAAAAAATCCCATGATCCATGAGCGTGGAAGCACAAAGATGGATGTCAAGCGGATGAGGATTCGTGAGGCTAACGAAAACCAACCAAAGGCAGCCCTTTTGCGCGTGGAAGACGTTGGTGAGACGGGCTTTGCAGTAGCAGAAGAGAATGGTGATGATGCAGGACAGGTTCTTGATTGCTTGAGTTTTGACGGTTTTGGTTTATTGGCTGAATCTTTTAATCCGTCTTCTGGTTACGGGGAAGAAACAACATTCGTGAGCGAAGCTGATTCAGGTCGGACTCAGCAGGAGGACTCGGGAGGCCTTGCCCAGTTGTTGGATGCAGATGATTATCGAGTTAGTGAGGGTGCATTTGATGAAGGGGCAGATTATGGAGCGACAACAACCATGACCGGCTGCTTTTCCAATTGGGTTCTTGAGGCTAACAAAAACACACCAAAGGCAGCTCTTTTGCGCCTTGAAGACATTGATGAGACAGTTTCTATGGCAGCTGAAGAGAATGATGATGATGATGTAACACAAATTCTTGATTACTTGAGTTTTGAAGGTTGTTGGGAAGCGGCTGAATCTTCTGATCCTTCTCCTGGTTGTGTGGAAGCAACATTAATCGTGGGCGAAGGTGATTCGGATAGAGTTCATTAGGATTGTTTTGAAAGCTTTGTGCAACTATTGACCGCAGATGATGTGGTTTTTGACTACTGCTGTCCATCCGGCTGTGATTCGAATTATGTGATTCCCACAAAAGAACCTTACTTTTCTGATGGAGGGGTTCATCATGGAGGAGCAGCAGCAACAACAGCAAGCAGCTGTGCTTTGAATCTCAAGCTTTGCCCAACTTTCAACGGCTGATGATCTTTTTCGTTCTTTATTATAGATGCAATCGAGTGTGAAATACTGTTTCTAATATCTTGTTGTTTAATGTTAATTTCAGATTGTCAAACTCATGTGGAGGATTAATTCAAAGTGTGGTTTAATTAGTAACCTGCCTGACAACTTGATAGACATCATCCTAGTGCATTTGCCACTGAAAGAAGCTGTCAAAACAAGCCTCCTATCGAAGAGATGGAGGCACAAGTGGATAACTATTCCACAGCTTGAATTTGACAGCTCCACTTTCAGTTCACCAGAACATAGCCATCTTACTAGTGATGAGTTTCTCGTGATCATTCATCAAATTATCTTGCAGCATGAGGGGTCACTTTCAAAATTTAGTTTGTCCATTCCTCGACTATAAAGCTGTCCTAAGATTGGCCATTTGATCTCCTTCCTGAGTAGAAAAAGTATTGAGGAGTTCACTCTCTGCATTTGTGAAGGGAACCCCCATAAGATTCCCTTGTATCTTTTCTCTTGTCTGCAAACGAGGCTTTTGTGCCTGCATCAATGTGCGCTCCAACCTCCACCTGATTTCGCAGGATTTGCTAAACTTACAAATGTTAACTTTAGTGCAGTTGACTTGCCTGCTAGATTTTCTGAAACATTTGTCCCTATAAGCCCATTGCTTGAGTGCTTAACACTGCATAATTGCACAAATCTTGATGGCATAAACTTTTATGCTCCTAATCTCAAGTTATTTGAATACCTGGGCCCCATTTGATCTGTCTGCTTCAAACATACACCATGTCTGAAGAAAGTTTCAATAGAGCAGCAGCAGTTTGAAGGGTTAGTACTTGATGAGGTCTTGAAGAATAAGATTTCGATGGAGACATTTTGTTCTTTGGCTCCCTTTGAGTATCTACTGATCCGACGCATTTTCATTATTGTAAGAGTTTCACTTTTAGCATCTAATTAATATTTTTTTAATCCTTCTTTGCGATGATTCTCACTAGTATATGGTTTTGAAAATGTTTCAAGATTCTGGCAATGGGTCTTGCTCATAACAGACTTGCAAGCAACTTGAATTCCCTTGTAATCCTGGTACTTCCTGACTTACCTATCGGATGTTCAGTGACTGCAATAACTGTTCTTTGCGTGATCAAACTCTCTCCGAATTTGCAGAAACTCAAGATTGAGGTCAGTTCTTTTGAGAACTCTCAGTATTTTCTCTTTTATCATACATCTACCAGTTCTTCCAAATGCTATTGAACTATGTTTGTACAGTTATCTGGAAGGTTATGGAGAGTTTGCTTTGGAAAAACTCCAAGCTGTTATGTCATCATCTTTCAAAGGCTTAGAGTCAGAAATGGAGTTCATTGAGCTTTTGTTAGCCAAGTATGCATATTTATCATTTTCAAGGGAGGGCAGTCAGGTATTTCGGGCAAAAGTGAGTGATCCTGAACTACTAGTCTTGCTGGGCATGTCAATCTAATGAGAGGTAAACTATGTTAAAAAAAAACTTTATAATTTACAAAATGTTACATTTTACGTCTTATAGTTTGAAAACTTGCAATGTCAATCTATTTAGTTTCGTGAAAATTATTATTTTAATTTTATAATGGTAAAAGATAACAATATTTAATAAAATTTGGTCAAAATATAAAACAAATATATTAGAAACGAAAAAATGAGTTTAAATTTCATTTACTATTTTTTAAATTTGTTATTTTTAAGTATTTTTTAAAAATATTTTTTATTTTTTTCAATGAGGTGACTTACATTTTCCCTCAAGTTATATATTTTTTGAATTAAATTACCATTTTTAAAATATTTTATCTATTTAAATTTTTTAAATTTTATTTTAAAAAACTTAAGACTATAACTTTTAAAATACACCATAAAATAAAATGAAACATTTTATAAATAGTTTTTTTAATTCAGTTGATCATTTTTTTCTAATTCGGTGGTTGTCGATACATTGATGGATGATTGAAGTTCAATTTTCACTATATAAAAAATACTAATAAATCATACAATTTTTTTTATATACTAATTAATGTATTAAAATAATAGTGATCCTATAAAAATATTGTAAATTTTGTTTCGGTATGTTTCATTTGGACGCCCACAAAAATCATAGCAGTCATTGTTACATGCGGAAACCCTACTTCACCGTAGTACAACGATGGCGTTGGTTTCATTTCTTAATCTGAACCGGGAAAAGTTGCAAACTCTCGTTATTAGCAGTGAATCCCAAGTCTGGTTTCTGCAGTTTTGTCTTTTGATTTAAATTTTCTGGTAAGATCATCTCTTCCCAAGGATGGCTTTTCAGTTTCTGGGCAGTGTTTGGGTTCCCTGTTTCAGATTTGGTCGATTTCTTGCTTTGTTTTCATACATTGTTAAATTCCCATGAGTTTTCGCTTTGTAATTCATAAGAACATAACCTTTTCAAATCTAATTCCTTTAGCCATGGTTGGGTAACAGTTCACCATGCCTCCCACAATGTTGGCTGGCTCCTTCATGGGTTTCGTGCTTGACGCCTTCCTCACCTTACACTTGATAGACGACACTAAATTGTTAAATGTATAGATTGTCCTTGGTTTGGGTTTGTTATTTTGGCAATAGATTGAACCAATGATCATCAAACATGCTTTATTTGTCATGGTGCTCATTGCCATTATGACTTGAACTAACTCAATCTTCATGTTCATACTTGATCAGTATATCTATCTACCATACTAATGTAACTGCTTACCATAGCATCCATTACTAAATGGCTCATGAACCTTCAGTTCGTTCATCTTTAATCATGTTTTTGTTCTTTATAATTGATCCAATGGGGTGCGGAATCCTGTTTTTAATATCCTCTTCTTTAATGTTAATTTCAGATTGTCAAACCCATGGGGAGGATTAATTCAAAGTGTGATTTGATTAGTAACCTGCCTGACAACTTGATAGAGAACATCCTAGTGCATTTGCCACTGAAAGAAGCCGTAAAAACAAGCACCCTTTCAAAGAGATGGAGGTACAATTGGATAACTATTCCACAGCTTGTATTTGACGACTCCACTTTCAGTTCATCATCAGAACGCAAGCAGTTAACTAGGAGTGAGCTTCTCCTCATTATTCATCAAGTTCTCTCGCAGCATCAGGGGCCAATCTCAAAGTTTATACTCTCCATTAATCAACTAGGAAGCTGTCCCGAGATTGACCATTTGATAAATTTTCTGACAAGAAAAAGTGTTAAGAAGTTTACACTTGGCTTTGCACAAGGGAACCCCCATAAGATTCCCCACTATCTCTTCTATTGTTTACAAATGAGGGTTTTGTGTCTGCATAACTGTGTGTTCAAACCTCCACCTGATTTCACAGGATTTGCTGAACTTACAGAAATTACATTCCTTGCTGTTGACTTGCCTGCTAGATTTTCCGAAACTTTTATCGCCAATTGCCCATTGCTTGAATGCTTAACACTGCATGAATGCACTAATCTTGATTGCATCAACTTTTATGCACCTAATCTCAAGTTATTAGACTATCGGGGCCGCATTTTCTCAGTCAGCTTCGTAAATACCCCAAGTCTTAAGAAAGTTTCTATAGAGCAGCAGCAGTTTGAAGATTTAGTATTTCAGGAGGCCTGGACGAGTAACAATTGGATCGAGACATTTTGTTCTTTGCCTTCCCTGGAGTATCTACTGATTGGAGCCTTTTTCATTGCAGTAAGAATATTTTTAGCATCTGATTGATAATTTTTTTAATCTTTTCTTTGTGATACTTACTAATATATGTTCTTAAAAATGTTTCAAGATCCTGGCTTCAGGTATTGTTCCTAAGAGACTTGCAAGCAACTTGAATTGCCTTGGAGTTCTTGTACTTTCCAACATACCTCTTGGATATTCACTGGCTGCAAAATGTGTTCTTTGCCTGATCAAAAGCTCTCCAAATTTGCAGAAACTTGAGATTGAGGTCAGTTCTTCGAAGCATTTTCAACATTTTCAATTATGTTTCACTTCTCGCATACTTTCTCAATACTTTCTAACATACCTCTTGGGTGTGCACTGAGTGCAAAATGTGTACTTTACCTGACCAAAAGCTCACCAATTTTGCAGAAACTTGAGATTGAGGTCAGTTCTTCAAAGCATTCTCAATATTTCCCATCTTTATTCATATTTCTTCTCTTGTGAAAGCTAATGAGCTATGTGTGCACAGTCATACGAAGGAACAGAAGATGATCAACCTGCAGAGAAACAATTTTCAGAAGCGGAAGATTCTTCAGAGATTTCCTTGGGAAAACTCCAAGCTGTTAGGATTTATTCATTTGAGGGATCTACTTCAGAAATGGAGTTTATCAAGCTTTTATTAGCCAAGTCGCCGGTACTTGAGACAATGTATATTTATCACCTTGAAGGGAGGACTGCAGACCATAAATACAGTGTTGTACGAAAGACTAATCAATTACGGCGTGCCTCACCAAGAGCTGAAGTCGTTTTTCATGAGGTGGATGAAAGTTAAATGGTCTTCAAGCAGATGGCCCAGGTAGAGTGGACGGCAGAGAGAATCAAAGATGTGATGCAATTTTAACAGTCAGAGGAAGTAAGATGTTTGTTTTAAGATTTTCAAACATTCAACTGTAGTAATTATATTTTGACGACAGAAATCTCTCTATTTTCTTAGACAAGCGTTGTGGAGTGATTTAATTTCAGTATTTTATTTAGTTTTTCTAAACCTTTTGGGTTTCTACTTATAATTGTTTTCTGCCGCAGAAGTTATGCTTTTGTACCTATAAAAATTGTTCGAGAGACGGCTTAAGACAGGATTTTACTCTGGTTCTACGTCTTGAGAGTTCATTATATTTCATTCTCGTAATCTTGTAGTTCATTTCCAGGAGCCAAAGCACAACAAAGAAATCCATGGACAACGCTCGTGCAACTTCTGATTTGATCAGTCACCTGCCTGGAGATGTAACTGAGAACATCCTACTGCGTTTGCTACTTAAAGAAGCTGTCAAAAAAAGCCTCCTATCGAAGAGATGGAGGCACAAGTGGATAACTATTCCACAGCTTGTATTTGACAGCTCTACTTTCAGTTCATTGTCGAAACGCAACCTGCTAACTAGGAGTGAGCTTCTTGCCATCATTCATCAAGTTCCCTTGCAGCATCAGGGGCCTGTCTCAAAATTTACGTTGTCTGTTCCTTGACTAGGAAGCTGTCCTGAGATTGACCAATTGATCTCATTCCTGACTAGAAAAAGTATTGAGGAGCTCACTCTCCACATTTTGGAAGGGAACGCCCATAAGATTCCCTCATATCTTTTCTCTTGTCTGCAAATGAGGTTTTTGTGCCTGCATCAGTGTGTGCTCCAACCTCCAACTGATTTTGCAGGATTTATGAAACTTATAAGTGTTGACTTCAGCGCAGTTGATTGCCTGCTAGATTTTCGGAAACATTTATCACCAAATGCCCTTTGCTTGAGTCCTTAACACTGCATGAATGCAGTAATCTGGATTGCATCAGCTTTTATGCTCCTAATCTCAAGTTATTAGACTATCTTGGCCGCATTTCCTCTGTCATCATTGTAAATATCCCAAGTCTTAAGAAAGTTTATATAGAGCAGCAGCTGTTTGAAGAGTTAGTATTTCATGAGGCCTGGACGAGTAACAATTGGATCGAGATATTTGTTCTTTGTCTTCCCTGGAGTATCTACTGGTTGGACGCATTTTCATTATAGTAAGATTTAAATTTTTAGCATCTAATTAATAGTATGTTTTAATCTTTCTTTGCGATGATTCTTACTAGTACATGATTTAAAAAATGTTTCAAGGTTCTGGCTGCGGTTATCGCTTGTAACAGACTTGCGAGCAACTTGGATTGCCTTGTAACCCTGGTGCTTTCTGGCTTACATCTTGGATGTGCAGTGCCTGCAAGATATGCTCTGTCTGATCAGGAGCTCTCCGAATTTGCAGGAACTTAAGATTTAGGTCAGGTCTTTTGAGAGCTCTTGGTGCTTGTGCTTACATTTTAAATTATACATCTGCCAGTTATTCTAAATGCTGTTGAACTATGTATGTACAGTTATCTTGATGCTTCACAGACCACTCAGCAATACAATTCTCAGAAGTTACAGATTCTTCTGAGTTTTCTTTGAGAAAACTCCAAGCTGTTGAGATGTGATGTTTCGAGGGGTAAGTTTCAGAAATGGGAGTTTATCAATCTTTTGTTAGCCAATTCGCCAGTGCTTGAGTCAATGCGCATTTATCACATTAGAGGGAGTACTGCAGACGAAAAATACAGTGTAGTCCAAAAGATTAATCAATTTTAGCGTGCCTCACCAAGAGTTCAAGTCATTATTTTTTAGCAGGATGAAAGTTAAATTAAATGCTCTTATGGAGATGGCTCAAGTAGAGTAGGCGAGAGATCGACTGAAAGATGCAATGCAATTTCTGTTGTGGTACTTTTAACCGTCTGAGGAAAGTATAAGATCTTTGTTTTCAGATTTTCAAACATTCTGCATGACGGGAGAAATCTCTTTATTTTCTGAGACAAACTAGCAGTGATCCCATATGTTGTGGATTGGTTTAATTTCAGTATTTAATTTAGTTTTTTTAATCTATCAGGTTCTCTATTTTCAATTGTTTTCTGATAAATGGCTGTTGAAGTTATGTTTTTGTGCCTATATAAAGGGTCCTATCCTAGAGGTCTGGCCTTGGACAGTTTTCCTGATTATCTTGTTGATTTTGATCAGTCCCACATCGTTTATTTTGCTATGAGCTAATCGGACTTGGTACATAAACATGATAACTGAACAGATATGATAGCTGGAGTGGAGTAACTTAAAAACGTTTGGTGTGCTATTGGAAAATGGAGAGTCTTGCACTAGGGCTTTAATTACCTAGTCATTAGCCTATGCCTTGACTCTATACATTCCATTTCATTACCAATGTGTAACACATTATTAGCCTATAGTAGCCCATGCATAACACACTCATAAATCTCACTCAAAACGTATGTTTGTATCAATCAATCCCTGTGGCACCTGTTTAGTTGCCTCTGCTATTCTTCATTTCCAGATGGCGAAGCACGTTAAATCCATGGACAACGGTCATTCAACTCCAGATTTGATCACTCACCTACCTGGAGATGTAACTGACAACATCCTAATGCGTTTGCCACTGAAAGAAGCTGTCAAAACAAGTGCCCTTTCAAAGAAATGGAGGTACAGGTGGATAACTATTCCACAGCTTGTATTTGACAGATCAGCATCAGAACGCAAGCACAAGCACCTAACTAGGAGTGAGATTCTCCTCATCATTCATCAAGTTCTCTTGCAGCATCAGGGGCCAATCTCCAAATTTAAGCTGTCAATTCCTCAACTAGAAAGCTGTCCAGAGATTAACCTTTTGATATCTTTTCTGACCAGAAAAAAAGTTTAAAGGAGTTTTTACTCTTCACTTTTGGCAAGAGAACCCCCATAAGATTCCCTCCTATCTGTTCTATTGTTTGCAAATGAGGCATTTGTGTCTGCAGACGTGTGTTCGAACCTCCACCTGAATTCGCAGGATTCGCTGAACTTACTAAAATTAAGTTCATCGGTGTTGACTTGCCTGATACATTTGCTGAAAATTTTGTCGCCAAATGTATTGCTTGAACGCTTAACACTGGATGGTTGCACTAATATTGATTGCATCAGCTTTTTTGCTCCTAATCTCAAGCTATTAGACATACACCAGCTCTGAAGAGTGTTTCTGTAAACCATGATGATAGTTCAGAATTTCCAGAAGCCTGGGAGGGTAACACTTGTCTGCAGACTTTTTGTTATTTGCCCTCCGTGGAGTATCTAGAGATTGGAAGCTCTTTCATGCCGGTAAGATGATTTCTATCATCTAATTTATATTTATTAATCATTCTTTGCGATGATTCTCACTAGTATATATGTTCTTTTAAATGTTTCAAGATTTTGGCTGTGGGTATTGTTCCTAAGAGTCTTGCAAGCAACTTGAATTGCCTTGAAACTCTGGTAATTTGTGGCACATCCCTTGGATATGCACGGACTGCAAGCTGTGTTCTGTGCCTGATCAAAAGCGCTCCGAATTTGCAGAAGCTTGCCATTGATGTCAGTTCTTCGAATCTCTCTTAATATTTCCCATCTTTATTTACGTTTGAGTTCTTCTGAGCTATAATGAGCTATGTATGTATTGCACAGTTATTAGAAGAAAGGGCAGTAGATGATCCACTTGCAGCAAAACTATTCTTGGAAGCAAAAGATTCAGTGTGTTCCTTGGAGAAACTCAAAGCTGTTGATTTATTATACTTTGAGGGTTTAGCCAAGTCGCCGGTGCTTGAGACAATGCATATGATGATGCATCACTTTAGTGATTGGACTGCAGACCAAAAATGTATTGTTCTGCGGCAGACTAATGAGTTACCGCGTGCATCACCAAGCGCAAAAGTCATTTTCTCTTGAGCCGTGAGAAGATGGCCACTGGGCAGAGTTAGACAAATTAACCATTATGCAAGAAAAAAAGTATCAAAGGAAGGAAGATAAACACCATGAACTCTAAAGCATGTATTCTTTCGAAAGGTTCTGTATATGAGCTTCGTTCAGCTTAGTATCAAATGATGTTCTTTTTTCATCAATTTTGCCACATGAATACATTTATTAAAATATAAATTATTTATTATCTTATATTTTAGTTTTTTTATTAATAATTTAGAATATTTTGATATTTTGTTCCGGTAGAAGTATTTTGATATTTTTTATTTGTATGAATTATTTATGTATACTGTAGTATATAAATTAAAAAAATATGATCAACCCCTTACAAAATTAAATTTTATAATATTTGCTTTTGTGCATTTGTTGTTTATGATGCATAGGAAAAAAAATGTGACTGACGGAGTTAGCTTGTTTGGTAAATTCGTTACGGCAGGACGATCAACTCATTTAATAATAGTATATATATATACGATTCTGCATTGGATGGTAAAAAGTTTAGGCCAATAGAAATTCAACACCTGGGACCTGGGGTTAGCACTTAGCAGGAGATTTCCTACTCCTACGGCCTACGGGAGTCAAGAGATGTTTATTTACTCCAATGAATACGGATAAATAAACAGTGTTACATTCGATACAATATTTAATAATTTCTTCTCTTTTACTCTTTTTGAACTAGAGATCGAACATTTATATTTTTGAAAAGAAGGTTGTCAAAAATACAATCTAATTTGTTTTATATTTTTTAATTTCCAGTGTTAAGCCATTTTTAAAAAATTAAAATAAAATTACTATAGTTTTTTTTTTTTTTTTTGTATCAGTAGCATTAGTAAAAAGAAAGAAAAAAATGATTTCATATTCTTGATTTTCATATCCCTTTTTGTACCCACTTATTCATTTTAGGAGATATTTTAAGAAAGATTTTGCCGCGCGTTGTAACGGTTTGATTACCTAACCACTTTCTGTTTTCTTTGCCGCGCGTTGTAACAGTATGATGGTCTAACTACTTTTTGCTTCTTTTGGAAAGAAGGAGGGAAAAAAATTGAATATGGAACTCAATTATGAGTAGTACAGGGAATGAAAGAAAACGAAAAAGGAAACTAGCACAATAACCATTTTTGTTGGTTATGTTTCTTATATAAAAACACCCACAAAAATGACACTTATGCATTGTTCAATACCAAACCCTACTCCACCCGCTGTACTGCAACGAAGGGGTTGGTTTCCTCTCTTGATCTGAACCGCGAAAAATCTGAAAACTCTCATTACAAATCCTGATCCTCGTTTTGGCGTTTCTGTTATCCGATTTAGATTTTCAGGTAAGGTCATCTCGTCCCGAGTATGTAGCTTTTCAGTTTCTGGGCAGTGTTTGGGTTACCTGTTTCCGATTTGCTCCATTTTTTGCTAAATTTTCATACACTGTTGAGTTTCTATGAATCAATTTTGTTCTTATACTTGGTTAACTTGTAAATATTTTATGATTCTCTCTTGTGTGTAGCCTTAGTCTTGATTTGTGGGAGAAAAATCTGTTTTGTGATTCATAAGAGGAAAAAGTACAGCCATGTATTGGATCTGACAACCCTTTCCCGGGTTTAAAAAATGACTTAAATTTTGTTTGTTTATTGAATAATTGTCATTTTTATAATTTTCAAAGTATTGAGAAATAAAAATTAATATTGATTGACTATATTTAATAGAGTTATTTATTTTTATAATTTTTAAAGTATTGAGAAATAAAAGTTAATATTAATTGACTATATTTATTAGAATTATTCAGACTAATTAGCTAAACATATATCAGAAATATGAATCAATTATTTTATTAATTCCCGTGAAATTTATTTGGATGTCACTTTTTGGAGGACATCTATCCTTTAAAAAATAATTTCCAAATCACTTTCTTCGAAATTAAGAAAATAATTGATTTATATTTTCAAGATATGATTAGTCAATGACTCCTATCGACTCTACTCATCAACATTAAACTTGAAAATAATAAAAATAATAATTATTCAAAGATAAAAATAAATAATTTGGGAGTATTTTTTTTGGACAATTGAGAGTATTTAATTAGTTTAATTTCGGCCAATTCCACCTTCATGTAATATCTTCATACCTGATCAATATATATATTTGACCCAAAAAAAAAAACAACATATAGAGGTTTGTCTAAAAATCAATATATATATTTGACCCATACGAATGTAATTGCTTACCGCAACATCGATTACTCATCATGTTTTTGATCTTTATACGAGATGCAATCGAGTGCGAAATCCTATTTCTAATATCTTGTTGTTTAATGTTATTTTTTAGGTTTGTCAAACCCGTGGGGAGTATTAATACAATGTCTGATTTTATCAGTAACTTGCCTGAAAATTTGATAGAGCAGATTCTAATTTATTTGACACTGAAAGAAGCTGCTAGAACAAGCGTTCTGTCGAAGAGATGGAGGTACAAGTGGATAACTATTCCACAGCTTGTATTTGACAGCTCCACTTTCAGTTCACCAGAACATAGCCAGGATACTAGTAACGAGTTCCCCCGGTTCATTCATCAAGTTCTCTCGCAGCATGAAGGGTCACTTTCAAAATTCAATCTGTCCATTCCTCGACTATGTAGCTGTCCTGAGATTGACCATTCGATCTCGTTCCTGAGTAGAAAAAGCATTGAGGAGTTCACTCTCTGCATTCAGGAGGAAAACCCACATAAGATTCCCTTGGATCTTTTCTCTTGGCTGCAACTGAGGCTTTTGTGTCTGCAGAAATGTGTGCTTGAACCTCCACCTAATTTCGCGGGATTTGCTAAACTTACGAGTCTTAACTTCACTGGAGTTGACTTGCCTGCCAGATTCTCGGAGACTTTTGTTGCAAAATGCCCATTGCTTGAGTGCTTGACACTGCATAATTGCACTAATCTTGATGGAATCAGCTTTTATGCTCCTAATCTCAAGTTATTAGACTATATTGGCTGCATTGGCTTTATCAACTTCAAAAATACCCCAGGTCTGAAAAAAGTGTCTCTAGATAATTTCGTTCCAGTATATCAACATGCTTGGAGGAGTGTCTCTTGGATGGAGACTTTTTGCTCTTTGCCTTCCCTAGAATATCTACACTTGCGAGAGCGTTTCTTCGGAGTAAGATTATTTTTAGCATCTAATTGATATAATTTCATCTTTCTTTGCAATGATTCTAACTATTGAATCTTCTTGAAATTGTTTCAAGATTATGGCTTTAGGTATCATTCCTAAGACATTTGCAAGCAAGTTTAATTGCCTTGTAACTCTGGTACTTTCCGGCGTAGTTATTGGACATAGCCGTAGTGCGATGGGTATTGTTTCCCTGCTCAAATGCTCTCCAAATTTGAAGAAACTACAGATTCAGGTCAGTTCTTCGAGCACTCAGTCATTTCCCGTCTTTCATTATGTTTCAGTTCTTCTGAACGCTGCACACTATGTGTATATCCACAGTTTTATGAAAACATGCCAAATGATGAGCCGCTTGCTGTGAAAGTATTCTCAAAAGGTATAGATTCTGCAGTATTTTTCTTGGGTAAACTCCGAGCTGTTAAGTTGTCCTCTCTCAAGGGCTTAACGGCAGAAATGGAGTTTATCAAGCTTTTGTTAGCCAAGTCGCCGGTTCTTGAGACAATGCATATTTATCACCTCCATGGGAGCAGCGTAGACCAAACCTTCAGCGTTGTGCAAAAGATTAACCAATGGCGGCGCATGTCACCAAGAGCAGAAGTCTTTTTTTCTCGAGTCGGATGAGAGTTAGATGCTCTTAAGATGTGATGCAGTTTTCAGAGCAGTACTTTAAACTCTCAGAGGGAGTAAGATGTTTTCTTGTTTTTAGTTTGAAAAATGGCTTTGGACAGAATTTTCCTGATATTTTTGTTAAGACTTGCGGGTTTATTTCGGTGTTGTGTGTTTACTCTTGTTATGCAATTTTAGGAGAAGTATTTTAAACTCTCAGAGGGAGTAAGATGCTTCCTTATTTTTAGTTTGAAAAATGGCTTTGGACAGATTTTTCCTGATATTTTTGTTAAGAAGACTTGAGAGTTTATTTCGGTGCTCTGTGTGTTACTAATCTTGCTCTACGCCTTGATGCGCGAAAAATCCATGGTATCTGCTCATTCAACTGATTTGGATCAGAATGACGACCAATTCGTCTGAAAACAGAGCTTGTTAAAGCCGAACAGACATGATAGTTGGCGATCAGACATACTCCATTCAGTACGTTTGGCTAATTCGACTGTATGCATTCCATTTAGTATGTATAAGTATAAGTGAATTATTATACTGAATTAATGTGGTTTAATATTTCCAATGCATCACACTCAAAACGCTTATATATATCTAATAGTAGAAGTGAAGATTATCACATCACATCACATCACAATCAAGAATGGTACCCTAATTCTCCTAGGCCCATTTGGACATTAGTGACATGAGCCCAGCCCCTGAAATAACTGCTACGTAGGCCCATATCTGCAGCTTCATATTGGTTTGCAATTTATGGCCCATGAAATCAGCTGCCAAGAGATCCACCAGCGCCATATAATTCAGTAACCCAGCAGACGAAGCATTTCGTAATCCCTCCACTATTAGTGCTGTTGGGCTAGTTATGCTGTAAATACGTGACATACCAATCCCTAGTACTATCCCAAACGGCGTCGTTGTGGAGAAAAAAACACCAATATTGCTTTCATCTTCCTACCATAGTTTGCCAGTAAAATACATCCTCCAAGACCCATCCCTTCAAATAGTTGATGGAAACAAAGAGCAGCAATCAAAGGTCTAATTGAGCAATAATTGTTAGAAGCTCCCACTGTCAATCCAATTATCACCGAGTGCACCACGATACCTATCTCCAATATCTACAATTGCGATGAAAAAAAAAAGAGAAAGAAAAAAAATATTTTTTAGTTGAAATCTAGGAAAATTTTGCTATTTTACAATTTTACGAGATTAAATTGAGTAGTAAAAAAAATACCTGAGCCACGACACTATTTCTTATTAGAATTGTATTCTCCACCTCTTTGTTCCCATTTTCCAAATTTTCACCATTGTTTCCACACTGCAGCCTAGCATTGCAACATTTCTTCTTATGAAAGCTCATTGCGAACGAGTCCACCATCAATGTCAATATAGCAGATAACATGGCGACAAATCCGGTGAATGGAAATTTCCTCCAAGGATGTCTCGGCAAACACATGGATTGTAAATCCGCGTAAGAGTCCGGTTGCACGTGCATGTATCCCGTTGCAAGGATAACTCCAGAAGCAAAAGCCTTAACAATCGCAAATAAATCCTTCTCCGGGTTAAGAGTCGGGATTAAGCTTGAGAACAATGGTAAAGACACATCGATTATGCTCGCAACTAAAATTGAAACTATTGCTATGATTTTGAACTCCAACGACTTTCCTTTATCGATGCATTTTCCTTACTCTCTCGTGCATTCTAAGCCTACAACGGATGTTGTTGGCAAAGAGGAGGAAATTAGGAGTACATGATTGCATTGAGTTTTTTACTTGGAGAGACCATGCTTTAATTACTGCAAGTAGGTAAGTAAGATAGTTTTTTTGACTGAAGGAGGTAAATTGGGCAAAGGAGAGTGTGGGTTTTGTTTGTTGAGAGATTGTTTTTATATGGTAAATATTTGGTTGTTAGGATAACTTTCAGCACCGGTATAGGAGGAGCGAAATTCTGGTTTGAAATTATTAAATGACGTACATACCCTTACACAGACTAGGAATGGCGTGGCACAATACGGTATAGTGGTGTATTTTTTAGAGAAATCAATGGGTATTTTTGAGAGCGTGGACCTGGAAGAGGAAAGTCATGCCCGGCGTGTGTCAGGCCTGTCCCATGATACGTTTTCCCTCCACCACCTATGCCTCGTCATCACAAAACGACAGTTCATCACCTGCAGTCTTATCCAGTCACACCTAGCTCGCTCGCTCGCCGGATTTCTTCGAAAATCCCAAAAAAATGCAACTTCCCCTCATCCTACTTGCGAACAATCCTTCTTCTCCGTTGTCGTCATCTCCTCGCTTCCAATTCTTCTTCAGCCGGCTGTTTCTTCCGATTCTCAACCGCAACGTTCCGTCCGCTTCTCATGATCATTCATCAAGTTCTCTTGCAGCATTAGGGGCCAATCTCCAAATTTACGCTGTCCATTCCTCAACTAGGAAGGTGTCCCGAGATTGACCATTTGATCTCTTTCCTGACCCGAAAAAGTATAGAGGAATTCACTCTCCGCATCTGGGAAGGGAACCCCATTGCTTGAGTGCTTAACAGTGTGCTCCTATTCTCAAGTTATTAGACTATCTGGGCGGCATTTGCTCCATCACCTTTGAAAATACACCTAGTCTTAAGAGAGTTTCTATAGATCAGCAGCAGCCTGGCACGTTAGTATCTTAAGAGGCCTTAATGTATAAAAGTTGGATGGAGACATTATGTTCTTTGCCTTCTGTGGAGTATCTACTGATTGGACGCATGTTCATTCCAGTAAGAATTTAATTCCAAGCACCTTTTTAATATTTTCTAATCTTTCTTTGCGATGATTCTTACTAGTCATGTTTTTGAAAATGTTTGATGTTTCTGGCTCTTCATATTGCTCCTAACAGACTTGCAAGAAACTTGAATTCCCTTGTAATCCTAGTACTTTCAGGCTTCCCCTTGGATTTTCAGAGGCTGCAAGGTGTGCTCTCTGTAATCAAAAGCTCTCCGAATTTGCAGAAACTTGAGATTAAGGTCAGTTCTTTTGAGCACTGTCAATATTATCTTTGATCATACATCTATCCGCCCTTCTAATTTTAAATGCTATTGAACTATGCTTGTACAGTTATGTCAAGCCTTGAGAGACGACTCAGCAAAAAAATTATCATATGCTAAAGAATTTTCGGAGTTTGCTTTGGAAAAACTCCAAGCTGTTGAGATGTCATCTTTCAAGGTGTTAAGGTCAGAAATGGAGTTTATTGAGCTTCTGTTAGCCAAGTCGCCAGTGCTTGAAACAATGCGCATTTATCACCTTAGAGGGAGGGCTGCAGACCAAAAATACAGTGCAGTCCAAAAGACTAATCAATTATATCGGCCGTCACCAAGAGCTGCAGTCATTTTTCTTGAGTAGGATGGGAGTTAAAAAAAATACAGTGTAGTCCAAAGACTAGATGCAGTTTTTGTTGCAGTACTTTTAACAGTCAGAGGAAGGTAAGATGTTCAAACATTTTGACAGAGAAATCTCTTTAGTTTTTCAGACAAACGTAATGGAGTGTTTTAATTGCACTATCTAATTTATTTAATTTTTCTAAGTCTATTAGGTTTTCTATTCTCAATTGTTTCCTGATAAATGGCCGCAGAAGTTTCACTTTTGTGCCTATATTCAAATGATCATATTAGTTCAGCCTCTCGTTTTAAATTGGCAGATGTTTCATACAGATTTGACACAAGTTTCACTCTAATTTAATTTGCCACGAACTCTGGAATTGGTACATGAACAAGAGTTTCTGAATTCTGAAACTATCGATATTCGATTGAAAAGAGAGGTTGTTAAGCTGAACAGACATGATAGATGGTTGATCAGGCTGTATGCATTCCATTCGGATGTATCAGTTACTATGTGTATCTAATTATTATTATGCTGCATTAATTTGGTTAAGATTTCCCATGGATAGCATAGCACTCACATGCATCTCACCGAAAAGAGACATCTATATATACATAAATCCTGTGGGTAGAAAGGGAAATCCTGTTTAGTTGCCTCTGCTATTCTTTATTTCCAGATGGTAAAGCACATGAAATCCATGGACAACGATCGTTCGGTTTCAGATTTCATCAGTCACCTACCTGGAGATATAACTTATAACATCTTACTGCGTTTACCACTGAAAGAACCCTTCAAAACAAGCCTCCTTTGACAGCTTGTGTTTGACAGTTCCACTTTCGGTCCATCATCAGAACGCAACCAGCTGACTAGGAGTGAGCTTCTCCTCATCATTCATCAAGTTCTCTTGCAGCATCAGGGGCCAATCTCCAAATTTACGCTGTCCATTCCTCAACTAGGAAGCTATCCCGAGATCGACCATTTGATCTCTTTCCTGACTGGAAAAAAGTATAGAGGAGTTCACCCTCGACATTCAAGAGGGAAACCCACATAAGATTCCCTTGTATCTATTCTCTTGTCAGCAAATGAGACTTTTGTGTCTGCATTGATGTGTGTTCAAACCTCCTACTACTTTTAAAGGTTTTGCCAAACTTACGAATGTTGAGTTTAGAGAAGTTGACTTGCCTGCTAGATTTGCAGAAACTTTTGTTGCCAAATGTGCATTGCTTTATTCTTTAACACTGCATAATTGCACTAATATTGACTGCATCAACTTTTGTGCTCCTAATCTCAAGATATTAGTCTATGTCAACTTCAAAAATACCCCAAGTCTTCAGAAAGTTATTGTAAATCACGATGGAGTTGATAAATTAGGATTTCAAAAAGTCCTTCAGGAGACCTGGAAGAATAACTCTTGGATTGAGACATTTTGCTCTTTGCCTTTTCTTGTGTTTCTACAAATTGGATACATTTTCTACGTGGTAAGATAATTTTAGCATCTGATTAATATTTCTTCTTGATGATTCTTACTAATTAGTGAACCATCTTGACATTGTTGCAAGCTTATGGCTTCCGGTTCTGTTCCTACGAGACTCTCTAGCAGATTGAATTGGCTTTTAGTTCTGATACTTTCTGGCATACGTCTTAATTGCGCGGTTAGTGCAAGATGTGCTCTTTGCCTGATCAGAAGCTGTCCAAATTTGCAGAGACTTGAGATTAAGGTCAGTTCTTCCGAGCAGTCTTCACTATTTTCCTGATTTTATCATCCCCAGTTCTTCTGAACGCTATTGAACTATATGTATGCTCAGATATTGGAAGGCTTACCGGAAATTCCACTTGTAGTCACGACTCAAATTAAATAGTAATTGAGGTGGATTTACATGCTAGATGTAGGTAGCACTGTGTGCGTACCTTGTGATGGAAGTGACCTATGATATTATTATTTACAGTGTTTGCAACTTAGAGAAATCTGCTAGCCTGGTGGCAGAGTTGGAGTAAGATCGTAGCTCTTTAGATGGTGTATTTTATCCCTTTGATTCGTGTGTGGAGAGTTAGATTCGTTTTAAGATACTATTTGTTGAGTCCTGGTGGTTAGTATAAGGACTCTAGAGAGCTGTCAGGTATTTCAAGCGAAAGTGATCCTGAACTTCTAGCCTTGCTGGGCGGGACTTACAGGTTGAGCCGTCTAGGCGTCCAGGCCAATTTTTTGACTTACAGGTAACCTTACAATTTATAAAATGTTACATTTTACGTCTTATAGTTTAAAAGCATACTTCACCGTAGTACAACGATAATAAAGTGACTCAATAATTAGTATCTTGAAAGGTCAATCTATTTAATTTCCTTGCTATTTTAATTTTATAATTTTATAATTTTATAATGGAGTAAAAAATAGTAATATTTAATAAAATTTGGTCAAAATATATAACAAATATATCAAGAACTAAGACAATGGAAAAATATGAGTTTAAATTTTATTTACTATTTTTTAAATTTGTTATTTTTAAGTATTTTAAAAAAATATTTCTCATTTTTTTTCTTCAATGACGGGACTCTCTTACAAATTTTTTTACATTTTCCCCTCAAGTTATATATTTTTGGAATTAAATTACCATTTTTTGAATATTTTAACAATTAAATTTTTTAAAATTTCATTTTAAAAAAACATAAGGTTAAGAAGACTATAAACTTTTAAAAAACATAACTAAATAGTTTTTTAATGCTGTTGACCATTTTTTTCTAACTCGTTAGTTGTTGATTTGATACATTGATGAATTAAAAGAAATACTAAAAAATTATACAATTTTTTTATACTAATTTTTTTATACTAATTAATGTGTTAAAATAACAATGGTGATATTCATTAATCAATTCAATACATATATTTTAACACATAAATTAATATAAAAATGTTGGAAAATTTGTTAATATATAAAATATTTTGCAAAAGGAACACTTCGGTATGTTTCATTTGGACGCCCACAAAAATCATAGCAGTCAGTGTTCCATGCGGAAACCCTACTTCACCGTAGTACAACGATGGCGTTGGTTTCATTTCTTAATCTGAACCTGGAAAAGTTGCAAACTCGCGTTATTAGCAGTGAATCCCAATTCTGGTTTCTGCAGTTATGTCTTTTGATTTAAATTTTCTGGTAAGATCATCTCTTCCCAAGGATGGCTTTTCAGTTTCTGGGCAGTGTTTGGGTTCCCTGTTTCAGATTTGGCCGATTTCTTGCTTTGTTTTCATACGTTGTTAAATTCCCATGAGTCAATTTTGTTCTTATCCTTGTTTCCATGAGTTTTTGCTTTGTAATTCGTAAGAACATAACCTTTTCAAATCTAATTCCTTTAGCCATGGTTGGGTAACAGTGCACCATGCCTCCCACAATGTTGGCTGGCTCCTTCATGGGTTTCGTGCTTGACGCCTTCCTCACCTTACACTTGATAGACGACACTAAATTGTTAAATGTATAGATTGTCCTGGGTTTGGGTTTGTTATTTTGGCAATAGATTGAATCAATGATCATCAAACATACTTTATTTGTCATGGTGCTCATTGCCATTATGACTTGAACTAACTCAATCGTCATGTTCATACTTGATCAGTATATCTATCTACCATACTAATGTAACTGCTTACCATAGCATCCATTACTAAATGACTCATGAACCTTCAGTTCGTTCATCTTTAATCATGTTTTTGTTCTTTATAATTGATCCAATGGGGAATCCTGGTTTTAATACCCTCTTCTTTAATGTTAATTTCAGATTGTCAAACCCATGGGGAGGATTAATTCAAAGTGTGATTTGATTAGTAACCTGCCTGACAACTTGATAGAGAACATCCTAGTGCATTTGCCACTGAAAGAAGCCGTAAAAACAAGCACCCATTCAAAGAGATGGAGGTACAATTGGATAACTATTCCACAGCTTGTATTTGACGACTCCACTTTCAGTTCATCATCATAACGCAAGCAGTTAACTAGGAGTGAGCTTCTCCTCATTATTCATCAAGTTCTCTCGCAGCATCAGGGGCCAATCTCAAAGTTTATACTCTCCATTAATCAACTAGGAAGCTGTCCCTAGATTGACCATTTGATAAATTATCTGACTAGAAAAAGTGTTAAGAAGTTTACACTTGGCTTTGCACAAGGGAACCCCCATAAGATTCCCCACTATCTCTTCTATTGTTTACAAATGAGGGTTTTGTGTCTGCATAACTGTGTGTTCAAACCTCCACCTGATTTCACAGGATTTGCTGAACTTACAAAAATTACATTCCTTGCTGTTGACTTGCCTGCTAGATTTGCCGAAACTTTTATCGCCAATTGCCCATTGCTTGAATGCTTAACACTGCATGAATGCACTAATCTTGATTGCATCAACTTTTATGCACCTAATCTCAAGTTATTAGACTATCGGGGCCGCATTTGCTCAGTCAGCTTCGTAAATACCCCAAGTCTTAAGAAAGTTTCTATAGAGCAGCAGCAGTTTGAAGATTTAGTATTTCAGGAGGCCTGGACGAGTAACAATTGGATCGAGACATTTTGTTCTTTGCCTTCCCTGGAGTATCTACTGATTGGAGCCTTTTTCATTGCAGTAAGAATATTTTTAGCATCTGATTGATAATTTTTTTTAATCTTTTCTTTGTGATACTAATATATGTTCTTAAAAATATTTCAAGATCCTGGCTTCGGGTATTGTTGAATTGCCTTGGAGTTCTTGTACTTTCCAACATACCTCTTGGATATTCACTGGCTGCAAAATGTGTTCTTTGCCTGATCAAATGCTCTCCAAATTTGCAGAAACTTGAGATTGAGGTCAGTTCTTCGAAGCATTTTCAACATTTTCAATTATGTTTCACTTCTGGCATACTTTCTCAATACTTTCTAACATACCTCTTGGGTGTGCACTGAGTGCAAAATGTGTACTTTACCTGACCGAAAGCTCACCAATTTTGCAGAAACTCGAGATTGAGGTCAGTTCTTCAAAGCATTCTCAATATTTCCCATCTTTATTCATGTTTCTCCTCTTGTGAAAGCTAATGAGCTATGTGTGCACAGTCATACGAAGGAACAGAAGATGATCAACCTGCAGAGAAACAATTTTCAGAAGCGAAAGATTCTTCAGAGATTTCCTTGGGAAAACTCCAAGCTGTTAGGATTTATTCATTTGAGGGATCTACTTCAGAAATGGAGTTTATCAAGCTTTTATTAGCCAAGTCGCCAGTACTTGAGACAATGCATATTTATCACCTTGAAGGGAGGACTGCAGACCATAAATACAGTGTTGTACGAAAGACTAACCAATTACGGCGTGCCTCACCAAGAGCTGAAGTCGTTTTTCATGAGGTGGATGAAAGTTAAATGGTCTTCAAGCAGATGGCCCAGGTAGAGTGGACGGCAGAGAGAATCAAAGATGTGATGTAATTTTAACAGTCAGAGGAAGTAAGATGTTTGTTTTAAGATTTTCAAACATTCAACTGTAGTAATTATATTTTGACGACAGAAATCTCTCTATTTTCTTAGACAAGCGTTGTGGAGTGATTTAATTTCAGAATTTTATTTAGTTTTTCTAAACCTTTTGGGTTTCTACTTATAATTGTTTTCTGCTGCAGAAGTTATGCTTTTGTACCTATAAAAATTGTTCAAGAGACTGCTTAAGACAGGATTTTACTCTGGTTCTACGTCTTGAGAGTTCATTATATTTCATTCTCGTAATCTTGTAGTTCATTTCCAGGAGCCAAAGCACAACAAAGAAATCCATGGACAACGCTCGTGCAACTTCTGATTTGATCAGTCACCTGCCTGGAGATGTAACTGAGAACATCCTACTGCGTTTGCTACTTAAAGGAGCTGTCAAAGAAAGCCTCCTATCGAAGAGATGGAGGCACAAGTGGATAACTATTCCACAGCTTGTATTTGACAGCTCTATTTTCAGTTCATCGTCGAAATACAACCTGCTAACTAGGAGTGAGCTTCTTGCCATCATTCATCAAGTTCTCTTGCAGCATCAGGGGCCTGTCTCAAAATTTACGTTGTCTGTTCCTTGACTAGGAAGCTGTCCTGAGATTGACCAATTGATTTCATTCCTGACTAGAAAAAGTATTGAGGAGCTCACTCTCCACATTTTGGAAGGGAACGCCCACAAGATTCCCTCATATCTTTTCTCTTGTCTGCAAATGAGTTTTTTTGTGCCTGAATCAGTATGTGCTCCAACCTCCAACTGATTTCGCAGGATTTACGAAACTTATAAGTGTTGACTTCAGTGCAGTTGATTGCCTGCTAGATTTTCTGAAACATTTATCACCAAATGCCCTTTGCTTGAGTCCTTAACACTGCATGAATGCAGTAATCTGGATTGCATCAGCTTTTATGCTCCTAATCTCAAGTTATTAGACTATCTTGCCGCATTTCCTCTGTCAGCTTCGTAAATACCCCAAGTCTTAAGAAAGTTTATATAGAGCAGCAGCAGTTTGAAGAGCTAGTATTTCATGAGGCCTGGACGAGTAACAATTGGATCGAGACATTTGTTCTTTGCCTTCCCTGGAGTATCTACTGGTCGGACGCATTTTCATTATAGTAAGATTTAAATTTTTAGCATCTATTTAATAGTATGTTTTAATCTTTCTTTGCGATGATTCTTACTAGTACATGATTTAAAAAATGTTTCAAGGTTCTGGCTGCAGGTATCGCTTGTAACAGACTTGCGAGCAACTTGGATTGCCTTGTAACCCTGGTGCTTTCTGGCTTACATCTTGGATGTGCAGTGCCTGCAAGATATGCTCTGTCTGATCAGGAGCTCTCCGAATTTGCAGGAACTTAAGATTTAGGTCAGTTCTTTTGAGAACTCTCAATGTTTTACATCTTAAATTTTACATCTGCCAGTTATTCTAAATGCTGTTGAACTATGTATGTACAGTTATCTGGATGCTTCACAGACCACTCAGCAATACAATTCTCAGAAGTTACAGATTCTTCTGAGTTTTATTTGAGAAAACTCCAAGCTGTTGAGATGTGATGTTTCGAGGGGTAAGTTTCAGAAATGGAGTTTATCAATCTTTTGTTAGCCAATTCGCCAGTGCTTGAGTCAATGCGCATTTATCACATTAGAGGGAGTACTGCAGACGAAAAATACAGTGCTGTCCAAAAGATTAATCAATTTTAGCGTGCCTCCAAGAGTTCAAGTCATTATTTTTGAGCAGGATGAAAGTTAAATTAAATGCTCTTATGGAGATGGCTGAAGTAGAGTAGGCGAGAGATTGACTGAAAGATGCAATGCAATTTCTGTTGTTGTACTTTTAACAGTCTGAGGAAAGTATAAGATCTTTGTTTTCAGATTTTCAAACATTCTACATGACGGGAGAAATCTCTTTATTTTCTGAGACAAACTAGCAGTGATCCCATATGTTGTGGATTGATTTAATTTCAGTATTCAATTTAGTTTTTTTTAATCTATCAGGTTCTCTATTTTCAATTGTTTTCTGATAAATGGCTTGATATGATGCCTTTTTATGCATGTTTTTCCCTCTCTTTCAGGTCTAATTTCACACTTGATACTACTAATTTGGCTTGTTTTCCAACCATTTTGTAGATTTGGACTAAAGGGAGGAACTTGCTGAAAAGCGCGCCATTTGGATGCATTTTTGCTGATCTTACATCGTCGAGCCCTAGATGCAGTTTTGTCGTCGAGACCTACCGTCGAGACCTAGACGAGATCTTATGTCTAGGCCTAGACGAAGCACGTGGATGTTTTTTTTCGGATGACGCTTGGCCGAAGATGCTAAAAAGATCTCATCAGAGAATATTCCTCTATACCATTTTGTCCCCTAGTGGGGTTGTTAGGCTATATATAGAACCTTAACTTTAGGTTAAAGGGAGGTTACTCTTTAGTATATTTTTCATCTTTTTAGGGTTTTCAATCATTGTAGCCACCTCTCTAACATTAGGATTTGTTCTTCCCTTATTTTTCCAGAAATTGGAGCCCCAAGCTCCAATTAGTTTTTATTCCAGATTTTCGTTTTCATCTGCACCTCTTTGCTGTTTATGTTGCTTTCTCCATCTATCTTGTGCATGATTTCCAGCATGAGTGGCTAAATCTCTTAGTCTTGGCAGAGGTGTTTTAAGGGTTGCAAGAGGATAGTTGGGAGGTCAAAGTGTTCTTAAAACGTGTTCATTGTTGTATCCGCTTTCTTGCCATTTTATTGTCATTTCGTGTGAGATTTGTTGGTAGTTTGATCACCTATTTGCATGTTTCTCATGAATATTGTCATCTCCATGGTAATAACTAACGTGAGGCCATGGAATAGAGTAGGCACCTGGTCCAGAGTCACCATGTCGTTTGGTCCAATCTGGCTAGGGCAAGAAACCGGTTAGGGCAGACTTCTCAGTGTCTAGCCCTAGACGTGTCTTCTCTCCACTTCACGGGCCTGTGTGTATGACCCATAAGCGTACCTTGGGCACAGTGTCACGGCCACTCCCATAAGCGTACCTTGGGAGTGACTTCTCTTAAGAAGAGAAGTAGGGAATCTCCGTGAAAACAGGGTTCCTATAGCACGTCTATGGCGTGAACGCAGTCTATCCTTGCACCGATGACCGACTAGACCTCGACGCAATCCGCCGTCTACCCCTGCTAAGATTTCTCCTTTTATCTGATTTAGTATCTTTACTTACTTTGTTATTATCTTTATTACACTTGTTAGTCTTTACCATTTTTATTGATATTCGCTTGCTTTATTTTCGTTCCCTTTTTATTTAATTATTTCGTTTGTCTAGTGTTACTTGTTATTTGCATTTTTATTCTCTGTCTCAACATCAACTGCCATCGTTGGCTAGATTCGTCTAGACCGACCAAACCCCCCCCCCCCTTTGTGTTACTTTTATGTCTGGTGTATTTTCATCCTCATCATACATTTAGGGCAAGATTAAATTTAGTCCTTCATTTTCCCTGTGGTTCGACCCTGACTTGCTGCTATATTCATTAATTTGTGCATCTAGCCTATCAGGAATATTTTATTACTTTTGACGCGCGTTTCGACGGCGCATCAAATTTTGTTTACGGACTAATTTTCTTTCTTTTACTTGTATGACCAGGAGATCTGCACCTGACCTTCTACCCCTTGACCACGAACTCACAAAGACAGAGAGAGAATTTCGAAGAAAGGCCAGAGGTGCAACCTCTCGTAGAGTACTTCCTCGTCCTTCCCTCGACAGTCAAACCTCTAGTCATACTGGTCCAGACAATCATTTTCATCCAGACCTCGACAACCCAACAGTTGTCTACCCCGAGATACTCAATATGGCAGACCGTCCTAATATCGACAATCCTCCGCAAACCATTGAGGACCTCAATGGTGCCCCTGAAACACCCAACACTTGTATCGTTTGGCCCACTGTTCCTCATGATTGGACGCTCAAGTCCGCAGTCATGCACCATCTACCCCTCTTCCGTGGCGTTCCAAAAGAAAATCCTCACCGCCATCTTCAGCAATTGCACTCTATTTGCGACGCCATGAAGCCAGCCAATGCCAGTATTGAGCACGCCAAACTCCGAGCCTTCATGTGGTCTTTGAAAGATGATGCCCTAGACTGGTTCTATGATCTACCCCCAAATTCCATCAATTCTTGGGCTGAAATGTCAAAATCCTTCACCGAAAAATATTACCCATCAGAAATGGCTAATGTAACTCGCAAGCAATTGGTGTCTATAGTTCAGAGGAAAGAAGAAGATTTTGGCCAGTATCATGAGCGCTACAAAAAGATGCAAGCTATGTGCCCCTCACACAACCTTACCGAGCACGCCCTCATCCAATATTTTTGTGAAGGTCTCAAAGCTCGTGACAAGGCATTGCTCAACGCCGCTGGTGGTGGTGCTATCACCAGACTCACACCTGCCGCCGCGAAGGCTACCATAGAGTTAATGGCAAGGAATTGCATACCCGAGGAAAGCAATCATCCAGGGCAAGATGCCCAAGTGGCCGCGATGCAGACCCAATTGACCGCTATGATGGGCATGCTTCAGAACATGACCCCTGGACAGTCAATTCAGGTTAAGACCTGTCAAATTTGCAACATGCCTGATCATCCTACAGATGCGTGCCCCCATATCCTCGATGAAATTCAGAGTATCAACGCCATTGGAAATTACAATCAGGCCCCATACGGACAGAATTACAATCAAGTGTGGAGACCACCAAACTCCGGTTGGGTCAGCCATCAACAAACGTCTGGACTAGGACAACCAACGCAGCACAATCAGTACATGAATCAGGCCCAACCACCTTTCAATGCCCAAAACTTCCAGCCTAGATCTACCCCTCCCAACAACCAACAATCTTTCTATCAACCCAATCAGGGCCAGACCTCCAATTCTTCTGCCCCATCGGTTGATGAGGTAGCTCACTGTAGGAATGCCATCACTGATCTACAAAAACAAATGAGCATCATGTCTGATCTACAAAAACAAATGAGCATCATGGCCGCAGACATGAAAGAACTGAAAAACAAAGGCAGATTGCCGCCCCAGACTGAGGCCAACCCAAAGCACAATGTGTGTGCTATGACTCTTCGCAGTGGCTACGTCTTGCCCCGTCCAGAGCATCTAGGCCTCGACGTCGAAAAATCCTTCCCAGAGCATATAGGCCTCGACGTCGAAAAGTCTCCTAAATCTGAAATCTTGCCCAAGAAAATACCCAAAGCCAAGTTTATTGGGCCTAAACTCCCAGAAGTGATGGAGGATTGCATTAGATCCCCACGAGGTGACACGAGCCCACAAGAATTTACCCAAGAGTATATACACAAGATCCTCGAGCCGCCCTTTCCTCAAAGGCTCGTCAAGACCAAGAAGAAGGAAGAATATCAAGAAATCCTTGATATGTTCAGCAAAGTCCTCGTCAATATCCCACTTCTCCAGGCCATCAAAAATGTGCCCCGTTATGCCAAGTTCCTGAAAACGTTGTGCACTAACAAATGTAACTTGGCCGGGGTAAACAAGATAAGTGTGGGGGCGAATTTCTCTGCCATTATCCAACAGAAGATCCCTCCAAAGTGCAAAGACCAGGGCATGTTTGTCCTCCCCTGCACGATAGGGACAGTCAGTATTGGCAAGGCCATGTGTGATCTAGGGGCTGGCATTAATGTCATGCCCTTGACGATTTTCAACCGTCTTGGCCTAGGACCCCTCGAGCCAACCCCGCTTGTCATCCAATTGGCCGATCGTTCCGTAATTCACCCCGAAGGTGTAATTAAGGACGTCTTGGTCCAAGTAGGCGACTTCCTATTTTCCGCAGACTTCTATGTCATTGCCATGGAGAATGAAGAATCCGCTAAAGCCACAGATGTTCTTCTAGGGCGACCATTTTTGGCTACAGCCAAGTCCAAGATAGACATTCATGAGGCATCTATCTCTCTTGAGTTTGATGGAGAAATCATTAAGTTCAACATGATGGAAGCCGTGCAATATCCTTCTAATCTTGCTTGTGTTAATTTTGCTGATACGATCGATCCTTTGGTTGATAAAGTTACTGACTTGAATTCTATTGAACCTTTTCAGTCTGCCCTCGACAGAAGCGTCACGCCAGCAAGATTGGACGTCTTGGCCTCGACAATTAAGACTCCACTAGAATTACATGAAGTCACTGCCGCGTTAGAAGAGCACTCAAATGTTGACGTTGTAGACCTTATTGCTACACAAGTTTCCAATCTTGACGCGGACGACTCTATCCAGCTTGTCCTAGACAGAACTATTTCACCCGTCGCACTAGACCCTTTGGTCTTGACACTTGTGACTTCAGAGCACTCAATTGTTGATATTATTGACCCTATTGTTACACAAGTTTCTGATCTTAACGCTGACAACTCTGCACATCTTGCCCTAGGTAGGAACATCACTACAAATTCAGTGTCTGCCCCTTCTTTTCTACAGGCCCCTAAGTTGGAGTTGAAGAGCTTGCCCTCGCACCTCAAGTACGCCTACCTTGGCGAACATGACACACTCCCAGTGATCATCTCTAGCAAGCTTGATCCAGACGCAGAAGGATACCGCGAAGCCCTTGGATGGACTGTCGTCGACGTCAATCCACCTGACCCAGCCCTTTGCACTCCTCAACTAGCCATGACTCCAGCTGTCGCCATGACCACTTTTGAGGCTACGGTAACCCCCGCCTCAACTGCTACTGCTACTTCCTTGACCATCGAGGGCAAGACGCCCAATGATAACCCAACTCCACAACCTGCCCAAGACACGGCTAAGACTAACACTCACCACGATAAGTTGCTCTCTTCTAAAACCTTTGATACTGGACAAAAAGTTTTACTTTATAATTCTTGTCTTAGGCTCTTTTCCAGAAAGTTGAAGCATAGGAGGACTGACCCTTACCGTGTCACGAAGTTGTATGATCATGGTGTGGTCGGAATTCAGAGTATGGACACGGGCCTCATTTCCAAAGTGCGTGACCACAGATTGGAACTATTCCACGAAGGTTTCCACCCCCTGGTGGCAGACCCACCAGTCTTGCCCTAGACGCCTAAAATCGTCCGGGCCTGGACGAAAAAGATGGCCAGTGAAGGAGGCATTTCAACGCGTCATCCAGACAGTCAACGCGTCCTTATCCAGAATCAAGGCGACGGCCAACCAGCACGCGACACGTGTCACGCGATCCGCGCGCCCAATGCCCGCGTGCCACGCGGCAGCTGTCATCCAACCCGCCTTATCCGCAATCCAGCTTGCGCCCAACCAACGCATGCCACGCGTCCCGCAATCCGCCTCAGCCAATGACGCGATGCCACGCGTCCCGCAGTATGTCCTCCAGCCATCACGCGGCATGTGGCAGCTCCTCATCCATGTGTCGCCGCGTCATCAAGATCCGGAACACCCAACCACAACGCGGCACGTCATCCTGAATCCGCGTCCCACCTCACCGGCCACTCACGTCGCGCCACGTGTCATGGAGCTCCCTTCTCCTCACTTACCCATTTTTTCATTTTTATTTTTATTTTTCTTTTCCCTCCCTCTCTTCCAACGTCCATCTTCCTCCCTTTCTAGTTTCTCCCTCACTCCATCTTCCTCCCTTGAAACCCTAGCCACACACTAACCATTCACCATATCCCTCAAAAAAATCCACAAAAATTAAAATGGTGGCCCACAAAAAACACATCACCCACCAGCTCGTCACCCCCCCAGCCGTCAACCCCCGATTCCGGCCACTCCCACTCTCGCCACACCGACCTAGGGCCGAAAAATGAGAAAGCTGCCGACGCCGGTAAGCCCTCCAACTCCCAGCCGCCGTCCGATGAAGACCTAAAAGTCACCGGATCTAAGCCGGCGACCTCCACCATCACTAGATCCGGCCGGTCGGCAATGCACCATCGCCCTAGGGCACTCCACAACATTCTCCTATCCCTTCCCCCTTCCCTTGAACTCCTTTTATGATCTGAACTCTCTTGTCTGTTTTGTGCATCTCTCTCACATTGAGGGCAATGCGAAGCTTCAGTGTGGGGGAGGATTTATGTGTTTGTGTGACATGATTTGTATATATTTGATTGCATGCTTTGTGCAAAAATTTAAAATTTTTCGGATTTTCACTTTAAAGGATTTTGCTAATTTGGTATCACTGCCCAGTTTTAAAACCCCCCTTGTATGAACACACACTTCTGACTTGTGCACATAGAAATGAACTACCTTTCATGTTGGTCTTGCCCTAGATCTTGCATGCTTTGTCTGCTAGCTCTTATAACCTGCATCTGCACTAAACATCAGCAATCATTTATAGCACCTTGTGAGCATTTGAGCCTAAACAGTTGTATTTTTCATGTGTGATTCAATGCTTAGCTAGGCACTCAACTAAGTTGGCCAAATTTTTTTTTTTTCTTTTTGATTTTTTTTTTTTTTTTTTTTTTTTTACAAATGAAAACGAATTTGACAAACTTCAGCTATGAAGATTGAGTTAGCTTGAGGATTTTGCCAACTTACTTCAGCTAGGGCTTGATGAAGGAATTTTGGCTAGGGCTTGATGATTTTGCCCTAGACCGTGTTCGACATCTACACCTTCTTGTCGATCTCCCCCACACTTGGGCTCTGCTGATCATCTAGCCCGCCACCTCTGACAAATACTACTCACCTGGAAGGAAAAGGGATCAAGAAAAGTTAGAACAAGTGTAGGGCACTCCACAACATTCTCCTATCCCTTCCCCCTTCCCTTGAACTCCTTTTATGATCTGAACTCTCTTGTCTGTTTTGTGCATCTCTCTCACATTGAGGGCAATGCGAAGCTTCAGTGTGGGGGAGGATTTATGTGTTTGTGTGACATGATTTGTATATATTTGATTGCATGCTTTGTGCAAAAATTTAAAATTTTTCGGATTTTCACTTTAAAGGATTTTGCTAATTTGGTATCACTGCCCAGTTTTAAAACCCCCCTTGTATGAACACACACTTCTGACTTGTGCACATAGAAATGAACTACCTTTCATGTTGGTCTTGCCCTAGATCTTGCATGCTTTGTCTGCTAGCTCTTATAACCTGCATCTGCACTAAACATCAGCAATCATTTATAGCACCTTGTGAGCATTTGAGCCTAAACAGTTGTATTTTTCATGTGTGATTCAATGCTTAGCTAGGCACTCAACTAAGTTTGCATGAGACCCCTGGGTATGGGCACCATCAGTCTTAGGAAAGCAACAAAAAGACGAGAAAAATGAACTTTGCATCTTTGTTTTCTTTTCCTTTGCTTTCTATCCCTTCTCTCTTTCTTCATTTCGCCCTTGACGTTTTTTTTCCATCTTGCCCCCGACATCTTCTCATTTCCTCTCATTTCTCTCTTCTCTAAACACTTGTTCTAACTTTTCTTGATCCCTTTTCCTTCCAGGTGAGTAGTATTTGTCAGAGGTGGCGGGCTAGATGATCAGCAGAGCCCAAGTGTGGGGGAGATCGACAAGAAGGTGTAGATGTCGAACACGGTCTAGGGCAAAATCATCAAGCCCTAGCCAAAATTCCTTCATCAAGCCCTAGCTGAAGTAAGTTGGCAAAATCCTCAAGCTAACTCAATCTTCATAGCTGAAGTTTGTCAAATTCGTTTTCATTTGTAAAAAAAAAAAAAAAAAAAAAAAAATCAAAAAGAAAAAAAAAAAATTTCAAAACCAGAAACAAAGCAAAGAAAAGAAAGTCTTATCTGGTTTCAAAAAAAAAAAAAAAAAAAAAAAAAAAAAGAAAAACGAAAGAAGGCAAAGGTGCGAACTAGAAAAATGAAGTATTGTCAGCATGGCTCCCAAGAGAAGAACTCCCCCAGAAGAAGAATTTCGTCTAGCCCTCAACTGTCTGCCCTTGACGGATACTGCCTCACCGCTTCATCTCCATCCGGGTTTTTCGTTCTATTCTCCTTCTCATTTCCTCCCTCTTCTTACTCTTTGTATATAATCTATCCTCTTGCTTTTCCTATTTTCTTTCTTTCTTTCTTTCTTTCCCTTTTCTCTCCATATTGTTCATATTCTCTATACACCTTTCCTTTCAATCCTTTTTTTTATGGTGCAAAGTTCATTTCTGATTGTTGATTGCCCAAGCATGTGGATTTTAACTCGGGTTGATGTGCAAATTGTGTTGTGTGTCTTGTTAATTTTGCATATTTGAGTGATTACACACCGAGCCTAGTTGAGTGTGAGTGTAGACACTTACCTTGGTGAGGATTGCTGATGCCAAGTCTGATGTGGTAAAGTTTCTTCATTAGGGTCGTTATCCTAATGATTTGATGCAGAGTTATCTAGGCGGAGTATGTCTTGACATGGTTAGGGCTGATTGTTTGGTTTGTTAATTCTTGTGCTATGGTTGATTGTGCTTGTCTGTGTCTTGGGGTGTGTTTTCCTTTTTGATTGCTCGAGGGCGAGCAATGGGCAGTGTGGGGGAATTTGATATGATGCCTTTTTATGCATGTTTTTCCCTCTCTTTCAGGTCTAATTTCACACTTGATACTACTAATTTGGCTTGTTTTCCAACCATTTTGTAGATTTGGACTAAAGGGAGGAACTTGCGCGCCATTTGGATGCATTTTTGCTGATCTTACATCGTCGAGCCCTAGATGCAGTTTTGTCGTCGAGACCTACCGTCGAGACCTAGACGAGATCTTATGTCTAGGCCTAGACGAAGCACGTGGATGTTTCTTTTCGGATGACGCTTGGCCGAAGATGCTAAAAAGATTCTAGCGGGATTCCATGTGCAAATCATCCAGCTCATCAGAGAATATTCCTCTATACCATTTTGTCCCCTAGTGGGGTTGTTAGGCTATATATAGAACCTTAACTTTAGGTTAAAGGAAGGCTACTCTTTAGTATATTTTTCATCTTTTTAGGGTTTTCAATCATTGTAGCCACCTCTCTAACATTGGGATTTGTTCTTCCCTTATTTTTCCAGAAATTGGAGCCCCAAGCTCCAATTAGTTTTTATTCCAGATTTTCGTTTTCATCTGCACCTCTTTGCTGTTTATGTTGCTTTCTCCATCTATCTTGTGCATGATTTCTAGCATGAGTGGCTAAATCTCTTAGTCTTGGCAGGGGTGTTTTAAGGGTTGCAAGAGGATAGTTGGGAGGTCAAAGTGTTCTTAAAACGTGTTCATTGTTGTATCCGCTTTCTTGCCATTTTATTGTCATTTCGTGTGAGATTTGTTGGTAGTTTGATCACCTATTTGCATGTTTCTCATGAATATTGTCATCTCCATGGTAATAACTAACGTGAGGCCATGGAATAGAGTAGGCACCTGGTCCAGAGTCACCATGTCGTTTGGTCCAATCTGGCTAGGGCAAGAAACCGGTTAGGGCAGACTTCTCAGTGTCTAGCCCTAGACGTGTCTTCTCTCCACTTCACGGGCCTGTGTGTATGACCCATAAGCGTACCTTGGGCACAGTGTCACGGCCACTCCCATAAGCGTACCTTGGGAGTGACTTCTCTTAAGAAGAGAAGTAGGGAATCTCCGTGAAAACAGGGTTCCTATAGCACGTCTATGGTGTGAACGCAGTCTATCCTTGCACCGATGACCGACTAGACCTCGACGCAATCCGCCGTCTACCCCTGCTAAGATTTCTCCTTTTATCTGATTTAGTATCTTTACTTACTTTGTTATTATCTTTATTACACTTGTTAGTCTTTACCATTTTTATTGATATTCGCTTGCTTTATTTTCGTTCCCTTTTTATTTAATTATTTCATTTGTCTAGTGTTACTTGTTATTTGCATTTTTATTCTCTGTCTCAACATCAACTGCCATCGTTGGCTAGATTCGTCTAGACCGACCAAACCCCCCCCCCCCCCTTTGTGTTACTTTTATGTCTGGTGTATTTTCATCCTCATCATACATTTAGGGCAAGATTAAATTTAGTCCTTCATTTTCCCTGTGGTTCGACCCTGACTTGCTGCTATATTCATTAATTTGTGCATCTAACCTATCAGGAATATTTTATTACTTTTGACGCGCGTTTCAACGGCGCATCATGGCTGTTGAAGTTATGCTTTTGTGCCTATATAAAGGGTCCTATTCTAGAGGTCTGGCCTTGGACAGTTTTCCTGATTATCTTGTTGATTTTGATCAGTCCCACATCGTTTATTTTGCTATGAGCTAATCGGACTTGGTACATAAACATGATATCTGAACAGATATGATAGCTGGAGTGGAGTAACTTAAAAACGTTTGGTGTGCTATTGGAAAATGGAGAGTCTTGCACTAGGGCTTTAATTACCTAGTCATTAGCCTATGCCATGACTCTATACATGCCTATAGTAGCCCATGCATAACACACTCATAAATCTCACTCAAAACGTATGTTTGTATAGGCACATTATTAATCATTCTTTGCGATTATTCTCACTAGTATATATGTTCTTTTAAATGTTTCAAGATTCTGGCTGTGGGTATT
The DNA here is from genome assembly GCA_963691705.1 of Viola odorata. Taxonomy (NCBI): domain Eukaryota; kingdom Viridiplantae; phylum Streptophyta; class Magnoliopsida; order Malpighiales; family Violaceae; genus Viola; species Viola odorata. Next base: position 4,492,730 of record OY829542.1, read on the forward strand.
ATTCCTAAGACTCTTGCAAGCAACTTGAATTGCCTTGAAGCTCTGGTAATTTGTGGCACATCTCTTGGATATGCAAGGACTGCAAGCTGTGTTCTGTGCCTGATCAAAAGCGCTCCGAATTTGCAGAAGCTTGCCATTGATGTCAGTTGGCCGAAATGGATTTTGAGCTTCTGCAGTCTAATTGATTGACTTATTTCAGCCCTTTGTCGAATTTTTGAGTTATCACCTCCCTCTACTTAAGCCCGACAATTTATTTCATCCCTCCGCCTAAAACCATCCACATTTTCCGTTTGTTTGTTGACGTGTCGTGCCACGTTAATCGCCACGTCACCGACTGCTGACGTGTCACGTCACGTCAATTGACTCATCATTTTTTCTTTCTTTTCCTTTTCTTTCTTTTTTTCTTTTCGTTTCTTTCTTTTTTCTTTTCTTTCTTTCTTCACTTTCCTCCGACCTCACTCTCTCTCTTTCTTTCTTTTTTCCTTTAAACCAAAACCAATCCGTGCACCAAATCCATTAATCCAATTCTCCCAAATTAATTCAATTCTCCACTACCAAATTACTAAACCCAACCTAAACCTCCGCTGCCAATCGCCGAGAGCCACCTCAACCGCTTCACCGCCGGCCTCCTCCGCCACATCGCTGCCACCCATCGCCGCTGCCAACTACCCATCACCGTCGACCAAACCACCAAAACTGCACCAACCACCAAAAATCTAGCTAGCCACACCACTGTACCCAACGCCGCTGCCTATCGCCTCCGTCGCGGCCATCATCGTCGCCGCTGCTCGCCGTTGCTGCGGCTCACTGCCGTTCCTCCAACCCAGTCGCGCCTCACAACCGCCAGCCACGCCACAACCCATCACTGCCGCCACTGCTCGCTCCTTGCACGGTTGAGGAAAGAAAGAAGAAAAATAAAGAAATAAAAGAGAGAAGAGGGTTGCGTTGATGCAGCCCTAAAATGAAAAAGAAAAGAGATAGAGAAGAAGAGAAGAGAGCCTTGTAATTTTCGAACAAATAAATAAAAGAAAAGAAAAAATGATGTGTCAATTGACGTGGCGTGACACGTCAGCAGTCGGTGACGTGGCGATTGACGTGGCACGACACGTCAACAAATAGACGGAAAATGTGGATGACGTTAGGCGGAGGGATGAAATAAATTGTCGGGTTTAAGTGGAGGGAGGTGATAACTCAAAAATTCGAAAGAGGGCTGAAATAAGTCAATCAATTAGACTGCAGGGGCTCAAAATCTATTTCGGCCATGTCAGTTCTTCGAATCTCTCTTAATATTTCCCATCTTTATTTACGTTTGAGTTCTTCTGAGCTCTAATGAGCTATGTATGTATTGCACAGTTATTAGAAGAAAGGGCAGTAGATGATCCACTTGCAGCAAAACTATTCTTGGAATTAAAAGATTCAGTGTTCCTTAGAGAAACTCAAAGCTGTTGATTTATTATACTTTGAGGGTTTAAGGTCGGAAATGGAGTTTATCAAGCTTTTGTTAGCCAAGTCGTCGGTGCTTGAGACAACGCATATGATGCATCCATCACTTTAGTTGTTGGACTGCAGACCAAAAATGTACTGTTCTGCGGCAGACTAATGAGTTACCGCGTGCATCACCAAGCGCAAAAGTCATTTTCTCATGAGCCGTGAGAAGATGGCCACTGAACAGCGTTAGACAAATTAACCATTATGCTAGAAAAAAAATATCAAAGGAAGATAAACACTAGGGCTGTTCATCGGAAGTAAACTTCCGAACTTAGTTTTGCTTGTTCGGAAGTTCAAAAACTTGATTCGGAATTTCCGTTCCATAATTTATTACGGAATGGAACGGAAATTTTCTAGGAAATTTCGGAAGTTCCAAATTTCCGTAAATATATATATTTTTTTTAAGGGACCGTAAATATTTATTAAAATTCAAGAAGGATGGTTTTTTATCTTTGAACAACCCAAGTACCCAACCCTAGATACATTACAGTTAGTTTACGCCGCAATCGCCTTCTTCTTTGCTTTCTTCTCCGATATTCTCCTCTTTGGCTCTTTCACTCTCTCGGTCTCTCTAGTCTCTCCTTCAGCAACACCCTTTACAATCCTCGACCAGCAGCACCCTTTCTCGGTTTCTCCTCCTCCGCAATCGTCGCTCTTGTTCTCCTCTTTCGCTCTCTCTCTCCCTCCGGCGCTATCCTCCGGCCGACCAGCAGCACCCTTTCTCCAGACCGGCTGCCTTTCTAGTGTGTGTTATCACAAAGGTATGAGCATAATTTTGCTTTCTGTTTATCTTTCCTTACTCCTCTTTTCCTGATTCTGAATTAGAAAATTAGGAATTTTCATCATTTTGATTCTGTTTGTATGAGATCTGTAGTGCTGTTTGTATGAGAACTTTAATCCATGGGCAGCAATATGTCGTTTTATGTATGTAACTGAAGAAATTTGCTTGCTGTTTATCTTTAATTACTCTTGTTTTGTTTCTGTCCTGTTTCTCCCCTGTTTTACAGCACAATTCTTCTGCAACCACAAATCAAGACTAAGGCTACACACAAGACAGAATCATAAAATATTTACAAGTTAACCAAGGATGAGAACAAAATTGATTCATAGAAACTTAACAGTGTATCAAAACCTAGCAAAAAAATGGAAATATTTACAAGTTAACCAAGGATGAGAACAAAATTGATTCATAGAAACTTAACCGTACTTAACAGTGTATCAAAACTTAGCAAAAAAATGGAAATATTTACAAGTTAACCAAGGATGAGAACAAAATTGATTCATAGAAACTTAACCGTGTATCAAAATTTAGCAAAAAATGGACCAAATCGGAAACAGGTAACCCAAACACTGCCCAGAAACTAAAAAGCTATTTACTTGTGATGAGATGACCTTATCTGAAAATATAAATCGGATGATAGAAACGTAAAAATGAGGAACAAGATTTGTAATGAGAATTTTCAGGTTTTTGGCGGTTCAGATCAAGAGAGGAAACCAACCCCTTCGTTGCAGTACGGCGGGTGGAGTAGGGTTTCGCATTGAACAATGCATAAGTGTCATTTTTGTTGGTTATGGGTGTCTTTATATAAGAAACATAACCAACAAAAATGGTTGCGAGATAGCGATTGAGCTAGTTTCCTTTTTCGTTTTCTTTCATTCCTGTACTACTCGCGCGTTGTAACTTTTTGCTTCTTTTGGAAAGAAAGGAGAGAAAAAAATTGAATACGGAACTCAATTTTGAGTAGTACAGGAATGAAAGAAAATTAAAAAGGAAACTAGCTCAATCGCTATCTCGCAACCATTTTTGTTGGTTATGTTTCTTATATAAAGACACCTACAAAAATGACACTTATGCATTGCTCAATGCGAAACCCTACTCCACCCGCCGTACTGCAACGGTTGGTTTCCTCTCTTGATTTGAACCGCCAAAAACCTGAAAACTCTCATTACAAATCCTGATCCTCGTTTTTACGTTTCTGTCATCCGATTTAGATTTTCAGGTAAGGTCATCTCGTCCCAAGTATGTAGCTTTTCAGTTTCTGGGCAGTTTGGGTTATCTATTTCCGATTTGCTTCATTTTTTGCTAAGTTTTGATACACTGTTAAGTTTCTATGAATCAATTTTGTTCTCATCCTTGGTTAACTTGTAAATATTTTATGATTCTGTCTTGTGTGTAGCCTTAGTCTTGATTCGTGGGAGAAAAATCTGTTTTCTTATAAACTCTGTTAGTTTTGTGATTCATAAGAGAAAAAAAGTACAACCATGTATTGGATCTGACAACCAGTGTTTTAAAAACCGGACCGACCCGACGGTCGGATCGGTAAACCGGTGACCTAAGGATAGGGGTGTACACGGGCCGATTCTTGGGCTAGAATCGGACCGGAATTACCGGTTCTAGGACAGAACCGGACTCTTCCGGGCCGGTTCTGAATTTTTCAGGTCGGACCGGGCCGGTTTTGACCCGGAAATCTTTTTTTTTTAAAAAAAAAATAAAAATGAGGAGGAGTTAAGTTTAGAAGGAAAAAAGAAAGTGGGAGCCAAGAGGATTTGAACCTCTCCCCTTTAATATAATAGGTGAGGTGTTAACCATTAAACCAAATGGAAACTTTGATATCATTGTGTATATATATATATTTCCGGTTCTACCGGTTCCCGGATTTTAAAGGTTGATATCGAAATATATATATACCGGTTCCCGGATTTTAAAGGTTGGAGAATTGGAACCTTAATTATTTATTGATAATAATTAATAGCTATATTATTAATAATTAATGGTCTTATTTTATACATATTAACTATATAAATGACTATTACAATTTACAACTATATATTACTAGTATGTGTCATCTTAACTATATAAATGACTATTAAAATTTTATTTCTTAGGTCATATAACATCCTTAGGAAAATTTTGCATTTAAAATAACAAATAAAAAGAAAAAAATGAGGACTTTTAATTGAGTTTAAAAGAAAAAAAGAAAAAATGCATAATACATTAGTAATTTAAACATTAATACAATTTAAATTAAAGCATAAAACTCTAAACAATTAGTAAATTTTAATTTTATGACAATTGATAATAATTAATAACTATATTATTAATAATTAATGGTCTTACTTTATACATATTAACTATATAAATGACTATTATAATTTACAATAATATATTATTAGTATGTGTCATCTTAACTATATAAATGGCTATTAAAATTTTATTTCTTAGTTCATATAACATCCTTAATAAAATTTTATATTTAAAATAATAAATAAAAAGAAAAAAATGAGGATTTTTAATTGAGTTTAAAAGAAAAAAAGGAAAAATGCATAATACATTAGTAATTTAAACATTAACACAATTTAAATTAAAAGCATAAAACTCTAAACAATTAGTAAATTTTAATTTTATGACAATTGATAATAATTAATAATTATATTATTAATAATTAATGGTCTTACTTTATACATATTAACTATATATGGCTATTACAATTTACAATAATATATTACTAGTATGTGTCATCTTAATTATATAAATGACTATTAAAATTTTATTTCTTAGTTCATATAACATCCTTAATACATTTTTATATTTAAAATAACAAATAAAAAGAAAAAAATGAGGATTTTTAATTGAGTTTACAATTATATTAATAGAAAAAAATATATATATACATGAGAAATTTTAATATAGTTTAGAAGGAAAAAAGAAAGAGAATGAGTTTAAGTTTAGAAAGAAAAAAAAAGTGGGAGCCAAGAGGTTTTGAACCTCTCCCCTTTAATACAATAGGTGATGAGTTAACCATTGAACCAAATGGAAACTTTGATATTATTGTACATATATATATATATATTTATATATATACTTCCGGTTCTACCGGTTCTCCGGGCCGGTTCCCAAATTTAGAGGGGTGGAGAACCGGACCGAACCGAAAGTTTCGGTCCCGGTAAAAAAAAAACAAACCGGGCATGGCCGGTCCGGGTCAAAAAAAGGCCGGTTTCTGGCCGGTTCCCTGTCCGTCCCGGTTCTTGTACACCCCTACCCAAGGAGGATTTCGGGTTGATTCAGCCTTTGGACCGGACCTGCAATCGAACCGGAAAAAATCGGTTTACCCGGCCAGTTTTTATAAAACCAGTGACCCGGTCGACCCGGCTGGGTCGATCTCAAACCAAAATGACGCCGTTTTGGATTTTTTAATTTTTTAATTTTTTAATATAGAAAATTTGATGGGCCGACCCATTATAGACACCGGTTCAATCTGATTTTATCCGGTTCAATCATCTAAGCTCGAATGATTCGCTAAGTGAACGGTTCGCACTGTACCAACGGGTCAATTCGGTCGAACCTCGGTCGAACCCTGGTTGAATCCGATTCAACGGGTCAGCCGGGTCGATTTTTAAAACACTGCTGACAACCCTTCGGTGGGTTTAAAAACTGATTGAATAATTGTCATTTTTATATTTTTCAAGAAATAAAAAATTAATATTAATTGACTATATTTACTATAGTTATTGATGCTAATTAGCTAGATATACATCAGAAATATGAATTAATTATTTTCTTAATTCTTGGACATCATTTTTTGGAGTAATTTTCAAATTAGGAATTAATAAAAAATGATTGATTTATATTTTCGAGGTATATCTAGCCCATAATTCTTATTGGCTATACTAAATATAGCCCGTCAATATTAAACTTAATTTCCCAATACATTGACAATTAGGGGTGGGCATTTTCCGAAAATTCCGAATTCCAAATTTTCCGACCCGAATTTTTAAATTTCAGTTCGGGTATACCCGAATTTACGAAATAATGGGAGCAGCGCAGACCAAACCTTCAGCGTTGTACAAAAGATTAACCAATGGCGGCGCGCGTCACCAAGAGCAGAAGTCTTTTTTTCTCGAGTCGGATGAGAGTTAGATGCTCTTAAGATGTGATGCAGTTTTAGGAGCAGTACTTTAAACTCTCAGAGGGAGTAAGATGTTTCCTTGTTTTTAGATTAAAATATGGCTTTGGACAGATTTTTCCTGATATTTTTGTTAAGACTTGAGGGTTTATTTCGGTGTTGTGTGTTTACTCTTGCTATGCAATTTTAGGAGAAGTACTTTAAACTCTCAGAGGGAGTAAAATGCTTCCTTGTTTTTAGTTTGAAAAATGGTTTTGGACTGATTTTTCCTGATATTTTTGTTAAGACTTGAGGGTTTATTTCCTTGTTGTGTGTTTACTCTTGTTATGCAGTTTTAGGAGAAGTACTTTAAACTCTCAGAGGGAGTAAGATGGTTCCTTGTTTTTAGTTTGAAAAATGGCTTTGGATAGATTTTTCCTGATATTTTTGTTAAGATTTGAGGGTTTATTTCTGTGTTGTGTTTACTCTTGCTACGCAATTTTAGAAGAGGTACTTTAAACTCTCAGAGGGAGTAAGATGTTTGTTTTTAGTTTGAAAAATGGTTTTGGACAGATTTTTCCTAATATTTTTGTTAAGACTTGAGGGTTTATTTCGGTGCTGCGTTTACTCTTGCTCTATGTTTTGATGCGCCAAAAATCCGTACTTGTCTGCTCATTCAACTGATTTGGATCAGAACGAGGGTCAATTCATCTGAAAACAGAGCTTGTTAAAACTGAATAGACATGAGTGTATGCATTCCATTCAGTACGTTTGGCTAATTCGACTGTATGCAATCCATTCTAGTATGTATAAGTGTGTAACGCATTTTAAGATGCATCTAATTATTATACTGAATTAATGTGGTTTAAGATTTCCAATGCATCACACTCAAAACGCTTATATATAGCTAATAGTAGAAGTGAAGATTATCACATCACATCACAATCAAGAATTGTATCCTAATTATCCTAGGCCCATTTGGACATTAGTGACATGAGCCCAGCCCCTGAAATAACTGCTACGTAGGCCCATATCTGCAGCTTCATATTGGTTTGCAATTTATGGCCCATGAAATCAGCTGCCAAGAGATCCACCAGCGCCATGTAATTCAGTAACCCAGCAGATGAAGCATTTAGTAATCCCTCCACTATTAGTGCTGTTGGGCTATTTATGCTGTAAATAAAATACGTGACATACCAATCCCCAGTGCTATCCCAAACGGCGTCGTTGTGGAGAAAAAGAACACCAATATTGCTTTCATCTTCCTACCATAGTTTGCCTGTAAAATACATCCTCCAAGACCCATCCCTTCTTATAGTTGATGGAAACAAAGAGCACCAATCAAAGGCTTAATTGAGCAATAATTGTTAGAAGCACCCACAGTCAATCCAATTATCATCGAGTGCACCACGATACCCATTTCCAATATCTACAATTGCGATGAAAAAAGAGAGAGAAAAAAAATTTAGTTGAAATCTAGATTTTTTTTTGCTATTTTAGTATAATTTTAAGAGATTAAATTGAGTAGTAAAAAAATATACCTGGGTCACGACACGATTTCTTATTAGAGTTGTATCAATCCCTTCATCTACTTTCACGTTCTCCACCTCTTTGTTCCCATTTTCTAAATTTTCACCATTGTTTCCATAGTGCAGCCTAGCATTGCAACATTTCTTCTTATGAAAGCTCATTGCGAACGACTCCACCATGGCACCATCAATGTCAATATAGCAGATAACATGGTGACAAATCCGGTGAACGGAAATTTCCTCCAAGGATGTCTCGGCAAACACACGGATTGTAAATCCGCGTAAGAGTCTGGTTGTACGTGCATGTATCCCGTTGCAAGGATAACTCCGGAAGCAAAAGCCTTAACAACCACAAATAAATCCTTCTCCGGGTTAAGAGTCGGGATTAAGCTTGAGAACAATGGTAAAGACACGCCGATTATGCTCGCAACTAAAATTGAAACTATTGCTATGATTTTAAACTTCAACGACTTTCCTTTATCGATGCATTTTCCTTGCTCTCTCGTACATTCTAAGCCTACAGCTGATGTTGTTGGCAAAGAGGAGGAAATTAGGAGTACTACCATGACAAAAATGATGATTGCATTGAGTTTTTTACTTGGAGAGGCCATGCTTTAATTACTGCAAGTAGGTAAGTAAGATAATTTTTTTGACTGAAGGAAGTAAATTGGGCAAAGGAGAGTGAGTTTTATTTGTTGAGAGATGATGGTTTTTATATGGTAAATATTTGGTTGTTAGGATAACTTTCAGCACCGGTACAGGAGGAACGAAAATCTGGTTTGAAATTATTAAATGACGTACATACCCTTACACAGACTAGGAATGGCGTGGGCACAATACAGTATAGTGGTGTATTTTTTAGAGAAATCAATGGGTATTTTTGAGAGCGTCGACCTGGAAGAGGAAACTCATGTCCGGCGTGTGTCAGGCCTGTCCAATCATACGTTTTCCCTCCACCACCTATGCCTCGTCATCACAAAACGACAGTTCATCACCTGCCGTCTTATCCAGTCACACTCGCTCGCTCGCCGGATTTCTTCGAAAATCCCAACAAAATGCAACTTCCCCTCATCCTACTTGCGAACTTCCCCTCATCCTACATCGCCGGATCCTTCTTCTCCTTTGTCGTCATCTCCTCGCTTCCAATTCTTCTTCAGCCGGCCGTTTCTTCCGATTCTCAACCGCAACGCTTCCGTCCGCTTCTCGTGATCATTCATCAAGTTCTCTTGCAGCATTAGGGGCCAATCTTTAAATTTACGCTGTCCATTCCTCAACTAGGAAGGTGTCCTGAGATTGACCATTTGATCTCTTTCCTGACCGGAAAAAGTATAGAGGAATTCACTCTCCGCATCTGGGAAGGGAACCCCATTGCTTGAGTGCTTAACAGTGCATACTTGCACTAATCTTGCTGGCATTGACTTTTATGTTAGATTCGAATAGAATGTAGGTTGTTCCCTAACCTTATGAACAATCCCAAGAACCAAAACAAATCGATTATAAAATGATTAATATACATAAACAGCGGAAGCGTACCTGAATTAGCCGATGCCATGGAATTGGAAAGGGACTTTTGGTCTTCTGGAGGATGAAATTCTCTCAGGCAAATGGAAACCAAAGCTCTTGTACAGAACCCTTATTTCTGTTTTCTATATTTTTTATTTTTATGTATCGTTCTGTTTCCTTGATGAAGAGCCTTTAAATACAATAGAGAAATTCCTCCAGGGACCAATTCCCAAATAACCAAAATATTAATTACTAATCGGTCCATTAACAATTAGTAATTAATCCGGGAATCTGCACAAACATTAATTTTGCCCCTCGCACTTCCTGATTAGATAATTCAGACCATAAACTTTATTAGATCACTCGATTGGTCTAAATTCAATTAACGGTAACGGATACTAATGTACACGTTATTGTCCAAAATCCAACAATCTCCCACTTGGACAATCCGAATTGTACAATCCTTATAGTACCGACCGTTAATTTCCTGAATGCTAGCATAACTCTTGTCTAATCCAATCCGGTCCGTCGGTTTCATTAATGTCAGAACCAAAAGAGCAGTCGTCGCATCTCATGGCAACTAAACTCATGATGATTACAGACTTAACTAACCAACGACATGGATCCAGTGCGCATGTGCAACATGGAAATACATGTAAAATGATCTGTTCATGTCTATTTCCAACTGATCCACTTTAAACTTTATGAGATCAAAAGAATATCAGAGCGCATATTGAAACAGAAATCAATATCCATAAACTATGAAAATAAATACATAGTCAATACATCCTGTGAGCCATAATGATACAAAACATAACTCCCACTAATCTCAGGCATCTAACCTAATGACACCCATGCTCAATACATGGCCATGAAATGCAACAGGTGTCAATGCCTTAGTGAGCGGATCCGCAACTATAGCATTTGTACCCAATAACTCAATGCTCACAAGACCTCTCTGAATTCTTTCTTTAACAGCAAGGAACTTGATGTTAATGTGCTTCGACCTTGACGTACTCCGATTACTGTTGGAGTACAGCACAACAACCCGGTTGTCACAAAAGATCCTCAATGGTCTCTCAATACCAGTGACAACTCGCAGTTCCTTAACCATGTTCCGCAGCCATATAGCATGACTGGATGCCTCGTAGCAAGCTACGAACTCAGCCTCCATAGTGGAAGATGCGACGAGTGACTGTTTGGCGCTCTTCCAAGAAATAACCCTACCAGCCAGCAGAAAGACGAAACCTGATGTCGATCTTCGACTGTCCTGGCATCCAGCGAAATCAGAATCAGAATACCCAATGATCTCAAGCTGATCTGATCTCCTGTACGTGAGCATATGGTCTTTCGTTCTCTGCAGGTACCGAAATACCCTTTTGGCTGCGACCCAATGATCCCTCCCGGGATTGCTCTGATATCTGCCCAACATACCAACTATATACGCAAGATCCGGACGGGTACAAACTTGAGCATACATGATGCTTCCCACAGCCGAAGCATATGGAATACCCTCCATGAGCTTGCGGTCCAAATCGGTCTTAGGACACTGGTCTAGGCTAAATTTCTCACCTTTGGAGATAGGGGTATCATGTGGCCTACAATTCTGCATGCTGAACCTTTTAAGAACTTTATCGATGTAACTCTTTTGTGACAACCTGAGGATACCCTCTGAACGATCCCGATGGATCTGTATCCCAAGCACAAAAGAAGCTTCACCAAGGTCCTTCATCTCAAACTGAGTTGAAAGGAATGCCTTAGTATCCTGAAGAACCTTTACATCATTTGTAGCAAGTAGAATATCATCCACATAAAGTAGTAAAAATATAAACCTACTCCCACTGAATTTATGGTACAGATAGTCCTCTACTGTATTTACCTCAAAACCGTATGAAGTAATAATTCGATGGAACTTCAGGTACCATTGACGAGATGCCTGCTTGAGCCCATAGATAGACTTTTTCAATCTACAAACCAACTGACTATCCTCGTGAGAGGTCAAGCCATCTGGTCACTTCATGTAGATTTCTTCCTCAAGATCCCCATTGAGGAAAGCAGTCTTTACATCCATCTGATGTAGCTCAAGATCAAAATATGCCATAAGAACCATGATAGTCCTAAAAGAGTCCTTCGAAGAAACTGGAGAGAAGGTCTCTTTATAGTCTATTCCTTCCTTCTGGGTGAATCCTTTCGCAACAAGACGTGCCTTGTACCTCTCAATATTGCCTTGTGAATCCCGTTTGGTTTTAAAAACCCATTTACATCCGATCGGTTTCACATTTTTAGGCAATGGTACAAGTTCCCACACGTCATTATCCTTCATGGATTGAAATTCATCCCCCATGGCCCGTATCCACTTTTGAGCATCAGAACAGCTAGTAGCCTCAATGAAAGTGATTTGGTCACCCTCTAATGAGTCAATAGCATCCTCATGTTCTTGCAGAAGTACGACATAATCATCCGGAATCACACTTCTTCTCACTCTAGTGGACGTCCTAAGAGGCATATTTTGTTGGTTCTCAACCACATGAGGTTGATGAGTTTGATCTGGCAGAGGTTCCTGTAGGACTTCCTGATGATCCACAGGTAAATCTTGTGGGTCCTGATGGTCTTCAGGTATAACCTGATGACCTGGTCCTGCAGGAGGATCAGCGATGTTGTTTCTTGCTTGCTGAGGAACAAGAATTGGAACATGAACAATAAGCTCATCTTGTCCCTCAGGTACTGCCTGATGAGGTGTAGCTGAATCCTCATAAAAAACAACATCGGTTCTTCTATCTTCCCCCTCAAACTCAACATCCTCAAAGAACCGAGCATTTCCCGTCTCAAAATATTCTGGTAGTAGGGTTGTAAAACTAATACCCCCTTGACCTCTCCGGATATCCAACAAAATAACAACTAACAGTCGTTGAGTCCAGTTTTCTTTCATCAGGCCTATAAGGCCTTGCCTCAGCTGGACATCCCCAAACCTTTAAATGATTTAGGACAAGCTTTCTGCCAGTCCATAACTCATATGGGGTTCTGTTAGTCACTTTAGTTGGTATCCTATTGAGAATGTAGACTGCAGTCTTTAAGACATCTCCCCAGAGTGATACAGGTAAGGTAGTGTTGGCAATCATACTCCTCACCATATCCTTAAGGGTACGGTTCCTCCTTTTAGCTACACCATTCATGGTCGGAGACCCCGACATGGTGTACTGTGGAACTACCCCACACTCATCGAGAAACTGAGCAAATGGCCCAGGACGCTGTTCACCTGATCCATCATATCGACCGTAGTATTCACCACCACGATCTGATCTGACAACTTTAATAGTCTTTCCGAGTTGATTTTCAACTTCGGCCTTAAAAGACTTGAAAGCGTCTAATGCCTCAGACTTTTCCTTTAAAAGGTATAGATATCCATATCGAGAGAAATCATCTATAAAACTGATAAAATATCGTTGACCATTCCTAGATGCCGTAGGGAATGGACCACAAATGTCTGTATGTATCAGTTTTAGAGTTTCTGTACATCCCTCGACCTCAAATCTCCTCTTGTCTGTAGTTTTGCCCTTTATGCACTCAACACAAACCTGTTGGTCTGTATGATCCAGTGCTTCAAGGATTCCATCTGACACAAGTCGGTCTATTCTCCTTGCAGAGATATGACCTAACCGTCTGTGCCATAACCTGAATGAATCCTCAGTTGGCAATTTACGCTTAATCCCTCTAGACTCGCTAACATAACATTCATTATTGCTGTCAACCGTATGCAATAAATACAAGTTATCAGAATCAATCAATGTACCGGTCCCAACCAAAGTGGAGTTAAAATGAATGAGACTTTTATGATTTCCGAATCTGATATCATAACCTTCTCTGTCCAACAAGGAAACAGAAATCAGATTCCGTCGAAAAGACGGTACATACAAAGTCTCTGTTAACTCTAATATGTAACCAGTACATAAGATTATCCCAAAAGTAGCGATGCCCTCAACTGGTACCGGATCACCTGCGCCCATATAGAGAAACCTCTCACTTTCCATGGGCCTCCGGTTCGCTCTGCAGCCCTTCAAAGAAACACTTATGTGTTTAGTGGTTCCCGTATCTAACCACCAAGTGTTCTTAGCCACAGATACCAGAAGGGATTCTGTATTGACAAGAGACAAGGACATACCTTTCTTTATACACCAAGCTTTATGCTTAGCGCAGTCCTTCTTTAAGTGGCCTGCCTTATTACAGAAAAAATATTTTATTCCCTTATGCTCAGTACTTGAGCCTTTATGTTTTTTCTGAAAATCAGGCCCTGCAGTCTCTTTGCCTTTCCTCTTCTTGAAACCAGATGAAGAGGCAGTTGCCAGTTGAGCACTGTGCAATGTAACATGCTCCCGTATGTCGCTATCACCCCTGAACTTTATGGTCGAGAATTTACGAATGGTATCGCTAATCTCAGCCTTCTCTGTATGGGTATAGTGGCTAGCTAAGATCTCTAAGATCTTACTGACACTTTGTTCCTTTTCCAGTGAACTCTGCATGGACATAGGGACAACACTAAGTATGACCAAACGGCAAGCTCTGTTTGATTGTTTTCCAGTCCTCAAAAGCCTGGAGTCCCTTATCAGAACTTTGAGGGTTTGGTACCTTAGGACAATCCTTATAGAGCGCCTGATCCTTATTCATACAACACAGTGCTGTCTCTACCTTCCTCTTCCATAACTTGAAGTTATTGGAAGATAACATTGACACATTGTTCAAGTTGGCAGATACCGAGCTTGTTGAGTTCATGTCTGAAAGAACACAACACTTAATCAGCTCACCTTAATAAACTTAATGAATAACACACTGAATAAATCAGAAGATTAATTATATGACATTGTGCCCAATCTTTGGACTGGAAACACAACTCACAGTTAATTAACCTGTCATAGTGTGAATTTTATAGCTTGATTTTGCCAAATGTTTGATCTTCCTTTGGGCCGATCAAACATACGCAATAAATCTCTTAATAGCTATAAACTTGAAATTCATCACTACCGTGTTTATAATTTCTGTCAAATAATTGTCTTCCTTTGGGCCGACAATTATTCACATGAAATCACAAACACTACACTTGAAAAGTCTAATTGGAGAATTTTCCATAGCAGAGGTCACTTTTGTGACTATACTACTTTAATTAACCAATTAGAATAGTCAAGCAAAGCTTAAAAGCTCCCTTATTGTTATTCCAATTTTCTTTAAAAATTTTAATTATTTTGAACCCTTATAAGCATCTAAACTTTTTGATGTTTAATTATTCAAAATAATAAAATTTACTTTAAGTTAATTATTTTGAAACCTAATAAACATCTTGTCTTTATGATGTTTAATTTTCAAAATAATTAAATAACTTTAAATTAATTATTTTAAAATTTAACAAACATCTAGACTTTATGATGTTTAACATTCAAAATAATTAAATAACTTTAAATTAATTATTTTGAAATTTAACAAACATCTAGACTTTATGATGTTTAACATTCAAAATAATTAAATAACTTTAAATTAATTAATTACACGATTAATTAATTATACCTTTTGCCTCTAATCCTGTTTTTAAATCCTTATATTTTATTTTAATAATCACCTTAACTTTATGATGATTAAAAATAAAATAAAACAAGACTAACTTTAATGGGCATTTTTTTTTTTTTTTGGAAAAATGGGCCAAAAACCAAAATGGGCCATGCCCATGCGCTGGCCCATGCCAGCCAGGCAAGGGGCTGGCCACCCCTTCATGCGCTGGGTCGCGCAGGCCCAAGCGCTGCCAGCCAAAAGGCTGGCTTTTTACCTTATGCGCTGGGCCTTTGCCCAGCGCTGCCAGCCCAAAGGGCTGGCCCGTCCCTATCCGCATGACAGCCAACGCTGTCATGCAACCCTAGTGCATAGGCACTAGGTGCAGCCGCCACATGCTGCTGCTAATTGCCATGTTCCAATTCTCATGAACATACTGATTCCATGAAAATTAAACATCATAAAGAGACAATTCCATTTACCTAAAATCCCATTGTACCAACAAATTCCATTGATAGTTGATACCAATAAAATCAAAATATCCAGCAATAAAATTATTGCCTTTAATTAATCCTTTCGATCATGCATCGTAATAAATAATTAATCATGCATAAAATCGAATTTGTAATGGCTCCGCTACCAATTGTTAGATTCGAATAGAATCTAGGTTGTTCCCTAACCTTATGAACCATCCCAAGAACCAAAACAAATCGATTATAAAATGATTAATATACATAAACAGCGGAAGCGTACCTGAATTAGCCGATGCCATGGAATTGGAAAGGGACTTTTGGTCTTCTGGAGGATGAAATTCTCTCAGGCAAATGGAAACCAAAGCTCTTGCACAGAACCCTTATTTCTGTTTTCTATATTCTTTATTTTTCTGTATCGTTCTGTTTCCTTGATGAAGAGCTTTTAAATACAATAGAGAAATTCCTCCAGGGACCAATTCCCAAATAACCAAAATATTAATTACTAATCGGTCCATTAACAATTAGTAATTAATCCGGGAATCTGCACAAACATTAATTTTGCCCCTCGCACTTCCTGATTAGATAATTCAGACCATAAACTTTATTAGATCACTCGATTGGTCTAAATTCAATTAACGGTAACGGATACTAATGTACACGTTATTGTCCAAAATCCAACATTTTATGCTCTTATTCTCAAGTTATTAGACTCTCTGGGCGGCATTTGCTCCATCACCTTTGTAAATACACCTAGTCTTAAGAGAGTTTCTATAGATCAGCAGCAGCCTGACACGTTAGTATCTTAAGAGGCCTTAATGTATAAAAGTTGGATGGAGACATTATGTTCTTTGCCTTCTGTGGAGTATCTACTGATTGGACGCATGTTCATTCCAGTAAGAATTTAATTCCTAGCACCTTTCTAATATTTTCTAATCTTTCTTTCTTTGCGATGATTCTTACTAGTCATGTTTTTAAAAAATGTTTGAAGTTTCTGGCTTTGCATATTGATCCTAACAGACTTGCAAGAAACTTGAATTCCCTTGTAATCCTAGTACTTTCTGGCTTGCCCCTTGGATTTTCAGAGGCTGCAAGGTGTGCTCTCTGCCTAATCAAAAGCTCTCCGAATTTGCAGAAACTTGAGATTAAGGTCAGTTCTTTTGAGCACTGTCAATATTCTCTTTGGTCATACATCTATCAGCCCTTCTAATTTTAAATGCTATTGAACTATGCTTAGTTATGTCAAGGCTTGAGAGACGAGTCAGCAAAAAAATTATCATATGCTAAAGAATTTTCGGAGTTTGCTTTGGAAAAACTCCAAGCTGTTGAAATGCCATCTTTCTAGGGGCTAAGGTCAGAAATGGAGTTTATTGGTTAGCCAAGTCGCCGGTGCTTGAAACAATGCGCATTTATCACCTTAGAGGGAGGGCTGCAGACCAAAAATATATAGTGTAGTCCGAAAGACTAATCAATTATATCGGGCGTCACCAAGAGCTGCAGTCATTTTTCTTCAGTAGGATGGGAGTGAAAAAAAAATACAGTGTAGTCCAAAGATTAGATGCAGTTTTTGTTGGAGTACTTTTAACGGTCAGAGGAAGGTAAGATGTTCAAACATTTTGACAGAGAAATCTCTTTAGCTTTTGAGACAAACGTAATGGAGTGTTTTAATTGCACTATCTAATTTATTTAATTTTTCTAAGTCTATTAGGTTTTCTATTCTCAATTGTTTTCTGATAAATATTCAAATGATCATATTAGTTCAGCCTCTCGTTTTAAATTGGCAGATGTTTCCTACAGGTTTGACACAAGTTTCACTCTAATTTAATTTGCCACGAACTCTGAAATTGGTACATGAACAAGAGTTTCCGAATTCTGAAACTATCGATATTCGATTGAAAAGAGAGGTTGTTAAGCTGAACAGACATGATAGATGGTTGATCAGGCTGTATGCATTCCATTCGGATGTACCAGTTACTATGTGTATCTAATTATTATTATGCTGCATTAATTTGGTTAAGATTTCCCATGGATAGCAAATAGCATAGTACAATTGGGAATCCCATAAAACAAAACAAAAAAAGTAAAAAGTAAATAAATTGGGCTTCTCACAAGCCCATTAAAGAGTCAATTGTTCTAAAACACACTCCAACTAATATTGTAGTCATTGTTTAATGCGGAAACCCTAATCCACCGTACTACAACTCTACAACGAAAGCGTTGATTTCTTCTCTGAATCTGTACTGCGAAAAAGGTAAAGCTCTCATTACCACCAGTGAATCCCAAGTCTCGTTTTTGCATTTCTGTCTTTCGATTTAGAATTCCATGTAAGATCATCTCGTCCCAAGTATGGTTTTTCAGTTTCTGGGCATTGATTGCTGGATAAGTAGCTTGCACATCTTGAAAACGCACCTATCTTATCTTGCTTTGCTCGATTTTTGCTAGTGTGTTTACATTGTTAAGTTTCCATGAGTCGTTTTAATTTATTGTTATCCTTGGTTAGCTCGTAAATATGTATGATTCTGGCTTGTTTTTGGGGAACCTTAGACTTGATTAGTGGGTGGAAAAGAAAAGTTTGTTTCAGTATGCTTAGACTTAGCTATATCGGATAATAATTGTCCATGGAAATTTAGCTTCCATAAGAACTTCAGCAGTCCCTGCTGTAAACCGTAGAAAGAAAATAGTTTGAGCAGTTTCATATCTGGATATTTGTGTAATTTGAGGTCTGGAAACAAATGCCGTTCTTTATTAGCTAATACAGTCCATGCCGTGTTTTCTGCATAATTTAGGACATAATCTGAGTCACAGTGTTCGATCCTTAAACCGCATGGTGGGTCTCTAGTTTCTACATTTTTTACTGTTTAGTTAGTTTACTGAATTTCAGCTAACTCCACTTTCATGATATATGTTTTATTTATTTATAATATACATCCACCAGACTAATGCAAGTGCTTATTGTAGCATCCATTACTTAATGACTCGTGATGCCACAGTTTGTTGATATTTTAACATATTTTGTTCTTTATAATAGATTCATTCGGGTGTGAAATCCTGCTTCTAGCTAATATATTAGTTCTTTAATGTTAATTTCAGATTGTCAAACCCATGGGGAGGATTAATTCAAAGTGTGATTTGATTAGTAACCTGCCTGACAACTTGATAGATAACATCCTAGTGCATTTGACACTGAAAGAAGTCATCAAAACGAGCACCCTTTCAAAGCGATGGAGGTACAAGTGGATAACTATTCCATAAGTTGTATTTGATAGATCTACTTTCGGTTCAGATAAACATAGCCAGTTAACGCGTAATGAGCTTCTCCTGACCATTCATCAAGTTCTGTTGCTGCATGAGGGGGCAATCTCAAAATTTATGCTGTCCATTCCTCGACTAGGAAGCTGTCCTGAGATTGACCATTTGATCTCCTTTCTGAGTAGAAAAAGTATCGAGGAGTTCACCCTTCACATTTTCGGAGGGAATCGCCATAAGATCCCCTTGTATCTTTTCTCTTGTCTGCAAATGAGGCTTTTGTGCCTGCATGAATGTATGCTTAAACCCCCACCTGATTTTTCAGGATTTGCTAAACTTACGGGTGTTAACTTCAGTTTTGTTGACTTGCCTGCAAGATTTGCAGAAACTTTTGTCGCCAAATGCGCATTGCTCGAGTGCTTAACGCTGCGTCTTTGCACTAATCTTGATGTCATCGACTTTTATGCTCCTAATCTGAAGTTATTAGAGTATCTGGGCCGCATTTCCTTTGCCAGCTTCAGAAAAACACCATGTGTTAAGAAAGTTTCTCTGGTGTCGTTTCTATCTCGAAAGCCCCCCTCGAATAACACTTGGATAGAGGCAGTTTCTTCTTTGCTTTCCGTGGAGTATCTAGAAATTGGAAGCCTTTTCAATTCAGTAAGATCATTTTTGGCATATAATTAAATTGCTTAATCTTTCTTTGTGATGTTTCTCACCAGCAAACCTTGAAATTGTTTCAATACTCAGTGTTTAGGTATTGTTCCTGAGAGATTTGCAAGCAACTTGGATTGCCTTTCAGTTCTGCTACTTTTGGGCATGAAATTTGGAAGTGCAACGCACACAAGATGTGTTCTTTGCCTAATCAAAAGCTCTCCAAATTTGCGGAAACTTGAGATTCAGGCCAGGGCTGTTGATCAGTCGGATGATCCGCTTACAGCAAAACATTTCTCAGAAGCTAAAGATTCTTTGGAGTTTTCTTTGCAAAAACTCCAAGCGGTTGAGATATCATTTTTCCAGGGGTCAATTTCAGAAATGGAGTTTATTGGGCTTTTGTTAGCCAAGTCGCCAGTGCTTGAGACACTGCATATCTATCACGACGATAAGGGGAGGACTACAGACCAAAAATTCATGGTTGAACGAAAGATGAATCAATTTCGGCGCGCTTCACCTAGAGCAGAAGTCATTTTTCACGAGGACTATGAAAAGTTGAAGATGTGAATCAATTGTAGTAGTAGTACGCAGGAGGAGTAAGATCTTTGTTTTCAGATTTCAAACAGTCCAGTGTAGTAGCTACATATTTTGACCTAGAGAAATACTGTTTAGTGTCTAGTGCATACAACAAACTATGACTATTGGAATGTGAAATGCCTTTCACGTAGGGGTGTAAGAAACCGGACCGAACCGAAAACCAAAGTGGAACCGGAACGAACCGTCCCAAACCGCCCCAAACCATAGCATTCTGGTTCGGGGCGGTTCTATTTTACTAGAACCGAAAATTTCCGGTTCGGTTTCGGGTCTGTCAAATATAAAACCCGAAACCGCACCGTAGAACCGTTTGAACCGGAAATGTTTATATATATATATATATATATATATATGTGTGTATTAGATATCAATATTTAGTTCTGTGTCTCCGTGGTTAAAATTTATATTGTTTTCCCTAAGGGAAGGGGTTCGAATACCCTTTCCCCTCAAAATCCTTTTTTCTATTTTTTTTACATTCATTTCCTTTCCAAATTGAAATCGACGAAATCATCAATCACTTGACCTAGCTTCTCTTCTTCTTCGTCTCTCCGCCGTTCGTCACCCCTCCCAACAAATCAACAAATCCTTTCTTCACAAATCGACGACAACAAATCAACAAATCAACAAATCATTTGACAAATCCTTTCTTCACCCCTCTCACTCTCAATCGCCGCTGTCGTCTCATCCCTCTCAGTCTCAAATCCGCTCTCGGACCCTCGCTGTCTTCATCCCTCTGTCTCGGCCGTCGTCTCGCCTCCGTCGTCACCTCGCCTCGCCTTCGTCGTCACGATGAACACCAACAGTGAATCCATCAATGTAAGCCACATAAATCATAATATTGTTTTTATTTTTTGTTTCGCATTTCTTAGATTCTCACCCTGTAATTGGTTTCTACTTTTGCTTTCCCCTGTGCATGATTAATGTGGTGATAGTTGTCCTGGTAATGTTAAATTGAAGTTTGAAGACCGGGTAGAGTTGAAAACTCAATAGAATGATGTTGAAGTTGGTTTAGTCAATCTGATGATCCACAGTCTAGTATAAGTTAGTGATACAGTTGCTAGATGGATCTTTTAGGTCAGCCATGCGATTTATCTGCATCTAATGGTGTTATCCGTGCATTTGAAGTTGAACTTTTGATTTACTAGTCAAGTTGAAATGATAATTGGTTTGAATTGTTAGTCTTCTGATTATTAGTGGTGGATGTTTTGCTCAACTAACCATGTTTTATTTCCCGCGTGTATCTATGGGAAATGGAAACTGAAGGCTACAAAGGTTTTTTTCAAACTGGGAATTTCCTATAAATAATCCGAACCATTTTTATAATACAAAAGTTTGTCCATATTTTTCTTATCCCAATTAGTAGATGATTAAAATTATTTCATATTTACAATACAATTGTTTTCCCAAAAGTTTGTATTTACCTGATTCTTTTTGGCTAATGCATCATATTTCTGTTTTTTCAATTGTTTATGTCGCGGACATTAAATTTGCACCTTCAGTGGTAGATATCATCTCATGATATACATTGATTTGGAGGTTAGTCAATTTCTTAATTAGTTTTTCTTTCTCCTTTGGGTAATGAATTTGACAAGTTTATGTTATGTAGGTTGTTAATTGCTATGTAGTCAACTTCACTGTTGTGTCATTCATGTATCGATTTGGGATTTGTCTTAATTCATTAGTTGTGTATGATCTTTGACCATTGAAACCTTTCAAATGCTGTAACTATCTTGAATTCCCTGTGCTATTTGTAAACAGCATGACTTGTGGAATTTTTTGGTTTGGCTTTGCTGTTTTGCCATTATTTGAATATATTTTGTTTTTACAGCAATCATTGAAGACAGAGCGGGAGAAGAAGAGAGAGATGTACTTCCCAATGAGAAAGTATGCCATTAAGGCTTAGGATGGTACCTATTGCATGGTCTACTTTTTTTTTTTATCTTGCTATTATAGAACCTATTTGGTTTCAAGTTTTGTCATCAGGTATCTTTCTATGTTTTGTGTACTGGAGTTGCACTTTGATTTAATATTATGTTTGGAAGTTACGTGTGGGGGCATCTAACTCAAACCAAAAACTGAAAAAAATTGAAAAAAAAAACTGAAAAAAAATTGAAAAAACCGGAAACCGAACCGAACTAAACCGGAAATTCCAGTTTGGTTCGGTTCTGGCGTATCAGAACCGGAATTTTCCGGTTTGGGTCCGGTTCTGACATACCAGAACCGGAAATTTCCGGTTTGGTTTGGTTCGGTTCCAGCCCTAGAACCGGCCCAAACCGGCCCACTTACACCCCTCACGAGCTTGTTTCCTTGTAAACTTTGATTGTAAATTTGCATGGAAAATGATGAATCAACAAATGGTGGATGCTTCTATCGTGTATTTCCTATTTCATCGATCCAGGCTAATGAATTGTATGTCTGCACATCTATCTGAAAGCAAATATGATCTTTTGTCAGGAATACAGTTTTCAGAACCTTTTTGCAACAGAATTTGGATTAACAATGTTATTTCTGCCATGAGAATCCTGATGCTTGAAGGCGTTGGTGCTGCCCAATTCTACCGGCTTCATCAATTTTAGTGTTTGTTTTACTGAATGTTACTGTTTCAGAAAATCAATTAATGTATAGCTTCCTTTTAAACATCCCATAGAATTTCACTGCATCCTTTTTATATTTATATAAATAATGATAAGATTTTTTTTTGAAATTTCTTGAAACACCGTTCTTGAAAAAACCGGTAAAAAAATGAGGGGATATCGGTTCAAGAACCGTAAGAAAAGAAGCCAATTGTGCCTTAAAAAAATAGTTATTAGTTTTATTTAGTGGGAATTTTTTAATTGTATCTTTTTAGTTATAGTTTTTTTTTCATTGATAAATTATATGAAAATTTAGAATTTATGTTTAAAAAATAGTTTAAACGTGTATATATATCCCTGACAATTTTATTTTTTTACAGAAAAATAAAAATTTATTGGTCTTTTTCTATGAAATGAGATTACGAAATATTTTATTTAATCTATGATCCATCACTCTTATATTTAATTTTAATTTTCTTTTTATCTTGGTTCGCAGTTTGTAAGTCCCCAAGTCTCTGACACATCTAAACTCTAGCTTGCTACAATTATTTTCGTTGTTTCATATAGACAGATCCACACAAAGACACAACAATACATCATACCAGTAGACTTAAGTCATGTTCCATTAGGAAACCCTACGTCCTACGTGAACGAAGGAGTTGCTTTCTTTTCATTTCAATCTGAACCGAGATAAAAGCTACACTCTCTCCTTATTCTCGTTTTTGGGTTTCTGTCATTGGATTTAGAATTTCCGGTAAGATCATCTCTGGTCCCAATTAAGTCTAGCTTGTTCGTTTTCTGGGCAGTACTGTTAGGTTCCCTGTTTCGGTACTGTATGTATAGCTACATGATTTCGAAGTAAAGTTTGCACATCCTGACACACTTGATTAATCGAATCTTTCACAGATATGATCCGAGTTTTCGCTTAGTTTTCCTACATTGTTAAGAAACTTGTAAATTTTTATGATTCTGTACTTGCTAGCAACCCTAAAATTCTTTTATGATTAATGGAAACAAATAAAATCTGCTGTTCAATTTTGTACTTGCTGGCAAGTTTAGTTTCCTTAGCAATTTAACCAAAGAAGGAAATAGTTGAGCAGTATGATATTTGGATATTTGTCTAATTTGATGTCAGGAAACTAACACGATCCATGCGGCATGTGTTTCCTGAATCATCAGGGGCTAGTTTTGTGATTCATAAGAACACAATCTTTTTCAACTCTAGATCCTTTCAAGGCAATCCTTTAGCCATTGTTGGATAAATCTATACACTTTTGTTGATCTTTTACCATGTTTTTGCTCTTTCTAATTGATGCAATCACGACTGAAATCCTGTTTCTAACATCTTGTTCTATAATGTTAATTTTCAGATTGTCAAACCCATGAGTAGGACTAATTCAAAGTGTGATTTGAATAGTAACCTGCCTGACAACTTGATAGAGAACATCCTAGTGATTTGACACTGAAAGAAGCCGTAAAAACAAGCGCCCTTTCAAAGAGATGGAGGTACAAGTGGATAACTATGCCACATCTTGTATTTGACAACTGATCGTCACTCAAATATACTAATATTTTCCTGGTGCCTAGATGTACAAATTAATGTGTACAGAGCAAGACAGGGTCGAACCACAGAGATTGAAGGAATAACTTGTTAATGGAAATGTATGACAATGTAATAAGCGCAGATCTAATCCAGGTAACAATACTGGGGGGGTTTATGTTGATTAATAAATTAATCAACGCAGAGTATGGGAGCTAACAAAACAGAATTGTAAAGTATTTATCTAGGGCACGAAAGTAAAATGCAATCCAGGGCACGAAATGTAAAAGATCAAGTGAACGGAAAATCAAGCGTAGGAAAGTAAAAGAGATATAAATCAGAGAGAGAAAAGATCTTAGCGAAAGGTGTTCTTTTGGGTTGTTTTCTAGGGCGGCCAGTCATTGGTGCAGAAGTTTTCTAGACTCACGTGCAGATCTGCTATAGGGACCGCGTTTCCACACCGCATCCCCTGCTTACCTTCTTAGATAAAAGTCACCCCCCGTTTCCACATATGAGGTGACCTTGATGTCCAGCCATCCTCCCAGCTACCTCCCTTGTCATCAAAAGGTAGCCTTGACCGTTCGGCCTATCCGGGCTCGAAGTAGGGAGGCTAAATTCTGAACGCCCATGAAGGAGAGGTAAGACAGATCTAGGGCGCGACAACTCGGTTTGTCAGACCCGTATCACTCCCTAGATTCTTGTTTACCCCTAGGTGAGGCCTCTCGCGCTGCCTCCCCTAGGTGTCTGCTCAAACTCCAGGGCTTCGCGTTAGTTATAACACTGGAGTATGACGTTACTCTTGCAGAAATACTAAT
This sequence comes from Viola odorata, assembly GCA_963691705.1. NCBI lineage: Eukaryota > Viridiplantae > Streptophyta > Magnoliopsida > Malpighiales > Violaceae > Viola > Viola odorata. The sequence goes on from OY829542.1 coordinate 4,517,554, forward strand.
AGATGATCAAGCTCTTAACATTTCTAGACAAGCATGGCATTAAATCGGTAAACAGTCATGTACTACAAGAGAATATATTAAGCATGCATTAGACCTCTTAGCCGCACCCTACAACCCTTAGAAACACCCTTCACCAAGAAAGGGGTATTTAGCTACTCATACTATAATATAAACAGTAGGTGTATGAGATCATACAACAAATAAACAAGAAAAGTAAGAAGAGGATTAGAATAAACCGGTAGATTAATAATAATCGAAGAGGAAAGACAAAGGCTGTTCTTGATGGGAAGAAGGAGCTGATTCCCAGAAATTAAAATGCTGAAACTAATGTGTGAAAATATCCTTTGGACAGCCGTCCTTACAAAAACCCTAAAACTATGCTTATATAGCCTAATGCTAACTAGGAGACAAAACAGCTAAGGGCAATGAGGAGATGACAGCACGCGTCCTTGCAAAAGGAATATTCTGGGATTCCTGACACGCCTGCTGTCTTCTGGAACCGCTTGGGAATCTGCGCGGATCTTTGAAGATGCTTTTTCTTGAAGAAGGCTCAGGGCTGCCGAGGCCTTGCGACTGCGCACTGGTCTGGTTCGCGCCGAGGTCTTGACATCGCTCGATCTTCTAGGCCTCGAAACTGGAAATCCTCAGAAATGCTCCCAAATTGCTTCTTTTCGGCCTTTTCCCTCCTTTGATGCTATTCTGCAAATAAAGCTGAAATGAAGGTCAAATAGTAGCATCGAGCCCCCGAAAGGGCTAGAAAGGAGGGCAAAACAGAGAGTATGGAACATGCTATCAAACATCCCCACACTGCCCCCATGCTCGCCCTCGAGCATGAACAAAATTGGAAAACCACCTCATTTGAAAACACACACAATCAACTCCCAATACACAGAATCGGCACGCCGTCCTACAGGCTACACCCAAACAGAGCAAATCCAGACCTAGAAAAGCACCTGCATCTGGCTGATAGGATAACGATCCTACCAACCAGACTTTCCCATATCTAGTCCAATCACCAGCAGTCCTTACAAAGATAAGTATTTGCACTCATTCTCAGAATTAAACAAGTGTTTAGGCTATCACTCATGAATGCAAATAACACAACACAGGCATAGTTTGCACGGCAATCCGAGTACTGTAGAGCACATGCATGGGCAATCAACAATCGGGAAAACAACGCATCAGCAAAAAGAAAGAAAATAGGACAGAAAGAGATGGAGATGTGAGAGGGAGAGAAGTAGGAGATGAACAGAAGAGAATTGAGGGGAGGAAAGAAAGAAGGAAAAGAGAGGACCAGATATAACCTGGATGGATTCCTTGGCCTAGGAAAAGGGCGAAGTGGCAAGGCAGCTTTCATCGAGGGCACGAGACGTTTCGGGGGCTAGACAGAGGTCTTTTTTCGAGGGCAGGAAAGCGTTCTTGTTGAAGCTTCGGATGCGGATACTCTTTTTGCTAGATTAATGCCCCTCTCTTTTTATTTTGAAATTTAAATGCTTTTTTTTTAATTTTTTTTAATTTTTTTATTTAGAATAAACCGGGAGGGCACGAATCCAGTTACAAAACCTTGATTCTGCCGGGGGCATGAAACTTTTGATTTTTCATTCGGCGCTTGCCCTTGATCTGCTTCCAGCATCGATGGTGACTTCTTTTTCGTTTCCCCACACTTTAAACGTTTCGGGGGCTCGAATCTATTGAATGATCTAGGGCTCGAAAGCCTTTGCTTCTTCTTGCCCTAGATTTCTACTTTCTGCTTTGAAGTCTTTTTGCTTTCGTCTGCTTCCCCACTCTTGAACTTGTCTGCGCACTTTAGGTGTCTAGCCCTCGACGTTACCCTCAATAATCGCTACCTCACCTACCAAGGAAAAAGATCAAGAAAATACAAATGGTCAGCAAAGAATATGAAAAGGGGGACGTTGGGGGCATGAAAACAGAAGAGAGATGAAGGAAAAAGAAAGAAAGAAAGAGACATTGATGCGAAGCTTTTCGTCATATCTAAGCTTTCCCATGTCCTAACAGTGACTATACCCAGGGATATTATGCAAACTTAGACCGTGCCTAGCTAAGCATTTTCACTCAGAAATGAAGGGCATGAAGCTCGAAAATGCTCAGGGGATCAAACTGAGACTACTGGTGTTGCGGCCTAGATATGGATATAAGGGCTAGCAGGCCTAAAAAATGCATGCTCAGGTGCAGCTGTGATGGATGTCATGATTTTTCTATGCATCAAAAAGTTGAAAGACGCATGCAAACAATGAGGGTTTGAAAACTGTATTTTTCTAGCATGGCTAAACTAAAAGCCGCAAAATAAAATCCGAAAAACAAAACATACAGTCATACAACAAGCGGAAAAAGTAAACATGCAATCATACAGTCAAAGAGCCTAAGTAAAACCCTCCCCACACTTAGGCAGCGCATTGTCCTCAATGCGGGGAGAGCAGAATACGGAGTTCAAGTTATATAAGTACAACACAATAAAATAAATATAATTGTTTGGAGGGCCCTTTTCGGGGGCTGGGGTGAAAATGTTTGATGGTGGGTTACTGCGGAGGCAAATTGCTGCGGACTACTTCAGCCGTCAAAGCCTGAAGTTCCTGCAGAATAAGCTGGAGAAGTCGAGTCTGGGTTGGGTCATAGACAATGAGAGGAACTGGGGGCTGACTTGGTGCTTGGTTTGCTCTGCTTTGCTGAACTGCTTCTGCTTGGGCCGCTTGGCTTTCGGGGGCTCGAGGGGCGGTATTGGAATGGGGATCCGAGAGATCTGGATAATCGAAAATGCCGCCATTCTTGGTCCTGAAAACTTTCTTTGATGCCGGGGCACAACCTGGATAAAAACTCACCACACCACGTGAGAGATACAAATGGCCCATGACATCCAAGGTTCTGATATCCAAATCCTTGAATGCCAAGGGCTGGGAAAGGCTACTAGCAGGCAAGTCAATTTTACGCATCTTCACAGCAAATAGAGAGATAAGCGAACCAAAAATAGGCCCACGACCACCATTCAAAACATGCAATACACCAGAAGCTATCCAAAAGCCTAGGTTGACCCTACGTTTGTGTTTCATGCACCATAAAAAGAAGAGTTCCTGCACAGATATCTGCCCCGAGGAACCAAATCTTGCGGAAAAGGTGAGAGCTAGATATCGGTGCAAGATACGCAAAGTAGGATCAGCTATTTCATGGGCTTTACTACCCTTAGTATCATATTTAGCATCAGACTTATTGGTTAACTAACAAAAAGCAGCAGTGGCATAAAAAACAGCAGGAATAACAGTCAAGGCATTTTTGTATAAAGGGGTGTTTAATTCATCTTTAGTCACAAAACCTAACCAACAGTTAAATTCCCCAAGAGTCAAGTGCTCCCATTTGTTGGCTAGCCTAAAGTTAATCAAACCCGGGGTAGAAGAATTCGGACCGACTTTGCCCTTTGGCTTAAAAGTCCCATCTACCCAAAAAGTTGTGAAAAACTCTAGGGAAAGCTCAACATATGTCGGATACTCCAAATAAAACAAAGATTCCCAACCAATGTTGGCCACATATTCCCTAACTCCCAACTCAATACCCATCCTTGCTAGAAAATCAAAATCCAGGCGCGCACATGAGCTAACGCCCTTGGAATTCAGCATAGTTAACTTGTCAATAGAGTGCTTGTCATTAAATATAATCCACTCATGGGGTGAAGAAAGGTCGAAAGTTACCTGTTGGATGCTGGATCTGGCGAGGGATGAAGGTTCTGGTATCTCGGCCTCGACCTCTTCTTCCACTTCGGGGGCTCGAGGTTTCTTCGATCCCGAGGGCTTTCCGGCACTGGAGGTAGGAAGTTTTCTCTTGGCACCTACTGGGGGAACCACTGTGACTGGCTTCTCCGCTGCGGGAGCTTTGGACTTTCCCTTTTTAGCCGCTGATCTTGCCGCGGCTATTTGCAGCTTCTTCTCCTCCTCCTCTGCCACTCTCTGGGCCTCGAGATCCACTTCCTCTTCGCTGCCTTCTGCCTCCCCGCTTTCCCCTATTCCTTCTTCCACTCCTTCGAGGTCTTCGTTGTCTTGGCCTCTACCCGGATCTCCTTGCTCCTCCACAACCTCTTGCTCCTCGTCGGAGATTTGGATGTCCTTAAGGACCTCCTCGAAGGTTAATGAGTGGTGAGGAGCTACGAATCGATCTACAGCCGCGTCAAGAGGTGACTGCTTGGCTGATGCCGAGGGTGGCTTAGATTGGGATTTGGCCTTGGATGATCCGGGGGGGAGCTTCACCACTCGGCCGCCTCTAGTGGTCGTGGTGGTTGGAGGAATGGAGCCCGTGATCTCGATGTCGTCTTCCACCGGAGTAAACTTCCTGGGCTGCTCCACGGTTGCTGGTAAGGTAGCCGCTGGAGAGGGAACGGGGATGGGGTTTAAGGATGGTGGAGAGGCTGTTTTGAACGAAGCCGAGTTGGGTGTGGTTGAATGTGATCTGGATCGGGAAGGAACGGGGCTGGGAGTGCCTACTGGCTTTGGTCCAGTAGTATTTTTGCGGATTGGCTTCTTCGTTTTAGGTGCCATTGATGGTGGTTGAAGAGAGGATAGTACTGGAGATGGTGGTGGAAGTGGGAGGTTAGGGTTGCGTGTTTGGTGAGGGAGTGAGGTGAAAGTGATAGGGTTGAAAGTGATATGAGTGAAAATTAAATGGGAGCGTGGGAGAGAGTGGAAATCACAGCTGGCAATAAATTGCGCAGCTTTTGCATTGATGGGGTCTGCAGCAGCTGCGCTCGTCAGGCCACGTGGCGCCCTGGGCGTGGCGCACGATGTCCGTGCGTATCCCAACTGCCTGAAAAGGAAAACATTTTTTTTAAATTTCAAAAAGGGAGTCGGTTGGAATAAGATATGGACAAAAAGAGAGAATAAAGGGGAGTTAATGCTAATAAAAAGGAATAAAATCATAGATGAAAGGGATATACACAGTTAATAATATTACGGAATAAAATTAAATAAAAATCAGAGAATCCTAAAAGGTGCAGAGAAGATAAGGGAGAGAGAAAGGATTCAGACGGCATATCAAATGCCTCTAGTGTGGCCCATTTACTCGTCGGGACCTCGACGTGCTCTGATTCTCTTGGTCTGGACAGGTGGGACATCCACCATAGCCTCCTCAACAATCGAGGGCTGGAAACCTTCATAAAAGGGTTTCAATCTCTGGCCACTGACTTTGAAAATGATTCCAGTGTCGGGGGCCTGAATTTCAACCGCCCCATGGGTGTAGATTTTCGTGACCACGAAAGGTCCAGACCACTTGGATTTCAACTTCCCAGCAAAGAGCCGTAAGCGTGAGTTGTATAACAACACTTGTTGTCCGACTGAGAACGTCTTGGGGCGAAGATGCCGATTATGGTAAGCTTTGGTCTTGCCCTTGTAGAGCAAGGCATTCTCGTAGGCGTCATCCCTTAACTCCTCGAGCTCTTGAATTTGCAGGCGTCGGTGTTGGTCAGCGAGGCCTAGATCTGTGTTTACTTTTCTGATGGCCCAAAAAGCTTTGTGCTCTATCTCTACTGGGAGATGGCACGGTTTTCCATAAACAAGTCTGTATGGGGTCATCCCTATCGGGGTCTTGAAAGCTGTACGGTAGGCCCAGAGAGCATCACCCAGTTTCAAACTCCAATCTTTCCTCGACTGGTTAACAGTCTTCTTTAGGATGGATTTGATCTCACGATTCGAGACCTCGGCCTGACCGTTGGTCTGAGGGTGATAAGCAGTGGATGTTCGATGGTGGACTCCGTATTTTGCCAAGAGAGAGGTCACAACCCGGTTGCAAAAGTGGGTACCTCGATCACTGATCAGCGCTCTAGGGGTACCAAATCTGTTGAAGATGTTGGTGCGGAGGAAGTTCACAACTACTTTAGAGTCATCTGTTCGGGTGGCCTTTGCCTCAACCCACTTGGAGACATAATCAACGGCCAACAGGATGTAGATGTTGCCAAAGGAATTGGGAAAGGGGCCCATAAAATCTATTCCCCAAATGTCGAAGATCTCGCAAGCTATAATGTTTGTCAAGGGCATCTGATTTCTGGCCCCAATATTTCCAGTGGCCTGACATCGGGGGCATGAAGCGCAAAACATGTAACTGTCCTTGAAAAGGGTGGGCCAGTATAGACCTGCTTCCAAGACCTTCAGGGCAGTTTTCTTGGCCGCGAAATGGCCTCCTTCCGAATGGCAGAATTTAAGGATCGAGGGCACTTCATCCATGGTCACACATCGACGGATGATCTGGTCTGAACAGTGTCTCCATAGATAGGGGCTGTCCCATATGTAGTACTTAGCTTGCCTTCTTATTCGAGTGCATTCGGAGGGAGTGGCATCAGCTGGATAAGTGCCTGTAGCACAAAAGTTGGCAATATCGGAAAACCACGGGGAGTAAACAGCTTGCACTAGGCACACTTGCTCGTCTGGAAAGGTGTCCCGTATTGGCTCTCGCGAATTATCTTTTTGGGTTGTGATGTGATCCTGCCTAGGGTAAGTAGGCCGAATTACAATGGAGCTTATAGAGGATCTAGCCGAATCGAATTACCTAGTGACAACAAGATCACAAGGAAAGAAAGGACACGAACAAGTAATATTTAGCGGAGAATTAAGGAAATATGTACCCGGAAATGATTAGGATTGATAAAGGATTGAAATTGATCACATGAGCATCCAAGAATTAATCCAAGCAAGTAGACATCCACGATCCTTGGAATAAGTATTTAATAAACCTTCATTCATTCAAGAAACTTGCCAAAATTACACATACAAATTCGAGGAATCCCCGAGCAATAATCGGAAGGAGTAATCTCAACTTGAACGATTTTTACTCAAGGAAAAGTGAGGAGTTTCAAGGCTTATGCGATACAAGAAGGAGTAATCTCACTTGACTAATATCACTCAAAGTCTAAAAACTAAAGAGGAAAATGATACAAAGACATATATATAGTAGCATGCATTTTGGGCTTGAAAAGCCCAAAATTCGTACCCAAACCAGATGCTGGCGTGATCACGTTAAGGCCTTAGCGTGATCACGCCAGACAACTTTCCCTTAGCGTGATTCACGCCAACACCTTAGCGTGATCACGCCAAGATGCCCAAAAATCCAAAATAACATCCGAAAGTAGCGTGATTCAAAAACTCTTCACGTTAAGAGCTTGACGTGATTCACGCTAGCATCTTGGTCCTGGCGTGATCACGCTAAGGCCTTAACGTGATCACGCCAAGGATTCTGCCTTGGTTTGATGGACGGTTGCATGGACAGCCTTTTCCTTGGCTTTGACGGGTTCTTCCTCTCTCATTTTGCCTTATAACCATAGGGACAACCCTCTTGCTCTGCTTCGGGTGATCGGGCCTTGTGGTACTAGGTCTCGAGTGTCAACATTGGCTTCGGAAAGGTCCGTGATCGCATCAACTCCTTCCCCTTCGAGAGGATTCGTCCTCGAATCCAAGTCTTGAAGGTTCTCTTCATCTCCAGGGCAAAGGGACAGATCATTAACATTGAATGTACGGCTGATCCCTCCATATTCACTTGGAAGATCTAGGACATAGGCATTGGTGTCGATACGGCGGAGGATTTGAAAAGGTCCGTCCCCTCGTGGACTTAACTTGCTTTGTCTTTCACGTGGGAATTGATCTTTGCTCCAATGAAGCCACACCCATTGACCCGGTTCAAAGGAAGTAGGAATCTTGCCCTTATTGCGCTTGGCCATCTTCTTTTCATTCATGCTTTCAATGCTTTTGCGGACTTGCTCATGGAGTCTCTTAACAACTGTAGCTTTGGAATTCCCGTCTACACACTTAAGAGAACTCAAGGGCAAAGGTGAGAGATCAAGAGGGGTCAAGGGTTTGAACCCATAAACCACCTCAAAAGGGGAATAACCAATGGAGGAATGATAAGCATTATTATAAGCAAATTCAACAAAGGCCATACATTCTTCCCATTTTACTCCATATTTAGCAATCATGACATGAAGTAATGATCCTAAAGTCCTATTCACCACCTCCGTTTGACCATCCGTTTGAGGATGACACGTGGTGGAGAAGAGGAGTTTAGTACCTAACTTCGCCCAAAGAGTTCGCCAAAAATGACTTAGGAACTTAGTGTCCCTATCACTTACAATACTCTTGGGTATACCATGTATTCTTACCACATGTTGGAAAAATAAAGAAGCAATATGGGTAGCATCATGTGTTTTTGAGCATGGTATAAAATGTGCCATTTTGGAGAAACGATCCACTACAACAAAGATAGAATCATGGCTATTCTTAGACCTAGGCAAGCCTAACACAAAGTCCATAGACAAATCGATCCAAGGATGTTGGGCAACAGGTAAAGGCATATGCACTGCATGATGCTTAGATGTGGACTTAGCAGTTTTGCACACAATACATCGGTTCACAATGTTAGTCACATCTACTTTCATTCGTGGCCAATAGAAATGAGTTTTTAAGGCATGCAACGTTTTAGTAATGCTAAAATGGCCACTCAACGCTCCTCCATGAGCTTCCAACACAAGCAATTCTCTAACATTAGAACGAGGCACACACAATCTATCATATTTGAACAAAAAGTCATCGTGCCTAAAGAAATGCATGTGAGATCCACGAGCACAAGCCAAATATATATCACAGAAGTCCTCATCATTCTCATACAAGTCAATTAAATGAGAAAATCCAAATATTTGGGCATCAAGAGAATTTAAGAGAGCATACCTCCGAGAAAGGGCGTCGGCTACCACATTCTCTTTGCCCTTTTTGTACTTGATGGTATATGGAAATGCTTCAATGAATTCCACCCATTTAGCATGTCTCTTATTCAGCTTGGCTTGACTCTTAAGGAACTTAAGGCTCAGGTGGTCGGTGTGGATGACGAATTGGTTGGCTACCAAGTAGTGCTCCCACACCATAAGAGCTCTTACCAACGCATAGAGTTCCTTATCATAGGTTGAGTAGTTGAGTTGAGCGTCCTTGAGTTTTTCTCTAAAGTAGGCAATGGGGAGACCCTCTTGGGTTAGGACCGCGCCAATGCCAACTCCGCTTGCATCACACTCCAACTCAAACACTTTGGTGAAATCCGGCAAGGCTAAGATTGGGGACTTTGTAAGTCTTGCTTTGAGCTCCTCGAAGGCCTTGGCTTGCCGTTCTCCCCACACAAATGCAACATTCTTCTTGGTCAATTCATTGAGAGGCACCGCAATTGTTGAAAAGTTGGGCACAAATCGACGGTAAAAGCTTGCAAGACCATGGAATGACCTTATTTCACCTACATTGTTAGGAATAGGCCAATCTTGGATGGCTTTCACCTTTTCTTCATCAACTTGAACGCCCCCTATACTCACTACAAAACCAAGAAAGTGCACTCATTCCAAACAAAACTCGCACTTAACAAATTTAGCATATAGTCGGTGTGTGCGCAAAGTGTCAAATATGGAACGTAAATGGAACACATGTTCCTCAAGTGACGAACTATACACAAGAATATCATCAAAGTATACAACGACATACTTTCCAATAAAATCACGCAAGACATAATTCATCAATCTCATGAATGTACTAGGAGCATTGGATAAACCAAAGGGCATTACCAACCATTCATACAAACCATGCTTGGTCTTGAAGGCGGTTTTCCATTCATCTCCTTCATGCATCCTGATTTGGTGGTATCCACTCATGAGATCAATTTTGGAGTAGATTTGGCTCCCGCTTAGCTCATCAAGCATATCATCGAGGCGTGGGATGGGATGTCGATATTGTATGGTGATCTTGTTGATGGCTCTACAATCAACACACATCCTCCATGTCCCGTCCTTCTTAGGCACAAGCAACACGGGCACGGCGCAGGGTGACATACTCTCTCGGATGTAGCCTTTGCGCAACAAATCTTCCACTTGTCGTTGGAGCTCCTTCGTCTCCTCGGGATTGCATCGGTAAGCCGGCCTATTGGGCAATGCCGCTCCGGGTATCAAATCTATCTTCTGTTCTATCCCTCGGATTGGAGGAAGGCCACTTGGCATTTCGGATGGAAAGACATCGTCATATTCCTGCAAAAGAGAAACAATGGGACTTGGTAGAGAAGAAAGGGGGTTAGTGTCAATTTCCAAGCAATGTGCCTTGTATCGAAGTACAAGACACACTTTATTAGAAAATAAAGCTCGCCTCACATCCTTACCCCTCGCTATCACACTCAAGTGTTTATGCTCACTCTCTCTACCATGCTTGCTTTTTTCATGGCGGGTATTCGACTCCCCCTTTGTTTTCTTTCCTCTCCTCTCTTGTGTTTTCATCTCATGACTCACATTTTTCTCGCCTCTTTGTGCATGCTCACTTTTTTCATGCACGCTATTTTCCTCATTCACACACCTTACTTTCTTCTCTCCACTCTTTTCCCTCATTTTCTTCGTGATTTGGAACTCGACACTTGCCTTTTCCATATGCAATCGATCCTCAAGAACTTGAGCGGGTGAAAGTGGAGGAATGCTAAACTTCTACCCATGGTGAGTGAGGTGAATCTTGTTGGTTCGGCCATCATGCACTACCCAACGATCGAATTGCCATGGCTGACCAAGGATGAGATGGCTGGCATCCATGAGAACCACATCACACAATCTCTCATCCTCATAACTACCTATTTTGAAGGCAACAAGAACTTGTTCCTTCACCTTTACTTCTCCATCATCACTAAACCAATGTAAGGAATAAGGATTGGGGTGGGGTGTTGTGGGCAACCCAAGCTTGAAAACTAACAAATAGCTTGCCACATCCACCACACTTCCATTATCAACAATAAGAGATGCGACCTTACCATTGATTTCACACCGAGAATGGAAGAGATTCTCCCGTTGATCTTTGTTGGTAACCTCCTCCTTCGCATGAGCATTCATGCTCCTCCTCACAACTAGAGTCATGGTGGCTGCCGGAACTACCTCTTCTTCACTACTCTCAGTCTCCTCCCTCTTTGCCTCTTTCTTATCCTCATTTGTCTCAATTTCACTCTCCGTTTCATAGTTGCAGTCTCGGATCACCACTACTCTCCGATTTGGACATTCAGATGCAATGTGACCCCTTCCTTGGCACCGAAAACATTGGACATTAGATGAGAATTTTCTTGGTTGGCTAGGATTGGTAGGTGGGTTAGGATTTGTTTTTGGTGGGAGTTTTGAGAGATTACTTTTAGTGTAGGAGGTGTGGGGTTTAGGAGAGGGTGTATCGGTTTTGGAGTCTTTTGGTTTAAAGGGTTCTTTGGAATAAGACTTCCAAGGGGTCTTTGGGGTTGAGGAAAAGGTTTGTGTCTTGCTTGGGTAGGTCTTCTTCTTGGTGGCTTCATATGCTTCCAGTTTTATGGCATAGTGAAGCATAGATTGTAGGTGATCGAGCTCCTTCAACTCAAGCTTGTACCTAATACGCTCGTTGAGACCATTAAGGAACCGCGCCATGGTAATCTCTTCTCCCTCTTCGGTATTGGTCTTGATCAATAGCTCTTCTAGCTCATTGAAATATTCCCCAACGGGCTTAGACCCTTGCTTCAGACCTTGTAACTTGTTTTGCAAATCTCTCTTGTGATGTGCGGGCACAAACCTTGCTCTCATCACCCTTTTCATTTCTTCCCAATCTTGGATAGCATCCATTTCTCCTCTCTTCTTACACTCTTTCTCCCACCAACTAATGGCATAATCTTCAAACTCCATGGCCGCTAGCTTAATCTTCTTCTCTTCCGAGTACCGATGACAATTGAAAATTCGTTGAATCTTTCCTTCCCATTTAAGGTACTCCGAAGGATCGGTGGAGCCCCTAAAGATAGGAATTTGCACCTTGATTCCACTCAACTTGTCATCAACCCTAGGCTCTTGTGGTCTCTCATCACGTTCAACAAACCGTGACCCTTGCCCCCGTTGACGTCTTCCCCTCGTTCGTTGTGCCACTTCATCCATCTCGGCATAAGTTTCCCCATAAGGATCCTCGTAGTACTCTCTAGTGTGATGAGGTGTGGTAAGGGCATGGAAATGAGGGATCTTGGGTCGGCTACTAGAGGCATGGAAGTCTTCGGGAACCCGGCTGCCTTGCTCATACTTCTTTCTTATTGTCTTCATTTGCTCTTCCGATATGGCTAACCCCGGAGGGGAGACAAATGACTTTCGGTTATCCTCCTTCTTTGGAGTATTCTTCAACAACCTTTCTCCTCCTCCACTACTTCGATGACCCTCTGATTCGGTCTCAACGAAGACTTGTTCCTTGAAAGGCTTTGGTTGGGGCTTAGGGGGAAGGTTCTTTATAGGTGTTGTATGGGAAGGAACTTCGGAAGGCTTCTCATCCTCTCTACCACGAGACTTGATTGTTTCCTCCAACAAAGAAAGACGATCCTCCGTTCGAACCATGATAGCCTTCAATTCTCCCAAGGCTGCCAAAACTCGGTCAAGTGCTTCGGCACTTCGGCTACCACTAGAACTAGGTCTACTTCTTCCGGACATCTTGTATATACCACTACAATTTTTTTTTTTTTATACCTGCAAAATGGAAACAAACGAGATATATATACGTTAGTACCAAAACTCTCCCTCACGTTTTTAAACTCTCGTGTTTAGGTGTTTATCTCTCAAAAAAGTTGTGCTCACAATCACTCAACTTCGCGTTTTCCCTTGTACCTGCACACTTAAACAAGAGTTAGGAAAACAATTCACTCCCTCACGTGTTTAAACACTCGTGTTTGATCACTCGAAAAATTGGCCTCACAATCACTCAATTATCTCCCACACACCAAGCTTGCTCTCCACACAATTCTTTGCTTCAAACAAACTTAGAATTCTCTTGCCAATGCTCAAGTGATGGAAACAAAGAAAGGAGACACACAACAAGACTTAAGAGATTTACAAGGACTCAAGGAAAAAGGAAAGGAGGACTTTTCGGAAAGTTACAAGGAAATTCAAAATTTCCAATTTTGGGAGGGAAATTTGGAATTTCCATAGGAAAGGAAAGGATGATGGAAAATTATGAATTAAAGAAGTAAAAGACTCAAGGAAATATTTAGAAAGGTATTGAAAAGGACTTGGAGGTTTAGGACTTGAATATTTTAAGTTTAAGACTCAAAAGGTTTAAGACTCAAGTTTAGTAATTTTAATAGTTTAGGACTTGAGTGTTTAGGACTTAAATAAATAGAAAAAGGTTGCTGAACCAAGGAGAAGGGAAGGACGTGCTGGCTAGTTAGGGAAAGTGGGTTTATTTGGTTAGAATGGAATTTTGGTAGGACTTGTTGGTTGCTTTTTGATCAAATTGTCAAAGAAAGGATGAGGTGGCTTAGAGCATTTAATGCAAGAGATGGGTGATTTTACCCTTGATGATGGTGTTGGCCGGCCAAGTGGAGGGGTTTTAATTAATTAAATGGTGCAAACTTGGCTAACAAATATTGCAACAATTATTTTGGATCAAAAAGTGCTAATTGCCAAGAACACCAAGAACAAATGAAGAACACCTCAATTTCACCCAAATGATTTTGTTCCAATTTTAAGAATTTTGTTTTACCAAATTGATTACAACCAACAATCAAAGGCCCACTTGAAATATTTTCTGAAAGTGACGGACGAAACTCAAGATATCAAGGAAGAAAGGTTCTAACACTATTTAACAAAACTAGAAAAATTCGATAGGCGGCCAAAAGCTCCGCTACCACTTGATGTGATCCTGCCTAGGGTAAGTAGGCCAAATTACAATGGAGCTTATAGAGGATCTAGCCGAATCGAATTACCTAGTGATAACAAGATCACAAGGAAAGAAAGGACACGAACAAGTAATATTTAGCGGAGAATTAAGGAAATATGTACCCGGAAATGATTAGGATTGATAAAGGATTGAAATTGATCACATGAGCATCCAAGAATTAATCCAAGCAAGTAGACATCCACGATCCTTGGAATAAGTATTTAATAGACCTTCATTCATTCAAGAAACTTGCCAAAATTACACATACAAATTCGAGGAATCCCCGAGCAATAATCGGAAGGAGTAATCTCAACTTGAATGATTTTTACTCAAGGAAAAGTGAGGAGTTTCAAGGCTTATGTGATACAAGAAGGAGTAATCTCACTTGACTAATATCACTCAAAGTCTAAAAACTAAAGAGGAAAATGATACAAAGACATATATATAGTAGCATGCATTTTGGGCTTGAAAAGCCCAAAATTCGTACCCAAACCAGATGCTGGCGTGATCACGTTAAGGCCTTAGCGTGATCACGCCAGACAACTTTCCCTTAGCGTGATTCACGCCAACACCTTAGCGTGATCACGCCAAGATGCCCAAAAATCCAAAATAACATCCGAAAGTAGCGTGATTCAAAAACTCTTCACGTTAAGAGCTTGACGTGATTCACGCTAGCATCTTGGTCCTGGCGTGATCACGCTAAGGCCTTAACGTGATCACGCCAAGGATTCCGCCTTGGTTTGATGGACGGTTGCATGGACAGCCTTTTCCTTGGCTTTGACGGGTTCTTCCTCTCTCATTTTGCCTTCTAACCATAGGGACAACCCTCTTGCTCTGCTTCGGGTGATCGGGCCTTGTGGTACTAGGTCTCGAGTGTCAACATTGGCTTCGGAAGGGTCCGTGATCGCATCAGGTTAGGAGTCTACTTAAGTGATCTGCCACCAGGTTCTCTCTCCCCGCCTTGTCCTTGATAGCGATGTCAAACTCTTGTAGGAGCAAGATCCATCGGATAAGCCGTGGTTTGGCATCAGCCTTGGTCAGCAAACACCGAAGGGCTGAATGATCTGAGTAAACAAGGACATGAGTGCCGAGCAGATATTGTCTGAACTTATCTAGGGCATAGACAACTGCTAGAAGTTCTTTCTCCGTGGTGGTGTAGTTCTGCTGGGTTGGATCTAGGAGCTTGGAGGCGTAATAGATGACATGAGTCTCGTTATCCTTTTTCTGGCCCAACACAGCGCCTAGGGCTTGATTGCTGGCATCACACATGACCTCGAAAGGTAGCTTCCAGTCAGGGGCATGGATAATCGGGGCTGAGATAAGCCTGGCTTTGAGAATCTCAAAAGCAGCTTTGCAAGCTTCGCTGAACTCAAAGGACACGTCCTTTTGAAGTAGGTGACACATGGGTTGGGCAATCTTCGAAAAATCTTTAATGAACCTTCTGTAGAAACCAGCGTGGCCTAGAAAAGATCTAACGTCGCGGACGTAGGAGGGGTAGGGCAGGGATTCTATTACTTCTATCTTGGCCTTGTCGACCTCAATCCCTTTTGCCGAGATAACATGGCCGAGCACCAGGGCTCTATCCACCATAAAATGGCATTTCTCAAAGTTCAGGACAAGATTTGTCTCGATACATCGCTCTAGGCACTTTTGCAGGTTGCTCATGCATTCGTCAAAAGAGTTCCCATAAACTGTGAAGTCGTCCATGAAGACCTCGATTCTGTCTTCAACTAGTTCAGAAAAGATGCTGACCATGCAGCGCTGAAAAGTAGCAGGAGCGTTGCACAGACCGAAGGGCATGCGCCTATATGCGAAGGTCCCGAAAGGACATGTAAAGGTAGTCTTTTCCTGATCTTCAGGAGCAACTGGAATTTGATGGAACCCAGAGTATCCGTCAAGGCAGCAGTAATGAGTTTTACCGGCTAGGCGCTCCAGCATCTGGTCGATGAAGGGTAGAGGAAAATGATCTTTTCGCGTAGCGGAGTTTAGGCGGCGGTAGTCAATACACACCCGCCACCCATTCTGGATCCGTGTAGGAATGGATTTGCCGTCCTGTCCGATGGTGATGGTTATTCCTGTTTTCTTGGGCACGACCTGGATAGGGCTGACCCAAGGGCTATCTGAGATGGGGTAGTTAACTCCCGCGTCTAGCAACTTGAGAATTTCTTTCTTCACCACGTCCATCATAGGTGGATTAAGTCGTCTCTGGGGCTGGCGAATGGTCTTACTCGCGTCTTCCAGGTGGATATGATGAGTGCATAACGCTGGGGACAAACCCTTAATGTCCGCAATGGTCCATCCTATGGCCTGCCTGAAGTTCTTCAGTAAAGAAATGAGCTTAGACTCCTCGGGGTCTTCAAGCTTGTTGGAGATAATGACAGGTAGAGAGTTGTCAGGGCCTAGATAGGCATATTTCAGGTGGGTAGGCAGTGGCTTAAGATCTAGGGCTGGAGCCTGATCAATAGAAGGAGATAACTTGACATGACCTGGATGCTGAGGAGACTGCTTTGGGGGTTCGGGCTGAGCAACAGGACACTCTTCTAGGGCAGTGACGACAGAATGTAACTCAGGTGGGATAGGAAGTGTCGAGGCCGCGGCATCTAGAAGGGCTGGTGTCAGACTCCTGTCAAGAGCAAATTGCAAGGGGTCAGTAGAGTATATATCATCAATTTCCCCGACAAGGGGATCCACAATATCAATATAATTGACACTAGAAAATTCAGAGGGGTAGCGCATGGCTTCTAGCATATTGAATTTGATGATCTCTCCATCAAATTCGAGGGAGATGGTAGCATCATGGACATCTATCTTTGCTCGGGCTGTGGCCAGAAAGGGACGGCCTAGCAGAACATCTGTGGATTTGGTGGCGTCTTCGTTCTCCATCGCAATTACATAGAAATCAGCAGGGAACAAGAATTCTCCCACTTGGACCAAGACATCCTTGATTATACCCTCGGGGTGAATGATAGACCTGTCAGCAAGCTGGATTGCGAGGTCTGTAGGTACGAGAGGTTCGAGGCCTAGACTGTTGTAGATTATCAAGGGCATGACATTGATTCCTGCTCCGAGGTCACACATGGCCTTGCCAATATCCACTGTGCCGATTCGACAAGGGATTATGAACATGCCTTGGTCTTTGCATTTCGGGGGAATTCGTCGTTGGATATGCGCTGAAGCGTTGGCTCCTACGCTGATCTTGTTAACTTCGATGAACTTGTTCTTATTTGTGCACAATTGCTTCAAGAATTTGGCATATCGAGGGACATTCTTCACGGCCTGGAGAAGAGGAATGTTTACAACCACTTTACTGAACATTTCAAAGATGTCGCGATCCTCCTTATCTTTCTTGGTCTTGACCAATCTGTGAGGGAACGGAGGCTCGAGGATCTTATGAATGTACTCTTGAGTGAATTTCGGTGGGTTGGGGTCATTCCGTGGTGAACCTCTAGGGGAACGGATCCTGTCTTCTGTGACTTCCACGATTCTAGGGACCTTGGGGAGCTTGGTTTTAGGTTTAGGCCGGATTTCGGCTTCTGGGGGATTTTCAACATCCTAGGCTGGAGGCTCAGGTGGGTTCAAGGTCGCTCCACTACGCAGGGTCACTGCACAGACATTGTGCTTTGGATTCGCTTCTGTTTGGGGTGGTAATCTGCCATGGTTGGTTAGCTCTTGTAATCTGGCAGTTACCGCACTCATTTGCTTCTTAAGCTCATCTATTTCCTTCTGCTGCTCGGGATTTTTTTGCATTTCAACAGTCGGGGGCTGGACACAAGTCTGGTCTGGAGGATGGACAAAAGTCTGATCCTGAGGGGGTTGGCGTTGATACTGATTTTGATGGTATGTGGGACGGGGTCTGAAATTTGGCATGTTTGGAGGGGGGTTTCCATATGGGTTTTGATGTGGTTGGTGGCTAGGTCCCGAAAGCTGATTGTTTGGGACTCATCCTGGATTTGGTTGTTTCCACCCCTGGTTATAGTTTTGAGCGTAAGAGATTGGGATAAATTGGCCTGCAACATTTACTTGGATTTACTCCGGGATGTGGGGACACGCATCAGTGGGGTGATCCACGAAATTGCATATCTGGCAGGCTTTGACAGGCGAGGGCTGTCCTGTCATGAAATTCTGGAACATTCCCGTTAGGGATGAAATTTGGTTCTGAAGGGCTGTTACTTGGACATCCTGGCCTGGATTGCTGGCAGGGTCATTAAAGATGTTCTTGGCCATGAGCTCGATTGTTGCTCGAGCTGCAGTTGGTGTTAGGGCAGTAAGAGATCCGCCGGCAGCTGCGTTGAGTAACGCCTTATCATGGGCCTTAAGGCCTTCACAGAAATATTGAACCAGGGCATGCTCGGTAAGGTTGTGGGCTGGACAGCTAGACTGCATCTTCTGGAATCTCTCATAGTACTGGTCTAGAGTCTCTTCTTTCTTTTGGAATATAGAGACAAGTTGCTTGCGCGTGGTGTTGGAAATGGAGGTTGGATAATACTTCTCGGTGAAGATCTTTGATAAATCTACCCAAGAACGAATGGATCTCGCGGGCAAGTCATAATACCAATCGAGGGCATCATCTTTGAGAGACCACTGGAATGCGCGAAGCTTAGCTTGCTCGATACTGACATTAGCAGGTTTCATGGCCTTGCAAATGGAATGGAGTTGTTGCAGATGGCGAAGAGCATTTTCCTTAGCTACCCCCTGAAAAGTAGGCAGATGGTGAAGTACGACTGACTTCAAAGTCCAGTCATGAGGGACGTTGGGCCAGTCAATGCAGCTACTGGCCATATCAGGGGTTGCATGGAAATTGTCTATGGTTTGTTGTTCTGGGGGTGGTGGTTGGTCTTCTCGGTTGTTATGGTTGTTACGGTTGTCATTGTGGGCCAAATCTGCCATTGCTGGAAAGATAAAAAGATCCGGTACGGGGTTCTCGGGGTTACGATGGAGAAAGGTCAGGTCTATGAAAAGTTGGTGTTCCTGTGCAGCCAGACTAGAAGGGGAGATTTCGAGGGCAGGATGCGGGATCACTCTACGCTGAGCAGAGGTTCCTTGTGCTTGTCTACGAAGTCCTCTTTCTGTTCTGGTCAGTTCTAGGTCTAGAGGAAGTAGATTGGGCGCAAATCTCCTGGTCATACAAAAAAGCAAAAACAAAGTTAGTACCGTTCAATCCCCGGCAACGGCGCCAAAATTTGATCGTCACTCAAATATACTAATATTTTCCTGGTGCCTAGATGCACAAATTAATGTGTACAGAGCAAGACAGGGTCGAACCACAGAGATTGAAGGAATAACTTGTTAATGGAAATGTATGACAATGTAATAAGCGCAGATCTAATCCAGGTAACAATACTGGGGGGGGGGGGGTTTATGTTGATTAATAAATTAATCAACACAGAGTATGGGAGCTAACAAAACAGAATTGTAAAGTATTTATCTAGGGCACGAAAGTAAAATGCAATCCAGGGCACGAAATGTAAAAGATCAAGTGAACGGAAAATCAAGCGTAGGAAAGTAAAAGAGATATAAATCAGAGAGAGAAAAGATCTTAGCGAAAGGTGTTCTTTTGGGTTGTTTTCTAGGGCGGCCAGTCATTGGTGCAGAAGTTTTCTAGACTCACGTGCAGATCTGCTATATGGACCGCGTTTCCACACCGCATCCCCTGCTTACCTTCTTAGATAAAAGTCACCCCCCGTTTCCACATATGAGGTGACCTTGACGTCCAGCCATCCTCTCAGCTACCTCCCTTGTCATCAAAAGGTAGCCTTGACCGTCCGGCCTATCCGGGCTCGAAGTAGGGAGGCTAAATTCTGAACGCCCATGAAGGAGAGGTAAGACAGATCTAGGGCGCGACAGCTCGGTTTGTCAAACCCGTATCACTCCCTAGATTCCTGTTTACCCCTAGGTGAGGCCTCTCGCGCTGCCTCCCCTAGGTGTCTGCTCAAACTCCAGGGCTTCGCGTTAGTTATAACACTGGAGTATGACGTTACTCATGCAGAAATACTAATAGATGATCAAGCTCTTAACATTTCTAGACAAGCATGGCATTAAATCGGTAAACAGTCATGTACTACAAGAGAATATATTAAGCATGCATTAGACCTCTTAGCCGCACCCTACAACCCTTAGAAACACCCTTCACCCAGAAAGAGGTATTTAGCTACTCATACTATAATATAAACAGTAGGTGTATGAGATCATACAACAAATAAACAAGAAAAGTAAGAAGAGGATTAGAATAAACCGGTAGATTAATAATAATCGAAGAGGAAAGACAAAGGCTGTTCTTGATGGGAAGAAGGAGCTGATTCCCAGAAATTAAAATGCTGAAACTAATGTGTGAAAATATCCTTTGGACAGCCGTCCTTACAAAAACCCTAAAACTATGCTTATATAGCCTAATGCTAACTAGGAGACAAAACAGCTAAGGGCAATGAGGAGATGACAGCACGCGTCCTTGCAAAAGGAATATTCTGGGATTCCTGACATGCCTGCTGTCTTCTGGAACCGCTTGGGAATTTGCGCGGATCTTTGAAGATGCTTTTTCTTGAAGAAGGCTCAGGGCTGCCGAGGCCTTGCGACTGCGCACTGGTCTGGTTCGCCCCGAGGTCTTGACATCGCTCGATCTTCTAGGCCTCGAAACTGGAAATCCTCAGAAATGCTCCCAAATTGCTTCTTTTCGGCCTTTTCCCTCCTTTGATGCTATTCTGCAAATAAAGCTGAAATGAAGGTCAAATAGTAGCATCGAGCCCCCGAAAGGGCTAGAAAGGAGGGCAAAACAGAGAGTATGGAACATGCTATCAACAACTCTACTTTCAGTTCGCCAACAACGCGCAACCAGCTAACTTGGATTGAGCTTATGTGTCTGTTGAGTTCTGTTCAGTTGAGTTACCTGAAACATTTGAGGAAAGCTTCATCTCCAAATGTCCATTACATGAATGTTGAACCTTAAATGACTGCACCAATTTATATGGCGTCATGCTTCATGCTCCTAATCTTAAAGTATTAGACTACAAGAGCAAAATTTTGTATCTCGATTTTGAAAATACCCCATATGTTAGAAAAGTTACGCTAGATCATGTTGAATTGGTGTATGCTATTGATATATACCCTCCAAGTTGGTGCTGGATTGATAGATTTCGGGTTGTCTTCCCTGGAGTATCTACATCTTGGAGTTCAATTCACCAAGGTACATAATAAAATAATACTTAGAATCTGAATTTGTTTTCTCTTTCCTATATGTAATGATAATGATGCTCAAGTACTAACGAAGTTTCTTGAAGATTATGGGTTTTATCCCCACACCACTTTTCTTCAGGTTGAATTGCCTTGCAACTCTGGTATTGTCTTGCACATTCCTTGGTCTTGTGGAAAATACAGCATGTCTTCTTAGCTTGCTTGAAAGATCTTCGAATCTGCAAAAACTTCATATTCATCAGGTCAGTTCTGCTCAACGAAATTCATTTTTTTCTCTTTTACTGGTAATATCGATAAAGAACTGTAAGTGGATGCATCAACAGGTATATGAAAGCAAAGATGACCTGTTGTCTGCTAAGCAGTTTTTAGAAGCTCAAGATTCTTTGGACTTTTTTGGGGAAAACTGGAAGCTGTTGAGATATCATGTTTCAAGAGGTCAAGTTCAGAAATGGAATTTGCCAAGCTTCTGTTAGCCAAGTCGCCGGTGCTCAAGACAATGCATTTTCATCACGTTATAAGGATTGCAGAGAAGAAATGCAGTACTCTGCATAAGACTAACGAATACTAGCTTTTCAGGATGCCAAAAATGAAGACAAATAATATTTTTGGGGCAAAAGACATTTTAGACACCAGATTTTCTAAAAAAGTTAATTTTAACCACTAAACTTTAAATTTGGACAAATTAGCCACTCATTTTACAAATAAATGGCCAAATTAGTCACCCACTTTACAAAAATGGGACAAATTAGCCATTCTCCTTTGATCTACTAAACAGAATTGAGAATTTGGCACATTCCAAACTATTAGTAGCGATGAAATTGACGATGATTGCTTGACAAATGGTGGACAAAATAATAATACATGAAAAAATCTTTCATTTTTATTAATTTAATAAGAAAATTAAAAAATATTTTTATTTTTTTAGTTTTAAATATAATTTTATTATTTTATAAATAAAAATATTCAATTGGTATGATTCTATCGATTTTTTTGTGAGGAAAGTAATGACATGTAGTACAACTTGATAGATATTTAGATGATAATATTAATATTACATTAAAAAAATTAGAAAGTTCAAAAGAAAAAATATATCAAAATAAAGTTCTAGATTAAAAAAAATTAAAAGGTGTAGGTATCAAAAATATTTTAAACCTCTGTCAAGCAATTCTCGTCAATTCTTGCACTAACGGTTTATCATATGACAAATTTCCTAAATTTGTTAAATGGGTCCTGTGAGAATGGCAATTTCGGCCATTTTTGTAAAGTGGGTGATCAAGCAGTCCAAACTAAAAATTTAGTGGTTAAAATAAGAATTTTTAGTAAGTTCGGTGGCTAGAATGTTTTTAAAAAAAAAAAAATTTGAATTTTAATGACTATTATGAAAGAATTTAAAATTTACTGGAGAGAAGAGGGGCAAGTGTGAAGGACTAATAAAAAAGAATGAAACTTCAACGATTATTACGGAACAACAAAATTGTCAGAGTCATATGCTAATGCCACCGCCAGTTCATCATCATCAGAAATCAAAGGGGTTGAAAATGGAAATTGGTTCCAAACAGAAATACGCAAAAGGTGCAAAAAGATCACTACAAGACCTAGAAGATGTTTTGTTTATGGAAATTCTGAGTCGAATCCCACCAACCAGATTGGCATTTAGCTGTAAATTGGTCTGCAAAGGCTGGTGTTCTCTAATCTCCAATCCCTATTTTATTAGCAGATTCATAGATAAACATATTAAACATGATGCTGATAATTGCGAGTACCAAAAGGCCTTAGGTATGCTTGTAAGTTATGTCTATCCCATAAATAGCACTTACAGTGGTATGGTTGTGGCTTCTAAAAACCCAGAGTTCAATTTTCGTGGATTCAATTTAGGGTTTCTACCAGAGTCGAAGAGGGAAAGTGTTGTTATTTTAGCATCTTGCAATGATTTGATATTATGCCACGCAAGAAAGAATTGGAAAAAATCATGCTACTACTTGTGCAATCCATTCACAATGCAATGGGTTGCTACATTTTTCGCTAAGTTTTCATACACTGTTAAGTTTCCATGAATCAATTTTGTTCTTATCCTTGGTTAACTTGTAAATATTTTATGATTCTGTCTTGTGTGTAGCCTTAGTCTTGATTTCTGGGAGAAAAATCTGTTTTCTTATAAAGTCTGTTAGTTTTGTGATTCATAAGAGAAAAAAGTACAGCCATGTATTGGATCTGACAACCCTTTCGTGGGTTTAAAAAATGACTTTTAATTCATTTTTGTTTGTCTGTCAATAATTGTCATTTTCATAATTTTTAAATCCTGTTTCTAATATCTTGTTGTTTGATGTTATTTTTTAGGTTTGTCAAACCCGTGGGGAGTATTAATTCAATGTCTGATTTTATCAGTAACTTGCCTGGCAACTTGATAGAGCAGATTCTAGTTTATTTGACACTGAAAGAAGCTGCTAGAACAAGCGTTCTGTCGAAGAGATGGAGGTGCAAGTGGATAACTATTCCACAGCTTGTATTTGACAGCTCCACTTTCAGTTCATCAGAACATAGCCAGGATACTAGTAACGAGTTCCCCCCTGTTAGAAACTGTGAAGCAATGTAATAGAGAAAAGATTGTAATGGATTGCTTGATTAATTCATAACTATAACTTACATATTTATACTAACATAATTATAATTGTTTATAGCTAATATACTACAAAGTCTATGTGTACAGCTAGAACTGGTAGGTGGTGCAGATATGTTGGACTACTTTTGGTGCCATATCTCCACAATGGCTGAAAGGTGCGAGCATGCTGCTTCTCTTCACGTGGTCTACTGTGCATGGTTGACTACTGTGCATAATATATTCAACACCCCCTCTTAAACTCAAGGTGGCATTTTTGATGACAAGTTGAGTTTAAAGAGTAGGTCTTGAAAACGGCGGGTAGATAGACTTTTGGTGAAGATATCAGCTGTTTGATCAATGGAGGAGGTGGATTGTAATTGAAGAATTCCTTGCTGAAGATGGTGTCGAACAAAGTGACAGTCAATTTCGATGTGTTTTGTGCGCTCATGGAATACATCATTGTGGGCTATCTGGACTGCACTTTGGTTATCACAATAGAGAGGAGTTGCTTGAGATTGAGGAACTCCCATGTCAGTTAGAAGCCATCGTAGCCAAATTAACTGTGATGTGGTATCTGCAAGTGCTCGATATTCAGCTTCAGTGCTAGAACGAGCAACAACCGTTTGTTTCTTACTGCGCCAGGATATGAGGGAATTACCAAGGAAGAAACAGTATCCAGTAGTTGATCGTCTGTCAGTTGGATCTCCTGCCCAATCAGCATCAGAGTAAGCATACAACTGTAATGGAGAGTGTGATGAAAAATGAAGACCATGGAAGATGGTGCCTTTGATGTAGCGTAGGATACGAAGTACAGCGGCGAAGTGAACGGAACGGGGAGCAGCCATGAACTGACTGACAAGGTGCACGGCATAGGAAATATCCGGACGAGTCACGGTGAGGTAGATCAAGCTGCCAACAAGTTGACGGTAAAGGGTGGAATCAGAGAGGAGTTCTCCATCATTCGGTCGAAGTTTGATGTTAAGCTCAAGGGGAGTATCTACAATTTTGCTGTCTGAAATGCTAGCTCGAGATAAAAGATCAGATGCATATTTTGCTTGAGATAAGTAATAACCATCAGTGCATTTTGTTACCTCGATCCCAAGAAAATAACTCAGTTTACCTAGATCTTTCATCTCAAACTGTTGACTGAGGGAGGTTTTAAGTGTTTGAATTCCAGAAACATCATCCCCAGTGATTATCATGTCATCTACGTATAGAAGTAGAATGATGGTACCTTGGTCTGTCTTTTTCTTGAATAAGGACGAGTCATGAGGACTTGATGTGAAGCCGAGAGATTGAATGGCATTGCTGAATTTTGAAAACCAAGCTCGGGGAGCTTGTTTTAGACCATATAAGGCCTTTCGAAGTTTGCAAACTTTATTGGAAGGGATATTTGAACCGGGTGGAGGCTGCATATAGACTTCTTCGTCAAGATCTCCATTCAGGAAAGCATTTTTGACATCCATTTGAGAGAGAGACCATTTAAGAGAAGCGGCAACGGCAATAAGGGTACGAACGGTGGTGATTCGAGCAACTGGAGCAAATGTTTCTTCATAGTCGATGCCATATTCTTGTGTATATCCTTTTGCTACCAATCTTGCTTTGTATCGTTCAAGACTCCCATCAGATTTGGTCTTGATTTTGTATATCCACTTGCATCCCACTTTTGATTTTCTTGCCGGGAGATCAACAATGTCCCATGTGTCATTGTCCTGTAATGCATCGAGTTCTTCCTTCATTGCTTTCTGCCAAAGTGGGTTAGAAGATGCTTCACGAAAAGAATTTGGCTCATGTAAGGTAGCCAAGGCATAGTAAAGATGAAAGTCACCAAGTTTAGTGGGGAGAACACGAGTTCTAGAGGGGTAACGGGAAGTGGAAGGAACATTTATATGTTGTACCTCACTATGTGGTTGAATGGATGGATCACTCGGTGGATTTTGTACCTCACTATGTGGTTGAACTCTCACAGTGTTTCGCTCACCCTCTACATGCTCTCTGTTTTCATGCAAGCTGTTTTCCTCACTGATATCATTCGCTTATGGGATTTGTACCTCACTATGTGGTTGAACTCTCACAGTGTTTCGCTCACCCTCTGCATGCTCTCTGTTTTCATGCAAGCTGTTTTCCTCACTGATATCATTCTCTCCACTCAACTCTCCTGGAAAAAGCTCAATAGAAGGATTAGTAAAAAATTGATTGTGAAGATCCACAGAAAGATGAAATGAAGAGATTTTTGAAAAATATTTGTTTTCCCAGAAAATCACATGTCGAGATACCCGAAGGCGTCGACTAACAGGATCATAACAGCGGTAACCTTTCTGATTAGTGCCATACCCAATAAAACAACATAACCGTGAACGGGGTTCAAGTTTGTGGTGTTCATGTTTCTGTAGAAGGACAAAACAGGCACAGCCAAAAATTTTGAGATTGGAGTAAGAGGGAAGTTTACCAAATAATTTTTCAAAGGGTGTGTGATTCTGAAGAATAGTGGAAGGTATTCTGTTGATTGTGTGAACAGCTGTAAGAGCCGCTTCTCCCCAGAATTGTTCAGGGATAGAGGCATCAATGAGTAAAGTGCGAACTGTGTCTAGGATATGTCTATGCTTACGTTCTGCGCGACCATTTTGTTGTGAGGTGCCTGGACAAGAGTATTGAGGAATGGTGCCATCCTGTTTCAAAATATCAAGAAACGCTCGTTGTGTGTATTCAAGGGCATTGTCAGATCGAAAAACTTTAATGTGACATGAAAATTGAGTTTTAATCATGGTAGAGAATTCACGATAAATATCAAGTAATTCAGATCTGTTTTTCATCAAATAGATCCAAGTGTATCGAGAAAAATCATCAATAAAAGTAACAAAATATCGAGATCCACCCATGGTGGAAATAGGGGAAGGTCCCCAAACATCAGAATGCACTAAATCAAAAGGAGCATTAGCAATATTATCATTTTTATTGAAAGAGAGAGCGGGTTGTTTTCCAAGTTGGCAAGAAAGACAATCAAAATCAACATTAGGAACAGTTCCCAAAACACCAAGACGAGACAAATGTTTAAGTTTATTCTTAGAAACATGACCGAGGCGAGAGTGCCAAATATTTAAAGTAATAGATGCACTGGATGGGGTGGCAGCAACAGTAGAGGAACTGGAAGGAAGATGAAGTGATGACAGTTCAAATAGACGTCCTATCTTATTGCCTGTCCCAACTATCTTGTTGGTTACAGAGTCCTGCACAGTCACACCACTGGGTGAGAACAAAACATTAAATCCCATATCACATATTTGACCAACAGATAAGAGGTTCACAGATAATTTAGGAACATGATATGTGTTAGAAATAGCAAGATGTGGTGTGTGAACAGATCCAATATGGGTAATATTCATAAGGGAGCCATCGGCAGTGTGAATTGGTGGTGTTGTAGACGTTAAAGTTTTGGAGGAGAAATATGATGGGTCAGGTGTCATATGATTGCAACAAGCAGAATCAAATAACCAAGAAGTATTACCCGATGTGGTGGAGAGGACGGTATTTTGATTCCGTTCATGAGAGAGCGCATGATAGACAATTGTTTCGACGTCATTGGGAGTAAGAGTTGGTGTGGGTTCTGTTGAAGTGGTTGGAGCAGTACTGTCAGTTACAGCGGCATATGGTCGAGAGAATGGTCGAGATGATGAGGATGTATTTCTGGATTGACTGGTGCCCTGTTCACGTTTCCTCTGCAATGCCCAACACTTGGTGATTGTGTGACCCGGTTTCTTGCAATACCTGCAAGAAGTGTCAGAATTGTTGTGTGGTTTATTTGGTGGTGTTGATGTGGTAGCAAGGACAGACTGTTTAGAGACGCGAGAGGATGTGCGACAGGTTTCTTCGGCAATGAGCTCAGTGACAGCTTTATCCACAGTTGGTAATGGATCACGATGGAGTAAATTAGTCTTGACATGTTCATAATCACTATGAATTGCCATAACAAATTGATAGAGACGTAGCGCATCACGATACTCATAAAAGAGTTGTGCATCCCCAGGGCATGACCATTTTGGTTCTGATAGAGCTAATTGATCCCACAAATAAGATATTGCTGAATAAAAATCAGAGATTGATTGACCAGGTTCTTGTCGCATATCATGCAAAGTGTTGAGATATCGTAAACGAGAGGCAACATTAGTAGCAGAATAACGGTTAGCCAGAAAATCGAATACCTCTTTGGCCGTGTCAAAACGACCAAACTGTTGTCGAATTGAGCGAACTGAGGTGTTACCAACCCAGGTAATGATTTTATGATTGTTGCTATCCCACTCTTCAAGTCTGGACTGAAATGAATCTGAGCTTTCTTCTTTTTTCGCCAT
Source organism: Viola odorata (assembly GCA_963691705.1). Lineage (NCBI taxonomy): Eukaryota > Viridiplantae > Streptophyta > Magnoliopsida > Malpighiales > Violaceae > Viola > Viola odorata. The sequence continues at coordinate 4,545,366 of OY829542.1, forward strand.
GGGTTCTTTAATATCACCAGTGACATAACGCCAAAGTTTACGCCCTTTGAGAAAATTGCGCATATCTTGAAGCCACAAGGTGTAGTTGGAACCATCGAGCATGGTGGAAATAGGTTGGGTAACATTATCTTGAGCCATGGTGTCAAGAACCGGAAGGAATGACAAGGAACCGAATGAGCAAAGAGTTGAACCGGATACTTCAAAGACGAATTGGTCAAAACAGACCCCAAAAACGGATAGAGCACCCTCGAAAACCTTGGGAACCGGTCGGTGATTCTAACAAACCGGAGTAAAAGCGGGTGAACCGGGCGGTCAAAGAATTGAACCGAAAAGTCAAAGTCAACCAACAAGATTGACCTAGGATGCCACGTGGACCAATCACAGGAGGACACGTGGACCAATCACAGGAGGACACGTGGACCAATCACAGGAGGACAAGTGGACCAATCACATGAGGATAAGTGGACCAATAATAGAAGGACAAGTGGACCAATCACAGGATGACAAGTGGACCAATAATAGAAGTACAAGCAATGATCATATTTACAAATATGCCATTACTAATTAATTGGTACAAACAGTACCAATGCTTACCCAGAAGCAATTCTCACGCCGGAGTAGGCAGCGCGTGCAGTGCGTAGACGGTGCCTGGGACTTCGAAATGGCCTGAAATTTTCCAGAGTGGTGATAAAAAATATTGTGAGTCTAATGGTGTGGTTCGTGTGAGATTTAGAGAAGTTTGGATTTTGGAGTTTTACAGCGGAAGACTGAAAATAAGGTTCGCCGGAGCAAAAAAAATCAAAAATGGATTTGGGAGACTAGCTCCGCTACCATGTTAGAAACTGTGAAGCAATGTAATAGAGAAAAGATTGTAATGGATTGCTTGATTAATTCATAACTATAACTTACATATTTATACTAACATAATTATAATTGTTTATAGCTAATATACTACAAAGTCTATGTGTACAGCTAGAACTGGTAGGTGGTGCAGATATGTTGGACTACTTTTGGTGCCATATCTCCACAATGGCTGAAAGGTGCGAGCATGCTGCTTCTCTTCACGTGGTCTACTGTGCATGGTTGACTACTGTGCATAATATATTCAACACCCCCGTTCATTCATCAAGTTCTCTCGCTGCATGAGGGGTCACTTTCAAAATTCAATCTGTCCATTCCTCGACTATGTAGCTGTCCTGAGATTGACCATTCGATCTCGTTCCTGAGTAGAAAAAGCATTGAGGAGTTCACTCTCTGCATTCAGGAGGAAAACCCACATAAGATTCCCTTGGATCTTTTCTCTTGTCTGCAACTGAGGCTTTTGTGTCTGCAGAAATGTGTGCTTGAACCTCCACCTGATTTCGCAGGATTTGCTAAACTTATGAATCTTAACTTCACTGGAGTTGACTTGCCTGCCAGATTCTCGGAGACTTTTGTTGCCAAATGCCCATTGCTTGAGTGCTTGACACTGCATCAATGCACTAATCTTGATGGAATCAGCTTTTATGCTCCTAATCTCAAGTTATTAGACTATATTGGCTGCATTGACTTTATCAGCTTCAAAAATACCCCAGGTCTGAAGAAAGTGTCTCTAGTTTATTTCGTTACAGTATATCAACATCCTTCGAGGAGTCCTTTGATGGAGACTTTTTGCTCTTTGCCTTCCCTAAAATATCTACACTTGCGAGAGCGTTTCTTCTTCGGAGTAAGATTACTTTTAGCATCTAATTGATATCATTTCATCTTTCTTTGCAATGATTCTAACTATTGAATCTTCTTGAAAATGTTTCAAGACTATGACTTTAGGTACCATTCCTAAGTCATTTGCATGCAAGTTTAATTGCCTTGTAACTCTGGTACTTTCCGGCGTAGTTATTGAACAATGGCGTAGCGCGATGAGTATTTTTTGCCTGCTCAAATGCTCTCCAAATTTGGAGAAACTACAGATTCAGGTCAGTTCTTCGAGCACTCTCAGTTATTTCCAGTCTTTCATTATGTTTCAGTTCTTCTGAATGCTGCACACTATGTGTATATCCACAGTTTTATGAAAACATGCCAAACGACTCGGTTGCAGTGAAACTATTCTCGAAAGGTATAAATTCTACAGATTTTTTCTTGGGTAAACTCCGAGCTGTTGAGTTGTCCTCTCTCAAGGGCTTAACGGCAGAAATGGAGTTTATCAAGCTTTTGTTAGCCAAGTCGCCGGTTCTTGAGACAATGCATATTTATCACCTCGATGGGAGCAGCGCAGACCAAACCTTCAGTGTTGTACAAAAGATTAACCAATGGCGGAGCATGTCACCAAGAGCAGAAGTCTTTTTTTCTTGAGTCGGATGAGAGTTAGATGCTCTTAAGATGTGATGCAATTTTAGGGGCAGTATTTTAAACTCTCAGAGGGAGTAAGATGCTTCCTTGTTTTTAGTTTGAAAAATGGCTTTGGACAGATTTTTCCTGATATTTTTGTTAAGACTTGAGGGTTTATTTCGGTGCTGTGTATTTACTCTTGCTCTACGCCTTGATGCGCGAAAAATCCATGGTTATCTGCTCATTCAACTGATTTGGATGAGAACGAGGGCCAATTCGTCTGAAAACTGAGCTTGTTAAAGCTGAACAGACATGATAGTTGGCGATCAGACATACTCCATTCAGTACGTTTGGCTAATTCGACTGTGTGCATTCCATTCTAGTATGTATAAGTGTGTAACGCATTTTAAGGTGCATCTAATTATTATACTGAATTAATGTGGTTTAAGATTTTCCAATGCGTCACACTCAAAACGCTTATATATATATCTAATAGTAGAAGTGAAGATTATCACATAACATCACAATCAAGAAGCCAAAAAGTGCATCGAATCCATGGATAACGCTCTTGCCACTTCAGATTTGATCAGTCACCTACCTGGAGATGTAACTGGATAACTATTCCACAGCTTGTATTTGACAGATCAGCATCAGAACGCAAGCACAATCACCTAACTAGGAGTGAGATTCTCCTCATCATTCATCAAGTTCTCTTGCAGCATCAGGGGCCAATCTCCAAATTTAAGCTGTCAATTCCTCTACTAGAAAGCTGTCCGGAGCTTGATCATTTGATCTCTTTCCTGAGTAGAAAAAGTTTTCCTGAGTAGAAAAAGTATCGAGGAGTTCACCCTCGGCATTTTTCAAGGGAACGCCCATAAGATCCCCTCGTATCTTTTCTCTTGTTTGCAAATGAGGCTTTTGTGCCTGCATCAATGTGTGCTCAAACCTCCACCTGATTTCACAGGATTTGCTAAACTTACGGGTGTTAACTTCAGTAGAGTTGACTTGCCTGCAAGATTTGCACAAACTTTTGTCGCCAAATGCCCATTGCTCGAGTGCTTAAGACTGCATAATTGCACTAATCTTGATGGCATCGACTTTTATGCTCCTAATCTGAAGTTATTAAACTATCTGGGCCGCATTTCCGTTGTCAGCTTCAGAAAAACACCAAGTCTTAAGAAAGTTTCTATAGAGCATGAGTCGTTTCAAGGCTATGATTTTGAGATCTTTAAGGATAACACTTGGATCACTACATTTTGTTCTTTGCCCTCTCTGGAGTATCTACAACTCGGACCCAATTTCAGTCTAGTAAGAATTTAATTTTTAGCATCTAATTGATTTTTTGATCATTCTATGCGATGATTCTCACTAGTATATGATTTTCAAAATGTTACAAGATGCTGGCTGGGGGTAGACTGGGTAGTGCTCGTAAGATACGTAGAAGCAAATTGAATTGCCTTGTAATCCTGGTACTTTCTGACTTACCTCTTGGAGTTCCAGAGACTGCAATTCTTGCTTTCTTCCTGATCATACGTTCTCCGAATTTGCAGAAACTTGAGATTAAGGTCAGTTCTTTTGAGCACTCTCCGTATTTTTCTCTCTTTAAATTAGTTGTACATCTATCAGTTCTTCTAAACGATAGCTTTGTTTGTACAGTTATGTGGACACTTATTTGATGAATCAGCAATACAATTCTCAGAAGTTAGAGAGACAGAGTTTTCCTTGGAAAAACTCCGAGCTGTTGAGATGTCATCTTTCAAGGGGTTAAGGTCAGAAATGGAGTTTATTGAGCTTTTGTCATCTGTTAGCCAAGTCGCCAGTGCTTGAAACAATGCGCATTTATCACCTTAGAGGGAGGGCTGCAGACCAAAAATACAGTGAAGTCCAAAAGACTAATCAATTATATCGGGCGTCACCAAGAGCTGCAGTCAATTTTCTTGAGTAGGATGGGAGTTAAAAAAAAATATAGTGTAGTCCAAAGATTAGATGCAGTTTTTGTTGCAGTACTTTTAACAGTCAGAGGAAGGTAAGATGTTCAAACATTTTGACAGAGAAATTTCTTTAGTTTTTGAGACAAACGTAATGGAGTATTTTTAATTGCACTATCTAATTTATTTAATTTTTCTAAGTCTATTAGGTTTTCTATTCTCAATTGTTTTCTATTCTCAATTGTTTTCTGATAACCGCAGAAGTTTCGTTTTTGTGCCTATATTTAAATGATCATATTAGTTCAGCCTCTCGTTTTAAATTGGCAGATGTTTCATACAGATTTTACACAAAGTTTCACTCTAATTTAATTTGCCACGAACTCTGGAATTGGTACGTACATGAACAAGAGAAACTATCGATGTTCGATTGAAAAGAGAGGTTGTTAAGCTGAACAGGCATGATAGATGGTTGATCAGGATGTATGCATTCCATTCGGATGTATCAGTTACTATGTGTATCTAATTATTATTATGCTGCATTAATTTGGTTAAGATTTCCCATGGATAGCATAGCACTCACATGCATCTCACCGAAAAGACACATCTATATATACATAAATCCTGTGGGTAGGAAGGGAAATCCTGTTTAGTTGCCTCTGCTATTCTTTATTTCCAGATGGTAAAGCACATGAAATCCATGGACAGCGATCGTTCGGTTTCAGATTTCATCAGTCACCTACCTGGAGATATAACTTATAACATCTTACTGCGTTTACCACTGAAAGAAGCCTTCAAAACAAGCCTCCTTTGACAGCTTGTGTTTGACAGGTCCACTCTGGGTCCATCATCAGAACGCAACCAGCTGACTAGGAGTGAGCTTCTCCTCATTATTCATCAAGCTCTCTTGCAGCATCAGGGGCCAATCTCCAAATTTACGCTGTCCATTCCTCAACTAGGAAGCTATCCCGAGATCGACCATTTGATCTCTTTCCTGACTGGAAAAAAGTATAGAGGAGTTCACCCTCGACATTGAAGAGGGAAACCCACATAAGATGCCCATGTATCTATTCTCTTGTCAGCAAATTATACTTTTGTGTCTGCATCGATGTGTGTTCAAACCTCCTACTACTTTTGAAGGTTTCGCCCAACTTACGAATGTTGAGTTTAGAGAAGTTGACTTGCCTGCTAGATTTGCAGAAACTTTTGTTGCCAAATGTCCATTGCTTTATTCATTAACACTGCATAATTGCACTAATATTGACTGCATCAACTTTTGTGCTCCTAATCTCAAGATATTAGTCTATGTGGGCTGCATTAGCTCTGTCAACTTCCTCCTTGTTGGGAAAAATCTCCCGCCCAGGATCGAATAAAAATACAGACAAATAAACAACACCGAAAATTTACGTGAAAAACCTCAAACGAGGAAAAACCACGGGACCAACTCCGAACTCTCTTTAAATTATTAGGCTTACAAACTCAATCTCACATTTATACCCTCACTGATTTATTTTTCTCTCAATCACTAACAAGAAAAATACTCTCTATTTTTCTCTCTTGGGATATTCAAGAACATCCCTCTCTCAATTCTCTCAATTGCTCTCGGATGCAATTGCTTTCAATTGAAAGCACATGATCACCACCACATGATCTACAAGAGAAGTCCAAGTACTCCTTGATTGAGTGCTAATATGCTGAATTAATCACCATCTTTTCCTGCTATTTTGGATGGCGATGTCACTAATTTTATACACTTTTCACTCTTTTTTGCAGAGAGTAGGCTGCAAAGCCTAAATATTGAAAAAGAGCTGAAATTGGTATTAGCTTGAAGTTTTATGGAAGCGAGGAAAGGATGCAACTGCTGCCACTTGATTTGAACAATTGTGGCGAGCCAACATGGGCTTGGGCCCGAAGCAAGAAGATGTGCGCAAGCTGGATTGGATTCCAGTAAAAGAAAACCAACTTTGCAAATTAGTTGAGAACCACTTTTGTTAATTAGTTTAATAATTATCTAAATCCTATTTTCTAGGAATTTTAGTTGGATTTGGTTTGTTAAATACCTAGCTGGGAACGAAATACCGGAGGTCTTCTTCGATTGAACTCATTGACGACTGTTCTTATTCTATCTATTTTATTTCTTCTTCTTTCTTTGATTTAATTAATTCATGCATAATAATTGCTTGCTTTAATTATGTCTTGTTCTAGCTAATTCATTTATTCTTGGTAAAGACTCTAGGATCATGGTCTGATATGTTGTGAGATCAAACTGAGTTTTATAAATTCCGATTCCATATTTCTACCCTTTTTAATTAAATGTCAATTTATTCATGTTTTGATTAAGAGTAGCTAACTTGATTTTAAATATGAATGATTACAGCTTTTCTTAGAAACGTTGGATTCTACATCGTTGATAGGAATCTGTAGGTAACTAATTAGTGTAAGAGCTAATTAGAAAAGGGTAGAATCCGGTTTATAGGAGTAGAAGAAATTCTCTTCTAGATCGGGAAAGGTCTCTCCCCGTGTTTAATCAACCCTTCGATTAAACTTTATTAGGAGTACCGCCTTAAGGTTATTGAACGGTTAGGGATCCTAGTAGGAGTACCGCCTTAGGAATCTTGAGTAGGAGGAGAGCAGGAGGCTCAGAGTACCGCTGGTCTCTATAGCCTTTCTATAGAATTGGTTTTGAATATTATTGCATCGATGATCAACTATTTGAATTATGGTCTAGATTGAGTCTTTACCGGGAATTAGTCATCTGAGTTATTCTAATCACTACTTGTTTACTGTTTTTATTCTCTCTTGTTTATTACTTTAATTGCAACACAAAATCCCACTCATTGGTTTTTACCATTGTTACAGTTAGGGCTGTCCACCGAATTACCATACCGAAATTACCGAATTACCGTACGGACCAAACGCACGTTCGGTAGATATTTTTTTACTTATTTCGGTAATTCGGTATTACCGTACCGTACCGAAATAAATTTCGGTACGGTACGGTAAGTTTTTTGGTAGGTTCGGCATTACCGAACCTACCGTACCGAACTTCCTATAAGTACACTGTACTGTAATTACTAATTACTAGTAATTACATGCGCTTGGGCCGCTTGGCTTGTGGATGGCAGCAGAGCATGGGCTTGGGCCCTTGGCAGGCATGGGCTGGGTTGGCCTAACCCATCATTCTTCAATCTTCTTTCCCTCCCTCACGGTGTATCCACGATCCCAACCTCTCCTCTCCCTCACAGTCACAACACAGTGTATCCAATATCCTCATCTCCTTTCCACCCTCTTCTTCCCTTCTCCCCTTCCCTCTCCACAAACCCCACCCTCCCCGTCTCATGTTCAAAACCGACGCCTTTTCCTGCTCCGCCTCCGTCTCCGTCGGCGAAGACTTGCCCGCCGATGGTTCCCCAAACCCGATCCTCATTCTCGCCGGCATTCTTCTCTATCCGACTTCGTTTCAAGGTCCATCTGCTGGTGGGTGTTATTCCTGCCCTAATTTCATATTATTCAATTTCAATGCATAAACCCTAATTTCAATAAACATGTATAATTATTTGACTTATAGATTGGTGTTCAATGTTGTTGGTTGGATGTCTAATTTCGTTGGTTGTCAAAATCTGTAAATTTTGACAGCATTGTAACTTTTGTCTGAAACTGAAACTGTCGATGAAATTGAAATTGTTACTGAAATTGAAATTGTTGAAGATGTGTCTGTGTTTGTTTGAGTTGATTTGAGGTTACATAAAGGGAGATTGGTGCAGTTGATTGAAATTTGTTTGAGTTGATTTGTGTAGATTGTCTGTATTTCACAACCAGGTCAATGAACGATTCCAGTGGCAGTAAGGCAGTCCCTCTTTGCTTCAAAAAATCCTTTTCCCCTGTAATTAATTCGGTATTTTGGTATACCGAAATACCGTACCGAATGAATTTTGGTATTTCGGTACGGTACCGAAATTCAATTCGGTACGGTATGGTAATTTTTTTTGACAATTCGGTATACCGAATACCGAAATATTTCGGTAGGTATACCGATATACCGACCGATGGACAGCCCTAGTTACAGTTTTAATTAATTGTGCATGGTGAATTGTATGATTTATTTTTGTTGGTTTCGGCACCCATCAAATTTTGGCGCCGTTGCCGGGGATTTCTTCAGTACTAATTTTAATTTCCTTGTTTTATGACCAGGTCCTCTTGTTAGCAATTAAGCAACCCAAAGATCAACAAGGACAGAGGACAGAATATATATATATATATATATATATATATATATATATATATATATATATATATATATATATATATATATATCAAAGTTCTACACAATCAGTCACTGGACTCTTTCCCAGACCTGGGAGAGAGTGATCTGCGCTTAGATGACCGGTGCAACAGAGGTAAGGTTAAGCTCCATAGATAATAAAATCAATGCAGTAATTTTTCGTCTCGCTTCTATTGCAGATCAGATGAAACAATCCACATATGGATATGGAGCGCCCGATTTCCAATCACATCCTTGGGTGAATGCACACAACTACAATCAAGGATGGGAGCAGCCCCCAAACTTCAACTGGGCTCCACAATATCAACAACATCAGTTCCACCCACCAGATACCATGCCCATACCTCCTGTTCAGCAGCAGTTGTTTGAACCAACTCAACCGAACCAACCGCCACCATAACAGTCTCAACAACCCCTACCACCCACTGGAGTCCCGATGGAAGATATGTTCAAACAATTCATGCAAATTACACAAGCCCACATGCAAGCTACTCAAGCCAGCATATCAGCCATACAGAAAGAAGTGGTAGAGCTGAAGAGCAACAAACAGGAGCAAGGAAGGCTACCAGCAGCTATAGTGGAGCACCCTATATATAATGTCAGTTCTATGACATTAATGAGCGTTACTGAAATTCCAGACAGAACGGTCCTTTCCCCAGGCCTAGGGAAGAAGTCGTCAGCAGTGCTTGTCCTAGACCAATTCGAACCAGAGGCAGAGGTAGTTCATGAAATGCCAGCCCCGATTGACCCTTTTCTAGAGCCAAAGGTACAGAAGGAACAACAGGAAATCTCTCTTCCTTTTCCAGAAAGGTCCTGGAAGACCAAGGAGGAAAGGGAAAAGAGAGCTCTTTTAGATTTTTTCAAAATAACGTCGATCAATCCTATTCCAAAACCGCTGGTGCAAAAGAAGGAGCTGGTAATCCCTCTTCCTTTTCCTGAAAGGGCTGAAAAGTCCAAGAAGGTAAGGGAAGAAAAAACTATTCTTGATATTTTTCGTAAAGTAGCCATTAATGTTCCTTTACTTGATATAATTGCTCAAGTTCCTAAATATGCCAAATTTTTAAAAGAATTATGTACTAACAAAAAGAAGCTTGCAGGCATAGAGAGGATCAATTTGAATGAGAATGTATCGGCTGTTTTTCAGAAGAAGTTGCCCAACAAATGCAAGGATGGAGGGACTTTTGCAATTCCTTGCAAAATTGGAGAGCAGACTGTAGAGAAGGTGTTGTGCGACTTAGGGGCTGGAATAAATGTTTTGTCACTAACAATTTTTAAGACTCTGAATATTGGTGAATTAAAAGAAACTGGGGTTGTAATTCAATTAGCTGATAGATCGATTATATACCATGTTGGTGTTATTGAGGATGTGTTAGTGCAGGTTAATAACTTTGTTTTTCCAGCTGACTTCTATGTTGTAGATATAGACAACAAGCATTCAACAAAATCTACAGAGGTGCTGCTTGGAAGACCCTTCTTGAGGACAGCAAGGGCGAAGATTGATGTGGCAGGAGGGAGTTTAACATTGGAATTTTGTGATGAAATTATTAAATTCAATATGTATCCATGAAATTTCCAAACGATATGCATAGTGTGAATTGCATAGATGTTATTGATCCTAACGCTGATAATATTGAGAAATTAAATGCTACTAATCCTTTGGAGCATGTTTTTAGCAGAAGCGTTGATCAACAAATGCTGGGAGAATTGGAGGAAAAATTTGAAATCAGAGAAGAAATTAAAGAAACTGTTTTTGAGCTTGATCATTCTAATTTTCTTTCTGATATCAATATTCCTAAGATTCAGGGTTTATCAACCACTAATAACACGCTTCTCCCTTCAGTTTTGCAGGCACCGAAGATCGAGCTGAAAACCTTGCAAGGAGAATCGAAGGAAGAAAGGCTTGCGAGGGTACTAAAGGAGTACGAAGGGGTTGTTGAATGGAGGATAACCGACATTAAGAGGACTTCTTTGTCCATCAGTGGGGCAATGTGCATCCCACAAACCACCTGAAATGAAGCAAGAAAGTGTCTAGTCCGAGACTATAAAACGGGACACTTCATGGGAGGCTAACCCATGTGTTTTTAACATTTTCAATTTTTTTCAATTTAATTATTATTATTATTATTATTATTATTTTTATTTTATTTTATGTGGCTTCCCTGTCAAGAAAATTTTCTGGGTTTGATGTTTTGAATTTATTTCTATGCAGGAGAATGAAAGCATGAAAGCAGAGGGAATTAATGGAGGATATGTGCACAGATTGAAGAATAAATGGCTTAAGTGAAGAAATAGCCCAAGTAGCCTTTGCGGGCTTGACCATGCCACTTAAGCCCATTTACCAATTAATTCACTCAAAGTCTCAAACACCTCATCTCTTCACTCTCCCTTACCCGACAAATCAAACACCCAAATCCATCATCTTCTTCGTACCCCTTTGGGGTTATGGTTTGGTTTGGAGAAGCACTTCTCAAACCCAAAAGCTCAAGAAATGGTGTTTGGTACAACACCTTCTGGGTAGAGCTTTTCAAAAGCTCTACTAATTTCCTTTAGAATTTGCCTCTATTTCTCACTGCACCAAAATAGAGCAGTGGCCACAGCGCTTTCCCATGGACACGGGAAGCTGGGTCTCATTTTCATTTGGACAAAAATATTGAGGTGAGTCTATTTTATTTACAAAAATACCAGGTATAAATATAAAAAAACTCCTCATCCTCCTCTCACCTCGCTCTCCTCTCACCCTCTCCCTGGACATCTAGGGTTCCTTATTCTCCTCTCACCCTCCCTTCTCACCTCGCTCTCCTTCTCACCGGAACCTCATCCTTACCATCTCCGCCTTCCATTCCTTCCTCTTGGCCGCCACCGTCCTCGTCGTCGTTGCTTCCCTCTTCATCTACTCCCACCGCAGCTATTTCACATCCATACCTTATTCCCAACAAAAGCGATTCCAATTCCTCGTCTTCTTCAATTCTACGCTCATACAATCATCTCTCATCAAACAGGTATTCCTTTCCCGTTCTCCAATCCCGACGATTTTCCAGTATTAATTTTTTGTTTCCTTTGTATTCTAATTTAGTCAGTTTTCCCCTCTAAGATCTCAATAATTTCCTCATAATTACTCCCTACTCCAAATTAGAAAAATAAAAATTGGAAAAACGGAAGTATGTTTTCAAATTGATTTAAGGAAACAACGTTTAGATGCTGGGTGGCCAATTTCCCAGTTTTTTTGCACTGTTTCCATGGCCGTGTACTTGATTTGAGTTCATGGCTGCAGTGTATGAGATGGGCAATTTTAATTTGAAATGTTGTGTATGTTTTGAAGTTTCAGTACCTGGTTGACTGTTTGCACGCTCGACGAAATGGTACTTTGATGTTTGTGATTGTTCACTGTTTAGTTGTTTGATTGTAATGGGCGTCAGCTATCTCTATTATCAGCATGGTTTTTATGGTGTGGCTATCTGCTGTCTCGCAGTTTTTCGATTATGGGTATCATGGGACATCATTTGAGCAGACTTATCGATGCTACCCTGCTTCATTTATTGAAAAGGTTGACCTTTTCTTCTTCTTTCAATTTTCTTTATTGATATTCTTAGGTATGTTCAAGGAGACGTGCATGCGTTTTAGTGATTGCAAGCGTCCTGCAACTGTACTGTTTTGAAACTAGTTCCGTGAGCTATTGAAATATCTTGGCACACCTCGACACACTTCTCTCCTCCCATTTCATAGGCATTTCCCTTTTGTTGAAACATTTAGTCAACAGTTTGATATTGATTTCAATTTGTTTGTCTTCCTTGCAGCCACAAATTGAAAGTGGTGATAAAAGTAAGCATTCAAACTCATATCCTGAAATTGTGAGAAATCTCTTTTCCGTATCTGTTTTTTGATGTTATTTTTGTTTTTGCTGTGACAGTTATAATGCCACCCTCAGCCCTTGACCGCCTTGGTTAGTTCTTTTTACATGGTATTCTCTTTAGAGTATTTTGGATTCCACTGAGGCTTGATTGCAGTTGTAGCAATGCTAATATTGGTAAACATGCTGCAGCATCTCTATATATTGATTTATATTATGCCACGTAACCATTTTGGTGTTTTCAATGTTTTGTTTTCAGATGATGGAGAACCTGCTCTTGCAAGAAGGAGATATAGTGCGAGTGAAAAATGTGACTCTTCCAAAGGGAACATATGTTAAGCTGCAACCTCACACAAAAGACTTTTTGGATATATCCAACCCAAAAGCCATGTAAGTGCAGATTTTATGTCCTTATATGACTGATGGGGGATGTGTGTGCACTCCCCTGAATCTCTACTGCTGCTGTAATTGCATAATCTTAGGACTGTTGGCTGGTTCATCTTCTGTGTCTGTGTCTGTCCTAACACCCTCCTCTTCATTACTTCTTTTTCTTTCTTTGTTTTCTCCATGTCTATCTGTTTATCTCCTATGTGTCACTTCACTAATATCTTATTTCAGTTGTTTTATGTAGGCTGGGGCGTTGGCATTTTACATACTTTCTTCCCTCTTCTTTGATAATTTTGTCATAATTTTTATGGTGACTGTATTTCTATCTGCTCTTGAATTTTGGGTGGTCAAGAATGTGAGTGGTCGTATTTTGGTTGGCCTGAGGTGGTGGAATGAAATAAATGATTTGGGCGAGAGCGTTTGGAAATTTGAATCCCTTGACCGAGAGGTTAGTAAAATATTATCACATCCACATTTGTTGTATATTGGTTTGCTCAATTGCTTCTGGTGGACTCTTTACTTGACGGTAAGCAAATAGAAAATGATTCACAATGCAAACCATACCCTTGGTCAGTAGAAATGAGTATATCTGGAATTACTTTCGCGTTGCATATATACACTGTACTGCTTTATGTTCAATGTTTTACTCTCTTTTAGTACTAGCAAGGGAAAGAAAAATTGTGATTCTTTCAAACGCTAAGAAGCAGTTTCAACAATTTGCATCTCAAACCATCGCAAATCAATTCTCGAGCATTCAACGTCGTTTGAGGTACTCATCACAGTGAGTGAATAAAGTAAAGCCATAAGAGGTGTTGTTTGCATGTGTTTAAGGGATATGATGAGAAGTGGTGGCGGCATTGTACAAATTAGCCATTATTGAGTTGTGGATTAATTCTTTTAAACTTCTGTAGGGGATGATATACTAAGACACATGTTTTATATAACTTTTACAGAATCCAATCATGTAATGAACGTGAGAAGTAAAGTGGTAGATGAATTATCATTTTGACTGGAGGATTATTATTATATATAAATGTGTTTGTGATTGTATTTCATTGCAAATATAACTCGTGTGTTGTACTAGAATGCAAGATACAATAGCGCCGAAGGCACTCTTTTTTCTCTCTTTCTAGTTTGTGATTCTTATGATAGTTAATTATAAATATGAGTTATACCTAACTAATGCAAATATATACCTAACTAATATAGGTTTAAAAATTAAAATTTGTTCCTCACTCGATTAGATATATGACTTATCTCATAAAAATGACGTGCTTACGAGGTAAGCAACAAATTATTTGTAATGTTAATATTTTATGACAAAATCATTCAAAATTTAAGAGAGTAATAAACATAAATTAGAAAGAAAGAAAAAAACATGCAAGATGATTTTAGTTGCATAATAGTTTATGGTTGTATATTACTTCACAAATTATATTGCGATTTTATATAAATTCATAAAATATTGGAATGAACTATTACAAAAATTGTCATATTAATTTTCTTAACATCAAAATAGAATTATGGTTTTTATTTAATAAAATGTTAATTATTTGTTTAAAGAAATAGATTGATTTAAATAAATTATATATATACTAAAAAATATTAATTTTAATGCTTAAAACAAATTGTGTCTTTTATAGTTAAAAGGTTAAAATTGCAGTTTTTAGAAAATTATAGTTAAATTATTTGTTTAGAAAAACAAATTGAATTAAATAATATAAATAAATAACACTAAAAATGACTAATGTCCTTTATAGTCATTTTACACTCAAACCATAGTTCTAAAAGCAGTGTTTACCAAACACCAAAAACAGCTTCTCGTTTCTCACAGCACTTTTAAGAAATGTTTACCAAACAGGCACACTAGCTTTTCCAGAAGTGCTTTTGCCACAACACTTTTGCCACAGCACTTTTCGGACCAGAACCGGAACCCCAAACAGACCCTTCATCTCTTTCAAAACCCTAGCCGCCCCCTCCCTCAATCTAAATCGCGGGCCATGGTGATGACTCGAGGTGGCGCCGGCAGCAACTCCAAACGCACACTCGAACCCCCCACAAAACCCCAGCAGAAGCACGCCGCCGCACTACCACCCAGCGCCTCCGTCGCGCACAACCTGTCCAGCGTCGCAGCTGGTCGCTCCTCCTACCCCGACAGTGCCGGCGACGAGCTCCACTGCACCGCTGCCAACCTCCACCGCCGTCGCAAGCAGCCGGCGCATAGGATCCAGTCGGCGACCTTCGCCCCCACCCACGGGTACCACGCACCATCTCCAGCTCCGGTAAGGACACTTTATCCGACTCCACCTTCAAGGCAGTCCCATCGGAAATAGCAGAGGAGTCGGATGTTGACTCCGAGGCGAAAGGACAGCCGCCCCCTAGGCCGAAAGCAAAACGGGTCAAGCAGCAAGCCCAACAGTCTCGCATTCCAGCGCCACCACCGGATTCTGATGGGTCACATCAGGACAAAAGACGAAAAGAAGGGAGGCAATCATCACGACAGGTAACCCCAACCTTGGAAAATCTCCATGGTTGGTTGCAGTGTCATGATTTTGAGTCTATTAATATGCTTTCTGTGAAATTTAATTTGCCTGTGATTTTGTTTGTGCTGTTTGGATTTTGATTTGCTTGGTAAAATGATAATTTTTGAACCCATAGTTGAATTGATTCGTAATATAGGTTGGGAGTCTCTTATTCTCCAACTATTCATCTTATAGTGCAAGCTGAATTTGGGCTATTAGATTAGACACCAATTTCAAATTGCTAAGACTTGCATGCCTATGGATTCTCTGATGACCTTTCTTGCTGTTAACAATTGCGTCTTTGATATTGCACACACTAAATTGTTTAAGTCTTGTGATAAAAAAATTGCTAGATTTACACACCTTGGATAACATGGGGTTCTTTCACTTGAGAAATGGTTTTGTGTGTAGTAATACAGGATTTGCACCTTACGCTGATCATATTTATGGAGAAAATAGCAGAGGAGTCCAGTTCAGGTTAGCTGCAGATGAGGAAAAGGTTGCTGCCACTGACCAGCAGCAGACATTCATTCAGGACCAGCACAACCATGATGGCCCCCGGGTTTCTCCTTTCCTTTTTCTTTGTTCATTTTCTTTTCGTCGAGTCTTTTTCCTTTCTCACAATTTGAGGACAAAGTGTCTTCTAGTGTGGGGGAGGTATTTTATGTGTTTTTGTGTGATTGTGTATATATTTGGTTGATTGATTGCGTATTTTCTGTTTTCATATGCCATGATTGGAGTGTTTTGAATACCACACTGGCCTTGTTTTTTTTTAAAAACACCCCTCTATTTGAATGAATGGTTTAGACACTTTAAACAGGAAGCACTCATCTCACTAGCACATATTCACGCGCACAATCACACTGCTTGTTAGCTCCTATATCCATGCTTAGTCTTAGTCGCTTGTAGTCACTTGTTTACCCGTGTGAGCTCTTTGAACTTTCATGTCGTGATTTTTATTTCTGAGTGGATGCATGACTTTGTACTGGCTGAATTTGCATGAGACCCCTGGGTATAGGCACAATTAGACGTAAGAAAGTGACAACGTGATCAAAAACTTTGCAATCTTCTTTCTTATCTTTTTTCTTGCTTTTATCTCTACCCAGCCGCTGATTTATCCTCTCTTTTCATCACCCTTCTAACTGTCCGAGACTTTTCTTTATATTCTTAGCAGACGAGAGTTCTCTGGTAGTGAGCAGAGTGGGGCAAAGAGAGTAACAACATCCTTAGTGTGGGGGAGGTATCAAGTTGCGAGATCAAGATACTGAAAGAGAAAGAGAGAGGATTCTGAAAAAGATATGTTTAAGTATCAAACAGCGAGATGAGATCAAAAAGCTAAAAATAAAAGCAGCCACACGCTGAGCCTGATAAGAAAACAAAATTAAAGTTGCTCCAGTACTCCAAACAGTCAGGTGAAAACATTTGTTCTCTCCTCTTTTGCTCAAGAAAAAAAGAAAAGAAAAGAAAAGAATAAACACTTGAGCAGAAGAGGAGCATTAACCAGAAACGGAGCAGAGTGTGAAGAAATCCAGAAGACCGCTAGTTACAAAGAAGAATACCCCCACACATCATTCGACGCTCTTTGCCTTGCCCTCGCTGCTGCCAACAGAGAGTCTCTCGCCACTTCGCTTTTTCAGCTAAGAAGCCTTCTATCCTTCCTTCTCCCTCTTTTGAACCCTCTTCTCTTGCACGATAATTTTGCTTTACCTTTGCAAAGTTTTTATGATTGTATGATTACCTGCGCTTGTGTTCTCCGTACTCGGATCGCTATTGCAATTCTGGTTTTGTGCATTGTCATTAGCATCGTTGAG
Source organism: Viola odorata (assembly GCA_963691705.1). Taxonomy (NCBI): domain Eukaryota; kingdom Viridiplantae; phylum Streptophyta; class Magnoliopsida; order Malpighiales; family Violaceae; genus Viola; species Viola odorata. Next base: position 4,562,444 of record OY829542.1, read on the forward strand.
TGTAAACACCTTGCCATGATCCTTGCTGAGTTTGAGTACAAATACTATTTTCTGTGTGAGGATTGCTTGCGACTATGCTAGGTATGGGAAAGTTTCTCCCTTGGTTTCGTTATTCCTTGGGTTTGATGTGGATGCTATCTAGGTAGGAGGTTGTGTCGAATGTTGTGGTTGTGTGCTGAGTGTGCTTTTTCCTGTGTGCCATGTCGGAAACCATTTATTCTCATTAGAGGGGCTGTTTTGAGTGTAATGCTCGAGGGCGAGCATAGGTTAGTGTGGGGGATTTGATTGAGTGCTAATATGCTGAATTAATCACCATCTTTTCCTGCTATTTTGGATGGCGATGCCACTGATTTTATGCACTTTTCACTCTTTTTTGCAGAGAGTAGGCTGCAAAGCCTAAATATTGAAAAAGAGCTGAAATTGGTATTAGCTTGAAGTTTTATGGAAGCGAGGAAAGGATGCAACTGCTGCCACTTGATTTGAACAATTGTGGCGAGCCAACATGGGCTTGGGCCCGAAGCAAGAAGATGTGCGCAAGCTGGATTGGATTCCAGTAAAAGAAAACCAACTTTGCAAATTAGTTGAGAACCACTTTTGTTAATTAGTTTAATAATTATCTAAATCCTATTTTCTAGGAATTTTAGTTGGATTTGGTTTGTTAAATACCTAGCTGGGAACGAAATACCGGAGGTCTTCTTCGATTGAACTCATTGACGACTGTTCTTATTCTATCTATTTTATTTCTTCTTCTTTCTTTGATTTAATTAATTCATGCATAATAATTGCTTGCTTTAATTATGTCTTGTTCTAGCTAATTCATTTATTCTTGGTAAAGACTCTAGGATCATGGTCTGATATGTTGTGAGATCAAACTGAGTTTTATAAATTCCGATTCCATATTTCTACCCTTTTTAATTAAATGTCAATTTATTCATGTTTTGATTAAGAGTTACTTGATTTTAAATATGAATGATTACAACTTTTCTTAGAAACGTTGGATTCTACATCGTTGATAGGAATCTGTAGGTAACTAATTAGTGTAAGAGCTAATTAGAAAAGGGTAGAATCCGGTTTATAGGAGTAGAAGAAATTCTCTTCTAGATCGGGAAAGGTCTCTCCCCGTGTTTAATCAACCCTTCGATTAAACTTTATTAGGAGTACCGCCTTAAGGTTATTGAACGGTTAGGGATCCTAGTAGGAGTACCGCCTTAGGAATCTTGAGTAGGAGGAGAGCAGGAGGCTCAGAGTACCGCTGGTCTCTATAGCCTTTCTATAGAATATTGGTTTGATAAGACAGTAAAGAGGGGGCAACTGTTGCTACCCGATTTTTGACACGAGTAATTTAAATCATCACTATTTATCATGACATTTCCACGTTTTTACTAATTATTATTATTCGCGTCATTTTATATTATTTCGCTTTATTCGTATTTTTATTATTTTTTTCGTTCGAGTTTTTATCGATTTTAAACGAGATTTTTCGGACCGTTGGTTCGAACAAAAATAAATACTTTTTCCCGTGCACACACAACTACTCATCTCCTCCATTTTCAAAATAAAGCCAACACACTCATCCTTTTTTTCAAAGACACCAACGGACACCTTCTCCATTTTCTTTCAAAAAATACAACGGATCAATTGGATCCATTATAAGCACACCATGCCATTTCAATCGGGAGGGGGGCAGCCATCATAAATCCAAAATTCAAACAATCATCCCCCTGTCAAATTAATTCAAACCATCCCTGCCAAATCCAAAATCCTTCACAAACCCAAATTAAACCAAATTAAATCCAATCTCCTGCCAAATTAAACCAAACAATCCATCTCTGCCAAATTCCAAATTAAAATACCCATTCCCATCCTTGATCCTCCAACCAATTAAACCAACCAAAAAATCCATCTGCATCCACTAAACCGAACTAAACCAGCCAAAAACCCAGCCCGATCCATCTCACCCGAGCCAACCACACCGCCGGCATCACTCACCACCGTCGCTGCCGCCCTCTCAAATAATCCAAATCAATCACCAAAATTAGCCTCATCTCCTCAATTCCAAATCAAAACCAACACACATAAAAATCATCAAACCCAATTAAACCCAGCCCGATCCATCTGCATCCAAATCCGATCATCATTGCCCGCCAAACACCAAAAATCCTCACCTCGCCGCAAGCCCCCAGCTCAGAACCAGCAACCACCACTCACCTCGCCAGCCCCAAAATCAGCCCCAAATCAGTAACAAATTAACCCAACCCAAACCAGCTCAGAACCAAACAATCACTCACCTAACCGCCACGACCACTGCACCCAACGCCGGCCGTTATCCCGTTCGCCGCTGCAGCCCGATCGCAGCTCCACCCAACAAACCGCCGCGTCACCGCCGCGCCATCTCTTCCTGCTCGCTACCGCCGCTGCACAACCGCCAACCCGTCACCCACGCTTGGCCGGATTAACAAATGAAAATAAAAAGAAAATAAAAAAGAGAGAAAAGAAACAGAGGAGAAGAGAGGGCTGCGGGAAGGAAAGAAAAATGAAGGAGGAGAAAAGAGAGAGGGGGGCCTTGTCGTTTGACAAGGAAGAGAAGAAGGGTTGGGCTTCGGCCCAACCAATGAGAAGAAAGGAGATAATGGGTTGCGGCCCAAAGAAAGAAAAATGGAATAATGGGCTGCGACCCATGAGAGAAAAATAAAAGAAATGGGTTATGGCCCAAGTCCCTTTAATTAAATCGTGTACTAACTTTTTCTTCGTTTTTTTGCAGGTACCGAGTTCGCGATTACCCGTCCTGATCGAATGTTTCACCAATTTCGATATCGGTGACAATTTTCTAAACTCGAGCTTTAGAGCTCATTTCCTTTATTAGAATTGTTGATTTAATTTGTTATTCAGTCATATGCATGATTATTTAGAATCGTTAGAATTCGAATTAATCTGTTTGCATGATGATTGTATCAACGAATATGATTTATTTTTTAGGCTCGTTCGTGGTGCGGCTTTGACTCCACGAATAGATTTTTATTTATGCTTATGAATGTGTTTTATGCATTATGCACATCAAATATTGATATATTTATGTGCATCAACAATATATTTTATTATGCATTCGTAATGACTTTCGACTGACTTGATCGTCGGAGTGTATACGCCGGGGAAACCCCCGGCGTCCTTTTCAGGTACTTACAGAAGGAATGAGAAGGCATCGAACGCTTCGCCGACTTCGATATTGGTGACGATTTTCCAAACTCGAGCTTTAGAGCTCACTCCTCATTTATTTGAATTGCTAAATTATTTATTATTGCTTGTGCTACTAACCTTGATTTTGTAGGTTAGAATTAATTAATATTCGCCTTCAAGTACACTTCCCTCCCCCTTTTATTTATTCGATGTTTTTGTACATATTTGTATGAATGATTATTTAAAATTGTTAGTATTAAAATCAATTTGATTGCATGAGAATTAATTTTTATCAAAAACTCTCTTTAATAATTTCCCTCAAATCGACCCTTGCTTGAATGAACTAGGCTTAGTAATTACTCAACGTTTATTTTATTAAATGCATGAAATTTGAATAGGATTAGTAATAAACATCACGCTTTAATTTAATTGCATGATTATTAATTACTAAAATCCCCAAATCTTCAATAAATCCCCACAAATCAAAACGAATAAAATCAATCAAAGAAAACTAAACAAACTAGTAAATAAACACAGGATTTAAATCTTTTCCAATAACTTAGGCTCCTCTAAAATTATTGGATAGTAAATCACCAAAGAGAATACTCATTTGAAAGCGAAAAGATAGTAAATGGGCCTTAAGCCCAACTCGTAGAACATACCTCCATATTTTAATCCCTCTTATCTTTAGAGATCCCCTCAAAAAATGCGATTAAATCTTTAATGTTGAATGATCATTTAAATTATGTTTGTTTCGTGTGCGGCTTCGTCCCCACGAATTTATCTTGATGAATGTGTTTCGTGCGCGGCTTCGACCCCACGAATGTATTTTAATTAATGCTATCTTGACGAATGTGTTATGTGCGCAGCTTCGACCCTACTCCTCGGTTTTTCTCTTTTCAACATGTTTTCTCGCATTCATATAAAACGGTACTTTGCTAGTCTATGCATGCGTAGAATCACCTAGTAAATAGGATTAATCATATGCATTGGCCCGATGATGATAGTGATCCATCGTTGTTCACTAGGATCGTCGCTTTGGTAAAGACTAATAAAACGGTAGTAATCCCACCAATTTTGCATGTAATCGGACTAATCTTGACTCGGCTAAATATAACCGGAATAGGTATACAACCAACCTTCTTTATCTTTTAGAAAATAAAAAAAAATTGTTATTTTCTGTTAAACAACTCGACAATAATTAGGATAAAATCAATCCAATCAACTAAAAACTAATGCGACGATTCTCCCCTGAGGGCCAAACTAATTGTTTTCAATGTGATTTTTAAACACCTCTTTTTTAGAACCGGTAACCTTTTTTAGGATGAGACTCGGGTGCCTAACACCTTCCCGAGTTCATAATACGACCCCGAACCATCGTTCTCGGGTTTAGACCCTTTTTATTTGTGCCTTAGTTTTTGTTTTATTTTCTTTCCTTTTTTTTCAGACTTTTAGGTTTCCCTAAACCTTAGAAAAATAGGGTGGCGACTTCATTGTTATGTGTGATATCATTTGCGTCCCGAATTTCGCTCGCGACGGCGCGACAGTTTGGCGACTCTACTGGGGACTTTAGGGTCGAAGCCGGAATTATTTGCTCGAGGTGTTTATTGTTGTTTATCTGTTTACCTGCTTTGATATCAATTGTTGTCTTCTCACTCGCTTCACGCATAATGCCCTGCCGCCGGGCCCTTCCCAAATAGGATTAGGTTGGTATTAGTGAAGCCCTGATGGACTTAGGTCCCAGTAAGCTTTCATGAACCCTAAACTCGGACTAGAACCCCTAAATGGGTGAGTGCCCTGATGGACTTAGGTCCCAGTAAGCAATCACGTATCCATTTACTGAGGGACCACTTCTATGGTATCGTCCGGGAGCCTTTCGGCCAGTTAGAAGTAGTTGAAATTACCCCAGCACGTGCATCATGATTGCATGTATATGTTCCAATTTGCTTCACTATTGCCTTGATATATCGCATGTACATTTTCCAACTTGCTTCGTTATTTCCATTATTCTCCTTTATGCGATTTTAATTTATATCCTTTCGAGGAAGGTTAAAGATAGAACTATTCCCCCGAAAGCTCTTCAAACACGGAAAATAACAGAACTGGTCCTGAGGATAGCGAAGCTAGAGGAGCAACTCCGAATTGCTACAGAATGAGCACTATAAGCCGAAAAAGAATGGGACAAAATGACACTTGATTATCCGCCCGACTTTTATCCCTCTTTCATTCATACAACGGAGCCTACTTTTCTATCTACTATTTCGAGTCCCTCTATGCCCTGATCTGTAATTGGCGCAATTGGACAAGGAACTCCGGATTACACTCTAGAGTATTATTCCACCTTCAAAGCACATGTTCGTCACTTGATCAAATGTGGATGGATCTCCTTCGAAAGATTAACCAAAAGACCATATGACCCCCCCCAAAGAACCAAAAAAAAATCCCAATCAAAATCACCAAAACTATAGTCGAAACCAAGAAACGTTTCCACTTTTCCCACTACAAATATCACAACACATACAAATGAGACCATATAACCCACCAAAGAACACAAAAAAAAAAAAAAAAAAAAAGGAAAGAAAAGAAGAAGACTATCAAGCCACTACTACCTCTTCCAGAAATCTACAAGCATCTTCTAAGCAGCCGGTTAGATTGTACCAATCCGACCTTTCCAAGCTTATCTCCCGAAGGGGTTCAATCCTAAATGTTACATGTGCATACCATGCGGGAACTCGGAGTCACACTCTAAAGAATTGTTCCATCTTTCAAGGCACAGGTTCGTCACTTGATCAAGTGCGGATGGATCCTCTTCGAAGGATTAAACAAAGGACTTAACACAACAATCAACCCTCTTCCGAATCATTCCTTAGGTGATGAAGGAGTGAATATTGTTTCAGTCAAGAAGATTGATGATCCCTTTCCTTTAAGCGTTGGGGGTACCACGAGAAAAGCTTTGCGCTAGTCAAAGGAAGATATCTGCGACATTCAGAGGGTAATTTGAGAGGATTGTTTATTTTGCCTAGGGGCAAGTAAGCATAGAATCCAAGATTGTGCGATCTTCTTACAGAAGGTGGAATAGATGATAGTCAAAGGAAGATATCTGCAACATTCAGAGGGTAATTTGAGAGGATTGTTTATTTTGCCTGGGGGGCAAGTAAGCATAGAATCCAAGATTGTGCGATCTTCTTACAGAAGGTGGAATAGTTAATAGATTCTTTAGGCATCCAGGTTGGATTTTGGATTTTGGAAAGAAACGTAAGGGGCGGGGACTCTAGCCTTGTTAAAAGTTAGGGAAGGCTGTCAATTACGGGATCTTCCATCTTCCATCTTCCTTCTTCCACCATTGCTAAAATTGGGGGGCATGACCCAGGACGGGAGGTGTTATATCTCCAAAGAAGTTGAGAAACAAAGCAAGCCAAGAGAGAGTCCGCTGGTTCTTTATTACAAAAGAGGAATAGACCCGTGTCTGAAAATAGTATAACAGAATCCCCAAAGATCATCAACTAGAGATCTACTTGGGTCAATACAACTTCGACATTCCGAAGCTCATTGAAAAGGTCTAGAAAGTCAACAGGTAAATTAGACCACCACAATGTTTCCTAAAAGTCTCTCCCAAAAGAGATTATCGCCACGAAGGAAGATGATGTTGAGGCTCCATACAAGTCAGCCCATTTAGTAAGTCCCTCGTCAGGAGAAGTTTAAAGAGATAAACTTGGGGGCAAGAACATCAGAAAATAGTCGAGATTGGAATGATCTCGAACTCTAGGAAGTTGATTTCATTCCTCAATGATTAAATGGATGTGCTCGAATGATCGTATAAAGATACGTCGGGTCGTTACCCTATATTTGAGCATCGCATTCCGATGAAACGTGAGTCCAAGCCGACGACATCGAAACTCCTCACATGGCCGTCACAAGATGAATGACATAGTGAAGCTAATCAATAACTTGAAGAAGATTATCCAGAAGATGGTGATCATTTGTAAGGATTGACACGACGTGCTTCCTTTTCCTTTGCACGCTTATCATATTGCTATTCGTACTTCAATGGGGGGCAACTCTTTATCCCCTAGTTTACAACATGGAAGCAGTGATTCCACTCAAGGTGGAAATTCCTTCTCTCGGAGTCTTGGCTGAATCAGGAAGAATCCGATTGGGCGAAAGAGAAGTATGAACAGTTGAATCTGATATCAGAAATATGATTGACAGCCATGAAGATGGCTAATGCTTAAATGCGACCTCGCAAGTTCAAAGCAGAGGAGGGACTAGTGAAAAGGGTCTTTCCTCATCAGGAGGACGATCTGGAAAAGTGGGCCCCCAAGTATGAAGGTCCTTATGTGATCAAGCACACATTCTCGAAAAATGGCTTTAATGCTTACCAACATGAATGGGGATGATCTATCAAAAAAATCGTGTGGCGGTTCAAACCCCACATTTCAAAAATCGTGTGGCGATTCAAACCCCACATTTCAAAAATCGTGTGGCGGTTCAAACCCCACCTTTCAAAAAATCATGTGGCGGGTTAAACCCCACCTTTCAAAAATCGAATGAAGTGGCGGTTCAAACCCCACCTTTCAAAAATCATATGGCGGTTTAAAACCCCACGTTGCAAAAATTGTGTGGCGGTTTAAACCCCACCTTTCAAAAAATCAAATCTTGTGGAGGTTCAAAAACCCCACCTTTCAAAAATCGAATCAAGCGGCGGTTCAAACCCCACCTTTCAAAAAAGTCGTGGCGGTTCAAACCCCACGTTGTAAAAATCATGTGGCGGTTCAAACCCCACCTTTCAAAAAATATATATATCATGTGGATGTTCAAAAACTCCACCTTTCAAAAAATCGTGTGGCGGTTCAAACCCCACCTCTTCAAAATTGTGCGGCGGTTCAAAACCCCCGTCTTTCAAAAAATCATGTGGCGGTTCAAACCCCACCTTACAAAAAAATCGTGTGGCGGTTCAAACCCTACCTTTCAAAAATCGTGTGGCGGTTCAAACCCCATCTTTCAAAAAATCATGTGGCGGTTCAAACCCCACTTTACAAAAAATCATGTGGCGGTTCAAACCCCACCTTACAAAAAAATCGTGTGGCGGTTCAAACCCCACCTTTCAAAAAAATCGTGTGGCGGTTCAAACCCCACCTTACAAAAAATCATGTGGCGGTTTAAACCCCACCTTACAAAAAAATGGTGTGGCGGTTCAAACCCCATCTTTCAAAAAATCATGTGGCGGTTCGAACCCCACCTTTCAAAAATCATGTGGCGGTTCAAACCCCACATTTCAAAAAATCATGTGGCGGTTCAAACCCCACCTTTCAAAGAATCATGTGGCGGTTAAAACCCCACCTTGTAAAAATCATGTGGCGGTTCAAACCCTACCTTTCAAAAAATGTGGCGGTTCAAACCCCACTTTTCAAAAAATCATGTGGCGGTTCAGACCCCACCTTTCAAAAAAAAAATCGTATGGCGGTTCAAAACCCCACTCTTCAAAAATTGTGCGGCGGTTCAAACCCCCACTCTTCAATCTTGTGGCGGTTCAGACCCCACCTTTCAAAAATCGTGTGGCGATTCAAAACCCACCTTTAAAAAAAAAAAAAAAAAAAAAAAAAAAAAAATCGTGTGGTGGTTCAAACCTCACCTTTCAAAAATCATGCGGTGGTTCAAACCCCCTCTCTTCAATATGTAAATGATGATACTGGCAAGAGAAATTTAACCTTTGTTTTGCAGAATCAGTCATGATTATCAACATCCAAGTGGAGTCATCAGTGTCCGAGTGGAACTGAAATTTTTAGGCATCCGAGTGGAGCCACCAGCGTCTGAGTAGGGCTGGATTTACATTTATGCATCGCGGAATTCGAGGGGAGACGTCCGAGTGAATCCGCATTTTACTTTCTGTAAGACATCCGAGTGGAGTCGTCAGTGTCCGAGTGGAACTGAGTTTTAGGTATCCGAGTGGAGTCGTCAGTGTCCGAGTGGAACTGAGTTTTAGGTATCCGAGTGAAGTCATCAGTGTACCGAGTGGAACTGAGTTTTAGGCATCCGAATGGAGTCATCAGTGTCCGAGTGGAACTGCGTTTTAGGCATCCGAGTGGAGTCCTCAGTGTACCGAGTGGAATTGAGTTTTAGGCATCCGAATGGAGTCATCAGTGTACCGAGTGGAACTGAATTTTTAGGCATCCGAGTGGAGCCATCAGCGTCTGAGTAGAGCTGAATTGTCCAACGTCCGAATGGAGTTGTCGGTATCTGAGTAGAGCCGTTATTTTAAGACGTCCGAGTGGAGTCATCAGTGTCCGAGTGGAACTGAAGTTTGCAAGGCATCCGAGTGGAGCCACCAGCGTCTGAGTAGAGCTGGATTTATGTTTATGCATCGCGGTATTCGAGGGGAGACGTCCGAGTGAAGCCGCATTTTACATTCCTGCAAGGCATCCGAGTGGAGCCATCAGCGTCCGATTGGAGCTGAATTTTTTTTCGTGCAATTTAAATTCCCGCGCCAACATCCAAATTGAGGTACGTTTACATTTACGCAATTTATATTTCTGCAAGACGTCCGAGTGGAGGTAAGATCACATTTTCGCTATTTACATTTCTGCATCATGGTATCCAAATGGAGCCATTTTCTTTTATGTCCTCACATATCATTTTGCATCTAAAACATTCGTGGCACTGGGGCAACCTTCTTTACTGCTCATCAAAAATTTTAGTTACACTTTATTTTTGATAAGACAGTAAAGAGGGGGCAACTGTTGCTACCCGATTTTTGACACGAGTAATTTAAATCATCACTATTTATCATGACATTTCCACGTTTTTACTAATTATTATTATTCGCGTCATTTTATATTATTTCGCTTTATTCGTATTTTTATTATTTTTTTCGTTCGAGTTTTTATCGATTTTAAACGAGATTTTTCGGACCGTTGGTTCGAACAAAAATAAATACTTTTTCCCGTGCACACACAACTACTCATCTCCTCCATTTTCAAAATAAAGCCAACACACTCATCCTTTTTTTCAAAGACACCAACGGACACCTTCTCCATTTTCTTTCAAAAAATACAACGGATCAATTGGATCCATTATAAGCACACCATGCCATTTCAATCGGGAGGGGGGCAGCCATCATAAATCCAAAATTCAAACAATCATCCCCCTGTCAAATTAATTCAAACCATCCCTGCCAAATCCAAAATCCTTCACAAACCCAAATTAAACCAAATTAAATCCAATCTCCTGCCAAATTAAACCAAACAATCCATCTCTGCCAAATTCCAAATTAAAATACCCATTCCCATCCTTGATCCTCCAACCAATTAAACCAACCAAAAAATCCATCTGCATCCACTAAACCGAACTAAACCAGCCAAAAACCCAGCCCGATCCATCTCACCCGAGCCAACCACACCGCCGGCATCACTCACCACCGTCGCTGCCGCCCTCTCAAATAATCCAAATCAATCACCAAAATTAGCCTCATCTCCTCAATTCCAAATCAAAACCAACACACATAAAAATCATCAAACCCAATTAAACCCAGCCCGATCCATCTGCATCCAAATCCGATCATCATTGCCCGCCAAACACCAAAAATCCTCACCTCGCCGCAAGCCCCCAGCTCAGAACCAGCAACCACCACTCACCTCGCCAGCCCCAAAATCAGCCCCAAATCAGTAACAAATTAACCCAACCCAAACCAGCTCAGAACCAAACAATCACTCACCTAACCGCCACGACCACTGCACCCAACGCCGGCCGTTATCCCGTTCGCCGCTGCAGCCCCGATCGCAGCTCCACCCAACAAACCGCCGCGTCACCGCCGCGCCATCTCTTCCTGCTCGCTACCGCCGCTGCACAACCGCCAACCCGTCACCCATGCTTGGC